>CM056588.1:60290492-61705492 GCA_029721435.1 Gymnothorax reevesii
ACCCACACACAAAGACATATGCATACTCACATGCTCACAAATCACATAGCCGTACTGCACAGGTATGCCGTAGAACACTGTGGTGCACCTTAGTGACCTGGTTAACTTACTCCGGTAAGTGCGGGAAAAGCCCGTTCATCAACAAGTTGATGTATTCTATCAAATTTTGCCATTCAGTTCAATTCATGGATTGAGTACCATAGGCAGTCCAGATGACGGAATTTCAGGGGAGCTAATAAGGACCTTAGCAGTTGTGGCTTTGTTTAATTTTCCATAGCTTATATGATATTTATATCAGTTATACCTACACCTTAATCATTTCATGTTTACCAATATTACCAACAATTTTAGTTGAAATATTTTACCTCATATGGAATCTCCCTCGCTGACAATAGAACCAAAATGCAAAAATGTGAGCTATTTGTGCAGGCTACAGTCCATGGTGAAAAAAAAATAAGAGCAAGAGGGCCCAACCAGAATGATGGGATTTTATACATTTTCATTCCAGAAATAAATCCGTTCAACAATGAGCCCCCAGAGAGTCGGATAAGCTTCAAATATCTAAGCAATTTTGTGGCACGTCAGACAGGGTCAGGCTATTCACCAGCATTTTGGGGAATCAGCTGTGGTAGCAATCAGGCTAAAACTCAAATCCTATTGAGGAAATTTAGCACATGAATCATTTGGGGCTGGACCCAGCATGTTTGCTCTGTATATTGTTTCTGTACTACATTTTATCATGCTGTGCTGAGCAGATAATATTATTCAATAAGATTCCAATTACATCAGCCTACAGAGTACGCCTTACACGGTACATTTTATTGTAATCCCATTACTAACAAAGCTGAGATGAATAGCCACATTTAAGAAAAGCTGTATTGTTTTCTGATAATTTGTAATTTAGGACGACAAGGAAGATGCTGGCGGCTGCGCGAGTCGAAATAAAAATATTTATTGGCGAGGTTTGCGGATGATTTCCTTGGGGAGCGGCGCTCTGTTTGCCGTTTATATACAGAAAGCGGAGGACCTCCACCATCTCCTGAAAGTCTTCAGCCCGTTAACCCTGCATGGCTTGACATTTCGCTGCTTTGTCATGCAGATGCTTCGAACCTGTAGCTGAGGGGAGAGTGCAGACTCTGCCTGAAAAGTGAAATTTCCGCAAGAAATAGGTTCTTATCGTCGTCGGCAGCTGCCAATTCCATTGAAATATGTCATTATGAGATAATGAAACCATCTAAGGAGTGTGTGTGTTTCCCTCTCGATTGTACCGGAGTCGCCCTGCCTGCTCTTGTGACTGACAGAGATCGCCGAGGCTCCTCCTTTTCAGTCTTTGTTGATACCAATAAAACAACTCAAAAATGTCTTTTTTTTTAGCTGTATTCAAATTAATAGGCTAACACAGCATTTGTTATTCTGAGCATGTAACATGACATATTTACTTATTTGACGTTAAATATGGGTACATCAAAAATATCTCTAATGTAGTAAATGAAAACTCTGAAGCTGGTATTATTTCTGTGTACACCTCAGTATGCCTCATTGTTTTTTATTTTTGTTCTTTTTATATAACTGAGTCAACTCACTCATAAGGCAGTATTTAAGTCGGTTAGGGTGGCATTTTAAGTTGTAAGACATTTTATAGATCTGATCGGAGTCACAGAGCAAGTAAACTGAATAATGGCATAACAAGAGCAGGTGGAGTACCGGGTTCCGGACCTTTCCTTGGGTACAGCCAATCAGGACCAGGTCTTTGGTCTCAGTCGCCTGATGCTACCAATGAAGGGCTTGCAGGGGACACCCGTGTGAATGTTTGCGAGCTCTAGACACGAGGCTTTAGGCTGGTCAGAGTTATCGGATGGGGAAGGTTAATGCTGTCACTGAGGACAGATGGATGCCCTGACCAAAGCTGTGGCTTCTGGGTGTCCGGATGGAGGGGGTGGATCAATAAAGCGAAGGAGAGACCGATACAGACACACACGCTCAGGCGCACACTCACACATCCCTCATGAAAATATCCTATTGTTATTTCTTCAAAATACCATATTTATGGCAAAACTATAGTATTACTAAAGTTTGCATTGTACAACCAGAGTAGTGCTATAGCCATCACATTATAACTATAGTATTACCCAAGTAAACAGTGCCGTGATATTACGATATTCAAACTACACAATACAGTTGTGTGGACTAACTATAGTTTCACTGTAGTAATACTACACTATGGTGGGGAAAATACCATCCATTTACTATAGGATAACTACAGCTTGGAACTATGGTAATTTTTCAGAGGGAAACCTCTCTGACTGCACCCATACAGTTCATAGACACAGATTAACATACAAAGACATACAAGCGTACTGACACGAGCGCACGCTCTCACACTTACATACACTGCCAGAGGCCCACATGACATACTGGCACACTCTCGCTAAGAAAAAGATCAGAATAAAACACCACCCACCCCTATATCTGGTCTCCTCCCACAGAAGAAATTGAAAATAGAGATTTGAACCACAGAGGCTGAGCATAAGACCGGATCACGCTCAACTGGCACCACGTAGATTCCATTATAGATACGTGCTTTGGGTTTATAGTAAACAGGATCCTATCAGATCGGCACAAGTAAGGTTTATTCAGAGAGTGAAAGCTACCGAAATGACTCTGGGGCATAAGATGTTCCCTAGTTGTGTTAATTGGCGTAAATCTCATGACTAAATTGCTTGCTGGATATTTCAAAATCCTTAATTTCTCCATGATGGTCAAATTCTGTATATCTAAAAGTGTAAATTTGGAACCTGCCTTATTTTTCTGCAGATACCATAATGGAAAGGGATAATTATAGTATGTAAGCGTGCCAGAGCATTAGCTACATTTTTTGTCATTGTGTAATATTGGGTTTATCAGCACTTGTCTGAGACTAGCTTCAAAATTTGTCTGAACATGTCATCTACTGAGACGTGACATGGCATTTTTCCATTCAGTGTGAAGACAGCTGGTGCCGAACAGTTGCCAAAAATTGAGTAACTTTATATGGTCATGAGTGGTACATTCGCCTGAGTCAAAATATAGGCACAGATTCATAGCTCAGACTTGTGGTAATATTTCAGGAAGAGGTTGCGGTATTTTGTGACATCACACATTACGGATTAACCCTTTGTAAGCGCCGAATACATTTTCAAGGAATTAAGAATGTAATTATCCCGAGCTGTTGAAAACCTATCACGTTTCAACTTGTTTAAAAGAGATCCCCTGCGGGAGCTCTTTTAAACAAGTTGCCACATGATAGGTTTTCAACAGCATCTGGTTTTGATATCTTACACCATTGGGCAACTATAGTTGCCTATGGTGCTGAAAGGGTTTAAAAAAGTACTCTGGTAAAATAGAGTGTGCACTAATTTCATGCAATGTTTAACTATACAGTACCAGCCAAAAGTTACAGCGCACCAACATTTTTACTGAATTAGAGGTTGAAAAAGGAAATGAATACATTTTAATTTCTTTAAAAAAATAATAAAAAATCAGAATCTAAGTGTAATAAACATAAGCAACATTTGCTATTGTAATTGTTGAGCATATGTGTATATTCACATATAACCAAGGCGGTCATGACTTTGCATTCACTCCAGCCCCACTGTTGAAGTTCCAACAGATGAGCTGCGCTTTTAGATTTCTTCCTTTTGAATTCTCTGTCCTAAACTCGCCAGATTTTTGTTCTCTTGTTGGAAAATGAAAAGTATTTGTTTGTTTGTTCATTTCCCCAAATATAGCTTTTTTTGTGAAATCCGAAATTTTTGACAGTCCTGTGACAGAAACAACTGTATAAATTATTGTTTTTTTTTTTTTAACCTCTGACCATTTACTTCTTCCGCTTGCCAATTGAGGTTATTTACTGGAATTGAAAATGTAATTTTCACCACAAACTGAGTGCAATAACATGAGTAAAGTGTTTCAAAATATCTGACTGGTACTGTCCGTACAGTTTATACAGGCAAATTCTGCGAACATTTAAATTCATTAAGCAAACGTGTGTCAGGCTTATTTTTAATTGGGTTGGGTCTCATAAGTTTCTTTAATTCATCGTGGGAAAGTGGATTTGGTTTACACCTTGTTAGTTTAAGGTTAGGCTATGCCATCTGTCAATGGGGTCCATGAGAAGCAATAGAAACAAAGATTTATATTAGGCTTGTTCCTCAATCAGTGTTGGCAGATGATGCGGCAGTCTATGTAAATCTAGTCAACTTGAATTCCAGTGGCACCGGCCATTTGATTCCAAAAGCACTTCAGCACAAAACCGCACCATCAGAGCAACAACAACAAAAGAAAAGTAGAATTGCAGAGCACGAGTCAAAATACAATGCAGGTAATTGCTTTGATACTGTGTGTTTTCGGATTTTATGTCGCCCGGCGCGGATTCGTGCTGAATACATTCCGTGCAGGTGCTGGCGTGTTTCAGCGCGAGAGAGACGGGAGAGGCAAAGTCCTCCTTAATGATCTCTCCGGTGGAAGGGGCGTCCGCTCGAATCCTCGCGCTGTGCGGTCGGGCTGTCGGTGGCGGGAGGGATGTCAGGGGACACGGCTGTTGCGCGCGCCCTGCGTTGCGGTTTGTTTTCCAGCTGAGGCATTTCGGCCTCGTTAAAATTTGCTCCTCTCGAGATCTGACTGCTGCGCGTGCTGGCAGTGGGAACGGGAGGGCCGCCAGTCGGCTGCAGTTGCTCTACGTGACACAACATAGCGAGTAAAGGTCAGCCTCCATCCTAATTACCAATGCTGCCAAGCGACTATGCGCAAGTACACCCCAGCATTAGAAAGGATGTCAGCCTTTACCCCACCACAATGATAGCACATTACCTTTAAATTATGACCCTTTCACTGTTGATGATATTTGATCAATAAGTCAAAAATCATAAATCAATCATAAATGCTGAACATATCATTAGGTTCTACCATACGTGCATGTATGCTCAAATTCTCATACTGAGAAAATGTACACGCCCCCTCCAGATTCCCACTGTTTTCAAATGTGTCATATTAAATCAGATCCTCATACAAAATGCACCATAAGCCAATGACAACATGACAAAACAAAAAATTGTTTTGTAGTCAAACTTGGACTAGGCCTCTCGAATCTTAATTTTGTTTCTTTTCAGACATTCAGAGGTGGCTTACTCTCTGCTTTAGATTGTCGTCTTACTGCATTACCAAACTATACTTAACCTTTGGATGATGGATTGATAGCCAGACAATATAGATCAGAAATCAGCCAGTTTTTGACACAGCAAAGCATCCTCACTCCACCACGTTTACTACTGGGATGATGTTCTTCGTCGGGAATTACAGTGTTAGCCTCGTCAGATTTAATGCCAATGTCCTCCTGAAGATTCAACCTTCAACTCGTAATTCAATATATAAGTACCCACTCACAAATTTGTTTATTTACCATAAAAAAACTAAAATTTACTTGTAATTTTTCTATGTCTTTAAAGTTTCAAAGAATTACTATCTACCAATATTTTATTTCAGAGGACGTGTATTCAACCTTTCACCAAGTAGGAACCTATTACTTCACCTTAGTCTTTCACCTCATATCTTTACTTTGTTTACTGTATTTATGTAAACATTTACAACACAGCATATTAAACACAATGAGACCATGTGACTAATTTAGAATACTACGGAATTCTATTAGTGGGAAGCTAATTCTTACATCTTTTAACAGAATAATCCCTCAGTATGAATATAAATATTAGCTTAATAGCTTGTAAATGTTCCGAAATTGTCCCTGCCTTTGCCCGTAGTCAGCTGGGATAGGCTCCAGCTCACTCCGTGACCCTAGTGAGGAATAAGCGGGTATAGAATATGGATGGATGGATGGATGTTCCGAAATTGCAGTCGCATTAGAACTGATGAACTGAGTCACAGTGGTCTTTATGGATAATGGAGTATTTATTACAAAGGGACATTTCTTGTCAATTCTGCCACAGTCTGGTCGCTCAGTCAGTATAATTATAGTTCCTGGCACACAAGGTTTGATTTATATTCTGTCATGGTCGTTAAAAAGAATTAGTATTTGTGTCTCTAAAATCTACCAAGGAAAAGAATTAAAAGTGGAAACGAGCACCGTATCAACAATTATTAGTCTGGATCATGAAAAGAAACTGTCGTCGACATCTGGTGATTTATTAAAGATTCGCTTCGGTTTAAATCACTCTAGATTTTCCCCGAGTTAAATCTCACACTGAGATAAAATCTCTGTCCTTCTACAACTGCCACCAGTGAAAGTGATTACGGTATTTAAAAAGAAATGCCGCTTGTTCAGACGGTGTCAGAGATTATTTATGCAGGGTACGTTCAGTACTCAAACTATGGGATAGAGGTTTAAGAAAGTGACATATCTGAACATGCCAAATTGCAAATTCTTTGGATTCTTAGACCTGTGATTTTATATCTGTAGCTTGTGTATATGAGAGCAAGCATTTTTACCTATGCTCATTTGAAGACCCTCTCCCACTAAAAGCTTTCTGTAAACTACTACTCCAAAAAGCCAATCCAAGCCTGTTCAGAGTTTCAAAATATTTACTAATAATCCTCTTCTGCTGCCAGTTTTCAAAGGTTTTTACAAGCTGAGTGCTGAGTGTCACAGCAACATCACAGACAGTGAATCTCCTGTTTTATCGCGCACTGGGACATTACGGACTGGGAAAAATGCTGGATCTCATTGCGTTTTTTATTTGCAAATTTTCTTTAAATCTAAATATGAGACAAGTGAGAGGCATTTGAATGACTTTCTCACATATCAGGCTATTGGACTGAATGAGCTTGTGGTTCCAAACAGTAAACAATACGTTGAAGAGGCTTCGAGAAACGGTTTCCAGCAGGAATTTCGCTGTTTTATGCCTGAGTGAAGCTCGCCACACTGGAAACAGCTACTTTTCGGAGCACAGACTACCGCAGAGAGGTCAAGTGGCAGACTGCTGCCGAGCTCTGGAGATTTAAAGGGCAAAAGCACCATTTTGCGAAAATAATTGAACAGAAGAATATACTTCTTCCGCGCCCACTGCCCTGACGTGTGTCATTGCGCTTCGACTGATGTATAATGGAAAGACCATCGCATCAACTGTGATGCGCTTTTATTTTTGTATTTTTTTGTGAGAAGATATGATTGCTTCAGTATCTGAGGAGTTGAAGATTCATATGAAAACCAAAGTAGGATTTGAGGAACAGCGGACTTAAGAAGTTGCCTTGGCATTCGAGAAGTTGAGGATTCTTTAGAGACATGGGGTACTTTCTTTGAGGAGCTGCATAGAGTTGAAGATTTTCCTCAGCATCTGAGTGTTTTTCTTAAGTGCTGCCATTGGGAGAAAGGCCAGGCTGAGAAGTGGCATACACCACTTTTTGAGCTGGGAAAGTGACCGACTTTCTGAGCTTGAGGGTACCCCGTTTAACAAACAGGTTTAAACATCATTCATCCTTCATGCCTCCTCACTGCACACCTCTGTGCCAAAGATTGTAGCTTAACGTAGCTTAATTTTTTACAACTACAACCTAGGGACGGCAAATTTCTCCCACACCTCTTTTTATGGACACTGTTTATTGACTAAACAACAAATTGCTGAAGCGTTTTCCTCCCCATGCAGATTAGTTGTATAAAACTTTTTCATTAATGTGGCTTCTTTGAGAGGAAAACACTGAATGTAAAAATAATAGTTTCATTTTTGGATTCAGACGTCGTTCTTTTCCCATTATGTAGCGTCAATGATAAGTGAAGTGTTCAAGACACGCAAAATCCTTTGGTCGTTGTTTCGGTACATTAAGCCATGTAAAGCCTTTTATTATGTCCCGAAAACAGGACCACGCCTGCTTTAGCCTGCCGCGAGCTTATGTGAGTTTATGATTAGTTATCAGACGGCTGAAGTCATTCAAAGTCGAGGAGAATTAGCTGCACTGTATTATTTTCATGTTGTTGTAATCTCACTAAACAATACGTACACCATCTTGGGAGACAATTTCACTCAAGGACCTTATTTTTGCAGATTTTTCAAAAACCCCATTCATTGTTCATGTAGACACTGGAGCGCTGGAACTGGAAATGGAGAAATGCTTAAAAAGAGGCGTGCCAAATGATGACGTGCTGTGACTCAATATTGTACGTAGTCAGACTAAGTCAGGTAAGGCTGCAGTCTGGAGTTCAAATCGGAGTTAAAACATGAGAGGCTACAGGCAAAGGCCTTATCCTCATTGGTAAGGTTGGAAAACTGAATCCAGTTCAGGAGCTGCTGAGTATGTTCGACAAGTAGCCTATTAACACATAAACTAGCAACTGAGAATGAATGCTTAAAAGCATAGAATAGTAACAGTACTTAACCTACTTGTAGCGAAATGATAATACACCCTACAAAGCGATACAATCAATGATCTCACAGGATTGCGTTAATATTTTGGGTGATTTAAAAATACAGATGATTCCCTAACCCTAGGGTGTATAAAGCTAACTTGTGCTGCACCACAGAGCATGCTTGACGTTTGCTATATAGCTAAAGCAGCCAGATGAATTACACAAAAGGTGTAATAAACTCCTCTCTGTTATCCTTACATATGACACACTATCCTGGAATCCAAAACCATGGACAATTTATAAACCCATCAGTCACTATTCAAAGATGAAAGGTCAAGAAGTTAAAACCCCTTGTAAAATACCATGTAGATGCAATTACCTCATTAATAGAATGCAACCTAAAATGTAACATTGTACGTCTGCCCAATGCACATCAACATACTGCAGTATATCACTCAAAATTGTACAATGTATGGTTATATATAAATAGTTGACAAAGGAAGAAATCTGAACAAATGCGTGGACAAACATTTTCCCGACATGATTTGGGTCCACTCATCCTCTTAAAGGCAGAAGGGTTACATTATTTTCAACTGGAAACCCATGCCAATGAGCCCATGCTAACTGTATTTCAACAAGAAATCAGCAAGCAACGTTCTGCATGTTACAAGAGCTTGGCGTCGTAGGCTGCTAGACGGGCTTACCAACAGCCCAGACCTGTCTCCCATGGAAAATATGCAATGATTTAAGAGTCCCAAAATATGATAATGAAGTCCCCTGACATCTGAGCAACTGAAGATGAATATCAAGGAAGGATATGACAAACGCAACTGGAACAGTAGGTATCCACTGGACCCCAAGCTATTACTTTGAGGGCTGCTGGAAGGAAAGTCAATGCAACACAGAGGTAAACTCAAGGCTCCCAGCTTTTCTGGAATGTATTGCATGCAAAAAATTCCAAGTTCGTGTTTATTGTAACTTGTAAAGGAATGATTCTCATATCTTTCTTTTTGTGAGTTTTCAATATCGTCTTCTCTTCTCACTCTTCTTTTTGTGAGTTTTCAATAGCGTCCTCTCTTCTCACTTTATCCTGCCTCAGGGTCAAAATTATTTGCAACAAAGTCCTTGGACAGAATCCCCACCCCCCACTGTTCTATCCTTAATTATTTCAGTACAATGAATGTTTCAAACTTACAAATAATGGCCTGAAATATCAGTTTTTTTGTTTTGCCATGTTGAGTTCATGAGGAATATGTGGACTAAGAATAGCAATTTTTTTTTTTTTTGCAACACCAAAATGAATGTGACGTCCTTCTCCAAGTGCCACTGAAATTCTGAGGTTCATAGACTGTACAGATATGAAGGTTAAGAACTGTTCCGCTTGGGACAGTGGACAAATACAACCATACACTAGCAAAATCTGTATACCTACAAATATTTAGGACAAAGGAAAATGCAGCCGATGAAATGTAGTTTTATTCTTTGTTGACGATCAGAATGAATGGAATACAACTGTATTCGCAAGTATTTACAAATATTTGTCTCTGGAATCAGTGGCACATTTTGGTGCTTTGGTCTTGCTGTGCCACCCGGTTGCGAGCAACATGTTTGTGTTTAATTACATCATTGCAAACAAGATGATTTATGGCTCCTCTATTATCTGTTGGCAGAAAGAGGCTTGCCTATGAAACAGAAGTGCTGTTTACATTTAAGTGATTGTAGATCATCCCCTGCCCGTTGGAAACTAAACTCGTTTTCTATCGCGTGCATCAGACACACATACACACACACACACACACACACACACACACACACTCAATGACACACACACAAATGTAAACACACACACACACACACACACTCACAAAAACCTCCAGGCGTATATCATATTCACTCTGACTTTCCCAAAATGATAAGGACAGCGCTTTATCTTTGTCAGTGCTATGACTAATCCGGGCTTCGCATGGACCAGCAGCAGATTAAAGAGGAAGCAGTCAATGACACTTTTCCAGGGAAACCACATTTTTACAATGAATAGAGTAATGGGGGTGGTGTCAGGGTGAGGGGGATTTAGATCGGTAACAATGGCTGTTTTTATTGAGCCTTATAGCAGGAATAACCCCCACCGCGTGTCAAACTACAGAGGTAAATTGAAGGTATGCGAAAATCTGTTGGCGGATATTTGTATACAGAAAATACACTGTCACACTGTCAATTGTGTTGTATAATAGTTCGATGACCTAGCTAATCTGTGACCTTGGTGTTTAGTAGATATATAGATATGAAAGAAGTTCCATAAATAATTATCCATATGAGCATACGTTAAATGACTGTGACTTAAAACAGTGTCCTCGTAGAAAAAAAAATGTGTATATTCACTCAGTTTTCCAGTGGTAGGTTTTTGCTGATGCCAAACGTCGTGATGTCAAATCGATGCCACCAAAGAGGTTCTCTGTTTCTATTGTATGACACTGGACATTATAAGATAATGCTTTCTTTTAAAAGCACTGTCACGGTCATGAGAGAGGACAAGGTGGCCATAGAGATTAATTCTGCTGTATAACAATCCCTCTCTTAAATGCTAGTTTCAAAAGAGAGCTTTGAAATTTTCCTTACTGTTGAGAAAACTTGCCCATATTCATTCAGTTCACCCATATTTCATTTTCTCAGCAATGCATGAGAGGGGCCAGCAAACTACATTGTAATTAACATGTAGATTAATATACAAACCAGACCATCTGCGATGATGATTCCATTATAATTTAGCATAATATATGATGCTGTAACCACGGTTTCAGTGAGTATGCAGTACGTGGATGAAATGTTTCATAATTTCTGTTGAACTGAGGTTCCAAATAAGACTAGTTTCCGCACGACTTCAGCAAAGAATGTTCTTCAGGAGTCTCTCAACACATGTATGAAATTAATGACTCCAGCCAGGCTAGACAGGCTTTTCTGATTTGTTCATTGCGTTATGTTAGATTGGGACAGAGGGTGTTTTTTAGGTTCTCCAAGAGTTTGCTTTTCTCTCTGCAGCTTAATGTGATTTCTTCTTGTTGCCAAGACTTGACACTTACCAGCTCCTCAGCTCTTTTTTTTAGTGTTACTGCAGCATGAAATACTACTTTAATAAAAGCAAGACAGAGAAGTTCATGGGGTCGTTTGCAAGTGACAAGTGGTTCATGCTGTGATTAATCTGCCTGGTATTAATTCCTGCGTTCACTGAAGCGTGGCTGACGTTTTCAGTATGGGTTGAGAGCTCGGTTCAGTGATTCACCGATTCTGTCTTCTGTAGCGCTCAGGAGTGTAGCCACTCCTTGTCAATATCAAAAGCAGGACGAGTAAGATCAAATGCCAAATTTTTGGTAATTGTCGCGGAATACACGCTAAAATAGTACCTCTCTTTCTATCATACCACCTTCTTCAGCCTTGTAAAGAGTTGTCTTGGAATGGCCTTTAATGGCCATCACATTTGCGCTGTCCCCAAACAGAACATAAAGGTTAAAATAATACATCTCATACATGTCACAGTTGAGACATTTAATAACATGTATTCACTAACAAATAAAATATATTGTGTGGATTGATGAAACATATTTATATTCCATATTATAAAGCTAGACAGTCCGGTCGCCTGCAACCGCACGGGTGTAGGCCCCGAAAGCCGTCTTCTCCCCTTTCTTGCGCATTATTTGGCCAATACTGCCGCCATGGCAACCAAAATCAATATCAGTCATAACTGATGTATAACACATGCCCATACCAAATATGAAAGTAATCAGTCAAAAATTACAGCCTGTACAGTGTCCACAAGTAAGTGTCTTCGGACGCGGCGGCGGCAGAGACGACGAGCAAGCTTCGTCTGGGGGCTACGATTAATATTGAAACCTTGGCCATGCCTCATTGTGACTGTGTTCAAGCTAGAGCATTGACTCCTGTGCCGTATAGCATATGTTAAATTTGGGCCATCTTTCTTGCTAGCATCAATTTCTTATTTTGTCATCCAATTTTCCTCTCTGCCTGATAAAGGCACATAATTATCAACGCTGATTAATGTACTGTACATGTCCTTTTATGACAATTTTGAAATATTTAAATGTAATTATGATAGATGGTAATGCGACTGCCATTTGACAATGCACATTTGACAGGCATTTCCACAAAAACCTTTCTCTGGTTTTAATATAACTCCCTCAGTAGGGTCCAGCCTGCAAAATAAAAACAAAAAACCCAGAATTATTCTTTTACATTTTACTTCTCCATATAGATGTGAGGTTCTGCTGTGTAGCAGGGCAAGGCTTTTCAGCATTTTAAATCAGAGTGAAGTTGGGAAAGGATTTCAATGCAGTGGCATTACCCACAACTGGTCGAATAGTGATGCGAGTCATTAACAACGTCCTCCTCCATGGAATGCTAGCTATTTGAAGATCTCGGACAGGGTATCTGTTATGGCCAGAATTCTGCTTTCGAGCATCTGCTTCCAATTTATGCTCTAACAAGCCTAACCGCCACCCCACTCCCCTCCTGGAGGTAATAAACCTTTTCCAGTGCCTCCAATCAACACGCACAATGGGAAAAATGAACGAAATGGCCACCATTGTTGCTCATTCATGCGTAAAATAACACCAATAAAACTGGCCTGTTGATTTAGCGGTTAGTTGCTGTTCTTGTCTAACTGTTACAAAAGAATCACGACAACATATGTCATTTTTAATCAATTATTATTATTCCTTCTTCTTCCCCATTGACCCAGTAACTACTCCTCAAAAACTAAATGCGTCCACACATCTCTCTATTGTGGGCCCTCTGGTTGTCTGTATGATGATTGTGTGAAAGGCCGATTTATAATTCAGATTTAAAGTATATCTCACAATATAAAGGGACAGGCTTGAGCAGTGGGTTCAATGCCTCCTCCCTTCCGGTTCACTGCGTCCGAGTTACTTTAAAAAGCCATTTACTGTTGAGCTCCTCAGTATCGAAAGCCTCTATAATGCCCTTTTTGTATGTATTTATGTGCAGTTTGTTATCGTTGCCGACTGCAGCCCTTGATAGAACGGCCACACAGCGAAACACAATACGCTTGTGTGTGCGGCTGCAGACGTTATCAGACATACTTCTATTCGCCTTTCGTAAGATTTTAATGGCTTACCGCCAGCTTGCGCTGGGCCCCGGGGGGGCTGCCAGTCCTGTAGAGTAATCATATCGCCACTGTCCGACAGTAAGGGAACGGGAGGCAATTTATTTTTATGGCTAATAAAAAGGCAGTAAATTTCAACGCAAGCACCCCGCGGTGAATTAACCCCATCTGCGGCTTGTTGGGGTTTTTATAAGGTGTCAGGGGTCAGCCTAATATAATGTATTTATTTTCTCATTAAAGCACAGCACGGCCGTGTCGAGCTGTCCTGGGCTCCAGTCTTAATGGAACCAGCGACATGTACGATTGAGCCATTAGGCACGTTGCTGTCTCGGCCTCAGACAGCTCTGGCGCTGATCTGGGGCAATGAATGCTTGCCAATATAAAGCACAGCCCACAAGTGTTTAGTAACCAGTAGAAGTTCCTACCATTTATGCGCAATGGGTACTAAGATACTGACTGAATGAGGTATTATTTTAGCTGTGTACCATAGCATATTATAATTGAAATTAATCATATGATCTCACAGTTCAGATGTTCAGCTTTAATTTGAAGAATTTCAGTACCTTTTAGATGAAGTCCCCCATTCTTAAGTGACTAGTTCAAACTGGACGATTGGTTGCATTGCATCATTCCCTCATAATTTCCTTTTTAAATAAGGGAATGAAATAATTGATTTGAAGTTTCAAATTGATTTTCTGTCAGAATTAAAGTCAAAGAGCAGTCATGGTCAGTGAAGCAAGTCTTCGTTCAGCTGAAAATCAAAACAAACCTATCAGAGAGACTGAAAAAAAAGATTAGATCAGCCTTTTGATTCATATCTTTTTTATTATTATTATTACCTCTGCCAGAACGTTTTTGCTTCTGTTTGTTTGTTGATTTATTTGTTGCATAGATTTTAACCAAACTTTGCAGCATGCTAGAGAAGTACAAGGAGCAAGTTACTAAATTTTGGCATATCTAGGCCAAAGTACAGGTGAGATATAGGCCAAAGTTCAAATCCAGCTATGGTTTGGGCTTTCGTGAGTCCAGCTCTAGTTTTGAATAACTTTAGTATCTTTAATCCCATTCAAATTAACAATGTCTATTCAGTGAATGATGTACAAGCATGCTTGCACGCGACTCAGAAGAGCAGGACAGCTCACAGTTCTCCGAGATGCTGCTGTCAGCCGCTGCTGCTTTATACTCTTAAATTCAAACCTTGCACGCGCAGAATGATGGCGGACATGTGCATGCTCAGAGACTGACTGACAAGTGCCTGGATGCCCAGCAGGAGATGCCTGAGCATCAAACAATACTCACCTGAACCGACCGCATCCCACCCTTTTCCCTGAGTGGCGCAAAGCCAATTATTTGCTGCTCTCACAAGGCCGGTGGCCACAGCAGAGACTGGCATAACACTACATTTGATCTGGTGCCGCGGTGGTCACCCTGTGCCTTAAAACAAAACATTTTTGCAGTGAGCTAAAGCAGCAGCTCATTTGATTCGTACCTAAAAAGAAGGAATATTCGGGTGAGGTCAGGATCACCAAAGGGCCCAGAAGACCACAGATGACAATTCCTGTGTATAATTGAAAAATTATTTACCTGGTGAACATAACCTTCATCCAAACAGTTGGTCATATCAAGAACACCCTCATGAAGGTAGGTGCATCTGAGTCAAAGTCAAAAATCTAGAGAAGACTTCACAGGAGTGATTACAGCGGGATGACTGCAACATATAAACAATTCATAAGCTTGAAATTAGGCAATTTACAGGAAGAAATAGGAAGGTATGTGCAGTTCTGGGACAAAATCCAAAGGCGAGATGAGACAAATATTGACTTGTGGCATGGAGATGGCCAGAGAAGAGAGTGGAGAAGCGTGGTCATGTGTGGGCATGTGCAGCTGCCAGCACAACTGGCTCCCCTGTATTTACTGATAACGCGGGCGCTAACAAAAGCAGCATGATGAATTCAGAATTCTATAGGGCTGTCTTATTAGGTCAAATTCAGGCAAAAACTAACCAGACTATACTTCACTGTGTGAATGGACAATGATCTGAAGGATCCTGCAAAAGCTAAGACTTCTTATAAGGCAAAGAAGTACAACCCCAATTCCGAAATAGTTCGGACAAAGTGTAAATTGTGAATAAAATCAAAACGCAATGACTTTCAAATTACACCAGCCAGTATTTTATTCACAATAGAACAGAGATAGCATAGCAAATGTTGAAACTGAGAAATTTTGGTCTGGTTTCACAGACACAGATTAAGCTTAATTCTAGACTAAATTCAATTTTCAACAGAAAATCTCTATACAAAACTCTGCTTAGTCCAGGACTATGCTTAAGCCATGTCTGTGAAACCGCCCCCCTTGAGTTCATTTCAAATTTGCTTAGGATCATTGGCCCCATTTACATGGGTCCAAAAATCCGATTTACAATCAGATTGAAAGGTCAATCAGATTCAAAATGTCTCATATAAACACCTTAGCCAATCTGATTCACCCAGATCCGATTGTATTTTGGATCGGATTGTAAGAGGTAGTCTACGCCGATTGATAATCCGCTCCATGCTCCATGTAAATGACTGAGTGGAGCGGATTGTGTTGATAAAGAGGATTGTTCGGTCCGCGCATGCGCTCCTAGTATGTAAGAGGCTCGTAAGTGAAGTGACGTACGCAGAGTGACATAATGCACAGGTAAAAAAACACAATACAATCGGATTCAGCTGGGGCCATGTTAACATGGATTGAACGTGGATCTCTTTACTTAAACTTCATGTATACAGATCAAATCAGATTCACTTATTCCGATCGATTTCAATCAGATTGAGGAAAACTACCCATGTAAACGTAGCCAATTTGTCCTTTTGGTCCAAGGTCCAATGATGCTCAAGCATCAGCTTCCCTACAGATGGCATGGCATTTTCTCCTTGGATATCCTGGTACTCGTCTGAATCCATCTTACCCATCACACTTTGCAGTTCTCCAGTTCCAGAGGAAGCAAGGCAGCCGCAGATGATCAAAAAGCCCCCACAATTCTTCTCTGTAGGCAGGGTGTACTTTTCAGCAGATGCTTCTTCATTCCCCCTGCAGACATACCACTGATTCATAACCCCGAAATATTCCAGTTTTGTTTCATCACTCTAAAGAACAATATCCCCAAACTTCTGTGGCTTATTTATATGGTTTTGTGCATATTGGAGCTTGTGCTTTTAGATCAGTTGTGGTGTATGTCTTGTAGACCTTCAACGTTTAGTATGCGCCCTACTGTGCAAACTGAAACCTCAGTGCCCCATCTTCCAAGCCTTGCTGCGGGTCTCCTGCAGTCATTCGAGGGTTTTTGACCACCCGTCTCCTCAGGAATCTGGTGACAGCCATTGATAGCTTCCTCTTTCAGTCACATCCTGGTACTGTAGCCACTCTTCCTTTAACTCTGAACTTGCAAACTATGCCTCCAACTGTATCTCTATGACAATTCGGTGCCTGTGCTACCTTGTTGGATCCTTTTCCTAGTTTCTTCCAAGCAAAGATCATCTCTATCAGGTATTTGGTATTTGACAATTCTTTTGACAGCGATATTTATAGTATGCAACCAAATGTCACTGTCAACAAACCCGTAGCGAGTGCAAGTATTTGATGTGTTCTATCTTAACCATTTTGCGCAGAAACCAAATCTCGCTATTTAGGTGTTACCTGATTTAAGGCTTTATAATTCAAGATTGCAGCTTTACAGACAGAAAAACTTTGGCTAAATTGAGTCTAGACACTTGAAGCATTTAGACTCCCATCTTATTGCAGTTTATTTTTATGATTTTGGTGGAGAAAAGGGGCTGTGAACATGAAAAATATTTATGAAAATTCAACTTTGAATTAGCAAAAAAAATAATACTGACAATTGAAAAACTGCTAGGGCCTAAAACTATACATTTCTGGAATCATAAACTTCTTGACCACACGTCATGAACATTACATTCTAGATTACCCGCTTGCTATGAGCCAAATTAGCTATCCAGGTGTCTCCCCAAAGTCTGAGATCCATCAAAATGGTTCACTGTCAAATCATACATTAATCATATATTTAACACAAATTAACTTTTGGGGCATGAAATTTAGCATGAACTAATATTTTCTGGTTGAGTTTAGCATGAATTTATCAATATCAGTGGAGTTGAACATCATTGGTCACCAGTAACCTCTCCAAACACAAAACATGCCTTTTCTCCATAATAAAGTTAACAATATCGTCCATTTTTCTTCGTAGTCCCCCAAGCATTAAATAAAGTGCTGATTAAACAGCCATAGCATTCACGCTGCAATGAAAAGCTAACCGCTCTCACATCCGAGCTCATAACCTTACACCTTATAAGGGTAAAATCTCACTAACTCAGTAATATCTGAATTCTGAAATATACCTTATTTTAACAGAACAGAAATTTCACTTTCAGGAAAAATCAAATGACATATGCCTCCATATTCAACAGGATGATGTAATGAACATACCGAGGGATCTACCGACGTGCGTGGGCTGCATGCATTTGGATAAACGAAAACCTTGGCATTCAAGGTCTTTAAACGCAGTATAAATTCTACGGCAAAAAGCCATATTGAGCAAAATGCAAACAGAGTAGAAGTATAACCTGTTTTCTTCAATGACGCCCTCCTCCAGAGACAGATGTATCGGGTAGAAGGAACCCTCCAGTACTGTTTCATTCGGAATAATTCCCATTGACTGCGTCCATACAACATTTATCACGTAAATGAAACTGAACACTTCAGGCCAGTTTCGGGTGTCTTTGTTTCTTTGATATCGCATCATTTTCAGCTGCGCAACCGTGGCCAACATTCGAAGAATACAACCGACCTTACTTTTACGCTTAGCTTTGTATCCTATTCTTATTGTTCGATAAATGTATTTCAGTTATTGAGGAAAGTTTTAACACTGGGGAATTGGATAAGAAACGAGTCTATCAATACATCGTCACCGGGGAAGCTTCACAAGGGTGTGAACTATAATTGTAGAGTTACGCAGATGAATTTGAGTATATAATTGAATGACTGGCTATCGACACCAGTACTTGGGTGGATAGAAGGGAGCGCTGAATTTGTCAATGGAGGAATCTACGCATTAATCCATGGGAGGGAACTACGCATATTTTGTGTGTGATGACTGTAATAGACAGTAGAATGTGAGAGAATCAATACAATGTCGGATTTTTTGCTTCACAAAACGTATTTTTTTTAACCACTAATAGGAATACTGTGGGCTCACTATAGCTAAAATGGTTGCTACAGAGTACTAAGTTTTTTTCTGTTGCGAGTGATAATTTTTTTAAACTACTGGATCGATACTATGGGCAAGGATATTGACCAGTTTGCACATCAGGCTTCGCTGAGGAGTTTAATTCGTGCAAATCCTGAAAAACAGGGATTGGAGGGAAGTTCTCCATATTCGCGTTTCAGCTCTGCCTGCTTGGGAAAATTCAATAGCTGATCCGGGGATGCCATCTCGTGGTCAAGTACTGTAACTAAGTGCTTAAATTTGCAGGTCTATAGACGCGAGTGTCTACATCTGCAGAAAGGGGTTAAGCAAACCTGATGCAACTAATTAAGCTCTTGATTTGCTGCATTAGGTGTGTTTGAGACAACACCTGCTCTGCAAATATGCTTTTATGAGGGATTCTATTCGGGGGATTGAATCATTTTTAGACTGCAGAAGTCATTAAAAATGGCATTTTGTGTTCAATTTGGACAGTCCACTTGTAATATTAGTTGTGTTGAGCTATTTAAAATGTTCTTGTTTAATCTGTTCATCACAAACAGCTGAACGTTTCTAATTTTGCTTTTAAACCCAATTTGCAATGGGGGTTAAATAATTTTGATTGCAACTGTACATATCTTCAATACGCCTGCCTGAACTGGGGGGAATGATTTGTAGGCATTTTTACTCAAGGAAAAATGAGCAAGTGGACTAAAATCTGTGAGATGAAAACAAAGAATATAATAGAAATATTTTTCTTTGCCCTCTGGAAAGGGGAAAACTCAGAGGAGAGGATAAAAACAGACGTGTGTGGGTGTACAGGCCAGAGAGCACAGCAGACTTGTGCTGGCTTTTTTTAAAATAATCTCACCCCCCCCACATCTGAAAACAAAGCCTTAGGCATCGCGCGCCCAGCACCAAACATGCAGCAGGAAATAAGCGCTAACTGCCCGCACAGACTCGGGTTTGAGTGCGAGACGCCGGTCCACAGAGGCCCCCCTGCCAATCCCAGTCAGCTCCTGGAGGTCCGGCTCGTTATACCCGTCCCTCGCACCAAGGGAGGCCGCAGCCGGGATCTCTTGACTGTTTAATTAGTCAACAGCTCGAAGGCTCCATTTACCACAAACAAGCCTCCATCGCTAACCAGGAGCAGCCTCCAGGCATTTTCTCTCTCTCAGAATAACTATTTTCTGCCATAATTGTTGCACAGAGGAATTGCCCATAATTATCATCAACTTGTTCCTCGCTATTCACAAATAATTGCATCCCTGCTGTAAAATAAGCTAATTTATTTTTGAGTATCAAGTTCCAATGAGCAAAAGAGGAAATATTTCTGAACATTTTTGAACTCACTTTGTTTTACTTCACGGAGGAAAAGGACGGTTCTGCATTTCAGGCAAACCATCATTTTGTTATTGAAAACACTAAAGGAGTCAGACTGAAAAAATTGAATTGTATTCGAAAAATAAACTGACTGGGCATTTTAAGAATCAGACTTTTTTTTGAATTGAAGACGGTAGATAAATCTTTATCCAGGAATGCTGAAAAAGTACAAAGCCATATTCAGTGAAGGCAGATCTACATTTGACCGACAGAACCAATCTGCCTGTAGCCTGCTACATACACATTGAACAGGGTTCCTGTAGAATGACTAATACCACTGAGTCCTCCTCTTTTATCAGATTATATCTGATTTGTTCTCAGGTTTCATTGATGCGTTTGTACCGCTGAGTCCCAGGGCTGTTTTTCCCTCGAATCTCCTAACTCCTGGGGGCTCATCTTTGTCTGCTTTCCTCATCTCCCTTGTCTCCAATTTAGACTTCAGGGAAAGCGGAGGGATCAGGGAGGTTAGGAGAAAAGGAAAATCGATAAAGCGTTTCACACGTCAGGGAGCTTCGAGCAACACTGTCTCATCTCGCCTCGTCTCGACCCAACAAGCGATCGATGCGTGCAGTCCAGGATGGACCGCTGCATAGCAAAGACAGTATCTCTCTCTGATATGGAACTGAGCCCAAAACAAAGTGACATCAGCGACTGTAAATCCCTGCGAAGCCATTATCCGTTCTGCTGGACTGTGGCTAAGGTGCTCAGCTTTAAATGTTTCCAGTTCAAATTCCAAGCATGGCACCTCCGCGTCATCTTCCTCCTTCAGTGAACATTCTGCTATAAATATGAATCAAATTGGAACAAAGACTACATCTAGATAAGGATGATTGTATTTAAAATTCTACTGCATCATATATGGGCTCAATTATATTTCAAATCTATATTTCAGATTTAAGTCAATTTTACTCGTAAGTTCAAGCTAACTTGTACCTGCTTTAAGAGTTTGATGACATTATTCCCTCCTAAATTCACAGGTCCAGTGATATCTGCACAGGAGCCTCATATAGGAACCCATACAGGAGCAGCAACAACAATTGTATTCATGATCCGAAGGGGCGTAAAATGCTAGAGATGAAGCAACACAGAAGAGTAGCTTGCACAAAAATGTCTGTATATGCCTAAGGATTGTGACTCATTATGAAGTTAAGTTTTATGAAATACTTGGGACAGAAGTATCCATGTTCTGAAGGAGGGAACCCTATGGTTCAGGTTGGGTAAGTGGGCCGTACATTGGGTTGGGCAGAAAGACTACAGAAGTGTGAACATGCATCACCCTAGAAGATAATCAGTTGTGTAGCATGTATTGTGGCCTTAACAAATCTGTCTCGAAAAATACTATGTTACATGGATTAAATGTAATAACTTCAGTCCATTACAGACAGGGCTGTTGTTGTAAAAATAAAGGTGAGTAAACTATAAACGTCAGTCACCCAGATACAAAACTAGATATGTGACCACAATAATGAAAACCATAATATATACTCAGCAACAAAAGTTTCTGTGACACCAATATTGTTAATTATTTTTCATAACGCAATTATGAAATTGTCATACATGGTGATATCAGACTGAAACAGTACACTTAAACACAACATTGAAATGGAAATCATGAAAATGCGAGAAAATGACTTTGCACGTGAAAATGTGCGTAAATCATGCTTGTGGATGGCAATAAAAGAGGAGAATTTTTGGAATGTTCACATTGTGCCTGATGAACGACGGAAGCGTCACTTATCGAAAACACAGCCATTTCGGATCAGGAACTCTACCCTCTAAATGCCAAGACTGTCTGAAAATGATCGGTGGAGGGCCATTGGGATGATTGAATCCGGAACCTCGCAGAGGGAAGTTGCTCATCGCCTGAATGTCCACCGAAACACCATTTGGAACTTATGGCAGCGTCATCAGCAGACAAGACATGTCAGAGACCGTCCTCGCAGCGGCCGTCCACGAGTAACCACTCCCAGACAGGACAACTGGATTCGAACAACCCATCTCCGAAATCGATTCCAACCTGCAACCATAACTGCAAGAACGATACCTGGTTTGAGGCGACTGTCTGCACAGACAATCCGTCGCCGTCTCCGTCATTTTGGCATTGTCCCACGTCGGCCAGCAAGACGTCCAATACTCACAGTACAACACCGACGACTGCGTCTACAGTGGGCACAACAACATCGACGGTGGATCCAACGTCAGTGGGATCTTGTACTCTTCACTGATGAATCAAGATTCATGCTTAACCGATGTGATGGTCGTTTACGTGTATACTGTCGAGGTGGAGAACGTTATGCCAACAACTGTGTTCAGGAATTTGATCGTTTTGGAGGTGTTAGTGTCATGATTTGGGGAGGGATCACGGCTAGAAACAGAACAGATTTGCTTGTTACTGATGGAAATCTGACAGGTCAAAGATATCGCGATGAAGTGCTACGGCCATTGTTGGTACCGTTTTTGATGCAACATGGTCCCGGAATAACGCTGCAACATGATAACGCCAGACCACACGTTGCAAGGATTGTACAGCAGTATCTGATGCAACAACATGTCAATGTCCTGCCATGGCCAGCCAGATCCCCAGACATGTCCCCAATCGAGCATCTTTGGGACGAGATGGATCGACGTTTGCGGCGGTTGGATAACCCGCCAGCTACACTCCAGGAATTGCGACAACGTCTACGTCAGATTTGGAATGACATCCCACAGCAATTTCTGGCACATCTGATTCGGTCCATGCGCCGGAGATGCGTTGCTTGCATCATGGCACGAGGAAGTCACACCCGGTATTGAAGTGTGAAGGTCAAAATTGGTTAGACGTCAGACAAGTGCTTCATGACGCATGAAAATGACATTTTTGGTTTTGAGTGACGTTGGCACTGAAAAGTCAGTGTTTCTCCTGTTAAATAAACATATTGATTGCATTGAGATCTTTGCGTGTCATTTATAACATACACATAAATGGTGTCACAGAAACTTTTGTTGCTGAGTATATATATTCCAACTAGAGCTGCGCTCAGAAAGCAAAGGTACCTCCCGCAACACTCAATGTTATTTTTGCCAGTATTAGCTAGCAACCCCTGTATTTATGCATTCCTGTAGCCTTTGCGCAAATATGTTTTTAATGTATTTTTGGCCTTTTGTACATATCCACTACACAAACACGCAAGTAGCCTGTGATTTATTCCTGCCAAATAAGGTACCTCAGTTTCAGTAATCATTCACTACATGACTTGACAGAAGCCGATCAATCACATAAATTAACATTGGCTATCTTCAGGAAACCAATAAACTTACAACTAAGTGAAGTTATCACAACAGTCTATCATTAGCTAGCTTACAAGAGATAAAAATCAATGAATCACAATTATTTTGCCACTTAGCTAGCAAGCATTTATAGGCACCAAATATGACTTGCACGCTGGCTAGCTAGCTAGCTCACTGGCTTAGCTAGATACATCTGCTGCATATAAATAGACAAAAAACAGTAAATAGTTTTGTTTATGGTGATTTACTCTTAGCTAGCAAGCATTTATATGCACCAAATGTAACCAGCTAAACCAGCGGTATAACAAGCCTAACTTTTTTCTGAATACATTATTGTGTATGTTCATGCGAAGTGAATTCCGTAGCTGTACATCGTTCACTGACCTAGTATTGCGTTGCTAGTGAAGAATATACTGAAGATTGCTGTGCATACCCATACTGCACATTCCAAAATGGAGAATTGACCTCCTTTAAACTCCTGCGCATCAGCCAATCAAATGCAGGAATTTGGTTATAATAGCAGTCGCGCCACTGGTGGCTAAGTTCAGAAATTTAATTGCGATCCCTCGAGTTGTACAGCTATCTCTGTCGCATGCATGGTATATGCTATCAATATGCTTTGAATAAATTATTTTAAACAAATTAAAAAAAAAACTGATTCTGGAGAATACACCACAGTAGCATATCCTCTTTTTTTTTGTTTTATGGTTCGATATTTTTCATTTTGTATATTACCCTTTATTGAGACAGATGAGGATGACCTGGACTCTAACCGCTCAGCTGTCCCTGCTGTGCTGCTTGCCACAACTTTCGCTCTGATGTCTCATCTCATCGAAAGCATGATCTCAGTCAATATGGTGTAAAAAGTTACTGTGATTTGGACGGCTGTTAATCAAAGAAGCTGCTATCATCCCCACCTTTTTTGAACATTCCTTGCTCATGAAAATTCTTTCTCAGTTCAGTTGTAGCACTTGGTTCAAGAACATACTCTCAGATCAGTGGATGCTTAGTGTCATTTTTAAAAGCCAGCATTCCTAGCTGACATCCCATCATAATTACATGTCATTTTCTTTGACTTATGCTGCTTTTTGTATAAGGTAGTATTCTTTTATTATAGGTATTCAGGTGCAATACTTTCATTACATCTGTTATTACAGGTGTTGCACTGCCTTTTACATATTACATATTGTCATTTAGAACAGCTGTATATCTCAGAGGTACCCAAAAACCCTTGTCCCCACATCACATTTTTGGGACTGGTCTTGTTCATCAGTCACTAGAACAGGAAAACACTGTTTCTTTTTCTGAGCGGGTATTTAGTCCTGAGTTGTGAAAACAACAATTCCCCTCCAACACTCCCTTATGTCCCCCCTCTTCCACCCCAACACCCCTCATGCAGAGCCGATGTGAGATTTGCTGGGATGGATCAAGTTACGCACACAAGTTTGGGGGCAATTCAATAGGAAGCGAAACAATTGGAGGATTAATTGTATCACCACATCCTGAGGGGAAACGTGATACTGCCGGAAGCTGGGTGGTGTAATGGGACAGAAATATGGAGGGAGCAGAGCGAAGGGGGTTTAGCCCAGCTGGGGTCGCTTCACACCTGCTGCCTGCAAGGACAGGGATTCCTGGGCAGGGGAGAGAAGGAAGGCTTAGCTGGCCTGAATTACACTACAGCTGCAACTCCTGTGAGAGAACAGCAGTGAATGTAAGTGCTCTGAAGTGTTACATGCCACTGAAAGACCAGCCCCTGTGTGGTGTTCCATCAGAGTCATTCTTCTTCTGAGATACTTAACAGATATTTGCCTGTAACTAGGAGTAGGGCAAGTAGGGCTTTGCGGTATAATTTTAAAATGCATTGTAACATCAATCATCTTGTAGCTTATGTTTTTGTACCTCCATTTAGGGCTAATTTAGGATAGTTTACGGGCATCTGCGTCAGAATTAAAATGCAGTTTTTGCTGTGGCGTCCAATTTTTCTAAGAACAAAGACAATATGAAAATTTACTTGTATTTAACCGAGGGCTTTTTGTATTTTTATCCTTCCGACGGGATCACTCACTGAACGCAGGAAGGCAATAAGGCAGAATTTTCTGCTGGACAATGTGCAAACTCAGCAGGTCGAGGACTCCTGGCTGAAGGCCTCTCTCCTGAGTGATATACCACACTGACCCCTCGCGCTCTCCCAGCCTGCTCTGCTTAATCAATCAGGTGGCGAACGCTCTCTAAATCTGCGTTCTCGCCGCCAACCATGTGAATGGGACCCTGGACGGCTGTTCTGCATGTGGCATCCTCGTTCCCCAGTGGGAGCTTTTCGAGATCCGCCGAATCCGCTCTTGCTTTTGTTTTGCCATTGTTCGACCCTGTCCCGCCCACAGGGAGGGATGGGAGCCGTGACACCTTGCAGCACAATAGCGGTAATAGCGGTAATAGCTGCTCATTTACCCCAGCTTTACTTTCAAAAGCCTCTCTGGCCGACACTGTCCTGAATCCGCGCACTCATGTCATAATGAACAATACCGCTCTTTACAAACTTCAGTAGGCAAGGATGTGTTCCTCGTTTTCTTTTAGACCTCCATAACAGTACACATCATTACTCAGTGTCAACAAGACAACAAGTGGTGTAAATATCGCAAACATGATACAGAAGGGAGTGCCTTCACTTGTGTTGCGATCTTCAAAAAAGACACAGTGCCATCCATCAGTACTTGTAGAGTATAAGGGTTGCATTTCCTATGCGCGACATATTGTAATATCCCCGCCCCTAAAAAAAAAAAAAATTAATATTTTCCTTAAGGAACCCTTTGATCTTCTTTAGTTCTAGTTCATCTAGTTCAAGAGGCCAATGTTGGGCAAAATGACTCTTTCTGAGAACTTTCATTGTATTTAATCATTCATGCAACACACTTTGTGGGTACAAAATGAGTTTTACTTTGAATATGAACTGGAGAATCATTTATAAGATAAGATATACATTATTGAATTCCATTGAATAATTTTCCCTCTGTATTTGATGCATCCTAGTTAAATAGGAGCAGTGGGCAGCCACAGTGCAGTACCCGTGGACCAACTCCGGTTCTAAACCCAGAACCTTGATCAAGGGGCCCTAGTAGAGGTCTTCCTGTAGAGTATGTTTTCCTGGGAGGGGGAACACAGGGTACCTGGAATAAGCCCACGCAAACACGGGGAGAACATGCAAACTCCACACAGAGGTCCTGGTCAGCTGAGTCTCGCAGCCAGAACGTCCTCGCTGACCGTCTCCGATTTAACCTCATTGTCATTGTTTGCAGGTCACAGAAAAATGGAACCCCAAACCAAAAATTGTTCCCTTGTCCCTGCACTTACGGACTGCACTGTATTTCAAATGTGGTGCATTCTGTTCCATTCGGTTCTCTTATCCGGTTTGAGGTGTTCTCACAAATCCTGTATTGAACTGGAGGTCTACTGTTGGAGGTCTGGTTGCAGCCTGCCTTTTTCCCCAACCAAGACTCACCGTTAAAGTGCGGTCCCTTATATCACGTTTCATTGGAAAAACCGAGATTAATTGGGTTCAGCAATGAATCAAAGGATAACTCCATAAACTGAACTCAGCTTGAAAAAAAAAAGCTCTGATGTATGCTATTTTGTACATCAGTTCTGGCTGGCGAGAGCTCAGTACAAACTGAGGTCTCCAGTGTATCAGGCCGTTCATGGATATAATCATAACTCTTCTCTAAAAACGATGAGAGGGAGCAGAGCAGTGACTCATACCATAAAGTATCTGAATGGGAGTCATGTCATGTAATGAAGCTCGTTGCTCTTACAATATGAGTCAAGAAAGTGCCAAGTCATGAAATGGGATTAACAGTTTGTAGCGCGTACCTGCTGGACTTTGGTCAGGGAAACATCTGTGGAGGGAAGAGGGACCCCAATGACTTTGTCCTCTTTGGATTCTTCCCTTTCTTCAGATAGGGTGCATGCACTTTTTACTGTGAGCTTAAAAATAATGGGAAGTGGTTCAAAAGTTAATTTTTAAAGAATGGGAATTTTTAGTTTTGACTACTGCCTGACGTAGTCACCCCAGTACTTAATACCCCTTGCCTCTCAGGAACCATAACTACAGTGCACAGAATGGGTTGTTGTACAGCACACGAGATCAACACTCTCATTAACACCTGAATTTATGAACTAGTTGTATGAAGCTATATAAAAAAATGTAGAAAATCTTGTTAACTTGAAGAATTTAGTAAGTTCAAGGAGCCAGCACAATTTTTTTTTCTTTTATCACTATACAACAACCCCAGAACATGAAGTTAAACACAGCCAATACTACTTCGTGTCTGGATAGACAAGGTTTCCGCTGAACCTTCAGGGTACCACAATGCTGTCACAATGCCGACCTCAGGTTGAAATAAAATGCTTCCGGTGGAACAGAAAAAACAGGCACATTGGCTATAGTCTAACACCAGCAAGTAAGAGACCATGAGCTACGGTAAATCCATTTTCAAATCCAGTTCCTTTGATTCCATATACAGTATAACTGACATGTACATAGTCATTACTAAACATTTAATCCACTTTATGCTCACTGCAAGGCCACAGTTGGATTTAATATCCGAATAGTTTGGTGCATAAGTTGGCAGCTAACACACGGCCCACATATGGGCCACATACCAACTGCTCTGCGATGCTCAGTTGGATCCTAGCGGCGCTAATTCTAAACTCCCCGGAGGGATACACATTTTTTGCCAATTAAGAGGAGGAAAAAAACCAACCCTGGTGATCTCATCCTTGATTTGCTTTGCTTTGAGATCAACTTGCATGAGAACACAAGCTGTACCATACCATATGAGGGAAAACAGAGCGCTATGTTCAGCGATGTTAGCTGGCTGAGTCTGGCGTATTACAGCATGCTGAAACAAGGGTTCTGTAGCCCTTTCCAAAAGCCATTAACAGCTGGCTAAAAACCCATCTGCTCCTCCGTAAAAACCTATGTCTCAGTACAGGGGCTCCCAAACCGGGTTCTACTAAGGAGAGAATTTCCAGTCAGTCCTCTCCAAAATGGAGATGGCATTTTCCCAAGTTTAGAGTATTCCGTATTTAGTAGTTCTGTATTTCATATATGGAGTATTTTACGCTTGAAGTAAAACCTTGTTTGGATTATGCATCAATCTCCCAACGATGGTATTTCAACAACAAATATTTATGTTTTCTAAAATGAGGCCTCTTTTATATAATTCCATCAGGCTGCCCTGTGCTGATTTCTTAAATTAACCCATTACTGCCATTTGGCGGCAATATGTAGGGTAAATTTGCATGTTATGACCACCTTCATGTTTTGCATTATACAGTCTCATACTGTTAGATATTGTTTTGAAGGCTGCCATATACATATTATTTTTTTGAATAAGCATATTTACAGTGTGTTGTGTTGAATTATATTCTGTTATATATACCATGCAGTTTCATACTGATGTGGGTTAGCTTGTCTCATGGTTATCAGAACAGGTTTAGCACAGAGGGAGTTCACAGTTTCTGGTGTTATACAGTATTATGAGTGATTTTGTTTCTGTACATTGATAACAATAAAATGTTGTTAAAGGGGAAGATTCTTTGGCATATTGAGCATAACAGATGGTGCATATGTACACACTGCATATTCATGTCGGCCTATTGAATTTTGCATTAGTGGGGGATGTCGAGGTATTGATCAATTCTCAGCACATTCCTTCCAGTTGCCTCTGCTCCCATGTGGAAAATCAATTTACCACCAGAATTCTTCTCGTTTAAAATAGTCACACGCTCTCATGAAGCATCGCCAGTGTGGTGACTGTTTTACGTTTGATTACTCTCTGAGCTTATTAAGCCTTATAGAGTGCTGAAATAAATAAATAAAATATTTATAAATGTAATTATCCTGTGCTGTTGAAAGCCTATCTTGTGTCGACTTGTTTAACAGGAGCTCTTTTTTAATAGGGTTTCAACAGCTTTAATTTTCATATCTTACATCATAGAGAAACCATAGTTGCATTTAGCTCTCTGAGGGTTAAAAATGGTTGACATTTGAATAGTCAGTCATTTCGTTTTGCAGTCTTTTTGCATGCGATGGTAAATGTTGCTTTGTCCCAACAAGTATCATTCGAAGACTTATGATTGAAGTTGTTAGCTTTTTGTACCACGGTGGGAGAAAAAGTAAAAATTAAAATTAAAAAAAGTTTCATTAGACTTGAGTCAAAGTTAAAACAATAGTTTTTTCCATGAGCCTTTCAGAGATTGTCTGTACATGTCTGATGTCTGTGTACATGGCATCCATGCAACATCAGCCAACAGAAAGTTCCAGGCCGTTTCTGACATTACATCCATTGCAGAAACCTGCATCGTGTTCACTATCGACTGTCATTGGTGTTTCTTTCAGTCACAATGACAGCAGCCCCTTTTCACACTGATTTCTCTTCACTCTAGTTTTTTTCCTTGGCCCCCCACCCCTCACCCCCCAGGTCAGCATCAGCATGACGTCAGGCCCCTGCAACGCAATTACTAGGGTTGCAAAGCAATTAGCAAACTCTCTGTCCACCCAATCCATCTGCTGAACAGATAAAGAGGCAGCTCTGGATAGCAGCACGCTGTCACACTCAGTATGTCAACTTCAAAGGCCTTCTGAGGTTTACCTCAGTGAGGATCTAACTCTCCTCTGAAGCAGCCCTGACAGGGTGGGTTCGTAGACCGTTACGAAGTCTATCCATGTATGCTCAATGACCCAGTGTATCATGGGTGATCTTACCCAAAATGTGTGTTGTCGTTCTTGTGATGGCAGTTCCATCATTGACACTGCGGAAAGACATTTTCGAAGAGGACCGTTGTGCATGCGATATGTCACAGCCACAACGTTTTTTAAATGTTTGTTTGGGTTTCTTTATGGCCAGGTTGTACCAACAAGCAATCTTACTCTTGTCAATTCCTCCTGTGACAATATCGCAAAATATGTTTCAATGCGGCACTGTCATCAAGGAATTTCAAACTCAACCTCTATGTACACGTGTGTATGCACAGATATTCACACGTGCACAAACACAAACATGCAGCATGACCTTCACACATATTGAAACATATTTAGTTGATATCCTGCTAGTCAGAGACAGCTGCATACAGTCTTTGAATTCTTTGAGTCCTATCTGGAAATATGGGAAAAACAGACTGAAAATTTGAAAGCACGGACAGTAAATGGCACAGTATGTGTGATATCTGCTTATGAGAGCAGAAAGTTTTTTTTCTTTTTTTTACCTCTACCAAGGAGGTTATGTTTTAACCCGTTTGTTTGTTTGTCTGTCCGTCTGTCTATTTGTCTGTTTACAGGATAAAGTTTGTCTGTTTACAGGATAAAGTTATGAACGGTTTGGCTCGAAATTTGGTTGGAAGATAGGTGGTAATCCGAGGGTGAGTTGACTCAATTTTGGAGGTGATCCGAAACATATTCTTGATTCTGGATCCTGAAGAACGAGAATAGATCTGTGTAACACAGGCCTGGGTGATATTTCTGACCAGATAACTCAAAACATTATGAAGGGTTTGACACAAAATTTGGCAGGATGATAGGTGTTAGACCAAGGAGGAGTTGGTTTAATATTTTTCTGTTACCATAAAAACAGATATATGGCACAGAGGAGGTATGCGCTCTACCGAGTGCCTTCTAGTTTTTTCATTTATTATCTTCACATGAAACAGAACATTATTGGGCACGGAGAGCGCAGGGAGGTTCAATAGCGACTGCATAATTTATTAATCGTTCACTGTAACCTAGCACTTGCGCACGTTGTCTCCCAGGGTTTCATTGCAAGAGAAAAAAATGCAGAGAAATCAATATCCTGAAAGATATAGGCCTTTATTAATTTAATCAACATTATTTGCTGTTATGGATTTCATTGTCCTATACTCTCCACATGCTGATACGCCACAAAATGATCTATTTCCTTTAGTTAAGCTGATTTGAGCAGTAGACATTGCCTGGGATCATGAAATGATAATGCAGAAATTAATATATCTGTCAGGCTGTCGCTGAGTGAGGTGGTGGGCACATAATGGATTACAATACATTACAACATATTCTGTTTTCGCAGTCAGAGAAAACATCTGTTTGATTTATTGCTCCTGGAAGTCTTATTGAAAGGAATACATTTACAGAAGCAATTTGTTTGGAAAGGGGTAAATGGGCCATTTCAATAGCTCTGGTGAATCCAACAGTAGCTTTTAACTGCTCTCAAATTCTGTATTCAAAAGCAAAGGTTTATATTTATTTCCTGCCACCACAATATGATGTTCCAACACTGTTAATGAGGCTTTTATCATTGGAATTAATTTCTTTGGTGACAACAAGGACATTCAATTATCCATAAACCCAAGGAAAAAAACCCTGGCTATTTACTGGAGTTTAGAACACCTGTTGTCTTGGCAACTTGTGTCCCTCATATGGGGTTCATTTAGGCTCTTGGCTCTTCTTCTTTGTCATCATTCTTGGTCCTTTGTTTGTTATATTCTGTGATTCTTCATTCTGGGATGTGGGGGGAAGGGTGTGACCGACCTGGGTCAATCATCTGGAGGTTTAAATCTTGGCTGAAGCTACTCATTTGAAGAAATTTGATCATGTTTGAGAATGAGTGTGTCTCAAGTATTCAGTACGATGGTGTGCATTGGGTGTTCAGTGCAGTAGTATTGTATGCATTAAATGTTGAGTGCAAAGGCGCGAATGAAGCATTTTGCACAGTTTCGCGCAATGTAGCGGCTGTGTTTGGAGTTGTGTCAGACGGTGTGCATGCAACATTCAGTAGAGTGTGCCTTGGGCTTTCAGTTGGCAACTGAGAGTAGCGTATTGCGCATTGAATGTTGACTGTTATTTGCTGTGTGCTGTTGAGATGGTGCAGAAAACAGGCAAGATTTGCGCAGTATGAGGAGTTACAAAGCGGTTGTGAGGTCATTTATTTATTCATAGGACTGACTGGGACAAAGACCCTGGGGGCATCCTATTCCATTTCGGCCGAGGCACAGAGACACTTAGCTCTGAAAATACTGTCCCTGAGGGAGACCTTTATTTGTGTATGTGTGTGTGTGTGTTTGTGAGCATGCGCGCTTGCATTTATGTTTGTGTGTTTGTGTGTGGGTGTGCATCTGTGTGTGGTGGGGGGTTGGTTTAATTCCTTTGGTCTGCCTGAGTGAATTATTGCAAGGTTGGGAATGCTGGTGTGTGCTTGTGTGAAAACCAAAATACCAGTAATGGCTTTTATACCACAGCTCTGTGAAATATTCAGTTGTAATTAGCAGAATTTGTGTTTAAGCTGTATATCCCTATTACTGCAAAGCTATTAAGTTGTCCCAATTATTTACTTTATGAAACTTTGTGTCACGTGGTCACATTTAAACTCCTAGTTAAATAAACTGTATCTTTATTTTATTTTTATGTGAAGACTAAAAATTCACAGATAACATGTTCCAGTTTTCTGAACTATTACATAACTTCAGAGAGTATGGTGACTCTGATGACTTGGGAAAAGCGATGACTGTCCAGCTGAAACTAACGGAAACCAGAGATGAAAGCTCCTGATGAGCAACAACAACAAAAAAAAAATAGAACTAACAACCACACTTTTGGACTTTGCAGCAGTTCCAACAGGCTAAATCTAAGCCACGTGAGTTAGAGGCAGAAGGATATAGTCAACATACGGTAGAATCCGGGTGCAGCTTGCAGAGATAGTTCTGGTATGCCTAGTCCCACTGGGGATTGCGATGGTTTGCGAGGCATTCCCGATGGAAAAAGTGAGAATCGCAATGCATCGCAAACGCATTTGCCGAACATTTGTAGAATGTGCGGCGACGTTCGCCAAGTGTCACAAGCAATTTCTAGCCATCGCAATGGATCACGAGTGGATCGCAAAAGCCCAAAAAGTTTCAAAGCCTGCTTTGAATTTTGTTGCGAACCATTCGCGACGTTTTCATCTCAAAAGTTGTCGCAGAGTGTTCGCCGAATGTTTGGCGACGGTCGGCAGCATCGGTGAACCATCCGCCACACTTACAAAACTGAAAAAGTGTCTGCGACCCTCGTCGAACTATTGCCGAACATACGGCGATACTTCGGCTACCTTCAGCGAACCTTCGGCAAACGTCGCAAAACATTTGCCGATATGTCGCCAACAGTCGGCGAACATTCTTGGTGATGGTCCCCCGAAGCAACGCCAATCATCAGTGACTGTCGCCGATGTATCGCACAATGTCATCCCTTCCTTCGGCGAACAATCCCAAGAGCAAATTATAATGGGACTGCTCCCCTTTTTTGACCATTTTGTCACGCACAATCGCAAGGCATCACCAAACTTTTCCAAATTTCCCTATTGGCGACCGTCGCAAAATGCTCAATCCCCAGTGGGACTAAGCCAGTAGGCAACTTAAGACGTGCCCACATTCCCATAGACACTACCATAAATGTCCCATACTGCTCTGCCTTTTCGATATTTATCCTATAAAGGCTGCTCTCCAGCATCACCTCTGTGGCAGAACATGCCTCTGCCTGCTACTGTGCTGCATTGCATTCTGCTGCTGAAATGTTCTTGTTTGCTGTTAGTTAACATTCCACTTCAACTCCAGCATCCAGCTGGGGGCTCCGAATCTCCCCCAAAGGGGAGGGGGGGTATCTTGACACGCCTGGCTCGCTTCTCTTTAAACTCAGTGGGTGTGTCAGGGTGAGAGCCTAAACGCTGAACTATCATTGTATCTATTTAGTACTACAGTTATTAACGGTTCACGAGTTGGCCAAGAAAATATGTGAATGGATGAAAATTTGTGAATTATGTCTTTACATACACAAACTGTGTCTGGTAATCATGGTATAAGTGCTGTGTATAACTCTATGCTGATCATTATGCGCAAATGATCGTGCACATAAATGACGAACGCTGAACCACTGCACGCCAGGCCATCTTATACCATCTCCGTGTGTGGTGGTTCTATTATGATACGCATTTTCTCTTACGTGATTTTAGAATTCAATGTGAAAACAAAAATATCAATGTTTGCAGAAATGTGTAGATTTTTATTGTCCAGAAATTCATCTCTTTTGGGTTCTTGGGCCATTTGTTGTGTATAAATGTATTACTGTTACTATAACAATAATGTGTCCTGACATGGAAGAGGTTTTCCCTTCAGATATCGAGGAAGCTCTTTGGCAGCATTTTCTTCAGTGACTGTATATTTTATAAATCATGACATTGAACAGTAAAATCAATTTTCCAGATGTGGTCAATAGGAACAGCTGCAGCATCACAGAACTCGGTGCATGCACACAAATAGTTGTAATAATCAGAAAATAAAATGTGACTTCAACATTTTATTAACTTTTGAACATAAGAAAAAGGCCTTGGGCAGCTGGGCCAAATTATCAAGTGATTTCTGAAAGAGGAGGCTTGTTTCCATTTACATTAATTGCAAACATTCATTTTTCACTCAAGCATGCAAATCTCCGTCCAACAGACTTTCAACTCGTGCTTGTGGACAAAGTAACCCAGATATGAGGGCACATGGCACTCATACTTAATTTACTGCTTTCTGACTAACACGTGCACTGGCACCGCGCAAGAGGTGAAGAAGTTCACAAAAAAGGCACGGAAGTTGGCCATCTGTAGGGGCTCAAAGGAGATAACCAGCCCTCTACTGGTGTGCTTTAAATCAAAAATATAAACCTAATGTAATGTGTTAATGCTCTGTTCATCCCTAATATGCCTCGTTGGTTTGAGTAAACAGCTCTATTTGAATGTTATACCTTTTTTTTTTTTTTCAATTGGCAAGTATGATTGCATAACCTCATTATTCAGAACACAAACCCATACACTCTGGCTCTGTGGTTTAGGGAGGAAATTATTCCTTTTTCTTTGAGTTTGTCATCTTCCTGCATCTGGCTGTCAGAGCCCATTTCACTTAATTGTTTCTCATTATTCAATTATTGTCTTGTGGCTTCGCACCTCCCCTTGTGCCTCCTCTCCCACACCTGACCCTTATTGTTAATTGTAGTCTCTGTGCATTTAAGCTCCAGTATTTTTTTTGTCTTCTATTTGCCAGAATGTTGCTAGCTTTTGTGTCTGCTATCTCTCTTACAGACTCTCACTGATGCCCCCGCCCCCCACCCCACCCCAAGCTTCTTGCAGCTTCTTGTGCTGTTTGTCATTGTCGGCTTGTTTCCCTTGTCTCCGGCCTTCCTGTGTCCATCGTCATTCCTCCCCCTATTGTCTCTCCTTCCTTCTGGACAGACCCTTTGCGATTGACCTTGAACCATATCTTTGACCCTAATCTTCCAGTCTGTTGTGCTCCGCTCGCTGGAGGGTGACCTCCGCTTGTCCTACGACCACAATCTGCCTGGCTCTTAATAAACCTGAATCTTTCAATCTTGATCCCATGTTTGGCTCCTTTTGCTCTTCCAGCCGTGACACAATTCATGACCGTGGGTGAAGGTTTTGGGGTTTTTTGGCGATGAACCTCTTTCTGTGTGTTACTCTTGCATTTTGGAAGGTCTTCAACCCGCTTTCGTTCATATCGCCCCTTCTGCAGTTTCTGGGCTTATGTGCTCAAGTGAATTGTTTACACGTTTACTCACGGGCAGCTTATAACATCAAAGAAGCACATGTTAACTGCAGCACTTCCAAAAATGTATAAGAATCATTCACAGTTCTCATTAGGAAGCAATCAATTCTATTCATTCCATTAGTCATCTTGCGATATTATTACCACCGTTTAGTTTGGTCAATAAGTGTGACTTACCAATTTGAAATTACCTGACAAATTGTGACTACATGGCCTTTGGTGGTACAGATATACATCCTATTATGGGACTGATATCTCATCTGTGTTAATGCAGAATTTGATTCAAAAAGGCATTGTTTGCATCAACAGGAAAGAAAAAATCTAACTTTTCTCAAAATGTCTTGAGTCAATCGGAGCTAAACGCTGATTCCATCCTGAACTGCAGCTCAGTTGGCAGTAAAATTACCAAAGGATAAACCCAACATAATGCCGGAGAAAGAGAGAGAAATAGAGATAATTAACAGCTATGCAATAGTGCTATTTACCCTGTCGAATAAGGATTTTTTTGTGTGTCAGTCTCTCAATATGAGCCCTGTAATTTCCTGGATTTCACCTCCATCATCTCTCCTATTAAGAGGAGATTAAATCAATGAGACAACATTGATAACTGTTTTTTGCTTCTGATGTTAAATTACTGAAATTGGAGTTTGAGGCAGATCCAGGCTTTGTGGATGTGAATAAGTGGGGAAAAAAATTAAATCCTCTCTAAGTTACCCACCTCCCCTGCATTGTAAGTGCTAGTTTAAGGACAGAACTTTAAGGGCTGGTTTCACAGTCATGGATTACGCTTCATCCTGGACTTAACTGAGTTCTGTATGGAGAATCTCTGTTGAAACTTGAATTCAGTCAAGGATTTAGCCTAATCTGTTTGTGAAAATGGCCCTAAGTATCGCAAATTTTCTCTTTTTTTTCCCCTCTGGAGCCTAGCGATTGTCACTAAACTAAAATTATGACAGTCCTGCCTTTGACTTTAACAATTAATGTGTTTGATAATTGTCTGATGTAACAAGCCACTTTGGAATGTGTTTCAGAGAGAACGCCTACAGGATACACAGATTTACCCACATGCGTCTAAAATTCCACCATTTCTGAGTTGAAGCTTTCCTCAGCTTATGAGCCACATTTCTTCATGAATTCACATAGTGTGCAACATTGCATCGCCTGATCTGCCCTCTGTCCGCAGAATATCCAAAGAGCTCGCACAAAACCCAGCTGATGCGCTTCCTCGACCAGATGGACGAACTATGCACCTTGGAAAGCCACAGGCATAATGCCCAAATTTGTTACCATTGACAGTTCAACTAAACCAGATACACTGATGTGGAAGATGTACGAGCTGAATCTGCCCTGCACTGGACTGGAGGCTTTGATCTAAGAGATTGTTGAGAGTAATGTTTTCAGGGATTACATTAAGATGCAAAGCAGGTCTGAGGAATTTCACATGACTGCAGCAGGTGTCAGATAGTTGTTAATTTGAAAATCCATGCAAATAGCTCACAAGAGCCAACCAGGCGATTAAAGGTACCAAAGCAATTACGGAGACAAATGCCCCGAGATTTGATGTGAGACTCTGAGAACATGTGGTCTACAGAGATGCTGGTGCCTCTTTGAAGAAGAGAGTTTTGATTTATTGCGAAGGAGTATCAAAGCTAGCGTTCAAAGCTAGCGCAAAGATAAACATCCTCTCCATTTCTCCAGAAAATGAGGATCTGAGATATTCACACTCCTTCTCCATCTGCAGTTCTTCCGAATTCTCACCACTTTTTTCCTCTGTATTTTCCTCTCGTTCTCCCAGTGCTCTGCACGTGTGAGACTTTCTCATTCCCCTCTGCTCTGCACAGCCTGTCTTCTTTCTCTCTGTGGGATTGATGTTACATGGATACATTAGTATGTCTACTGATGCGTTGGTTAGAGCTCATAATAGCTGGTGTATGTAGATGGGGACAACAGATTAAAAGCGAGGGATTGATGGATGGGTATTAAAATAATAATAATAATAATAATAATAATAATAATCCACATCTTTAGCAGGGCTGAACAACCGACCATTTGTCAACACCCTAGATGAAGACTATTTTTTGTTCTTTTTCTTTTTTAAATTCTGTGGCAGTTGGAAGTCTCAGCCTAGATTTCGTAAGTAGAGTCCCTCGATCCAGAAAAATATTTGGTTCCTGATCAGTTTGTGATATTTTCTTGACATTCTTGAGCTAATGACCCCAAATTTTTCTCATTTGATATCATTTGATATTTTTGAGGATTTTGAGGAATATTCAAATTTTGCCCCATCCCCAAATGGTGAAGAATTCTCCAAAAACATTCTGGATCCAAAATCTAATCACCTCTTAGTTCAGCCAAGAACCACCGCTGGCAAATCCATTCATTTGTTTTTGCATAATCCTGCTGACTAACCAATCAGCTAACTGACAAACACGACTGATCTCATTGTCTCCTTGTAGGAGGTAATAATAATTAATAATAATAATAATAATAATAATAATAATAATAGCACTGCCGCCTCGCAGCAACATGGTTGTGGGTTTGAATCCGGCCCAGGTCCTTTCTGTGTGGAGTTTGCATGTTCTCCCTGTGTTCGTGGGGCTTTCATCCTGATGCTCTGGTTTCCTCCCTCAGTCCAAAGACATGCACGTCAGGCAAAGTGGAGATGCTAAATTGCCCACAGGTATGAGTGTGAGAGCGAATGGTGTGAGAATGGTGTGCGCACCCTGCGATGGATTGGTGAGCTGTCCAGGGTGGGTCCCGGTCTTTCGCCCATAGTCAGCTGGGACAGGCTGCAGCTCCCCCTGTGACCCCGGTGAGGAAGAAGCCGCATAGAGAATGATGAACGAATAATAAGCAACTGATTCTATGAATACTAAACAAAGTCAATTTTGGCCTTTCGCACTGGTGACCTACAGCAGCATGCATTTGTCATTATCCTACCTGTGCAGCGTATGTGTTTTACTGTCTGGAAATACGCCAGTCTATACTCATAAACATTATGGGACTGTTATTTGCAGGCCGGGAGAGCGCGCGCTGTTTGTGTACCCTTTTCGAGACGGAGACTCATGGTCTGTTTCTCTTATTGCCTATGCACCCCTTATGACATTTTTGATTACTGCAAAATAGCATTTACAGGGTGTGCATATATAAGCTCAAACTCATGAAACACTGATGTACCTGATTATTTAAGGAATAATGATTGAGGCAGCCAAAACATACTGAAGTGAAGTCACTGGAAGAAATGCTTCACTTTCATGAATGCAGAGCTGTGGTTTAGTTCAACAGAAAGGGTGGGAGAGAAACCTGTTCACTCCATAAACATAAGTATACACAGTATAAAAGCAAGGTGTATACCACCACACAAAAATCACTTGTACTTGTTTTTTTTTTTCGATTTTATTCAACATTTTATTCAACAAAAGTGTTACAATCCCCTTTCCAAAAAAGTTGGAGCGCTATGTAAAATAATGTAAATAAAAACACAATGCAATAATCTGCTAATCACTAAAACCATATATATCTAATTGAAAATGCTGTAGTACAAAGACAACATATCAAATGTTGAAACAGAGGACTTTTCATTTATTTATTTTAAAATATCTGCTCATTTTGAATTTGATGCCAGCAAGATGTTTCCATAAAGTTGGGTCAGTGGCAACAGAAGACTGGAAAAGTTGAATGATGCTTCAAAAAATACACCAGGTGAAACATTTCACTGGCAAATGAGTGTGACTAGCTCAGGCAGGAAACTGGAGAAGAGCTACATCAGCCGACAGCAGCCTGTAAGCTACCAGCACGTCAGCATCAGCAGGCACACGATTGGATGATACACATCACGAGGTCATACGGCGGTCTATTTGAAATACGTCAAGCTCACTCACTTCCGCTGCTGTTTGCAATGACTTTTCATGCTATGCAACACGCTCTTTGGTTCTTGCTTGCCTCCTCCACCCCAGCCTCCACCTGTTTGGCTCTGTTCACATCGGGGGGATTTTGATTTCTGTTCATGACTATGTTTGTATGTTCGCTGTGCCTAGGTAGTACATTCCTCCAGAGCAGAACTGCCACATATATACAATGTAATGCGTATACCCATGAATAAATTGTTCTATTTTATTGAAATATGAGTTTTCCTGACTGTATTACGTTACTTGACAACAGGTCAGTAGCATGATTGGGCATTAGGAGCTCTGCAGATGTAAAGAAGGCAAGTTCTTCACCACTCTGTGAAAGACTGCAGGGGGAAATACTGAAGTTCAACAATTTAAGAAATATGTTTCTCAACTTAAAAATGCAAAATATTTGGGTATCCTATACGGTACTTAAGATAATTAAGATTCAGCCAATCTGGAGAAGTCTCTGTACGCAAGGGAGAAGGCCAAAAAACAATACTGAACAGCCAATATCTTCACGTTCTCAGACACTGCATTCAAAGCAGACAGGATTCTGAGGTTAAAATCACTGCCTGGGCTCAGGAAGCCTTTGCTAAACCAATGTCAGTGAAAACTGTGTCACTGCATCCACAAATGCAAGTTGAACCTCTGCCTTAATAAGATTAAACCATATAAATATAAGACCTAGAAACGCTGCTGCCTTCTCTGGACCCAAGCTTATTTAAGATGGACTGATGTGAAGTGGAAAACTGTCCTGCGGTCTAGCCATTCAAAATGTGACATTTTTTTTGGATATCATGGATGTCGCTCCCTCCAGGCTAAAGCATCCAAACAATTTTTGAAATGTGGTAGCGGTAAATTATTATTTTTTACTAAGATATCATTCGTAATGGATTTTCACATGAACTGCTTAAATTCCCATAGGCCTGTCTTTACACGTAGGCACTTTACAATAAAGGTCATCCCACAACTGCTTTATAGACTTTATCCTGACCACTTCATATTTTGTGGTTTCCCGTGTTGAAAGTCCTTGCAGAGTTTAGATTTCTGTTTTGGTTCGTTGTCTCACTTAATCTGCGAAAATAATGGGAGTTTCCAAACTTTTGAGCAGTAGACTACATGATAAGAAATATTTTGACACTTTGGCTCATGTTCTGAGTTGTCCAAGAGGCTACTAACACACCGAACACTAGCCTCTCAGGCTCCCAGTGGCGTATCCCATCCAGCGCTTCCACGTCTTCCAGACAGCACCTGGCCTCCACTCCTGAAGACCACAGCATTCTCTGAACACAATAGGGGAAACAGATGTCCGCATGCATTTAGCATTCTGCTGCCAAACCTTTTTTTCTGTACAGAAAACCAAATGAAACCGTGTTGGAAATAAAGCCAAACCATGAAAAGAGGCGCTTGAAGTGAAGATTGGTTTTTTCTACGTTTTGGAAGCAAGGACGGCGGTGAAAGCAGCACTCATATACTACAGTATGCGTTGCTGGCATCGGCTGCTAATGTGATACAGCGATTGTCAAAAAAAAAAAAAAAAATTATGATGTCATCCTTTTTACTTTATTGGCATGGTTAATATTCATATTTATTTGGATCTAAGGATGATCTGAAGCATGTTGTTGAGTTCAGGGAAAAAAAAAAGTTCAGTCTTTAGGGTCAGAGTGGGTTATTTCCCATTGCACTGTAATTTTTGCAAATATCCTCATGTCATGTCAGAAATAACAAGCTGGCTTCACAGCCGGCTGCCAGCAGCACTGGCATCGCAGCCTGGTGCATTTAATTTACTGTGTCAGACGTGCCATGACTACCAAGCACCCGAGAGAACGCTGGCATTAGCTACAGGAGACAACAGATTCGCATTACCAACCGGTAAATTGAGGTGGAGAGCCTGTCTCACTAATAAGGTATTTACCTACCTTTCGCAATCGAAGTCGGACAGTAATTAGAGGTTCAGATGCCCGCTGACATATCATTTCGGTATTTAGTTTTTCCGCCCCAACATCGAAAATCACAGCTTTTGCTGTCCTGCTTTCATCACCTCACTCTAACCGGCAGAACAAAATGTTTGCCTTCTCCCTTTTTTAAATAATCCGTTAAATGAGTGTGACCGTGATTGGGAGTCTGTAGAGTGAGACCAAGCTCTCGGGTTACCGACAGATCTGCTCCGACCTCTTTCGAAGCGCATTTCCTGTCATCAGAGAGAGATGCATCTTGGCTCTGATTGGTGCTGGCCAGCTACTCTTGTTCTGTGTCCATTTTAGGGTTCAGTGTTTGCGTGACTCGTAAACAAAGGGGGTGTCGATTACCTGTGGGGGAGATATGCGGAAGAGCTATCAGCTGGGCTAAGTCGGAATCAGTGCGCAGAAGAAAATAATCACAGACAGACTCTCATGTTTGCACATATGGCACAAGGAAATGTCAGGCCTTCCGCCCCTATAGATGGGAGCGAGCGGCTGTAATTGAGGGTCACGATCACTTCTCTGTACTGGGGCAGCAGAGTTTCCTTCCCAAGGTCATAGCCTCGCTGATGAATGGCCTCTGTTAGCACAGTGATGTTATAAAAACACATGATAATCCCCCGCAGGGATTGCCGCTCAGTTCTAAACCAATTTTCAGTCCAGTGTAATGAATGTTGGAGGAAGAAAGGGCACCCCGGAGTCAGACTGCTCCTTTTAGGGAGCGAATCGCTCTGGGGGCTTCTGGGGTTTGGCCAGGACCAGCGCGGCTGACTAGAGAAAAAACATTTACAGAAAAAATCTCTCTGACTTGGGGCAGCTGAGTTATGATGCAAAGTTACTGAGAGAGAAGAAGTTATAATGGCAGCTGGACCAGGGCCCAGGGCTACAGCGGAGATGGAAAACAGGGGCTTGGGTGGCACTGGGGATTCCTGATTACATCAGGAACTGATGCAGCTGAGTTATTGTTATAAAACACAAAAGAATTCTACACTTTCAAAGTCTTCATCTATAATGTTTTGATATGCTTTCTTGGCTTTTTCTCAAGTGCTTTACGAAGCCACTCCGCTACCTTCCCCTGTGTTTGGATGTATTGGTTACACTGATATGGTGAACAGGTTTTATTCGATACTAGAACAGCTCTGACATTTGAGTTAAATGGGAAGGAAAGCTGTAGCCTTATGTACCGTGCTTAGGGCTCTGGCACATCACACAAACAACAGTGGATTAATTCTCACATCAGGAATAAATATTTTATCACAATTCACTGTACAATAGACTCACCTCCGAACAATGTGATTCCAGATGCTAATCCTACATCAGCCATAGCTGTTTTCCGACTAGAAAATTGTACTGGATACATGAATACCCAATAAAAACTGGTATGTTTACCATCATACAACTGTAGATACTGGGGTAGACGCGTTACAGACAATTTAATGCATAGGCTATCTTCATCATCCGCTAGATGATTCTTAAAACACCGTGACCTTGCATTTATTTGAACAACTCTGGCTATGTGTATTTATTGCCGATGTTAGCTTGGCTGTACTTACGCTAACAATGGTGGCTGCACTGTACCTTTGCAAAAGGGAAAACACATTATCAGTCGCAATATTAAAGCCATAATATTGTTCCTCTAACATTGTACTGAAAATGTGCAGAGAGCCACTCAAAATTTAATCTGGGCCCGGAGAAATGACTTTTCTTCAATACTGTAATTACCTTGGTGAATCCATTAGTCTGTTTGGTAAATTGCCATTTATTTAAATGCAAAAAACTACCGTGTGGTTCAATCGATAATAAATATAATTTTGTGCTGCAAGAATTCAATTTGAATTATCTGCTTTGCTTAGTTTGCATATTACATTAAAATGAGTCCCGGCAGCCTACTGCTCTAGGATCTGATGAATGGTATCATTAACCCCTGCGAGTTCCACGAGACCATTTTACAAGCCGTGCACAAGCACATGGACAACGACACACTTTTTGATTTTTGTCTGTTTTTAAGTACAAAGTAGGATTTGAGACCAATGAAAAATCAGAGAAAATTCAATCTGCATGTATTTACATCCAACATTACGTACTAAACCTTGTAAGATTTGCAGCCCTTTCATTGAAGTGGCGCTGTATTTGATCTAAAATATTCATAGGTTTGTGTTTTGGCTCATTTTTTTAATGGCATTAGACCTTCCTTTGACTTTTTATAATTAGCCCAGATGATGTAAACAGCAACACGAAATCTACAGACTGTGATACTTTGAGGGGTAGAATTAAAAAATAATAAAGACACTAATAAAGTGACTAAAACAACCACTCTGGTCTGAGACAGGGCTGAATTTTTTTTTTTTTTAATGGTTCTGTTTTGATTAGATGTCAAACCTACAGTCTTTCTTTGCAAGTTTCTGCCATTTGTTCCGCAGGCAAAGTCATCCTAATATCCCTCTGCAGGCTGTGGAGAGGCCTTAGGTTTCTGTCTCATATTTTCACAGAGCGCAAGTAAACAAGCAAAATTCTTTCTATAAAGATTAATGACATCATCAAAAGACATGACCTGCTTAATCGTTGCTGCAAGGCAAGATGCCTTTCCAGCTTAAATGATTGTTAAGATGAATGGCCCAATTACAACTATTATTGCAAATATACATGAGGGATTTGGCTGAAGTGGTCCAATTGTCTTTGATATATATCTTTCCCAGAGTGTAGTCCAAGATTAATGCGGCACACATCCGCTTTTCAGTCCTTTTCAGACTGTTTTACCTCTGAGTCTGCATCACTTGTATCACAATGCTGAAAACTGATAGATTTCTGAATAGTTGCGTATTTTTTACCCGCCAAACAAATGGTGCACTAAAGCACATCACGAAGTCCAAATAATCAGTGATACTGGCTTCATCGAGCACTTGCATTAGTTTTTAGTTCTTTCGTGTGCACCATCTATCAGTGACTCTTGTCCCAAGGCAAATACTTCTTGCCATGTCTGATTTGATTTTGTACATATGCATCTGTACTTCGTAGATATTTAAACGTATCTGGTTTAGATATTTCTTATGAAGATATTTGTTCCGTTCAATAATAGAAGGGGTTCCCATAGGCTAATGAACAGGACCAACTCCAATGCGCCTTCCTATTCGTCATTATGCTTATTTATACCACCTACATTCCCACAATCCTCACTCTTCTCATTTCTACGTCCCTCCCACCCTTCCCCTCTCCAAGAGGGAAGCGAGAAACAGCCCCCACCTGGGACCCCGGGGGTTTGGGAGCCACGCAAATTCCGACGAGGGACGCGAGCCCCTCCTTGAGTCTCGCCACGTGGGGCTCCCAATGTTCGCACAATCACAGACCAAGTCCATACAACATCGCCTTCGCCCTGATCTCCTATCTATCATTTCACCGAGTACTCTCCTCCACTTTGGGAGCGGTCCAAAGTTCATTAATAATGTATAAAGTGAAATTTTACTATGTCTGAATGGAGTGAGTGGTGGATTTATACTGTAGAGAAATAAGCTTCAGACAAACCAAGGAACTGTCAGATAGGATGAAGAGCCTCATCTTATCTTATCTTATCTGGCTACTACTGTCATAGGTATTGTAAGTAAACCAGCTGGAGTCTCAAAGCAGTCCTGCACTTTCATGAATATCCGAGAAACACTGTAAATCACCTAATTAGATTGGCACAAGCCATTCCCAGGTTGGAGGTATTAAAATGAGCTCCTGCGTCCGTGCGTCTGTCCAGAGCCATAACTCAAGAACCAATTGTCGGATTTCAACGAAACTTCACAGGCAGATACATTATGACATCTCGATGTATCACGCTGAAAAGTGGGTCACTAGATCAAATGTCTGTCTGTTTTTTGTCATTTGTCGAAACGTCCAGTGCTATTCTGTCATATGTTCCTGCCCGAACAGTAACTATCTCTTTATTTGGCTGATCCTTTTCAAACTTGACAGGCGAACACATCATGACCTAATGGTGTGTCATGAACCAAAACCACTGTAGATCACTAGGTCAAATGTTCGTTTGTCTGTCGGCACTTGTCTTATTTAGCCATGTCGCTATGCAATGTCCGGGCTGGAACTTATAATTTGGCAGATTGTTTTCAAACTTGGCAGGTAAACACACCATGACCTAAAAGTGTGTCATGAACCAAAATAATAATAATGTGTGGTTGCGGGGGATACGGATGACTATGTCAGCTTGTGTAACTTGTTCCTTAATTTTAACATCATACAACCTCGCTCTGTGTGGGCTATGCTGTCATAGACTGTTTGATTATATTTATAAGGTCCTTCTGAACTTTAGGAAAAGAATCATTGGTCCATTAGGCAGCATAAGCAAAATAATGCAATAATGAAAAACTTTGCTAGAATCTTTGCTAGAATTTCCTAGAATCTCCCTCCACCGTCAGGTCGCATCTCTTTAACATGTGAGGGTAATGCAGTCTGCAAAAATGAATGGCTATGCAGCACAGTAAACACGTGTGACTTCACAGATGGCTTGTGCATCTTCCAGCATACCCCACAGATTTCTACTCTTGTATGTAATACTAGTCTTTGTGACTTACTTTGATATTTTCATGGGTGAGTTATGGCTCATTGTCATGGATCATGCTCATTAAGTTCTTATGTTCTGTACTGCCCAAAATGGAATGGAGTAAACACAATTATCAAACATAAATAATGAGTAGTTTATTCATATTTGTCTTTAAGATCCTGCAAGATTCCAATCCATAATTATTTTGGTAACTGCAAGTAATTCAATTTAATCATCACACCAGAAAATTCCAAAAGAACGCTGAGCATTTAATAGCAATTATCAGTAATGTCTGATAATCTCAACACTTAACATAAATAACCTGATACATTTCAGGAAATTGAGCCAATTTTCAGTCATTTCAAGTCATTTTCACCAATTACTGGATATTTATACCTTTCTTTCTTTCTTTAGACAATCCCCTCCCCCTCAAAATCTAGTCATAATACAACGTAAGTGCTCTCCCATTGGTCCAGTGGAATGAAAACACCTCCCAGGTTTTGCAAATTGGCTCCAGAGCTTTCCATTTAAAAAAGGTTTGCATGTCTAAGACCATATGAAGACCACAAAGGAAAAATGGTTGGAGCCCAAATTTTGAATTTTTCTATATTTTATATATTACATATTATTATAATATTTTATGTATTTTATGGGGGGGATTGTCCCCTTCAGGTGGGGGGTCAGTTGTCACCCCAAGTTGAGGAGTTCAAGTATCTCGGGGTCTTGTTCACGAATGAGGGTAGCACGGAGCATGAGATTGACAGACAGATCGCTGCAGCGTTTGCAGTGAAGCGGGCGTTGTACCGGTCCGTTGTGCTGAAGACGGAGCTGAGCATAAAAGCGAAGCTATCACTTTACTGGTCGATCTACGTTCCTACCCTCCCCTATGGTCCGGAACTTTGGGTAGTGACCGAAAGAATAAGATTGCGAATACAAGCGGCTAAAATGAGCTTTCTTCGTACGGTGGCTGGGCCGACCCTTAGAGGGTGAGGGTGAGCTCAGACGGGAACCGCTGCTCCTCCGTGTCGAGAGGAGTCAGTTGAGGTGGTTCGGACATCTAGTCTGAATGCCTCCTAGACGCCTCCCTTTAGAGGTTTTCCAGGCATGTCCCACTGGGACGAGGCCCTGAGGCAGACTCAGGTCACGCTGCAGGGCTTGTATCTCCTGGCTGGCCTGGGAACGGCTTGGGGTAGGGTTGGAGGAAGTAGCTGGGGAGGGGGGCGCCTGGGTTTCTTTACTCGGTCTGTTACCCCCACGACCCGGCCCCGGATAAGCGGAAAAAAATAATTGGATGGATGGATGGATGGATGTATTTTATATTTTTTGCATATTTTTTCAGTGCTTTGTTTCTAAAATCATTTCTCCACAACGTGAAAATATGACATGGTCTTCATATTCTTCTTACTGGCTAAACTATACTTCGGTGATTAACAGTTTGTCTGTAGAGAATGAGATTGGACATAGTTCATGCAGATGAATGTGCAGTTTCTCAAACCTATTAGTTTGCATCACTGCTCTGTTTTGGGATGATATGCACCTGCTTAGCAGACACTACCCAGATGAGTATGACTCTTATGACCTACCTAATCTCAACATCTGCAAGAATGAATCCAAATCATTTTGGTGTGGCACAGCCACAGCCACTTGGTTGTCAGGAGTCCATGATTGACAGCACAAACAAGACCTTTCAGTCAGGGACACTCTCCTATTGCAATTAATTAGCCCACAACAAACCTTTCAGTTGGAAGTTCATTTTTAAAAAATATTTTTACATTACCTTGCTGTCTGTACCAGTACGTATTCCAACAAATCGTGTGCATTTTTGCATGGCTGATTATTTTCTGCAGTGCAACCTAGACAGTCTTGCAGAAATGAAAGTGCTGTTTTCATCAGAGGCTAATCAGTCGTTGATAGTGGTCGGTGCCCTTTGGGTGCCTGGCACTGTACAGTAGGGAGCTATTTTAGTTGTTGCCCATTGTAGTGAACAGATGGGCACACAGAGAACACAGGACCGGATTCAGATTCAAAGGTGAATCTTTAAGTAAACTTTTACGAATGTATATATTTGGCAGAGTGAACATATACTCTGGACACAAACAGGGGAAGACAAACAGAAAGAAACGGTAAATACAACTAAGGAATAATATATAAATATAGCTAAAGCGCTGAGGAATTGCTAAGGCTAGTAAATGACGAGACTTTGCAAGGTACTGAGGGAGAGAGGAGTATTTAGAGAAACTGGTGTCATGGTTATGGTTTTTGGTCGTGTTTATTTTCATGTTCTGTGTTCATGATTTTGTCTTTTATTTATTCTTTTTGGTTATTGTAATACTCAGGTTTTTAGTTCATTCCATTTCTCCGTTCCATTGCACTTGTCTCCCCTGTCTTGTGATCTAGTTGGTTCAGTCCGTCTTCCCTGTCTGCGTGCCCACTGACTTCGGGTGATTTAAATGAATTCCGGTGTTTAAAATATTCCTTCGATTCTCGTTTTCTTCCTTCGTCTTTCTGTTCTGATTACTAACAAAACTAACATTTGTATTTTGTATCATAGTCTACCAACACAACTAATCTATGTACTGTAAATAGATTACTAACTTACTTACAAGCACTCTAGTTAAATGTGTGAAGTTGCACCACTACTAATTTAGACTAATTCCCTCTCAGCAATCGCCCTGTTCTAAGCTCCGCCTTTTGCTCAGCTGTTCCTGTCTTCTCCTGAGTTTCTGCGAGAATCTCTCACATGTGCTTAATTACTTCCCTGCGCTCCTTATCTGTGCACTTAGAGCTCCTTGACCGGAGCTGTTTAAATGTCATAGGCATTTGTGTGATCATGTGTGATTTTCGACCGTGTCTTGGCTTTTGACTTCCCTCTCATCTATTTAAGTAGTCTTTTCACAGCCAGCTCTTTGTCAGAACGTTGATCAATATTTCATTGTGCAGAGCGCCTTGTATGCCATTGAGTTTTTTTCTTCTACTGGATTGTCCGACTTCGATTCTTGCCATTGCCCTTTTTGTATTGTTTTTGTCTTTCTGGATTTTGACCCATTTTCGTATGACCACGATTTCTGTGTTTGGATGCCCTGTGTATGACCCTTGGCTTTATTCATCGACTACGACTTTTTGCCTATCGTTTTTGTACCTCTGCTCATCGGTCTTACTGGTTCTGACCCCTGCCTGTCTAGTCGACACTGTTTTATGGATTTTGTTTTGTGGCTTGGCAATTCCTGTGTTTTTTGGATTTGACTCAGACCTCATTAAAGGCATACGTTTTTTGTATTTTCATCTCTTGCGCGTGGTTCCTGAATGCTACGTCATAACTGGGCTGATTAGCGACAGGTGAGGCTTGTGGTATGCAGGAGCTATGGCAGGCCGATGATTAGTTCTCTGGTGATGAGGAGCATAACGGGCCCGGCGTCACACCCATGGGACTCAGTCATTGGAAATTAACTGCAAGGGTGATGAAGTTAGCATGCATCCCATCGCTGATGATAATGAGTCATAAGATGCGTTCCGTTCCACAGAGTACAAAAACAGTGGTCCCACCTACCTGCTCCCTGCTCAGGGTATGTCAGTTCAGGGAACTTCCCTCAACAGAATTCCTCCGTTTGGCACATCCTGTGACATCGCAAATGCAGACAGTGCACCCCTCAAGCGTTACCCTGGTAACGTAAGCACTTCCGATACCCTTTGCTGCTACAGTGGAGATTTTAGACTCCTGATGATAAAATGTTATATAAGACATCAAATATGTATTGAAACAAAAACTGATGCCATCAGAAAACTTATTCTGTTATGTTTATGACTTGCGTATGAATGCAGATTACTATGCATGTCTGCATCAGAGCTGCTTGAGCTGTAGCAGGGCTGCGAGATGTATGATGTTTGATAGAGTGATTGCTGTTTAGGTGGTAAAAGATATTTGTTACCAAACTTTTGTCTGAACAAATTCACATTTTACTCAGTATCTCAATTTTTTTTTTGAAATGGTGTTCTGCAAGTCCCGCAAGCTCTCAATAGTCAGATTCATTTCATAAAGGTGATGTTTGGGTACATTAAGAGGTATCTGGGCATTTGAAAGGGAGGATGTTTGCATTTTCATGCAGAGCGATTGCCTGGTCCTCTCGGGGGGACGCCTGCGCCGCACTGAGCAGATCCCTCTCACTCGCTCTCACACTCCTCTCGTTTTCCCTCCGTCCCCTGGAGAGAATTGATCTCAGCTCTCGCTCATACGTGGTTCGCCAAAGGACAGAGAAATTTACTTGATTGCACTGCGGAGGTCTGCCAGCATGCAGAAGGGAGAGAGAGCCCCCCCCCCCCATCCACGGCCCACACAGCTGTGGGGTTCCATCAAACTCCAGGTGAATTTCGGGGTATGTAATATCGGCTGAAATGGTAATCACATTTCTCACCCCTCATGCTGTGCCCCCCCAAACCATTTCCATTTCTCCCCCCCTCATCCTTCTTCATGCTCAACTCTCAGCTCCCGTATCCCCCATCACTCAAGCACAGCGCCGCTCTCACCTGTTCTGCTTGAAATCTTTCAGCTTCAAGACCAATTGACTCCTCCCCCCCCCCCCCCCCCCCCCCCCCCCCCCCTCCCCCTCTTCATTTCCGGAGAGCCTCTCCTCCCTCGTTCCCCAAACTTCCACACATTTTGCAATGCGATCTCAACAACCCTTTGTTTTTTTTACCTCCACCAAGGAGGTTATGTTTTAGCCCGCATTGGTTTGTCTGTCTGTCTGTCTGTTTGTGTATAAGATGACTAAAGTAATGAACGGATATCTCTGAAATTTTGTGGGTGGGTTGCTATCACATCAGGGATGGACCCTATTGATTTTGACCGCGATCAGTCTAACAATATGGCTGCCATCATATGACACAAGAACTGAACTTAGCTCCCACTCAGCAAGATCTCGACTGTGCTGCCTTGGTGGAGGTTTGCACTCTCAGAGAGCCTCTAGTTTTCTTTTTTCATCCTTTTGTTTTATTCCCATTTACGTTCTTCTGTCTCCTAATTATTTTGTTTCAGTCCTTTGCTACCGCTGTTATTTAGTGTCGCCCCACCAGCAGTTTGCAGCAGTATTGATGGGCCATTGGCTGAGTTAGTGTCAGTAATGAGCACATTTGATCGCATTTGCTGAAGTCACTGCTGCTGTTCTTTGGTGATGCTTAGGTGTGAATGCTAACGACAATGAAGATGCAAACATGGCCTCCCAGCCTGCTAACTGACAAACTAACATATTCATTTCAACCACTCACAGAGATGTTTTGCGCCACTTGAATTTCACTCTGAGATTCGGCCTTGTAATTTATTGCGCACATCATATTTTTATTCATTTATTTTTTTTTTTGGAAATTGCTGTTCTGTTGATTTTCTATCTCACATCGGCAAATTATTCGCAGAACGTGTTCACATAATTCTTGCTTTATTGCTGCCTCTCTCCTGCGCTGGGTTGACTGTAGCCTTGTTGAGGTGACACTAAGGCCCAAAGGTCATGGGTTTAATGGATGGACATAAAAGTAGCCTTCTGATGCATACATCAATGTGTTGTTATTACCTGGAACAAAAGCCTGGCCTGGAAATATATTATCCTGCAGAAGAACTGATCCTCTGGGAATCCTTAAGCTCAGAGCTGCTGTGACAAACTGTTATGTCCATTTTCTTCAGTCTAAATATTAGTGCCACAACTCTTCCCCTCCCCCAATAACACTGCCTCACCCATTCGACATGATTTGCTGGGGGGCGAAGTCACCACCATCTCCATTTTGTCACACATCCTGCCGGTGTCCATGGCATAAATTCAATTCCTATACCATTCTGCTTCAGGATTTCAAACAACATTGCTGACATTAGAGTAATATTACGCAGAGCTGCTATATGATTGTTCATATTGCTGAACATGCTAGCACAGCATGTCCTTATTATTACTTTAGTAGCAATCTTACAGGTGTCCTATATATCTTTTTGTGAAACATACATGCATTATGCAGATGAACTGTGTAAAAATACAATTCAAAATGTACAACTGATTCTCAATTTCTGTGTAACAACTTCTATAAATTTTACAATAAAAAAAGCCTCCCCCATTTTCAAGTCCCCAGACATCCAACAGACAGTTAAGTTAAGGCTGCACTTTCATCTTCGATAAGGCGCCCCTCGGTAATAAGGTTTGAAACCTTAATTGATTATTTTCCGCAGAATTCACTGCAGAGTGACGACAGTGACTGAAAAATTTTTGGTATTTCAGGTGTAGTTTGATGAGGCTACAATTTCCCATCATAAAGGGGGGTGGTAACCTTGTCCAGCTTGCTACTATCAGGCCCAAAAATCATCGGCAATTATGTCACTTAATGAAACAAAGTTTGATTGTTTTTGTTTTTCTTCTCAAGGACAATGTGAGGATATGGAAAGACTGCAGCATGTCTAGATAACCAAAATGACCTGGCTGTGAGTATTAAATAGAATACACAATAAAGCAATAAACTGAAGAGAATGTTTGGACAGCTTATTTGCTTGTCAGTAAATTCAGCGATTGATTTTCAATGTTATGTGAAACATTTTGATATTTGGAAGTACTACACAACTGTAGGCCTGTTATCCAAGTAAGACACTGTACAGTATGGGCGCAGTAGGACCCTCATGAAGATCTGGCCCTAAATACATCCCATACTGTGACACTCGGAGACTCCTACGTTCCCCTGGGAGCGGTCAAATTTATTTCACCTTCATTTAACCAGGGAAGTCCCATTGAGATTGAGAATACCTTTCTCAAGGGAGCCCTGGGGAGTTGAGGGGGGGAGGACAAGTTGCACAGCCAATTAGATCAGGGGATGATTAGGTGGTAGGTTGAACGAGTCAGGTTGGGAATTTAGCCTTGACACCAGGGAACGCCCTACTCTTATATAAGGGTGTCATAGGATCTTTAGTGACCACAGTGAGTCAGGACCTTGGTTTAGCATCTCATCAGAAAGACGACAACTCCTTCAGTACAGTGTCCCCATCACTGCACTGGGACATTGGGGATTATTCCACCAGAGGGAAGATCGCAACCTACTGACCCACCAACACCTCATCCAGCAGCAACTTAGATGGTCTCCCATCCAAGTACTAATGAGGCCCACACCAGCATAGCTTCAACCACACAGCTCAGCAGATTGAGTTGTGGTATGGCTGCCAGCTGTTTACATGGTTTATGTTTACATGGGTGGCTGATACCTGTGGTGACCGTTCGCACTGTGGCTCATATGGAACGGAAAGGGAGCTTTAAGGATTTTTTCTGTTTTGCATGATGCAGTTTTTATTTTTAAATTTGAAAAAAGCTGATCATCTGAATTTTCATCTGTTGGAAACTGAATGGGATTCTCACATTGGCTTACAATGAAGATGTCAACTAGCATCTTCAGTTGACGGTTCTGGAGCTTCGATTAGCTTTCTTCAAATTAATATTGACTTTGTTTCCACTCCCAGACATTGGCTCAAGTTTAAAGACCTGTTTTTTCCCCGTGTTTGACACGCTGGCCGGAGGATGGTTATTATCGTTAGCAGCGCGGTCAATCAGCACATCTCTGAAAAGCACTTTTCAGCTACAGTCCTGGAGAGCTCGCTCAACGTGGATAAAAGCGTAGATTTATTCTCTTCTTTCATTTTTTCATGATATCTGTGTCTGCTGCCAAGTGCTGCACATCGCCAAATATTGACTCTCGATGCTGAAATAATAGATGCCAAGAGATATATTCTGATTGTGCACAAATCTATCAAATATGATCAAGATTTTCAGGTACTTCCTTCAATGCCTTTATTTTCTCAAACACTGCATTTTTACACTGACTTTAAAAATAACCAATTAAAAATGTTCCATTGAACGCATGAGCAGGCAGATCGGCAACAGCACGGAAGAGTAGGGTTTGAGCATCGATAGGAATGCTGATATCAACAAGCCGCGGGAGTGGCCCTTTTCATTTCTGAATAAACAAACACTAAATATGTTTTTTTTTTTTTTTGGTTCGTTTTTTACAAGAGTACTCTACTCAACAATGTTTAAATATAATAAGTTAATTATGCCAATGTTCATTTTTATGAGCACACTTCCCACCATTTACACGAGCGCCTGTTTTCTCTCTGCATCTCAGACATGCTGTCAATGTGCCCGACTGAGGCCCGAGGTAAGGGTGTAGGCAGTGGAACTTCAGCTTTTTTTATTGCTATTAATATCAACAAGGGTGTTGTTATTTGGACTCTGTCAGAATGCTGCAGTAAAATAGAGACAAGCTGAAAGGGGCTACTGACCATGGCAGAATAGTCCGTCGCTTAAAACACTGGTTTGGGTAACACCTAAAATCACACTCGTATATCTCTACAAACATTTCAGTATTTCTCACCAACCTTCGTGCAAAGCCGAAATTAGGAAGTGGAATTTGTTGAATTTTGTTATTCCCCAAAAAACTTCTTCACTTCTCAGCTTTAAGTGGAGGACAAATAATGTTTTTGGTAATATTTTGTAATGATACCATTCCACTCAAAAACTGCTTGTATTAAGCTGGAGAGTGTGTCACGCTGTTGGAAATTCCAGTAAAGGAAAATTCACATAATGAGACGAAAACACAACACTGGCCTTTTTGTGTAAATTACCGCGAGGTTCCATACCTCATTAACATCGCTAAGTACCATTAAAGTGCTGCAGTGCCACTAAGAGATGTTGCCAGAACGCTAATTAGCGCCCAGCCCAGCTCCTGGCTTGAGGAGACTGCAGAAAGCTGGGTTTGAATTCTTCTCAGTCCACAAATTGTGCTGTCTGGACGTGATGAAGGTGCAAGATTGCGAGACCAGAGCTTTGAAATCTCTCACCTGTCCTACCTGCAGAGTCTGAGAAAAATCACACAAGCAATGGTTCCATTTTTCCACAATATTACACCATAAATTAGCTGTTCAGAAACCGAAAGACACTGGCTGGTAAGGAATTCTGTCTTTAGAAGCAAACTCTTCTGATGCGGTGACTTCACTTCTAAGCCACTGGAGTTTGGTGTAAGACGAGTTCACACCTGGTAGGACACATTCCAGAGAAGAACCTTTGCCAGTCTGAAAAGTGAATTCGTAGAGCGTGCTGCACCAACAAGACAGGCCTATAAATTATTTTTTGGGCAGTCCGAATTGGAAGAAAAAGAAAAGATTAGGGTGAAAAATGTGGCGAAGAGATGGATTGTGGGTAATGGCCCTGTAAGAAGGCTGTGTCCTGTTCAAGCAGTGAGCTCATGCATCAGCTCACTCCCACGGCAGGCCCTGAGGTGGGCTCCTAGCTGAGGCTAACGCAATGTCATTCTCAGGGACACGAGTGCTGGTTTGCTTCTCTGTGATTCCGCCGTAATTTAAAGACTACCCTCCTGTGGTGCGTTTGTGAGAGAACAGCCTTGATAAAATGTGCCCTAAAAGTCAGGTGTTTTTCCACATATAGGAGACATGCTGACTGTGCCAGCTCCAAGGTTTGTACTGCAGTGCAGACGAAGGTCTTGCGTATGTACAGGTGCCCGTAGTTTGCATGCGTGGTGAAGCCAGGAAACAGTTTTCCCTGTTCGTGGCTGAGCACTGCGTATAGCAGTGAAGGTGTATATCAGAGCAGCATCATTTTTAGATAAAGTTGCACTCACTGAAGTCTTCAGTTCTCTCTCTCTCTTTATTCATCAGGCCTCAGCTCAACTCCTTGCTATGCCGCAGACAACCAGACCTCCTAGCTACACGACTCCCTGCTCCTCCGATCCTGTTTCACCCGACCACTCTCACTCGTGGTCCTTAAACATCTGTAGACATCAACCTAAGGAGGTATGCAACCTTCCCACCTCGATCAGGGGTTGCTATGGAGATGGCCACTCATGTAGACTGACAATTGATACTCAGATACTCTGGTAGGAGTGTGGGGGCAATGCTCAGTTGTAATGTGTATGTGTGTTTGGGTAAGGAGAGTCAGAAATGGCAAGTTTTCACATTTTAGTTCTGGGTGATATTTACATCCGCGAAGGAGGCTATGTTTTCGCCCCTCTTTGTTTGTCTGTCTGTTTGTCTGTTAACAGGATAACTCAAAAAGTTATGAACATTTTGTCTCTAAATTTGGCTGGATGAAAGGTGGTGGTCCAAGGAAGAGCTGATTTAATTTTGGAAGTGATCCGGAACATATTCTGTCACTAAAGGAACAGATATATGGCGTGTATGTGCTCTACTGAGTGCCTTTGGTTATTAGTGTCTGGTTAATACCACATTATATCGAGAGAGGATGACTGACAGTTTCCAGAATTATAATTTGACACTGTCAGCTGCTGAAAGCACATCCAGGGACAGGAGACATGCTGGTTAGGGCGGCAGCAGCTTGAATCTTGGAGACCATTGGACACTGAGAAACTTGAACCCTGCCATCTTAAGACCCGTGCCATATTATTAATAGATATATTGTTAAATGCATTACAGAGATGATTTTGCTTCTCTAGTACATTTTCTCCTTCAAGATGGCTGGTCAGAGCTTGTTCTCTAAAGCTACAGAAAGTAATGGCTTTGTGGAACAGCATCGTAGCTCTTTAACCCATTGTGCAAATATCTACGCCGGCATAAATATAATTCTGTAATTGAATTTTCAAGTGTCTTGCTTCGCTGGAATAATTTTCCTCAGTCTCTGAGACAAAAATACTGAGCTATAAAGCTTAAATAGGCGCCGGTACTACAGGAAAAACTGACATTATTTGTATTCTGCACAAAGGGCTTGATAAACCCATATCCTCGAAGGCTAACTTGCTGCTTTCAATCCTCATATCTCCACATCTGGCTGCGTGTCTCCATACTTAATTATTTGACGGCGGCAGCACTGGTCTCACAATTATGACCCTACAGCCCTCTTGACTGGGATTAGTCTCCAACCCGCTTCGCCGCACGGTTGCCACAGTGACGAGTGCAATAGGGAACACTTAGAATTTTCCCCATGTGACGGGCGGCTCCTTGTAATTGAAACGGAGGATGAGCGTGAGTATTCGCGTATGTGCTGCGTGCATCTCACTCTTACAAACTCCCCGTCTCCCTCTCCGAGCCACCGACAGACTCCTTTAATTACCTGTGGGGCCACCTCAATTTTAGTTCTTTTTTTTTTTTTTTTTTGCCGGAAGCTATTAGATTATATGACCTTTCTCATTGACGCTCAGTGTTGTAGTTTGTAAGTGATCTATTTTAATAGGATTACAGAGATGAAGGCGGACTGTGCGCAGAGGAGTAAGGAGGTGGCAGCTCTTAAGCCCTCAGCGTTACAGCCATGCTCGACGGGCCTCCCCCCCAACCCCCCACTCTCCCGAAGGCTCGAAAATTCACAGAAGCCCTAATTACGAAAGGCTGACTCTTCCCGTCTGTGAGCTCGCATGAGGCACTAATTCATCCAGAAGTGAGTGTCTCGTATGGCTTTGTGGTGGTACATTCATTTTTTTTTTTCATTTCAGTTCCAACCCACCTTTAACCCTTTGAGCGCCGAATAAATTTTTAAGGAATTAAGAATGTAATTATCCTGAGCTGTAGAAAACCTATCATGTGTCAACTTGTTTAAAAGAGCTCCCCTGCGGGAGCTCTTTTAAACAAGTTGACACATGATAGGTTTTCAACAGCATCTGGTTTTGATATATTACAATTATGGGCAACTATAGTTGCCTATGGCATTCAAAGGGTTAATATATATTTCTCTCGTTAGATGTGAGGCAGTCTGGTTATGCTGAGATGCTTGTCTGTAAAATTTAAATGTGATGCAAAAGGTATTTGAATGCAGTGAGAACACTAATTCTAATGCGCTGGAGGCTGTTAGCTCTCATTACAGCAAATCTAAGTGTGTAAGTATGCAGTTATTAAGTACAAGCAGCATGACAGCAATCAATTATGTGTCAATTTTTATGTATGTATTCATTTACACTAACAGGTCAGAAATGCCAATAAAATGTGAATTATTTTTTTGAAGTCTGATGCTTTTATTTTCCAAGCTAACATTAATTTAATTTACAAAATACAGCCTAAGAAACTGAATTGACATTACAAAATTTGATTACAAATTTGCTATTTGAAATGCTTGTTTTTAATTTAGCTTTTACGGAATGATTGGAAAGCCTTGTTACTCCAGTGTACCACCCATGCGCTGTTAGAAACACTGGTGTGTGCACATTCAGACACACACAATACATGCAGCTGCTCCTCTGGGTATACACACCAACGCACGCACTCATCTGAACTGCGATACCCAAAGCCGAGGGTAAGGTAATCTCTGTCAGAAGAAAGCAATCTTTGCTATCGACCGCACTGCCGTTCGCAGACATCAGTCACAGTGAGGCATCATGACTGCTCTTATTAACCCTTTCCTCTCAGTTTTTCTTGATTCAGCAGCCGAGCAGATGGGATGCTCTTCTTGTTGCGGGTTGGGTACCAGTAATCTGGACACGTACTGTGGGCTTTTATCCAATGCTAGTCATGTCCAGGCCAACTGTGTTTATATATGGAGCTGTCTGACTGTACCATTTCACATGTAAGAAGAGCCATGCTGTCGACCAAAGATTCAAAGAATAGAGACCCACCCCAGATTGCAAGCTCCTGCACTCCGGATCTGCCCCGGCTCTGAGCCGGATCAGCAGGAGTCGGCACAGAGCCGGGGCAGATCCAGAGCGGAGGTGCTGGCTATCTGGGACTTTATGAAGCTTCAGCCATGGAACTTTTTAATAGAGATTGAGGTAAAAATTTTGGGATTTTAAAGGCAAAACCTGAGTTCAAAATTAACCTCTTTGATTCCAATGGTAACATTTGTGATCAATAAAAAAAAAAAAATTAACCTTTAGAAGCTTTAACAGTGTTGTTGTTGACTTTGGGCAAAAAATGCGACTCTAGACTTAATCATCATGAAATCAAAACATACATACAGTTTATGGGTTAGGGAGGTCTAAGTCTAAGAAATAAAATGCATGCATTGACATTTCAAGGAAAAATTTGGGATTAAACATGTTAATTGGAAAACCATTCGACAGTCCAATCTGAAATATATCAGAATACATCAGAGGGACGTGCGCTCTGGTGTAGATATCTCATCGCCTCTGAAACGCGGATTGGGGGGCGGGTAGCGTATCTCGGCCCTATGTGTTGACGGTGATGGGCAGGGCGAGGATCACTTACTGACAGGGGCGCCTCCGCTTGAAAAGATCTCCGCTTGAGTGGCCTGCACTGTAGAAGGAGGGGAAAAAAGCGCTCCTGTCTGAAGGAGACTTTTTACACTAATCCGCGCCGTAAAGCCTCTCTGTCACCAAATACCATAGAATGAGATCCAGTTCTAACCCATGAGCGAGCGAGCTGTATTGACTGTTTGTCATACATCTGATATTAGGAAGCGATCCCTGGGTCGTGTCAAACCCAGGAGACGAGGAAACAGAACACCGACTTAACAGACGGAACGTGACGTGTTGGTGTTTGCTTCCGTCAAGGCACTCTCAGTGTGGCAATATAATACAACGGGCTAATAACCGGCAGATATGAATTTTATTTGGAGGTTGATTAAATTCTGCAAGATCAGATATGTATCGTGTCCCATGCGCGGGGCGAAAATGGATACCTGTTCATTACCCGCTGCTGTTTTGACAGCTCATCCATCTACCGATGGAGTCATCTCTACTCCCCGCATTTCTGTCTTGCAAAACGAAGCTCTTGCCTGACAGCTCAGAACACCTCGGCGCAGGCTTTTAAGGCGCTTTTAACCTCTAAACATTATCTCTATAAACTTTCATTCAGTGCGAGGCATGTATATTTTGGAAGTCCTCCTTACAGAGCTCTGAAACTAAACTCACTTTGGTTGTGGAGGAAATTGAGTAGAACAGACTTGAGCCTCCAGTTAGGCATAAGTCTCGCCGCTGTGGTCAGTGTTTGTTTGACTCAATATATTGATTTCCTACCGAGTTTCAATAGCAGAATGAAGTATCGCGCGCTCAATGCTTAGATGTTCAAACAATTGATTTTCATACTCTATGTCCAGAATGTAATGTTGTGGAATTGTCAGAGGAGAATTAACCGTTCAAAAGCTGGCTGCTCATCTAAACATGGCATCATGACAGAGGTTCCTTATTGGCTGGGAGTTGCAACCTTCCCACTTGGGATGATGAATCAGGTTACAAAGAAGAATCTGTCTCTGTGCACGAATGTTTTCACACCATCGATCAAGCATGAATGATAGGTATTACGTTAATTTTGAGAAGAAATATTTCAGACATGAATCTGTAGTTTGTTATCTCAGTTGCCATCCCAGCTCAATGCTCATAACAGGCTGCAGCCACAAACAGTGTCTTTCTTCAAAATTCTAAATTTACAATTAATTTCTTGTGCAGAAATATAAAATTTGCCGTCTCGCTTGCCCTTTCTGTGAAGAAAATGTGTCCATATACCCCAAAAAATATTTCAACAGTTCAGTTGCGAAAACAGATTAAGGCCACAAATAAACCAACAGCAGTTTGCTGAATGTTCCTTTGACTGCACAATCAAAAAGCATACTTTCCGAAAAGTAAAAAATTAGATATCTTGCTGAAATAACCCAACCCTAATTTGATTGATATTACCTGGAGTGCACAATTAAAAAACATGATTTGGGAATATAAATCAAAATCAAAAATCTCTGATCAGTCCCTGTGCAAATTAACATTCACCCTGCGCATTGAATGAGTTTGTAACACTGCTGCGCTGGTGTTGGCACGACTCTGCTTGTGTTCAACACCCATTTCCACACAGAGCAGATTCTCGTGGCTGACATAACATGGATTGCCTTATTTGGACAGTTGCCTTATTTGTAATAAGTTCAGGAAAAACTGAAAATCTAAGAGATGGTATACCTCCAGGAAAAACACATTTTCACTCTGACTTGTCATATAGTGACGGTATCTGACCAAGCATCGATATACGACACAAAAGGAGGCTTTTAGCATCCTTATTTCATGCTTATGGTTAGAGTTCGGGTTACGGGTTAAGGCTTAGGGGGTAGGGTTCGGCTTAAACTGGCATCAATTAAGGGCGCCCAAAACCTCCTTTTTTGTTGTATATCGATGCTTAGTCAGGTAGCATCACTATATGACGTGTCGGGATGAGACTGGGCCCCCGGGAGCAGTCTGAAATACCGCTGATGTACAGTCACAGCATGACTGTATTGAGAGACTGACAATTTACAAAAGATTTTTTCATGAAGGGCTAACGCATTATATCCCTTTAGCATGCTAATGTGCTCTCTACACACAGCAGCTGATGGGTGAGGGGGTTTGATGGAAACGGCTTTCAATTATTGATCTATTCTCTGTAAGCCTCTCATTATTCTCCCGTTCCTGATAAAGGGAAGTTCCAGTTCTTTGGTAGACTGCAGCCCCATGTCGCGAGTAAGGTTGCTTTCACGCCGGACGCGAAACGAATTTTTCGCACGACAGATTACATTCAAAGTCAATGCAAAGACGCGAATACATGCAAAATGTGTGTATTCACGTCTTTGCATTGACTTTGAATGTAATCTTTCCTGCGAAAAATTCGTTTCGCGTCCAGTGTGAAACCGGCGTAATGCAGGCTGACCTCTTGGTCAGGTGGCATCAATGCCCACCTCCCGCAGGATCACCTGATTTCCCCTTTCCAAACACCCCATCCCTCCACCAGCACCACACACGCCAAAAACTGTGAATCAACATTTCAAATGCAAGCCACAGCTTCCATTCTCAATATTCGCTCACATAAAGAGAACATTTTTTCATTCAACTCATTCCCTATGGAATACTTTTATATAAAATTGTTGCGTTTGTATGGAATACTTTTCCCGTATTACATAATATAAAGTATTGAATTACAGGTGGCCCATGACCACAATCGTCAACTGATTTTGTGTTTTCATCGGACAGCGAATGGTCATCCACACCGCTGGCACCGGCTTACCGTTTGGAATGGTAGAATTCGTCATGCCGTTGGCAGCGGCTTGCCGTAGGGAATGAGTTTAAAGCCCACTCAACTAAATCTTCTTACTTGACAAGGATATATTGACTGATTCCCCTACTTTACATAATTATGCACCTTTAGCGATTGGTAGCTTGTGGGGTTTGTTTGCGTGGCTCCCACAACGCCAATATTTGCTAAAACATTTCAAATATGCTGAAGTACCATCTCATGGTCCTGTGGGTAACAGATAAAGGACGCGGTCAAACATAATAGCATTCTCGATCATGGGATGGACTCTGAGCGCTCTATCTTCTGTTTAGCGCAGTTGAGCGCTAATACAATCACCTAATGAAATATGTTTTGTCTGACTGACTCAGGATAATTTGTTTTTCATGTGAGGTGTGGTCATGGTAAGTATCAATGCATTACTTAATTGATGCAACTGAATTTGTTTGTGTGCTGACCTGATGAAATGTGAATTTATGCAATATAATCCCAACTTTGACTACATTGTCTTAGAAATGCACCAACATGCATTATTGCACAAAATGTCCACTACCTGTAGACAGTGTCTCAAGTGAGGACACAAAGAAACATGCATAAAATATAATGATCATAATTTCAAGTATTATTGTCATTTTTTATTCATTAAAAAAATGGTATCATAATGAATGGGCACTACATTGATGCATTGGCAGTTGCCAATTTTGGTACAATCGCTATCAGATAATTCAAACAGTAGTTATGTGTCTCAAGACATGTATATTGTGACCAGTACTTCTGTAGAACTCACATAAAACACAAACACTGCAGGCCAAAAGCTTGGGGCCACCCTCAGATTTTTAATGGTGCACCAAGTGCAATGTGACCCCTTGGTTTAAGGGAAGGTATTTATACAGCATGCCTTCTTGTTACATACAATTGCCCACGTCCTAGTGACATAAAATCGTGTAACACAAAGGCATTCAATTATAAAACATTGTGGTCAGGGATCAATCAGTCAAGGCAGCTTTAAAATGTGGTCTGAGGTCTGGAATTCACCCAAAACCTATTGGCTTCCTGTATTTTATGCACTGAAGTCATTTCATGTGCAAAAAATAAGGTAAGAACAGTTGATGTGTGATTTTTTTATTTATTTATTTTTTAAATCTGAGGGTGGCCCAAAACTTTTGGCCTGGAGTGTACTTTTCAGAAAATTTTTGTTGTCGGTCTTGAAAACACACAGGATGTTTGTTTTGCCTTTTAGACTATGTTTTTGGGCTTTGAATGAGAAGATTGAGAACCTTGAGAGGTAAACAGCCCCCCTCCATAATGTGCAAGGAGAAACAGCTTCTCAGTCTCCTTATAACATCCTTAACCTCGGGCAAGAGAAAAATCAAGAGAGATAAAATTGTGTTACAGATTATTCTTTTTACCTGGTGGGATGGCACTGCGATCTTCATTTGCGTTTGTTCATCTGCTTTGATATCCTCCGACAACACTTTTTTTTTCATTGCGAAAGGCTACGCCTTTCACGATTTTCTTTTTCATTGATAAAATTTGCTTACACTGAGCAAATAATTTATTGGACAGTTTGTTTTTCTGCACTCGAGCATTTTGAGTTACATTGATTATAAGGTTGAACTGCAGCCTTTAATCTGGGGTGTTTTCATCCATATTGGTTTGACAGCATATTTATATTTGACAGCACCTTCTGTACATTTTGCCTACTATTTTCTGACACATCAAAAAAAAAATACAGGAAAATCTAACAAAATGTGGAATAATCATATTTAATATTTGGTTACTACAGATGCTTGGTATGCAGTGGCTGTTTGGAGTCTGTGAGGAATAGCCGTCATGACACTGGGCGTCTTCCTCGGTGATGCCCTGCCAGGCCGGTGCTTCAGCCATTTTCACTACCTGCTTGTTTCAGGGACTTTTTGCCTGCAGTCTCCTCTTCAGCAAATAAAATTCATGTCCATTTGTATTCAGACACAGTGACTCACCCGACCTGCAGAACCAAAATAACAAAAAAAGGTGTTGCAGTGAGTTATGACGTTCACTGCTCATAATATGCCTACCGCAGAGATTACGGTCATACTTTGCATGATCGCGCGTTAGCGGGAAGCCTGAATCTACTATGATCGAATATACAAAACCTTTATCCATATGAATTGCAAGTAATTTGACCTGTTTCCATAATGTGCATCATAAATGGATGTTGTAGCTAACATCGGTGTAACGTGACATGGTGAGAAGACTGAAGATTTGGGACTAGAGCCACCCTGAGAGTACATATCAGATTTTTGGCAAAACGTGGTCTGCTTAGTTTTCAATTCCATAGCACATAATCTCTAGGAAGAAAAAAAAAAACAAAACAAAACCGGGGAACCAGTTCAATCTTTAGATTTGGTCATTAATTTATGTGCCTCAATGCATGTTAGTTATTTGACCCAATTTTTTTAGAAAGTCTTGCCATTTTGACTGAACCGAACTGTTCAAATGTCTTATCTACTTGCACTGTTGAGCTTCTAGGTCTTTCATCCTAGTGAATCCAGTTTGTGTTCATTTTTCAAAACATCAGTGCATATTGTTGGATAACATAGAATTTCTTGAAAAGCCTTCATCTTACAAAACAACAATTCACTGACATATTACAAGAAAATACTGTTTCCGGTTTAGCTTAAAAGCCATTTTTAAAACAAAATTGAACTTGATAAATGCCAGTGTTTTAGATTTTATTGTAAGGTGACAAAAAAGAAAAAACAAACAGGTGTTTGCCGTTAATAGCAGTCAAAACGAAAAGATACGATAATAGTTTGGTGCTTAGGCTCTGACTCTGTCGCACCTTACGGCCTGCAGAGCTTGAGGAGAGGAGAGCAGGGAGAGTGACGATTTCAACCCTTCTCATCCTGGAGGAAGATCAGAGCCCACAGGTGGATACTGGGATGGAGGTGAGATATCAGCTAACAGCGGTGAGAGCGATACAGCAGAGAGAGTGATGCAGCACAGCAGCAGGCAGAGGCGTGTTGTGCCATGGAGATAACAAAGGAGAGCAGTTTAAATTACCACCTTCCAAGGGGGTGATGCATTGTCTGATATGGATAGAAGTGTCTACGGCAGAGCTGGGCAGCGAGGGCCGTATCTGTCCCTGGTTTTCACACCAACGTCTGGTCTTTAATTAGTTGATTGTCTCAATAAGCCAAACCATTTATGAAATCTGACGTTTCATGCGCATTTCTTTAAATTATCATGAAACTACAAAGACTAGTCTTGTCTCCCTTCATAAAACATTTTCCTTTGATCGAATCATTGCGAAAATCTATATTTGTGCATGCAATCAATTAACTCAATTAGTCAGGGTAATTGATAGGAATAAAAACCTGCATACACACCGGCCCTCCAGGACCGTGATTGCCCACCCCTGGTCTACGGGCATATGGGCATATCTCGAGTTGTCTGCTGGCCCTTGCCCTGTAATCTACATTTCATTTTTAGTTTCCGCTGTACCTTAAATGGGTCATTTCTCATTTTCTCAAAATAGCACATTAGCATGATTGCATACGCAAGGAATTACACAATGTGTTGCTAGTGCACAAACGTAATGGCTGCTAAAATGTGACTTTGCAATTATGTGTATAACGGAGGCGGCATGGCTCAGGCGGTAGAGCGGGCAGCCTTGGAATCAGAAGATTTCCAGTTTGATCCCCAGCTCTTCCAGAGAACACACTGAAGTGTCCTTGAGCAAAACACCAAACCCCACACTGCTCCTGATGTGCAGGATGGCGCTTTGCATGGTAGCCTCCGTCATCAGGGTGAATGTGAGGCATAGTTGTAAAGCACTTTGGGGTCATGTGATGAGACTAGAAAGCACTATATAGCTGCAATCAATTTACCAATTGAATGAAACAATTATTTCAAATAGTACTTGCTATTTTGAGTATAATAAATGTTTTTGCTTTATTTTTTATCAATCAATCAATGCAATACAATCTTTGCGAGAACAGGTATCAAATTTTTTTCAAAAACACAACCATATACGTGTGATTCCAAATGTAAAAATGGCAGTATTTTACAAAGGGGTAAAAAAAAAACTATAGATGACAAATGAATGACACCACAAAGCCATCTGTCATCCCTGGGATTCCCATTTGTCAATCCCTCCGGAGGGCTTCTCACTGCAGCTACTCTTACCAGGTGTGTCAGGATTCTGGAGTCCAGACTTTTATCATCTCAACGCTTTTTTGCCCCCCTGCTGATCTGCACCTCTCAGAAAATGTCACAGAATATTGATTGGTTGGACGGTGACAAAGACTGAACTGCGGGAGATAGAAAATCCATTATATTCAGAATGAAAGAATGGACATCCTTTATTTAGAATTACAATGATGAAATTGTGACATGGCATTAAGATCCTCACATAATTTGTCCTCAATCTGAAGTGTCTTTGCTTCAGTGATTGTGCCGTTAATGATGAAGGATTTCATTCATGCAGCTTTACTCTTTTACCCAAGTCTTCTTGTGGCTCGGACACCAGCATCCCTAACTAACATTAATCATTTTGAGTTTTTGTACGGTCAGTAATCGTGGGCAGATTTCTCCTTCGTGGCACAATACTGGTCTGGGAGGCCAGCAAAACACTGCCTCCGGACACAAGCCCCCTAATACTGTACTTTGTGCATGAACAAATAGGCCTTTAATATTTCTGTACAGATGCTAAAATATGGCATATATTAACAATCATTTTTTTCTTTGAATTGTGAATGTGTATTGAAATAGTGAGCAGAAAAATTCAGAGCACAGTTCATCCATCCATCCATTTTATGCTGCTTAGACAGGGCCGGGTTACGGGGGTAGCAGATTATGCTACTTCCTCCAACTCTTCCAGGGGGATCCCAAGCCATTCCCAGGCCAGCCAGGACATATAGTCCTTCCAGTGTGTCCTTGGTCTGCCTCGGGGCCTCCTCCCAGTTGGAGACGCCTGGAACAGGTAGGTGTACTTGAGGCATCCAGACCAGATAGCGGAACCAACTCAACTGACTCCTCTCTATGCGGAGGAGCAGGGGTTCTACTCAAAGCCTCTCCCGGATGTCCGAACTCCTCGCCGTATCCCTAAGTGTCAGCCCAGCCACTTGCGGAGAAAGCTCATTTCAGCCACATGTATGGGTAATTGTGTTCGTTTGGTCATCGTGACCAAAGCTTGTGCATAGGTCAGGGTTGGAACATTGATCGACTAGTAATTTGAGAGCTTCGCTTCCAGGCTCAGCTCCGTCTTCACCATGACAAGCCGGTACAATACCCAAATCAGCACAGACACCGCACTGATCCGCCTGTCAGTCTCAGGCTATCCGTCCTTCCCCCAGTTGTGAACAAGACCCTGAGATACTTAAACGCTTCCACTTGGGGTAACAACTCACCCCCCAAGCCAAGGGGACAATCCATCTTTTTCCAGCCGAGAACCATAGCCTCAGGTTTGGAGGTGTTGATGTTCATTCCAGCCGGTTCATACCCAGCTGCGAACCGCTCCAGTGCCACCAAACAGAACACCATCCAAGCCTCAGCTGCGCCTTCATATCCTGCCCGTGAAAATCCTGTCCTGGAAATGGTATTTTTCAAAGGCAGTGGCCTCTTTCAGCAGGATAAAGCCGCCTGCCATGTTGCAAAAATGATTCAGTAATGGTTTGAGGAACAAAACGATGAGTTCAGGATGTTGACTTGGCCTTCAAATATCCCAGATCTCAATCCAATCAAGCATTTGTGGGATGTGCTCGGCAAACAAGTCCAATCCAATGGCGGCCCCACCCCGGAGCTTCCAGGACTTAAAGGATCTGCTGCTAACGTCTTGGTGCCAGATACCACAGCACGCCTTCAGAGTTCTGGTGGAGTCCGTGCCTTGACTGGTCAGGGCTGTGTTGGTGGCAAAAAGGAGACACACATAGTATTAGACAGGTGGTCATAATGCTAAGACTGATTGGTGTGTTTTTTTTTTTTTTTATGACTAAATCAGAGATTTCCGAGTCTTGCGTGGATATAAATTAATTTCTGGGGTTTAAGGGATGCAATGAGGCAGAATTTCTGCTGCAATTTTATTCCCATTCTGTGCCAGGTTTTCTCTGGAAATGATTTGCTTGCACACAAGCATAATATATCCTACCCTTGACAGCTATGAGCATTTGTTTGTGGAATTAACCTTCTCAGAATTCAGACAGCAGCTCTCAGATTTAAACAATTTGACGCTTGTGTCACTAATGAAATCACAAGAGGATGATAAAAATGTTTTCTGTTACGAGCAGCAGTGAAGGAACTAGGGCCAGATCCACAGATAAGCCCTTTGGGCCGTTTTAATGATGAGGTAAAGCTGCAGTTGGCACAAATATAAGTCACAAACATAGGAACTTAAGAGTAATAAGCAGCGGAGTGGTCAGGGCAGTCTGAGTCAGCCGTTGAGCAAATTGGATCCAAGGGGATGTAGATGCCGTTGTCCAGGATGGATCCGAAGTCAGTACCGGGAAAGCAATGGGAGGGAGTAGGGTATGTTGAATAATGCTCAATCACAAGAGGCACTAGCAGAGTCACCACTATAAGGATAGCAGTAATGGCAGACATCCCTAATTAAAAGGTTTATTTTCTTCAACAATTCTACCAAACATGGAAAAAATGTTTTAATTTATTTATTATTATTAGTTTTTTTTTTTTACAGTAGAACAGGCGTAGGACACAATGAAGAAAAAACAATCCAGCAGGGAATGAACATAGACCAGGAACTTCAATAATACACTACAAACAAGCAACAATTGGGAACAGGTGGGGGCACGAGCGCAGAGGGGAGGGAGGGCGTGAGACATGGATGAAATAATGAAACTAACTGGGGAGCAACGTTACGGAATGAAAACCTGGACGTGGCCAACTGGGTTGCGGGAAAAAGAATAAAGAATACTGGGGACGTGACCATTTACACTGGTCCCCAGCTCCCTCTGGGTTCAGATGTCTCACAGCCTGTTGCCATGGTTTGGGACCCTCCGTGATGTCCTCTTCCTTCCTGTTGATGTGGCAACAGGGCAACACACACACACACACACGCGCGCGCACAGTCCCGTTTCAAGTGGGCCCTCAGACACAGATGCAACTGCTAAAACCCAGTACAAAGGTGAACAGTCCACACACAGCTGTCATCTACCCCTCCCTACAGTGTCAAGCCCCCCCCCCACACACACACACACACACACACACACACACACTCCAACTGGCATCGCCAACATCAATCAGCTCCCAAATAGCTCTTGTCATGCATATGAGTTGTTGAACACCCTGTTGTAACAAGTAAACAAATAAGCCTATTTTGACTCAAGTACCTGACGGGGAATTATTGGAAGCAAAATACATTTACCAAGAACAATAAAAATGTTAAAGTGTTCAGGGACTCTGGTTCATTTGGAATAATGATGTGTGAAACACATGTGAAATGTGAAATGTGAAAACACATTAAAAGTATGAGATCATGAGCTGCGAAAGGACTGATATAAAGTGATGAAACATGATCTCGTTGAGAATCTCCCAGAAATCTAGTAGCTCCGATAAGGGGTTACAAGAGTCACAAAATCAACTCAGGAAGTATATGAGCACTAAAATAGGTAAAATTATTAATTACACAGATGAATAGATTTATTTGAAGATGGATGCTGTTCAGTGGGCCTTTCTTGATTAGACAGAACCCGAGGAAAAAGTTGTGTTCGCTCGCTCCACAATTATCAATCCTGATTGCTAATTCCTGATATTATGTATTCATGAGGTGAGGGCACAAGCCGAAAAATGGTTTCACAGAAACTCGACAACGTGATAAAAATGTCACCCCTCTGGTGCTTTGCATGACTGGAATCCAATTATTTCAATGTTTGCGAGTGACAGGGACTCATTAGGAGTCAGTTGACTGGAAATGTGGAAATGGAAAAGTCATCCTCTCATTAATCCCGTGACCTTTTCCAAAAAAAAGAGACAAGTAAAAAAAAGAATGTTTTCTTTTCATTTGGTTCATAGCTAATTATCCTCGCCATTCCTTCATCACTCGGTTTTATGATGATGTTCATGCTAAGGCACGATGCAAACGAAGATGCATCTGATTTCAGGGAAATATTTCTACCTTGGAGGTACAATTAATCTCACCTCAGGTAACGCGCTCTCCAGGTGCTTTATGAATTATTTGCAGCGCTATTTAGATGGAACCACACATTCATTTGCAGCTTAATTTGAAAAACAAATGTACTAGGCAGAAAACTCCTGCATTCCCTTATGAAAAATTGCTATCGTTCCAAGCCAGAGTTACCCTATAGTAAATGGATGGTATTTTAGCCACCATAGTACAGTATTGCTATAGTGATGCTATAGTTATTCAAACTACAGCTATACAGTTGTGTGGACTATACTAATCATGCTACTGTTGACTGTGGTAATACCATAGTTATAATGTGATGGCTATAGCACTACTCTAGTTTTACAATGCAAACTATAAAACTTAAGTAATTCCAAAAAAAAAAACTGTAGCATTACTAAGAAATAACAAAAGGATATTTTCATCAGAGTTAATTCAGAGGTGGGCAGCAAGTGTCACAATGTAGCTCTCTCCCACCGCAAGTCCCAGAGTTTGCCTTTACCAAGACCCACATTTTTTACCCAACTAACGACCCTGCTGCCTCCTGTCAGTCTGTCAGTCAAACAGCCGTGCTGGCTTCAGTACATTCAGAGCTGAGGGGAGAGGGAACGGACTTACGAGTGGTAAACAACAATATCCTGCAGGAGAGGAGGGGATGAAGTGTAAACTCCATCATGATTCTGAGCCGGTGCAGATAAGGCTGCCATTGTGTGGATTTAGAGGAAGACAGGTGTCAGAGAGAAGGGCTAATATCTGACACACCCGTGGAGCGGCTTGTGGAGGTGCAAGAAGCTGTCTGTGGAAGTTTCAGTAGCCCTTGCATCAGCCAGGCTCGAACACGAACCCGGGGCCGACATTAATCCAAGCTCTCCTTCCTATTACACACAATGAGCTCTTAGTTTTGTTCATTTCCTGACTCCGAGGGACTCTCGAGCAGCCACAGCGAAGTTAAGCCCGTCCTGCAGCAGTAAACACTCTCCTCTGTGAGAAATAAAGATTATGTCTGCCTGGCGGTTAATCGCTAATTTGAAAGTAAACACTAAATTATTAAGACACCTGATAATGGGAAAACCCTGAGACCATACCTTACATCAGAACACCTAGGATTAAACTACCGAACAAAAAGTCAACGTTAGCATTAATAAAATGATTTCCAGTCTGTATGAAAAATATAATTGGGACACATTCTTCTTGATGAGAGTCTGCAGGTTAGCACTCGTATATAAACGAAGCATATTTCAGTTGCATTGTGATCAAAGGGGTTCCAATCCGTTAATCAGTTATTGGTTGGAAATCATTTGTGTTTCTTCCTTGTTTTCACTCTTAGGAATAAGTCAAATTAAGCACACGTTTTAGACGGTTGCTTAGCCCCAGCTTGACCTGTCCATCATGTGGGGACCGAAACATTTATTTGCAGCTTAATGCCCCTCCTCGAGTCTCTGGGGGAGTTTTAAATTCACTCTGGCTGAGACTTTGGCAGTGAATTTAATAATAAATGACTGTGTGTTAAAAAGGTGCTGTTATAGGGTGGGTGCAAACTGCCCCTTTTTATGTAAGTATTTTTTGTGGTAATAATCTCCATGAATGGTCAATAATGGCACGTAATGTTAAAAACCCAAATACAGATAGGTAATATACCGGCTGTCTTGAAATGAAATAAATAAATAAAATTCAAATGCGAGTGCCGTCATCGAAGAATATCATGTTTCCAGGCTGCAGTCACATAGAAGTATGGAGTAGATAATGTGCACTAAATGCTCTGTTTTTTGCATTGTGACTTACGCCAACAAAGACTTTACATCCATCCAAGTCACGCTCAGGAGTTGTATTGTCATCACAATGCATTTGGGTAAAGCATTATGTTCCATCGGCAACTTCTGTCATTGAGGGAGTCAGGAAAATGGGGTGGTTGGAAGTAATTTTCCTTTTCACTAAGGCGCAAGAAAATGTCTAGAAATACAAGTCAGTCCGACTGTGTGGCCACAAGCGACTTGTCTTAACATTGCACCTAAAAACACAAGACTGAAGGATTCCTCCTTCACTCAGCGAGAACAAATATGCGTGCGGTATGTGCGTGAATCCATCTTGTGATCATGAAAGCAACATTCCAGTTAAGAAAGACAGAAAAAAAAATCTGTCAGCAGGATTAGCCACAGGGCTTTGCTGACGTTACGCACAAGGCTGGCCGAGACAAAGAGGATCAGCTTTGTCGCTTTGTGATAAGGATGTAATTGAATGCTGACGTAACCAGTTGATGAAATACCTTACACTGAGCGACTGAGGTCCCCCCATTCTTTTGTAGAAGCCCTTTGGAGACCACCCGCTCCGGTGGCCCTGAACAGAGACCCGAGACCCCTCTACGGACGGTATACTGATTAGGTTGGCTTTAAAGTCTGGCCTCTGTCGCTCTGTTTCACAGCAGCCCTTCTCCTCAAACGCTGCACACGAGGCATTATCTGCAGCCCTCTGAGACTCATCGAAGGAGAGGCCCCACCTGCCTCATCTATGAGTCATTCGAATTCGATTTTCAAGACGTCATTTGATTGCCTCTCTTTCTCGCATAAATTCAGATTTCTTTGATCGGGACAGGTGTGAATAGACAATGACCATGTTTTCATAGCTTACTAAAGAGTGTTCAATAATAATATCAATAATTGAATTGCAAGACAAATACTTTGTTCATCGATTTTCAATTCTGCTTCCTCCTGGCGGTAGACATGACAGTGGATATCGACACACGTTAACGCACAAGGCTGGGATTCGAGCTCCACTCCTGTTGGGGCAGATGCGATAACTGTACCACCATCGCACCGCTCCAGTACAAATACTCAAAGAACATCAGCAGGGTGAGTTTTATGTATTCAAATGAACAGATTAAATGTGTCATCCATAAAGCACAAGTAATACTCCACTGAGCACGGACTCACAATTCACAAGTCAGACATGGAGAGACGTGCCAAATGACTCATATGGTTACCTCAGTACGCCAATTGTTGTCCCGTCAATAGACCCATAATCCCATAGTGCACCTTCAATTATATCAATTGTTTAAAATTATGAGCACCTACTGTATATAAAAGTAAATTTTTGGCAAATGTCCCACATATTACCATGCAGATGACTGCTTCTCTGTGTAGTTATGGTATACTCCCTGAAAGTGTGCACTTGTAAAATCGCATCATCGACGACTCTTCTAATGTTCTTTGTGTTTTTTCTTCACATCGGATCTGGTTTGAGTGCTTGTTCACCCATCCGCAGCCTGTCCATAGAGAGCTTCATTGAATCAATTATGACAGTACGAGGTCTTAATTATGATGTAAAGTGGTGTGCGACGGTGCAATCTCTCAGTCAGGCAGCCAGACGTTTGTAATTAGTTATGCCTCCTGTGATTAGGTTTGACGGTGTGGTTAATGCTTTTGTTCAGCCATACCTAGTCTCTGGTAGGTAGTTCACTGGAAAAAATCTGCAGAGAGCTCTTTAATTGAGCGTTGAAATTTCAAATCTGTCTTTTTATCCCATAGGATTGTTTAAAAGGAATAGTTAATAAGAAAGTCATTGGAGAAAGGCTGAATTGATTAAATGAGTACTTGATTAAAGACAATGGAAGGGAATGTAAAGGGACTTTCAAATTGGTGCACAGCTAGGATTGATCTATTTTTCCGCTGTGCAAAGACTTTCAATGTCTCAATGTAAATGCGCCACAGCTGTTTTACCGAACAAAAGGTACGCGTACTCCAAAAAAGCCAGCCTTGTCTCTCTCACCATTTTTGCCTCCCTTTTGCTCTCCTACTATCCGCTGTTAACCCTTTGAGCGCCGAATATTTTTTCACGGAATTAAATTATACTGAGCTGTTGAAAACCTGTCATGTGGCAACTTGTTTAAAAGAGCTCCCCTGCAGGAGATTGATATCTTGACTTTGATATCTTACATCATCGGGCCGCTACAGATGCCCACGGTGCTGAAAGGGTTAAGTATATTTGTGAGGACCACCACCAGTAAACAGATTGGAGTGATGTCATTTAAAGAAGACACCCATTCCAGTCAAAGCCACTGTTAACTTTTTTTGAGTTTGAGTGTAGTTTTTTTCTATCAATTTTTTTGTGTCAAGGGCTGTGTGTCAAATGATCCACAATTTGCTGTGAATTTACTATATTAATAGTGCATACATTCACTACGTGCAAGAATATTTAAAATATATGTTATTGAGGGTAGCTTGCCTGCTAACGAACTAAAGACATCCATTGCCTGCCCAAGGATAAGTCATTGGAACCACCTCAACTGAAGCTAACAATTATATAATGTATTTTGTCTTTGTACTTTTTTCAATTGAATACACGGTAAAAGGGATTCAAAATGACTTCTTGCTTTTTATTGACTTCTAACATATTTTCCCAATTTGCTGAGATTGTATATGAATACTTTTAATTACTTGAAATATTATTCTGGTAATTTTCACCTTGAAGTTAGGCTTCAGATGCAGTTTTTCCAAGTGAAACACACCCAGCCTTATGTGTCTCAAGAAGGTACCAAATATTAGCCTTGCTGGCCTCCTGCTGAAGCCTCCTAACTCACATGAAAAACGCCCCCTGAAATAGAGCGATGCCCTCAATTCATTTCTTCACCCAGTTGCTCCTAGCGCTGACAGGAAATTGCCGGCTAGCCCTTGTGACTGGAGAAAAATGGGAATGAACAAAGCAATTTGTCTGTGCATGTATTGTCAGACGTAGCGCATGCAAAAAATTTGGCTTTAGAAATTTTCAGGCGTCAAGTGCATTTTGCGGGTGATTGTAGAACAATAATGTTTTGAACTTTCATCGATGGGAACACACTACATGTACTTTTTTGCACCACAAAATGGCTTTGAATATTGCATAAATGTGCAAATAGAGACATAACTACAGTTTTTGAGAGTCTGTGTCATTTGGGCATCCAGGAAAATGTATCTCAATTTTGCAGAACAATTTTCTGTATTTAATTCTGAATTCCATGCAGCTACATGGCAGCACAATGGAAATGAAAGAACATACGACTCACAAATTATATCAAAGAGCTCCCTGGCAGTTCACATTTGAGCCCTTGCACAGCAGAGTCCATTATCAGACAGTAATATTATCCTCTGTAGTTTGCTATTGTTTGTCTAATTTCTCACACAAATTACACGCTGTCATGTAATCCTGTAACAAAGGAACGTCAATAGATAATGTTCAGAGTCGCGCATTGGATTTCACTGCCTCTCTGTTCTCTATAGCCTGCTGCTTAACAAAGATACGGCGGTGTACATGATCTGTAGGAATACTGCTCAACATGAAATGACAGAACAGGACACTTTAAGCTCGAGGTCAGAGAATCATTTTTCCAGTTATTCCCCTCCTTGCAGGATTTTCTGGTTTTTCGATTCCTCGTGGGAAACGGTACGCTTGCTATGCGTTCCGAGAGTCACTGTACAAATCCACAATAACAAGTACATTACGGTTTGATGGCACATCTGGCCCTCACCGCTGGCAGACACCACCAGACATCTGCGAGAATGTAGCTGTGAAGAAACGCAGCCCCGCTCCAGACAGACAGTCATTCTTTCCCCCGTGAACCGGTTTTTTCTATAGTGGGCCAAAGAGTGAGATCCCTCCTTCCAGGTGTTTGTCATTCCCACACCCAGCTGCCATCTTTAGACTGCGCTTCACATCCCTCCTTTTCACAAATTTAAGTGGACAGAAAACTATGTCTAATACACAAAATAATTATTAAATTATCTTCATCTTCATTACTGGTAGTCATAAAGCTGAAAACATGAATGATTCTGATGTTATCTCTCCAGCTGTTCATCAAATGAAGAGATGAAATCTGTTTATATAGATTCATAGTATAGTTTATGTCAACGTAAAATCAACAAATCAAGCATTGATCTCATTAAATTACAACGTACATAAATATTGCTATAATTGCAATGTTGCCATATATTGCTTTTATTTGACCGTCGATAGTAACTTGAGCGCAAATATTGGTTTGAGTCCAGCAAATGGTCACAGGATATCGGTTTGTTTAGTGGGACACATTGCGCCTGGTAGCATTAATGATTCTGAGTTAGCTGGATAACTGAATGAAGTAAAACTTGGAACGGGTTGTTTTATTATGATCAATGTTTTAAAAGTAGAAGTTACCAAGCTGAAACAAGGGTGCTATCAGTGTTGACCCCCTAAGGGAGCGCTGCAATTAGAAAGCACAATGTTGTGGAGCGCCACCTTCGTTACCCCGGTCTGTGACCTGACAAACCTGCCGGTTTACTGGGAAACGACAAGCACAGAGCTGTGATTTGGCCTCTCTGGCCCTTGTGTTGACTGACGGGCCCTCGCGATGCACTAAGCCCCGGAACAGACCGGCTAGTGCTGAAATTCCTGCGACAGCCTCGTATCAGTTCCCCACATCCCGGGCTTTTCCAGGACACAAGCAGTGCGGGGTGATTCTTTCCTGCTGCTCTCAGAGCTAATGTTGCAGCTCTGTAGGTAGATGTGAATGAAAATGTGTTTATTCTCCCTCGCCACTATAAAAGATCAAGACAACCTGAAGTAATAATGTACTTTTTCTGAAACGCAATATTTTCAGAATAGTAATATGAAATGAAGAGTTTGTTTCCAAAACAACTCCCAAACAGCTTGTTGGCATGTATGGTTGTTTTGGAGACTTTGTGACCCCTTGTTGCAGTTGCAATTCTTTAACAGTGAGCTTTGAAGAACTTTTTATTTCTCTTATGATCCTCCTCAATATGCGTGGTGGCAAAATAACCTTGCGTCTTCGTCCAGGCTTGTTTACCACTGTTCCAGTTGTTTTAAAATTCTTAATGATTCCTCTGATAGTAGATGTGAGCAGGTGCAGGCGAGTGGCTATTTTCTTGTAGCCATTGCCTGACTTGTGAAGGTCGACATACATCTGCCTTACTTGAATGGTGTGTTCCTTTGTCTTTCCCATGTTGAAGAGTGGATAAGAGAAATGGCCTCTGTGTCACGTCATATTTATGCCCCAGGGAAACAGGAAGTGATGAATTACTAATTAAATGTTCCTAGATACTCTGATCAATTTTGTAAAATACTGTTGAAATTACAGAAATATTTCAATTCCATTTATTTCTTAGGAATTGTTAGGAGTGCCAATAATTGTGGAACAGGTGATTTTATGAAAAATAATTATTTCTTAAGGGGAAAAAAATCCCTGACTAAAATTCACTTGAATAGGTGGTTACATTTTTCTGCAATAAAAATTGAATTTGTTTTAAGGCTTTTAACATTTAACAAGGGGTGCCAATAATAATGGAGGGTGCTGTATACTTTCAAGAAACTGACCTTTAAATTATAGATTTGAATTTAAATGAAGACACGCAAAGCAATGCTTGCTCATTGTCTCACTGCATGTATTTATGTACATACATGCTTGTGTTCTTAATATCTACATAATTGCAAGCTAATATCTATGTATGAGTACTTTTATTTATTTTTTATGTCAAGAAGAGAGAAAATAATGAATTGATGTTGTTTTATCTGTACTCTTCCTCATATCCACTGAAATCCTCAACCAGGCGCTTTGACTAAGTAATTCCAGGCTGTTTATGGTGTGATAGGGAGAGGGTTCATTTAGTAGTGTCACACGGCCCTCAGAAAGGGCGAAGAGCGATGTCTAAGCTAGCTGCTGTTCATTAATCTGAAACCCATCCACCAATGCACCGTCCCTTCGATAACGCTCTCCGTGTTACTATTGCTGTAATTCCTAATTCCTAAAATTCGTTAACTTCGGTCTGACTAAATAGCCTCTCAGATCGGAAGCGTGGTGCATGCTATACTCCAAACCCTGTTATTTTTTCACAGCTTGCGCCTGGCAGGAGCTGTGTGTCCCGCAGAGCTTTCCGCTTGAAGTTCAACCCGGCTGAAATTTGGTGTGGCGAACTGCAATACCAAGCAGCAAGCGTGATGCACATTGCATTCAAACTGAGAAGCCCTCAAACAATGTATCTTCTGTCCATATGCTTTTGCTGCAAGTCATTATAGCCATTGGTTAAGCCATTGGAGTCACGGTTTAATGCCCCGGTTTCTTGGACCTTTAATAATTATGGAATTTAAGGGTAGGATGAGAAGAAATCGGAGGCCAGCCATGGCTGTCCTGAGTTACCCTGGTCTGCGATGAGGACAACAGGTCAAAACCAAAACGTGCATTTTAACAGCAAACCAATATGATGGTTTTATCTGAAATGTACAGAGCAACGGTCTGTCTAGGTCTAGCCTCTCCCAAAGTCCTCCATTATAGTATTTATGGGCAGCTGATGACTACCATGGCACATTCAGTCTCTCTGTATCAGTAATGGCTGCACAGATCTACAGCCCCTATGACCATCTGTAGTGTATTTCTTCAGAAAGTGAGTTTTCATTCATTCTCTATCTCTCTGAATTTCTCTATCTCTCTCTCTCACTCTCTCTCGCCCTCTATTGCTTCCTCTCCCTTACTAGTCATGCTGTGAAATGCTTTCAGATCCTGACAGCCTCTAATGGTTCCCCATTCTGAGTAAAGTGTGTTTATTTCTGTTTTTTTTTTTTTTTTAATTTTTTGAGGAACTTTTCTTTGTCAGAATCTGAAAAGGATCTGCTGTGCGCGTGGGGGTAATGGTTTGTTTTCTGTCGGCGAATCTGGGCTTCCTCTCTTTCTTGCTGTTAAGAAGTACGAACTGAGACCCCAGCTCCATCGCTTTACAGCATATAAAATTTATGTTTTGTTGTTTCTCTGTTGGTGCGACATTACTGCACATTGCACATGGGAGACATCTGATTTATATTTATATTTATATTTATCAAAATACAAAAGCAAACATATCACAACACCCTCCGACGTAAAAGACCTCAGGAAGTCAGGAACTTCTCCAAGCATCTAAAATGAGATTCAGCTCACAGGAAAACTTTCAGGACTTGTTGAAACGACACTAAAACTGAAAAGATATTTTTCAAACCCCCCTGAAATTGAACTCTAACTTTAAATGAGTATTCTGTACAGGTGAAGAGAAGGTTGAGTGGAGTAATGGGCCCTTCAGATGGCAGCTCAGTTCACCTGTCAGGCGGAACGGCCAATCGAAGCGCAGTTTGTGACTCTTCGGGCAGAAAAAGGAGAGCAGCTTGCAGTTTATTGTCATTCTATGAGCCTATTTTTTTTTAATATTTCGATTTCATATGACATCTTAAGTCACAAAAGCCTTTCATAAATGTCTGAGTTTAAGGATTCGTATGCCAATATATCAGCGATCGCTGGGTTTTGCGATTGGCTGTGGGAAAAGTCTTTTTTTTTATTTGCAGTATTTCATAAATCTGAGCCAAGAGAGGGAAAGAAAGATTCAATAGTATATGACGAGTTTGTTTCCAAAACGCAATATATCCATTTTTCTCATTTTAAGTGAATCAGCCTTTTATCGGTCTGCACCGATTGCATTGAAAACACAAACTTTCACCATGAAAAAAGAATACATCCTCTTGTATTAATTTCTAATTACAGATTTTTGCACCATGTGTCAGAAGCACAGGGCTATCGCCCTTTGGAATTATCAAAATTTTTGTAATATTGGCACTTATTGCGTTTTGGTAACAAGCTCTTCATGTATAGTTCCCCTTATTATGTTGATCACTTTTTCTCTCTCCCACTCACACACACGAACATACATCATGAGCCCATTATACCTCACATTTCAGAGAGTGAATGATTCATAAAAAATAGGTGGGGATCCATGATTGCGTTCAGTGAAACAAACTGTTTTGTCCTGATAGCGGCATTATATTCTATTCCCCAGGGAGCCGGCACCCAATGGAGTGCTTAAAGTAGATGATAAAAGATTATCCTGTCGTTACACCGAAAATTAAAAAGTAGTCATTGTAAATTTGTTTTTAATTTTCTCTGTTTAAATAAAAGATCCACGGCAATTGACTGGTGAAGATTTAGCCTGGTCCTCTGCTAATTTTAATTTTGATGGGAGATTCTCCATACAAATATTGACCTGAATGGAATTTTAATTTGTGCATGTGAAACCAGCCCTAAAGGTTCAGAGAGGTGCCTATCGTGTGCGGGCAGAGAACGTATGAAAACAGAGACACACACGTACGCTGCTTGCTTGGTCATTAAATTGTTATTGGTCTGTTTGGTCGAAGCAGAGAGATCAGGGATTTAAAATAATGCAGCCGTGTACATCCCTCTACAGTTCCTGTGCTCTCAGAGCCGTGATCTCTCCCACCTGCTAATATGGAGCAGCTGCCGTAAACAGCACATTCCAGACCTTCCCCAGTTTTCATTGCAAAATGAGACACTAATTGGTCTCTTCATGTTCTGGAAAGAATCCAGGGGTTTTTGAACAGATTTCCACTGAGAGTTCTATGGAAGATATTTTTATAGGAGCTTCTTACTGAGATGATAATCTGAAGAATAAAAAACCCCGTTGGCTGCCATTATGTGGTTCCCGAAAACATGGCAGAATAAATAGATCAAATTGACCCATTAGGAGGTAATGTAATTTAACATGGTCATAACTGCTAACAGTCACCATTCTGCTACATTTTGACATCGTCAGTGTATTTTCACTGACTGTATTCAAAAGCAAGAAAGGGAAGATTTTCTAAACGTAAGCACAGCTGCCTCTAGTTTGCATGATACAGTGTATTACAGCTCTATTACCCTCAACTGATGAAAGCCCTTGCATGCATTTGACAATTAAGAATAATTTACACATTTCAGAAAGGTAACAATTTTATGTCCTACATCTACAAAATAAAAACAAAGTGTACAAACTGACTTTTTGCTGAACAGGAAAAAGTACATGTAGAATTGAATAAGTTTATCATTTATGGAAAGGAAATGTTCTATTTTTAAAAAATGACTATGACTGTGGAAGTTATGTAATGTGTTTTTCAGTTATTCTAGGCGTTGAAATTATCTCAGCAGATAATCACCAAAGTCCGACAACGTCAAAGTTTTTTGCAATATTTCATATGATTACATTTACAAACTATCCGTGCCTTTTCATTGGTGAATAAAGAATCATGTGATCTTCCTTAAAACACGGCATTGCCCTGAAAACCCTCGTACTGTGCAGCGATCAAGTAATATTGCCCTGTGGTTTATCCAACGAGAACTCTGGCGAGAAAAAATTCCCTCCAATCAGTGAAAGTGTAACGTCAGGCATCGTTCGCAGATGTAAACAACATTCTGTGACATTTATAACAAGGTGATTGACTTATCATCGTAAGGTGTCCACATTAGAATTGGTATTTACATTTATTGAACTCTGAAATCCCATAAGATTGCTTGTGCTTATGTTATAAAACAATTATTTACCAAAAGTCAGACAATATCAGATTTAATGGACCCAAAGAATTGCTCTCCTGCATGGTCAATAATTGATAAGTATTAAATACATGTACATGAGCAGTCATTTAAACATTGTCATTTTAAGATTCAGTTCTGAAGGCTACGAAAAGTCACCATGGCAACGTCTGTGTTACAGTAGTGAGGTCAGAAGGGGCTCTTTGGAGGCCGGATCGGACTGGTGACCCCAGCGGGGTGGTTGTTTGCCCAATTTGCCGCGAGAGATCTCCCGCCTTGGCTGCAGTGCCTTCAGCTGTGCACATCTGGCAAAGCACTCGCTCGGCCCCGGTGACAAATGAAGATTTATCCGCTCGGTCCAACCCGCTGGGTTCTGTCCCCTGCGGGTGAATTTCAAGCGAGGTGTCCATGGTGCTCTGCACATCCAACTTTCAGTCTGGAGAAGAGGCAGGGCTGACAGCTGTTTGGAGGTCCTCCATTGTTTCAGTCATTTTGCTTGGTTTTTGGCATTTTTAAACACACCCCAGATACCAGGTAACCCCAAACCACATCTGAGAAGGTTCCAGCTGAATAATTCTGAACAGATCTGGCCCGGATTTGTTATCTTGGTCACGTGGAGTCATACAACTGATGGCTGTATACTGTATGTACTGTACATGGGCATAAATTTACTGTATATGTTTAGTTTTGCAGGCCATCAGTAATGAGCATTAAGCATAAAAATGGGTGTAAAATGTAACATATCCTGCCATGGATGTACAAAGCAACAGCACAGAGCTGAAATATAAAATACTTAAGGTGTCACAGTCCAAATACTTATGCTAAATAACTCAAACCGATTACCTCAAAAAAATTGTGTACGCAAGCATAATTACATTGTGTGGAAGGAAATTAATGAAAATAAGGTGAAGTCATTTTTTACGTTTTTGAGTGCTGTGCGCACAAGATAATTAAGTTGGCAAACTCAATATTTTTTTGTGGTGATCAGTTTCCACAGAAAATTTGAGTTCACCAGACTTATCAAGGCTTACAGTGCAGAATGCACGCACGCATACACAAACACACAAATTTGTGCTCAGTGTGCAATGCGGATAAGTCTGTGCAGACAAACACCTGGTGACATTTACTGAACTCTGCTCTTAGCTGCACTTCCCAGACTGTGGTACATAGTGGGTCATAATTGTGCAGTGTTTTTCACGCACAATGGCTTATTTACACTAATTTGGTCTGTGGTCTGGTGCACACACCCACAGACCCGAGTCACTTCATTTCCTCTGACCTAACCCTGCTCCCCCAGCTCACTCTCCTGCTGTTTCTCCCTGTCTGTGCACTTTCACCCACTAAGATCCCGTGAATGGACAATAGCATCCTTCAGGAGGTCCTGCAGACTGCATTACAGGGCCTGTGGTCGCTCACAGGGCACGCCCCTCACTCTTTGACTCTGATATACGGTAAGTGTTTCGAGATGATGTGTGATAAGTGTTCCCACACAAAATGGCTGCCCTCCTCTGCTCTGTGGTGTAGCCCATGGTTGAAGGGAAGCCTATCGGTAATTTGAAATATTGAGATAGAACCTACTATGTGCCGAGCTACAACGCTTTCTGGCATAAGAATTTTAACAGTGGCGCTGCAAGAAAATGGCTGCGATAGCCATGTTTTGGCACAATTTGGCTGTAAATTAGCCTATTGCATGATGAAGTATGCGCCAAGCATTATGGGATTGAAGTGGGGCCTTGCTGTAGTTGATAAGGTGAGCACTAGCTAGGTCATTAAAATTATTAACAATTCAGTGAAAGCCTTATAAAGGCTCGATTTCTCCAATAGTTATGCTAGCAATGTTAGTTTTTAATTTTGGCTCAGTTGAAATGTACTACACCAACGTATCTTGTGCAAGTTTACATCTGCAATAGCCAGCTAGCTAGCTGCAGCGCTACATGAAAACCGAGGCGTTAAAAGGCTTTGACTGAGTCGCAAGTAATTTTACTGCACTAAATAATTTGATTAGCAAGTTAGATGGCAGTAGCGATGTGTATTCCCGCTGGATTGTTTAAATCTGTGCGATGCGATGCGTTAATGCTTACTCAGTAAGATAATATGATGCGTCTTTACGGATTTGGTCGAATTTTTTAATCACCACACAGGCTACGACATATCTGCTCTAGTGCAAAGCGGGACAGTGAGGCTCCATTTCAATCCCATAATGCCTTGGGTGTACGTCATCAGGCAATGGGCTAAATAAAGCTGAAATTCACCATTGTAACATTATTTATCGTGCCGTTTTCAAATTAACTCTGGGGTCAAACGGAGCCAAAAACTTAAAATTGAGTCATCAAATACTCAAAGATTGCGAGATAATAATAGATAATAACATTATTATTATATTTATTATTACTATCACCTTTGGTAAGCAGTAACAGTGTGTACAGCCCCAGGTGGAGACCATGTGTACGGCTGCCTGTGGCGGGGGTGCGGTGCTCACACTGACGAGAGCAGCAGACAGACGGCACATATGTGCAGAATCCGTGGCCCACTGTGCCTCACAATCTGCTGACAGGGAGTTTCCACCTGGCGCTGCGAGGCCAACTGCAGCGGAGGGCTACAAACAGACGGGTGCCGGCAATGGGCAGTTCGCCCCTGCGGAGAGCGAGGCCACACACCTCGCTCACAGGCAGCGGGGCCAAAGCAGAGGTCGTCCAAGGGCACAGGGGTGGGGTAGCGGGGCTATTGTTCAGCTATTGGCTATTCTTACCCCCATGTGCTCATTCTGGTTGTTCTTAACCCTTAGAGCGCTAAATGCTGCTAGTGTTGCTCAATGATGTAAAATGTCAAAATCACAGGCTATTGTAAACCTATCAGGTGGTGACTTGTTTAAAAGAGCTCCCCTGCGGGACATGATAGATTTTCAACAGCACAAGATGATTTAATTAATATTTTTTTAAAGATTTATTTCAGCGCTCTAAGGGTTAATGGGAATTCAGCCTCATGGCCTTCTGCCATTAAATTTTCGCGTGAATTATTCTCTTCAACAGTGCTATTAGATTTTATATCACTCTTAGATTTTTACATGTTCTTTCCCTATTTTGCTTTATTTATTCACTTTCTTTTTTATTTAAATTTATTTATTAGTCCAAAACATCATTCTCGCTGACCCTCCCAAAGTGCAACACCAACTCAGAAGAACTTGGGACGGTACGGCAAATGCACTTAAAGAGAGAAAGTAGTGATTTATACTATAATTTTGACTTACATTTCACTGCAGACAGTATGAAGACAATTGTTTGTCTGGTCTGTTACGACTCGGCTCGTAAGGGGAAAGGGAGGCAACACTAAACACACCGATGGTCAGGATTGTTATTGATGGGGCATTTATTTGTGCGGCAAAAGTGGTGGCAGAACAAACAGAAATGGGCTGGCAGGTGCTGCCAAATAAAGGAAAGAAATATGACAAAAGAGGACTTTAAAACAAAAATATCTCGCTTCTTTAGTTTAGTCGGTTAAGTGATGAACAGCAAAAAAATTAACTTTTCGAAAATAAAAACCTGGCTGACTATGCTGTGGGCATAAAACAGAAACATAAAATGATCAGCACCCCTTAAACGTAGTGTGTACTAATACAGTGAAAAAACCTAAAAGTGAGTGCAGGAGAACAAAAATCAGTGTTAAATCTCACCCTGGCCGAGGGCCAGTGAAATAAAAAACACAATCAGAGTTGAGTAATGGAACAATAAATACAAACTCTGTCAGTTACAAATGCTGACTAAGGCGTCTGCCAGCGACTGGTGGGCAGTGCACAGCCTCTATACTCCTCTGGCCAGGTGTCACATGCTGATTGGTGGGGTGGGAGGCTGGCTGCTCCAATCAGCCACCAGGGAAAGGCAAAAGGGAGGAGCCACCAAACCATTCCACAGGGCAGCCAATCACGGGGAGGGACAGCACTTTCAAATGTACCTGTCCTGAAACAAGTGACAGCAGGCACTGACACCACAACAGCAACAAAGAGGAAGGAGGGGGAAAACACAGATGCCAGGGGCCGTAACACGGTCAACTTTGAGTTTATTTGTAAATATACACCCATTCCTGCTATTCAGGCCAGCAGTGCTTTCCAGAAAGGTTGGGACGTAGGCAGTTTAGGACTAACGCTGAGGAAAAAAGATTACTTAATGCTGTGTTTTGAAATAGCTGATGTCAGCTGGTGATTGTAATCATGATTCAGGACCAAAGCAGCGTCCGGGAAAGGCCTGGTCCTTCAGGGGAAGGATGAGGAACATGCACTTGGCCAACTTGAAAAGGGTTGGTTACCACAACCTTAAAGAGTTAATTGGGTGCGTTCGACTGGGGGTCGTAACAATGGCGCTCAGCCCGCCGCGTGTCGCAAACAGCAGGCAGAGCGGATGTGTGCGGAAGGCCGTGCGCCGTCCCTCCCTTCCAGATACTCTACTCTTTCTCTCCTTCCCATTCAGCTCGATAAAGTGACAGCCAATAAGTCAGGATGAAAGGAAGCGGGATTAAGGGCTCAGGTGGGTAGACTGACCCGGGAGCGAGTCGGTTCACCTGCAGAACACAGACCCTTTTCTTCTCAGGTAGCGGATTAACCCCTGTAGCAGTGCAGCACTCTCTTCTCGATCCGATGACACCATGGGGGTTTGGGAACATCCTCATTCGCCGACCGCGAGGGGCGAGATTTCAGACCACAAAGGAGCAGGAAAGACACCCCATAAGTACTAAGAAGAAATAGAAAGAGGGCGATGCTGATCTTGCAGCACGAGGCACACTGTTACCCTGAATCTCCCCCACCGGCGATATCGTGTTTTTAAAAACCCCAAAAAGAAAGCAGTGGGAGGTCGTACTCGAGAGAACAGGTGGGGAACTGTAATGGCGGGCGCTGGTGTTCACTATGTCACAGCAGCATTCGTAAAACTGAAACGTCAGACAAACGGAACCTTTCCTGGGTCATTATCTGATATCCGCTGCCCAGTGCTAACAGGGCGGGTGTGAAGTTTGTCTTGTGTGTGTTCCATAGCCCTTCTATCTGGGTGTTTTGTTTTCCATTACTGATTGTGGCCAGAAGACTGTGTGTTTGGGTTTTAGCAGCCGATTTCGTCATCGTTTTTTCAGAGGTCTGGTCAGTACAAGATGCTGTTCTTATCGTAATAAGACTCCTTTGGCTTTGTGTGCTGGCTGTCAACATAGATTCCTGTTGAACTCTCTAATCTCCCACCTCCAGGTCCTGTCTACATCACCCAACCAACCACACCACCCCCCACGACCCCACAAAAGGGTAATTATTCCCTCACCAGACTGAGATGTGTCTCTTTCAAAAAGGAGGAAAATAATTAAAAAAACTAAGGTTTCCAAAATGTAATGGTTTGCAGTTGTAAGAACATTTTCTATTTTATTTTCTTCAGTCTTTTAAATCCCCCATTGCTTTCCAGTCTTGGCCATCGGATACCGCAGGGAAACTAGAACCGAGCTGGCGGACATTTTAGCAGGATCGCAACATCTGTGTTTTCATACCCACGCCTGCACTGTTGCCTCCAAATGGCCCACATTATCGCAAGCATATGGCACACAGGGGGTTACTTGTTCATTCCATCTCTCTAACACTATCAAGAACTGCTGAGGTCAGCAGGTTTGCTCATGTTTGCCCGGCAGTGTGAAGTAGGGTGTGGTGGATTCTCAGGTGAAACATTTCATGTCTTATTTAGACTAGTCAGTACAGCAGGTGTGAATAAAATATGCAAAAAAAAAAACAAAAAAAACTTTTCATCCAAACTGTTTGAGATCATTTTTTCCACTGTGTATCACCGACAAAGATTTTATGAAGACAATAAAGAGATAGCGCATTCATACTCTTACATACAAGCAACCGATTTGACTGTTATGAGGCTATTGAATAGGCGTTATCTGCCTACATTTCTCTCATACATACAGGGGTGCTTTTCCCAAGAGCGTTGTTGCTAAATAAGTTAGCAACTTACATAGTTCGTCCATTCACAGTCAATAGGTCTAACTATGTAAGTTAGCATCTGTGATTTCGGGAAATGCACCCCAGGCTAGTAGGAGCCTGAGAGACCTACTAGTAGGTTCAGGAGGCTGTATCACATGACTAACAAATAACGTTTCATTGTTTGCCACAAAATACAAGTAACTTTTCATTATTTCTGTTATGATTCTGATCTGCCTTGTCATGTTCATGCTCTGCTTTTCATTATATGTCTAATTTGGTTTTGGATCTTTGCTGTGTCTGACTATTCTTTGATATGTGTATTGTGTATTGGTAACATAGATTCGTTTATGTATTGTCTTAATTTTACTTTTCCATATTTTGCAATTTACCATAGCTTTATTCCGGTCCATGTTTTGCTTTCCACTTTGCATTGCACTTTGTCTCCCCCTGTCTGGTCTCTTGTCTTGTCACAGCTCACAGCCCCAGTACTGCGTGTCTCTCTTTGGGTGATTTAATAGTTTCTGGATTTCAGTCTTCCTTCCAATCTCGTTTGCTTACATCACCTTACTTTTCTATTTTACTAATCATACTAACAGTTTGTTGTTTTCGCTGGAAGTTACTAACACTAACTAACATTGTATATAATACTAACTTACTAACGAGCACTAAGGGATTGTATAGTTTCACTTACGAATTGATTAACAAGCTGTCAGCACTCGCCCTGTTCTAGTCTCTGCCCCTTGTCTCTCCCTGATCTCCTTTGCTGCATTTCTGTGGAAACTCCACATCTGATCACGCTGTCCTTTCTCTCATTATCTATGCATGTCAGAACTCCTTAACTGGAGCCGTATGTTTGTATACAGGCTTGTCCCGTGATCCCTGTATCTGCGTTTTGGCTTCTGGCAAATTTCACGTGATTAGGTTCTCCCTTATGTGTTGCTCCCTTGTAATCAGTCTGACTGTTTGCACCTGTGTTCCTCACCATGTGACCTCCCTGGAGTGTATATTAGGTGTCTCTTCACAGTTCTTCTCTGTCAGATCATTTCTCGTGTTTACCTGTGCTGCTCATTATCTCGCCTCTGACTGGATCGTCTGACCATTGATTTTTGGCTTGCCCTTCTCTGATCACTGTTGCATCTGTGTGTTCGAACCCTTTTTTGCCCGACTACGGTTTTGTGGATTGTTAACGATTCGGATTCGCCCTTTAGTTCTTCATTTTGCTACTCCTACAAACAACTGCTCGAGTACTGACTCTGTTCCGCCTGACTACGATTTTTGTGCTTGCTGCCCTGGTTATGACCCTATTTCTGCCCTACTTGATTTTGACTTTTGGATTGCGGACTCTGTACTGTTGCCTTCTGCCCTGCGGGGGTCACCTCGCTTAATAAAATCCTCTTTTTTGCAATCCTGTGTTCTCGCGTTTGGTTCCAGATCGATACCTCACAATTTCCCACAAAATACCTGATTAGGTAATAAAGAACTAATCAAGCTAGAAAATGCATAGCAGCGCATAGTTGCATTTCTTTCTTTGTTGTCTTTTTTTGTTAATGGGTGTCATGTGACCTAAAGGTCCACCATGTTGGGCCACTTATATAAATGGGTGATAACAAAGCCATTCATAATATATTAGTTTTAATCAGCAGCCTTCCAGCGCCTCAGCAATAGACCAAATAGTTACAGTATTTCTGATATAATACGGCTTAACAGTGGAAATAAGCCATATGAGTGCTAGTGCAGAAAAAAAGATGAACAACTTAATAAAGTTCTGGAATTGCAATTGTGGCTGAAACAATAACCAGCAGACAAAACGGGTCCCCGTGAGCAAGTTTTTGAACCCCTGCTATTGCACACACTGTTCAGGCCCTTGCCTCCCTGTTCTTTTTGCAATTTAATTTAGAATAAAATGTTGCAGTCACGTTATTGTATCAAAATCTATTTTAGTGGAAGACAATACCGAAGTATGATCATGAGATGAATAAAATTTCTTTAAAAATTCATAACTTGTTGCAGAAGGGTGGACCTCATGACATACATCATCCAGTAATATTTGTATTTTCCAGCAATCAGTCCAAAATATTCATAATCCAGCCAATTGTTCCATCTTCAGTTGCGCTGCAAGGAAATTAGACACTTCCATTTACTCTAATGATGTGCATGTAGATGAATTATAATGAAGATCTGGGGGCTTGGTGATTGGTCAGGTGAATGGTTTCCTGACCCCAAGGTCTCCCATCTTTAATACAGTGTCAGCAGAATGAATAATTATTTCCCTACATTATGCTCTTTTCTTTTTTCTATGAACCAAACAGGCAAGTCAGTGAGCACCTCAAGTACATTTTAACAGACACTTTGTGCAGAGCAGGATTTGTCAGTCATTATTTCTTTGTAGTTGGGCAATGACTCACTCTTATGCATCTATTCCAAGCTCGAAAGATTGTGTTTACTCTTTCAATTGGGTTTTAGTGTGAGCCTGAGCAGTGTATTGTCCTGGAATGACACATTAAATAAATAAAAGGTGGGCACTGTTATATCTTAAGGCTGTTTTTAATATGCTGTGTTGATGTTATTATTCTCACACATTTATCATAATATTTTTACTGTTAACATATGACAGTTTCATGTCATGCATGTCGTGTATTTGTTCATCAGCAAACTGTCAAGTTACCTGATTGGTTTAAAGGACTATTTTCCCTCTGTGACCAATGCAGGCTGAACACCCACATCAGGTCTGGTGATTTGAAAAGACAGCTTTGTGGACCAACCGGCTTTTTCCACAAAGGAATGCGCTGCGAGTCCTCCGAGTGCTGAGAGATGGAGGCTGTCTTTTTCTCAGTGTGGCGTTGTCAGCTCGCAGCCTGTGAGCAGGCGAGCATTCGGGGGAATTGGTATTCGAGCGCGGTATTTGTGACCGTACCTGGCGCGCTTTCCATTTGCCTCTCCGCTGTGCTTGGGGTAATTGGAATTTTAAACGATCATAACAAATACAATGCGGTAGACTAAGAAATGCATCGGAGAGGGAGAGGGTGAGCAGAGAGGGAGGGGGGAGAGAGATTTGTATGCAAGTTTCAAAAGACAATGAAGGGAAAAGTTGTTAAAATTCACGCATGACGAGAATACGTTTTGCGGCATCAAGTATTTATGCGATTATACGAGGGGTCATTGTTTTGTCAGCTAGAGTATGCGGTGGAACATCGAGATTATAATTCATGATATTAGAGCGTAACACCACGTTTTTTTATATTCCTATCACATACACCCTTGGTGGTGGGTTATTATTGCGCTGAATTGATGTGGATAGTTTCATCCAATCACACACAGTTTTTGCCTGTGTCCGTGGCAACCGGACCTCCACCATCCTGACAACACTGATTACATGGCCATGCCCTTCACTGATTGGAGTAGATGTTGTCCCGAAGGGGTGTGGCATGCCAGATTGTAGCACGAGATCATTGTCCTGGATTACATATTCATGACAAAGGCTACTTCTTAATCTGGTATTATTGGCTGTCTTTGGTTGAGGAAATAGAAGATGAAAACTTGGCCTTGATCAGGGTGGAACAGCTCTGATTTTAACTGACGTTCTCTCCGCTGGGGCTGACCTGGGATCAGTTTCATGTTTTCCTCTTAATATATAAGCATAGGATTAGGGTAACATAATTCTCTGTAACAACTTGGTGCTCAGAGATTAACTTGAGAAATAGTCAATTCATGAGCTCAGTATAGACGCAAAGGAAGGAGGATCGAGTGTCTGCTGATTGGACAAACACTGCTCTCGAACATACGCATGCAGGAACACACACACACACACACAGACACAAACACGGATATGCTCACACAAGCACGCATATATGCACAAGTAGACACATGCACATGCAGACTTCGATGCACAGCAGACACACTCTCACTCTTTAAAATGTGCACATATAAACACACACACACAAACACACACACTCCAACTCTCACTCACCCTCACTGACATACACGTTCAAACCCCCAATTCCCCAGTCTTGACGAATTCAAAACAAAATTCACACTCCGTGTCTCAGAGCAACTCGGACATTTTTGTGGCCCTGAGTATGAGCCTCACCTCTGCGCTCCGCCCTGCAGCTGTTTGGCCCTGGAGCTGCTCCCATTCCTGCTCTCTTCTGACCCGGGACGCCTCCTCGCACCTGGGACAGGGGTCTGTCCCCCAGGGCGAGCTGGGCTTCCGCCTCACCCACCGCACCTCCCCCCTGAGGAGACCAGCACAAACGCCATCGACAGGTGCGAGCCTGACTGACATCCCAGGGTCACACCAGGCCAGAGACTGACAGATCCTCTTATCCTGTGTGTTTGTGTGTGTGTGTGTATGCGTGTACATGCATGTGTGTACGTGTGAGTGTGTGTGTTTGTGTGTGTGTATGCGTGCATGCGTGCGTGTACGTGTGTGTGTGTGTGTGCATGTCTGTGGATGTGTGTGTGCATGCATGTGTGTACGTGTGTGTGTATGCGTGTGCATGTGTGAGTGTGTATGTTTATGTGTGTGTATGCATGCATGTGTGCGTGTACGCGTATTTGTGTGTGTGTGCGTGCGTGCATGCCTGTGGATGTGTGTGTGTGTGTGTGTATGCGTGCGTGCATGCCTATGGATGTGTATGTGTGTGTGTATGTGTGAGTGAGTGTGAATCTGTGGTGCTTGTTATCGACAGAGTCTGCAGCACAATGCTGAAGTTGTGAGAGTCTGTGCACCAGTCTGTGGGAGTCTGCCCTCCGCGCTGCACTGCCTTAAACAGCACAACAGAAACCCACAAAGCGGTTCCGCGAAGCGATTAAAAAAAAAGGAGGCAAAAATGTGCCGCTAATGCCAGTTTCTGGCTTGAGAAACAGAGCAGATGGAAATCTCTCCCTCAGCCAGTGAGCTCCCAGCTCAGACACTCCGGTACTGCAGAGAAAAGAGGACACATGTGGTCCTGAATTCTAAACCCTGCTCTTAAAAGAAGCCTCTCGCCACTGCGTGCCCTCACCCACTCCGTCTCTCCCACCGCCCCGGAGAATCGTGCGGCCGCTGCGTTTGTGTGAGTGAGGCGTGCAGGATTAGCCCGGGGTGTCGCTTCTGAAAGGCCCAATTAGAGGGCTGTTTGCACAGCTCCGGCCCCTGGGGTCTGTTTTTCCCTTTCAGTGTCTGGTGTCGTTGGGGTTGCCAAGCGCTGCTGTGTGCATCACCATTGTGCAGAGCTCCCTGGCATCCCTGGCTGCAGATTCTCGCGGATCCTGGGAAAGGGGCAGGCTGGGGTGCGCAGGGGCGCTTTCGGGGATAATTAGAGACCGTATTCGTGTACCCACACCCCTCTCACCTGCCCCTCCCCTGTCCCGGCCCGTCCATCCTTTTACTGACCCAGGTAGAGTGGGATGGACGACCCTTAATACAGACGTCACATGAAAGCTTCACGTGTCCCAGACTAATTGGCCTTCTGATGTAGTCGAGTGAAGTGCTACCTAGCGAGGATTTCCAATTCTCCAGCTCTTCAGCTTGTGAGAGCACACACACACACAGATACACACAAACACACACCAGAGGGTTTCAAACACAAACTACAGCACTTGCTTCGAATCTGAAGGCAGTAGGACTGTTTCCTCCAAACTGCTGACTGCTGCCCTCTCTTCTCCCCAGAAAAGGTTTTCATTTTGAGGAAAATTAGATACAATCGACATCTAGGTAAGAATTAGGTTCTGGTAGATTCATTCTCAGATGCTCATTGGGTTTAACTGAATGCCTTTTAGATACTGTTCTCACAATATCATGAAGTTGGTGCAATACGAACCGAATATCCATTAGTTTCTTAGCAGGGTGAGGAAGACAGGCGCTATTTTTTGGAGCAGAAATTTCTAGTCTTCTTCACAGAAAAGCAGCGCAAGACACTTGCGATCGAAACATGGAGGAGTTTGAAAGGAGAAAGAGAGGAGGAAAAGAAAATGACCTTTATCATCCCTCTGGAGAGAATCTTTCAGACGGCACAGTGGGCTAAAAGAGGAGAGATGAGTCTTTTCTTGTTTGCCAAAAGCTCTGAACTCGAGACAGGCCTTTTAAAGGTCCATCTGTGCAGTCTGCCGAGGGGCCGTCCAATTTCATCCGAAAAAGAAAATGTGCGAGTCCAGGTTTTGTTCTTGCCCAGAACTGAGACACCTGATTCTACTTATAAAGCTCTTCTTTGAAGACCATGATTAATGAATTAATTTATTTTTTTATCTGTGGCAATAATCCCAGACAAAAACAAAAACCTGCTGCCACGCTGACCAATTCCAAATAAGACTGGACACTCCTGGTTTATGAAAGTGCAACTTTGCGAGTCCAATCAGCTCACTATTAACTTTTTATCCCACCGATATGTAATACCGTGGGATATAGTCATCGCCCTGTCCGTCCGTCCGTAATCATTTTCATTTCTGGAGCAGGACTCAAAAACTATACCTCTTACAAACTTCAAATTTGCTATGGAACTTACTCTTATGGTGTAGTTGTGCCTTTTGGGGGTTTCAGCTCCATTCTGCCCAAAATTTTGGATTTTTAACCAAAAACAGCCCAAAAATCACGAATTATGTGGAACTGGTTGCATATGTCATCTTTCCAAGCATTTTAATCTGCATAAATAAACTCTTATTTGCAGTACCTTTTCTGTAAAAAAAAAACAAGAAAAAAAAATAATAAATCTGCCACTGATTTTCGGTAATTTTGACTAATTTCTTGACTCATTAGCGAAATTTTCTAACCCCATGGATAAATCTAGAGTCAATAAGTCAAATGAATGTGCCTCTTTATGACAATGGAGGCTTTTTCCAGCAGCCCTCCCAACAGCTTTTACCTCTGTTAATAGCGTCTGATCATAGTTTTTGAGTCTTTCTGATCCCGAGACATATTCAATGTTTTTGATTCTCCAACTGTAGATCCTTGTAGTTTCCTTTCTTGCATGAACCATCCACACAGTGTGAGCATTTAAAACTGGCACCACACACATCCTCCTCCAGGCGGATTTAAAATCCTGTCACATCCTTTAAACTTCATAGTCATCGCTACTGTGCTACCTGCCTCAGAATACTAACACTGACCGCTACCATTAAAGTACGTTTGTTTGTGCCAAATGCATCGAATCTACTGCACAATAATAAAAACCAATTTGAATAAAGTTTCTCTCCAAACATTCAGCCACTTACTTTGCTAACGTTTCAAGTTACTTGTGCTTTTCTACACCGGGAAATCATAAATAAACTGCCTACTACCAGAGAGGCATCATTGCTAATGCAACTTATCTTTCTTCTTGAACTTATTCGCGACTAGAAACCAATATTAAAAGTACAGGCCACCAGCTTAAGGTATCACAGTGTTACGTCATGACTCCATAAAGAAAAGAGAATTTTAATCCTGTTTCTTTTTCATTTTAAAGGAGGGACCTTAAATTCGTAATTGTTTGCCATCTGCCTTTAACAGACAAGTTTGCGAAATCTAATATTTGAGGGCTAAAATTATTCCAGAAAATAATAATTTTTTTTTTAAGGGGTGCCAACAGAGATGAAATTCAGGGGTTGCTCGAGAACCCCTGAAAAGAGTAAAATCACCAGTATTGGCTCCTGTTTTATTTCAGCCATATCTACATTAATGAGGCTTAACAACCATCTGCAGCACATCGGTGCTGTAATATTGGTCTGAGCCCTGGAGACGGGCGGCTAAAATAAACATGTTTACACCCTCAAGACACAAGAAGTCATTTAATTTCAACTAATCATCATGGAACTTAGTTGGGGGCGGGACTTTGACAAGCGATTTCGCTTCTCCCGCGACCCTTTCGGTCGTGATACATGATGCATGTTGTGTTGTGTTGAAATTGTCATGAAACAACTATATAATCATGCCGAAATTTAAAAAAAAAAGCCTCAAACAAGTGACATATGACTGGGGAAATACCTCAATTAGATTTACACACTTAATTTTGTTGGGGTGCTAATAATTGTGGCATGCATATTTCTGGGGGAAAAAATTATACATGAGTATTTTTTCCTTCAATAATTTTTTTTCAAAGTCAATGTTAATTTGTAGTCAGTTAATCATCCAAATCTCTTATTCAAACTAAGTGAATCTAAATTTTTTTCACAGTCTTTTTGGCTCATCCTGACCAAGGGTGCAGATAGTAGTGGTGAACACTGTAAGCAAAATTGTATAACTAATTTCATTTTGTTTTATTTCATTTTCAATAAATGTTTGGGGAGTTCTAATATTTTGATAGGAATGCTTCTCAGGGATAGTGAAATTACTGAACAAAAAATATTGAAATATTGCAATGTTCTCGAATAAAAGGATATAATTCTCCCATAAATTTGGAAGGTAAGGTATTATATGCAGTCGATTTCCTCATCATTGTAATAGGTGGCAATAATTATGGACCAGAGAGAGAGAGAGAGAGCATGTGTGTATTAATATATAGACACTAATAGTCATGCCCACGTGTATTGATCTTATTTCAGCAGTTCTCGCTTGACTCAGAAGGAAGCATTGCTCTCGGATAGCTCATATTTCTGATTAATCATATGTATTGGATTAAGTGAACTCTTTCTGTAATATTTTACTAAAAAACATTTTGACACAGGATAATCCTATTTCCTTTTAAAGCGCCAGCACAGAAAATAACCACACAGCGACCAAAGCTATTATGAAGCGCCTGAATTTCTGGCCTCATATATTTTTTATTGAATCATGTGCCTACATCTCCAATCCCAGATAACAGTGTGGTGCGGGACAAATATAGAAATACATTACAATAATAAAATATCAGTCTCTGGAGCCTGAAAAGAATTATTTTTCTCTACCTGAGCGCTATAGAACTATTGAGTGTAAAATATGCATTGAGTAATTCACACTAGGGCAATAAGATTTCTTTGAATTTTTCATTGTCTCATGAAAACACAATGTAGCAGGTTTATTTGCAGGGCGTGTTGCAGGGCAGGTCGCAGTTTTGATTAAATGCACAGACATAATTATGCCCTTACACAATTTACATAAAAGAACCACACATATAAATTGCAAACATACATGGGCACATACATTCAAACTATATATACACACATGCACACGTGGCCTTAACCACATACAAATGTACACAAAGGAACCGCACACACGTTACTGTGAGATTGCATGTGCTCATTCGTACTGTGACTATACGCACAATTCCCAACTGCCATCCATTCAGCCCTGTCATGGGAAATCAGTTGACGCGCAAAGCATTTGCAGTGTTTAACCTCTGCCGTAAATCACGGCAGTTTGAAAAGCAAATCATCACTATCTCTATCCATTCTGCTCATAGCAGAATCAAATCAAATTTAAGTGAGCAGAGGGCAGGGTCAGTGTTTAAGGAGAAGCCCACATGCTAACAAACATATGGCCCTTGTAATGTCCACTCAGGAGTGCATTTGTGAAGGTTGGCCATCCATAACATGTTGTCAGACAATTATCCTCCATTAGCGTAAAAAGGGAGGTGTCTCTGTTCCTTGTATAATGTATCTGAATTAAGGGAATCTGAGATCGTGTTAATTCGAAGGCACACTCCTCGTAGCTAGGTAACATAGAACTTTCATTCTTTATCTCAAAGAATTTTATAGTTCTGGTATGCATGAATTGATAATACTCAAGGAGAATTAACAGTCATTTTTTTTTTTCATAATCGCTGAAGTCCTGGGATTGGCTATTCTCTGAGGTGTCCGACTTCATATTGACATGATAATGAATCTGAACCAGACTTTCACTGAATGTGCAATTAAAGTGCACAAAACTATGGTTACCAAGCCCTTACCTCTGGTTTAACTTCTTTCTTCAGGAACAATGAATTGGCCTTTTTTTTTTTAGCCAATACAAGTGCAGTTAAACTCAGATTCCTACATCTTTCATACAGCTCTCAGGTTGCATTTCAATTAAAGACATTTTAATGCACCCTGCGGACCAGAAGTGAACTGACCATTCCGGTCGATTTCAGATGATTTTTGACGAAACCCGTAATGGACGGATGACTCGAGAGTTTGGCTGGCCTCACCGCACAGTCCTAGTGACCCCTTGAACAAAATGGACCCCCACAGAGCTGATTGTCTGGCGCAGTCAGATCATTTTGCCTACATGCTGTGAATTTGATTCTCTCCTGCCACGGCGGCCATTATCTGGCCAATCTTCACGCATTGTATTATCTTTATCACAACTGGCTGTGGACTAAAAAAAAAAGAAAGAAAGGAGGAGAAAGGGAGGGTAAGCAAAATATTTTGAAGTGTAATGGAGAGGAATCCGTCCACATCAACTCTGAAAAGAACGATAAGGATCTAGCAACCTATCAACATAGAATTTGCCAGAACTTATATTGTTATTCATTCACCTGACTGCAAGTGTGGATGTGGGCCTTTCGTAAACACCTGGAGGATGTGGGCGTCTCTTCCTGACTCCTCACAGGTTGGGTCACAGTGCTGAAATCCGAATATGTGTGTACAGGAAATACTGCGAAAGACGGAGACTGACAGATCCCCTACGGGGTCAATAAGTTTCCTCTCCATTATGGAGTCTCTTTTCACCCGCAGATACTGACGCCATTCAGTTCTAAATAATCACGAAAGCTCCTCTTCCTTTTGGGAGCGGAGGGGTATTCTGGTGTATTCCTGTATAAATAAAAAAATCAGCATTTCTATAAAATTCTTTGAGGTCACTCCCAGCTCTCCACGGAAACTGCCGGAGCCCCGCCGCGGGCCCAACCCCCACTACAAACACGCATACTTTTCAGCGAAGTTCTCAGAGTGTGAGAACAGTGGGGATTGTGAGAATTGCGGTGTTGAATAGAGATGCTCGGAGAGACTGGGGCGGCCTTTCTGTAGGGCAACCGGACATTTTCCCTCCCAACCCCCAACAACTTGGGTTTTTTTCTCCAGTCGCTCAGCACAATGGCCACCTGTCACCAACAGAAAGCTACAGTGTGAAAATGCTGCCCCCAGTAAGCCCCTCGCCATGAGCGCCGGCGAGTGCATCTGGAATCGCTGTTACCGCTTGTGTTTCCCTGCCCCCATGCCGGCTATCTCATTGTTTTATTTTGTTTTGTTTTATTTTTTTTATCGGAAACGGCAGATTGGTCATGGAGATGGAACAGCGATGGGCGGGGGAAGATCCAACGCTTTTCCCCTTGGCTGTGGGTCGGCCGAGCTGCTGATTTTTGACTTTGAAAGGAGCAAAATGGAATTCCCACAGTGCAACACTGGAGAGCCAAACGCCTGCTTTCAAGGGTTGGACAGAGTCTGTGTGCCATTGATCTTTTCAATGCTGTGTTGCTGTGCAGTTTCACAATGTGCCAAAATGCACCCGACCCCCCATCCCACCCCCAAGCTTTGAACCCCCATTTGTGGGAAAAAAAAAAAAAAGAACCACTCATTTTTGATTGTTATCTTCTTGGTTTTATAGGAAGCAACAGCCGTCAAATGTGATGCCATTTAAATGATAGAGCAGCAGTAGTAATAACCCTTTCCCTGGAGATCTAAAATTCTGGAGGCGATCATTTCAAACCATAATTTGACACACCTGTGTCTACTAATACGCTCCTAACAGGGGCTTTCTTTGTGTTGGAGAGAAAATCTACAAGTAGATATCTAACAAAAGGATCAGTAATCACCACCATAAAGCTCACATGCCTGTGCGTTATCCTTGCTGTGATTTTCTTCATACACCTCAAACTAAATCTTCGAAAAATTGAACCTTGCCGTAATTTCCCGGCTATGTTCTGGATAATGCATTTGTTTTTTCCTGTACCGTACAGAGGATCAAAGTTCCATCAAGCCCTCTCTGAGTGGTATTAAAGAATGAACGCTGATCTGTTCTTTCTATCGTTTCATCTCCCCTGTCTCTACTCTCCCTGCTGCTTCATATAACAGCTTATAATAAGATCCTGCGCAGCCTCTGAATCAAATGAATAATGCATCATGGAGCTGTAGTCTTCAAGACAATTTGTAGCAAAATTTTTTCCCCCCAATTTAATAATTCATATAAATTTGCATTTCCAACACCTAATTTGAAAGGCCCTCCACCACTAAGATAACATGAAGCGCATAATTTTAAATATTGTTATGATTTTTATCTTTTTTTGCAATATTTTTCCCCCTGATCACAATTTCGTCTTAGAGGAAGCCACTGTGCTATAAGAAATGAAGTCTGCACTGATGAATCGTTCTCAGAATCTCTCTTCCTGCAAGTCAGGGCAAAAATGACCTCATCAATCATTCTTGACCAATCATCACCAGGCTGATGACATGGCGGTGGAGGAGGCGTGGCCAGTGGATTCGAGGTTTGGGGGCTGTGACCTCAGGAGGTCATCCCATGTGAGTCATGTCACAAGTAGTCTGGTTGGGGTCCGTACGATGCCAGTCACCAGGAACAATCGGGAAGTCAGACACAAGGAAGGGACTGTCGACATAAATCACTGAAGGACAAAGGTCACATTACTGAAACAATGCGTCTGCAGACCTCCGGAATGACTCGGCTGTGGTCAGAATGAAGGCCTGTAATTTCTTGCATATGTACGCAAAGATATAAAATTCCTTCCAAAATGATTGATACTCTTAATAAGGATTCGCAAAAATGCTGTGGAAATTGAGCACAAGCAGTCTTAGAGAGCAAATTACGTTTCATTCCTGACAACTACTTTGAAAATTTTCTGAAAATATCAGTAATATTTTTCTCAGTTCCAAATATTTTCTCATCCATGCTGTTTTATGCAAGGTTTTAGCAAGTAATCCACCTGCGAAAGAATGGGTGTCTGTGCTGTGTTTGCATGCATGCTCAAACACACACGCACACGCACACACTCACACACGCGCACACACACACAGGCGTGCACACACACACGTACACACACACACACACACGCAGAGGAACACGGAACTTACTGTACTAGAAGTCTTCTAGCAGCCAGGGGGCCACCCTGGGATTTTGGTCCATTTAGCCAGGATGAAGTACCCTGTAGCACCTGCCTTTGAGACACTCCTCCATCCAGCTCCCAACAGCAGCCACAGTTAGCCTAGCAGGGGCTCTCCTGACACGAGTGCACTGGTATTAACATTTTTGGTTCATGAGAGAGCTCAAGGAGTTTATTTGAATTTCCGTGACATTAATCCTCTCAGTAATGCTCAGTAGGAGGGGAAAAACCTTAAACTGCATGTGCCCGGACAGGCAGCACGGGCAGTGGAGTCACGGGCAGGAAAACGATTTAAAAATCTCATTAAATGGCTGAAACGCCATCCTCCATGCCTTTTTATAAAACATGTATGTCTATGCAGAACATCTGCAAACATACAGGAGAAAATAAAGTGGTCACTTTTGATCAAACAACTGTGGAAACAGTGTGTAGGGTGAGTCTGAGCTGAATGGTGAGGTCACTGAGCAGAACTAATCTGCCATGTGATGATGATGATGATGATGATGATGATGATGATGATGAGAATGATTTATTATCATTATTATTATTATTATTATTAATAATGATTTTTTTTAAAGGTTATTGCTTTGGCTAGCATCAGTCTCAGTCCCTTGTTTGAATATTATGAATAAGAGGCCAATCAAATTCTTACTATATTTCTGTGTTGTTGGGCTAATATTTCCGATCTCAATTTGCATTGACAATTTGCAATTTGCAGTAAGAAATGCTGATGGTTTACATTTGAAGGATTTATGATGAATTTCATGTGATAAATGCCATAAATATATCATATCCATGCACACATATCTGACATAATATTGAAATCCTTTTTTTAATTTTCATTTGCAGCTGGCCTGATAACAAATAATTTCTCACAGAAGAATCCATTTAAATAAATTGTGTGCACAACATGGATGTTTCAATGGTGGATAACGTGGAAAGACGCTTGAATAGTGGGCAATTGATTAGATCAGTGAGGTATAGCCGAGCCTGACACTGGCTTTACACGTCTGTATTGTAGTCAGCAATGTGGGCAATTAGGGTCTCAGGAGCGCTCGTTCTTACAAATCCAATACCTGATGCGCTGAGCTATTGTTTTCTCATTTTGTGCAGTTATGGTTAATTTGTCAATTCTATTCAACCCAGTCATTGGATTTTCCCGGCTCCTTGCCAGCCATAAATGAATGTATAGAAAGGGAGATGTAAGGGTGTGTTAATCGCACATTTTGAGAAATTGGTCTTACGATTCACAGAACCGAAGTTAATCCTAAATTAACGCTTCAACATAATGGATTGTTCATATTTTCCCCTTTCCAGTCCTGCTTTATTGTTATCTTGTACAAGTGTGGGTCTATCTGTAGAGCTGGGATGCCGCGCTTACAACCTGACCTCCAGAAGAACTGGGATAATGTGTAAAATGTAAATTAAAGCAGCAAGTAGCAAATTCCAAATCTCTTTAACCTGTATTCATTTGAAAAATGTACAAAGAAAATTAAAAATGTTCTTATTCAACAACTTAATTATTTTTTGAAAATAATTTTGAAATGTGATGTCTACATTAAGTTCCAATGAAGTTGGGGCAGGCGCATGTTCGCCGCTGTGCACATTATGGAACCGAGGACAATAATCGAAGCTTTTTAAGTGGAATTTGTTCCCATAATTGCCTTATTTAGGAGAACAGTTTGGGGTCTTTGCTGCCACCTCATAATCTTTCACAGCCCAGGCTGCCGACAGGCCAGTCAAATACTTGCTCTCTGCAACCACAAGGCCACAGTGATCAGACACGCACAGTCTGTGGCCTGCTATTATCTCTATGGAACAAGCTGATGCATCCCTAAAAAAAGAGAATGCCTGGGTCGAAGCGTATGTTTAATCTAAATGCACTTATGCCTGTCTGCATCTGTTTTGCTTTCACAGATGTGCAAGGTGCCCATGCCGAGAGCACGAATGCTGCCACAGACTATGACAGATGCTAGCTTTTGAACATGTCACTCGATCTTTCCAAACTCAGTTTGAAAGACGAATATAAGAAGGACCACAGCACTTTGTTCTACTTTGTATCAGTCCATTTCAGATGATCTTGAACCCAGAGAAGTTGGCAGAGCCTCTAGATGGTTTTGATAAATGGTTTCTTAACTTGCATTTGATGATGCCATGACAAACTATGTTCACTGACACAGGTCCTCTGATGTTTTTATAAGCTCATGTGGTTATGTCTAGTACACATTACAGAAGCATATTGACACTTATTACAGAGCCATCTGAAGGTCACGCCCATGCAGTATTTGTATTTGGCCTTGTCTTTCAGGCAAAGAGATTGCTCTGGTTTCTCCAGACTTTTGGAATCTTTTCACTATATTAAGGACTGGACGACTGAAGTTAAAATCCCTAAATTCTGTGGAATCACGCTGAGAAACATTTTTAAACTGTTTGACAATTCAATCAGGAGAGATCAATAAGTTACATAGAGAGTATCATGCATTACTGATTACAGAGTTAACAGATTAGCAGATGTAATGTTAGCCTTAATGTCTTTGGCGCTTGGACTCAACAGGGAGATTTGGTGATTGATAAGCATCTGCCCTGAGCAGCGGCAGGATAAATCCCCCCATGGAGTCCAGATACTGGTGGCGGCGATGGCTGATGACTCTGCTCACTGATAGGCTGATGAATAATGATGCTGATGAACCTGCGAGGACCGGGCGGTGATGGTCAGGTGAAGGATGTGCGCAACAGCTGCATGAATCTACTTAAAGGTTCTCTTGGTTAGAAAAAATTTTTTCAAAGAAATGTATCATATGCAGCAAATTAATATGCATCACACATTTGTAAATGCTTTCTGTAACTTTTTATCATTATTTCAAAAGTAAACGGTCCTAAACCCGACCCCTCAAAAAAGTCATTGCACAGACCTTGTAGTCATATGACCTGTGACGTGTGAGAAGTAAGTTGCCAACCTTCCCAGCTGATCAACCAGTGGTTTGTTCTATACTGATAATTGATTTTGCCTTGATCAATCCTTGTTTTCGTTGATCTTGAGATAATATTCATTAACATTAGGCTGTAACAAGACTCCAAACGATGGTATGAGTTCACATCACTTCTCAAAAAAGAGATTTCAAGTCTCTCGCCTCTTAGTGACATTCACCTTCCTGAGCCGTAGTCCGCAATTTTTCAATCAACACGCACTGGAGAAATTCACTCGCGAAATTGAAGTCATTGTGCATTTTAAGTTAATCAGTTTCACATGCATTACGGTGAATTTCCCCACTAGTGACACAGAAATCGATTATGACTCGGGAATTCTCACGCTTGTCTTTACTGAGGGATTGGAAGCAATGGAATCCCATAAAGATGTTTCAAATGGTCTTATTTCATTAAAACAATTGAAACGATCATGAAACACATGCATTGTTTCTTTTCCCTGAGTAAAGAGAAGCAGGAGAAGTCCGGAGTCATAATCGCTTTCCGTTTTGCTTGTGGTGAGGTCCACCTCTACGCAAGTGAAACTGAAACTTCAATGCACAAGGGTTTTAATTCCATGTGAGAATCTCATTAATAAGCTTTTATGAATAATTGCGGACTACGGTGAATAAGCCAATTATGAAATTTAAATGCTGGATTTGTGAATTACAGGCAATAATACATGTATACAGCATTTCTCCCCCTAACTCAGTGGACCTTTAAAGCAGCAAGATGATAGGCTGATGACGGAGGTGTGTCACAGTGGTATTGGATAGATGTGATCAGCTGATTCATAGGGACCATGTGATGTCACTGTGCTTTCGCGCTGCCATACTTGTGTTCGAAATGGTCACTTCTGCATCCTACAGCCATTGACTGCAGTTAGCAGACGAGACATGAAGATGTACGAAATACTGAATCCAATATGTCCGGGATGTGTCGCACAGTTTGCTGTAACAGCAGTTGTCAGAGAAACTCCAAACTACAGTTTCATTTAACTGCGAATGACTTGGCTAAACTGGCAGAATAAATGATTGGCTCCCAGAAGGGACCACTGGCAGCCTGCACCTAACTCCCAGTTATTGAGCTGTCAGCGATTCGCTTTCGGCAAGTTGTGTTTGTCCTCAACTTGGCTAAGTATCATTATTTTTTCTTAATCATTTAGCACCCTTTGCTTTGAAAACTCAAGGGAAACACTTTAAATGCCCAAACACGGTTAATATACTTTGAGAGACACCGTCATTGAGTCGCGCTATTAATTGTTCAGTTTGTCAAACCAGTTCTTACTGTTTCAGGAGATTAATCAGCAATTAACACTATCTAGCTTGGTAACATAACGTTACAGAACTTGAATGGGTTTCAGATGGTAACTTAGGCATGCTAACCTGCGAGAAATGATCTCATTCATTTGTTCCTGTGATAGCTCTTCCGTTATCTGCAGGAATATGCCTTGGCGGTTTGGCCATGCATCATAATGGTAACGCTGGCGAACAGATGCTGATGACTCAGCGAGCCTATATTGAAATGAGTGAAGACATAACTTTTGCTAATATACGTTGCGTTAGACGAACACTAGTTTTGCTAAGCAGTACTTTCATTTAAGGTGAACTGCAAAAAGTAACATATCGCATTTATGAACAAATTATTCTATTTTTAACGTTTCTTTTCCAGCAAAAGTTTCTTTGCGTTTGATGGTTTGACACAGCAAGTAACATTTTAAAACGGTGGCGAATTAGCTTAGACCTGCCAGTAAAAATAAACAGCCTGGAGAATTAGCTAGGTTACCTTTTTAAAATTGGGAACCAGTATAGCTACAGAAGAAACCATTAAACTGCCTAAACCTGCAACTGGGAACAAAATCGTTCAAGTAAATACTGATACGCAAATCGAAAAACGTTTGGTAGTCCGTTGTTTTTAAGATCAGAGAAGGCAAATGACCATTATACACCACATGAGAAGTCGCACCTATAGGCTGCATAGCCTCAGCTGTAGCCTACTTCAAAACAAACAAGCTAAAAGTAGCTCTTCAGACTTGATCACCGCCAAGATAACACGGCTACTTGTTGTTGAAACACTTACATGCCCTATTATCACCTAGACATTTTTTTTGTCTCCAGATGTCGTATTGTCGCTCAGAATCGTGCAACTGCATATTGATTGGCATCTGTACTTTTCAAAGCATTCAGGCTTTCAGGGTATAGCCTATGTAAGTATCAGGTTATGTTAGTTGAGCTGGACACTTCGCAAATGGTAGCGGACAAAATTAAATAAGGGGTACTAAACATGGATCACAACTGACTATTGACAGAGTTTTTTCTGAATAACTCTGACTCTCTTCCTAATTTAATGTACCGCGTTCGCTGTCATGAGGGAGGGAGAAAAGTGGAATCGGACATAAATATGGCGGCGGGAAAAAATCGGAAGTGACATTTTTGGTACCTAAGACTAGGACAGCTTATGTCTCTGTTGACGGCCCCAGACAATGACGGCTGGAGTAATGAGTGAGTGAGCGTCAGGGGAATGAAAGCAGATTGAATGAAAAATAGCCAACGGACCAAAGCATGGGAAAGGAGGTCTTTCTGACGGAACATTCACTAGAGCTTCATTTGTCCACGCAGCTTTTGGCAAAGTGGTGACTTTCAACCCGCCTTGCTGGTCTGTGACGGTCAGTTTGCACCCAATAATAATTAAAGCACCTGTTACCCATTCACCTTTTTACCTTTTTATTTGGAATGTTCAAAACTGGTGTTTTTCTGTAGATTCCACAACTTCTCCAATATGTACATCCCTCAGGCCCAATTGTGATGGAACAAGTTGCAGGTGTAAAATTCAGAATTCACAAATATTTACAAAAATCCATATAGTTGATTAGGCTGAATTTTACTAATTTTCATCTTGCCATTTTCAACTAAATATTGGTAAAAGAGAATTTTAAATCACTTGATTCAATTTTCATTTGCATTTTTACACACTGCCAATTGTTTTGGAACTGAAGATGGATAATAGCCTTCTGTAGATTATGGCAGGTTTTCATGCCTGATAGCGGCACGGCTAATTAAGGCTTTTGGCATGAATTTGGAGAAATACACCAAAGAAAGCAGGGATGTGGATTGTTTGTTAGTTGTGTGGTTTCTGTGCATGAACACTTTGGAGCAAAGTGCTCAAGGTAGCGGGTGCGCCCAGAGACTCGAGAAAAATGGCCTCTGAACAAGTCTGTGGAACTCGTTTCCCCAGCAATGGCACATCCTGAGAATTACTGCCATATTAAACCCTGAAATGTGTGCCATCTTATTTATTTCTTTCCCACACCCCATTGCATCAGCAAAACAGTTTAAACACAAATCTTCTTTATCAGACTGAAGATGTCACTGAACATTGTACACCATAGATTTTTCAGGGTGTAAGTTTCTTCGCGGAAGGCAAGCTGCAATTAAGCAAAGATTTATACCATGTATTTACACATAGATTGCCACCCTTAAGTCAGCAGCAGGCTAATGTCAGTTGAGGCTTTTTAAAGACCGAGAGCCAGTGAAAGTATTGAACCTGTCAGCTTACTAAATAGGTGGTAACGACAGAATCGTGCGCAGGCTGCATACCAGCAACGAGGGGCGAATTTACACTATTGATGAACAGACTTTCTGTCTTCTCAGGTAATGAGATGTTGAAATGCCCCTCTCCGTCCAATACAGGTGATAAATTGGTCAGACGCCCAAGGGCAACCCACGCCAGCAACGGTTTGAGCTGTCTAACCTATTTATGTGAGCTATTTACTCTTTGTGGCTGTTGTAGATTTAACAATACAAGCACATTGGAGTCACAGCCATGAATATTGGACATGACATGTTAAGGTCCTCAGGTTTCAGGTGGCTGCAAGCAGTGTTCCAACTAATTAAGAAAAGACAAACGGCCCTATTGCATCTTATCTCTTCCCAGCATCTCTCGAATCACATCTTTCAGATAGGAGCTGTTTCGTCTTGTGGACTTAGATCGATAAAAAGGCCAACGATTTGCCCCTGTGGTGTTGGTGCTTTGTCTTCTACGCTGACTTCTGTAACAACTCATTTGATTCCATGATAATTCAATCACTGTTTAAAGTGCCCATATTGTCCAAAATACTTTTTTTTACCATGGTACTTCTGTCCACCGGTACATTTAGTAATTATGGTTGACCTTGAAGACCCTGGTTTCCATCTCGGGGTTTGAAACACACAGTTTGGACATTTTGCTGTTTTCTATGTCTCAAGCAACCCTTCCTTCAGGCTTATCAGGTCTGTCTGTTTCTCCTGCTCTGGTCTACAGCCTTTACATACCCCACCTCTCTCACGGAAATAATCTACTATTTTTGTACTTTTTCTGTCTTACCTGTTTCTTGTGTTCACCATCCAATAGAGTTGAGGTGATTAAACGGGCGACGCCCACTCAAACAGTCTATTCCTTTGAGGGGATAGAATGACAGGTGGTACGTTTCAAAGAAATTATGGATTTCATGAATTCGCTACTAAAAGTTTATAAACCTCCCTAAAGGACATTCAAGACTTGGAAACAACACAACATAATACGGGACCTTTATCGTTGCTGAGAAGACTGTGGTGTCGGCCACACATTTATTTTTACGGTGCTCCAGAGAATGCTTAAATCATTTATTACATTCACGATTAATGTTATTCTATCAAACTCAGCAAGCTAATAAATCTTGTGTGACATCAAAGATATATTAGAATTACCAAAATATGCAAAATATCTAAGAATGACCAAATAGTCCTAATATACCTCCAAAAAGCATAATCTACAAAGGATAAAGAATACACACATTAATGTTTTACATGCAGCCACTTTAAATGTTAAGTTTTTGTATAAAACATAATATGGACCCTCATCTGACGTGTACAAAGGAATCCCTGCGGCAGCATGCGCAGGCACAAGTGTCAGTGATAGCGGCTGCAGAGAGAACGCGCTGTGATGGATGGACTGGTGTTCCAGGCACGTCTGTCTCTCCCTCCCTGTCACACGGCCTCCGCCTCCAGGGGGGCTTCCTGCCCCATGGGAGCGATGAAGAGATAGCGTTTTCACGTTTCAGCGCGAGCCGGGGCCCTGACGTTTCCGTAACGTTTATGCAACGCTGGCCCCCAGGGGCCGGCATGTCGGAGCAGAGCTCCCGCGGAGGGTTCCAGGGGGAAGAGGAGTGTGTTTCAGATATGTGAGAGAAAGATGAGTGATGTCTTCTTTTATCGAGCGGCGAGGACATGCACACATGCATGCGCGTGCGTACGCTTTTACTCACACCTATACTTTCCAATCTTCTCTTTCCCGCTCGCTCACAAAAACTTTGCACATTCTCAAACACGCATGTCTTTCCAACTCTTTCTCTTGCGCGTACACACACAAGCGCGCGCTCGCTCCAAAATACCTGCGTCTGTCCAACTTTTTCTCACACACAAACCCACACACTCACAAACATGCACATTTCCAGCTCTCTCTCTCGTACACTAATGCACACTCTCTAACATGCATGTCGTGATTAATCCTATACGCGTAAACAGACACACACACAGCTGACTTAACAGTCTGTCACACACACTCTCTCACAAATGCATACCCTCTGTCTCTCGTGCATACCTGTAAAAGCACATTTAATCTTACATGCAGGTACACATGTGCCCAAACACACATGCATTGTATTTTCATGTTTTTTATGGAGATCTCATTGACTCTGTTCATTCCCTGACCCTTGACCCTACCTTAGTCCATCACATGCCCAACTCTGACCCAAACTGTAACCTTGAACTTATCCAAACCACAAACCCTAACACTTAAAAAGCCTAGTTACCTAATGGGGACCAGAAATTGTCCTCATAAGCATGAAGAAATCTGGTATTCAATCACTTGTGGAGACATTTGGTAGGAATATCCACACACTCACAGTCACACGCACACACATGCACACACACTCTCAGTGGTATTGTTTCTGAAAAACCACACACACACACACACACAAACACACTCACACACACACTCACAGTTGTATTGTTTCTGAAAAACCACACATGGAGGTGGGCTGGTTGGATGAATCTTACTTTGATGTTTCCCATCATCCCCCTTGAGTCCACCTCCGGGGGGGGAGTGTAGTATTGTTGGCTGTACAGGTGGGGGGGGCCGCGGGTGACTGCACACCTACACCTCCGAGGCCCCACTGCATCAAGAGCTGCTTGTTTTTCACGGATGGTTTTTCGCTCGAATTTTATTTTCCTTCGCTCCGGGGTGAGAGAAAACAGACAAGGCGAGAAGAGATATTTTGAAAAGCTTTGCGGGGGAAAAAAAAAAAAGCTCCATCACCAAACACCTCCCCGCCCTGCCGCGCCCCCCACCTTCTCCACCTTCTGTCAAAGTCCCTGTGAGTCACATTCACAAAGATCACCTTTTCCATGAAAGGCCACTGTTTGTACTGCTAATCACTGATACGGCACTGTGGGAAACATTAAATCTGCCAGCTAACTCAAAATGACAGCAGGTACACCAATCAGAGCACCTGAAAACGTCAATCACAGGTTTACTACTCCTGTTGACGAACATTTTTTTCCAGCTGTTCATTTTTAGGCATCGTCATGCACACAAAAACAACAGAATTTATATAAATCCTTTTTTGTCAGATTTCAGTAACTGCCTTTTGCATATCACTGAAGACAATAAGACAAAAATTAATGCTGAATTATTTTAGCTATACTCCACCTGTATGACATGGTCAATACGGCACTTTCAGATACAGTCGCTCATTCCACCCCATTTAGCCCTCAGCACCTGCATGTTTTCGAGAAATCATCAGTGTAACTCAAGATCTTCTCACCGCCGTAGTCTTCCTGCGGCGCTCAACACTCGCCTGCCCGGGCCTGTCACGCCAGCCTGGAACTCTGACGCTAACAAAGACATTGCTAATCGAGCTTTTGTGCTCGGGATTAAACGGGACAAATGCGCCAGAGTTACACACGGGAATAAACTGACATGATTGTTTCCGATTTTCCTCAACACTCAAAAATTTTATGTTTTGTTCTTTCTGAGCTTCCTAATGCTGCATTTCATATAATTACACACTGAAGCCTTCTGTTTTTTACCTGCGGCTTGTCAGAAGAATTAGATGTGATAGTGTTGTAATCCATTAACGTAATTACTGCTGCTACCTTATAGATGTTTTAGCCATGGCTGGCATACTGATTTGGCTTTAATAACTGATCATGCCTCTCAAAAATGTCTGCTCGCATTGATTGCGATCTCTAGTGTCATTCGCATTTTAATGCAGTTGGGTGATTTATTAACTGACAAGCTTAAGAAAAAAAAAAAGATGGAAGATTAAGCAAAGCCATAATTCTTGCCATTGGAAAAGAGGCGAGCTCACAAGATCATCATTTTCTTTTCTTCCTCTGTGCGGCACGTATTGAACAGTTCATGCTTTGCATGCAAATGTGTCGAACTTGCAAAGCCAGGAACGGCAAAGAAAGGAAGTAGATGTTAATCTTGTGTGTGCTGATAGAATATTATTTGGTGTTGACTGAATGAGTACAGATGGGTGAGAGATATGAATGTTGAAAGGTGCCAAATTTACTGTATGCAATAAAGCACGGAGTTTTGATAAGAGATTTTGACTGATTTCTGTGGCTACTTTCTCTTCATGGGACAATGTTTGTTACAAGACTTTTTTAAGTGTAGATAACGTTGCTACAGTTAAGCAGTTGTCGTGGCGAGGGGGGGGCTGGGGGTCAGCCTTATTTCGAGGAAAATTAAATACTTTGCTTTTTATTAAGTACTATGGAAGTTTTATCTTTGGCAGGTGACAGTCACCACTGACAAAGGCATCCAACTGAAAGGCTGTTCAATAGATTTAACAAAGGGGATTTTTTACAACTTATATATTTCTTAGAAGCTTCCATATTAACTATTAAAGTGCTTAATTTTTACGCACCCTATCCCTCAAAAAGTTAATCAGTCATTATTTAGTTGACCTTCAGAAGGACTCACAGGTATCCGTGAACCCTTCTGAAGGTCATCGACAACTAATTTGCCACTTAAAAATGGCCAAAAATTGTTTCGCGAGCTAAAATCTGAAAATTTGCTTCATGTATTTTGCGCTTTGTGTGACTATAGCAGTGATTAGCACTTTAAGAGTTAAAAAGTCAAGAAAAAAAGGTGATATAACACTACAGACGTGCACTTCCAGGTCACAGGCTACATTTGATTCATGATCAGATGATATCATGCAGTGGTTATTCCTTTTTCCAGGGCTTTCAAGATCCAAAGGTAAACAGTCCCCCCCCCCCCCCCTCCCTTTTTTAAAACTCAGACAGAATGCAAAAATGCCATTTCTAAGAGTCCATGATGACACTGCTTGTATTGTATCAAATCCCATGTGACACTAATCCTAAAATGGAGGCTTATTGCTAATTTCCCAAACCACTTTCCCTAACCTCCATGCAGTGTTAAAGTATTGTACATAAACCGTGTTTAGCACACATAGTGTAGTTCAGAGTGTGCATGTGTTTCAGGTGAACTATACTGGAGAGATGTGGTGGGTATCATGTTTACAGCACTAGAAAAGCAGTATGGTGAACTATAGTGAGGACGCAGGTGTGCTGTGAGTGAATTCCATTGTGACTAATGGAACAGTTCGAAAAATCTTTTCTTGCTACGGACAAAATTTCCGAGAAATGATTTGAAATGGATGTTTTGCTTCATCAGATGTCAAAGGAGAAAGCTCAGACATGTTATAGCTGCCCAAAAAAAAAAAAACAATGCTAACTTCTTTGGATTGGATGCCATTATGGGACAATAATGGACCGCACTTTTTGTCTCTTTTTACTTGAGTTGTAATTATTACCCCCCAAAACGAGTACGGTGAGGGTACTCACCTCGGTTTGTGAGTTGCTTCATTTATGTATTTATTTATTCATTAGCAAGATTATGAGAAAACCACAACTGCAAGTTATGCTAAATTTGGCAAAACCTTGGGCCATGACCCAGAATAGATCTCATTAAATATTGGAATGAATAGGGTTGAGGTCAGGGTCAAAATGCTTTTTTTTTTTGCCCATAACTTTGTTAAAAATGGGCTGACTTAAATACAATGCCAAGAGTTTCTTTTTTTCATTTGGAAAATATAATCCTTTCCATTGCTGTCATGAAAAGTGCATGGTTTCAAAGATCAGTGAGGATCAGGGGGATCAGAAGTTCAGGGGGGTCAAGGTCTTTGACCTGAATTGCCTAATTTATACGTTGTATACGTATATCTCCATATCTACTGTCGATTGCCACTTGGTTACTATTTAACACACATATAGGAAATCATACATGGAGATTAAAAAGACACCATGATCTTTGACCTTGAGTGATCTTAAAGGGTCAAACCAAAGGTGACAAGATTTCTGAAGGCAAAACCTCAATAACTACTGTACATCGCCTGTTACTACTTATCACTGATGGGAACTCATATATGACGAGTTAAATGACTTCATGACCTTTGACCTTGAGTGTCCTTGAAAGGTCAAACCCAAGCGCACAAGTACCCAAAAACTGGATCAACTCATTCAACAGCGAAAATATCCGGGCAGGGCAGGGCTTCCTGTGGGTGGCACAGCTTCTTTTCACCTCTGTTGGGACATTATTTTGGCTCATATTCCCTGCACTAACTGCTGAATATAACCATGGAAAAACACCACTGGTAAGACAAAATTCTCGTTCACTTTAAATGGGTCTCTTACTACTCCATGCGACTTATGGGACAAGATGAACTGTGAAATTACAAGTCAAGTTAGTTCTTGTTCTCTTAACAGCTCCGATTGAAACAATATTTCATGTTGAAAAGTGGTGCCTAATGGACATTTGGCCGTTGAAATCAACGATCTGAATTCAGCCTCATAGGCAAAAGTGCACAATATAAAATTCACAAAATTGATATCAAGGGGGGAAGCCCCTAAAAAAGAAGTGAGTGATAATTTGATAATTTGATCAAAGAAACAAGTAGAAACCTTATGTATTTTTTTAAGTCTTTCATTGTGTACAAATTTTCTACGACTGATGAAAATGCTACTTTTCAGTTCACCATTTCAGCTCTGGAGATGCAGGTGTTGTGTCCATTATTGGAGTAACATGGCAAGTACACTCTACTAGGGATTGAGGATATAGTGCACTGTACTGGGGATGAAGGTGTGATGATCTGTACTTGATGTGCAGGGGTAGTGCATTACAATTACGATGAAGGTGTAGTATGCTATACTGATGCTGAAAGTGTAGTTACTGCACTGGAGATGTAGGTTAAGAGTACAGAAGTAGTTAGTCCCTGACAGAGGAGTTTGGTGACTCCAGTCTCGCATTCGCTTGTCAGCAGCCGCATTCTCTGACTTTACACAGGACAAGGCACCAGATATTTAATGACGAAAATCAACCATACTTCGACCAAACCTTCTACCTGTCATCCAACCAATCAGTTGTATAGTGTTTCCACACTTGATGGCACAGTTAGTATTTTTCTGTCAACAAACTAAACATGGATTTCACAGGTAATTTGTGGAATCCATAATTTCTCTATTTCTTTTAAAGGGTCTGGATCCACAGATGGAAAAGCACTTATATGTACTAAACATAAAAAGTGAGCGCAGACAGACCAGCACTTATATGAGCCAGTGACTGATGCTGCGTTTCCGGCCCTCCATCTATGCGCAGTGAAGAGAGGCTTTAGAGAGATCGCACAAATGACTGTACTGCAGCAGTAGCTGGATGAAAACCACAGTAAACAGAAACATAGAGGAAGAGCAGACTTCACACTGTAAGCATAAGTTCTCAGTATCTAATGAATGAGACCAAAGTAATAATTGCACTGTTTATTGTCCCTTCCACAAAAATGATATTGTTGGAAAAGTACAAAGTGCAAGGCAGCCTAGTATGCTGAATACGATCATTAATACCAAAGGCACAGCATCTGCATTATGTGCTCAATGTCATATAATTCCCTATAAACATGTCATTATACACTTTATACTCCCCTTACTTTGTTTAAATAGGAAAAAGCGAGCACAGCTTACATTTTTCATTGAATATTTACTTAATACTTTGGCCTGATACAAGGTGTATTTACCTTGACCTGCCAGCCAATTAGCCAGTTCGTTTAGGAGTCGGCGCGATGAAAACAAAGAGGAAAAAGTCCAGAGAAAGTAATCCAGTCTCTCGGGTGTAATCAGGGTATGAGATCACTCGGGAAAGATGAGAAGAAATATTAGTGGTACTGAGCGCACGGTAATCTTACAAACCGCTGTTGTTTAATCAGGCATCACTTTCAGGCTCTGAATTTTTTTGTCTTTAGAGAAATAACTGCAGGAGGAGAGGTGAGTTGTTTGGTAATGAGCAGTAGGACCTGTCTGTTGTCGGCTCACCGACACTCCTTCGCGTGTTTTGTTTCTGCATCATGCTGCAGTTATTTCTATTCTTCTCCGGTCTTTCTGCTGTCTGACTCCGCTCTTTCATTCTGACACCTTCTTCTCTCTAATCTAGACTTAGTTGATAACATGACAGGATGTACAAAGGCCACACGGACAAAAACAATCGCAGGATATTGAACGCAGAGCCGCGATACACAAAACAGCTAACCCGCCATTTTGAAGAAAGAACTGTGTAGAGATGGGGGGGGGGGGGGGGGGGGATAGAAAAAATGAAAATTCAACTGATGTTATTTGAGAAATGAAAAATACTTTCAAATGCCATCTGTGGAAAAAGAAATCAACAATATTGCAGTTGCAGTCCAAGCGCAGAGAGGCTTCGTTCCCAAGTCCCCCCCACCTCTGCCCCTCCATCTTAGCTCTTTCTCTCACTCTCTCACTCTGTTTGCTTTTGCGGTTCCTTCTTATGCCAGAAGGAATTTCTTTTCTAATCACTATTGTGTGAGTAAATCCCTGGGTGGCAGCTCGCTCATAGTCACATAAAAATACGCAGCTCTCTGGCTCCGGTGTGTGTGTCGAAGGATTTGCAGGTGCTAACAAGCAGACAGTGTTACTGAATAGAAGCAGTGGAGGTAGATGCGGGATGATAGTTGGTGAGTGTGCGCATGAGTCTGTGTGTGTGTTTGCGGGCATGTGGGCGTACAGTGTGTGCGCGCACATGAGTGCACAATATGTGTGTGCACTTTTCAAAAAAGTAAACAGTCATGAAGGTTCATTATTCATTTGGTTCTGGAACCTTCCAATGGGACCAATGCCCAAAATGAGGAGTTGCAAGTCCAAGCAGGAAGGTTGGAAATGTTTGCAGCTGACTGCGAGAATAGAAGACTATCGGCTAAACCTTCAGCACTTAATATTTTCTCGTTAGGCGCATTCAGAGAAACTGACTTTCGGCTCATTGTTTGAGGGAAGCTAAAAAAAAAAAATAAATTGACAAGCAGGCACACGAAATAGCACACAGGCATTTGGCGGAAAGAGAGAAGATAGTGCGGAGGATGAGTGAACAAGATGGCCCTTTCCAGCCATTCAGTCACAATTCCAGCCCCCGCCCCCCACAAACTATAAGTGAAGCCAAACCCCCCTCTCCTCGTTTCGTGTTAGCCTGCGCCAGTACTAGATGGACTGTACTGGCTCTAACTACAAAAGCCGTCTTAACACACCTGAATAGTGTCCCATAATTTTTTTTCCTTTTCTTGTGCTGAGTTGTTTATATTTCCAATTGTTCCATTTCAAAAGGCCAACTTTCATGTCCTGTTTATTACTGCGTCTACGTCAACTGCATCGCCTGAAATTTTGTAATGTCATCTGATTTCTTCCTCTTTGAATTTATGAATATGCCTTTTTTTGTATTCAGAAAGCAGCCACAAGTGCATTCTGCCAGACTGAGTAAATGAACCTTATCCAGAGCAGAGCAGCGCTGGCATCCAGGCCTGGAGAGCTTATCTGAAATTGCTTTTGTGTGATGTGAAATTTTTTTTTTTTTGCTTGTGTGTCGGCGGCGACCTGCGCTTTGTTTCAAAAAGCGCCTCGGCGAGCCGATACTGGCCGCACAGCCAATGTGTCACAGGTACAGCTGTGCACACAGTGAGGAACGCAGGAGAGTGCAAAACCGTTCCTCAGATTGTTTTCATTCTGGCCAGCTCTCTTCCCCTCCGGCAAACACAAAGTGATACTTAAAAAAACACTCACTTTCGCACACACGCGCACGCACACGCACACACACACACACACACACACGCACACACGCACACACACACACTCACTCACTGTCTGTACACAACCTCCCCAGGCTTCCACTGTATAGCCAACATGGCCAAAGCTGAGATGCCAGAGTCCCATGGAGTTTAGATTAAGACTAACTGTGGGCAGCTGCAGCTCTGTAACTCTCTGCAAAGCCTCAGCAGGGCTGTCTGGAGCGGATCTCCTTACTGTGTAAAAAGACAGATAGCGGCTGGAAAGCAAATTAGCGCTGAGGTGAATCGATGCAGTGTGGCTTCAAATGAAACAAAGGATCCGTTTAATATAAAAAAAGCAACATTTGAATGTTTGCCGTTGTGTTTAAGTGTATATTATACTGTAAGTACATGCATCATTTGGTCATCGGGCTCTGAATTAAATTACAATTATGCCCACAGCGGAGTGCCTATTAGGTCCATTTAAGATCCAATTTAGGCATCAATTTCACGGTGGTGGTGCATTTGAGAAACCACATTAGTGAGCACATCAATTAGAAATGGTTCTTCACATAAGCATTAAAGGTAATTCCTACAGAATCCAATTTCTGATTCTTACAAGATACAATACGAGTAAAAATTTTGTAGTAAGATCATGTGTGAAGAATGAAATGTGAAGTAATAAAGAAATGGTTGCTCTTCAGTGAGAAAACTGTAAAGATAAATTATGATAAATCCAACTGTCATCTTGTGAAAAATTAGAACAGTGAAACAGTGCTTAAAATGAACAGACTGTAAATTACTCATTTTTAAATTTCCATTCCTATGATTGAATAAGGGCTTTAAAATATTATAAATTGGTTGAATGGTCAGCTGCCTTACAGGAGGTGTTTATGTCCTGCCTCAGCTGTAAAAATAGTGTCACAATGTTTTGCAGTGAACAAATTAATAAATAATTAATTAATTTAAACAAATTAATAAATAAAAAAACCTGTTCTGCCACACAAAGCCTAAGTGCAGTAACTACATTTTGGGTTAAATGTGAATTACACAGCTTCGGGTCTGAGGGTATTTGGAGGTCAGGATTTATTTGGCCAGAAATTACACCATGATAAGTCACTTAACCATAATCTATGCTGAATGTGCTAACTATTCATTTGTTGGGACAGCAAACTAATTCTGAAGCCATTTTTTGCTGTTTAAATTATTACATAGTGACTGCACTTAGCCTTTGTAGGGCAGTGTTGCTGGCCACTGTGGTGTTTCCATTGTTGGCAAAAAACGCATCACACACAACATAAGCATGTTTACAGTATGAAACAGCAGGTTAGATGATGAAGACAGAGCAGGATGAGAAATTTTCAGAAACAGCAGTTTTCTCTTCTTTCTGTAAATCCCCCGGCAGAACTATCGGCGGTGTTACGGTATGTAAAGGGCGAAAGCTGACAGCAGGTTAAGAGGTTAAAGGAGGATGTAAACAATGAGGTCTGTAAGTATTTGGGCAGTGAATTCATTGTAATTCCCACACTTTTTGTTCAATTTAATGAGTAAATTCAGGCTTAAATCTGAAATTATCACTAACAGTCAACAAATTGATTTATGGAGTTTGCATCTATGTGGCACACGACCAGTCCAGGAATAGCACCCGTTAGCGTTTCTGTGACAGTCCAAATACTTACTGACTTAACCATATATCTATAGGCCCAGTACAGTATATGAAATCTGTTTGATTAACGCTAGCGTGGCACACAACCTGTTGAAACAGGATGCAGAATGACAGAAGAGCTAGAGGGCACTGGCGACTCACTGCTTTTATTTACAGTGTTGGCAGCAGCTCTCGAATTGGCTTCAGTCGGCTTATTTCTTGATTTAAAGAAAATAAAATGCATTGCAGGGTTTGGGGGGGGGTTAAAAATCTTTCCAGGCTGGATCCAAGGTTCCACATCACTGGAAAGTCGTGGAACAATTTCAGGGGTGAACGGTGTGTTCGCAGCTGATTTATTGTCGTAGCGATGTTTCCATCGAGATACTGCGGGAAGTTCACCTTGAAGCTACACAATCACTCTAACCTCAGCCCAAAACTGCCCCTGAGACAGGTGTTCTGGGTTTCCGTTTTACTTCCGGAAAAGTGGTATCAAATGACTGAAATATGACCCATATTAAGTCAAAACTAAAATGATAATCTTTTTATCCAGAAATCAGACAAAAATCACAATATCAATGCAAGATAAGAGCAACTTCATGTAAGAAATGAGGACATTCTGTGAATATTCATCTTTTATGCACAAATGCCAAGACATGCACAGTAGTTGCACTGACAAAAAAAAAAGAAAAAACTCCTAATTTACTGCAGGATGATGATTTGTGGCAGATATACTATTCCTTTTTTTTTTTTTTACAAAGTCATGGGAGCACTATCATGTGGAATTGCATCCTCCAGGCTTGCATTTAGGGAGGATGTTCAAGTTTTTACAACACTTCTTGCCAGTGATAACAATCACAGTTCAAACCGTAGGTCACACCACCAGTGTCCAATCTTTGAGACGCTTCACCTGAAGTTGTTTAAGTTTGGCAAATATTAGCGTTCCGCGTGGAGGACGTGTGAAACATAAGTCTTCTCAAATAAGGACAACAGCAAAACAAATAATGTCCACTTCTGTGTCTCTTCTTCAAAGGCAGCGAGCGTTCGCCTCTGCAGCTAAAAGCAACACACCTCACAGAGGGCTGGATCCTCATGTCTTCTGGGTGGACTAATCTAATTAAGACAAGGTGATTGTAACAGCGACAGTGGAGTAATTACAATTGAGTTTTATGGAGATGGTCAATGGCTGTGTAATTAAGCTCAGAGGAAGGACCAATCTTAGTGAGAGGAGGCTTGTCTGTGTAATTTTCCCACAATCAGGGGTCTATTTTAGGGTCTGTTAGCTCTGCTCAGTCCAGTTCTGGAGTTAAGTCCTGCTCCAATAGTCATCTGGGGGAAGTGCCTCTTTTTAAATAATCTATACAGACCTTTCCTGCTGCTCTTATGGGTGCACTGGCATGTTCATGGACCCGTGAGGAGGGATGATCATGTGATAAAATTGCGCAAATCCAGCTCTGTTTGAGAAATTTGGCTTCACTGCTGGCTTTTTTTTCTTTCTTTTTTTTTTACATCTTGTGTTTTGCTGAGTGAGTCTGATGCGACCCACGACTTTCAAAGTCACACTGGGCTTAATTAGCAGGGAATGGATCAGAGCTCTGCAACACGGCGCTGTCTCACCTCGTCCCTGCATGTCGAGAGGACGGCAAATATTTCCGTATGCAAATTCTCTCCCATACCTGAAAGACCAAATTAATTTTCTCTGTTGACACAGGCTGGGATTACCTGCCAAAATGCAAGCTGAAGGCCTCAGAAATTGGCTTTATTTATTGCACGTGACAAATAAACAGTTGCGCTCATTGTCTTGTCTGGCATGAATACACAATCTCACAAATGTATTCTGTCACATGGGATTCTGAGAGAACAGAATCTCATACTTGGTACAAAGAAAGCTTCATACACCAGTGGTGCATGAGGGCATATAATTGCACTTCATAAAGCCACTTTTTAAGCTATACATTATTAGAATATAGGAATAAGAATATTAGTCCAATTACGGCCATATGGAAACTTCCTTGTAACATTAATCACCACAGATAAAACCTAAGATCCGGAGGTATAAATTGTAATTGAATTACTACATACAGTATACCGGATTGAACCAATTTCTTACAATGATATTTTCTGCTATATTAACTTATAACGTGGACAATTAGAGATTGTATATAAAGACTGTATATTCTATGTTCTTATAATCTTTCTACATAATTTAATCATTCTTATGTATGTTCATAATTATGTATTTCCCGTGATTCAGTTATCTGCAATAGGGTCTCAATAAAGTCTGAAAGTCTTCAGCAAAGACATTGAGCCATTTTGACAGTCACATCTGTGGCCTTTTATATTACTTTTGATATCTGAGGCTTCTGCCACACGAGATGTTTGGCCTCGGAAAATACTTGAAAACAAAGAAAGATGAACTACACATCGAAATGAAGGTGAAATCAAGTCAAAATGACAAGAGCACAAAAATTTGGCAAAAATCATACTGTATTTTAAAATATCCATTTCTATGTGTTTTCCTTTTATAGATTAACATACGGAGTAAAAAATTATAAAGAATCATTTGGTCTTTATAATATTATGATTGTAAGGCTTGGCCCTAATGTCACCTTCGAACATCACCCAGTTACCGCTGTATGAGATCTGAACTGTGAAAAGGAAATACAATGCACAAGTTGTAAAGGTGGGAATCAATACAGCTTCTGAGCAGTAAATAGTAACCTCTGGCACATGATGGGATAACCCTACTGTAGTAAGATAACAGCAGCCTGAGCTCTTGTTCAAACGGGTAGGCTTGTCTAATGTTCTGAGTACCCAATCAACAGCCAGAACAGCCTCATTTTCAGATTTGCATGCACTGTGAGCGTTTCAGGAAGTGCAAATGGATAGATAAAAACACTACTAGCTCCTGAGGCGAGGAGATCATTCCTTAAATCGATGTGAAAATGATACGTCTTCGCAGCTGGGATACAAAGAGATTAATAGACCGCTGAGCGCTTCATCATCTTAAATCACTTTTTGAATTGCTTCGAACTTCCTCCGGAGAGCTATTTTTCTCTAGCAAAAGCATTATACGGCTCAAATTGCAATTTTCAATTAAGTTGTAATAAAAGAAGAAGAACAAAATATAAATTGTTGCAGGATACATGAGGCCAACTTCAAATATCATGTTCCTCAGAATTTTGACTGCGCTGATTAGGTTTTCACAATCTCTTGTGCAAGCAAATTGGAAGCTTCCAGAATGTTAAACTGATCTCCTTTCATCTTTCGTTCAATCACAGCTGAATCTCCACCTCTGTATTTTACTAAAATAATGCCGTCCTCGCAAAAGGTTGCTCTGACAATACCTGAATGTATTTACGATGAATCTAAGACTCTCTGCGTGGCTACTGCATTTCTCAGAGTAAGGAACAGCTCTGACCTTCTATTTTTGGTTGATTTCAAATACCCTGACTAATTAGCTGCTAAGACATAAATGGCAAACTCAGTTCTGAAAGAGTGGGTCCATCATGGAAAATGCAAATACTTAAAAAAAAAGGATTGATTCGAAAAGTCTTTTGACCGTGCTCTATAGTGAAAAACAGTACAATACATTGTTTGATGCTCTAACGTGTTAATTAAATTGCTAATTGAAAATGTATGATGCAATGACTGCAACAGAGTCCAAAAATGCTGGCACAGTTGAATTTTTACCACTGGGTAACATCATCATGTTTTTTAATTGCACTCATTAAACATTGGGGCGCTGAAGACACCACTTGAAGCAAGCATAATTTCCCCCTGTTCCTCTATTTCCCATTCATCAGCAGTGCAATCACAGGGCCTTCATTTTTGCATATTTCACTGCATAAAGTTCCTTAAATTCTCAATTGTAGAGTATCAAGACTCCAGACAGGCCATTCTGGCACCTTCTATCTCTGCTTAAGTAGCCCGGAACTTCAAATCCCTACAGAATATTGTTTGATGTTGTCTTGCTGGAAAATTCTGGAACAGACAACAACTAAATTACATCATATGTTGCTTCAAAATACATTCATATCTCCGCAGTAATGGTGCCCTCACAAATGTGCGAGCCATCGAGGCCATGTGCACTGACACACGCACATATTGTGTATACTTGCACACTTCCATTCTATGACAAAGAAGAATTCAGAGAAAGCTCGGAATGCAAAGGAAAAGGCTGAAAACTAATACTAAATGACTGCGATCTTCAGGCCCTCAGGTGGCACTGCATTAAAAACAGACAGGATTATGTAGTGGAAATAACTGAATTCACTCAGGATCACTTCTGAAAACCACTGCCAGTGAACACAGTTCATCACAGCATCCAAAATGCAAGTTAAAACTATACCATGTATTGATGAGACCATATATAGACACGATCCAGAAACACTGCAATCTTCTCTGGGCCCAAGCTCATTTAAGATGGACAGAGCCAAAGGAGAAAATTGTCCTGTAGTCTGATCAATTAAAATGTGAATTTATTTTTTTTTTTTTTGCTAATTTGGATGTTGCATCCTCCAGGCTAAAGACAAGAAAGACCGTCCAGCTTGTTATCCGCTTACTGTTCAAAACGTACCATCCATGATGGTATGGAGGTACATTAGTGCACATGGCATCGACAACTTACAAATCTGTGAAGACACCAGTCATGAATGATGGATTCAGATTTTGGAGCGATTTTTTTGGAGCGAGTCTTTTTCAAGGAAGGTCTTGCTAATGTGTTGTTGAAAGTAGAGGTCATGCAACACAATGGTGAACATGTTCCTGAATCAACTTTTTTTGAAAAGATGTTGCTAACACCAGATTTAAAATGAACAATACAATGTCTCAGTCTCAATATCTGATTTGTTGTCCTTGAACTGATTTCAATTAGTTTAAATATAGATTTAGAATGATTTGAAAATCATTGCATTGTTTTTATTTATATTTTACGTGAGATCCCAAATTTTTTGTCCATAGGGATGTAAGCTATACCGGTCCATAGATACCTCAGTCACATACTAAGATGTCACCTAAGACTAAGGCCATTCATCTCTATATTAAAATTTTAACTGCATTTACTCATCGGTCCATTATATTTCAGCTCTTTTCCTTCTCTTAATCATTCCATTCAGTGGGAAAATCATCATCATATGTGAGCATGATTGGAGTAATTATACCACATGACCCCTCAACAGTCAGGATTCAAGGAAAACCTACCACAATACCGTGAAGAACAAGGCAATAAATTAGTGTTGCAATAATTCTGTGAGAGCAACCTGGATGATTCCATCGAAAATTGCCAACACAAATTTGGCAAAACATTTGTGATGAAACAAGTTAGTCTCATTGCTCTCAGCAAAACCGAGGCTCGGGTGGGATTTGACTGCGGATTTCGCATTTTGAGAAGGGATTAATAAAATGTGTTCAAAATGAAGCGTGAAGTTGAGGTCTGTCAACACAATATGAAAACCTTGAGCGGAATGAGCACACTGTGTACTTCACGCTGACACTGGTTCACCACAGCTGTGAGCCAGAGAAGAGCAGCATCAGTCACATACTTCTCAGCAAGAGAATTAGGCCTCCAGACAGGATAAATTACGAAAGAGAGTCATGTGACAGCAGAATCTGTGGAAATTATTTCATGATGGAATAGTTTTTTTGTCCCCCCCCCCCCCCCCCCCCCCACCCATTGATATAGTACATTCATAGATGGACAGAGATAACTTTATAGTCACTGATACACTGAAAAAAGTGATTTTGACCCCTAGTAAATGTTCCATATATTAATTAAGCATATTTTAATAGAAATAGGTGTTATTTAATTTCAAATAGTTAACAAAATAAAAATATCTAGCTTCAGATAAAAATATTTTGAGCAACCACTTACCTTAAAAAAATTATGTTCATTCAACAAAACATTTTTTTCAGTGTACAATATATTAATAGACAGTTGAAAGGTTATGCAGGTTACAGGTTATTATATAACCTGTTTATACAGGTTAATGCCTTTTGCATGATTATTTTAGAGGCATCATTAACAACAGTTTAAATTATTACATTGGGATTTAGCCGAAGGATTAAGAGACAGTAGCCTGCAGAGGAATTGTGCAATTTGATTGCAGTCATTGAATGTGCGCTTTCTACCACAATTTCCTTCCTTATTTACTGTTTTATTTCTAATAATTTAAAAGCAGATGTTAGTTTTACCATTTAAACACAAGCAAGTTTATTTTAGTGCTCAAAGATCTCGCCACTTGTGCTCCATTATGGAGCTCTCCACTGCTGTCTCAAATATCTCCTCATCTTGCCATCTTGATCCAAAATCAAGATCAACAGGGCCTGCTCATCACTTGTACACGTGCCACAGAGCATGGTGGGATGTTAACTGCTTCATTGAATCATTAAGTACACCTGTGTGGTCCATCGTGGTACTGGCTCTACTTAAACATCAAGCTGTGTCCTTTAATTTGCATATAAGTTGCCAGATTGGTCAACTTGCAAATTGGGCATTATTTCTGATGCATTTCAAAGCCTTGTTTTTTCCCCTAATAAATTTTAGCCACCGGTATCTTTTTATTCAATAAACAAATGCCATTTACAGATGTCAGGATTAATTTCGGTGCAGTTAGAGTTAATGCATGTTTGACAGGTTCCTTATAAACTGCCATTTCAAATCACTGCGGTGAGGGGCGAGTGCTGATAATAAGCTGCTTGAAAAGAAGTGCTGGTCATCGCAGCCCTGGTGCCACTGCCTTCTGCATCTCCTCCCATCCCATCCTGCGCATTGATTGGTTTGCATCTTGTGTGCCTCCTTTTTGCTGCCTGAGTTTTGTTCATGGTCACCCCTCCTTTCATGTGTGTGACGTATTTGAACCTTCTGCTTTGAGTTTACAAGTTGCTGGATTGGCACTTGCCATTTGCACTTTAACACCAGTCAGTATTTCTAGGCAAAATTCTTTGTCTTCTGAAAGTTCATTTTACCTTTTATGATATTAATTTACGGAAGCGCTCCCCCAAGCCTCAGTGACAGGAACCAGGTCCCAGACCTTACTCTCTATCTTGATTGTGTTCCTGATAATCTACTTACAGTTTCTTCCTCTGCCCACTTTGTTAGGAACAAGCCTTCCGCGGTCCTCAGGATTGGGACTGCGTTTCGCTAAACTTCTCCATTCTGCCCCCTGACAGTTTGGCTCTGGTGAAGTGTACTCGCCATTTGGCAGTCGTCTTGCAAAGCTACTTGCCGAGCATTGGCTACGCCCAAACAGCCTCACCTGTTACATCTTAACTGTACCATTCCTGTCTGGGCTTCATTCCAGTCTATCGTATTACCATCAGTAAATCCTGTTACTGGATTGTACTCTGCCTCCGCATTTGATTCCCGGCCTGGATCATAACAGCTGGTGATGTTTTCAGTTGTTCTATGTGTGTGTCATCAGGGCAAACTTAAACAAGACCAGTCTGAAACTGCTGCAAAGGATGTTTTCAGTATTTTTCCTGGTGTTTTATGTCTGTGTGTGGTTCGATGCACAAAACATTACTAAAAAGCAATACTAAACATTACTAAAATGTGATGATTCTGTGCTGTTGCACAAAAATTTGCCTTCAATGGAATTAAAGGGCCCAGCCAAAACTATGAAAAACAGCTCCAACACAAGCAGTGTCCAGATATTTTTGGTCATGAAGTGTATATCCCATGTATGCTGGAGGAAAAAAATATCACATTTCCAGATTGAATTGTTATCCTTAGGAAAGCAGGAGTCTACAGAGCTGCTATTTTGAAATTTATGACATTGTTGAATTGTAAACCTTTGCAGGGGCAAAATATCCGCATCCCGTCACAGCTGTTGCATCTATAGCTGAAGGCTGTTCCTGGTTATTGGTTGTCTACATGAGAATGTAATGTTTTATTTAATGAAGTGACAGTTTAATTTTTCTTTATTAAATTTCTTTTTGTGGTGTGGAGCGAGTGTGTAGGCGTCACCCCTGTTTTCATCGATGCTGTTTTCTGATAACGTTGCATCTGCGCATGATGGCCGTATAATTTTATTTCTCTGTGGCTTTTTATTTCTCATATCCCTGGGGTTACTGGCCGAATCATTCAATAAATGTGTAAAGAAAAATTTCATTTTAGAACCTATGCTGAATATACAGATGTGCACAGGTGTTGCTCGCCGATGTGAGAAAAAAATGGCTGCAAATCAAATTTGCTGCTTTAACAAACAGTGGCATGTGTGGAGAGTTAAATTTGAGTTTGTGACTGCAGACACACTGAGTTTTACAGTGACACACTACTGGGGAGATGCAGGTGTCAATAGGCACCTAGAATACAAACTGGTTCCCCTGAGATACAAATCGATTCACTCTGTGTAGACAGTATCTCGATGGGCGTTATCCCTTTCATTCTTCCCATTTTGGCATCACTGGTTTGAAATTTGTTCTCCCCCACCCCAGTCATCTTCTGTGAATAATCGGTGACTATTTCACACCTTATTTTGTTTTTTACACCCCTCTCGAAGCAGGACTATGTGGTTAACTGGAAACTGAGTTGAGTAAAATCCTGACTGCTGAATTTTCTTAGTACAGAGCGTTGTCCAAATTTAGGAGTGCTTTAAAATATTCATTATTATTTGACGTAAGGATTCATTCTCTCCTGATTGGTCGTGGCGAGCTCCGCCGGTCACTGTAAACAGTGACATTTACCTGCGAAAGTGCGCGACAGGTGAATATAACAATCTGACAACCTCCAGCTAAAAATAGAATAAGCTTCCTCGCAGGAGCCTTTGACAGTGTCCGTATTTTGCGTCGCGTCGTCCTGTGAGGATCTTCACGTTAGAGTTGTCGCTCTTCTCTTATTTTATATTTTCAGTTAGGGTCATGTAATAAAACTGTTATTGACTTCAGTAATAGGTGTATCAAATGATTTATCCACCTGGGAACAAGTGATATTAATATCACCTGTCTGCGGGGTATAATCATTGGATTAATTCACCTCAACTGAAGTCAATAATTGTATAATGTATTACGCATTCAGTGCAGATAACCATCTGCGGGTTCATGAAACAGTGCCTTTCGGCAGCAAATTCTACTGCCATGAAAAGTAGGATGCAGCATCTTGGCACTGATTTGGACGTGGGAACTGGATAACAAGATTCTGTAATACTGAACGTTGTTGTGGCATTTATTTTTTCACATTACATTCAGACGCAGGACTAATTTGCGGCACGTCCTGGAGGGACAGCCAAATCAAAAACCACTCTGTCCAACGACTGACACCTGACCACCCCAGTTTACCTTGACTATCCCTGTTCAATTTAAAATAGCTCTAAAGGAGCCTTAGTCAATCATGCTGCAGTGTGCGAGTGATAAATATGGAAAGGAGTAGGGACAAATGAGTGGATGATTCAAGGCTGATTAATTAACACTCAGTGCATCAAAGGGCCACATTCAGTGGTTTTTATTCTCTTAAGACGGCTGAATATTAGGGTTTTGTTCCATTTTGGTAAAAGCTTAATCAGTATTTATCAAAGTAGCCGTTATACTGTGATTACAAGTAGCACCAATTTGATATTTGAAAGCGTGGAATTATTTTTGGTCTGCATGTTGGATATTCCCTTTTAAAATTAAAATAGGGCAAAATGGCATCCAGTTATTATGGTAATAAAAAACTTAAGCTTCCCATTTGATTTCAATGATTTAGTCATTCAGTTATTTTTTAAATCTGGAGGCGAGACAAAGGTTCATCCTGCTTCAGTGCTAATTTTATGGTATTAAATTAGCGCAGCGAAGGATCCCAGTGGACCCTCTACACTCTCAATTATCATATAAGGAGCAGCTCACCACAGTCATCATCACTGCCTGTTGCATATGAAGCAGACAACACTGTGCAGTGTAAAAAGAAGTGTGGTGCTGACAGTACTGCTTGAATTAAGAAAAAAATACCACCCTGTCGCCCAGCATGTATTTAGTTCTTTAAGGCCGCTTCAAGGCCCAGTGCCCTCCGGACATCTGACCAGGTGATTTATAGATTAATAAGGATTTCCAAGCACATTGACCCTGACTGTTTAAACCAGCTTCCCAGGATATTCAGGCTGGGCTGGGCCCTTGAGGGCAGAAGTACCTCTGAATTCTTCCCCTCCTCTCAGGACAGATTTAAAACAGTTGACTAATCAGCTGCGTGAGTCAATCAAATAACTATCAAGTGGAAAAAAGTGACCATGCGCGGCAGGAAAATGATAAATCAAAAAATCCCACCGATTTCATAAAGAAGGTTTGGATCTTAAGTGGGTCTATACCGGTCCCCATTTAATGGAGATATTGGCAATATAATGACCAAAATTTAGCTTTCTCCCAAAATTTAGAGATATAAAGGGCGATGTAATTGTCTGATGCCCAGTTTTTTTGTTTTTTTTTTTTGTTTGACTTACCCTTTTTTCTGAAATTAACATGAAATGTGCAATAATCTGGGAAAAAATGTTTGAATGACTTTAGCTATGGTGAGTGTAAACTTTCAGGCTACTGCGTATAATCACACGTGCACGTGCGCATTCTTGCTCATGCACGCCAATGTCCAATTTTAACAGCTCCTAATGCCAAAATGAAACAGGCTCCGCTCAATGATTCCGAATCACAAGGGGGTAGAGTCGTTCCCCCCACAATCCTCAGCTCTGCCACACGATTCGGCCATTTCAGTTTCGCTTTGATATTTCATAACTGCTCATTTGCGCTAAAGGTGATAGCATCCTGAAATGGTGAACCAGAACGTGTAAACATAGCCTCTCGTATGGTCATCTCTGGCTGTGCCGTAACCGTGTGTGCATTGTTTGAATACAAATCTAAAATTGTTGGTTTCGGCACCAAAGCAAGAAAAAATGTCTTTGACCCACAGACCACAGATCTCACCATATAAACATACTTACACACAATTATACCAACCGTGAAAGTCCACAAAACCATAGATCTTACATTTGTGTTTAGAGATGTGAGCCCCATTCCGAAATGTTAATCTGCTGAAGGAGTTCAGAGTGCTTGTTGGCCCTTCACAACTTCATATTTATCATTAGCGTTCGCTCTCAGGACGTGACCCGAATTCAAAATGGAGACTACCCTCACACTTTCTGTTGCTCTTCTTGCATGAGAACATATTTAAGAGCAATCCATTTTCATTAGCACAGCCTTCTTAGCCATAATTTAAAACTCATAAGTGAGATTCTGCACAGGCTCCAAGGCCATCACTCAGAACTATAGTGAAATAAATGGCAGGCGCCATGTTGTAAACATAAAACGCCGCAGCACCAATAGTGGAGTCACACCAGCTGTGAGGGAGAGAGACAGTACAGGAGGGGGGTACCGTCAGCTTCTGGTCCTCCAAAGTACAACAAATTTTGTTCCAATGGCCAGAATAGTCAAATAAGCCCTGCAGGACCTGTGAGTAAAATCAGCTTGTGGAGATTATGGTTAGAATAAATACATCTTACTTCCTCACCTCTGGACTTTTCACATCACGTAAGAATGTAAAGTTTTTGATTCTTATGACATAATCGGCAAGTCTGCATCCAGTCTGACTGCATGAGCATTTATCCTGGACGCTTAGATATGGAATTTGTCCGTCACGCTTCTGTTTATTGTTATCATCATTAATAATAATCCTCTATTCCAAGTAGTGGACAAGGGAGGTAATAAATCTGCAGCAAGAGGGGATGGTTTATTACAGCACAGTCAACAAAACTAAAGCCTTTCACTGAATATGGCAGCCAGTGCTCAGATTTGGGATCAGCTGAATGTTCTGTCTGTGTTACGGGGGGTTTATATGTCCGTTTGCTACTGTTAATAATTCTTGACAAAAATGTCCAATCAAACGGTTTATATTAGTCTGAGAGGGATCAGCTGCTCTCCATCAGAACACAATGTGCTCTCTCTGAGTTTGCTGCGACCGTTCTCCCGCCAGACTTGTGCTCTGTTGAAAAATGTGCAAAGAACTGTCTGTATGCAAATTTAGACTCACCTTTCCGGAGAAAAAGCCATGAATATAGAGCAGTCTGTTTTCCACCCTCATGTGCCCCTTCAGAAACAAAGAAAATTAGTTTCTGCACTCTACAGGGCACGAATAAAAAGGTTTCACCTTGTCCTCTGCTTCTATTTGTTTGGTTTTTTTTTAATAAGTTCAGCACTATGGAAATATGATGAAAAGAACTATAAACATCCCTGGCGCACTCAGTCAAGTGAGATTTAGATTCATTTCTTGCCTTATCATTTTTGAGTCGAAATTCTCATTAGTTGTAAAAAAGAGACATTTCTATCTCTTCCGGTAAACTTTCATTAGACAAGTTTTTTTAGTGGTGTGTCTTCAATATGCAGAGAGGGAAACACAATTGAGGAGATAATTGGCAAATAAACCAAAAGCTCACTCAAAGAAAAACTACTCTCCTCGTGATAATGTACATTATACGTATACAGGGCATGACGATAGCAATACGTTTATCATAAACTATGATAAATACTCATCAAAATGCCTAATACTTCATGTTGCCTTTCAGCCGCAAGGGAAAATGTAGCCTATCACTTTCCCTGCGTACTACACACTGACCATTATCCTACAATGTCCAATGAATCTGCGCAAAAGCTATTACCTCTGATCTGCAGGAGGTGCGGTTTTCCTGATGGAACACAGCGAGAAGTGCAGAAAATAAGCCAGAAGCAGCTTGGCAAATGAACCAATCAAAAACCTCTGGTTTTTTCTATCAACTTCCTCCTCTCGAATGGCTCGTCCAGTGTTCCGTCAGCGTAATGTCGGGGCCCTGTCACTCACACATTGGTTTTAATTGCGTAAGTACAATGAATTTACTGATAAGAAAGCATGTGACATATTGATAGCCATTTATTGCAGAATAAATTATATATATATATATATATATATACACAGCGCCCTCCATAATTATTACTGGTTAAGATGTGTTAAAAGCCTTAAAATAAATTCAATCTGTTCCACAATTCACCTGTACACAATTATTGGCACACCTAAAGATTCCTAGGAAATAAATGTAATTGAAGTATTTCTGTCATGTCTACAGTAGTTTACAAAGTTGATCAGAGTATCTACAAAACACTTAATTAGTAATTCATCACTTCCTGTTTCCCTGGGGTATAAATATGACGTGACACAGAGGCCATTTCTCTTATCCACTCTTCAAGATGGGAAAGACAAAGGAACACACCATTCAAGTAATGCAGATTTGTATTGACCATCACAAGTCAGGCAATGGCTACAAGAAAATAGCCACTCGCCTGCACCTGCCCGTATGTACTGTCAGAGGAATCATTAAGAAGTTTAAAACAACTGGTACAGTGGTAAACAAGCCTGGATGAGGACGCAAGGTTATTTTGCCACCACACACATTGAGGAGGATGATAAGAGAAATAAAAAGTTCTCCAAAGCTCACTGTTAAAGAATTGCAACAAATGGTAGTATCTTGGGGTCACAAAGTCTCCAAAACAACTATAAGGGCGTCATCTACATGCCAACAAGCTGTTTGGGAGGCATGCATGGAAAAAACTTTTTCTCACTCATAATCATAAATGCAAGCGTTTGGAGTTCGCTAAGCGGTACTGGGACTTCAACTGGGTCCATGTGCTTTGGTCAGCTTTTTGGCAACAAACTTTCTAAGTGGGTCTGGCAGAACACAGAAGATGAGTATGCAGAAAAGCACCTCATGCTCTTCCAGAGGCCCTGGGAACCTTATTAGGGTGCATGGCATCATGAACGCTTTGAAATACCAGGTCATTTTAAATTAAAATCTGGTGGTCTCTGCCCGAAAGCTGAAGATGGGTCGTCACTGGGTCTTTCAGCAAGATAATGACCCTAAACATGTGGCCAAATCTACACAGATATAGTTCACCAGACACAGAATCAAGCTCCTCCCATGGCCATCTCAGTCCCCAGACCTCAATCCAATTGAAAACCTGTGGAGTGAGCTGAAGATGAGAGTGCAAAGGAGAGGACCCGGGTCACTGGATGATTTAGAGAGATTGTGCAAAGAGGAATGGTTGAAGATCCCTCTTTCTGTATTCTCCCATCTTGTGAGACATCATAGGAGAAGATTAGGAGCCGTTTTGGTGGCAAAAGGGGGTTGTACAAAGTATTAACATCAGGGGTGCTAATAATTTTGGCACACGTGATTTGATGTAAAATAATTATTTCTTAATGTGGGATATTTCTCCGCTGAATAAATGCACTTGAATTAAAGGTTGGATTTTCCTCTTTTTTCATTGTGGTCCTAAATTATTTAGAAAAAAACTTAATTTATTAGAAGCTAAAGAACACATCTTAACCAAGGGTGGCAATAATTATGGAGGGCGCTGTGTATATATATATATATATATATATATATAGTTTGTGCAAAATATGCAGCTCTGTCACCTGAGAATTAGCCTTTTTGTTGCAGATGCCATTTCTTCCAGCAAAGTTATAAAATGATGCACAGTACCAGTCAAAAGTTTGGACATAAGTTTTCTTACAGTACATGTTAAATAAAGAAATAAGCACACGGTATTTTGGAAAAAATATCTAATTCTTAAATCCATCAAACTGACCAGCACTTGCTGTCATGTCTGCTGAGCATACAGTCGAAGGACAGTCGAATGGCTGTAACGAGTTTGCTGTCGCTCCGCCCTGTCTACGGTCCCTCAGATGTGCTGCACCTGCGGTTTGATTTTCATCGACCTTTTGGCCCAAAAAGTCCCAAAACAGCTTGACTTTTATTCGCCGGTTGGAAAATGGAGAGAGCTTGTCTGTCTCTTTACTCAGCAAAAAAATATGGCTTCTTTGACAATTCCAAAACTTTAAACTCTATTCAAACGAGTAAATTATTCTCGTTCTGACTGTTCACCTCTCGCAAGATTCCATTTGTGATTATATAGAGAAGTTAAGCCATTTATATTTCTCAAAAAACAGTGCTGTAACATTTGCACAGTGCGTCCAAACTTTTGACTGGTACAGTACATCATCTTGCTTACTCTCAAACAGGTGGATATCAAGGACAATCAAGCTCTATATTAAAGGTCATTAAAACTGAGCCAAGGCTGAGGATCAAGCCAGGGACGTACAAATCAAGAGACCTATGTCATAATAACTATTTTCATATCTATGTTTATAACAAATGTCTTGAGAACTTCATGCTGGAGAGAAAAGCTGAGAATGATAAGGTGTGTGTTTAATTATGGTGCTGCACAGACTCAGGTTATCTCCCCTTCATTCTTTATGCTATGTTGACACACTTCCCGAGAAACCGCGTAATTACACCCTTTGTTTACCAATTCGCCTTTGAGCCGTCTTGTCTTTCCAGTCAACAAAATGGTAACCACGTCCTGCAGTGCCAAATGAGGTTTCTAACACTGACTGGCAACCCTCAGCACATAATGCCGGCCGTGGAATTTTTCTCCGAGTGAAAAGCTGACACAGAATGTAAACAAACCTGAATCCTGAGGCAGGTTGTCATCTGAAGCCTGACGGGAGGTTATGACTGGCAACAAGCAGCCTGAAAAAGATGGGGGCGCTTCTTGTGCATGTGAATGAGGCTCAGTTTTTGTTTTCGAAAGGGAGATTTCAGTTGCTCTTAGCAGTTCAGTGGTTAGCAATAATGACTAATTAATGTTGCCAAGCGCAGGTAGCATAACCGCAGGAAAAATAGGTCTGTGAAAAGCGGGAATAGGAGATGAAAAAAGACCTTGTGTGTTCTTTGATTATGATCCTTGACCCCCTGAGGACAGTGATTGGTTTCTGGCAGTCATATCCTATTTCCTTGACCCTGGGAAGAGGTGAAGTGAGCCGGAGGCATGCTCTTTGTGCACATTTTGAAACCAGTACATGTAGAGAGCGTGTTTGGTTAGGGGGAAAATTCAAGATGTGGCAGTAAATTGCAATATTCCATATCAAATTTTCTTTTTGATATTCCGGTGTGCAATGCACGACAGAGTCCTCAAATCCCGTTCTATTATCACCCAGGAGTAAATAAGAATTCTTCTCATGCGCTTACAACCATTTGATAGGATATTGTGAATTAAAAAAAGACATTCCGGGCCAAACAGAGACCACAAATGTGCCTCATTGTTGGTAAATACTCATGTACAGCGAAGTAGCAATAATGTCTAATCTGCCTGACGGCAGGTAAGTATTACAGCAGAGTGGTAGCTTCTCTATCTGTCTAATTACCCCTCATTCAGAGAAAAGCGAGATAAGCCTCCCTTTGAATGTTGGTGTCTGAGTTACGCATCTGTGGACTCCAGGCTTCAGTGTTCGTTCTGATTCGTAATTCCTTCCCTGGATGAAGACTCCGCGCCTCAGAGAGATTCTGTCTGTGGTGGCCCTCTACGCTCAGACTTCAGCTGGTCTTATCGGATTGCAGAATGTGAAAAAGAATCTTAAAAAATGTTAGTCTAAATTATGCAAATAAGTGACTTCCTTTTAAGCCTGCTAATTTTGCGCGAGACCACTATGCTAATGGTTCTAATTGAGATTTAGAGTCGCTGTTCTTGACTTTCATGGTTACCAAAAAAATGCTCCCTCCCAAATTTTCCTAACACCACACACAAACATATATGCACACACACACACACACACACACACGCACACACGTACGTGCACACTCACGCATACACAAACATGCACGCATGCAGGCACACACTCATGCACACACACACACACACACGCGCACCCACATACACACATACACATGCCCACACACACAAACAAATATGCACACACACACACACACACAAACATCCACACACACAGACATAAACACACACACACACTCACGCATACACACGCGCGCGCACCCACACACGCATACACATGCACACACACACAAACAAATATGCAAACACACACACACACACACACACGCAATTATGCACATACACACACACACACACACACACACAAATATGCACGCGCACATACACACACATGCAAATATCCATGCACACAGAATAAACACACACACACACACACAAACAGACACACACAAAAACACACACGCGTGCACAAGTCCCTCTTTTTTTATTATACATTCTACAACATTGTTAATTTTTCTTCTATTCTGCAGCCTTAGTACGAAATGAAACCTCTCCCTTCAGACATGCAAGGTTTCACACAGGTTCAGACCAGACACATTACACATCATAGATGGATTAAATGACCATTAATGAGAATATTATTTCCATCATTCTGTTTGAAAGGGAGAGAGATTAAAGTAACAGGGGAAGATTGAATTAATTCCTTCCAACCCTCTGGGTCATGCTAATGATGGTGCTTTGACTGATTGTCTCAGCTCTCCAGTTCAAGGGTTTGAAGCCTTAGCCTGTAGACTGCTGAACATACACTGTAAAACCTTTAACTTTTTAACATCCAAAAGTTAGTATTTTGGCTGCCTTAAAATCTGGAAAGTGGGTGTTTATGCAAATCCAAAACGCTGACTCATCTTCAAGCCCATATTTTAAGGCAGCCAAGGCACTATCCTTTTTAAGTTAGAAAGTTACGTTTTTAAAAATATTGTAGAATGATTTTATTTTTTGTTATATTTACTGGCTTTGTATTTATTGAAAAATTATTGGATGGGACATCATAACATAAAAAAACTTAGGTTGAAAAAAACTACCTTTTTGAACTATACAAGGAACGCACAACTTAAATCAGCTTGTTTTGACACAGTTTTCAATATTGATTTAATGTTTCAATGTTTTCAATAGCTGCTCTTATGTGATGCATGACAAAGGCTATATTTTTTAACCAACAGGCCTCACTATCTACAAAACTCATTTCAAACATATGTGATCCATTTTTCCCTTTTTCTCACGGGCAGCGTCGCTTGAAATCCTGAGAACATGTTCAGAACGTACAGTTTGACTCCCACTTTTATTTTGACGCGGAGAATTATGACACGATTCCTGGGTTCCAAGTTCATTGAACTTCCAATGTTTACCCTCTCCTATGATCATCAACATACCATTTCAAGTTCGATTTTCTGCACCATTTGGAGATAAGATTATTTGGGAATAACTAGACAGGTCGGTCACTCGCAACCAATGGATGTAGCCCCTGATTGCCCACATTTTTAATTTTGACTTCTTTTTGATGCAAAATTGTCTATTATTTAGTGAATTATGTTACCATGGCAACCAAAATCGATGGGTGCAGTGTCCTAACCACTGCCCATATACATACCAAATATAAAAGAAGTAGCTTTAAATTTGAGTTCTTGGAGAAGCCACAAGGAAATCTCGATGGAGGCGGCAGAGGCGTGACGAGGCCAAATCCATAATAGCCTCGGGCCACAAATCACAAATAAGGTGATGAGTAAATGAAAACCTGGCAGTATTTCATAAAATGATAAAAACTGACTTCAAATACAATAGGCAGACATGCTATTTATGATTTATTATCATTTGCCTTACTGTCACAATGTCTTAACAAATTCAAGCGCTGTCCATGTATTTTTTTTTCAGTGACGTTTCCCTGATTTTTTTAATCTCCCATCCTCATCTTCAGCGCTCTCCTCCACACCCGCCGACAAACCCCAGCCGCCACTCAAAGACTCGCCCACCCGCCCTCATTGGACGCTCCTGATTCAATGTGCGGCACCTGTGTCAACTGACCGCGCTACTACAAATAGTTCAGCCGACTGACCCCCCCCCATCGAGCCAGACCCTCCGGACCCCCCACCCCTCTCCCTCAGCAGCTGTGTTTGACTCTCAAACCCAGTATCCGGAATGTTCTTTAAAGCCATTCTTTTAGCAGGATGGTGGTACTCTTTCATGTGAGAGCAGTTACGCCTATGCAGCACCGAACTTCAGCTTGCCCACTGAGGAGAACAGAGTGTGTGTGTGTGTGTATGTGTGTGAGTCCAGGGGATAACACACACCATAAGGGAAAACACACACACACACCATACAGGCCTATGGGTCATCAGACATTCCCAACACAGCTGCTTGATGGATTATGTATTGGGTGCTCTGCATTGCTCTGTCCCATGAACAATGACACGAACACCAAGGCGTTTTTAGCAGTGAATAGGGGGGGGGGGGGGGGCGGGGTTGGCCCCAGCTAATGAGACTGTAAAGAGATGGGGTTGGGGGGGCTTTGAATGAGAAGACTGGCTTCATCTATCAAACATTATACCAACCCAAATCCTAAGCTACAGTTCATATATGGCAGCTGCATCTTTTTTTGTTGTCTATACTAGCTGCGAATAGCATAGCAACTCCAAGGCTCACGATAGGCTCTGTGCAAATGTGCTGGTGACCTGATAAATTTGTTAAGGAGAATCATAACTAAGACGTGACTTAAATGAAAGCAAATTGCGGATTTGCCCTGCGCGGGGAAAGTCACAGGGTGGCGGCGTGGTGCGGAAAACAGCTCGGAGTTTGTGAGTCACAGAGACAGCCTTGTTTTCTCGGCAGGCTGAGCTGGGCTACTGGTGCAGAGGCCCAGTAACGAGAACAGAGAGACAGTGGCATGTGTCCGCCACGTTGGACCTTCCTCTCCGCGGCTCTGTGACCCCTCTGATGTAGGGGTGAGCAGCGGGGGGGACCCGGGCTGTGCGGGAGGAGTGGGGGGTGGAGAGGACGAACACTTTCATGGTGTCAAAAGCTGAAACACAGGTGCAGGAGAGGGACGCCATTTGCTGAAGTCTTCATCTTTTTTTATCCTACCATTCCTCTCCTGAGAACTTCACTGAGCCAATAATGCCCGAATCTGAATTTTTTGCCAGCTGGAGTCCATAAGCACTGAGTTACAATCACCTCTGTTGTCACTGATCGCCCATCTCATGAAATGGAACTCAAACAAAGGCAACATTGCGCGCTGAGTTGCATGAAACATATTCCTATAAGAGAATATCAAGAGATCAGCATAAGATATATTAAAGTCACTCCAATAGTGCTCTCATGTTCCCTCTTATACGCAATAAAGTCTGTGAGCATTTGGACAGTTGCTATAATGCAATTCAATGGGTGTTGTTCCTGACATGGATGTAAATATTGGTAGATTGAACGAGCCTGTTCACACGATAGCCTCATTCTCATCCCTTCATCTGAATTTGCTGGAGAACTGAGCCAGAGACAGATTGTGTCACTGTCCAAACACAGACTGCACGGTAGATGTTTGGTTTAGAGCAGGGGTGTCTGATCTCATCCAGAAAGAGACAGTGAGTGTGTCTGTGCAGGTTTTTGTTTTAGCCCAGCAATAAGACACCTGATTCAACAAATTAACTGATCATGGTCTTCGGTGAAGCCCTTGATAAACAGAATCAGGTGTGTTAGTTTAGGGCTAGGAAAAGAACCTGCACCCATACGGGCCCTTTTTTGGAAAAGATTTGTGACCTCTGGTCTAGATAGATGTCACAGTTGATGTTTTTCTGGTCTCAGATGCAATGCAGCAGTGACATATGCCTTTTTTGGTAATACAACCTGCCTCTATTGCCAAGGAATGATTCAAACACACCATCAACAGTCAGATTATTCTCAGCGAGTTTAGCTTTGCAAAAGGTGACTGAGATTAGCACTTATCTTGGTAACACTTAAAGGTAACCTGATCTGTATCAAGGATACATTTGGAGCAGCAACCATACAAGCCCAGATACAATCTCAGAAACCATTCCATCTGACACAGATGAGGGTTAAGGCTTACCATGATTCTAAATTATCCCTAAAAAAAGAGTTGCATACATAATCAAAGATGTAAAGATGTTGGTAGAAGCAGCATATCATTTAAAAAGTGTATGTTCTTCCACTTCTAGGCAAAGGATCTTATCTTCAATTTGAGACAAGTGTTCATCTGTGGAACCAATATTCAGTTTATTTGTGGACTAGATTGTGAGCTAATTGGTTGGTTAATAATTAAGTGGTTGATTAATCATAAATGGTTGATTCTATTAAACAATGTAGGCTAATACAATTTGCCGTGTTGCTCTACAGTCACTTCGGTCAAGCTCTGCCATCAAAATATTTGATTCTTGCTTTTTTCTCGTGAAATCACGTTCTCCGTGTAAATACTGACAGTTCTGGCGAAATGTTAAGATTAACAAATTGAAAGCAAAGGTGAATCTTACCAGTCTCATATCAATAAAATTCAAATACATTGGCACACCAGATATTGGAATAATAATTATTATTATTGTTGTTATTATTATTATTATTATTATTATTATTATTATTATTATTATTGTTGTTGTTGTTGTTGTTGTTTTTATTTTGGCAAATCTCAGTCCCACTGCAAAATATTTGATGGTGTCATGTAGACAAACTGCGGCGGAGCCCTGTCGGCGGCGCGCTGAGCTGCTGGTTGGTGCGCTTTCATATTGTCTAACGAACCATTTCACAGTGTTGAGGTGAGGAAACGAGCCCGCGATAACGACTGCAGTCCATGTGGAGGGAGCAGTAGCGCCCCGAGGGTCATTCCTCTCAACATCTAAGAGCTGCTGCGCTGGAGAGAGAACCCCGGCTACACGCAGAATGTAAAAGATACTTGAGATAAGATCACGGTGTGTATCAATTCCGCTAAAAATCGAACCGTGAGTTGCTGTTGCTTTCAAATTTGGAAAAGAGAGCCTCATCACTCATCGAGACGGACGAACAGACACTTCGGACGATACTACAGCCCTCGTTGTGTCAGATTGAGAGTTGACGAGACCTGTTTCTTAAAAGCTGTCGAGGTAATTTGGCGAGAAATCACTTCCATCCCGCACCCACTTTCTGGTGAACTTAACTCATCTCCAGCTGGAACCATGAAAGAAAGATTGCCGTATATTTCGCCTAGTTGAAAACGGACTACAAATTTAATAGTGGATTACGAGTCTCCGTGGAGCCTTTTCGGTAGGCTGCACTTCGGGACTTCGGATTCCTCTCGCCCGTGCGCTTTCCCTCCCGTTCCGCCGCTGCGCTCTGTCTCGCCGTGGCACAGGGGCTCCATGCTGCCGCAAAGGTAAGAGGGTATTTCAACCCACTGAGAGCGTATTTCTATTTGGTTATAAGATCCGATGTTATTTTCTTGCATGGACAAAGTGACACAAATATACTAACTAGTTGATTCAAGGCTTTTTAATTCTAAGATTTATGTTGGTGTATTGCACAATCTACAGGTTTGACACGCGGGTGCTATTTATGTCCAAGCATGAGCTATGAATTTTAAGTCGCAAAATAGTTCCAGCGCAGGTATTTTCAGCATATAAATACCTTTAGTCAAACCATATGCAGGTCGCTCGAAGCTCGGAGTGTTAAATTCAACAAACTAGATTGCGTGTTGTATCACACCAGTCGGAAGTTTTTTGATGATGATTAAGAAATGAAAGATGCATAATGCTGGAGAAAAGAATAAATACTTTTCTCTGAATATGGATAAACTGTATGATCTGTGGACAAACGTGCGTTTAATTTGGATAAGCCTATATTGTGCCTTTATGAAAGCATTCTCATGATGTATACTCGATGGACTATTGGCCTACATTTTGTCATTAAGTAAATTCTATTTCAGTTTCGAATCTTGGCATTACGTGCTGTCTGATATGGGCACACGTGTGTAATGCTGTTGTCTTCGACTGGTATGGAAATCTTGGGTGAAGTGGCTGCACTCGCGTTTCTGAGGTGAGAAATGATCGGAAGCGTGTTCTTGATGTGCCCACAATCTCTACCTATTGATGCAATCTTCTGTGACATGTTTTGAGGGAATATCAAATTGGCCACAATCTATTTTTTGTATCTCGAAGTGGCAAATGTTCTGAAGAGGTCCGTGTGTATGGGACGTGAGTTTGCGTTTAGAATCGCAAGCTGGTGCATAGAGCGCCATCTATTGGAACATGGTCCAAAATCAATGTTCAATTTCAAGTGTGGGACATTTCTCAGTGGGTTTCCACAAAGCTTGTTCTGGGGCCTCATGTATAAACGATGCGTGAGCACAGAAACTATTCGTACATGCCGCTTTTATTTTTCGCACATAAGAAATATTTCATATGAATAAGGTCCCTGGTGGTTTTTGTATGAAGTGTGATTATCATCTCTTTCAAACTTACATTTTGTTTGCCAGTCTGTCAATTATATTGTTTTCACAAGAATATTAGTTTCATCCCCATTTACTGTATCTGTGAGTGATTTATTCCGGAAATGTATAATAATAATAATCATCATAATAATCGTCATCATCATTACCATTATTATTATTATTATTATTATTATTATTATAATTATTATTATTATTCAAACTGAGTTTTCATTGTAGGTTCAGGTAACAGCCTTAAAACCCTTCATCGTACAGGCCCGCACATGGAGCTAATTTCAGATGTTTTAGTTTCCACTTTTTAAAAACCTTTTCACCTGACCAGATTCATGCACAACATTGCAAACACGGGCCAGGCGAACTGACTCTGAGTCTTGACTCTTGCATTGTGAAACTTATAGTTATATTGACCTACATGCAGGCCACATGCAGACTCTACTGGACTCAAATACTCTGTAAAGGTTTAATCAGCACTGGGCATTTTACTGGGTACCCTGGAGTCAATAGTAAACCCCCTAATGCCTTTTTGTAATGCTTGGCTTAAAATCTGTCTCATTCTGTTTTGATTTAGGCTGTTAGTCAGTCATGAAATCAATGGAAGTCAGCATCAACATTTCGCTTTTAATGAAGAAAAAAAATTCCATCAATTCTTGCATTACATTGTACAAAATTCTGATATCTAGTCAAGTTTAACACCTCATAAAGAACATTACTTACACTTTATGGAGATGAATGTCTGTCTCTTGTTGCCATATTTGCCTTCTTAATATTAATTTGCAGTGACAGACTTACAGCAATATAAAACTCACTCAAGTGTGTGGGTTACTGCAATAATTTTTGGTAACCTTATTTCAAAGGTAAACCCTATCAAGCCTTTCTTGATATTGCTCTTTGTGTCTAGGAATGTCATTGTGGTCTATGCCCATTTCCTGTTTTACGGAGGTATGAATATATGATATCACACAGGTGAAATCCTTGTATCATCCGTCAACATGGATAAAACCAACTAAAATGAGGAAATAAAGCTGTGGAGCTGTATAGATTGAGGAGTGATCACAAAAATAGGTATTAAACTGAAATTAGCAGTATAAAAGCCCAATCTGAGCCATATTATTTAAATTGAAATTAGCGGTATAAAAGCCCAATTAGGGCCATAGTATTGAAGTTTGGAATGCATGGAACAGTTGAAAACTTGCTAGGAAGAGAACAAATCCATATACAGCCCCCAGTGTACAGCGAGGAGGATGGTAAGTGAGGCCAACAAGAGCCCAAAGATCCCAGTATCACAGCAACAAAGTTTAGTTGACTCTTGGAGTCAAACGAATCTCAAATCAATGGCTAGATGCCACCTTCATGGCCAGATGTTTTGTAGATGAGAGCCACGAAGAAGTCCTTCCTGAGACAAAGACATGACCACCAGAATCTGAACATTGCCAAGAAAAATAGGAGTTACCGCTGGAATCATTTGCTTTTGCTGTAAATTTAGCTTTTTGGCCATGCACACCATAGTCATGCTTGGTGAAAAAACTATTCTGCATAAACGAATGACACCTCATACACACTGTGAAATATGGTGGTGGCTCTTCGATGTTTTGAGGCTGTATTGCTGCCAGTAAATTCCATTGAATTCCAAAATGTGGTTGCCATTGCTAGAAGGCTGACACTGGGCCATGGATAAGTCCTTCAGCAAGATAATGACCCACAGCACATCAAAATCAACAAAGAAGTGGCTGAAGCAACTCAAAATCGAAGTTTTACAGTGGCCCTCTTAGTCTCCAGTTTAACCCAATTGAAAATCTGCTCACTCAATTGAAGAAGGCAGTTCTCAAGAGAGAACCCAAGAATCTCAATGAGTTAGAAACATCCTGCATTGAAGAATGGTCCAAGATGCCCCCCACAAGTGTTCTCCAACCTTGTTTAACACTTCAGAACAAGGTTGCGTGCTGTCATTCCTGCCAGAGGAAGCTCCTAGAAATACTGCAAACTGTAATGTCATTGCTAACATTATTTGCAGCTGTATTCTGTCTATAATTTGAGTTACTAAAGGGAAAATCTATTTTGTTTTGTTTGAAGAGAAAAGCATGAGGCTTTTCCATTTGTTCAAGCCCAAGTATCGCTCATTGCAAGAGTGATTCTGTTTTCTTATTCATTTTGGCTCATTCTCGTGCCAATAATTCTGGATTTTGTTGTATTTCTATGCCTGTTGTCGGCCAGAATTCAGTCCGGGTATATTTTGATGAATGCTTAGAAGTGCTTAAAGCTGGTGATGCTGCGGACGATGTTGTTTTATGATTAAGAACTCGACGATGACGAATATTATTTGATAGGAAGAACTCTGTAAAATCAGTGGCGGGGCGACATGATTTCCTCCAGGCCACCATTGTGTTTACAGCTCTTCTCAATATTAGGCTATCTGGAATTCCTTTGTAAAGTAACCGATAAACAACATTTTCGGAATAGACGGTAAAACGATTGCAGTACGTCGAGGCTGCATTTAATTTTTCGGTATTCCAAATTCATTTAAAAAATTGAATATTCCTTTTTAATGGCTCGTTGTTTGGAGATTCGATACCGAGTGATCAGCACTTAAACTGTTTGTTGTGTAAGGAAAAAATCCAAAGATTTTACTTTGGTTCTGTTCCCATCTGTTCCAAATCTCGTGAATTCTTGAAGAGGTTGGTCTGGAAATATTGGGCGTAACATTTAAGTTATGGAATGGAGGCATATATACGAGCTTCTGATTGGTTTAGAGTGAGCCGTAGGCTGTACCTTTTTGACACCACCGGAATGCCAGCTTTTCTGTTCCTCTTGAAACTTGCAGTCCAGCGGAGCACTTGAGTCAGTCAGGAGTGCGTGTTTGAGTTAGAGATTCTGTACGAAGGAATGGTTGCACAGCGCATTTCAGTCTACTCGTCGATTTATTCTCTGAGTTTTATTATTGCAGCCATGACTGCTGCGCTCTTCTGATCGCTTTAAACAACATTCCCATTTATTTAATTTGATCAGGGCGAGGAGAGAAGTGCGATCCCGTGCTGGATGGATGGTTATGGGGAAAAGAGCAGGGCTTTCGGCGGTAGAAGTCGGCAAGGTCCTCGCAATTCTTCTATACCTCTTCCCTGCAGGTAAGTCTGCTCCAGTCACCATATCGCTTTACATTACTTTGGTATGAAACTTCTGCGCTTCGGCTTGAATTGTGTGTTAATGATCGACTATCTGCGTCGTTGCGAAATAATTTCATGTAATATTCTTTTATTTAGCCATTGAATGGCTTGTGTTATGACCGCGTTATACACATTAGTCTCCATTAAGCACATTTTAGGCTTTGCGTTCCCTGCATCCCATTTTCCTCTGGGTGCGTGTAGCCTATAACCGCTTCTAAGGATATCTGGAAATTGTTTTTAAAAGGTAACAATTTGATTCAACTTCGATCTAAATGGCAAATGCAACTACAGTTGTTGTTTTAAAATATTACCACCAACATGGCCCAAACAATCCCAAAGTAAACTGTGAGAACTGTTCTAGAGTGAAGTAGGCAATTTGGGTTTTATGAAAGATGTTTTGCCTAAGTTACTAAAAATTAGGATCAACTGAGTTGCATACAGTGTAAAAGTGGGACTATTTTATCTCTTGCTCCGTTGGATAGTGTAATCATAATATGATTATGTGCTGTCCTTTTAGATCATAGCTGTAGCTTTAAGGAGTGAAAGTAATCCGTTCAAACGAAACCTTGTTTTCCCCAGAAAGTTTCTGGCTCTGCTCCATGCGAGCATTCCGTCTTATTTCTTAGGTCTGTTTTGATTGGGGGAAGGGAAAACCACTCATACTCGTTCCGGAGCTTCGTTGTTTAGTTCTCGTGTTTTCTACAGTATTCTTGTATATAATATACCTCGGCCTATTCTGAGCAATAAGCGAAAGTACATTGATAGCTGTTTATTGCTATACAAAAATAAAGATCTTCTAAGATCTTAATAAAATCTTAATAGTTGCGAACCCGACTATTATTAACTTGGCTTGCAGACGTACTAGCATCAAACTTGTTGTGCAAGTCTTATTTTTGAAACTGGTATTGAGCCTATATTGAGGACGCGTATCATGTTTAACTTGATGCGCGTCCACATTCTGGTACAGCCGCGTTGTATAAACAATTACAAAGAAGAAATTGCGTTCGTGGCGACGAGTTGCCCGCTTTTCCCCCGACTGCGCGGGGGGTTGGGGGTTGTGGAATGCAATTTCAGCTAATAAAACTTATCAAGAATTTTCGCACTTGGCACTTCTTATCGCTTTTCTTTCAAGGCACTTATCGTCAAACAAAGAGAGATAATGCATTTGTTGGTCGTTGACGTATATTCAAGATTGAGATGGGTTCCTTGCAGTTTATCAGATGGGTGATAAATGCCTTTTGTTGCTTCGAGGTGGGGGGAGGGGGTACTTTTGGCGTGAGTTCATAGTGTGAAATGGCTTTTGATCCCTATGGCAGGACTCCCTAGAAGGCATTTTACTTTAATACTTGAAACTCCATAATGCTTGTAATTCAGGCGAAATCTCCGCCTCATATAAATGGCCCATATTGGGAGAGATGTATTTTTGAATAACTTATTTTATGGTAGGACTAGGCTATAATTTATTGGACACAACTGTAATTTTTCTCTCATGAAGAAATTAACCAAAATTAATTGGAGTGAAATTATACCAATTAATGTTATAATGTGTAGGATAAATATTTCACGTTTGGCTTGCATATGTCTTGTGCAGGATTTTTTTTTCTTGAATGTAACCCATCTAAATAGGTATTCACCCAGTGTCATACAGAATCAAAATTTTGTTGTTGGTTAGATATTAGTGGGTGTAAAAGTTTCATCTAGTTTAAAATGACTGTAATAGGACAGCCTGAGTCGATTTATTATTATGAGAGGTGATACTTGCAACTATAGTTTATGTGTGTTGGTATTGAAAAACTAGCTACTATTCCAGATATTAAGACATCATATTCTAGGAGAGCGCAAAGTTAGATTTCTTTTGTAATATCGCTGCATTGTATTGCCTTAGAGGATGTTCTGCATTAAGAGCCAGTCTACATCACGAATGACAACTGTCTTTTCAAAAGGAAGGCCAACGGTATGCATTTCAGTTCATTAAAAAGATGGTGGTTTAGTGAAATTGGGCCTCTCTTGAATGTTTTTAAACAACTGCAAAATTTTGAATCACTCATGGTGAAGCTGTATGACTGTGTGCATGGAACGCGATCATTTCCATAATTTAAAATGAAAACAGTGAAGTGATAAGTTTTGCAGATGTCCAATATTTAAAAAAGGAACTGCATTTCCAAGCAGAAAGGTAATGCAGAGAAAGGATGAGTACTTCTATCTTGCCAGTCATGTTACTTAGTGAATAGTATTTGCATTGTTGCCGATGCACAAACCATTGTTATTGCAGTGGCTGAAATTTTCATATTTGTTGCATCTCAATATGCAATTTCTTTGGTTTTTATGCCCGGAGTAGTCTTGACTTAAAGATTACACCTCAATTTAATGGGAACAAAACTAATGTGCTTGTCACCTGATTAATATTTCCTGCTGTGATGTGATTTTATGCCAAAGTGGCTCATTCTGGAACTTCATTCAGATTAAAACTGGCTGAATATTTGTTTAGAATTGTGCACTGAAAAAAAAATCTAACAATGTTTAGCTCTCTGAACAGCTTGGGTATTTTTGAAGATGTCGGCTCTTAGCGCCAAAGTAAATCAGTCAAATCTCGCTAGTTGATAACGGAAAAAATCAAACATCCTAGTAATTGTTGGAGTTGTGTTTTGAGACTGCTGATTTACCCTGTGAAGTCGACTGTTGTTGACCCTGGGTGTGAAACGGGCAATTAGCGGCCAGATTAGGGTTTTGAAAATGCTTGAGCTTGCTTTCTGTGATAAGAAGTGCTTGATAAATATCAGCACATTTATTTTTGGTCTCGAAATGGCTTGTGTTGTATGGAATTGATTGGTGCAAATTCTTCTCCCTGCAGGGGAAAGAAGTTGTTTAATTGAAATGGAAATTGTCTCCACTTTTAATTAATTGTTGTGCCTGTTTTAGTGACTCAGTTTTCCATAAATTGATAAATAGTATTCAACTTCTTCAGAAAACTAACTCAAATACCTGACAGGGTTTTTTCTCTTGACGGTGTTTTCTTTCGAAGGGTCGTGGGCTGGAAAGAAACGTCATTCTTTCTCATGCTACTCCGCCTCCGCCCAGAATTCAAACTCTTTGATTGTTGCTCAAGTAACTCAAGTCTCAGGGAGTGTCTGAAAATTATGTGACCTTTAATTACTGCTTTCGTGGAGGGCAGGTGGATATCTAATATCCAGATGGACGGGGTGGAATTGTGAGACGTCCCCTCTGCGCCACGGTTGACCCTGGAGCTAGAACTCAAATGCAGTCCCTTTGGGGCACAGGAAATGGGGATCCTGTTTCTTTAAGAGGGAGCTCTCCGAACTCTATCCCCCAGGCACAGCTGGTGAAACTAGAGCTAATCCTTTTACACTGGGTAATTTATTGCTCTGTTGGTCTCCTCTCAGTGGCAAATTACATTGTCTTCATTCAGGGCCTAAAGACCAACTCCCCCCACACGCACACACACAAACACAAACACTTTCATTCCTCTGCAAAGAGCTGAATTATTCACAGGGGGCTTTTTGTTCCACCTCTTTTCAGGAGCTCCCTCGCTTTCACACCCGTAGGAGTCCTATTAAAAGCCATTCTGACACTGCCTATGGTCACGTGATCCCGGGTCTTGTGTTATTACAATGCTGTTATTCTCCATTTCCCAAAGGTTAACACCTCAGGAGGGGGCCACTGCTGTGATATTCTTCTGCTAATGGAACCATCCCATCAATCGGCGCATTAGTGGGACATGCCGTTTACCAGTATTAACCTGGAAACAACAGAAAGATGATTGAGTTGACAGTGTTGATATTGAGTGGATAAATTGTGTTACGTCCACTGGGATCTTATCTCCTGAATGCCCACAGTGCCCCTATTTCTTTCTGTTTTTAAAACTGGTATTGAGCCCGCTCCCAGTATGGCGCTGAGGCAGCACTCCATCATTACGGGATGATGAACATTCAGATTTTTATTCTATTAGGTGATGAGCTGGTATATATAATAAGTGGCACATTTGCTATTTGGTTAGGAGTTGGATGTTTAAGTGTAGTTTTTGTCGAATAATGAATCCAACTTTTCCAGCTAAGGAAAATTCGTTGATGTTACACAGATGAAACTAAATGACGAATTTAGTGGAACGAAAACGTACAAAAATTTTGACCCATGTCTGTAAGGGCAAGACAACAGGTGTTGAAACCATACTCTGGTGGAAAAAGTATGACCTGGAGTTTCAAACTGATCAACCATTAGTTTTAGGCATGTTTCTCCATCGACTGACAGAAATGCCACATCAAGCTAGCTCACATTTGTTGCCCTTGTGGCTGTTTGCGGCTGTAATTATGATGCAGAATGGACTGCCCTTACATGCGGGAAGCAGAAATGTCACCGAGGCACGTAAAAAGTGCTAACTACAGGTGTCTGTCTGTGTGAGTATTTCTGCATTGTAATGATTTTTGAAAGATTATGGTTGTGCTGACTCCGCCTCTAAAGTTAATTAAAGTTAAAAAAAAAAAGACTCAAAAGCAGTATGACTTTCGATCTGTTCCCGTGTAAAAATCTTAGAAAGTTTACGGAATAATGGGGTAAATACTGATTCATTGCCAGTAATGGTTAAGACACAATGGTAATGACGAGGAAGGTTACAATATGAGATTTTATGGATGAAAACTATGGAGTAAGTAATTTGAAACTAAATCTTAATTCTCTCTGAATTCAGTCTATCGTAGTGGCATTGTTTTCAAATCATGTTGAATGCAATATATCGCCACCTGTTTTTGGAACAGTCAGCCTGGCAAACACAGATCTTAGCTGTTTTATGAGCATCTCATTAACACAATGATGTTAATAACACATAAATTGCCCAGCCATCACATATTATTCTTAGTTATTGAGCCGAATGATTCGTTGTATGATTTCTAATTAAGCAAGGTGAATGGAATAATTTAGACTGTAATAATGGGTTAATAGGTGTGGATCATGCGCCCTCCCGCCCCCCCCCACCTCCATATTTCCAACATCATGTCTTCTTCACTGGATGATATTGGTCACGGGGCCTGACTCGCATCATATCAGGAATAGTGCCAAAGTCTTCTGTCCGGCGAAAACTATAACATAGCAGTAAATATCAACAGGGTCCAAAGACTAACTTGGGCAGCTTTGATAGATCGATTATTTTGTCTGAAAAAAAAAAAAAAATCGTAAACAATAATTCTTGAACATATTAGAAAGTCTGCTCTTGGTATTTCTAGTGCATTTTCTATCCCTTGCTGTTTCCTTTGTAATATATTTCACCAGGAGTAGATAAGATTCCATAATTATTTTGTCTCAGGTTTTTGGAATGCAACCATTCCAATATCCGCAGGACTTGGGTGGTTCTGTGAAAAATGGCCTCTTTTCTCCTGAAAAACCATGCACCTGGTTCTGGATTTGCTTTAATGCGCCTCCACAATTGTGGTCAGTAACTGTGCTGAGTTCAAGTTTTACTCCATTCCAAAGGAATGAGTGCAAAATGTTACTTAAGCCTGTAAAATATACAAAACATATTTCATCACTCTATGGTTTGTCCAACCTTTTTATTTCAGCCTCCATTTCTACTCTTAATATTACCGCTATCGTTACCTTCACTGGTGTTATCTAAAATAGCAGCCGCATATATTTGACATTTGTACTGATTTGATTGAGGTTGTACAGAAGTGACTGAGTGCACAGGAGCTCAGAACAAGTAACAAGTTTGTTAAAAGAACCAAAGAACATTTGATAATAGAATATTTAATTAAAACTGATAAAGGCTCACAATAAAGGGCACATTTCCTTCCAGGATTTTTGCACTGTAAAAAACCTCCTTTATAAGCCTTTATCAAGATTAAATACATGTTATTACTTTAACATCTTTGAAGTACCTCTGTTAGTGATTCGGGAACATTGCTGTTCAAGATAATTGTGGATGAAAGATATGCATAGTGTTTGCGGCTTTGCCCTTTTCAGAATATGTTGCAATTATCCTGACTATTTGTACCTGGTGCTGCTTGTCACAGTCTCCCTGGAAGTGGCCTCAGATGAAACTGCCTGTTAGATTATTGGAATAGTGTACACTTATTGTGATGCATTTTTTTGTGTGGTCTAGTTGTGCTGTGCAGGCAGGTGCTGGTCAGTGTTGAGTGTATGTGCTCAGTGTCAGTGTTAAAATATTCAGGGGTGGCCTTCAACACAATCTGTGAGTATTGAGGCAGCGACACAATTTTTGCTTTTTGATTCTGTGGTCCAGCACATTGGTTTTGAATATATTGAATTTGGGGTTAAAATAGAGACAGCTTTGTCATAGATGTTCGCATTTAGATAACGCAAACTGTGCATTACTGCTCTTTTTATACTGAATGACTGTGAAGGCAATTATGGGACCGCAGTGTCACTAAATGCACAGTGCTGAGACAATGACTGTGCTGTTTGTGCGTTTGTGTTCGCAGCCAGCCTGCAGTGCAAGATTTTCAAGTGTAACTCTGAGTTCTTGGCCTCGGCTCCCGCCTCTGGCCCAGAGGAGCTGTTTTGCACCGCCCTGCGCGCCTACAGCACCTGCGTGCGGCGCACCGCCCGAAATTGCCGTGGGGACCTGGCCTATCACTCCGCCCAGCACGGCATCGAAGACCTGATGAGCCAGCACAACTGCTCCCGAGAAGGCCCCACCTCCCAGCCACGCCCCCGTCCCCGGACCCCGCCCCCACCCCGCCCGGACAGCAGCCAGGAGCGCTCCGACGGCCCCGAGGTCTGCCATTACGAGCGGAGCTTCGCCAAACAGGCCACGCCCCCCAATTACACCCACTGCGGCTTTTTCGGAGACCCCCACCTGCGCACGTTCAGCGATGACTTCCAGACCTGCAAGGTGGAGGGGGCGTGGCCTCTTATCCACAACAAGTACCTGTCTGTGCAGGTGACCAATACGCCTGTTCTGCCAGGGTCCTCAGCCACCGCCACCAGCAAGGTGAGAGATGCACTTCCTGTATTATGTGCATAATTCATACACTGTAAGCGCTTGTTGGAATTCTGTTTTGTCATGAATTTGTCTGGTGATGTACGGAATTGTGCGCATTCCCAAATAAATAAAGAAAGTGCCATGAGTCAGGTGATTTAGATGGCAGTGAATTAATCCTGTTTACCGCGGCAAATGGCTAGACCACATGCGTTGCAATCCCCCCAGTCAGGTGTTTGATGCTTCTGATTAGATTGTTAAAAGTTGCAATCATAGTCTTTACAGAAAAGAAAATGACCACTGACTACAAATTACTAAAAAGCAAATTAGGCCCTACCTGTATGCCAGAGAAATAATGTCCTGTTTATTAGACCCTGGAGGGTTATTACTGTTGGCTGTTTACCCTAAAATGGAGTCCAGTTTTGGACTTGAAAGTTGAATGAAAAATTAGTTGCCTGAACTCCGGCTTTCTGACATAATTTACAAACACCGGGTTGGTCCAACCAAAACATTTTAGCTGTTTATACTTTCTCTGCGAAACCAGTCTAGCAGAATTACTCGTTTTCCCACCCTGATTAGATGTTGTTGAGCCAGTAGCATTTATAGCATTTGTGGTATTTTTACAACTAAGCTGATCCTCGGATTGGGAGGCCTGACAGTTTTGCTCTGCGTCTGAGGCATCGACTCAAAGTCCCTGTTGTTCAGTGTGTCACAACAGTCATATTCTTGTTTGAGGGATTTAGACTATTAGGTGTGGTCTACCTGAAGTTTTGAGTTTCCCCTGTAAAAGCAAAGATTTGCTCACAAACCAACTATTTCTGTGGCTGAGAAAGAGACATACCTTTCCAAATCATTATTTGCCATTTTATTCCTCAGGTGTCGTAATCAGAGGTTACACACAATAAGTGCTTACCAGGTTGTATGAACAACTGAAGAACACCCAAGAGTTTAGGGGAAATTCTCAAGCATCAGTTTTACCATAAGAATAAATATCGCGTCTAGTTTACCTGGCATGTTTGGGCTTAGTAAGTCATTAAAGCAGGTAATTAATGAACTAGAGATAGAATTGAGGTATGATTCACCATCAAGATGTAACACTTCAGTGTTTAGATGCAGTGGCCTCATGAATGTGCTTTATGAAGATTCAAGGGCTAGAAAATCAAGATTGTAATTATCCTGTCGGAGACGAAAGCCTGCATCAATCTGTAGTTTCTGTGCCTACCAATACTGTGCAGTTGAACATCCTGGCCTCATGATCTTATAACATTAGCTTGGTTTACATGGAGCCTAATGTTCCGATTAAAATCGGTTTAGAAGCTCAAACCGAATAAAAATGTTCCATATAAACACTTCATTTCGAATTAACAGGCTGAAACGGAATGGAATTTTATTCGGTTGCAGAGGGGTAGAATATTCCTTTTCCCAAACCGATTAAAAGTAAAATTGAATCATGTAAACGGTGAAACGGAAAGCTGCTGGCTGCGTTCTGTCTGCGCACGCTCTGTCTTGAGGAGAATGGGCAGAGTGACGTTTCTTCACTTGCAATTAAGGTGGCTTTCAAGAGCAGACTGCAGAACTGGTCAACGCGGAGTGGCTGATTTTAATAAAAACTCTCGAAGAATGGAAATTATTGCATGCTTAGATGGTAGTAGAAACAATTGTGAACAGTTGAAAAAAAGTCCACGAAAAACTCAACGAAGCCGGGATAGGCCGCAACGTCAAACAAACTAGAACTGCTGGAAAACTCTGAAGACCGCTGTTCTGACAATTTGTGCTGCCTTGTCAAAGAATGATATCTTAATGCAGGGTGATCCTAAAGTCTTTCTTTTTGCCTTAATATTACAATATAAATTAACCTACAGTGGCAACTCTGTTATTTGTTTGCTCCTTATAACTTACTTGGATGCTAAAATGTGTTGTATACTTTTTTCTTTTTTTTTTTTTTAAGATAACGTGCCCCACACCACTATCATCCGATTACGGCATTTTCAGGAAAAGCCAGCTTGTACATGCAATTATTTGCCTGTAGGTCTAAAAGTGCACTGAAAAAAAAAAAACTCGTTTTGTAAGATATTTTTCGATATTTAAGATATGAGGGAAGCAATAAAGCCCAAGATCGTGGGTTTGAACAGAACCCCGAGGCAGCATATCTTGATAGGTGGCAGAAATTGACAGAACACCTGCTATAAGCATAAACAGCGCAATAACGAAAGCGAATACTTTTTTCATCAATCTGCGAATGTCACGCGGCTGTAAGACGTCTGTTCTGACTAAATAAGGTGGCCCATATAAACACCAGATCGGAATAGATCACATCTCATGTAAACAGTTGACCTGAAATCTTCAATCAGAATGATTTCAATCGGAATGAAGATAAGTCTGCATGTAAACCAGGCCAATCAGGTCTCTCTCCTCTTTTCCATTCAAATAATCTGTTAGCGGGTGCGGGTTGTTCCATCAATTTTATTTTTACCTATGTGAGCCAAACTGTGCAGTGTTTGAAAGGGATCTATGACAACTGCCGAGGCAATAAACCGAACTGTTAATGAAGCCCTCTTTTAGCTCAACAAGTCATAACGCTGGAATTACGACAGGAATAGCGTACATTTGCGAGTTCAGAAATACCATGGCTGCCATTTGTGTTATGCATCTGCTAACTAGGTATTTTATAAGTAGGGCAGCATACAGGAAGCTACAAATGTCTCCTCGTCAGTCTTGAGAGGGAATATTTTCCATAAATGAGAAGTGCTGTGTATGAGTAGGTGGCTGAGGTCTTGGAACCAGGCCATCGCAGCACTTTAGCTGAAAGGCGAAGAGCCCTCTCTAATCCCTCTTTCTGTGCTTCTGTGTTGCGTCCTGCGCTAGCGCTTCTTCGGCGTGTGCGTGCACGACAGCAGGGTGAGCTCACCGCATACCTGCTCCACACTTCGCTTCTCTAAAGACGGGAAACTCAAAACGTAAGGGACAGAACAAAGGGTTCATTTTGGGACTGTTGGGTGTTACAGCCCGTTAAAGAACCAGTGCTCTGTAGTCAGAGCGAGATCTAATCCTCCCGACTGCACCAAATTGCCAGCAGCCCCGGAGAATCATTGCGCCCTAGCAACTATCTTCATAATTCTGCTCATGTGCCAGTTACATTTGAAGTGAAGTCCTGACTCGAGGAAATGTCTGTGCCGGTAGCTGGTGTACTGTAGAGTAGAGTAGAGTAAAAGCAGTAGTTAACTGCGTTTTCTTCTGAGAGGTCTGATTGTAATGTGTGTTCATGCAGGGAGCACGTGACATAATGAGGTGAAATGATGCAGTAAATGATCATAATGAGAAGTGGCCACATCTGAATTTACCCTATATAGTGAAATTTGTTACTTTTCTTCTGTTTTATATGTTGCTGAGCAAATATGCAGTAAATTTTCAGTTTAAACTCTGCAGTTCTTGTGGAAGTTAACTGTGCGGGAACAAAAGAAGTGATTTTTGTCAGGCGTTGAATCACTGGACACCTCGGATGTGGTCAGATGCGTTTGATGTTTGATTCAGCAGTCTTGTTGGTTGATTACTGGGTGGGTTTACACCCCGTGTGTGCCCTCTGACCTCCTCGGCCAGTACACGTGCACACACGCGCGCACATTCTCACACACACTCATTTCTCCTGGGCCTCTCCGGTGCTGGGCCGCCCCTGCCCCCCCCCCCCTGCCTGCTCCCCTAATGAAATTAAGGAGGTTGTAATCTGACACGCTTTATTAAACGGACCTGCCTGCTCACCCGGGAGAGCTGGAGCGCCGTCACTGCTGCGGGGCGGAGCCGGGTGGGGGTGGTCCACCGGCAGGTTTTTTTTTTTTTTTTTAAAGAAGTCTGAAAGGATCGTCTTTGTGCGTTCCTCAGTCATAAAGCTCTTCTGCCCCAAATACTGAGCCTCTCCCTTCGGCTCATGTTCGTTTAAACAGAAAGTAGAATGGTTGGGTATCTATGGCCATTACGCCAAACTTAACTTGTTGCTTGTTTAGATGCATACATTGCAGTTATTGTTTTATCTGTGACTGTATGACAATGGCTACAGGTTCTGCACAAAATATATGTAAATATGAAAGAATAAAGCTGGCCGTCTCTACATTCTCCTCATATTTATCATTTAAAACTCCTCCGGGCGAGAGTTGAGACAGAAAAAAAATTGCCACTGTCCAAATATCAACAGACTGCAAGGTAAAAAGAAATGGTGATGCATTGGGAGTGATATGCCTTGCAAAACGGATATCTCTCCAAAACAATGATATGGGAGCTGTTATCTCACAATAAGCGTGGACTCGAATATCTTTATGAAAACGATGTGGCTGATGGAAGCCGCTGATATTTGACTGCCTCTGCCTTAGCCTCCCAGTTCTGCTTTGCGTATGTAAATGAAATGTCGACCAAGAGGGCTTGATGGAGAGCTAATGACTCACTGCATGAGTCTGTCTTTTGAGCTCAATTTGATCAAAGCTGGGTGCAGAGTAAAACCAAGATTTCCTGAACAGGCAATCAAAATTAATAAAAAATAGGAGAACCTCCTTAATGCTAAAGAAATATATGCCTTTGGCTTAACCGATTAATCGGTTTACTGTCAAAAGAATTAAAAGAACTTCACATGATCAAGTGCGGCTACTGTCTGAGCCTGTCGTTTTCAGCACATTTAGGGGTATCAGAGATAAATCGGATGCATTGACGGATTACCCTTAATGAGGTAACTATTACCCTTAATGAGGTAACCTAACAATCTCTGACATTAATGTGTTTAAGTAATGGTTCTGCCATAAACTGTCAGCTTGGTATAAGATTTGTGGATACAAGATGGGCACTTCATGAATGTTATTCTGGTTATTTCCAGTCTGCTACTTAAGAGTTCTCTTCATCTGTCATCAGAAATGTACCGACTCAGACTTAAACACAACTGCGAGTGTTCGATAATGCAGCCCATAGCTGTGTCTCTCAGCCTTCCTTCTATGTGCAGTGTGCAGAGCTCTAGAATGACACATGAAAAATACTTTCAGTTTTTATTCTGGGAAAAATTGAGTAACTACTTCAGTAGTTATTGTTTAATGGTGTGTGGTTAAACATTGGTTTTGCAAGCCAATGGGTTAAGTGGTGACCAGTTCACAATCGCAGTGGAAAGCCGCCTTCAAATATATAGCAGACGAATGCAGCCTTCAACTTGCCTGATACTGGATGGAATCATCGACTTGTTTGCACTCGGTTTCCATTCTGACAGGTCTGTCTGATGTCAGGCTAAATGAAGGCTGTGCTTCTCCAGCTGTTCTTGAAGGCGCTGCCATAACGGAAAGGCCTGTGATGACACAGCCACCTAAAAATGCAGCCTACCTAGGCTGCGGCCTGCACTTCGGGAAACGGTCTCGGTGTAGCACTCTGGCGGCCATGTTGTTTAACTATGCATCTGGAGATCATAAACGGGAGAGCATGGCTTCAGGGAATTATTCACTCTCACTCTCAGCTATAAAATTTGGGGAAAAAAGTGAAGCATTCCAAATTCCTTTCGCAACTTTTTCCTCGGAAAATCTATCTGGAATTCATTTGATACGTCAAATTGTATTTCTTACTCTTTTATTGAATTCTGGAAATAATTGCAAGCCAAGCAAATGCAATACTCCTTATAAACTTTTTTTTTTTCTATTTGCACATAAAAATTGCATTTTAGTTGCGCTACATCAATAATAACGGGTTGCTTTCATTTAAACGTGTCAGAGGAGGTTTGTTCGTTATCAGTTAATTATCCTGACAACTATTTTTTTTTATTTAAACAGTTGACCATCATCTTCAAGAACTCACAGGAGTGTGTGGATCAGAAGATGTATCACGCCGAGTCCGATGAGTTGCCTGCAGCCTTCGCGGACGGCTCGCGGAACGGGGGCGAGCGTCACGGCGGGAACGCGCTGCGCGTGGTGGAGAAGGTTCCAGGCCAGCACGTGGAGATCCAGGCTCGCTACATCGGCACCACCATTGTGGTGCGTCAAGTGGGCCGCTACCTTACGTTTGCCGTTCGCATGCCCGAGGAGGTGGCAACCGCGGCGGAGGAAGGAGACGATCAGGACCTTTACCTGTGCCTGCACGGCTGCCCGCTCAACCAGCGAATCAACTTGCAGGATCCCACGGGTCAGGGGCTGGGGCTCTCGTCTCACGGTTTCACCCACCAGTCGGCTGTGGCCAAGTGCCGAGAGCGCCTCCCTGTGGAGGACCTGTACTTCCAGTCCTGCGTCTTTGATCTGCTCTCATCCGGCGATGTCAACTTTACCTTGGCTGCCTACTACGCCTTCGAGGATGCCAAGATGCTCCACTCACACAAGGACCGGTACCATATCTTCGCGAGGTCCCGGAACGCTGGAAGCTCTGCCCACTGGGGGATGACCGTCCTGCAATTGGCTGTTCTGTGTCTTCTGGCTCTGTTGCCGTGGGCGTGATGCTCTCGCGTCAGCCCCTGAGGCCATGTTTGTTTTTTCGGTCAGTAGCGTGGTGCTTGTCAATCGTGGAATGCCGATAAGTTCTACGAGATGTTCCGGAGTGTACCGGAAATCTCACGGGGCGCGGATCCATTCTCCCGCCCTTTCGTAAGCCTTTCTGTGACGCCCAGAGTCCGACTCGGCTGCAGTTCCCAGGGGAAACGAAGGGGGGGAGTCATCGTGTTTCAAGTGCAATCCAGACTCATCCTTCAGCCATCGACTTGTCTGTTATCGTGCGTTTTTTTGTGACTCGAGGGCTTCGTGCAGCTGACCGAGGGATGGGTCTTCCTCAGAAGGAGGGACTCTGAGTGAATCGAATCCAATCTTGCACTTGGAAACGCTCTTTGAGCGAGGAGCGAGAGGGAGAGAGCCGTTTACAGAAGCGTCGACGTGATGTCGCCTCTTCGATGGGACCGTCTGTGGCAGTTTTCAGCGGAGTTCAAATTCTGACACAATATATTTATTTTAAAAAATGTTTTACTTTATCGTGAGGAAAATGGGGCCATGGACAAGTGTGTGTGTGTGTGTGTGTGTGTGTGTGTACATATATTTCCGTATGTGAACAAGTGCAGTTGTTCGTGCTCATACATCTTGTTTGTGCGTGCATTTGTATATCAGTATGTGTCTATGTTTGATTAGAGTGTGTGAGTGTGTGTGCACGTATGTGTGTGTGCGCATATTCCGAAAGGCTTTGGTCCGGGGAGGACGCCTTTAGTCCAACAGCCATGGGTTGAGCGAATCAAGATGTCTGAAATGGAGTGGTCATGTGACTGTGCTCTCCTGGAGCGTGTGCTGAACTGCCCTTAACGAGAGTAAAAGGGCCATGTTTTCAAAAGCTTGTATGTTACACCCTAGGGTCTACTATATCGTGCAAACCTGGCAGCCAAGGGTCAGACAGACCTGTGTCCCTCTGCCAAGAACTGACTTGGCAGCCAGATAGTGCACCCCCCCCACCATCTGCCAATCACAGTGTCAAAGTGATGTTCAGCACATTCCGACATCACACAGTTGTTTAAATCTCATTCAGTATTTATTAAGCTCTCTGTCCATTTTGCTGTGTTTATAGTTGTACGATTTAGTTTGTTGGAATGTAAATATTCCCGTCAAGGGACGCGAGTCCCCAGTCAAACTATGGAAGCAGTGAATTTTTTTTTCGCCGTGTTTATATTACGAAGGTCTTTTTAACAGAATGGTGTTTTTACATCCCCACACAGTGCAAAATATTAACACAATGTGGCTGCTGTGCTGTATTATAACATTGGAGAACATTCCTGTCACATAGTGAGAACATTTTGCTATTGCTGAGACGCAAGCGTCGTTAGCACCTGCGCACAGAGCACACAGAATGAGGCAGAAGGTGCTCGTTTTGTTTTTCCCTCTCTGGCTCATTTGCTGCTTGAAATTATGAGATTAGACAGAATCATGCCGTGGTCACAATTTTAAGTGCAATCAGAACGCAGGGTGGAGCTCGTAGCAGCACGATAAGACTTGGCGACTTCTTTGCCAAGTGTCAAAGTAGGCAGAGCAGCAACCTGCAGATATGTTCTCATTGGCCGAAGTCTGGACAGACGGACATCAAGGCATGGCTGTGAGTGCAGGAGCCAAGATTGTGTTCAAGGCTTCCACACATCGCCCTGCTACACTGCTACACTGCTACACTCATAAATCTAATTACCCGTCCGAGTCGCTGTTGACGGCTCGAAATGTGCCAGCCTGGCCCTGCTGTAGGGCTTGTTTGACTAGCCTCTCTCTGCAGACCAGGGAATATTCAAAAGCAACCCTTTTTTTGCCAAAGAGCTGGACCTGGTGCCAACCCTTCTCCAAGCAGCTGTGCTCTCCTTGGGGAGCTGTGCGGTGGGGAGCTGAAGAATTCGGCCCGAACAGAGGCCCTGATTGTGTGCGACGCTGAAAAGCACGGCTAAATTGGCCTGCTCAGTGATGGGATTTTGACAGCAGGGGCAGGAGTAGGGGGGACGTGGGAATATGTGGTGGGGCGCACCTTGCCTTTTACCGGCGCCCCCTGCAGGTTCACTGCAGCCTCACCCCTAATAAGGGAAATGTTGTCTTGCGAAGTGTGAGGAGTCACAGTGATGGTGACATCACGCCAGATGTTCCTATAGGAGTACCTCTGAATATATATGACATTACACGAATCCATGTAATTAATATTTGCTGCTTATGGACACCATGTTACACCTATTCTGGAAGGAAGTTAATTAGCTGGGGCAGAAAGCCTCTGAGGGGTTCATGTCCCTGCGAGCAAGGGATTTACAGTTTCTCACCTGATTTCTTCATACGGAGGAGTTTTTTTTAAAGCTAAACTTCTTGCTGCTTGTTGAGGGGTTCAGGCCTAGTTTTCGCCCAACTGAATGATATCAAATTAAAAACCTTTCCACAAGTCCGTTGCTTCAAAGTACCTCAAGATTGGAAAACAGTGTTCATCTTCCCTGCAAATATTAGCCGTGATTCTCACCAGCAGTGCGTTCATTGCCTGACCATGGAGCTGCAATACATGCTACATAATACACATCACTCTAGAGGTTTTTCTTCCTAAGTTACTCAAATGTGTTAGTCATGGTACGCCATTAAACCGAAGATCCAGTGCAGCTGCAGTGGTAACTGGCAGCCTTGCTGATATATTGCGGGTTTGGGGCTTTTTTTTTCTGCCTCCTTGAAATGGGAGGTGTCGGCACAAGCTGGGCTGTCTTGGCTCACACCGCGTGCCGACTGCGGTGTGGGTGAGAGAGGGATTATGACAGGGCCACCCAGTCTGGAGATCTGCTGTCCTGTAGGTTTCAACCCTAATTTGGCTCAAACCTGATTCCACTATTTGGAAGTTCTTGCTCAGTCACCTCCAACTCTGTTCCTGGAGGGCGACCGTCCAGAAGGTTTTCTCTCCAACCAAAGCAAAGCACCCCTCACTTACCAGTCAGAAATCCTGATGAGCTGCAAATTAGCCGAATCAGCTCTGCTGAATTTGGGATGGAGTAAAACCCTACTGGATGGATGCAGTCCAGGAACAGGGCGACAGACCACAGTGATCTAGGTGTCCAATGAGGTTCACTTTGTTGGTGTAGAAGTGAAAATCTTCAGAACTATGACTCTCAACGCAGAGTTGGGCAGCCCTGGATTATGGGCCCGAACTCCTCACGCTAACACAGTTTCACTGAAATTCCATACAGCTCACCGGTTTTTAACAGCTACTTAAAATCAAACTGAAATGATTGTAACGTCGGGAATCGTGCTCCTTTGTTCAATTTGTCTTGTCCCTCGTTTGAGAGATGGTTTCTCTGTGTCTGGTTTGTGATCGATTGTACTTACAACTGTGAGTTTAGACGTTCTAGATATATTGTGTTTATCTGTTGTGTTGAAAAGCTTCACTTAAACATTGTTCTGTAAAAGAGGGAGGGGGCGGGTGAATGTTTTTTTTATCGATATTGTGAACATACAAACACCATAATGATGCGTGCTGGTAATTATAGCTGCAGTACTGTTCTGTTTAGCTGCTGTTTAAAACTGAGGCCGTTTTGAGTCCTTATCATCATGAAAAAACAACAGGAAAAACACGAACTGCGAGGGTCTCTGATGAAGAACATTTTTTTTTCTGTAAATGAGAAATATTCACTGTTACTTTGAGGCAATATTACAACTTAAGCATAGGCTATCACATATTTTTTTTGAACCTCAAAGACATGCCATGAGAACAAAATGTTGACATTGTGGTTTTGTGGTGGTTGTTCTTTATTTTTTTATTTTTTGTTTAAGATGCACTTTATGTTTTATTCGCCTTTTCACTTTTTTTTTTTTTTTTTTTTGATTGGAACTTGATTGTGAATAGAGGATGCCGAAATCGTATTGATAAGAAAAGGGAATAAAAACTAGCCAATGTATAGAAAGAGCAAACTTTGTATGTAGGAAAAAAAAGTGATGCCATGTGTACATACTGTAAATTATTTATTGAGGAAATTAAAGTGTCTTGTTTGTTTTTATGAACTGTTGTTGCTCAACTCCTCATTTCGAAATTAGTTGTCTTTTTCGTCTCAATCTTATACCATCAGGTACTTTTGATGCAAAATCATTGCCAGTTCTAAATGGCTCGTATATCCCTCCACGTTTACGTTCCTTCTCACAGTAGTGCGCGAACCCCAGACCTCTCCGTATACTCTACATGAGAGTCTTGTTCGGCTGGAAATCTCTGCATTCTTCTGTAGAGCAGACAGCTACATGATTCAGGGCTCTGTTTCTGCTGTGAGTGCGGCACTGAAACACAATCTGACAGAGGCCCTCTTGACTCATACCGTCTTAACAAATAACATCTGGGAACTTGACAATTCAAAGCTGAGGTGTGAAGAAAAACCGAAGTTGGTTGCCAGACCAGCTGCTGGCAGCCCAGGACCTCAAGATTCATATAAACACTCAGTGCAGACTCTAAAGGTTGCATATTGAACTTTTTCAAACTAGTTAAGATTTTAATATTCTCTGGTGTCTGTTAAGCAGGGGTTTGAAGCTTGTAGGAAAAACTGCATTTGTAGTCTGTCTCCTTTCTCACATTTTCTCTCCTTTGTAACTGCTGTAAGGGGGGTGGGGGGGTGTAGTGAGTCAGCAAAAATGAGGGTGTACTCTGTTTGGTTGTCTCATCTCAGGGCAAAGTGAACATTGACCGCTGAAAGCAACGTGTCCATTCTGGGCTTGGACTATGCAAATCAGTCCCTGTGTGATGTCAAACCAGGCCCAGAATCAAAATGGGTCATTCAAGAACATGATTTTGAAGGATGGGTGTTGGAGCAAAAACATTCAGTCAATCTGGTTTCATGTTTATTTCAGATGATCAATACAGAGAGGAATTAAATTAATGACACACAGCTACTAAACACATCATTTTCATAATAGGGAACCTCTAATGAAAACAAAGTCTTAGGATCACAGAGTCAAACATACAGTGCGCACCTTTTCTCACCTGCTTAAAGCAAGGACATAAATAGAGCATGTATGCAGGATTTATGATAGCTGATAACTTTTCTGAAGTTTTTTGTAGTTGCAATCGATCATACGTGCTTAGAGGAATCATGACCAGATTACTTTGCATTAGGTAGCTTCTATGGCTAATAATAAAAATCAGACCTAACTTTATCCGCGTAAATCACGGTTACTGACTGCGGTCACAGATTGGGGGAAGTGGGTACTCTACAAAGAGAAAGTATGAAAAGCACCTGAAGGTACGAACACATCATGGCGGAGGCACCCTGTATAGACGCAACAGTATAACTCTCACAAGCACTGTTCCAATGATCTCTGTTCAGTGGGTGCTAATGGAGCATTTGGCAGTCCCTCGTTGAGTCCACAATCACGGGTACCATCAGTTGTGAATGCTAGCAACCCAGGTAAAAGCACAGCTCTACTTGGCTGTGTGAACAAAAGTCAGTAGTTCTTGGAGGAAAAAAATAATACAGAATTATTCCATTCTTTGTGTGTGAAAGCAGCTAGAAACTGACCCAGACTAAGGTATGGAAATACCTGAAAGTGTTGCTCTGACATTAATTTGGTATCACTGAAGATTCCAAAAAATTAGCTGCGCTAGGGGGAAATTGGTTATAAAAACTTGTTGGAAGCAACAGTGCAGCTCTAAACCGAATGGCGACACTTAGAGAAGGGCACCGAACTGGGAGTGACATCAGCTGAAGTGACTCATTGCCCTGCTCAGCCGTCCCCTCTCGCCCTCCAGATGTCTCCGCTGAATTGCTGTCAGGAGGACGACCTGTTTTCAACAGCGAGACCTCTGTTTCACAGCACACTAGGATGTGAATCATTTGTAGGTGTTGGATCCAAAATTGATCTAACATTACAAAACTTACTAGTGAAACACATTTGCATAAATGAACCGTATCGGGTTTCACTACCACCACCAAATATCTGAATTGTCCTCAACAATATAGATATATATTATATATCACATATTGCCATAGAGCTATACATCTTACAGTGTTTGTTATAATTCACCTGTTCTTTTAGGATCTTTGGGGATGTGACATCAACATGAGTTCAAATGGGCACTTTTGAATGTGCTAAAAAATAATGAGACTTAAGTGATTCGTCTATATAATTTACTTGTGGCATCTCAGTCTTTGCTGGATTGTTAGGTTTCATTCCCCACATAAACTTTCGGCCACTAAATACCTTCTAGTATTGAATACAGCTCTTCTTCCCCCAAGTGTAAGTTAATTGTGACTGAAAACAAACGTGTGTTACTCTTCTGAGGCTGTAATAGGAACAACCTCCCGAGCCTTAATTGGTCTCCAGGATTGGGACCCCATTCCTGTTAAACTCTCCGCCTGTATGTTCCTGTTCTGAGTCAAATTAATAGGAACACCTCCCAAGCTTTAATGTGTCTCCAGGAATGGGACCACGTTTCTCTTTGTTTCTTTTCTGAGTCTTATTGATGAGAACAACCTTCCAAGCTTTCGTTGGTCTCCAGGATTGGGGACTGGGGCCGCGTTCCTTTAAAAACCCTTTGTTCCTGTTTTCAAGTGGTCGTTCACCTACATTGGGGATTCTCCACCTGGGCTCTGCTCTGGGACAGTTTCTGGCCATAGCAAAGCCACGCCCCCACCTCTCCTGTCATACCAAAAACATTCCTGGGCTGCTGTCCCTCCGCTTTGGCCTCCAGCATCCTCTTCTGCAACCGTATTTCTCTTAATAAACACACCCTTGTGGATCATACTCTCAATATGCATTTGGTTCCTTGTCTGGATCAGAACATGATCCATGAACGATGCGGAAGGACAAACCAGTGGAATTTAAGCATTTTACTCCCAACACTGCGTAATACAAACGATCATAGTCCAAATTTGGTATTTTTGTATATTTAATATATTATATAAATATATAATGAAATTATATATTATTATTAATATATATATATAATTATATATTATATAATTTTTTGCAAATTTTTTCTGTGCTTTGTTTCTAAGGTCATTTTGAATTTTTAATTCATAATTTCTTCACAACATGAAAATGTGACTGATCATTTTTCCATTGTGGTCTTCAAATGAGTGGGTGAAAGTTCTGAGAAAAACACTTTAAAGTTTCTACTTTCTATAAATTTCTGTTTGCCTGGTTGTTGATATTTCTGGTTAAAGGAACTTGTAACTGATGATTTAAGCTGATTCAGTGGGTGTTACACGCACTTCACTCATTTTTTACCAAATGCTAAGTAGTAGCCTCTGGTTCTCACCCACTCAAATGACGGAAAGAGTCTGACCAAATCTCAGGGCATAAAAGGTAAGGCCCAAAACCACTTCTGAGCGCACTAGACCTGCAATCCCTCAGACGTCACCCTCTTAAGAATTGTCATGTGACTGTAATGGAAATCACAACACAGGCTCAAAAACACTTTGTGATCTGTTGACTCAACATTTCAAGAGGTTTTTGGAAAACACTGCTACCGGACCAAAGGCAACAAGGATAACACAAGCTGTTGTAAGCGTCATGTCCAATAGCCAGCGTCTGTAATAGTATGGGGTGTGTCAGTGAGCATGACATGGGTGACTTGCTAACTTGGAGGGAACCATTAAAGCAGAAAGATATGCACAAATTTTGGAGCAGCGTATGCTTTCATCTAGACGTCGCCCATTCCAGAGATGTTCTAGCGACATTCCTGCATTTTCCAGTAAGGCAACACCAAACCACATTCTGCATGAATTTCAAGTGCATGGCTGCGTGAGCAGAGAGAACAGATACTTGATTGGCTGGCCTGCATTCCTTAAATATGTATAGCAGGGTATGAACGAAATATACGGCAACAAGGGCCTTCATACAATCATACAGCTTATGACCTACATGATGGAGGAACAGCTGAACGCTCCAATTTATAGAACTAAACAACTTGTGTCCTCAGGGCCCAAACACTGAAAGAGTGTAGCTAAAAATTATATATAGTGGTGAATAGTTGATTGTGCCAACTTTTTTGGACCCGGGGTAGTAGTCATCACTGAGTACATTTTCAATAAGCAACAATTAATAGCATCAAATAATATGGCATTGTCTTGTTTGCGGTATAGTAAAAGGTGACTGCTATTTTCAAATCAGTCATTTTTGATTTTGTTTGTATTCTGTTTGATGTTCTTTTTCTGAGTTGGGGTTGTGAAAATAAACACCAATAACCCAAAACATTAAATCACTCACAGATGCAGCAAATAATGTTGATTATGCCGTAGCAATGGCACATGTCATGGTCTGCAGAGAGATTTTAGACTGTAAGCAAACAGTCATTTCTCTCGATCAGTGTGCTGGAGGTGGGAGAAATGTGAACTGAGCGACTTTGACAAGGGCTAAATCATTATGGCCTGATGAGAAGGTTAGAGCATCTTTGAACTGAAAAGACCTCTGGGGTCCCTGTCAGCAGATGTTAGAACCCACTGACAATGGTCCAAGTAGGGACAAACCATGAACTGGAGACAGAGTTTTGGGCGCCCACGGATTATCAATGCACAAGGGCTATGGAGTGGTTAGCACTGCTGCCTCACAGCAAGAAGGTCGTGGGTTCGAATACGGCCTGGGGCCTTTCTGTGTGGAGTTAGCATGTTCTCCCCGTGTTCACGTGGGTTTCCTCCGGGTACTCCAGTTTCCCCCACCCATAAAAACATGCCTCATAGGAACACTCCAACCAGTAACCCTGACCAAGGAACTGGCTTTAGAACTGGAGTTGGTTCCCCAGCCACCGCTCTGTGGCTGCCCACTGCTCCTAACTATAGGATGGGTCAAATGCAGAGGACAAATTACCCCACGGGGTTCAATAAAGTATATCTTATCTTAAGTCACAGGACTTTCAAAATTATTTACACAAGGAATGCGTCACAACACTTACTGGATCATACACTGCTGTGTATTGCACCTTCTAGCTTGCAGACTAGTCTAATTGCCCATTTTAATCCCGGTCACCTCTAAAAGCGCCCCCAGTGGGGACCTAAGCTTTCGAACCGGACCATAATGCAGTTGAAGGAGGTCGTCTGGTCCAGTGAGTCCGATTTTCTTTTTACACATGAGCTTCGGCTGGGTACATGTGCGCCATTTACCTGAGAAGAGACGGATTCAGGAAGCACTGAGGGTGGAACACAAGCCAGAGGACGGAGTTTGATACCCTGGGAAACAGTCCTCAGGAATTCAAGTGATGTCAGTTTGATGTAGCTGTTTTGGCAGCACAAGGGAGACCCTCACTATATCAGGAAAGTGGTTTCAATCTTGTGGCTGATGGATGCGAGTGTATGCACTAGTTCTCCTGTACACATGAGATTTGTTGTCTTTTGGCTTTCGAAAAAGGTTAGATACAGTGGGAGGGTTTATATTTTGCCAGGTACAAATATGTGCCTGCATGTCAAAACAACCCTAAGAGAAACAGTAAAACATTCTACTTAAATAAGCATTCAATATCTGTTTGGTTTGCTTCAAATATTGCCCTTGAAAGTACCTGGATAGACAAGACTCGACTCACATCTGAAGATTAGAATAATTTGATAGTATAAGCTGTCACAACACCACCCAGCCGCTGAGTTTCGCAAGATTTAAGGCAGAGACTTGGGGTGAGGCTGGATATGGTTGTGTTGCACATGGTCAGGGCCATTTTCTGTTTGTTGTCAGAGGTAATGGCTGGTTTGAGGAGGGCACCATGCCTGACCAATCAAGCAAATTCAATGCACTTAAACAGTGATGGGACCTCAAAGAAAATTATTTTAGAAAATTATTTGTTTCTAATTTGACAGGGATCATAGGCTGTCCAAGAATTAGTTAACATACCGAATAGTATCTGTTTTACCGACTGTAAATTCCACCTGAGGTAATTTCAGAACCTCACCAGCTATTGCAGTATAAATATCCTGATTCATCGATTACCTCACTTTTATAGCCAATGAAATACCATTGGATGATTATCCGTTAATTTCATATTTGAGCGATTCAGACGATGCGCTTTTTATTTTTTTAGCGAAATACACTGTATGTAAAAAAAAATGGCTTTAAGAATTGTCCGTGATGTAATAAGGGATACAGAGTTATAACTGACCGGTTATTGTACAAAGCAAAACGGACAATATAACGAAAAGAAATCGAAATAATCTCCGGAGAAGTGATGTTATTCTCAGAGAATGTCTACCATTGAGAAAGTAATAAATGCAACATGTGCAGGACGTTGCCACAAGATGGCATCATACCACCGGGTTACTTTTCATAATTTGACCACACGGTGGAGTACCATCCTCAAAAATGTCCGTTTTCAACAAGGCTTTGCTGTCGTGTTCATATTCATTGGCCCAAAAAGTACTTCATTATTTCCTGCTCATAAGACGTGACAATTGGGTAATTTAAATGCCACTCTGTTTTCTTCCGCAATTTCCCGTATGTTAAAATGTCTGATGGAAATAAGTCAGTTGATTTTCCCCATGGATTATTCACTGATGTATATAAGCCAGGGCTATTGAACCTTTTCCAGAAAGGGCCGGTGTGAGTGCAGGCTTTCGTTCCAACCAAACACTTACACACCTGACAAGACTAATCAACCCCAAGAGTCTTTGCTAAAGAGCTTGATTAGTAGTATCATATTTGTCAGTGCTAGATTGGAAGAAAGCCTGCACCCACACTGGCCCTGCAGGATAACGTTGAATAGCCCTGATATAAGCCAATCTTATTGACATGTCATCAAATATTGCACAAATGAACTGGGTCAATCTTTTACCACATTTTTTTCTGGAAAATTGTCGCCACTATTGCACTAGTTTGCAGCCTTTTTAGTAAATGACAATGACAATTTTATGACAATCTTCTATAAAGCGATCATTGAGTCAGTGCTGCGCTATGGTATAACTAGTTGGTTCGGCAATCTAACAGTTAAGACTAAAGCTCAAATTCTTAATTTGGTTAAGGCAGCAGGGAAGATAATGGGGCAGCCCCCACCCTCTGCCCCTAAAGACATCTATGTTCAGTCCACTTCAGTCCGACACAATCGTTATAAGAACTCATTTGTCCCTCTGTCAATCAAGCTTACAGCAGGGGGGGACAGACGCATGTGCAATAGGACTTGAGAGCCCCCCCCCCCCCCTTCTTTTTTTTGGGTTAGGTCTGTGTATGGACATAGGATAAGTCCCTAAAATATGATAAAATATGAGTCTGAATGGGAGTGTGCACGGGTTGTAAGCAGGCATGTGGTAGATGTGAGGTGGGTGTTGAGTGGGTGACTGTGTGTGCGTATAGTGATGTAGGGATAATGTCACTCAAAATGTTGTATTGTTCTGTTTTGCACTGTTGTGTTGCTCTATTTTTCATAACTATTTGTGCAGCATGAGCTTGTCCTCCAAATCAAGTTTCTCCCAAGGGAGACCTAATAAAATAATCTAATCTAAATTTAATCAAAACAGATTCAAGATATGTACAATATGTACAATAACCTAAATTAAAAACAGTAGTTTTGAAGAACCCATTGAAAACACTTGGTTTTCACTATGAAACCCATTCTGGAACCCACCTCATACACTTGTGCAACCCATTTTCGACCCTTTACAGTTTAAATATATATATATATATATATATATATATAGCCCAATAGTACAAGTATTTTTTATGTTGCATCATAACCCACTTGCCTGTTAAATTGGTTCTTCTCTTGTTCCCGCTGTCTTTTGAGCTGGTCCAGTTAACTGAGTTATTGGCCTGTTACTCCATTGGCTTGATCGCCTGTAGCCACTGGTTCTCCTGTGTATATACTGTACGTTATGGGATTTGTCTCAGTTGAGGCTGGATCATCTTATTATAAAGGTCAAATCTAACCCCTCACGCTAAGTTTTCCCCCCTGATGTCTTTTCCAGTGAGATACATTGTTATTGAGCAAATTATCAGCTACAGCAGGCTCTCGAAGCCTTTTTCCATTTCTCATCTTCCTCTTCATTATGAACATGCCCTAATGGTTCATCGTTGATCTTGAAATTGCCTTCCTTTCAGTCCAGTTTGTAACACACTGTTTTACTGGTTCACTAATATTCACAAAAGGAGCAATCACATATTGTATGACAGCAATTCCAAAAAAGTTGGCACATTATGAAAAATGCAAATAAAATAAAAAAGCGGTGATTAGAAAACTCTTGATGCTTTAACTTAAAATGTTTTTAGAAAATATACGCTCATTTCAAATCTGATGACCGCAACAGACTCCACTAAAGATGGCGCAGGGGAATTTTAGGACTAATAATTTTGTTGTGAAAAAGGTGAGATTTAACAGGTAAACTGCACAAAAGGAGTCTCCAAAGAGCACCAGTTTGCCAACAGATACATTTGCCAAAGACAAATTGAAAGGATTTTGGGTATTTCACCATCTATTGTGCATATCATCACTGAAAAATGGAAGGAATCCAATCAAATCTTGGCTAAAAACCACTGCTGAAAGTGTGTGATCTGTGATCCGTCCGACATCACTGTCTTAAGAGCGTCATGCGGCTGTGATGGATATCACATTATGGGCTCTTTACAGAGCAAAGCCAAATGCATACTGTTCAAAAGTGCCTCCAACTTCTCTGAGCTTGGTGTCATCTGAGATTGACAATTGCACAATGAAATCATGAGTTGCGGTTCGACATTTAAAATGGCTTTTGGTAACAAAAGCATCAGCCATGTTCTCCATGCCGTAGACAACAAAGACAGCCAAGCTGCCATTAATGTCCAGGCCATAAGCCAGCATCTGTTATGGCATGGCGTTGTGTCAATGAATATGGCATGGGTGATTTGCACATTTGCTTGGGCAACCTTAATACAGAAAGACATGAACGAATTTTGGAGCAATATGTGCTGCTAGCTAGACATTGTCTATCCATAGGCACCCCCATATTTTGTAGCAAAACAATGCCAAATCACATTCTGCATGGATCACATGCAGTGCATTTCTGCGTACAAAGAGTGTGTAGGCACTGCATTGGACTTCCTGCAATTGAGGAAAATACACAGTAACAATGAAGGTCCTGTACAACTGCACAGCTGAAGACTAGTATTCATTGAGGAACGGGGGTAAAATTTCACCGGCTAAACTTGATGAATGTGTTTAAATGACATGGTCGTGTTACACAGTGACAGAGAATGTCATCACATGGTACATTTTCAATACGCAAATAAATTCACATCAGATAATGTGTCATTGCACTGTTTTCAATATGGTATAAGAACAATACATTTTTCAAATCAGCTCCTTTTAATTTTATTTCCAGTTTCCATAACGTGGACATTTTTGTGAATTGAACTTGTAGTCTGTTAACCAGATCCTGTAAGTTCTGCTGATTTATGCAGTCACGTGACTATTCATCAGCATAAGCAGATGTAACGTATCTGATTTGATAGCTTGACTTGTAGAAATCAAGAAATTATGCGCATTGAAAAATAATGGTGAAGTAGATAGCTGAGCCTTTATTAGTGTGAGGATCCATTCACTTGGCTGAAGGTTTTTTACCCCTGTGAATTTGTTTTACAAAAATATATGAGCTGTTTAAACATCTGCAGAATGAAAACACATGACCTAAGTCATCTTGCACCTATTAGCACTGCAACAATAAATCCAGTCGGAAGATTACTGGCATCTTAACTGATGGGTCTGTTACGTTCGCGGAGGGACATCAATAGCGAGTGATGAATCCAACAAAGATATTTATTAAACACAGAATATCCAAACAAAAAGCACATGCGCCAACAGAAACATATGAATGAACAGGGGAAACAACTGAGGAATAAAGGAGAGCAAAAGGCCAACAAATATCTACAGGAAGGGAGGGAACAGGGAGCGAACAAAGTATGAACATGAGCCATGAGACAAGGTTAGTGACATGACAAACCCATTAAGAAGATGGGCGTGATCAGCTAAGTACCAATGAAGTATGCAGATCGAAGGAAGAGTGAAAAGGTTACGCAGCAAAGTAAAGCAAGATCTGAAATAATATCAACACAGGAAATCATGACAATTAACGCTTTACCTAAATTAGTAATATTAATAAAGTGTCTGTCTAGGAAGAAACACCTCCCGTGAATGTTAGTAGATGTTTGTCAACTGAAAACAGTTAATTGACACTAAGCTTCAAAAGGCCCAAAACCAGAACAGCACTGAAGGAATATGGAAATACCACGGCCAGCCAATAGCGAAGAAGCTGTGCATGCACTAGAGAAAACTAGACGTGGACTGGAACGCCAACACGAGGAAGATTCCATTGGCAGTACGGGACAGGACCGAGAACGGACAAGGCGAGAGACAAGGCAAGACAGAATGTGAACATAACAGGGTCCTTCTCACCCAGTCTAAGTGCACAGGTTTAAATTGTATTACATTCATGATAAAGAAGATATTTATGAGGCATTCACAGGAAATAGCCAAAGGCCTCCATTTGCCAAAAATGTATTGTTGGATTCACAACCTGCCCAGGCACACAGTTCAAAGCACAAAGGTACCCTGCCACTACTGGTCAAAAATCAAAATACATGTAAATTTTTAAATATTTTTAATGAATATTTAGTAAAATACAGTAAATAGCACTCAAATGCACTGTTTCAGATGATTGATATCTAGATCAGGTATGTCTCCATGGAAACATGTTGGTAGAATCAGGGGATTCAGAGTGACTGCTGGCATCAGTAAATTAGCGGAAGTTAGTGGGAACAGTATTCCAAAATGTCAAGGCAACTATGTTTTAAAGAGCTGTGAGCAATAATTAATTATGCCCTATTCTATTCTTCCATCCATAATTAAACCACCTTGTTCCTAGCAAGGGTCAAAGGGCATACAGGGGGCGAGAAACTGTTTTTCAATCCACATGCCATTTACTCACGCACACACACACGCTTGGTTAATCCGATTAGCCGTGTATGCAAGTCTTTGGACTGTGGAAGGAAAGTGGGGCAGAGGTGGACATTCCAGGGGTCAGAAAGTAAAAGTCCAGCCTGTTTTACCTCCAGCCATGAGCTCAGCCAGCTGATTTTCCTAATTAGTTCAACCTCTGGGCTGAAGTGTTGCTGCAATTCTGAGATCCAGGCAGTTGCAGCAAAATACTGGGACGGACTTTTACTTTCTGGGGATGGATTGTCCACCTCTGAAGTGGGGTACCTGGAGAAAACTCATGTGAATGCACAGAGGACATGCAAACTCCACAGCAATAAGCCTCGGCCAGATTTTGATCCCCCAACTGGGTGTGAAGCAAAACCCCTTGCAATGCACCACTCAGCCTCCCCCTACTGCCTCCATTTCCTTGAGCATTTTGCTGGCTGATTCAAAAGCATGACCAGGCACCAAATGCTTGTCAAAGGAGGATGACAAACAATGGCATTTACAGCTAAAGCTTCCAGCCAAGGCACATAGGTTTGGAGGAGGGACATGCACTCTTTAAACAGACTTAGAAGGCTATCTGTTGTGTCATTGTTAAAGCAAGTTTTTTCTGTGTAACCAATGAGGGCGCGCAGTCGGGATCCTCGTCTAAACTCTTATTTCAGGCCGACATACTATTAGCTTTAACAAAACCTTGGCACCAAATTGGAAGTTATTCTTACCCCAATACGTCTGTAAAGGGCATTTTAACGCAATTCGTGTTCAAGAACAGTGATGGAAGACTGCCTGTTTATAGTTATTAATTGGTTGCAGTAACCGGGTTGCCCACCAGAGGGCTCATGGTAAAGGTCGCATGCTGTACAAGCGCGACTTGCTCTTGTCATGTGAGACATGCGTGTGGTTTTTGAAGTTTGGTTCTTGCATTAATGTTATGGTGATACGTAACTATATGGACATATCTATAATGTATTTATGAAAGGTGACATATACACAGTAGGGTAAAGTGCCGTCGATTTGTCCCGTGTTTACTGGCTGCCTGCCTAGCATCAAATGGGCTCAATCAACGTATGAACCGAGCGCTTCCGGGTTCTACTCCAGAACCCCCATGCCCTTACAGCGCGCAGTCCATATAAAACAGGCCGGGACTGAGGGGATGGCAGAGGCAGCAGTGCGTTCATAGAGGAGAAAAGACCGTACCGCGAAAATCCTGAGGGAGGAGTTCAGCACCAGGTTACGTCAAAGAGCATTAGTAATGACAAGATTGAGTACAAGCAGCATAATGTGTTAAATATATAACGCATTTAAATTCAATTGCCTTTATTCTTCATCGTTTGGGACGAAAAACGCACTGACGCGGTCTGTAAATAACCACAACTTTCAACGCGCGGAGGAGCGGAACATATTTAGCACTGATGTAACAGCGACGTCAAAGCGATCTGCGAGGGATTTTTGCTCATAAAACTGTGGGTCATCAGCCATCGGCGATTGTATGTAGCCAGATATCTGCTCACGTTTCGTATTTATTGTAAGTTCGCTGATAAAAGCCGGAACACAATGTTACGATTGTACTCGGTCTTCGTTCTTGCGATTGCGGGTGCTTGGGAGACACTTGGGGAGCCGCAGATTATCCCTTCGTCTGCTACGCAGTTGAATTCGACCTCATTCATCCAGGAGGAAGAGCACATAAACAACACCTCGACACACACGTCTACCGTGGGATCACGCTTCTCATCCATTGCAAGAGATCTTCCCACTTTAAAGAATATTGTCATTTGTATTTTTGTGCTCACGGTTTTACTCATTACGTGTTTGGTCATCAAAGTGTACAGGTAAGCGTTCTGTGAAGGGCTCATGTACGGGCCTAACTCTTGCAATATAAATACGCTTTCAGTACATGTGCTAAATAGACCTGACGTACAACTTTGAATTATTTGACGATGCTCGCATAGTGTTGTACAAGACGCTAAATTGTCTTTTTATGTTTGCTTTTGTCTGCTATGAATTCGTGGATTATGGATTCGTGAATCCGCATGTTGGCGAGAGTGATGCTGCACAACAGCCCACACGGTGCAACATATGTTACGGCGCCAGGGTTCTGCTCCATAGATATTAACAGCAGTATCAGCCATTTGAAGTGACAGGAGGTTTTCTAGGATTTGCGTATTTAAACACACTTGATTAAACCTAAATTGTATTTTTAATAATACAACCACTTCTTTTTTTCTTTCTTTTTTTTTTGACTGAACATTGTCCTTAACCTGTCTTCAGAATTTTGGTTTATTGAACACTCAGTGACTCTCCTCGTCTTGACTTTATTTTCTTCTTAGGACTGGAAGAAAGTTGAGAAAAACGCGAAAGTACGACATTATCACGACGCCGGCTGAGAGAGTTGAAATGACCCCTTTAAATGAAGAGAATGACGAGGAAGACGACTCAACGCTGTTTGATGTTAAGTACAGGTAGGAACAGGCTGGAAATGAAGTGATATTGGCGATGAACAGACTTCTAGTCTGCTGACAGAGAAGCATATTTACTCTGTAGTTCATGCGTAAATATGCACTTGGAATGAGAACGCTTAGGCCGACGTGCTGTACACGTTCACACTGCTGTGTAGAATTAAAATTCCGATTGTTTGGAAAATCTGTGGTTTTTAATGTCATGTATTTAATTTAGCACATTATTAAGATCATAGTAAGCAGGCCTATTAGGAAAGCATGGTAAAGCCATGGTAAAGATCATATAGACATCCACCCTGCAACTCAGACACACCAGCTGCATGTGGATGGTCCTTGTATTGCACTTCTGTAAGCACATAAAAATCTCCTTCAAATCTAAAGTCAGTCGGTTAAGCATACAGACATATCAGTCACAGGATTACGTGATCTTCCTGCTCTATAGCCTTTTGTTTTGTTCTATATCTGTAGTCCTTTGACATCTTTCTATGAGTAATTTCTCCTTTTTTAGGAGGTTTAAATAAGTAAGTAAATAAATAAATGTATGGGATCTCAGTTTAAAATCTCTTTTGATTGTTAAAAAAATAAGAAGTCAGGAGTTTTCTCCTAATACAAATTTTTTGACATTTAACGCTGATAATTCTCGAAAGTGTGCATTTATTGGTGTTGCATTAAGGAAGTGGAAGGTATTCAGGCTTGCGTTCTGAGCAACCAGAATTTGATATTGCTGTGTGTATTGAAATTTGATGTGTTCTGTCCATTAATGATTTTTGGAAAACTGGAAAAATCATAGCTAGTTGGTTCTTAAAAGTTGAAGATGCAGTATTATACAGATAGGCCTTGGTACAGGCAGTGTCTTGAAATCTCTGGGTTAAGCAGCATATTGAGGTGGCCACTTGTTAAATGATTAATCTGCGGAAATGGCAGAGAATGTATTTGGAGAGCTGCCACAGGCACCGTTTCTGTTCGACAATGTAAATATGTGGAAAGGGTGTTGAAAGGCAGTTAGCTGGAGACTACACCCCTGTGCCCCACCAATTGTTCTCTATCCCAGGCCGTGCTTCCTGCTAATCTCATGTCACTTCCTGTTTATCTAACTCTCATTCCTTCTCTGTTCAATAAAAACCATCTCGGCATGTGTTGTACCTTGTTTTGCACGACTGAGAACCTCGATAATTGAGTAACTCGCTGCACAGCTTGAGCAGATGTTAAGAATTGCCCTGGTGAGCTCATTGCAAATACTGGATAGTTGCAATCTCAAATATATGTCCAGGTCCAGATCCATTGTGTTTTAGAAGGAAGAAATTACCAACATCCAGGCTCCAGAACTAACTTTAATGCTGTATACTTTTCAGATAAAGAGCCAGTCTACAAATGGGATCCCACCGTTTCCACTAAACAAACCAGGGACCAGTGACAATCCCGCTTCTCTTCAGAACTTTGCCCTGTTTTCAGTGTTCTGCTCTACAGTCTTACCAACAGGATCCAGCTGGCAAAAGAAAGAATTGAAAATGTGAACTCAAGGAGCCAAGGAGACTATAGACTCTAATATACTTGGGGAAAAAATCATTTGATCTTGCGTTTCATGATGAACAGCTTGGAGGGAGCTTTGTTCTACCAGTTGAGGGAGAGACATAAGTTTATTTTTTCCCATTTTAAGAAGAAATATCACACTTCATGTTATGACAGATTTGTATGGTGTTTTCAGATTGCAGAATGTGCAGTTTACCAGAGTTTAACATTGTCTGCCAAAACGATGCAACCATATATTCCTGATTTACCATATCCCTCGCTAAATTGAATGTGCAAAAGAGATGCATGTTGGCCAAGTTGTTTTATGACCGGAATTGTACCCCCCCCCCATCGACCAATTCTTCCTCTCCATGTTCTTGTCTCAGCACACTTAATTTCATCTTCGTGGAATGCTTCTGGGAACTTTGACAACAAACCCTGTTCAATTATTTCCCAGCCATCATTTTCATCATTAGAATGTGGAAATATTTCTGGAATTAGTTTGCTTTAGTCAGGAATCATCTAATCACAGTCCATGGGGTCCAAGACCTGGTGGTTTTCTACCTTACTTTTTCCTGGTGGTCAGGTGCAAACAGTTGGACCAATCAAAAGCACTAATTTTTCAGTTGAATGGTGAATTCTCCTTGCTTAGGAAAAAAGGAAACCAGGGCTAGATTTGGATTTGAGGTCCAGATTTAGTGATCTCCTGCTTTAGTTAGTCCCTTGAGCCAACTGACATCAACAACTACAATACCCAGCTACCCTCACCCACCCCCGCAAGCGCCCATTCTGTATTTTCCATGTGCTCAAAAAGTACTGCACACAGTTAATTGGCTGAAATTCTGTGAACAAGAAAGTCAGTAGTATACAAGTACTCTGTCCCAGTTTATTGGCTCAAACACCTACTCTTCAACTTATGGGCAGCTTTTTTCCCCTCTTGAATTAAGATGTTTGGTATTTATTGGAATGAAGGGGAGCGATTAGCCTTCCCATCGACATGTTACATGGATGGTGGTGTGTGGATCCCTTATAGCAATAATTATCAGACTGCTTACCTTTTATATATTTGTTATATTGTTTACTGCAATATAAAATAGACACTCTTGATTATGCTGTGGTTTATCTTGGAGATACTGTCAACCTTTGAAATTTATTCATGAGAACAAAGGTTTTATCCATTCGACTAACCACTTATGGATTGTATGGATTGTTTTGGTCTGTGACACTGTTAAAATAGCTTTTGGTTTGTTTGTATGCGCGTATGAGCATTTTGAGCGAGTTCTAATTTTGCTGCTATTTAATGTCTAAGCAGGAGAGTATATAATGTCCTTTATTCCTCAGTCATGTGGACCTGTAGGAGTTAATGACTGCCATTTCTGTCCTTAAAGGTTTCAGTTCGTTGTTTTCGGGAAGGTGCATAGTCTGCATTGGTAGAATAGCATTTTTTGTGTGTACGTTTGTGTTTGTAGCCGTCTACTGAGCTGCTAGGATACAGACATGCAAGGACCCACTCAGCTTGTACTTGTGGTAGCAGTGGAATAATTGAAAATGAAGTATTTTCTCTCATCAAAGTTTTTCTGGTCTACCCATAAATGTTGTGATGATGCAAATGTAAATTTTATACGTGAGAACACCATAGAGGAGAGACGTGTTAACCAAAGTAAAATTCCTCACCGCATGTTCTTCAAGGGCACATAAGTTATAAAAGTATTAATTTTTCTTGTTGCGTCAGACGCATAGTGGTTTCTGTGCTTTTATTGAGGATACAGTGTTCTGCAAGATTCAGGCTTACCGTGTGTATTAGAAGCATTACTCTCGCCCTGAAATCCTGGAAAATGAACCGTAAAACGAGAACCAAAATGTTGTGCCAAGTTTTGCATGAGCAATTTTCATGTCTCAGAAGAACAGTTGCAGTTACAGAAATGAAGTGCTTTGAATCATCTTTGCATACAGTTTGGATTCTTTGAATGGCGTGACTAACAGGATGTATCCTCTCTGCGCTGTCACATCAGTGGTTTCATAAGGGAATTGTGGGAAGTTGGGATCTGCTCCAATCTCCAGGTGAAAATGTTGCGCAATATTGATTTGCTTTAATGTCACAATTTGGAGGTCTTGCAATCAAAAATGCCTGCAGTTTGCACAATGCTATCTTGAAACTGCTTACAGCCAGGTCATTCGCTGAGAGGGTGTTTCTAAGGCAACGAGTGTTCATGCTGGGACAGCTTGTTTCCTTTTTGCCCCAGGTGTCCATATGGTAAATCCCGCTTCGGTCAGTTAATCCTAAATTAAAGCCACTAAACTCGCATGCCTGCTGTCCTTCGTTCGCTCCATCTCTGGGTTATTTACGCAGGTTTTTCCTGTTTTCTTTCCTTTAGTGGATGAGTTTAGCCACTATAGGCTCAAACTGCAGCTCAAACTTCTAATTACTGACATGAATATCCTGCCACCGCAGAACGATGAACGAATACGTTCAAGTTGGTTTTGCTTTGTCTGTACATGAAGGACTTTAAGATTACTGTGAATCAATGCTCATGATGGCATCCGATTTTACAGTTAGCGTTGGTGTTGAATGTCTCCTACTTTTTATATGTGTCATTATTCCAGTCCATTTCTGTTCCAATGGGCAGTAGTTGTGATAAATGAGCTCTGTCATATCATGGCTGTATCATGTGTTAAAATGACCAGTTCTGGGATGTTTTGTTATGGATTTGCTATTCGACAAAGTAAAGTACTTTACTTTTCAAAGTAAAATTTGCATAATTGGCATGGCTTGTCTTGTACAGCTTTGCGTAGAACTAATATAACATGGTGTGTTATGTCAGTCAAGACACATTTAAGCTATGGAGATGATTAACCCTCTATTAACCACCGTCGCATATCTGCTTCATGAAGTAAAAGGGTTAACAGCCTGGACACCCTGCTGGTTTTGTTTCTTATTGCCAAATAAACATTTGAGAATAACTTGAATGGTTCGTCACTTTAATTTTTTCATTCGCATTATTACCCAATGTAGCAGATCTGCTACATTTTGGAAAGGTGGGCCAAAGGGTCGATGGTTTTTTTTTTTTTTTTTTCCACCATTTTTCAAAATATTGGCCCATAATCAACATATTTGCCTAAGGAAATGATTTTCACACAGTTGGAAAAGTCCTTGGTTAACAGAGGGTTAAGGCACCGAAATGTATAAATAAATTCTACTGCACTAGAACTGGTCAACAAAATCAATATTTAAGGTGTCTCCATTCTCCTCTACCTACCATCAGTAACAAACTGGAAAGTTCTGATAAAACTGTATTGGAAGTATATGTGATTTATCTTAAATTCAATCTGTGTTGTATAAGAAAATGATCATTAATGCTTTTTATTTTTGAACTCTACCAAAAAAAAAAAAACATTTACAATGGTTACAGACTTGCTATAACAGGATTGCAGTGGACTTCTACTGCTCGAAATGCCTGTAACGAGAGAAGTGATTCATTTTGATGTCTTTCTGAATCCCAGTTGCTGAATTTATGTCAAAGATTTCAGGGTTGTTTTGCATCTCCTCTGGGCTGCTTGCACAGCCCCATGACTACTTTTTTTTCCAGAAAAAACATCCATTATGTGGCATCCCATAAAATATCTGCCTGTTGACATGTTCCACTGCCTTTTGTTTCTGATTTTTCTGACCAGTGTTCAGACATGATGTTGTTCTGCCTTGCATGGAAATTTTATTTGGAATGGGATCTGAAAATATGATTTTACCAACAACCACGCCTCTGTCACCCATTTTTCTCTCTCTGTTGACACTCCGACTGCCTAAGCACATAACAAGCATGATTTGAGCTTAGGCAGTTTGTGTTTTAGGACTTAAGGTTCGTGGCTCAGTGTTTTTCATTTATTGAAACCATTCTGAGACTGAACTGGGCTCCCGTTGTGCCTTTCTCCAAACACCCATGCGATGAAGAGGGACATTTTCAAATTAACTATGTTTCAAGTGCACCGTGCATGTCAATCTCAGGTCTTGGACTTGTCGCAAGAACAAGGGAAATTATGTGGTTCCAGTAATTTACCGTTTTCATCAATTACCAAATTGTTTCTTATGCATAGTACCTTATTTTTGGTTGAAATGCTCTGGTTAAAACTCTTGGCCATGAACTTAAATGCAAAACAATATTTTAGACATGCATCAAAAACCGGAAAACTTTCTTCAAGAAAGCCGTACAGAAACGCGCGCAACTCATACACGCTTCTCTGAGACAGAAGGGGCCATTCACACAGCACAGGATGTGACGGGAATGCACATTCTAGACCTGAAACAGACCACATCGAGAAACGGGGGCTCATTCATAAAGACAAAGGCATTTTTTTTTGCGGAACAGAACATCTTAATCATTCACACGCTGTGACGACGGAACACAGCAATCTGCGTCTATTGTCGCCGCGTGGTGCCCCGGAGGCGCTTTTTTTCCAGAGTAATTTGGTTTAGTACTATTGGTCATGGTCCATTTTTCAGCTAAATTTAACTCGCGCTTTTTACAGATAAACACATTCATTAGGCAACTCGGGACGACTTCCTGACGTCTGTGTCAAGCCAGTCTATTTTTAACAAAACTTGAAGTTGTGCAGCCGCATGCAGTATTTAAAATGCTTCAGTCGTAACCTCTTCCCCCACCCGCAAAAAAAAAAAAAAATCACATGGATGCAGCCACCCTAGTAGCTCAGCAAAGACCGGTGTTGTCACTGAAGTTTTCAAATATTTTCGGTAATTATATCCCCGAACGCCGAATGGCGTTTCGGGGATATTATGTTTTTGATCCGACCGCCGCCGCCGCCGCGCCGCCCTATACGTGTTAACGCGATAACTTCAGTAATATTTCAATTAGAAATGTAATGTTTTGCATATAAGTAAGTATCGCAAAGAGGAAGAACTGATTCGATTTTGGACAATTAACAATTTCTAGATTGGCCACCAGGGGCCAAAAACGGAAAAATCACAGTTTTTATCATATCTCTGGAAATATTTGTCCGATTGAACTCAAATCAAGTGCAAATGAAAGGTCATGACCCGAGGATGTGTCCCACGATGACATTATACCCGTTTGGTACAAAATCTTGACACAAGGTGGAGCTTTGTCACATAAAATTCACCATTTTTGCCATATCTTTGGAACCATTTGTCCAATTGACATGAAACTATGTGCAACTGCAAGGTCATGACCTCACAACGTGTCACATGATGACATAATACCTGTATGGTTCAATATTTTGCCACCAGGTGGCGTTTTGTGATGGAAAATTACCATTTTGGCCATATCTTCAGAACCATTTGTCTGATTGACCTGAAATTAAGTTCAAATGAAAGTCTATTCAAGGATTGGGGAATTGGAGGATTGGGGGCGTTCGAGGATATACTCCAAGCCATAGCCTCCGATGGCATAAGCCTAGTTTCATTAATATCATTTTTCCTTTTCTGATGATCACATACTTGACTCCCAAAACAAAGTTCTTGCACGAACGAACGCTGAAGCAAAGGACGCGCACCAGAAGCAAGAAACGTGGGCCAGTGTAAGGATCTGAGCAACTTTGACATTGGCTTGGCACTTGGGTCAGAGCATCGGCAAAACAGCAGCCCTTGTGGGGGTGCGCCCAGTCTGCATTGGTCAGTACCTACCAAAAGTGGTCCAAGGAAAGAAATCCGGTGAAGGGGCGGCAGGTTCCTGTGGGAGGGGGCAAGCAAAGGCTGGCCTGTGTGGTTCGATCCAACTGAAGAGCTACTGTAGCTGTAAGTGCTGAAAAAGGTTATGCTGGTTCTGAAGGAAGAGTGGCAGATCACACAGTGCATCAGTTTCTTGTGTGCGGGGCTGTGTCGCCACAGACCGGTTGGGGTACCCATGCTGACACCTACAAAAGTGCCTACCATAGGCACGTGAGCATCATAACTGGACCATGGAGCAATAGAAGACTGCAGCCTGGTCAAAAGAATCCCATTTTCTTTTTCATCATGTGGATGGCAGGGTACATGGTACCTGGCTGCGCTATAGGAAGAAGGGGAAGCCTCTGGAGGTAGTGTGATGCTTTGAGCAGGGTTCTGTTAGGAAACCCTGGATCCTGCTGTTCACATGGATGTTACTTTGACATGTAACACCTACCTAAACAAAGTTTCAGACCAAGTCCACCCCCTCATGAAAATCGTATTCCCTAATGGCAGTGGCCTCTTTCAGCAGGATAATGTGCCCTACCACACTGAAAACATGGTTCAGGGATGGTTTGAGGAACATAACGATGAGTATTGACTTGGCCTCAAAGAATCCCCATGTCTCAAAGCAATGGAGCATCTGTGAGATGTGTTGGACAATCAAGTCTGATTCATGGCAGCCCTGCCCCTCTTGGAGCCAGATCCCACAGCACACCTTCAGAGGTCTGGTGGAGTCTGTGGCTGGACTGGTCAGGGCTGCTTTGGAGGCATAAGGGGGACCCACAAAATTTAAGGTAGGTGGTCATAATGTTATGGCTAATTGATGTATGCTTGGGTGTGTGTTACATTTTTTTTTGTTTGTTTGTTTTTAATGTTCAGCACTTTACAAATGTTTTAGGCACGGTAGATTTGTTTTTAATTTAAATTTGACCTTATTTCATTTATTTTTTTATTTATTTTCCTCATTATTTTTTCTGTCTCAAAAAATGTTCCCATTTCACTAATGACAGTTGGTACAGGTAGCTTGGCCTCAACAGAGCCCTCATCTCAACATCAACAAGGCAGTCTAGGATTACTGAAGAGACGGACACAAGTGAGACTGAGTCTGCAGGACACTGCCAAGTTCTCCAATAGGCTTGGAGCAGTCAGTCAATTATCTTATATTACTACAAAACTGCAAAGGGTTTTAAGCAAAGGGTAATCACACAAAATATTGATTTGATTTAGTCTTAAACAGTTCACGATCCTTATAGTCCATTTTCAAAATTCAGAAACCTTCCTTCTCATGACTTCTGGAAGCATCTATGCCTCACATAATTGTATTAAATGTGCCAAAAACTTAAGTACAGAACTGTATGAGGACTCCTCCATTAATTTTTAACAGGTTTTGATTATTTTGCTCTCAACTATTACATTTTTGCGTGGGTTTCTCATTTTATCTCACGATAAATGCTTTTGTTGCAATTTTTTTTCCGTAGACAACACACTTTTTTTAAAACTCAATCATTCTGACCCCGTCTGTAGCCCATTGCGCGGCGTATAGTGTCTACGTTGATTTCGAAAGCATTAGTCCATGAAATAAGATGACAGAGTAATAACATAAAGTTCATTTGTGTGAAGCAACAGAACAAACTTGATCCATAATGTCAGTAACTGCACAGGTGTTCAGAGCAAAGGAGCAATAATGTCGAGATTTAATTTCACTCCTGGCCTTGTCCTTATGAACAAACACCACATCACGAAGGTTAGTTCTTATCCGCAGAGAAAACAGGTCTTTATTTCTGTGCTGGCAAATGCCCAGAAAACCATTGTTCCATTCAGAGAAGTAGCCTGCTCAGGGAACACCTTTGTAATACAACAAACATGGTTCATATGGGAATGAACAACCTGTTCACAATAATTATTAAAAAAAAATTCATGCTCACGACCAAGTAAAATAAATAACAATCTTAAGACATAGTACCTGCAAATCTGCAAAAGAGAACAGACTCTGAGTTGACAGAACAAGAAAATACAAATAAACTATAGCGTCATGGAAACTTTTACAAACTGCAACCATTTTACGCAGCCTGCCCATTATTCTTATCTCAGCAAAGTCACACACCTGAATGATTCCCAAACCATGTTAAAATTAGGCGTTGTATTTTGGAAGAAACTTGTAATTATAAAATTATCCATTTTAAATCCTTTAACAATGTAAAATCACAGCTAACATGTTAATGGTCCGAGTCATACACTGGTAGAAAAACAGGAAAATAACAGTTTCTGCTGCCTCCCTGTGGCCAGAGCACTGCATTGCAAGCCTTGAAAGTATAAATAAATCCATACATTGTAAATGTAAACACAGTCTGCTGACGCTTATACTTTAACTCAAGTAAGCGTCCTAATGGTGAGCTCAGGAAAATGACTTAGGAACTGCAGAATAATATGACTGGATCGCACAAAGTGCACAATGTAGATCCAAACCATGTGATTAAGGAATGCCCCGTATCTCCAATGATATTTCAGTGAGTAATGCAGGTACACACGGTCAGAAAAAGTCTTTCCTAACACACAGCTCAACTACACTGGCTCAATTATTCCAACCAAGCTGGCTCACTTTCACACCTTAGAGCTGGACCCAGCCCCGGCCATCATACCTCCTTCCCATTGCCCAGATACAATCAGGCTGGTTCATTAAACATTTTCCCACTTCAGAGCTGGAACTGCAGTGGTTCATTATACCCCTTTCAAACAGAAGAGCTGAGACCAAGGTGGTTTATTTTACCCTTTGCAATATTTCACATGATGAGATTCCCAATATTGCGGTGCAGCAACAGCTCCACCGTACGGAATATTTTCTCGTGCACAGCGTAGAATAGCATAAAAGGCTCAGTCTTTCAAATATTCCTTTTCCTTGGCTTTAGCAGCATAAAAACATGGGCAGGACTTGAAACTCAAAGCCCCACCAATCCACCGCGCCACATTTTTACAGCAGAGAACCTCTGCCTTCTCTGTGAGGAAGGACAACAAGCATGCTACGTTTTTGCCTGAGTGACAACTGCTTCAAACTCCACTTCCCAGAATCCCTCCCTTTAGCAGTGGTTACGTGTCGTCATCATCACAGGGCCCGGTGTGGAGCCGAAGCGCCCCCTGGTTGTGGAGGGCCTGTAGTGTGCTGAACTCCAGTGGCATGGTGTGAGGGCTCTTGTGGGAGGTGTATTCGTACGTCAGGGTGTCGTAGTAGTGGTATTTAATGGGGTTGCCTTGCGTGTCATGCGGAAAGGGCCAGAACCCGTACAGGTGGATCTCCTCACAGAAGCGCGTTGCCATGGTGTACATCAGAAGGCCTGTCGTCGGCCTCTTAATTAGGACTTTGTTCGTCAGCCAGTAACTGCCAGGAGGGAACATAGACAAGAAAAGAATATTAAAAGAATGAATATAGGAGGCTCAATGTTTACCTGCACTGCCTAAGATCATTTAGCAGTGCCCTTAAAACATGTTTACCCCTTTGCGCAGAATACAAATAATGCCAATTTCTTTCCTGTCATGCATGAGCCTATTTAGACTTTATAACTTAGTATTTGTGTCACAGAGACCCTAGAAAATTATTCCTGTGAAGCAAGACATTTGCAAATTCAATTACAGAATTAATTATATAAAAATTAATTCATGAATTAAATTTTGGAATTTACGGACGCTGGCGTCTATATTTGCACAAAGGGGTTAAGGAAACAGCACACATAGATGGGGCAATACACAGAATTCAGAGCAGATTTGAGGGCCGGCAAAAGAGTTTTTGCAGTATAAAGCTGTAATAAATAATAGTTATTAAGTCATCACATCATTCTCAACCTTATCAAGTTTAAGAAAACACACCCAGGCTTCACAAAATTACTCACTCTGAGTAAGAGTGTAAGCCCGAACAAAAGAAAATGAAGTATTTTCCCCACCAAAATGTTTTTTTCTTCCTTTATTGATGTTTAGTAATTACAGCTGTAATATGCTGTGTCTTAACAGCAAGCATTATAACAATGCGCAATCGGATTACACAGGGGTGCAGTTCCCAGTGTAATTCAGGATGAGAGCCTGCCAAATTCCCTCTCTGTCAATCTAATCATCTTCCAATTTATGTAGCGACATAAATTCCTCCCATTTGGATCTGACTGGTGAATTTTCTGGCACAAAACAGCGATTGAGCACGACCCAGCGGATGCTACAGGCTGGCGGTGGATGACATCAGTCTCCAGGCCTTCCCCCCCTCTGCTGTTTTATGCGACAAAACAGATCGTATGATAAGCAAACTATCATTCAGCAGCGACCGGCCTTGGATCTGACCTTGTGACCATCTGGTGCTGCACTGACTAGAGCAAGCACCGGATATCATGAGCAATTAACTATTCCAGCCAAAAGGAATAGAATTTGTTTGATGAAATTTAAAAAAAAAAAAACGATTCTATTTGACAAAGCATGATGCTAAGTCTTCACATAAATATGAACACATAAAATGTACCCAGTTTTAGCTTTCATGACAACAATTTAAGTTTCATTAAACAAGATCCTCCAGAATGAAAATACTCTAATACATCATGTTCTGCTCGGGGACAGAAAACTGTCACAAGAAAAGCAGACAAGCAGCAAAGCAACAAAAATAGCCTCAAAATGTCTGAAAATGAAATCTGTTCCAGGATCAGCTGCTACAGCTCTCCAGAAATCAAAGCTCTCAACCTAAAAATAATCAGGCACAGTTAAAAAGTACTCAGAAAAACAACATTACTCAACGGTTTTATTCTTGTAGTTTGACCTCCAGTCTGAAGTAGTTGGTCACGTTTACAATCAAAGTTCTGTCATCTATTTCAGGAAGAAAAACTGGAGCACAGGGACACAAAATAAGCCTTTCAATGCTGCGAAAACGGATTAGTTTCTGCGCTACTTTGTCTGCAGCACAGTAATGCTAGAGACGTATCGCCGAAGAGTCAACTATAGTCATCTGAAACAGGTGTAGCTAATAATGAACATCAATTGCCTGTTACAAGCTCATAACCCACATTCAGTCAAGGGCTGTATGGTCACCTGTTGGCGTAACAAGCTGTCATCCTCAACCCGGCCTACTCCTCCGTTTCTAGATTTAACCCTTTGAACCCTGTATTATACAAAGGGGTCGTGACCCCCATCTAGGCCGCAACATGGCTTGCTGTGATGGGGAAACCACATGATAGTAACTCGTGACTTTGATCACATGACTTTCGAAGGCTGATTTTCTGGCATTTCGGGTTATTGCACGTTCTCTATGCAGCGGCTACACCTAGCCCGTAGGGTTCACAGGGTTCCACTCCATAATCTGAGTGTTTTTTCTGGGGGGGTGCACCTGTTGTAACGACAGAACTGAAACTTAAAGGTACCCTATTATGCCACCAGGTGCAGAGCCAATTAGTTATTTCAAGCCATTTCAAAATCTTTTCCCTCTTGACATCACAAGGGGAAGAAACCAACCAGAGGCAAGAAGGACTGATCACCATCAGCCAAGCAGTCAATCAGATTTCATTATTCTGGGTGGTCACTCCCCCTTATGATGTCAGGAGGGGGAGACTTTGAAATGGCTAATCTGCTGTACACCTGGTGGCATTATAGGGGACCTTTAAGAGGTTGTCCTGCATAGCTCTTACCCGCGGACGGCGTGCAGCAGGCGCAGTGAGGGGAAGGCCGTGTGCACGTCGAGCGCGTGCTGCAGGATGAGCCGCACCGCCCACTGCACCCGTTCCTCCCCGCCCTTCGCCATGAAGGCGGGGATCCACAGCACGCTCCCCTCCAGGTCCCGCAGCCGCCGCAGGAACCGATCTCGCCACTCCGCGCTCGACAGGTCGCTGAACGCCCGCTGCACCACCGACGGGTTCATCGTCACTAGGCTGGTGCGACGACCCACATCAACCGCGAAATCCTCGACCGGGGCCAGGTTACACCTGAGGAGGGTGGGGTAGGGAAGTGATGGAGGGAGGGAGGGGTGGGGGAAGAGAGAGTGAGGGAGAGGAGGTGAAGGAGAGGTAAATGGAGAGATGGGAAGGGAGGGGGAGGGGGAAGAGGAATGGTGGGTAGGATAGAGAGGGAGGGAGCTGTAGAGAAAGACGAAGGAAAAGACAAGAGGTAGAGAAAGTCATGGGGCAGGGAAACCGGCAGACAAAGCGAGAGAGGAGAGAGGGAGGGACATAGAGGGAGAGAGGAGGGGAGAGACGCTGCACGCAGAGATCTCCGAGCTCCACACCTGATGACGAAATTGTGGCCGTCGATTTGGCGCCCGCAGCTGCTGTTGAGGAGGACGCCGGAGTTCCCCACGATGGCGCAGCGGCGGTAGTGCTGGTCCTTCATGGGCGACACGACCGGCAGCAGGCGGTGCAGGCTCTCGGACACGTTCACCGTGCTCTGCCGGTCAAACACGTAATGGATTATGTCCCCCGGCTTCAGAGCTCCCTTCAGCATGGAAATGTCCCTCTCAGCATCCAGGAACTTCAGAATGCTCTTCCTGAGGAGGAATTTTCAAAATAAAAGCAAAAATAAAATGGAAACATAAGAAAACCACAATATGAGGACAGGTTACCTGGGCTTATTATTAATCTTTCAGGGGACATGCAGCACTCAGAGAAACGCGGCCTTGAAAAGAGTGAAATTCACTGATCTTGTCCGCACCATATGCAATATTCATCTGAAAAGAAGGCAAATTATTTTCCTGATAAAAAAGGCCAATCTTGAAAACGGCATGAATCTTCGCTTCTGAATTAATTCTCCCAGCTTCGGCGCAGAATGCGCATTTAAATCACTTCCACTTGTTTTGCTGACAGACTGCAAACCTGAAATTGCTTTGGTGGTTCACTTTATTGATCCCCTTTAAAATATAGAAACCTCAATCAAATCTCTCCTTAGTCCTGACTAGTGCGCAACTGCGCAATTATTCTCCACTCCCGCTGAGAGCCATTCCTTTTAAAAAGGAGAAAATTCATGCGACAGAGCTTGGAGTGGTATGGGCCCAGGTTATAAATATTTTAATATCTACTGTACAACAGTCACCCTGAATGCAGAGCACTTCAACCAATCAGCAAAAAAGAAGGAAATGGACCCAATCCACCCCGCCACAACTGCATATGGCATTTAGGCTTTTATTTTTCATGATTAAAAAGAGGTAACCTGGGAATGTTTTGAGTCAACATATTCAGCGCATTTACAGATTAAATCTCTCTGTGAATGAACGAATGGGAATGTTTCGTCTTGACCACATTTTGTGCAAATCCAAGGAGAAGCTTCTTGACAGGATTTACAAAATACCTGATGGAGTTCGCAAGAGTCTTGTTGAACCTCCATTCTGGAGATGGGGTTTCTGTGCTGGTTCTGGTGGGACGGGAGACACTGCGCGCCATTTCAGTGTTAGGAGTGAGGCTCACAGCCATGTCCCCACTGCTAAAACCACAAAACAAGAACAATCACTTTTGTTAAATACTCTCAGCTTTTAACCCTTTGAGCACTAAATGTAGCTACTGTTGCTCAATGATGCAAGATGCCAAAGTCAAAGCTGTTGAAAACCAATCATGTGGCAACTTGTGGGTCAGCTCACGCGGTAACGGAGTTACAAAATTGGTATATTTGTATCATAGCTCCAAATTTGTGACCCCGTTACCGACCGATTTTTTGCAGTTTTCACCCAAAATAAATCAAATGAACAAAATTGGCTGTTTTGTTTTTAGAAGTACTAGGGAAGACACACAAAGCCATTTAAATTTTTGGAGCTATGATACAAAATACACCAATTCTGTAACTGTTACTGCGTGACCTGGTCCTTGTTTAAAAGAGCTCCCGCAGGGGAGCTCTTTTAAACAAGTTGCCATACGATCGTTTTATAACAGTACAAGATCATTTACTTATAATTTTTCAAAAATTTATTTTGTAGCACTCTAAGCGTTAATGTGAGGTTTAAAAACACAACAATAGTGCAGGGACATCAATGCTATGACAGTTAATAAAGATATTCTGGGGCGAGTCAAGACTTCCTTTGGGAAATTTCATCCCTCAGAATTTCACACTCAATTGTTTGCATCTTTGAATGAGCAGAGTGTGTTTAAAAGCACTCATTAGGATCTACGTCACAGCTGCCCATGTGGACAAATAATTATCAGATGTGCCTTACAAATGCAGTAATGGTCCATGGAATGTATGGGAAGCCTTTGTTCTGAGCAGCAGTGCAAGAAAAAGGTTCTTTAGTGGCAAACGGCTGAAAACAAACCAATTAAGTTTCTGACTGCGAGCGGCGTCTCGCATACATTTCTCACACTGGAGATTTCTAAAGAAAGAATAATCTTCCTAATTGAGGGACTGATTAATTTTTTCATTAGATAAGCATCGTTTGGTAATCCGTACGCCATTTTGAGCCCACAGAGGGTTTCCAATGTTTCTATGGAAACCCACAAATTAATGAGCTTTTATGATCTTTTTTTCCCCTCGCTGCCTCAGGTCAGAAGAGGGAAGCGCTCAGTGAGAGCCCCGCGATCTTCTGCAGGGCGTGATGAGCTGCATAATTCCTTCTGCTTTTCTGCATATGAATGAAGACAAGAGGATCGCATTATAACAAGGGCAGCTTCGCCAGTGAGCAGAGCGGCCTGCTAAGCCCACAGGCCTGGGTTCAATCGAACCTCTGAAGCCAGCACTCGGCTAATCAGTCCTCTCTGAGTAAATGACAGGTCATTGCCGCAGTTCTTAAAAGCACTCAAGGTTGTTTTAAGTGGCGCTAGCAGCTAGTCGGTTTACCCTGTTGAAACTGCCCTGAGTCGCATTATTTAACCAGCACTGATGGCAATGCCTTTGGGTACGGGGATGTGGTGTCCTCCAGGGGATGGAGGGCTACATTTGGCGAGTTTTTTTAAAATGCAATTTTCAGCAATGACCAAGTCAACCATCTCGGTGGACTGGGTGCTTATGGGCTACTTGAGCCAGAGCAAGTGAGGTACATTGTGCTTCTCGACCCGATCCGCAGAGAGGCTCAGCAGGTGCACTGTGGAATGTAAATTTGCAACGACCAGTGCCAAGGAGTTCAGGAGAAAGTGAGGCAAGGCTGTTGCTAGAGGGATGGAAAGCGGTAAGGATTCCATTTCCCCAGAGCTTTGGGCAGAGTCGCAGTAGGAGAAGACCCCTTGTTTTATTTTTAAAAATTGCATCTAAAGCCATATTCCTAGAGTTCCTAGTAATAACCCTAACAAGAGAGGTTATTTATCTCCATGAATGAGAAGTCGTCATGTGGAGTGGGGCCTCAATCATCTGAAATTAGGGGGCAAGGTCATCGTTATTAGGTTTGAGATTATTTTAATAAAAGAACAGTTCACTGATAAATGTAAAGAAATAAATAAATGAATGCATTTTATTTAAGTTTCACATCTGCACCTGATGGCATTATTGCTGGAGTCAGTCTCGCCTCCACTACTTTGGTTAGTCAGATGAGGTGCCAGTGAAGATAAGGGCCCAGAAAACCAATCAGACATTCCAAATTTGGAGAAGGAGAGATCAAAGTTAACATTTTGGCTTGAAGAAACAAGCTGAACATTAAAAGCGCACTGAAATCAGAGGCCGGAGCGAGGCAGCTCTGCTAACGGCAGGCTGTCTGATGGTATCAAAATCATCAGCGCCTCAGAATGTGACACATTGAAGATAACAGCCGACGCACCTTTTTGACTTTGGCAGGAAGCTTTGCTGGTAGAACTTCCTTGTATCTCCATGTTTCCTAAACCAAGAAGAAACACAAGACCTGTTGCAAGAAGCACATTGATTTTCATTTGCATTACAGAGCCATAGTGTACATTATAACATACGACATTATAAGCTGTGCAAACGGTTCTGTGGTGCTTCTAAAATTAGAGATACAGTCAGGGAAATGAAGTAAACTTCAGGAAAATTTAAAAACCCCCAGACATTATTTTTGTATTTATTTCCATACCAATGCAATAAATATGCTTCACGTCGTGCTGATTTTAAATGCCTAATACGTGGTAGAACCAGCCAATTGGCTTTTACAACATTGCTCAGGTAGCTGCTGGCCAAGCCTCTTTTTCTGGCATTCCGTCAAACCTAGCACAGTCAGATTTGATGCTTAGGGCCAATGTCGTGCTTGAGTGGTGCTTTCAATCTTATCCCACAAGGACTTATGGGGGTGCGGGCTTTTGGTTATTCAGCCACAACAGATTCTACTCCCCGGGCAGCACAAGACATTCTCACAATTTCACTGGAATGTTCAGTCAGTAAACATTTGCCCAACATGGCAGCAGCATTGTGAATGTTTTCTGCTAACCTTGATTAGTTTGGCAAGTCTTTTGTTATGATTCAGAGCTAAAGCAAAAACATACAACAGCATTAGCCCACTTTGGATACAACCCGACAGCACTGTTAAAAAACAATACATTTCCAGTGTAAATTGCTTCAGTAGTGAAGTAGCTGTGCGAGGAAAGAAGTTATCTCAGAAGTAATACAGCATTCATTATGCAGCTAAGAGAAAGTCTATTAACAGCAAAAAGCAAGAGACCGAATCTTTTTATGGTATCTCCAGAAATGAAGCAACAAACTGTATTATATGATCCAGACAAGGAGCCAAACGCAGATTCAGGGTGCAGTCAACAACAGAGTATTTATTAACAGGAATATAGCGATAAAAAAGGGAAGACCGAAGCCCAGAACTGCGGCAAACACTGCTTTTATTCCCAAATGGGCATGAAAAGGTAAGCAATCAATTAATAATTTTATCTTGCCTGGAGATTAATCAGCCACATAGTAGCCATTCCTATAACACGTGAAATTATATAGTGATTCACATAAATTCACTGACCACATCAGTAAAAGAAGCATTCCCTGACCTTACACTCACTTCATGATCCCCCTTGTGTAACCTAACCTGATCCGTTATCATCAGTTAGTTATAATGGATATCATTTTAGTGAGCTAGCAACCAAGCGCTGCAACTAATATTCTCCCAGTCATGCTTTTAACTTTTTTCCACGCACTTCATAGGTCAGAATCCTTAGTCGTACCGACACTTGTGTTGTTTAGTCAGCCATAATATTGCAATATAAGGAGATTTTTCTTTTTCATGGATGTCTCAAAAAAAAAAAATTAAAAGCAGACAGCATTCATGGGAATCAAAGGTCCATTCCGTAAGAGGTGCGGATCAACCGCCTGATGAAGTATGCAGGATTTTCTGACAATTTCGACAGCCCCGTGTCCCCAGACAGCAGTGATGCTGTGCCGTTGAATCAGCAGGGGCAAAACATGGATCTGGATCAGAGAGGCTAGCTATCAAGGTGACAATTTAACTACCATTTCCACTCATTTCACGATCCCCTGAATATATAGTTACGCAATCCTATGCCAGCAGTTAGCTAGTTTAAATACTATTTTAGAGAGTTAACCATCTCACTTCCCTCAGATCAGACATTTAACTTTTTTACATTCGCTTCACACATGAGACAAACAACTCCAGACCTGGGCGCATTCTGTGGGCTCATTTAGTTGCATTTTATTGTTTTAATGTTTTCCACGCAGTTATAATCTCCTAACTGAAAGGTCACCTAATGCTATTCCATCAATTAGTAAGTTTCAATAGGTTGGAATTTTAGCAGGCCTCAAAATTATGAAACAAACATAATCCCCAGATCACGAATTTAACTTTTTATCACTCTCTTCATAATTGCTAAATAAATTCTGGCTTAAGTGCATTCTGTTGACTCTTTTAGCAATGTAGAATTTTTTCCAACTACATGGCTTTTCAACCGGGAGGAACTGAGATAACTCTTCCTAGACCAGGACACAAGCGATACGGCTAATGCTGGCAAACTCTGCCTCAAATCCCAAACCAACATAAAAAGATAAGCAATTTATTAGCAATGTTAACACCCTACGGCAATGAAGGAAGATTACAAATCTTTGGCCAATCAGCAGCCACTTGCACAACAGGTAAACAAATAAACTCACAGACTTCATATGTTGGCTTCTGTGTCCGTCTTGTATGCCTGAAGACTGGTCCCGGCATTTCCTATCAACTGACAACAGTACACAAACTCGGCGCTGCGACCTTTGGTGGTGCAAACATATATTTGCACCACACATGTGCGTCTATCTATCAGTCAGTCAGAAAGGGACAAACAAGTCATAGGATATACCCCTTCGGTGTAAAAATATGACTCGACACTTCTCATCAAAATTCAAGTCAGCAAAAGATACAAATTGATTATTTTATTAGGAAAGGAAAATTAAGGAACAAAAAAATATGGCAACAAATCAGAAGTAAGATTTTAATGAAACTACTAATGTCTGATGCTCTTCAGAAAACCCTGGAACTGAGTTCCATACATTTTCAGAAAAAATATCTGGCAATAAAAGTACAGGAATCATGGTATATAGCTACTGCATTTTGCATGATCTACAGTTTTTACCATATTGAGCCCATTCACAAAAAACATTTAGTATTCAAGTTACAAAGGAGAAATAGCCATTTTCTTCCTCGAATACTACCATAATCTTCAGCTGTACTTTATAAATATCAACTGAACCATGCAGCATTAGTGGTAATAACATGTCCTCCATGAGTAGGTCACTGCAGGCCAGTAATATTCCCTCAGAAATGGATGCCATAATTTTTTTGTGGCTTTTATGAAAATTTACTGCTAAGCGCAAAAGATAAAATACATAACATCTGCATAAACGGTGATAGCACATTGCTAATAAGGTGCTTTTAACTGTTTTACAGTATTCTAGGCAGTGGTTGAGATACACCTTAAAGCAGAAAAATAATTATGTACTTGCACATACAGTGAAAGAATAAACACTTTTTGTATATCGTGGTTTCCCTTCATGAAGATTCATACAAGAGTCAACTAGAAAATAACGGCCACTGAGAGTAATGTGCAGATAACAGAAGAGATTCAAGCCAAGAACAATCTTCAAGAACTTAACTGCAGATAAATACAGTATAATGGATGTCAGACTTATTCCAGAGAGATAATTGACAGTAGCTAAACTTTACCTGAAAACAGGCACTTGACACTTCCCATTTGAATCCCTTCACCAAAATCACCATTTGTTTACTATGGAAAAGCCAGGGCCACACTGCAGATTTACTTCACTCAATCGTCATGAAGAAAAAACACTCTGCAGTGTCTGTAATCTGACGGGCGTCAACCTTACAGACAACACAGAGAGATATACTGAAAAATAAACAACCACTGTCAAGCTTGTCATCTCTCTTCTCTGCCATGAAGTCGGGGGGAAAAAAAACCCTTTTTGCCTATTCGTGATCTTTCTTTATGGGAGAGAAATATGGCACCAACAGGCAAAAATGCACTTTTCTTAAAAGATTCTCTCATTCAAATGTTATTATGACAAAGACTTTGTTTACCGTTGACATATAATCTATCTACAGCATGACAACTAGCAGAGGTAATTACATTTGCGTACCTCACACAGAGCTTAAACTTGCTCAGAAATGAACTTCTGTCCGCGGCAATTAATTACCTCTCTTGTCTAGGACACCTTACAGATAATACAAGAACTAAGAAATTGCTTTACCAAGTACGTGAAAGAACAAATAATATATGCAAAGATATACCTGCACGAGTGATTTCAAAAGACATTTATTCGTGAGTAAAATTCAACAAAACCCTGAAGGGTAAAATGAACTCTGATGAAGGACTCAGCTCTCATGCTCTTGTAAGACTCATGGTGCTCCTCTACAGTTCTTTTGTGACAGAAACTGTGGCCTCGTTCCTGGGTGGTTCCTTGTGGTTATGCCATTCATAATGGCACTTTAACTGAAGTACATATCCCTCTGTAAATACTGTATAAATTATACCTGCAGATGCAAAAACTGTGCCATTCGCTCTCAATTACAGTATTAAACCACAGTCATGTACTGACAACATTTATTGTGTAGATGGAGTCAGTTAACTTCACACAGCAGGCAGAGGACACCAAAGTAGGAGCCAAAATATTAAAATCACTCACAGGTGCAGCGAATAATGCTGATTATCTTATAACAACGTCAGATGTCAAGGTCTGCAGACAGGTCTGCAAACAGTCGGTTCTTGCATTCAAACCACTGACAGGGTTTTGGGCGGGCAATGCTCATTGATGCAAGAGGGCTATAACGGTCATCCCGCCTGGTCCAAACCGACAAAATGGCATCTGTGGCATAAGTTGCTGAGAATTTCAATACTGGTTATATAATAAATGAGTCGCAACAAAAAGTGCATCATACTCTGCAGTGTATCGCACTTTTTAGCTTGCAGACAAGTCAAAGTGCGCGCTCTAACCTCAGTTGACCTCTGAAAGCATCCCCAATGGGCATTTGAGCGTCAGACCTGAACCTTGGAGCAGTTGAAGAAGGTCGTCTGGTCCAGAGTGTCCCATTTATATCAAGTGCTTTGGCTGGGTACATATGCCCCATTTACCTGGGCAGAGACGGCATCAGGATGCTCTGTGGGAAGAGGACAAGCTGGTGGAGGGAGTGTGATCCTCTGGGAAATGTCCTGCTGGGAAACCCTGGGTTTGGGAATTCAGGTGACGTCAGTTTGATTGAGCTGTATTGACAGCACAAGGGGGTGGTTTTAATCATGTGGCTGATCAGTGTATATTCACTTCATATTAACAGCCATTATTTTGGAATGAGATGTTGAACAGTCAGCTGTGCTCAATTTTGGCAAGTAAGATGGTCCCCTTTCACAACTTCCACGCTTCTGAGATGACATCCCACTAGATGTTAGAACAATGTTGTCTGAATGTGCTTCTATTCCAGCCATTAAAGCATGAATGAGACGAGGCAGGGATCTTGGGTGATAACGCTGAGTATGAAGTCAACTCTCAGGGGATTCTACTGATGCGTAGAGGGTTGAAATCGAAGGGGACATTCCCCACACTGATGAAACTAACTTGAAACTGCATCCACATACTTTTGGCCTTGCAGCGTACATCTACAGTAAAAAAAAGTTTTTGCAATGCAGAATGCAGAAGGTAGAGAGTACAGCTGTTCATCAACCATAAGCAGGGCACCCTTGTAATTAAATCTGATGAAATTAACTAATCAAGGAAATTGATCAGTTTCATTGATTTCTGTTTCACTTGCGAAGTCAACTGTTACTAATCTGAACCAAAATTTACGGAACTCGATAACTCAGTCGCCACAGGGGCCGAGTCATGAATCTCCCCGATCCCCATGAGAGATCATTTGCAAATTTTTACAGCCACAATGTTAGTGTTTTTACTCTTGCTATGACATTAATATGCATCTCTGTACATGTATATGTGTGTGTAAATGTGGCTCAAAATGAGCAGAAAACACAAAACCTGCAAAAAAATTTTTTTTGACAAAATGGCCGGCGGCGGCCATATTGGACGTTGGAAATTGGCGAGAATTGATCTTGAACATTGCCAAATAAACATCTTTGACTATGCAAATTTAGAGAAAAATCCTATAAACTTTGAAGCCTTCAGAGACCTGGAACAGAAAATCTCTGCGGCGGCTCCGGAACTAAACCATAGAATCTCCCGACTATCGTCGTCGGGGAGACACAAATATGAAGTTTCATCAATAAACGCTTCTTACCACATCAAATTAAAAATGGTCTGCAGCATTTTATATCAGCCCTACACCCGTGCTGTACTCACTCCAAGAAAATGTATTTGAATTTAATGTACAGGGCACTTTCATTGGACGGAAGTGTTCAGACAGAGCAAACATTTCCCCATCGCTGGTCTAAAAAGACAGTGAAATACTGAATTTTCTACCTTCGCCATGACTCCTCCAGAGTCAGAGTCAAACTCAACCTCTGCCACCCTACCCCAACACCTAACCCCACCCCCGCCCCCAACACCATTCCACAGAGCCACACGTCCACCTAAAAAAAGACTACCGAGTCATGAAGAAATCCGGCGCTCAGATAAGACGAGGAGTGAGAGAGGCAGTCTCTCGATGCTGCAGTTTGACACTAAGCTGCAAAAAAGCCAATATGCTGTGTCTAATTGAAGTATCGATTTCACTGTCACTGTTGTTGTTGTGACTTAAACTGTCCTGGGAATGATTCCGTTTGAGAGGAAAGCAAATGACTAAGAGTCAACGATTCCTATTCATATTTAAAGAATCCAAAATATGAAAACTATCCTCAATTTGCTTCCACTGAGTAGGACTTTCTCTGACCATACGATGTGTGTGGACTAAATAATCCCCTCTCCATTCGTTCCTCATCACCATAGCCTGTTTACCCACTAAGTGGAACCCTCCTCTACCAAATTAAACCCATGAACTGTACCTTAATTAACAAGCCTACTTAAGGACACATTGATTCAGAGGCTTGATGGTCTCCTTCAGCCAAAATATCGTGGGAGTAGTGACTGCCTTGTCTATTCCAGTTGCAAGCAGGTCACAAAAGCTTGCAAGGAGGGCAGTCCTGAAACAGTTCAATTACCCAGGTCATACTCGCACATTAATAAAGGTCATCAGGTGATGCGTATTTACAGTGAGATGCAGGTCCGTCGGCTGTTGAGCGGGATGGAACAAACTCTTACAGCCGTGGAGATGTAACCCTACTGGAGCACTGAGTCGTACACGGTTGTCCTTGCATTTTACTGGAGGCGTGCCTTTCTACAGCTGTTCTTGCCAATCGCCTGTAATTACAGGCTATTCCCAAACAACGACTTTGCCTGAACTAGCGTATTAATTATAAATAAAACACGCGACACTGCAGGGCGAGCGAGCATAATTCGGTAGTAGGACGTGTGAGTCAAAATGTATAGCTGATCACTGCCTGGATAAAAACTCAATAGGACTGCTTCACTAAATGAACCAACATTGTACCAAGGTTATAGGGAACCACACTGTCCTGAACGCAAACTTCTGACCTCACATGGAAAAATACTATGGTTTTTCACTGAGTCGAAGTCGCCCGCATAATAAACTTACAATAATCATCTTCCTCCAAATAACGTTAATTACCACAGCTTCCAGAAAAACTCCATACGATTCCGTACCTTTACCCTTATAGTCATTAGCAATTGCAATTTAAGGAAAATCAGATTATACATACCCAATTTCTTCCTCCACTTCAGAGATATCAACGATTAATAAGATTATTACCAACAATATAACAATCCCGAACATGAATGATCGAAATTCAAACGACATGGCTTGAGTCTCTTTTCTTTTTAAGTGGACAACATGAAAATGATTATTGACAAAGCTAAAACCAACGTAGAATGTATATTTCGACGAAAACGCAGTGAGTTCCAGAGTACGGCTCCAATGCTGGCGTCCCTCTCTGCTTCTCCGGTCTGATATCACCAGCCAACTCCGTCTCGCCTCTCGCCGCCCCTCGGTTTCTCCCCCCTGACTGCACCGTTTAATTTACGCACCGGGTCCCCTGAAACTTTCAATGCAACTATAGGGAACCCGCTGGTACGAGCTGGCAATATACCAGCATTTTAAAGGCATGCTCACTTTGCGCAAACGAAACGAATACAGTTGCCCTGTGTGTGTGTGTGTGTGTGTGTGTGTGTGTGTGTGTGTGTGTGTGTGTGTGTGAGTGAGTGTGTGTGTGTGTGTGTGTGTGTGTGTGTGTGTGTGTGTGTGTGTGTGCGCGCTCGTGCGTGCGTGCGACCGCGCGCGTGCGTGTAAGTGTTGTGCGAGTAAGCGCGCGCGCGTTTTAATTGCATGTCAGTCTCGTGTCAGTGTACAGCCTCATGTGTTAACCCTAAAGATAATGAAAAACAGCAATTGACTTGGGGCCACAAAATGCCTAATGTCCGCTTAATTGTGAAGATGGCTTTGACTTGTGCTCCAAATTTTAGCGATTACCCGACATTTCTGCAGCCTACCTGTTAGTCACCGCTGCTGGCTATTTGGCTTTGTACCACCAATTGTCTGACTTTCAAACGGTAAAGCCAAAGATATTAAGCATTTGTGATGGTGAGGGGACTCATTTTAATTCATTTCATTAGGTAGATCTTCACATTCTGTTCTCTCGCGGGATGGCAAAGTTAAAATTCTGGCGCGGCTTCAGACTCTTCGGAATGGAACCCATCGCATGAGAAAGCGTCCATTAATTTGGGTACCTATACGCAAAATAATTATTAGCCTTAACAAGCAGAGCTGGAGCAGGATGTCCATGACCTCTGTCTAGTGGAGAAAGTCACAGGACTTTGCCATCACGCGAATTTAGCACAAATAATAATAAGCACAAATTATAGTGAATTAAACCAGTCTTATATTTGTGTTGAGATCCGGGAAAAACTTTTGGAAACAGCCTTCCTGCGTTCAGAAACCGAGACAGCAAATAGATTCTCCTCAGTCTTGCATTTTTTCATTAAAAATATTTTTCCACCATTTTTGTTGTTGTTTTGTGGAAAATAGCGACATAAACACATTATAGAGAGTTGTATAGGGCGTTGTTCATGGAATAGTCGGTTTGCAATAATATGGTTTACAATGGTAAACAATCCCTCTGCAAATAAACAGCAACTAATTGAGAAAAAAATAAAATTTAGGGATTGCAATTTTGGTTGGAACAAAAAAACAGCACAGCAACACAGAGGTCACCCAGGAGTCTGAAAACCTCTGCGATACTTGTGCATGGCCAACCTGTAAAAGTAATTGCAGCAATTAGTTCTGAATGCACTGTATGGCTCCTGGGATTACTGATGGAATTACAAATGACCTGCTGTTAAATATTGTGAACTATCCCAATTGCAACACAGACCACAACCACCCGTGGGGAGACTTATGCTTAAAGTGTCAATATCATTTATATGCAACGAACCATAAAAAAAAAATTAATTAAATTTCCAATACCCTGAATCAGAGTGAGCCATCCTTATGAGCCTCTGAAAATCTTCTGGTAGGACTTTTCTTTCTGTCGCTCTCTTCCATACCTCAGTCGACTTATTCGGTTTGACAGTGCGATTGAATGTGGTGCGTGGCTGTGCACAGCTGCGAGAAATATCAGCCCAGAGAGAAATTACAGGAAGACATCTATTGATGATAGAAATTCACCAAGAAAATGTGTCACTTCTTAATATCAATGTGCTGCCATCTATTTCCACATGCGGACGCCGATGAAGATGAAAACTGTCTTGGATTAAGCAGTACTGCACAATGAATGGGCCTCGGATATGCTGTAGCATAGAGCAGCATGATTTCTGGAATTGTTGACAGTTTAATATAAACAAAACATCTAAAAGGCACCAAAAAATTGTAGTGAAAGAGCCAAAATCTTTCATAATAGTCCATCAGGGTATACAACTGACACTCATGCAGAGCGACTTAGCTGATTATACAATACAGGAGTCAATCATCCATGTGGGATTAACCCCATAAAACCTACAAACCCGTTCATGGGTCTGTCAATTACAGCAGCTGTATTCAAACCTGTGGAACTACTGGAGACCCCCAGGTTTCCAACAATCCCAAATATGTCCTGTTGAATTACAGGGAAATATGTGCATAGTGATGTACCTCAATTTAAGTGTGATGTAGCATCAGTGAAGCACTGCAACCAGCAGGTCGAGAATAAGTACGTGAGACAGTCCTGCAATGTGAACAAAAAATCCTTACTTAATTTTGAACCTAATTAATGGAAAGCATAAGAGAAAAGGTTAGAGTTTAAGGGGTTAAAGACCATGCTTAATACGAATACACATCACCATCAGGCACCAGGCTATAGACAGCCTACCTCTTAGAGTTGATGTTCGAGTTTGGCTTAAATGCTCAAAAATAAGGCTTTGATGAAGCCAAATGAAAGCCACCCTTTTCTGTTAAGTCTTCTCTACTTAATTTGACAAAAAAATTAGTAGAGAACGAATTGCAGTTATTTGAGGACTAATTTTCTGCTCGAGTGAAATGATACTGATGGATGAGCATTTATTTGAACCAATGTCAATGAGCTTCACTGCTGATGTCAGTTTGAGGAAAATGGTATACTAATAAGGAAGGTGTCGAAATATTTGTATGCAAAGTTGTATATGCTTGCATTTCATATTCACATGTGGTATTCAGTCTGCTTGGATACTTAAAAACAGTCAAAAGAGCTCAAGATAATCCAATTAGCAGCAGGTTTTTGCAGGCAGAACCACATTTCTGAACGGATTTCACAACTCACTGGATGCCAAAACCGATAATGCAACTAAATAATTAGCATTGATACTCTGGAGGTGTGGCTCTTGCAAACCAGTTGCACAGCAAAACACATCATCAGAGCACAGTGATGCATACACTGTAAAATAAATAAAACTTTAAAAAGTAAGGCAACTAGCTGCTCAACATTTTTAAATTTTCTCCACTAGAGTTTTTTTACTTTGCACAAACATATGTCTGAAAACTCAGAACTTGCGCTTGAACAGAATCAGAAGAGCTTTGCAGGCGGTAGGTAGGCTTATTCTTTTAAGCTGCGTCAACTTCTTATTTTTTACAGTGATACAATAGCATCATTGCTCAGCTCTAAAAATATGAAGTGCACCCTCAAACTTACTTTCCCTTGTTTACTATAAGCTCCATTAGAATAAATGATCACACTTTATTTGAAGTGTTGCTCATAAAAGGCTTTATACAGCATGTATAATGCCTTCATAAATGAGACATAATGTCTTCGTAAATCATTCATAAGCGAATGTCATGCGTTGTAAAGGGTGAAATAAAACATCCTTATTCAACATGTGATGCCAGATGTGACAATGACAATGTCTATTCGCTGACAATGTCACCCTTTATTGCAATTAGCCACTAGCTAAGTGACATCGTCAGTTATATCACATCTGGCATCGCATGCTGAAGAAGGGTGTGCTATTTCACCCTTTACAAAGCATGACGTTTGCTTATGTATGATTTATGAAGACATTATGTCTCATTTATGAAGGCATTATACATGCTCCATAAAGCCTTTATGAACAACACTTCAAATAAAGTGTGACCGAATAAACATCATGTAAAGCCCCCGCCCCAAGTTATTGTATTTTGGGTGGACCATAGAGAGTTTAACCACCTTTTTAGCAAGGCAGCTAAAATATACATTTTGTGTCCCTCTCTCCCCTCTGATTAACGCGCTGTTATGAGTAGGCATCCCGTCTATGAGGATGCACTCTGCTCTGATTGGCCGGCGAAGAAAGCTGAGCAAATGATATGGAGGTTGAACGACACAGTGGGAGGGACCAGAGCATAAAGACAGAACTGATAGGCCTGATCTCTTTGTGTTTTAAATGCTGAAGTAGAAAAATGGGTCTTCAAAATGGACCTTCTTTGGGCTGGTGGTTGCAGTGGAGACTATCGTACAGGTGGACTGAACTGGGACTAAAAGTACTTCCCATACTATGGGTTACTTTAAAGTCTGAAGTGAAATCCTCTCACCAAACTCATCATCATTGCTATGTACACGCTTGAAGTACTTAATAAAAGAGTATGACTCTCACAGACTATTCAGTGTTGAGGAGAAGCGCATCCTTGCACATTTGCAGCAATGACAAGAGTCCGATGATTGTATTGTGCAAAACCACCCACAATCATACTCATCCCACTTTAACAATAGCTAGAAAAAAAAAAACCTTTCAGTCCCACAGTGCATAATGTGCACACTTCCTCTTAAGTGTCCTTACTAAACGTCCATGGCTGAGTGAATGACCACAATTTGTACAGCATGGACCGCGGCGGCAATTGCTGCAGGCTGTGGGGAAAGGAATGAGGCATAAATTTGTCCCAGCCTGCCCCTCTCCGTCTGCCATTAAATTAACCATTGCAAATCCATTATAGACAATTTAAAGCATTTTAAAGCAATCTGAATTTGATTTGTGGAATGAGTAACGTCTAAGATGACCTTGCATTTGGTCATCTGAAAGAATAAAGTTCATTTAACTTGCTTATTCTTTCCCCTGTTTTAAGGAAAAATCAACAATTTTTCAAGGGTGGATAAGTCTGTCACTCCTGGTGCGTTTATATTGGTTGAATTACAAATGGAATTTACCGTCTGTCAGATTGATAGATGGCTTGAACAGGAGTCACAATAAGGTGTTAATGGAATAGAGAAACAGATCCTTGCTTGAAAATAATTTCTTCATTAGTCGCAGAAATGATCCTGCTCAGAGCATTAAGCTGAAAAATGTTCAAGCGTCTCTGCAGCCATCGGTATAATGACATCAATTCATCGCTCAGCGTCAGCTCTTCACTTGTAAATGTCGATAACAGCCACCAAATTCTCGACAAAGGGCCGTTGTTACAGAAATGCGAACTCGTAATGAGTGTCAATTTGAAATTTGCAGTTTGTATGAGACAAAGGTGTCATTAGTTCATGTCAAATCATTATAAATATTCCATAATCTTTACGCAGGATTGGCTTGCTGGGATCATAGTTACTAAACAAGAAAAACTGAGACTCAGACATCAATCTGATCAGTTCAAAGAATGTGAAAAATCCACAAAATTTTAATGAGGCAAACTTAACTGAAGTTGTGTTTTTCCATCATTGAACCAAAAACTAATCCAATCCCCACAGAAAATGCAACATGAAAGATATAAATGACATGAGCATATTTTTGTATTCTCAGCTCAAATTAAAGAGCCCTTCCCAGAGCTCCCAATGCCCCGACACTTCCATCATGGGCTCCCCCAGGAGCTCCGCAATTCTGCCTGCAGCCAGATGCCAGCCTCACGCAAGACCCAGCGAGTCTGCCGGGATTAACGACGCGGATTATTTCCCTTACTGAGAGGAGAATATACATACTGGAACCCTGGAACACACACACACATGCACACACGTACACACACAACGGCTACCCCCTTTTTTCATGGGTGCACGAACATGCAACACATTCTCATCCCGACTTGTCATACAGTGGACGCAAACTGACCAAGCGTCGCTATATGACGCAAAAGGAGGTTTTAAACGTCCTTATTTGACGCACGGGGTTGGGGTTGGGGTTACCAGTCAGGGGTTAGGGGGTAGGGTTCATTTTAAACTGGAGTCAAGTAACGACGCCAAAAGCCTCCTTCTGTGTTGTATATCGCTGTATGACATGATGGGATGAGACTGGGCTCAAACAGGAGGATGTTTACGTTCTTCCCCGGGGTTTTTCAAGGATTATAGACAGGTGGAGAGAACAAGTTGCCAGAGACAGTAGATAGACGTACTGTAGGCCTCCGTAGGTGACTGAAGCTCTGCAGTGGTAAGGATAGAAGGTAGACGTACTGTAGGCCTGCGTACGTGACCGAAGCTCTGCAGTGGTAAGGATAGAAGGTAGACGTACTGTAGGCCTGCGTACGTGACTGAAGCTCTGCAGTGGTGAGGATAGAAGGTAGACGTACTGTAGGCCTGCGTACGTGACTGAAGCTCTGCAGTGGTAAGGATAGAAGGTAGACGTACTGTAGGCCTGTGTACGTGACCGAAGCTCTGCAGTGGTAAGGATAGAAGGTAGACGTACTGTAGGCCTGCGTACGTGACTGAAGCTCTGCAGTGGTGAGGATAGAAGGTAGACGTACTGTAGGCCTGCGTACGTGACTGAAGCTCTGCAGTGGTAAGGATAGAAGGTAGACGTACTGTAGGCCTGCGTACGTGACTGAATCTCTGCAGCAGTAAGGATAGAAGGTAGACGTACTGTAGGCCTGCGTACGTGACTGAATCTCTGCAGCAGTAAGGATAGAAGGTAGACGTACTGTAGGCCTGCGTACGTGACTGAATCTCTGCAGCAGTAAGGATAGAAGGTAGACGTACTGTAGGCCTGCGTACGTGACTGAATCTCTGCAGCAGTAAGGATAGAAGGTAGACGTACTGTAGGCCTGCGTACGTGACTGAATCTCTGCAGCAGTGAGGATAGAAGGTAGACGTACTGTAGGCCTGCGTACGTGACTGAAGCTCTGCAGTGGTCAGGATAGAAGGTAGACGTACTGTAGGCCTCCGTAGGTGACTGAAGCTCTGCAGTGGTAAGGATAGAAGGTAGACGTACTGTAGGCCTGGACCTCGGTATTGGACACCATTCGGAACAGATATATATTATACAGTTGATGTTGGCTTAACTACTGTCTTCCATGTCTCCTTATACTGGACCATGAGCCATCAATGCACATCCTTTAACCTTTTATTTGTGCTGGTTAAGGTCTTAGAGGGACAGACACCATGCTAGGGTTATGATAACATCACTTTTTTGCGTGGCTTTCTTTTTCTGAAACATCATCGGACCCAAATTGATGGCTTTGCCTTATCAACTGATTAATGCAGGAGTTTGCATACCCATTACTTTGAATTTGTCTGCAGTCTTATTTGGAGCATTTCCAAGTGCATTAAACTTAAATGACTTCGCTCCCTCTCAAATGTATGAGCAGCTATTTGCCGCAGCCAATCATGCTGTTTTCGCCTTCTAATGCTGTATACTCTAACAAAAAAAAAATCTACTGCAAAATAAAGACATTAAGCCTGCAGATTTAACCAGGTACTCAACTTATCAAAAATGGTAGAGCAGCTTCTTGGCGTGGCTTTGCTTCATTAGTTTCTTTCAAAAGGCCTCCAGCTCAAAATTGAAACTTTCACAGGTTAGTTTTGCAGTGCAAGAGTTAGCCAGCTGTGGGTAATGTAGGGGCAGCTACTGATATTCACTTCCTCTGCCTTATTGTGGGGTAACTAACAGACCTCCTCGGCTGTGTTTCAATCGTCCATTAACATGCCCCCATTGACTTCCCCTTTGGGCCCGATGGCGTATCGCCTCTGCCTTCATAGGTGTAGTTCCAATCGCCTGAAAAACTGAACTGCACTCAGTGAGATGGACCCTCTGCGAGCTGAGGGAAGGAGTGAACCACAATGGTCACTCCAAATCACCCACAATGCATTGTAGTTATGCACTCGGTGCAAGAAATTACCTCCACGATTAGGAGGCAGCACTGTACCTAAAACTTCAGAGTTTAATTCCCACCATCAAAGAAGGAGATGAATAAATTGAGCAAAGTGAACGAATTGAGCTATGTTTCAAATAGAAATTTCTAAATCAGAAAATGGACTAGATAATCAGACTACTAAGCGACCACCAAGTGTTGACAAACTGCTGCAGAAGATTCCTTCGCCTCTCTGAAAAGAGTTTGCAGGTACTTCTGATGATTTGCAAAAAGCGGTGCAGCGTTATGTCCGCAACCGATGGTCAATCCACGATAGTTTGGGCAGAAAGTACACAAGGGCTGCTGTGTTCTACTTCAATCCCCCGCCAACTTTCCCTCTGCTCTTGAAGCGGCTCCATGTGATGAATATGTCCAACACATTCTCATTCTGACTCGTCATATAGTGACATTTCCTGACCAAGCATCATTATTCAACAAAAAAGGAGGCATTTGGTGTCTTGACGCTTAGGGTTAAGGTTCGGGTTAAGGGTTAGAGGTTATGAGGTGGGGTTTGTTATAAACTGGTGTCAAACAAGGAGGCCAAAAGCCTCCTTTTGCCTCGTATATCAACGGTTGGTCAAACAGCATAACTATATGGCGCATCAGGATGAGACTTGGCTCATATGTTATGTAATGGCGAGGGCTGAGGGGAGGTGAAAGGGGGTATGTTGAGCAATTATTGAAATGCAACCCTTGAGGGCCATGAAAAAGGTGCTCACAGGCAGATAGACTTTGGAGCTCAAACCATGAAATATTCACATAGTCTCTGATGGGCTTTTGCGGTCCAGTGATTGGACGATCTTTGAATGCCAATGACACGGCGACTGCTCCCTCGGCATCGATGAATATCAACTGAAGAGTTCCGCAGTCAGTTTGATAACTATTCCCCCTGCTCAAATTCAATAGCTCATCATCTTCCATACCGGTATAATATTAAATTCTTTTTTTTTCTATTGAACACATTTCTCACAGTGTAGTGCAGATGAGCAAGAAATTTATCATTGAATGATTTACGTACGTATATAAAGAATTTTTTTTTTTTAAGCTGGAAGGCTTTTGGCCACAAGACTGGTAGATTCAGCTCAGGAAAAAGTTGCTTTTTTTAATTGCACATCCCATGACATGGAAGGCATGGAGATTGAAACTGTGAGTTGAGCAGGAAAATGCACAGATGGCAGAGGTGTTCAATCCAGGTTCAAAATTTAATCTCCTGCCCAATATTTTGTTCCAACAACCATGATTGACTAATTAGCACAATTCTTCAGCCAAGAGGGAAAACTAATTGGTGAAATCATTCGGCTGAGCTCATGGGGGGAAGAAATCTATGGCAGGATTTTTCCTTTTGGACCCACCCCTGGACATCCTGAGAGGGAGACGTTCCATCTGCAGGATAGAGACAGTTCTCTGCTCGACTCTGTGTCTGCAGCAGACCGACTGCAGGTATTCTCTCCTGCTGACCGTGGGCACGATAGCTGCAGTAGTCCCATCTGGTGCACAGTGGAACCCGGCAGCCGGCTGCCAGCATTTCCACTTTGGAGTGCACTCACACATGCATATCCTCCGGGAATAACGGTGGATATTGTGACAAGAACACAGGCCTACAGTCGTCATTAGGAGTCCAAACCGGCTGAAAAACAGGGCGCTGGAAATGGCAGTAACAACTTAAGAACTCTGGACTAACAGCATTTGATTGATATATTCAGTCAAGAACAAGGCTCTATGACACCAGGTGAATGAGTACTGGGTAAAATAAGCCCATTTCACTCAATGGCTGCTTTTGAGGGTGGGCCAAGCACGGAACGAGACATCAAATATTGCAATCTTAGGATGCCCAGCATAGCTATCAAGGATGATATGTATGTCCGCGGTATGCCAGCACAAAAAATTGAGCAACAGTGGATCATCTCAGCCTGTCGTGATTCTGCAGAGCCCCAGAATAAAGACGAGTGCACTGACGCAGGAATTTTGCAAATGCTCACCACTGCAAGCACAAGCCCGCTGAAAGCTGCTACAGTACAATTAGCAATAAGCATCAAAAGATAATATTTGCTTGAAATTTCAAGGAGCAATTCTATTTTGGGGATAACTATTTGCACTTTGAAGATACAAGGGTAAGAGCAAGAGCGAGAAGAGTATAAATGTTAGAAGCAACTCGACTCAAAGATCAACATGTCTTGTTATCGTCTGATTTTTATTGGCACATTGCTATTTGTAGTCAATGGCTCAATGAATTAAACATAGTATTGATTCAGCCAGCAGGGGCAGATAATGTTTTGCTCTCTGTTAATTTTGTTGTAGGATCTATGGGGACGGAGATTGCTTCGAGTAGCGGAGGAGAGATGCATTGGCATCCATGTGGTTCAGTGAACGGTGCAAAATTGCTTCCACAATTGTCCCTTGAATAAATTATTTGGATTTGATATATACTATAATGGCATTTGACGGAAGATCAGATGTGTCACTTCCAGTATCTCTAAATGGACTTGATCAGGTTTTTTTTTAAATACAATTTCTCATTAATAGTTAGCAGGCATGAAAATTAAAGGCAAAGATTTTAGTTTTAAAATTCAAGGCCAAAAAGAATGGCTAGCATGGAAGAGCTGCACTGCAGAGATTCAGAGTGACTTGGGGAGATATTGAGTAGCGCAAATGACAGGTCTGATGCGTTTCTATTTTTGAATCTGAGGGAGAACATTTTGAAAGTTAGGCGTTCTCGGCATTATGGCATTGACATTGCACTGGTCAAGGGAAATGGAGATTAAACGATATCTTCTCTCCATACAGAGGTCAATAAAATGAACTACTAAATTATGGCATTAAAAGACTATTTATTATTCCCAACCACAAGACAAAGTGAGGTGGGTGATACTGCAGTCGCGCTCTTCTCCATCCCTCTGGCTGTTTGGATAAGAGGCGACAAGTTTTTGCCAAAACTATTATACCTCGCAAGAATAAAATTTTGTGTGTGTGCTGCTAGTCATGGCCTTGATGAGGTATGAAAATGGTATTCCACAGTGGTGGGGGGTGATATTGATGACAATGTTGTCTTGTATTATTAATTTTTTTCACAAAAAAATTCTCATCAATAATTGTATCAGCGTAACACTTAAGTCAGATTGGAATAATGGCCTGTTGGATTATTCAGTCTCAACAGCAGCAAATATCTGTCTTCATGATAAATGAGAGAGGAAAGTGCTTTTAATTTGAGGCTCTGTTTACTTTTCTCACTCGTGGTGAGCAAATGGAAGATTCCAGAAGCTCTGTTTAAAGAGCAAATATGGTGTAGGTGAGAACTTGGAACATGTTCTGCAGTCTTTAGGCCTCCCAATACACAAGTGCTACTGAACATAGCTGCTAGTTCAGTTTATTAAAAGAAAAACAACAGAATCTGTGCTCAGCAAAAGTGCAATGCTTTAGCCTCTAGAGAAATTCATGCTCTGTGATGAATCCTAAATTAATTATACACAGCGTGAAACAATGTCCCCTCTGTGGTTGATGGATCACCCTGTGGGTGGAGTCTGCACACATAATACAGATCAGTTATTTGCACGTACGACACACACACACACACACACACAGTCATATTCTACGACTGAAAACGGCTGGTAAGACCTGGTGCTGCGGTTCATTCCACTTCATTATTCCCCATTATCCCCCCCCCAAAAAAAGTTAAATTTAAAAAAAAAAAAAAGTAGAATCTTAGATGTTCCAAAATGGGAAATTATCTTTGTGCTTTGGTCCGGCATCTGACTCATGGGCTGGAGCCAGAAATCTGAACCATGTTTAGGTTAACAAGAAAACAGCCACTTCACTGAAAAATTGCCTAAAGCCAGAGATACAGTAGGACATCAGTCATGCTACAAATGCAGACTGTTATACTTCTGTCTGTTCATTACAAGGACCAAGGACTGAAACAGTCCGTGTTTGAACTCTGCTGAAGTTATTTTTCACTTTCTTGTATTGTTCTCTGTATATTCCTAGTTATATCTTTGTTATTTTAGCTCTTGTTTTTATTTTCTTGTTGTTATTTCTGTTCTCATTCAGGTCACGTGTTTCGGTTTCCTCCTCCCACCAGCACTTGCAAATTTCTTGGCTTTTTCCCCAAAGACCTCTTATGAGCCTTGAATATTTCCAGTGAGCTTTTTCCAGTAAAGATCGTGTTTTGTCCCACAGTTAATGAGATCGCCAACATCGTGGTTTCAACATCAGCTGGTTTTTGGTTAATGGCTCTGATCATCACCGATTTCTGCATCCTCACCATCCAGCTAATGAACTTCGGATTGTACCATGACCATAATTTGGATTACCACTCTCGTGCTGCAAGTCAATAGCGTGGCTCTAATTTGGACTGTCTGACTGCAACAAAGTTCTTTAAGAATCCTGTGGAACTGATTCCCCATTTTTTTGACAGTGTGAATGCGGCTGCATCTACACTAGTGCGTCAAAACTTAATGAGTGTTGCTTGTATTTGGTTATTATTTGTGTTCTAGTGCTTAATGAAATCTGATTCTATACTCTGTTCTCAAAGCTGAACTCTATACGGAGCTCAGGCTAAGGAGGTATGCAAAAAAAAAAGGATGATCGATAGTACGGGCGATGGCGTCAGAAAATGAGTCATCATTTCATCTGCCGCACTGAAAGCAGGATGGCAATAATGAGCCGGCGGAAGAAGAGGACCCGGTGGGGCGCCCTTCCACATACCAGCCGCGTTGTACACGCCCCATTTCACTTTTATGTCCCAGCCTGGAATCAATTACCCTCACAGCTCTGCATTTTAATGTGTGAGAGCAGGACGGCACACTTGTATATAAAAGTAAACACAACCGCACACACAAAATGCGCACGCACACACGCATGCACTCGCATGCGCCCACATAAATAAGAGTACACGCCCGCATACATGCCGTCACTTACGCATGCACAAGGGAGAACAAATGTGCAGACATAGCGCGGAATTCACACACGCACGTGCGCTCGCATATGCACGCACAAACACACACTCAAAAGAATATGAGCAAATACACACATGCATGCACAGGAATACATGCCCTGACACACAAGCGCAAGAGTACCTGCGCACACAAACACATGCGGCACATGCGTGTCACATACTTTCATTCAGTTTTTATGAGCACAAACACACATGCCCAGTCATATACGTGGACAAGCATAAATCTGAAAACACAGGGACACGTCCTCTCACAAGGCAGTGTCTAGACAATCGTAATCGAGATGCTTCCCTGTTGCTGAGCAAGAATTCACTCCACTGGGTCAAAGTTCAGAGCTGAACTACTAGGTGTCAGAATAGTGGATATGTTATCAGTGCTTTCGTAAACACCGGGCTGGTGCCCTGCGGAGCCTCACAGGCACAACCACACAGTGTCCTTTTGATGGTCAAAAATCACGCTGCATCAATCACAGTTCAGGGTGGGACAGGGGAACTAAGGACGATTGAGGACTATACAGTAACCACGGCTCAGTGAGGATTCCCAAATACCGCAATGGGAGCTTGTTTTTTTTTCCCCAATAATGATTGCTCTCGGCATCAAAAAAAACGTGATTAGGCAGTGACAGCTGCTCTTTATTTTGTTTTTAGAGAGTTTTCGTCCATTATATGGACTTCACAACAAAATCTTTTCAAGAAACAAGAGACACAATGTGTTATTATTCAATCTCAAAGCATCCCCAAGCCTTTTTAAGTCCCTGTGGGCTAGCCTACAATATTTTATTTGTTTATTTATTGTTTTTTTCCCCCCAACATGCACAGACATGGCTAGTAGTGGGTAAGAAAAAAATCAAGCTCCAGTCAAGCCCGATACCCCATGTAGATCTCTTGCATAAATAGCTTTGCACTGAATTAGCATTCATATAACTGCAAAGACGACTGGTCGTGATAATAATACCAACAGTTAGTTCTGTGCCCAGGTGCAAATCAACAAAAAGCATTAAGCAAGAGGCATCATTTTTCACTCTTCACTTGCAAATAAAAAATGGGCGATAGAACAGCTACAAGCTACTGCACACAGGACTTATAAATAACTTAAGAAATGCTAACATATAAGCATACAAATGTAAGCGTTTCCAGCCAGCATTTTCTTCTTGAGGACAATGAGATATCAGAGTTTATAGGTGTTCCTTAAAAACAAATTCTGCAAGTTGCAACTATACCAGCCTTTTCTGACCCAAACAATTAATCTCAACCCAGACTCACTTTCACCCTCTAAACCCCTGTTTGACAAGAGAGGACAATCAATGGAGATTCAGGTGAGTTAGCTACCCTGGAAGCCAACACAATATTCAAAACACTACCTACTAGATAAATATTCCCCTTGCTTGCTAGCTTCAGCACACTCACACTTCAGGCGAAAGCTAGCGTTAATGTTTCTTGGCTGAAATTAAGCTGATAGAACCAAAACAGTAAGATTATATTGCCGAAATGGCAGGCAAAATAATCCAGTTGCTAGCTTGCCGCAGACTGCTACAATGGTAAGATACTAAATATCTTTGCGAGCTGATCAAGCGGTAACTACATAGACGACACGCTATCTAGGTAGCTTTCTGTATAATGCATCCTCATCCATTACATCCTCTGCCCTCATATTTTGGGATGCACTTTCCGCTGTTGGAAACATAGTGAGTTCAGTGAGATAAGATAGTCCTGCTTTAGGCAGTTGAGAAATGTGATGAAGTCAGATATTGCTTTATTTGGCTGCTCTGTGAGTCGTGGCATTCAGTGGCAATATCTGAATGCAGCTGGCAGTTTTAAATGCGTATGGTTGGGTTTAATCAGGGCAGCTGGACATGGGGTCATGTTTGTGGGCAGTACTGTGATTGGGTTTAAATGAGAGGGACGTACAAAACAATTCACATACCCTCTCTAGTTTTCTCATTTCCATGTATACAATGTTGGAGAGGTTGCCAAGAAATATATGCAAATTAGAAATTCACACAAACAAGTGCGCCTCCACACTCCTATTGAACACAGCTGTGCTCATGGTATTGTAAATCCAATCGTGTCGCAGGAGCAAGCTCTGTTGTTGACCTTTCGTACACGATGCCTTCTTTTCCTGTTTATTAGTTTCAGATCTGCAGCATGTGGCTTGCAGAAATAATTGGCTACCTTTCCAATCACATTTAAAATTGCGGTGGGATGGAAATAATTTGTTTCTTGTAATAGACTGGAGCAGTTTTTTCTCTTGTCTACAAGCCCAAGCTGCCCTCGACAACTAATTGGTTTGTGTGGAACTAAATTATGCATTTCTGAAAACACAGCATTCACCAACACAGGGAATGAAATAAGTTTAATAATTTTCCAGTGAATAGCATCTCGTCTTATTGAAAAATATTTTTTGAATAGAACCAAATGGTTTAAGCACTGAGAGAAAAATGCTAGATAATATTTTCAATTTTCAAAACAACAAGCCTATAGATTGCTTGGAAGTTAGAGTGCCATTGATGCACATTTTGAAATGGCTGCAAAGCGCAAAGTTTGATAGTCTGTGCTCTACTCCATTTGAAATAATTGTATATTTTGCGTGTTTTGTGTCATAACTTCCATTATTTTGACAAAAGACTTGCCTGAATTCACTGTTGTCCATTGCCCAGTAGGAAAACATCTCCATATTGGCGTGATGTGAGAAAGGGAAGTTTCTCGAGGCTGGTCAGTATGCCGCCATAGAATTGTTCGACTAAAGCAGCTGTAGTTCAGAAGAAAATTTAGTATTGTCCGCTTATGTAAGTTCTTACGAATTGAGATTTCGAAAAACCAACTGAGAAGAGTATTCACGGACCCCTCATGTTATTCAGGTGTACATGTTTCAGCCCTAGTCGGAGCAAGATGACGAAGGAGGTCACCCTGACTCGGATCAAAATACCAACTTTCAGGTTGCCCTGTAGCAAGGTGTTACCCATGACTTTCAGCAACACATGATTACTGGGAAAACTTGTTTTCGGGGATAAAATGAGCTCTGCCTATTTATTACTGTCACTTTTCTGTCACTTTTTTGGTTTCCTGAGCCCCAAAATGACCAATTTCGCTTGATTTCTGGGTAATCGTTCCTTGGCATAGAGTAATTTTCCAGCCCTTTTATTAATGTGTTCATAACGGAGAAGTAATTTCTAATTAATTTCAGACAAAATTACGCTTTCTTGTGCATACAGATCTCATCAACCGCTCAGCACAATGGCATCATTTATTTCGCGTATGTTCATACCAATGTCTAGTTGTGCATCCACCATGTTCAGCTCACCTGGGTCAAAGGTCACGAGATAAATGCATCTTCTTTTAATGACCTCATTTTTGTGCTGCAAAAACAACTTTCTCTAGTTCGGAATTGGGGTTGTGCGTCAAAACAGTACTGATGGCAGTGCCCCCATTTGTGATTTGAGACCAATGAATGAGATCAGTAAAGTTCAGTAAATGCACTGAGAACAAAATTGGCATTATTTAGTAGTTAGGAGAGAAACGGCAGTAGGGAGGCATCTTGTCTTTCCCTATTCTACCGAACTTAATTAAATTAAACATTTCTAATGTTTTACCTCCTCAAATACTGTACATGCATTTATCTATTTATAGGATATATACACTCGTTAGTATGTAACAGAAACAAGATGGAGTCGGGAACCACAGGGGTTAATATCGTATTCACTAGCTTTTTTGCTGCTGCATTTAACACTTCATAAGTGGCTCATTATAGTTGCTTAACATTCATTACTGTATTTTCAGTTCACAAAAGCACATACACACAGAGTAAGTATCAACTTGTCAGTGGCAAGCATTTATTTCACGGCCAACGAGGGAATTTTATTTTTAGACATTTTCTTAAATGTAAAACAATGGCTGCCAGACTACAGACACTGTATGCAACACTAATTAGGGCGTCTGCAACTCCAGGCAGCCGGAAGCAATTTATTTGCTTTGTCCTCTGAGACAAGACCTTTTCCAGTTTCAGGCAAGTTGATTAGTTTGAGAAGAAAACTATTTTGTTATGCTGTTTGTATCACTGCTGTAGATACAGAAGGAACCGTACCTGCACTGACTGGTAATGCTAAACTAATGATCCAGTCATTCCCAAAACCTTGTAATGTCCTAATTATTGGTATTTAAAGAATATTACCTCCATTTTATTGTTTCTCATAAATTTACCCTGAATTAAAAGCTCCTTTGAATTGTATTTCCAAAAATAATATTGGTCCCCTGATAATTTTCAGCTCACCAGGAATAAAAATCCCTTGACAGGCAAATTGATTGCAATTAAACATGCACATTATTTAACAATTACGTATTAACTCCTTTAAAAGAGCGGAAAAACTAAATGCAAGCATGATCAGGGCTCGCTGTTCCTATGTGCGCTTCCGATTAATGACAGATCCGATTTTAAGACCACCTATAAAAATAATTACCTGACATTCGCTTGTAGCAAAAGAAGGAAAGCTTGTTCTTTGGACATCTAATGTGCCATTTTGGCAGCTGGTCAGAAGCCCGCAGTTCCCCAGTGTCTCCATCAGTAGCACATTCTGATAAAGGGCTGTTAACTTTGGGGAAGCCAGTCTCTCAGTCTCTTTGATGTGGACTTCCCACAAAGTGCAGATCTGTCGTCCAGCCGTAATGACCGTTCGATAGCCTCCACAGTTGCTGCTTGCATTCCACTGATAACAATTCCAGGCCGTGGCTTCTAAAACAAGTTGAGGCAGATGTCGTCTGAGGAGAAGCCTGCAAACAAAGGGGTAAACACTTTTATAATGCGAGGACATTCTTGGCTTAGGAGCATTAAATACAGCATATGACAATATTGAAAGTGCTGAAGGGTTGCGAGCCTTAACAGCATAAGATATAATCCAGAGTTGAGTCCGCTCCTCTTACAGCGTTGCTGCGCATTGTCCTCTTCAGGCGTACGCAATATAATTTGCATTGAAGATCACTAAGAATACATAGTTTTTAATCAGGAAAACATTCACGCTCCCACGCTCATTAATAGCAATAAACGATATGACCCATTGGACTACCGTGCTTTGGTGAAACACTCTCAACAAAACTTCTTCGCAACATAGCTTTTTTGGACAGTTAAATATTGTTGTTGTTATTTCAATAAGAAGAGACCAATGAATTAAGTAAACATAATAATTTATTACACATTACAGAGCGTACAGACTAACAGATGTGATAATAGTCTTGACAAACTCTTTGGTGCATGGACTCAACAGGGAGATTTTGCAATTGAGGAGCATCTGCCCTGAGCCGCAGCAGGATAAATCCCCCCTCGACTCCAGATACCGGTGGCGGCGATGGCTGATGACTCTGCTCACTGATAGGCTGATGAATGATGAAGCTGATCACTGCAAAAAGTGAAAGATAAAAATACTAGGTGAGATGAATTTATTTATTTTAAGATTTTAGATACTAAAAAAATTGTGGTAGAAATAAGGATGACAAAAATTTGCTTGACCAATGAAATTTTCTTATTCCATTGGGAAGCTAGTCAAAATTACCTCAAATCAGGATAAATGTTTTGTCTTACTAAGAAAAATAGTAATAGAAATAAGTTTTTTTAAGTCTTAAAATAAGTAAATTCATATTACCTAGTATTTTTATCTTTCAATTTTTGCAGTGAACTTGTGAAAACTGGGCGGTGATGGGAGGTAGAGCGCGTACATAATACCAGCATGAACATATTAACGGCAGAGAGAGAGAGAGAAAGAGATAGAGAGTCATATTTAAAAAAATGGCAGCAAGATGATGGGCTAATGACGTTAGCATGTCGCTGTGGCATTGGATAGATGTGATCCGGGCAGCTGATACCTCAACTTACAGCCCCAGACAATGGCAGCAGGAATGAGCGAGAATACCTAATGCTGCTTTCACACCGGATGTGAAACAAATTTTGCGCGGGACAGATTACATTCAAAGTCAATATAAAAATGCGTGTCTTTGCATTGACATTGTACGTAATCGGTCATGTGAAAAATTCATTTGGCGCCCTGGGTTGAATGAGAGAGACTACTGATCAAAGCAGGCTAAAGGCTCTTCTCAACTAAACTTTTGCTAGAGCATCACTAGAATATTAATAGCCAAAGTCTACAGAATCTCCTATTTTCTCTGCGAAGATACAAGTCAATAGCCTCAGCGAGAATCCAGGAAACGCCACAATTTGCAAACTTATTAGGAAACGACAGTTTCTTTTCATATCCCCGTCTTACGTCCCATTTAGTTTCTTAAAATGCTGTCGCTTTAAGGAGAAAACTGCTGTCATATTTATCTATTTGTGATTAATGTTTGCCATGGTCAGTAAAAACTGACTGATTGGGGTCTGTTTAGAATATCATGACAGTAACAGTGAATTTTCTTGTACTTCTTAGCCCGTCACCTCCATGGAGTGAGCGCCCCGTCAGCGCAGCCTCCCTACTTACCTTCCAGTGAGACAGGCTCTTTCAGTAGGTTAGGGCTGGATTCAGCTTAATTCATGGAGAGAGCAGATTTGGACCCAACAGATGATTTAATCATATGTGAAATGAAACTTTTGATAGTTTTTAAATTACTTTTTTTTTACCTCAACCTTTCATATCTGCATTTATTTATTTCTTCCCTAATTAATTATTAATAGTCCAAAGGCTGCAAATGCACATGCCTAAAAAAATGTAATATACCTCATATCTCGCCTTGAAGTAAAAATAAGCAGCTTTGGTTTAGAATATGCTGTTTCGAATCCCAAAGATATATTGGTGAAAGCATGGCTGTGCCTTCGAGCAAACACAGGTTGTTGCACTGATTGATTTCATCAAAACAAACCATCTTACAGTCACAGTAATAACTGGCTCTGAATGCAAAATGGAGTTCTGTAGTCCTTTAGACAATGTACATCAATATCAGGAGGCTCATGACTGAATGATTACACTCGCAAAAAAATTAAAGAAAGATCTTGGATTTTGTTTTTGAAAATTCAATACTGAGTCCACAATATTTGAGAATTTAATGTCTGGGAATTGTTCAGCTGCTGTGCAAAGACCTCCAAAAACGAAATATCCAGCAAGAAATTGAACATCTTCAAACACTCCAAAATCACTCTCACCACTCTCCATCTCTTACACTGAAAATTGAGCACTTTCAAGTTCCTTACGGTCTCCCTCAAGCTCCCTGGAAACAAATCATTGCAGAAGAGAAATCCATTATAACTCTGACATATGCAAACAGAGCCAACTAGGGTGAGTGACAGTCTCGTAATATCTTTGCGTCGTACTGTCGCTCACCCCATATATCTCAATAAAGTGTTACCACAGAAAGCATCTGAGTCTTGGAGACCGGAGTGTAAATGGACAGATCTTCACAAGACAGTCAACAACATGAAACCTTTACTTGTTGGGTACGTGAGAATATTCTTAGAATCAATTTCCCTCGTGAAATATCTGAATGTCAATCCAAGTGCATGAGCATCAAACATTTAATTCATTTGATGATGTTTCTGTCCGGCTCTAATTTTTTTGGCATCCCCTTTCAAAGCCACTTCGAGGAAACAGGTGATAAAGAATTAACTCTTAAAGTGCTAGTCACTGCTATAGTCATGCAAGGTGCAAAATATATGACACAAAATTTCGGATATCATCTTTCAAAAGGTCATCAATTTGGTCAATTTTCGGCTGGAAAATTTGATAGCAATGACTCAAAAGGGTTTATAGATACTTGTGAGTCCTTCTGAAGGTCATTTGTCATCTAAATAATGAATTATTAACTTTTGGAAGGACAACTTGAGCAAAAATTAAGCACTTCAAGGGTTAAAAGGAAAACTTTCAGAAGGAGTTCTGCTGTATTAGACTGAAAAATTGTCTTGTCTGTGACGAGCTAAAAAGAAAAGTTTCTCAATTCCATGGTGGATTTTCTGAAAAATAATTTATTTGCAGAGTAGTATAAATGTCTGTCTTTTGCGATACAAAAAGTGTGAGAACTAGGACAGAGTTTACCGAAGACACACCTCCCCCCACGAGACAGAGCGCATTACTGAGCCTAACTCTGATATTAATGAATCAACCGACTGTAAAATAACCGCTGTAAAACAACACTTCATTTTGCTTCAACTTAGGTTCCTGACATGCAGATTCTGCAGGCTTGTAAGTGAAAAATCTGTCTTTACTCATTACACAGTATAAGAACAATACCTTTGTCTTCTCAGCCACTGTAAAGAGCCCCTCAGTTTTCCTATGAAAGATATATATTTAATGATTCTTTATTCTACGTGATGTTACACTTTATGCATTTATAATTTTAATATTACTGCCATTCATTATTATCCAAGAGTAGAATGTTTTCTTGAAACATATTCTTAAGCCGATGAATATAAAAATATATATACATTTCATTCTAAATTATTTTGCTTGAAGAATTTACTGGAAAAGAAATTCTGAAGGACATGTTCTCCCTAATAACCATTTCACTGAAAATAACTCAAACGGCTTGGAGGAATGCCAGCTTTATATTATATTCTCTCTCAAGTGCCATAGTAGAAGTAGACGGCATGTATGAATACCATTTTTCCATGAATAAAGCAAATAAGAATTAAGACATCTAAGAAATTAAAAAAGCGCATGAATAAAATCAACTAAAACCTCCTGAATATGCACCTCATAGCTTTACTGAACCCTGAAAAGAAAGCATGTATAAACTGCTGAAAGGCATGAGCACATGATACAGAAATTAGATCTACACTGCAGTCCATATATATATATTTGGACAGTGACAAAATTTTCATTGTTTAGCCTCTGCTGTCCAGCCTTTTGCTTTAGAAATGAAGCAGTCAATATCAGCTAAATATACAGACTGTCAAGGTTAAAGGTGCAGTAGGTAACTTTTATAAAAATAACTTATTTTGTTTGCTGAAACTGTCACTTTATACTGACAGCCGTACACGAGTCAAGCAGTCGGCAAAAAATCAGGTACAGTCAGCTCCTGCCAGTGCGTCTTATGACATTGGCAAGAATCCACTGCGCCCAAGTAAAATTAACCAATCAGTGCCAAGAGGAGTTTCTGATGCAGCGTCAATCACTTCTCATGCACACTCTGTTCAGTCCCCCTCCTTTGCGCATGCTCTCTCTCGTGCGTCGTTCCTGGAGGAGCTTAAAGTTGTACTTGGTAAATATTTTTGTGTTTTATTTGGTACAATTGTCATGATATCCTCTGGGCTATTGAAGTGGTCAGCCTGTAAAGTTGGATCTCTGTATGGAAAACCCGGACAGTGTAAATCCAGAAACACAGATTTGTCTTCGTCTGCACTTCCAGTGCCTCCATTGTCAACAACCTAGTAATTGTAATACTAGCAGTAAACAGTCCAAAGACACGAGCAGAAAAGCAATGAACCAAGAAGGGGGTTGAGTTTGTCTGGAATGATTGCGACCCGAATAAACCGGCCATAATAGTTTAGAAGATCTGTGGGCACTGTGTAAGTAAGTACCTTGTTAACATGCTTCTAAATTAGCACTGGTCCGCACATTTATTTAGCTACAGCAACTGGGTTCCAGAATAATGTACAAACAATTAATCTGTAACAGAATAGTCGACAGCGTGCAGTACAGAGAAACTGTAGCTCTAATAACAGGTGCTAACATGTTTTTGATAGCCTTGCATAGCATCAAGGCTTTGCCTAGCCTAACCTGGTCAGGTGGTGAAAATAATTGTCCACATAAAGCCAGACCAGTTGGTAGCTGGCTAGCAGCTGGGTTGCAGACTTCACTCTGTTGTACAGGGAAGCTAACTAACTCGTCTTGTTGCAGTCTATCTGCTTGCCTTGTCCTGTGGTTGGACCTATAGTGTAGTCATCACTGGAGCAAAGGCTCTTATCTAGCACAATATAAGAACCTAATAGAAGTTTTAAGTTATCAGTCGCTTCTTAGCTTTTATAATATGTATGGCTAGTCATTCTTATGGCTAGATTTGATAGCTAATGCTAACATCATGTAGGTAAAGTTAGTTCTCAATTGCTCAGCAGGTATACAGCCACACTTTTCAATCATCTTTTGATTACCAAGCACAATTACACTGACTTTGAGTTGGTGTGGTATGCGTCTGTGAGTAACATGAAAATGCTTTATGTTACTTAATTTTAACATTTTTTGTTATTGCCAACGTTTCTTACTTTGCAATGAGACATAGTGGAGCTCCTCATGTGTTTCTATATAGTGACCACTGCTTAACTGAACTTAACCCTCTGAGTGCTGAATACATTTTCAATGAATTAAAAATGTAGTTATCCTGAGCTGTTGAAAACCTATCATGTGGCATTTTGTTTAAAAGAGCTCCGTGGGAGCTCTTTTAAACGAGTTGCCACATGATAGATTTTCAAAAGCATCAGACTTTAATATCTTACATCATTGGGCGGCTATAGTTGCCCACGGCGCTGAAAGGGTTAACTGAACTTGTGATTGACCTAGGAGGGAGGGGCTACAAAAAAGAGAGAAGAAGCCGTAAGGTAGGGGGGTGGTGCTCACGATCAAAATCTCCCGCTCTTTTCTCCAAAGTTACCTACTGCAGCTTTAAGACTGAGGGTATGTACATCCATACTGCAAGAACCAGGCAGAAATTACAGCCCTTCTCATGCATAGCCACTAACATTAGGGACCAAAAACAATTGGCCAGTACTCTGTTTAACAGTTTCCTGGCTAATACACGAAGAAGAAAGCTAAAAAAGGGGGCAAGAGTAGATTCGCTGCAGTGTTTGTGTTTGTCTATCATCATAAGTACCAAAAAAATGCTCATAGCAGCTCATCTCTGAGATATGTCGAAAACATTAGATGCTGGCACACTTTTCAGCTGATGATGTGAAGAAAGATGTTTCCAGCAGGAAGTTTTAGAAATTTTCCAGAAACATATCAGCTCAGACTCAACAGAAGGCTGAAAAAATTTCTGCCGCTTCATCTTGTAGTAGGGCTGTGACTTCAAGCGCGACTAAAATGGCCAAGTAGATAAGGGGCAAAGAGAGGAAGTGCTCTGAGCAAACCAAGTAAAACGCTCAACCTTAAGTCAACAAAAACTGCTTTAACTGACTGAATTCAAGATTACAGGCAAAAAGTGCCCAAAACGAACAACTGAAAGCAACTTCAGCCAGCCGCGCCGGCGCATTATCAGGGACAATATCCAGTGTATGGTGATGTCAGCAGGAAACCAATTTGAAACCACTTTCAACCATTTAAATTTTCACTAAACGTGAACTTTTTCCAACAAATAATATATAAGATTATTATATTACATATTATGTATAAGAATCAATTCTGGTCCCCCTACAATGCTAGAATTGTAAGGAGGGCTGTAATTTCTGCATGGAACACCTAAATCTCCTTGAAAGTACTCTTAGGTTTAGGAAGATAATCTACATGTAAATGCTACTTGCATTGTTTCATTTTCCAAAAGCAATTTTTGCTGGAATACACAGTAGATACAAAACAAGAAAAATTGTGTTACATCTACAGACTGCCATGTATAAACACTTAAAATATGCTAAAAATACAAAAATGGTTATGACATCATTTCATTCGAAATGACTGAAAAATATGCCAACAATACATTCAAAAACAAGAGAAAGAACCAACTTCCCAGGGAACTTCCTGTGCAACATCTGCTGATATATTTTTTCTCAGAAATAGGCTGATATCCTAACAGAATCCATACTCTATTTCTGAAATTAAAAAAGCCATCCATATGCACACACAAAAAAATAAAATAGCATAAATAAACATTTTAAAAACTATTTTGACATCTCTTGGCAGCTTCAACGGTTTCAGACAAACTGTTTAAATAATAAAACAACGGCTTAAATAAGAGGGAAAGGATCAGCAGCTGATTCAAGCTCAGGTGAATCTACAGAACCAATCCCTGACTGGATTGGGACGGAGGCAACCAATAGCTGCTGACCGGTCTCAAACAGTAGACAGCTCTGACCCTGCACAATAAAATAAAAAAAAACAAAATAATGGACCCAAATTAAATTTCCATCGATTTGGATCAAGACACATAACAGTCTTCCAGGGTCTGTAGAGGACATTAAAAAAGTTCTATCCTTTAAAAAAAACAAGAGAAAAGAAACAACAAAGTCCTTCAAAAAAGAATTTTCGAAGCGCGCACTCACACTCAGTGTAGTATATGTATGGATGTGTGAGTGCATGTGCGTGCGTGCGCGTACGTCCATAAGGTAGGTAGTCCCCCCCGTCGCCTACTCCACTATAAAACAGACTCCATGTTCTCGCACCACTCGTGATCCTCCAGGCTGTATATAAATTTTGTCCTGTTAGCCGCACTCTGGCCGAGTTCCTTCCCCACGTTGTCCAGCGTGAGGTTGGAAGCGAAGAGTTCGGTGGGGGTCAGGTAGCCCTCGTGGTTCTTGATGTACTTCTTGTAGTTCTTGCGCAGGCACTGCCAGGTGGTGGTGTACAGCAGGAAGGCCACGGCCTTCAGGACGATGGCGATGCTGACGTACAGGTGCCTGTAGGCCACGTTGTCGTACAGCATGCAGGCCCCCTTCTCTCCACACACCGTGCTCCAGAACAGGCATGTTGAGTCGATCCCCGCACCAAAGATGAGGGGAGGGGGAATGAAACCTGTGGCAGAAGTAGCGATGCAAGACGCACGCGTCAAAGAAAAACAGAGGTAATGCTAATAATAATGCACTCCATTTATAAACCACTTTTCACATTTAAAACCAAGGTGAGATCAGACTGGAACGCTACTAACTGGCTGATGTTGATATAAGTAGAAATTGTAGTCGAATATAACAGAGTTACAGAACACAGATGTAAAATTTTGAAAATACAGCTAAAAATACAAGCAAAAAAAAATATCATCCAAACCCTGAGCCGAAAGATAAAATAAAAGTTCACTGTTCAGCGCACCAATGTAGTTTGAAACTAAACAACACAAATTAAAACGAAACACTAACAGCCTCTAAAACACAATGGCCGGCAATGTGAAGTCAGGTCTAAGCGTTGTTTAACTTAAACTGTACTTAGATCAGGGTCTAAGTCAAGTTTATTTATCAATTTTTTGATACTTAAACCAGGGGTTTAAGATTCCCTTTCTGATGTGCAGTTAACTTAGAAATTGGTCTAAGTGTGGTCTAACTTTGTACACGTTTTTAAACCTGGTGTATGGATGGTTTAAGTCTGGTTTAACTCTCTTTTGCGGCTGGCACGGCTCATGTTTTGGATTAATTGAGGAGAGGAGATCAGCTGGTCAAACTTTTGCATTGGGCAGCTGCTGCGAAGAGGCACCACTGATTGACAGGAAAATCCCCTTTAAAACCTTCAGTCTTCAGTCGTTTCCACTTCTCTTTCAACTCCCTAATGTCTCGGCGGCCATCGACGTACTGAGCTCGGAACTCCCTACCACTCCCTCGTTTTGGTCGAATTGATCTCCAAGTTGTTCTTTTTGTTCTCTAAGATCTCAGCACTTCCCTCGACTAATTCTACAAGGAAGTGTTTCTCCCACACTTCCCAAATAGCCTAACGGCAGGGGTGTCCAATCTTATCAATAAAGGGCCAGTGTGGTAACTGGTTTTTGTGACAGCCCAGCACTAACACACCAGCTTCTAATTATCAAGGTCCTAAATGAACCCCCTGATCACTTAATTAGTCAAATAAGCTGCTGTAGCCCTGGGCTGTAATGAGCACTGCACCCACGCTGGCCCTTCACGGAGAAGATTGGAAGGGGTGTCAACTTACAACTTTTGAGTTTTGATGATTTAGCAGAGATAGTTTGAACACTGGTCATATAGCTCACACGCAGAAATCGTAGCAGAATCTTGGCAGCACTTTACTGCTCATGTGCAGCAGCAGCAGACTAGGTCTACAGGGCAATTAGTCCCCGTTTAAATTTAGACACCAGGTTTAAAGTTAAATCACGGGAAGATTAAATTTACACTGAGGTTTAACTAAACCTGACCTTCAGAAACTAAAACTGATTTAAACCCCACTTATATGGGAGCTTCGTTGCAAATATGGTTTAGTTAAATCAGGGTTGAAATTTAGAAGGGGTTTTAGATTGGAACAGACTTCAGAATATAGTGGAATGGGCCTGGTTTTCCTTCGTGTGACTGGTCTGATAAGTGCACAAATCGCCGTGTCGATTCTGATTTTCTAACAGTCTCGAGGAATAATGGGTAATTCCCTGCCAGTGCGACACACAATAGAGTTGGCATTTTCCTGAAACATAAGACTGTGAGCACATGACTATCGAGAACCATGTCTCAACTGACAAGCAACCCATTTCTGATTTAATTGAAAAATACACGGCCAAAGTGGACAGCCGCTATGCCAACTGGAAATGGGATGGAGTGTCATGTAATTCAAGGTATGTGCCATGACTGAGTCGTGTATCAATGTAGCATCGTCAATGTAAACTTTGAGCCATTGCTTGCAAGTGTGTTTAGCATTGATAACAATGTGCTGAAACTTAACTGAGCAGCCTGTGTGCTCAGAGCCAGCTCCATCCTACTGCAGGTGTACATAAGAGCACGGCTGAAGACTATTCAAAACACATCAATTCATAACAGGAGGTGAGACTTAATAGTGATCACTTTCCTAAATTATATTTTGTTCTGCCCTCTCAACTTGGAACATTAATTTTTGGTCAATGGAATACGTCATTTGACAAGAGTATGGAACAGATAATTGCCAGGTGGGAGAGAAACATTTATGATCACAGAGTTTTTCATCAAAAACTTTCAGTGCTGAACATAACTGACAAAAACTGCCAGAGGCATCTTTCTTAGAAGGCTGTGGCACATTTGCGATCCCAGATATACTAATTCCCTCCCCGCTGTGGTGAAAATTACAGTTGCCCCGGCCTTATATGCCACTGGCTCATTCCAGAATCTCCTTGCATACCCAACTGGAATTCAATTTTTTATATACTCCATCATTAAAAACTAGAGTATGAACTCAGAATAGAGCTGACCTCCATGGCCAGGATGTGAATAAGGTACTGTAATCGTGTTACATCTCAGTAACTGTGACTGTAGAGTAAACAATATGCTTATTGCCACATACTAGCAAACACACAGTAAATAACTCAAAATAATAAGCATTTTGTATCTAGAATATTATGGTGCCGTTTGTAGTAAAAAAGTATGTGATTTCGAAGATGACCAGGGTTCCCTTGCCTGCCCTTAGCTCTTTTTTTCAAATACTTAAACGCATCAAATGTATTTCTTCAATATATAATAACACGAATAAAATGCCTTATTAAGGTCCATAAAAGCAAGCACTTTAACTAAGACAACCTAAACATTTCAATTATATGTGCGCCTTCTTGTGTGTATATGATTATATGATGTCAGCATTGGTATAGGAAGTTGACCCGGCCTCTTTGGATGGATCTCTGCGCTTTTCATCACTCTCATTGGCAAATGTCACATGACGTACAAGTGTTTAAATTTACACAGAAGGGTCATTCACATGGACAGACCGCAGAAGAGGTTGCGATGATTGTTACATGTATTACGCATGGTAGAGAAAATCAAGCACAATGATTATTTGGATCAGTCCCCTAGAACAGGTTTACAGAACAGGAAACAACGGCCAGTGATTAGATCAGAAGTCAACTGATACTGTATCCAGGCATATTCAATTATAAATTATGCCCAGTTCCATAAAACATAAGGAGGTATTGACTGCCTTCTTACTGCAGTAAGAGTGTTTTGTATCCTGACTAATTAACTCCTCTACCATTGTTGTTTATAAAAGCCATTGAGGCGAGTAATGGTAAGCAGAGATGTGAGTAATTTCATTGCGATTTGCGGGCAGAAGTTATCTCTTACCGAGAAGTCTCAGCAGTAGGAACAGAACTCCGAGCGCGTATGATTTCAGCTCCGGCGTCACAGTCCTGTGGATCAACAGAGTGAGAAAAGGAGACAGATTTCAGAGCTCAAACACTCGCCTCCACACTACGTGACTCTCGCCTCACGTTCAGTCATTCAGCCGCTCATAGCTCAGAAACTGCTTTCGGGCTCCGGGGTTATTATCGCAGGCAGAAATGAGAAAGCAGACGAAATTAAATTCCCGAGTCACAAGAGCCACCGGTGTTTGCGGCAGGGCTTGATGCACAACGGCATTCTACAGCTTTCCAAATAGAATCTACTGCATCCCCCCCCCCGACCCAGTGCTCACCCTCCACCATCTCAAACGCTCATCAGCTCCCCGAAAGATTAGCTCTGCAGCCTGTTTTCACTGCCAGGGTGAGTCCCTCAGAGAGGCAGCTCAGCAAAGCCAAATTGCTTTTAGCCTCAGAAACATTCTCAGGGAATTATAGAGTTTGCATACATAACATTAGAAGTATGGAAAGTAAGTAGACGAGGTCACAAGGAAGCTTACGGTTTTCAGTTATATAACAGATGGAAGATTCAGATAATAGGATATTTTAGATAAGTAAGCAAGGTTGTAGTCTTCAATTACAAGAAAAGCAAGACAATTTTTGGTTTTCAGATGTTTACAAAAGCAAGCGTGTTTCTTGTGCTATCTGAGAACTGATCAGGTTTTGTATGTTACGTATCCCGTGAGAGAGCAGATATCTGATATCAGACAGCTCAGAGTGAGAAATGAGCAGGACTCTGACCTTAGATGCCAGACAGTACGACAGGTTTCTAGATCCTGCAGCTCAGGCTGTCACAGCAGGTTAGAAGCGTGAATAGCTTCAGAGAAGCTGCTAACATAATAACAATGTTCTCTCCCCTCCCCGGGTACGGCGAGAGCCTGGCGGGAGAGGCTGGGTACCTGATGAGGATGATGACGGACGGGGTCTGAGCCATGGCTCCGATCATGCTGCAAGCGCAGATGACGCACAGAAAGATGAGAAAGGCCTCCTGGCAGCCCGGGCTCGGACACTTCCCCGGCATCGCCTTGGCCTCCTCCGTCTCCCCGGAGATACAGGCGCACCCCGTCAGATTCTGAGGAGACATGTCCTTTCAGTTAACTTACCCACAATCCCCCTGACTACCCCGTTATTCATGACTTCTGTGGCATCCATTTTGTTGCTTGCGCAGTGATATGTGATCGAACAAAATGGCAGACAGGTCTGAATGTGAGGGTGATGGCTAAACCAATGAACCTCTGAGAACATGCAGTGGACAGTCAAAGCAGACTGGCTAATAAGCCCTGATCTGCTTACATTGGTAGTAATGTTGCAGGTTGCAGACTACTGGCTTCAATGGCACAAATTCCAAGCCTGCACAGCACTGTATATGCTTTAAACTGACCAGCCACAACATTATAACCACCTCTCAATATTCCAAAGGCCCCCCTCATACTGCACAAAAAAGCTCCATCAATCTGACATCCGCTTGAATCCCCAGACCTGGGATTTAGCAGCCGAACAGTTCCTGGATCATCACGCTGGCTCCTTCCACCAGTTAGTCTTCATATCTGTGAGGGGTTCTAATGTTTTGGCTCATTTGCGTATGTACAATATAAAATGCAGTTTTACTTTAATTTGTCTACTGTAAAATCAGGGCGTAAATGTGATCATCATTAATCCTCATGATTTATCATTTACATCCCGTGACGTGGTCATTAAAACGGCTGTCAGGGATGTACAAAATGGACCAGAATGTTCCAGAATAACTAATTTTGCAGAACATGGAGGACATTTTTGTCAGAGAACTGCAAACTATATTATAGCCAAACGTTGGAGCAGTGAGACCATATAGGCGAGGTTCTATTATCAGTAGTTTGCTGGGAAAGAGATGGAGCCCCGAAACAGCACAGAATTCATCCGTCTGACTGTACTGCCGTACATCACAGCTAAAGCACGGACACGCCATGAGGGGAAATGCATCATACAGAGTAACTGCATTAAAAAACATTATTCACCCCTCAGGGCAGCTCCGCACACGCTTCTAATAAAAAGCTATGGAATCAGCAGCGAAAGGTCATTCCTAAGACAGCAGGCTACACATGTCCAGTCAAACTCTTCTATGGATGGTCCCATCTTACTTATGATCCTGGAAAGATAACGCCACATGGGATGATTTTTTTTTCGGATTACTGCAGTAATAAACCCAGTCCAGGGTGAGTTAAACAGTTCACTTGTGCTCTTAGTTATTCAGTTATACAGCAGCATATTTTGCAAACACAAACAAGCTTAAACTACAAGTTGTAACAAAATATGCTATACCTGTTAAGTTTCATTGAGGCATTACATCACAATAATAATAATAATAATAGTCCATCCATCTATAATTAATACATCCTCTTCCACACTGGGGTCGCAGGGGGAGCTGGAGCCTATCCCAGCAGACTCTGGGCAAAAGACAGGGACCCACCCTGGACAGCTGGCCAATCCATCGCAGGGCTCAGACACCATTCCCACTCCATTCGCTCTCACACTCACACTCATGTCTGTGGGCAATTTAGCATCTCCAATATGCCTGATGTGCATGTTTTTGGACTGTCAAAGGAAACCGGAGTACCTGGAGGAAACCCATGCAAACACGGGGAGAACATGAAAGGACCCAGGCTAGATTCAAACCCACAACCTTCTTGCTGTGAGATGGCAGTGGGAACCACTGCGCCGCCCTTCCTTCAAAGTATTGTGTGCTGTAAAAATGTGCTCCTGATTAAATATCGTTGAATAAGCCATTTTATATCAAAATTAATTGATATTTGTTCATGTTGAGGCAGACTCACAGATCGGGTGCAGCCGGCGAAGCAGGCAGACAAGTATGTGACTCCGTCAGAGCCACAGACGGGACTGACGGAGGCCGTGTAGCAGTTACAGTGGCTCATACAGGGGGCCACGGGCTTCTGACCCACAGTCAGTGTCCTGAAAACACACAAGTTTAACATCAACTAATGGCAATGAAAAGCTGAAATGAACCCAGGGGGTGTGTCAGAGAGAGATCTGGTATTAGATGGAAAAAGCTGGTGAGTCATATTTCGGACATTTTGAGAAAAATGGGGGAGACGTATTCCACCCTGTCGATAAGGCCAAGCCTATTGCCATTCCTTTGTTTGGAGTTTTCCGGAAACCTGCGCATTACTTCTGTGCACTTCCAGTGTGAAATGATGCGGAAGAAGCCAGCGAGTCCAAAGTCAAGTCAAAATCATTTTCCTCAAAAACGTGACTTACTAGATTTTTCCATTAAACGCACGTCTGGGTCTTGACTACCATAGTTATACTTTGTAATCTAACAATTCACATCCAGTTAATGTGCACATTACTTAAAAGGACTCACAATATAAAAGCACAGGACTTTCATGTACAACCCATTTCAGAGCTCCATAATGTGCAAACACAAACATTAATATAATGTCAATTAATGAAATCTTGTTTAGTAGGTCGTCTAACATCCTTCGCGAGCAACGACAGCCTGAAATCTGTGATCCATGGGTGTACATACAGTATCTTCTGAGGCCAGCCCATACTAAATAATACTGTAATATGATTTGGTGATTTACAGAAAAATGTATTAAGCCGCTTTCACGCTGGACACGAAACAAATTTTTCACACGACAGAATACATTTGCGTCTTTGCATTGACTTTGGATGTAAGCTGTTGTGCGAAAAATTTGTTTTGCGTCCGGTGTGAAAGCATCTTTATGCATTAGATCAGGGGAGGATCATGGGTAATGGCCCAGTTCATTCAGAGCACCAGGATTCAGAGGCTTGAAAAAAAAAAAAAAACAGCAACTCCACCAGACTGGGGATGAGGGGGCAGGTCCTTACGTGTTGCTGTAGGCGACAGTCACCCCGGCAACAGGCCCAGTGTCACAGCCCAGAAACAGGAAGGAGACGTAGCAGGCCGTGGAGACCAGGTTGACCAGCATGGCCATGCGCACGGCGCCCAGGGCCGACAGATTGAGCTTCTTCACCAGCAGACCTCCCAGAAATATGCCCAGACACGCGCACGGGATGGCCGTCATGCCTGAAAACAACAGGCCCCCACCGGCGGCCATTTTGCATTGATGACTCTCATTGTATTAACAGAATCTTATAACACATTTAGAATACTGAAGACAGACGAGGATGATCCCGCTCATAGTACAAGGAAAGGCTGTTATTATGGACTTACTGGACGGGATTATTATGACATCATCCATCAAGATGATGTCACGTTCAGTGGATGGAAGGATCATCCACACAAACGATTAAGAGGCGTGAAAATACACTGATTTATTCAGACACTGTAACCAGCCCCGTCACAAGATGTGTGGCGGCCAAAACCCGAAGCGAAGTCGCAGTATAGCAGGCCCCTCCCCCATTACGCGCCAAAGCTGTGACTCACCGAGAAGCTGATTGGCTGAGGAGGTGGTGAGGTTGAACTGCTGCTCCAGGTACTTCCCCAAGAAAGCAGCGAAGCCAGCGACCACAGCGATCTCCATACAGGCGGCCAGGATGATGCAGGTGAACACCGGGTTCGAGAGCAGGTGTTTGGTCACTTTGGGGATCACTGAGGGCGGGAGTGTGGAGTGAGGAGAGGTATCATGTTTCTCTATCGGAACATGTGATTTACACATTACTGCAGACACAGCGTTAACTGTGTTTCACTGTCACTGAAGCAAACTGTGCAAACAGGATCTGAAAGATGCAGAGGAAGATGCAGCCTATATGAGCCATAACTATAGCAGAATTGATGAGACAACAGTGTGTCAGAATATATTATCCGCCTTGTCTCTTGAAAAAAGAGCATGACCGCTCTCTTCACTGTGACAGGAGCTGGATCCTTACTTGAGTGAAAATGATCAGTCATTAGAAGTGTACAGCAGTCAGAATATCAACTCCGATCTCTCTCTGATTCAAGGTAGTGGTACATTATATTGAGAGATAACTTTCACACAAAACCAATGTAAAATAAAAGAATTACTCATATGAAGTCCACAAATTATGTTTTGGATGTTTTTGCGATTACTCTGTAAAGTTGTACAACGCTTCAAATAACGACAATGCGACCAAAAAACAAAAAAATACAGAGGAGGTCCCTATCCTTTCATCTCTCAAAAAGGTTTATCCAGTGAGAGGCCGAGGAATGCTTTGGCAATTCGCTGACATGACACTGACACTAACTGCCCATAGCTTAACCAAAGTCCACACACGCTTAACTCTTTCAACAGAATCCAGACTAGTTTTGAGCTGTTGAGTCACCTTAAATTGCTGAATGGACCAGCAAGTGCTCTCCCTCCTTTTCTGTATTGGTTGTCTAGCAACGGGAGATTTGTTTGTGATTTTTTTTTCTCAGTGTTAGTTTCTTTCCAACAAAGTATGTGCGGGTGAAATTTGAGTTGCCTTTTGAATTCATTATATTGAGTGAATAGCTACATTAGCGCAGGTATTTCCGTTACTAGCTATATGTCGCTCCTTTTATAGCTCTGCGACCTGGTACCTACAACACAGAATTGATTACGCACTTCTACCATGTTTAGTGAACTGATTTATGTTTTAGTATTTATTATCAGTTATCAGCTTTGTCTTAAAATTACCAAAAAGCATATTTTGTAGCACCGAAGGGGCAGATTTTTTCATTTGCGGTTCATTCCAGACAAAGGTCGTCTTTCACTTTAAAGACAATTTTTTATATCGTTTTAAACAGTCAATGGTTCTCACTAAGTCTCATTAAGTCCTGGGACATACTCGTGCCTAATTTTAATGCTAAATGCAGGGAGCTTGGTAAAAAGAAAGGTTTCTGGATAGAATAGCACAAAGCCAAGATATTAGTCTTTACAATCCTTAGGATTCATCGGCATCTAACACCCAACATAGCATACAGCTAGTGAGTTTTTTGTAATAGCATGTGGTCTCCAAATTAAATGATAAATTTTGCATTTTAAGTACCCTGCCCTCTGTTTTGCACTCTTAATGCCTGCAGTTTACCAACAATGTTGAGGCTAAAGACTGGCGACGGCGAAAACTCTTTATTTCCGGTTCCCATACGATATTTACTGCTGCACAATATTAGACAAGACTAGCTTCAGTCGGCAGAGAGAATAATTCATACATTTATCTCCCCCATGTCAGACATTTAAAAAATGGAGATGGTACAGGCTCCAGATGGCCATCACGGTTTCCGCTCGGGTTTTTTATACAGAGCATTTATGTGAGCCTCGTGATCGTTGGCGCTTTGTTCGAGAAAGCGGTGCTTAAATCATCTTTTGTTGCCTCCCCTCAAGCTCCTAGTACTCTTCTAAATACGTATCCCCCCCTCTGACATCTCCCCCGCTCCCGACGGACCCCCGCATGAATTAGAGAAGGTGTTAGCTGCAATCGGATAATTAGCCGCACCTTTTGATTGACAGCTATAATTATTCCGAGGGTGAGGAGGCAATAATGACTCTAATAATACGCACATCCCGCCGCCCTCGCGCCGCACGCTGCCCGGCTATTTCTGCCATTGCGAGGAAACTAATGAGAGCGCTGGATGTAGGCAGGAGTCGAAGCGAGCGTCTGTCGGGGGCCCCCCGCCGCCACGGCAGGTCTGCTTTGCATTTTAATTCAGTTACAGGGCGGCGGCGGCGGGGAGGGGTGGGTGTGGGTGTGGGGGACCGTAACGGGGCTGTGATGCGCACTTCCTGTTCCTCCTCTCGGAAGACAAGATGGCAGACGGTGGGCGATCAGCCCGATCAGTTCTAATGACGGAACGCAGGATGCACGTCGCTCTCAAGGATCGAAGCCCCGCCATCACACAGGCTCTGTCTCTCTGACGTTACACGCCCACTTCCGTGTGTAGTGGGCCATAAAATATTACCAAACACTGTAAAAATCAGGCTCATGATCAACGATTGGGCCTATTCCTACTGAATATAACAGCTTAAAAGAGCCAAGCTGGTTTAAACTGTGTTTTTACACTTCTAACGGGTTCACTGGAGGTTTATCTGCTGAGCGTTAGGTAACCACCAGTCTGGTCGACAGCACCATTTATGCCATCAGCCAGCTGTAACCAGCTCTGATCAGCCACTGGCCGGTTATGATGATCTGCAAGTGTTAAAAACACACCCTAGACCAGATAATAATCCCAGTTGGTTTCATCAGGATTTATCAGGAGGGACGACAGACCCGCAGTCTGTCTGTTTATCAGTCTGTCTAGGCTCTGGTAGTGGTCTTTTTCAGCGATTGGTGCCTATGAACTTCCTTTAGTGTCAGTGAGAGGAGTACTGACCTCCGCAAGACCCCACCCCACCTCACCTCGGAGCTGCTGGCAGCAGGACGGCCCCTCGTCGGCCTCGTGGTGGCGTAGGACCCCGTTGCTGGGCTTGGAGCCCTCGTACTCCTGGGCCAGGGGGTCTGCGGGGAGCATGGCCTGCTCGCTTTCGGCCCCGGCGTCCTCCTCATCCACTCCGGACAGGGACTGGGGGAAGCCGAACATGAAGAGAGCAGAGAAGAAGAGCAGGGCCCCGCAGAGCAGGAAGCCCCCCCACCAGGCGCCGATCCAGCGCGGGTCATCTGGGGTCAGGTCCAGCTTACCTGCGAGTGCGCGCACACACACACACACACACACACACACACACACACACACACACAGACTCATCAGGGTCGAACGGGGGTCACACTGCTCATATGCCCAGATCCAACCCATTCAGGTACTCACCCCCTCTTATCAAAACACCTTAGCAGGGTTATCTAATGGCATGAACTCAAGTTATTAAGCCCTTTTCAGTGCTTTGAGATTTTATTAGGCTTGATACCATCTTTGCAACAAATTCTTAATAAAAATAATAATAATAATAATAATAATAATAATAATAATGAGCATTCAAAGAACAGTGCCTAACAGTGTTGTCAACAAATTCTACCCGGGTACCATTGTCTATCCATCACGACGAACATCTGTCACAAAGACCAATGGACTGAAGTTATTACCATGGCCAGGATAAATTATATCAGGCCTTGAAGAGACACATCATTTATCAGCTTTATAAAATTTTATTTACTTTTTTTTTAGACAAAAAATATTAAATGTGGTAAGAAATGTCCTTGGCGTGCTCTGGGTGGTTGGTTCAACTATTCAGCTGGATGCACATCCATTTTCTAACACAGTAAATCTCTGTGAATAAGAGGCTCGAGAGCAGAGTCATGCAGAGAGATGCAGGAGGGGAGTTTACACCTGAGAACTTTCTGGGCTAAATACCGCTGTGAAACACTGCTGTCGAACATCGCAGCAACCTGCACTGTCAGCACAAGCCACGCAGAATGTTCGATACGTACCACTGCTGCCGTTAGCTACAGTGTTTTACCACAGTAAATATTGACATTTCCCTTTTCACCAAGCGCTGTGCAAGTTTGCCTTTGCATTCTTTTCCTCTCCCACAGTGCCCTACAGTTACTGTTCGCAGTGTTGAGAAGCTGCCCAAATCCGCGCAAGACGCACTTGTGTCAATGAAGGCCGCATCCACGTAGAACTTTGTGCACAGAGAGCCCAGGATGAAGCCGCAGGCGGGACCGAACACCAGTGTGGAAAACAGGATACCTGTAGGGCGAAAGCAAGGAAACGGTCAGGTCATTCATTACCTCATCAGAGAGGAGAGAATCAGCAATGAAACGAAAACTAGATTAAATTCTACAATCCTCAGAGAGTATGAGCCCAGATCACTATTTCTTTGCAGAGCCTCTGATACAAGACTTGTAAAAACTTAATAAAATAATAAACTTCATACTTAAAGAAGTACATCCAACAGCACAAAATAATGCTTCATTACATATTCACAAATGAAGGCACACACAAGATAGAAAAAGTTCCACAAACAATGAAAACCTAAATCATACAATCTTCCATATCACGACAAAAGTGAAAATGAGACACTGTTGAAACATCAGAAGCAGTGCTGATACACAATGGCTCAAGACCTTCTCATAAACTGCTTACGCGAGGCGTGTTTTTAACTGTAGCAAGGGTCACGGAGAGAAATTGACCAGCGCGAGAACAAAGCAGTAATTAAAAGGTGTTGCAGCAGAGGAGTACAGGAGAATGGGATAACTCAAATACTAGTCCACATGGGCAAGTCTACATATTAAATGTCCACTGCTTTATGATTTAGATCTATTAAAGGTGAATTATCCACTAAATACGCTTTACAGAATGAGCGCAATACAAGACCAGCTCCCTCTGCGCACAGTCAGGCATTCAAATACAGTTGTTTGTGTATCTCTGTGGGTCAAACTGAGATCCCTTGGGCGGGTAAGCAACTGCTTTTCAATCAGCATAACTTTTTAATTTCTGTCATTTTTATGTTAATCCTTTGTCTGCCTCCAGATGATTGTGGATTGTAGTAGGGGTGAAGCTGCTCAATTCATTTCACTGAATATCCTATACCTGTTCACCGGGGAGTTCATATGTGCTACACGCCAAAAGTTTTTTTTTACCAGCACTGGAGATTGAATACTCCCTGACCAGTACTATGCAACTATCATAAGTACATTATTCCTTTCGTTTATAAGTACTCTCGAGGGTTTGAAATGCAATTCACTGAGCCGTATTTCTCAATTATCAGGATAACAGCACTGGGTAAAACTGAACAGCCCCAAATCAAACTAGGACATGCGCTAAAATATTAAGAGGCGATTTCGGTTTTACTCAGTTAAGCTACCCAGCTGAGTGAGTAGCGCCACCTTGTGACATACCCCCACTGAACTGCTGAAATTACTGCGTGCGATGGGTATGCTGAGCATGATGTCGTCAGACGTGATCCTCTGCTGCCCTCTCTTGGTTTACAAGCAGAATGCACTTTCATCTCCATACCCTCAATCTGAAATCCAAGATTATCTAAGTATCTGCTGTTTTTTTTTTCCAGTGTGTTCTTGCATGTAATATTGTTTAAATAAGAAATTAATTAGCAACAGTGTCAATTCACTTTGTTTCAAACGATAACTCGGTGAAAAGAAATGACTGAACTGCTAAGACTGCATTCCCCCAGGACTGCCTAACAGTAAGAGCTGAGAGATAACATTTGAGCACGTACGAAAATAATTTCATGCTAGAAATAATACAGACGTATAGTAATTATGACGGTGCCAATACACACAAACAACGCAATATCTTCATAACACACAATATATTTTTAGCAAGAAGTTAAGAAATCCATCAAGTAGTTCGAAAATGTACATACACAATGCGCTTAAGAATCTCCGGGGTAATGCCACAAGGCTGATAACAAGCTAAACTGTAGATTTAAAAAATAACGGAAAGAAACGTGCCGAGTATGCAGGCTGAGTTCGTCAGGGGACAGCAATGAAATGCTAGCAGTAACACTTTTCAACCACACGATGGCACATTCTGCACAGTAAAAAAAAATTCTTATTCTTTATCAGAAAGCAGAATAAAACACTCATCCCGTTTCAAAAATGCAAAGAGGGACAGTTAATTATTGAGAAAATCACTGGATTAACTCACATTCCACCTGTCACGGTGGAAATGATTTATATTTCAAAGACAGTATTAAGACGGAATGAGAAGTAATACCACTTCCTGTCAAGATCCAGAGAGCCAGCGGCCTACAGGGCAATGTGAGACAGCTGGAGTATCTCACAGTAAATTGAATTAGGACATCAAACGCATGGCACACAGACACTGCATTTTTTCCATGACAAATCTGAATTCAAAGTACAGCGTGTGTGTGTGTGTGTGTGTGTGTGTGTGTGTGTGTGTGTGAGTAGCCCACATGACACGCCATTGATTCGCCCTTATTGATAACTGATCCAGATCTATACAGAGCCGTTGTCCACGCTGCAGTGATCACCAGTGGGAGTATTTTGGTCTTGTGCCTGTACTGTGTTTGCAGAGCGATGGATATATGCGGCAAGCGCAGTCTGATCACGCGGCCTCATACTCAGGCAGTGCGTCCACGATCGCAGAGATATGAACACTAACGTTAGAACGCAGGAGAGAGGACGGGCTGCTCAGTTTCCAACCAATAGCCAACGAGGGCAAAAATGACACATTAACGGGGTAAAAACAACCCCAAAATGCCGCCGTGATTTTATTTTTCAAGCAAAAAAAGAAAAAAAAGGCCTTTCACACAAAGATGAAGAGAAGAACCCCAAAAGTGGACACCATGCATTCAGAGAAATGCTGACTGATGTTCAAAATTTGCATTAATTTCGTTTTCGCAGACAGAATCGAAAGACCGCAGCATCTGGTGCACCGCTAAAGAACCGTTAGGAACTATGTGACCGTGCCTCATCTGGGTAAGTCCCTCCTTCAGGATGATTCAACCTGCTGGCCTCTGAGCCGCCGTGTATGACAGAGACTGAGAGAGACCGTCAGTAGGCGGGGAAAACTAGATTACGGTGAAAAAGGGGAATTCAAGGAGGGCGTGCACATGGAGAGTGGCAGAAGAAAACGAAAATGGGGAGGAAGTGTCACTGAAAGAGAGAGTCGCAGGCAGAGCAGAGAAGAAGCGTGGACCCAACCCAACCCAAGCTGCGGAGAGTAGTATCAGCATCAGTAGCTAAACAGTATAGTTTCTGCAAACAGGCCAGTGTTTCATTCTGGTAAACAGCCTGGCAGCGCAATATGAAAAAAAACATGAGCAATATAATAACAAAGCTATCATATTAGGAGAAAGAATCCATTCACCTTTGTGCTTCTCTGAATGGGAGATGTAGCTCCCGCTTACTCTGAAATTCACAGAGGTTTTGTACTATTCTGGCATCTTTCAGATTAAAACAAGGAATCTGGAGGTAGTTGTCTTCTTCAATGAAACTACAGAATTCTGAATGTTAACTGAAAAGAACAACACCTACCGAACAGACCATCACCTACGCTACGCATACACAGTATCCTGTTATTTTCAGGAACAATGCTCCGATTCTCCAAGAGGAGACTTACAAACAGACCAACAAGCATTCAGACATCATAACAGACCCATGGTTATGAGATGAAACAACCCACATAAACAAAGACGTGCGGTCGCCAGTCCGTTACAACCCGCCGGGGGTGCGACAGGAAATTTGAGCCAGGGACACCACGGCGCCCGGCAGACATTTTATTACACACCTACTTCAGTTCCACACTTTCACTCCAGCCTCTTATTCTCCTCAGACGCTTACTGTCGCCTGAGTGCACTCTTCAATTCCGCTTGAGAAACCGATCGCAGCATCCCTCCTTCAAGCCCTCATGCACCAAAAGTTTGAGGTTCCACTACCGAGAACACCAAAACCGCTGTTCCACATCGCTATCTTTCTTCAAAGGCAGGCATCTCCAGTCGAGCAGTTTTTTTTTTTTTTTTGGTCTGGCGTACTTCGTGAATGTTCTGTGATACACTACTAAAACACCGGACGGAAATCTATTTGAATTTGTTCTGATCGCGCTGTTCTTTCAAAAGGTCAGCTCACTTCTTAACACCAGCGATGCGTTCTAATGTCCTGTTTAATTTGATGTTAAGAAAGTATATCGAAGTTAAATTTGCACCATATGCAAACAGGAAGGGTGGATTTCACGTGAAACACTTAACTGTGCACTTAACTGTGATTTTCTGCTAATGATGCAGATTGATTTGGTGCTGCTCAGGTCTCTCACTGTGACCAAACGGAATGCTAAGGATGTGTTAATTTGCTGTGGTATTTCTAAGAGCTCACAACAGTTGACAACATATGTTTACACTTTAAGAGAAAAAGAGGGTGAGCAGTTGCTGAATGGGTTTTTATAAGAAGACTAGGATTTACCATGGTTACTGCCATGGTTACAGCCCAAACACTCTGGCCCTGGCAACCAAAGGGGGTACTGGGGAACAAATTACAGATTCTCATATTGAAGTTGAGCCGTGGCCTCCACACCATCCTCCATCATATGAGAATTCCAAAACACTTTCTCACACTGATAAACACAACTATTTCCACGGTTTATCGAGTGGATGATGGCCGATTGCAAGACAGAACAAAATAGTGCAGTGGCTGCCAGTTTAAATCGACAGCTCAAACAAACGGGGAGCTTTCTACTTGCCTTGAGATAGCGTGAAACTCAGCCCACAGTGCATTCTTCAAGCCATTTATAATAAAAATAAGGCCTCTATGCCGTCAGGGGGCCATGCAATCTGGGGTGTAATTGCAGTAATAACTGTAGTGTTGTATTGGACACAACCAAAACCCACAGTGATGTTTTCCAGTTGGTTTTTGCGAGTCCAGTTGCCAGGCAAAGTAGAAACCATAAAAATGTCCAATCCAAACGTGGACAGGGGTTGCTCAGTGCTGAGAGTGGACCAAAGGCAGGTTTGAGGTTCAGGGGATGGCGGCCTACAGTAAGGAATGATGACGCTGGTCCAATAAGCCATAACATTTAACTGATCTTATTAAATAGCTTTTTGGCTTCAAAAGGGAAGTATTTAATACCAGTATTCAAGTCTAAACAACTGTCCTAATTTAGTCAGAAAACCACAAACCTGGCAACCCTGCCCAGAGTCTATTTCCATGATCATGACCTCTTGGATCAGGGGTGTCCAATCTTATCCAGGGAGGGCCGGTGTGGGTGCTGGTTTTTGTTAGAACCCAGCACTAACACACCTGATTCGACCCACCAAGGTCCTGATTGAAACCCCTGATTAGTTAATTAGTAGAATCCGGTGCAGTAGCACTGCTGGCCAGGACAAAAACCTGCACCCACACCGGCCCTTTACGGTGACACCCCTGTCTTAGATCATAGGAGTACATCTCAGAACTATGTCATTGGTTAATATTTGGGCCAGAAAGGATGATTAAGATAATGATGTCTGTTTGAACACAAATGCTGCAGGTTAACATGGCTTTGCATTTCAAAGCAATTACACACACGGCGCTTGAAATAGTAAGTGCTGGAAAGAGCTGTGGGCGGTTTGCACATCAATACCGCAAATCTTGTTTATGCAGCCTGAAAGAGGTTCCAAAGAAGATACACAATCTTTCCGTCATCGGCGCGCCAGCTAACTGCAGGCCAAATTTGGTCTGTACATTTAGGGTGTTTCCTTAGAGACAGTGCTGTTTACCGTCTCCTAGCAACAATGAAAAAGTCTTGTCTAAAACAGGAAAACCAGAAGACCGCATCATCTCCATACCAGGAAAAGCTGCCCAACAGTGACGAGCGCTTTTCTGCCACACTGCTACGGACCACCTCAGACCTTTCATGCATCCAAGTAATACCGTCTAGACCATCTTGAAGTTCCCGTCAGCATTATTTCAAATTGGGAGGAAGTTAAATGTTTGAGAGAAGTTACAGCACAACTGTAACAGACTTTAAGGAACTAGAGAAAGTCCTGCGGCCTGTGGCTCAGCTAACTTCCTGGCTTCACAAGAACCTTGGGCCATCGGGCAGCACCTGATTGGCCAAGGCACTATCCACAGAGAAGGCAACACCGCACTTCCCAATTCATTGCTTCACAGCTAATGCATTCAGCCCTCAGTAGAACAGCTGTACAGTTCTCCTCTGGAGGGTCAATAAAATGAAAGCAAGCAGCTGTAGCATGAAATCTTCTTCTTCACAGGCCTGCGAGGGCTAGCCAGGCCCAATCAAAATACAGGTCGGCAGGGATGGGAGGGGCCTGCAACAAAGATAACAAAACCATTCTAAGGAAACAGGGTAGACTGTTAAAAAAGTATCAGTCACATCTATAGAATTATTTATAAGGGGCACCATAATTCATTAGATAGTCTCAGTAACACTTTTTTCTTTAGGATCGGATCTGTTGGGCAGGTCAGTCACTGGATCGGAGTCCAGCTGAACAGGCCTTTTCCCCGCTGAGGCAGAGACTGAAGGCAAGAAGTCCCTGAAACAAACAGGAACTGGAGGAGGCAGCACTACGGAGCCTAGCAGAGCATCAGTCAGGGAGCTACCCGACATCTGGTGATGTCCGTGTGTCACAGGTATCAAGCAGTCATCACATGAAAAAACATGTCACTAAATAGTCAAAATTGATTACTTCATTCAGCATAATGTTCAACTGTTCAATATTGTTTTAATGCCCCAGAAAATTGAGTGGATTCTACACAAAAATGCTGTAATTTGTAAATAGTTCATTGGATATGAAAGAAAATACTCTCATATTGTCATTCTATCCTTTCAAACTGCTAGAATACAGGACCAAATACAAATAATGTGCCACTGTCCAACGAATTATGGCTCTCACTGTATCTCAGTTTGCTTGTCATGGGAGAACAAAGACTACACCATTGCACATTTCTGGAGCCTTGCCTGGGAAGTACGAGAGTTTACGAGAGTAAACAGAAATACTCAATCGCTAGGGACCAACATGGCTGAAAGCTCGGAGGAAGTGATCGGAGATTTCATTTATGTTGTTCACTAATATTTTTCTGCTCTGTTCATTCACAAGATCCGTGCCACAGGCAGACTCACTAGTTCAGCTGCGTACTCCTACTCTCTATGCGAGGCGTCCACAGTTAAAGGCTGCTAACAGACAGACTGGCAGCACTAGAGGGTCTCTACAGTTCGTCATCATGGCTCGGGAAAACCAGTAGCCAGTAGCCAGTGTACAGCTCTTCCCTGTAGAGAATATGAGCTGCCGCCTGGTAATCGGCTACATCTGTGCTCTGTTATCTCTGCCTGCTGCTCGTAATCAGGTTAGGGACCGGCAGAACGGGGCCTGCTCACTAATGCACATCGCCTAAATTACATTAATTAGACCTACAGTACGCATATTAACCCGCAGCCCAGCCGAACCCCTCTGCAGAAAAAGAGAGACAACATGCCTCAACAGCATCAGTAACCCTCTGCAATTCTGAGGCACTTCATGGCTGTTTTTTTGCCTAATTGATTGACCAGACTGTTATTTTTGCAATTCTATTCATTTGTCATCTAGAGCAAAATGTACTGCACCTCCCACCCCTGTAATCAAGTGTCACACTTAGCTGCTCTGCAAATTATAACTTGACAAACTGTAAGTACAGACTTGAATGGTTAACTTGCTTTCCGAAGCTTTTTTTTACAAAAAAAAAAAAATGTGATTCTATATAGATTTTTGATTAGCCTATGCAGCTAGTGTGGACTTAAGGAAACTTCAATTTTTCTTATTTTATTTAGACAAAATCTTGAGGCACAGCATCGTGGGCGAGCCAATGTGGAGTGCTGGATGCGTATTTTCGTGCCTTCAACTACAAATCCCAAAATGCACTGATAATTCAAAGCCAGCAGATCATCCTTCATCTTCTTCACATTCCAAAATTGACAGGAATAATTAAAATTCTCCTTTGATGTTGGACATGTTGCAGTCTGAGAGCCTAGAACTCAAACCTCAGCCGTTTCTTTCTGACGTTCAGCGAAAAGCGAGTCAAACCGTGCGCAAAGGCAACCCTCGCTGTCAAAGGGAATCCATCTCACAGAACATTTTTTGCATCAGTAGATCCTTGATTCTCTTGCTTGGCTTCAAGAGATGTATTCCTTACAGATTATAATGATTATATTTTCCTGTCGAAGGCTAAAGCTACATTTCTCAGTCTTTGATTCCATTGAAGTCAGCCATTACTGTCCTTATGAGTACAGAATTTCTCTCATTGTGTTGCTTTTTTACACAAACAAAAAGATTTGCCAGTTTTGAGATGTAGCATATTAGCAGGCATTAATATAAAGTAGCTTTGGCTACTGGCCACCATTTTCCCGAGCTCATGTGCCCCAGACAAAAAACCAGAGGCGATGTTTTCTGTTACCCGGCTTCGAGTTCATAGATCTCAGTGTCATCTCCCTCAATAGCTTTTCCTTAACAGCGCAAAACCAAAAGTAGGACACGCCAGCTGATGTGAGACAGGCGACTGAAGGGTGCGAAACAGCTCATCAGAGACCTTGAGCGACCTTGCAGTCTTCCCGGATGCCGTAAACAGACGACGATCGCATTCAGTAAAACCAGCTAGTTTTATGCATAGAAGAACGAATAAATCTACAGCCCAAAAAAGCTGGATTCCAAAAAGAATTACATGCTCACATACACACAGACATATAGCTGCACAACACAGCATACACAGTATTGTTAGGGAGCGAAACAGTGAGAGGCAGAGAGAGATAATGCTCGAGGTACCATTCTATATGCTCCACAGAACTTCTCTCTCCAGCCTCCATTCAGAATTACTCACCACTGCTCTAGCATTGCATTTTTGTCCATACTGAGCATAATCGCCCTTTCAAAATTATTCCACATTTCAACAACTATTGCAATTTTCACCCAGGCAGAAACCTAACAGTGATGCAGTTATGTGCTCCAAGCTAACACTGAACAGCACAATCTGCATATTTTTTTCCGTGAAATTTATCTCGTATAAATTCACTGTAAACATGATTATTTCATTACCCGCCGGCCTCACTGGATAAGTTGAAGAGAGATTGAATTTTGAAGCAGAATTTCGAAGGGACATGCATGGGCTCTAAGCAGAAAATGGAGGGGGAGAATAGCATCAGGCGAGGTCCCGCTCGTGCGGTCCCAGAGCATCGTACCCTAAGTGACAGCTTATGAAATGGGCCTGACGGCGCTGCAGTGCTCTGGAGTTGCAGCAGTGCAGAACCTCCACACCCGCGCTCAAGCAGATCAGGGACATGCTATCACGCTAACAAGGAAACGCTATGCCCACAATACAGCAGACAATGGCATGTTTCAGACATTGCATTCCTCTCCCTTCTAGAAACAACAGCGTATAAAATGGCTTCCTGGGGTAGGACTAACCTGTTGGGCCATCAGGGAAGTTGAACAGATATAAAGCAGTGGTGTACTGTTACCAAGGCTGTAGATGTTATGATCCCGACGGGGAACCAATACACAAGGGAGTATTTATTAAGAGGAATATGTTCATAGAAGAGGGAAAGGCCGAAGCCCAGAACAGTAGAGGGGGAGTCCAGCTAAGCTGGCAATGATTGGGCAGGGTAGGGGCATGTCTGCACACAGGCCAGTGGCCGTCCCGGGCCAGAAACCAGGTGGTGAATCCCCCTTGCCAAAGCAAGACAGCCTGGCAGTAGAAACAAGCTGGAACGCAGTCCCAATAGGCCCGATTCCACCGCAGGAGCTTCAGGGTAATTTTACGGGGCTGGGGCCGTTGTTGCGTGTCTCCACTGCTGGAACCACCCCGAAGGAACTTTTACAGGGGCTAAAAAAGTCCCTGCCTCAGAGTAGGTACTCTGAACGGCCCCGAAAACTCCTGGGTGGGGCTTGGGGTTTACTTGGCGCTGATTGGATTTACTCAGGGGCGGGATGTAACATCTACATAAAACGACAAAATAGCCGGCGACGAGGGGTCGCATTTTTAAAAGGAGTTCTCCTACTTCGCCCTCTCAGTGGAGACACGGCAGTTGAGAGGGCCGAGTGAGAGGACGTTTCTGTAGTAGTTCCTGCCCTCCAAAAACTACCAGGAACTTCTTTGGTGGAAACGGGCCTACAGCAGTTGAGAGGGCCGAGTGAGAGGACGTTCCTGAAGTAGTTCCTGCCCTCCACATACTACCAGGAACTTCTTTGGTGGAAACGGGCCTACAGCAGTTGAGAGGGCCGAGTGAGAGGGCGTTCCTGCCCCCCATATACTACCAGGAACTTCTTGGGTGGAAATGGGCCAAATGAAGACCAATGAAGGCTTGGGAGATGTTCCTAATAAACTAACTCAGAGGAACAGGCAGGAGCAATGGTTAAACAATGTGGCCCAGAATCCAGAATCCAGAAGACCAATATAAAGCCTTAGGAGCATATTCCTATTAATAAGATTCCAAAGAGTAAATAAGTCTTTCTTTATCATACATTTATCGAAAATACACGGTAGAAGAGTTTGCTCAATACTTGAAGACAAACTGACTGGAGGCCATTCATTGGGTTAAAGCATGACAGTCCAGCAACCTAACCTACATCACAATGAACTGGAATAGCTGAGAAATTCTTAAAAGGGGTGAGGCACATAAATAATGACACCTGGGTGCAAGGGAGGAGACAAGACAATAAATCAAGTAAAGGAGACAAAATGCAAAAACACATAGAGACTGCCGGAACAAGGGAAGAAACAATTAAGGACACGAGAGTTGTGACGGTAGGTCTATGGTGAGACCAGTGAGGAAATGGCATTTGACGTAAAGAGATTGGTCTTCTGGAAAAAACTTATGCAACTGGTACCAAGGATGAAGTCTTTTCAACAAAACTGTCATTATGTTATCAAACATCTGTAATTCCCTACTGTCACCTAACAGTCAGAGAGAACAAAGCTGGTCATAAAAAAAAAAAATCACTCAAAGAAGTGAACAAAAGAATAGTTCAGCAAAAACCAAGCAGTTTGGTTTATGGTTATAGATCATGAGATTAACCTTCAGACGTAATCCCAACTCAGAAAAATATAAACATCCACTATCTGCGGCACTTCCTCATCAGGGTAGCTATAGCCTACCCCACCTAACTAAGGGCGAAAGACTAGAACAAAACCTGGAATGCACACCAATCAATTGCAGGGTTCACCATCCACTCACACTCATGCCTCCACTAAACCTCGCATACATGTTTTGGGGCCAGGGGAGGAAGCCCATGTGATCACAGGCAGAACATACAAATTCCACACAGAAAAGCCCCAAGCCGGATTTGAACCCGTGACCTTCATGCTACCAGGCAACAGCACTTCTCACTGTGCCAGCCCTAACAATATACAGATTGCAGACAAAGAACAGCAGTTCCGACCGTCAGAAGCCAAGTGTTTTTTTAAGAAACGCGTAGGCCATAAAAAAGCAATAGTCAAACAATGAATGACAGTATAACAATGTATACAATTCATAACCCATTAATAACGATGGCATCACAGTGAAATATAATTCCAAAAATTTACAAATATGCAAAGAGCCAGTTTAGTTTCTTCAAAAATAAGTAGACAGATACAGCAATACCCAAAACTACTCGCCGAACAAGATTATTTAATTACTATTTGAAAACGGCAAATGACTAAAATCCGGTGTCAGCTGTGCAGTAAGGATAGAAATGGAATCAAAAAAACAGCAGAAATATACTCTGAAGTTTGGTTGGAGCCATTTAATACAGATAGTTAATGAACAGGTTTCCAGCTGCGCTGTGGGGATTTCTGCAAATTTTCACACGTTCATGTCCTCTGTAGTTCCCTTTCTAAACCAGGCTTTCAACTTCCGCGAGCGGGCTCTCGCTTATGAAATCTCTGTTAATAGGGTTGTAAACAAAAGCACATGGCTACGAGCCGTTACGTAATGCATGGGAGAATACGGCATGTGTGGCCAGGTTTATCCCTCTCAAACTGAGCGTTTTCAAAAAGGTTTGGGAAGGGCAGCTTCAAACACGTGGAAACAATGCGCAAAGAATGTGTACCGCTATTACTTTCATGCTGAGGTCTTTTTGTCCATCAGTTGACGCTGGTCAAAGTTGGGTCAGGCATTTCTTACATTCTTAAATCGTCATTGTGAAGACCGTGAACACAAGGGCAACAGAGAAAATTAATCCACCACAGAGGGAAGGGTCAGCGTAGGGTCACAGATTGAGTGACTGGGTGACCAACGTTGACCAAGTGATAAGTGTTCATATTGCCGACGAACAGGCGAATCACTCATCACAGACTCGATCTTTGCCATCCCAACTCCCACTGAGCACTTTGCAATCAACACCACATCACCGTGCGGCCATTCCAACATCCAAACAGGAGCACTGATAATCCCGCCCCCCCCTATTCCCATTCAGCCAATTCAGGTGTCAACCCATCTGTTGAAAAGTGGACTCTGCAGCCACAAGAAAAATGAGCCGCATGTATTTGTGAAGGCTGAGGACTCGTGGACATTCACAGCTGTGAAAATGATCCCACACTCTCAATTCCAGCCGAGGTGCCTGCTCAGTTTCGGAGTTCTTCAAAGTGAGATGCCTTTACCAGTTGTGTAAATTCATAAACAGCAGGAGGCTCCTTTCTCAGGTTTCTTAATAACTCGTCCCTCAGCAGCTAAATATATGCGAGTGTGAATGATATTCAAAGACGTGTGGCAGATATGAGGGAAGTCAAATGCGGTGAAGACTGTGGACACGTGGATCGTAAATCGCGTCGCGAGCCCTTGAAATTAGAACGTGCGAGAGGCAAGAGACCGAAATATACCTGGTTAGGGGCTCCGTCTGCCAAAGGAGACTCCAGACCAACATTTTGAAAGACTGCGGAACGACTCCAGAGCTGATAGAAGAGCAAGACTCATCTGTTCCCCACAGAGACTGATCTCACAATAACATCCAGCTCCATTCGTATTAATATATAATTCAGCCTCAATACGCTATTTGCTGGAGATTCTTTTTGGCTTTTCTATACTTGCAGGTATTTATCTTCTGCGGGTACAATGCCAGACCATGACATGGTAGCATCGAGAAGTTTCCACATATAGTACATGTAGCTCTGACAGCAAGAAAATCAGGCGCCATTGAGCTGATAACACTTGGAATTAATTGACAGTAGCAGCTTAGAAAGAGCTGGTATGAGTAGTGAGGGGGTTAACTATTCTTTCCAATTACAAATAAGTATATGCCCTCAGTGATCTGCTATGCAGCTGAACTCACACAATAATTTGAGCAACGCAAGAAATAAGTTGCAGATTCATTGCAAATGTTGAATAACCAAACATGAATTTCCAAAAAAAAATTCCTGGATGATATGTTTTTCCAAAAAATCTTTCAGACAGGCAAAGCAACAAGCTCTTCCTATTACAAAACAACCACTTTCCGGTATCCAATCTCCCGCAGTGGAACACATTTGTACACATTTTCATATTGTTATGTTGCATGTAGGATTATAAATTCCAGAATATTTTGATACCGTAACTAAAAACCAGAGAAAACCATGTCTTTTCAGATGCCATGATTCTGGATAAACAACCTCATTCTATGTTAATTTCCAAAATCACTGCTGAGGCTTTATTGTTGCCCATGTAAACTGGGGCCAAAAAATCTTCAGAGATTTACATTATTTGTATTATATTTGCAGCATTATAACTGTGCTCAGGAGTCCTAAGTAAAAGGACCAGTTAAAAAGTTACCATCACTGAAGTGCAAAAACAGTAAAAAATAATACCGTTATTTTCAGATGCAAGAAGGCAAGGTGAGAGGCAGTCTATTGTAGCACTCTATTGGAGATCACTCGGTAATTAGCTCAATTTCAAACTGCCTCCATAGCAACGACTTGCCAATGTATTGATCTGAATGTAGTTAAGACTGTTAGCATTGCACTGGTACAGAGGCAAGGTCCTGCTCTCGATGCCGAATTCGCCCGATCACTCACTGCTGAAACACACTTCATGCGAAGAGTTGCCTAGTTACAGAAAGGCTGGGGCCTGCAGCCTGAGCTGTAGTCTGCGCTTCGGCCGGTCGCATGGTGTAAACTCCATGCCACGGGCTGATGGAGCCGAAGCTTCGTTTCAGGATTTGCGCAACATGTTCACTGGAGCTTATCGGCTCACGCAACCTGCCCTGCTCTATGGGCCAGACAAGTAAAACCTGAAAGATTTTAGACATGTCTACAGTGGTAGGAGAGGACAGTGGGCCTCAAAAGTAGTTTTCAAACACGGGTATGAGGTTAATTGCAAAGTGTGTTTTGGTTGACAGGATGTTTTTTGTAAAGCGAGGAGGTAAAAATTGTCAGCAACACTCAAATGTACTTCTTATATTAATTGTAACTTTTTTCTGTGATTACGCTAAAAAAAAAGTGAACAAAGGAGTGCCAAATATTAGGAGGGCCAAAGTTAGGCTTGTAACTCTTGAGAGAATGAGCTGGTAGGTTTGGGCCACATGGTGCAGCTTTATATCCCCTTTTAGATAAAGGGGCTAATCTAACTGCAGACTCCATAAAAGAAAAATTACTGCCGCCAGCGTCAAACCTCTGAACGGTGTGGTATGAACGTCTCCGCTGTACAGGCTGAGGTGACAGCTTACCTACCGCGAGTGAACGGTAATCACAGCTTTCACGGCAGTCGCTGAGCTAATGTCAGATGCTTTTCACTCAGCAGAGTGTCCACACATTTTCTTCGTGTGGCGATATAGTATTAATTTATTTATTTAACCTTTATTTAACCAGGCTGGCCTGACGAGAGAGACCTGGCCAAGAGGGGCAGCAGAACAAGTACATACAGCTCATGGACAAACTCAGATCAAGACAAAACAAGCTGCTGACATTGTCAAGCAATATCCCCCGTAACTGGCATTGCATTTTTGAATGTTTATATGCATTTAGATTTCTAAAGAACTGTACGAATCGCAAAGCTGTTAATTTCCTTGCAAAAAAAATTGGTCAGAGAGTATGCATCAGAAAACTCGGGAGAATTATACCAAATTGCTTTCATGACGCACCTTTATGTGTTTTTACACCTTGATGCCAAATATGATCAGAATCGGATGATTAGTTCCGAAGTTATAGCCCGGACACGACACATCACAGATTTTCCACAAATTTGTCGCTTTTTGGCCCAAACCATGAGAAATTACAAAATTATTTTCAAAATTGTTTTTTCCTGACACACCTTCATGTGGTTTTACACCTCAATGCCAAATATGATCAGAATCGAATGATTAGTTTCAAAGTTATAGCCCGGACAACAAACGTGTCGGACGGACGGACTGACGGACGGACCCCATTTTCATATTCCCCGCAACAACGTTGTTGCGGGGGATAACAAACCAAACAGTACAATATGTTAAAAAGAGTAGCAGTGAAAAGTTATGGTAGGTAGACACTCCCAAAATATGCTTTTTTTTGTAAAATAGTTTTGGACATTTTCGTAAAATAACCTTCACTAAGTTCATAGTGTGTGTACTTGATAGGACTTTCAAAAATAAGGACGTGTTGTTTTTTTGTCAATTTCTCAAAAAGTTGATTTTGACCCACCATGCATTGCTTCAAACACTATTTCTCCTCTTTCTGTCATGCTATCATTGTGAAACTTCGAATATAAGTTCAGCAGATGCATGTCTATGGACCGATCAGGCATTTTGAAGAAATCATTTGTGTAACTCTAGATTTTGTGGTAATTACGTACCCAATAAAGTAAAAAAAAAAAAAAAAAAAACAAACAAACTAAAAATGCCCATATTTTTTCTCAGAAATATTATTTCTGAAAACCCTCTAATCAGAACATGCGCTATGTAGTCAGCAATGATCTGTTAAAATTTGAGATTAAAGTAATCAAAAGTTTTAGAGATATCCTGCTTGAGGTACTTGATCAAGTTCCACATTGCGGTAGCCATCTCGGGGCCTAATTAGCATAATTTATGTAAATGAGCCATCGCTTTAATTCTGTATTTAGTAGTTGTTCATATGGTGTTGGTATTAAATTGTTATAAATGAAAGAGAAATAAATGTATTTGGGAGTGTCTACCTACCTTAAACACAGTAAAAATGTTTTAGGTCAGGTTTTGACAGAGTCTGCTTCCATACACTTTATAAAAGAGCTTCAAATTCACCCAGTGTCACTAAATCCTAGATTTTACTCTCCCTCTGAGGGCTATTTCAGGTCGAGGGAGCGGAGAACAGAAAGGCCTTCTCGCCTAACTAACTCTGAGTTTTTGGGAAAATCATGAAACCACCGAGTCCATAGGAGCCAAATTTCTGGGACATGTCACACAATAAGGGATTTCTACCAAGAATAGACTTATAGATAACAACAAAAAAAAAGGTGAAGTTGACATGTGGAAAGAGATGGCCAATTAACCTTTGAGTGCAGTACATGACGATGTGTTTGGCTTCTGCAGTTTTTAATGAATCTCAGGGCTCCATGATACACTGCATCCAACATTTGCAGCCAATGAGCTGAGGAATTCATATAGATCACCATAATCAAGAACTGGGAAAAATGTAAGCTTTGTCACGTTGAAAGAAAACAAGATTTGTTTCCAATATAAAATTTTGATTTTAATTCAAACTTTTCCTCAAGATTTTGTGAGTGAGGTTTAAATGAAAGTTTGTCATCAATCAAAAATCTCAAATACTAGTGAGTAGAAACAGTGTCAGTCTGTTCGTCTTGGAAAGTAACAATGCTTTGATCCAAAGTTTGAAAAGACAATGAGTTTTGGTTTTTTTCTGCATTAGGAACAAGCTTTAATTGTCAAAGTTGAGCCAACAGAATATCAAAAGCATTTTGGAGATACTCAAAAGCCTTGCCGAGAGTAGGTGCACTGCAATAAATGATCTTATCATCTGCATAGAAAACCCCACAAACTATCACTGCATCCTACCCATGTTAGCAATGACAGGCCAGAATTGCAACTGGGTAGCTTATAATAGTCCTCCAAACCCTCACTAAAGCTACATGTTCTGACCTTAATCTACAGCACCAGGCTTTAACGGGTTAGGTACATATGGACCAAGAACACAGTCCTGTCTGAGAGCACCTGAGCTCCTCAAACACTCTGTCAGTAAGTAACACTGCAGGCTACCACGTTTCAAGAGAAAGTTTGGGTCATCCCAGCCTCAGATGTCTGTTAGTCACATCAGAAGCATGACAGCACAAGAGCTTAATCAGCACATTAGAACAGCTGAATTGGCCTGTTATTGCCGCTTCAGTCCAAACAGGCATGTGTGAAGCCTGGTTTTTGAGTGGCCTAAGGGTCTTGGCTTGTTCTATAAGCCCAAACAAGCTGTGCCATGCACAAACAGTTCCGTGTGAGGGAATACTTCCAAGTGATACTGTATAATATAAACTAAATTTTCACTTCCTTCCCCCCGATTTCATACATGCCCGAGCACCAACTCTAATTTCCATTACAGTGCATGTCCTCACAGGTCTAAAGACTGTTTGCTAATGCTCCATTTTCACTTAATGGTCTGGTTCCACTGGGTAATTTTTCATTCATGTGAGCAAGCTAGCATGAAATTAGCCAAACAGTTCTGTTGCAAGAGTTTTAGAGATTAGCCAGAGGGTAACATAGAAACACATTATTTCTGTTTATAGTTTCTAGCTTGACAAATTGCAGTATCGGTCGATCGATAATGTTACGCTTCCCAGACAATACTTCAGCTTAGCTAGGGTTCCAGTATTAACAACAGGACCACATAATCTGGCAAACATTAACTCAAAGGTTGCTAGCTTTTGGAAATCTGCATATCTGGGAAGCAGGCTTGAAGCAGTCGCCACACCGTTATGAGCGGGTCCAAGCACGATGCTCAGAACACTCCAAATTTAACACTCATTTCTCTTCCTCGAGAGGTTTTGGCATCCTTTCTCAGAGCACACTGTGCTACCCACGGTTAATGTTTAAGCGAATATAAGGGTGACATCACTGACGACGGAAAACAAAGAAACCGCGTAGGCTTCTGCTCTGATTCAGAAGTATAATTACTAAATGACGCAATGTGGAAGCGCACTAGTTCAGGCAAAGAATAGGGCGAACGGCACGGGCTGTTTTCGTTTTCGACAATCACTGGCTCGTGCGGAGCTGAAGCCCAAGCAGGCACATGCAGCCCACAGGAAGTGAGCAAGAACCTCTCCTCCCAGCGCTGTCCGGCATAAAAAGCTGATTAAAAAAGAAATACATAAATGCCAGCCTTTGCAATTTGCGAATCGCATGTCTCAAATCGCGGATTCGATCAAAATTGATAATTTGTTCAGCCAGAATTGGTAGAATGCAGAATGTACTCTCACTATATTTGCATGCAAAATGCTGAATTCTGTGTTACCATGACCTAACCGGTTTTGTTCTTCACACTGGTAAGCATTAGTCACAATTACTTCCTTTTAATTATTTTAGTTTCAGCTGTTTCTACCTTCTGCGTTCTCTTTTTTTTAATTCTTCACCACTCTTTGTCATATCCATTTCCCCATACAAATGATTCTGCTCATATCAGAGCTGTTACCCAGGTGTCTGACTTCTCCCATGAAAAATGCATGAATTCAAACAGACCAGTGAACCAGTCAGTGTTTTACAAGCCAATATGGAATAAACCATTCAGGGACACAAATTATTTTATGCAGCATAATATACACATACAAGCTCATGCTATACCACTTACATGCACAGACACACAGACACACAAATATGAAAAATGGCCCCACAAGTCTTTTATGTTATTTGCTTCTGTTATTTGGCACTCAGCTGTCTTTCTGACATAACAAGCAAACCACGAAGGAACCCCAGACTAGTGATCTGAGCAGACGAACAGTGTTCTTTAATTGCCAGGTATTCCTGTTCTACAGTACGTAATACTTTCAGCAAATCAAAATGCATCCATGTCAGCGCTCTGAGCAGAGAGAGAGACAGACAGACTTGAGCAGAACGGAAGACAAATAAATGCAAAAGCAGAAGACAGTTTCATTTAATTTAATTTGCCTCCGTGCAACAGGCTTTTAACTAAAGAGCTTCTCCATCAAAGTTGGAACCGTTTCTGGTATTGACCACAACTGCCCTGCCCAGCCTGGTCAGGCTGCGAGCCAAGCATTTTTACATCGCTGCCACTGCCAGCTTCACTGAAGCTCAACAGCCTACCCAGAAGTGGCAAATCTGCTTTCAAATTCTCCAGAAGCATTTTTTTTTGTTTCTAGATTTCAAGAGGAGCAGAACTCAGTCAGCCCAAAGGTATAACTAATTAGCAACATCAGCTGGCTGAATTAATTGGAGGAAGATACCCCTATGAAAATATCCTGTAGTTATTACTTAGTAATACTACAGTATTCTTTGGCATAACTATAGCATTACTACAGTTTGCATAGTATAACTAGAGTATGGCCATCACATTATAAATACAGTATTACCACAGTCAACAGTACCATGATATTACTATAGTCTACACAACTGTATTGTTGTACAACTGAATAACTATACGATAGTAAAACTACACGGTGGGGGCAAAAATACTATCCATTTTCTGTAGGATAACAATAGCTTGGAACTATAGTAATTTTTCACAAGGGTACACATGGATGACTTTATTTACTGACCGCAGGATTTTATATTTGTTCTTATACATCATTCACATTGGTTTCAAACAATATTGCAACACACAGGCTTATCCCAGATTGGGGCACAATAAATGGTTCCAGTGTAACCGGACCAGCTGGACCCAAACCTGACTTTCACCGAAGCACATGGCCAGGGCAATTCAGAACACCTCGGCCATTTCTGTTCGCCAATAACGTCAGAGGTAATGACTACCATTTTGAGCACAACTAACACGATCGTGAGACTTGCTAAGAAGTGAAGGGGCATCAGATGAGGGGCATTATTTTAATTTCTTTAGACTTCCCGTCAATACTAGTGCAAAATTGTCTCTTGGAAGTGATCATGAATATTACTCAAATTTTCCTTCTGCTTGGGTTCTCTGTATTGAATGCTTTTCTACCCAACCATGACAAAAGGAAGCAAGTAACATACATTTCTATGTAACTTGCTTCCTTTTGCCAAAGTTGGGCAGTATTGTCCACCACGATGGAACTTGTATATTCGCGTAAAGACAAGCCATGTTAGACTGACCGCATACATAACCACTAAAGCGACAGTATCAATGCACAAAATGGTGGTCATTACATCCAAAAGCAATCTTTCCCTTACAGAAATGGCCGAGGTGTTCGGACTGGGCTGGAGAATACTGAGGAAGTACAGGAGGAAGAATGAGCTTTGCTATGACTCATCCTTCTTCACGGTACATGCATTCACACCAGGACTCGCAGAAACAGTGTCAGCAACTGATTCAGATAAATCTTATGTGGCTAACTGGGGCGTCTGACTCACCGTGCAGAAGCACCACTGTGGTGTGTGGCAGGGTACTGCAGTCCAGGACCTAAACCAGACCGTATCAGGACACACGTTGGTCGGTAGCCCCTGCCAGGTGCTTAACTGGCTTTGGGATCAGCATAGTTTGAGAACGCTCACTCAGCTGAGATGCACAACTCGTTATCGTGCTAGAGTAGCCCGTTTTTGACTTGGTATCTCTTATCTGTTTGCTTAAGTAACATGCAAAGTATCTCGTTATGATTCATGTTTGTCTGTACTAAGCCTGTGGGCTGAGGTGTGAATAAAGCAGCCGGTTACGCCGAGTGATTTAGTACGTTGGCTACTCTGTCCCTGCAAAAACACGGAAAAAAGTCCTGATACTAAACACTGCATTCACAGACCAACTGAATCAGCTGTAGGAATTCAGTGATCTAAATTTGTGCATGAGAGCCAATACAATTAAATCCTGATGCTTACTAACAACATCCACCTCTGCCTCCACCACAGACATCTGAAGAGGTTATTTGCATTTCTTCTTGGGGTAGCCATGTAGAATAACATGCCATTCACATCTGCCAGCTAAATCAATCTGTCACCAATCCTTCTTCAACATTTCCTTTGTCAAAAACCCAGCTACATCGACAACTTGTCACATCATTTTTGAATATCTTGCATAGTCTTAGCCAGCTAACGTAGGCAGCCATTCCATCTGAGAAATGATTTGTTCTTCCCTGCAGATATAATGTACTTCTAATCACGCATAAATTTTCAAAATGCCTACACATGGAAACTTACAAAAAAAGCCCATTATGCCTATACTGCGACTACACTACAGTCAGAACAGGTAAAGCATAAAGCAGACATTTTAGCATTTTCATACAATGAGCTGGTTTTCCATCAGCAGTGACAAGTAAAGAAACATTTTATGCAAATTGCTACGGCGATGATGTAAGGAAAGGTCTCTTCAAAAGACAACTACCAAACCGTTTAACAGGGAGCAGTGCGAGAATTTCCCAGCTCTCAGAATGAGTAAACCACATTCAAAATCTTATCAGACTGGTAAGTACTTTTCTGAGTATTTCTTTCCATCGTTCTCTGTGTATAAATTAACATGATTTTGACAAAACATAATGGGTAAAATTTCTGTACCAATGTATTTAGCAAAAAAAAAAAAAAAAAATCACGGTAACTGAGTCTTTCAGCTTCAGAACACATCATTTGCTTCAGTAATTATGAGTAAATATAAGATTACCTACTTAGTCAGTGATGTTGCGCGGTACGCGTCCTGCGTCCCTGACGCATTAAAATCTGAAAGGACGCAGTAAACTCACTATCCACGCGTCCCAGGGACGCGCCTCATTTTTCCAATGAAAAACGACACAATGGACCTCTTTCACAAAAGCCTTTAAAGGTTAACTGTCTTAATCGCGCGTTTAGCACGAGTTTAATTTTAATCACCGTTTCACGAGGAGCGTGCGAGTAAATATTTTAAACGCCTGCGGTCAAATAACAAAATAAAACATTCCTTCACGAGCGTTTAAGTTTAAGTCGCAAAAACTACGACCACAGATTGATTTGCACCTAAATAAGTGACGCCTAGTAGACACCTGATTGCCTGGTAGATTTTGAGCAGGACTTGGGCCTTTTCTGGAAAAGAAATGCATAAATAAAATAAATGAATGCATAAATTAGTTGCTTTCTTCAGTTCTTATTCACTTGGAGGGGTTTAGCAAGGCCACGTTTTTCGTTCACGTTTTGTAAAAAGGCTACCGCGAGTGAAGTCCGAACTGCATTTTTACGTCAGCAACTTGCTCACATCCACAGGACACGCAAAGAAAGTTTGACATTCTTTGAAGCGAAGTGATATTCTCGCTACGTTTTCTTTGCCAACGCAAATGACGCAAAATTGTCATCCATTTCTTCACTGAATCGATTTTTTTCCAGTTTATATAATATTGTAAATTTAACATTGAGGAGACCCTGATGTCCACAGTTGGTTGACTAGAGGGGGTCCATCGGTTTGGTGTACTTCCAGCCTTACATGGAGCTCTCATTGGCAGTCTCAAGGGGGCCACAGGCCGATGGTCTAGCCACACTGCCCTGTCCCTCCCTTTCAGTCCTAACCATGCATTATGCCTCTATGCTCAGTCGAGTTTTTTTTAAATGCAATCATAGTAATGAAAAGTGAAAAATACATAATAGCACTGACATCACAATGCTTGGAATGAGCTTCTTACCACTTTCGTCAAACCTTTGGCAGGTATTGGCTGTTATGACTGAGCTGCAATGGTATTATGATGCTTTTTGCCTGATTCTTACACACATAATTTAGCAATACCACTATGCTTAAATATAACTTCTGAATGCCAGAGTGTAGTATTGCCAAGCATGAACACTGAGGACAATGTGCTGTGTGAGAAAGCTTGAGCATGAAGGACAGTGTATGCCTGTTAGAGTGTTAACACAGAGGATAACATCTTTGGCTGAGGGCTACCGCGTTACTCGCTTGAGAGGAGGCTGTGTTCTTTAATCGCCAACAGGCCCACATGCCTGGGACTGAGAAGGGGTGCGATTACCAGTCATCAAATATTTATCCGAATCAAGGTCTTTTACTTCACAATTACCAGTCAATTCCATGCAATGAATTTTAAAAACCCAGGTCTTTACAGCACGGTGGTAAAAATGAGTCGCTTAAGTGTCTACATTGATTTGCTATATTCATGTTCCCAAGGGATGCCAAAGCCAGCCAGCATGAAGCGCAAATATTCCTCTTTTGCATGACTAGCAATTAGCAATTATTCCTTCAGTGCTGGCAGACACCCCTTTTAATGATAATGATAGTCTTTCCTCCATTGTGTTGGAAGCATAAACAGATGGAGGAAATGTTTGGAGATGGGATGTGCGCAGTGGTGCGGCATGATGCATTCCCATAGACCTCCTGCTCGAGGAGCAGAGGCGAGAGCATCCTGACAGCCAATCGGGATGCACTCCTCTAACAAGTAACAGATTCTCAGTAACAGAAGACTGCTTCCTTTAGGCTACTTTCTAAGTTCCAGTGATGGGTTCAAAGGGTGTTTCCAGTGTTAATACCACATCAAGTGAAGCATTGATGCAGCGGCAACGTACCCATCTATTGAATATCTTGCCTTATTCATTTACAGAAATGTCTGGTAGGTTTTCACTCCACCCTTAACAAAGCAAACCTCATTCAACAGCTAGCTACATATCTCCATTGAGCTCTGTGAAGCCAAACTTAAAAGGATTCAAATGAAAACATGTAACACAGTGAAAGAACATCCAAGAGCAGGGTTGGTTAACTGTACTAATGATAAGTCCATGGATATAACCTTCTTGGTGCATTTAGCAAGGGATCAAAATTAATTTTGCCACAGGAAGTTTAGCCACAGAAATTTTTGCATCAAGAGGGTAGTGATCCACTCGCTGTTGAGAGAATTCCTCTCGGTGGAGAAACCTGGCAGCTGAGTAGAGCTGTAGATCAGGAGAAGCCAAAGAGGAAGCAGATTTTCTCCTGGTCCTTCCTAATCCCTGAGCGTCCACTGTTTGTGAACGCCACAGCCAGCCTTTATTCTATCTCAAAGACTGAGGAGTTGAAATGACGAGGAAAGTAGACGTTTTAAGAATATCTGGCGACACCATTTCGGGGGGGGGGGGGGGGGTGTGCCACTGGGAGGAGACGGTACAGTCATCGATATATTTAGAACACTAGATTGCTGATGACATCGTTTATATTACACAAATTGAAGCGAATGGCCACCATACTGATACACCCAACTTCTTCATTGAAACAAATAGTTTCCCATGAGGCCATTTTCAAATAATTTCATATAATCTTTTGAATCCTGATATGTGCTGCTGCTTTTTGCAGCAATATTCATTCGCGGGGCTGTAATAAAATTTTTCAAGTGTCAGTTATCGTACAAACTCGAATTTGGCTCTTAAATATGGAAAATCGCATTAGTGCGCTAGCTAACCAATTAGCAATCCCACTGACTTATACGGACCGCAAATTTAAGGCGAACACGAGCGGTCGATAACAGTTTTCCCTTTAATGAGTATGCCTCTTTTCCCCAAGAAAGCACTTATTTAGGGAGAAAAAAAATGTTGCTTGGCACAGCGATTCCAAAGTAACACCAACTCTCGCACAAATGTTTTTGAAAACGACGTTTGCAAGCAGGCCAAAATGAATGGGAGTCTACGTGCAACTTTTACTTCCGGGTCTATATGCAGCTGGAACAGTTGCTTCAGTTTAGCGTACACCCTGTCAGAAATCCAGTGTTCCATGTATATATCCAAGGGCACCGTACAGGGTGGAGCTAGTGAAACATCAACCCTCAGTCACACCCTCTTTCTGCACCCCCCACCCCCCCCACCTCAAACAACAGCCTGCGAGGGAGAAGCAGGATGTGTTCTGAGGGGAGAGCATGGTGATGGAGTGGTTGAGCACAGAAGACAGCCAGTACACAGCTGCTGCGTATCCGACTGCAGGTGGCCCTGCCTGATTAGCGAGGAAGAGGCGCCAGCGGCGGCCAGGAGCACCGCAGACTTCCTGGATGCATTCAATCCAAACCCAGCTTTATGAAAAGCCCAAAGAAACAGAAACAGCATATTTGGCTGGACAAAGCCCCACTGTAATTACGCCTTAATTGCGTTATATTCTGAGGATGGAACAGGCCTGCTCACATTCACTAAAAACTCAGTCTTATTCATGTGAGTGAAGCCATGGCAACCAGTCTGATTCCACAATCTGGCTCTACTCAGTAAGAAAATATGAACCAAGTAATGTCTCCCACCCCACTGAATGCGTAGGCATTTTGAGAGGAGAAAAAAAGTGCTTTTGTTTATATTTCAAATGTTATGAAGGGCTCAGTAGCTCCTTGAAGCATAATTCATAAAAAAATGTAGTTAACTCCCGGCCCATATTTGCAAATACAGTTGCACACTGGTTAAGAATTACCAGCAGTATGACAGTACATGCAAACACTGCATCGCAGTGAACCTTTAGCACTGACTGATCAGGTGAGAGCAGTATATGGGCTTTATCATTATCACTTCAAGTCATTTTCATTCCAATCGGTTTGCAAAGAATTCCTAGCATTACGTGGAAATGCACCTATTATATTATGGCGCCAGTAAGCGCACTCACACCACCCATGGCGAAGAGCAGATTGAGCATCTGAGATTTCTACAGAGACTCTAATCTCTAATAATCATTACGACCCACTTCACTGATTGCCGTGTTTCTTCAATTAAGGCGACCTATAGCTAAGCAAAATGCCAATTTTGGTTCAGAATTTTAGTTTTGAGGTCAGAACATGAAGTGGTCCTTCAAATAGTCTACTGTCTGGACATACAAGGGGTCTTAAACTTGCTCTACAATTACTCTTTTACACTAAAAAGCACTTTAAAACCTTGATAAAAGTATAGATAATTTTGAACAAGAAAATACAGATTTTTCAGCAACAGTACATCCAATTAACTTCATATTTGGCAGTTTTATTCATGTCTGTACAGAGCTCTTTTTGCAATATGTACCTCTGAATATGAGTAAATCAAAACATGCGTGTTTAATTAGCTGTTTCCCACCAAAATTGATTTGGGGGGATGGGGGGTCAAAATCAAAGCCCTGTAGTGACATTAGGAATGTTTTTTTCCTACACATTACAGCTTAAATTATAACCAAACACTGTTTAGTCATCTCAATAACTGTGTTTCTCTAAGTATCTACAGTATATATTCATTAAAACAGCCGTTGCCATGGCAACCACTGATGTGATGCAACAGAAACTCAGTGTTTTAAGTTGCAATTTCTAATACAATTATTTTGATAATAATTCTTAGTTTAAACAGTGAATATCTTGGAAAAATGTTTGCTAAACTCTAAGTCCCCTTAAACAACTAGAATTAAGCTTCCTGATATGGACAGCCCAATCACAGTTGTCGGTCCTGCACACCACACCGGTGCGATAGCACAGCGCATACCTCAATCTGCCTCGGTCTTAAAAAATGGTGGCAAAGCCCACTGAGCCCGCTTGGTCAAACATGGCCAAAATCAAACTTGGCCTAGATTTTCATCCCATATACACACAAATAAAATATGAAAAGGATCCGTGAAAAACTGAAGACGCTAGAGTGCTGTAAAGGCAAAAAGTTTACGGACGCACGACAGACCACGACGGCATCTAACCACAGCATAAGCCCGACTGGCCAAGACGCCAAGCGGGATAAAAAAAAAATGGATAAAAATATATTGCCTCCATGCCAGCAAAACTACATATGCCATCATTAATGATAATTATTACATTTTCATATTCATCTAACAGTAATTCCATAATATTTATATTCATAGAAATGAAAATATGAATTTAACAGCAGGACTGCGGTCTCACATTTCTCTCCTTTAAGATATAGGCCTGAAATTTCTCACGGCCTGACAGCTGTGTCAATGGGCGAGCTGTGAGACGTATGTAGTGTATGTGCTGAAAGTGTGTGCCGTGTACATGGTTATATTTACAGCAGAACAGCAGGAAATGCCCACCGTATCCAGGGCAGGTTTTCCACAAAGGCCACCGAGCAAGTGGGAATGCTTTACCTGAAGCTGCCAAACTGGAAGGTCAGGCTATAGAGAATGTACAGGGAATATGTGCTTTTCTGGGATCTGTCCAAGTGATTGGACGCTTCGACAAGAAATAAATTCTCACTTACCGAGGCTTGCTGCACAGCGCAGGAGTTCAACTGCGCCTCTTTTCTAACAAAGAACAGTTCTTCAGAATTCAAAGATTGCTGCAAAACTGGTACTTCATGCCTTGAGGTTCCATGAGGTCTGGACCTCAGGACCGTGCCTGTGTGTGTGCGCATGCGTGTATGTTTGTGTTTGTTCATGTAAAGGCTATGCCTAAAACACTCATACAACACCCGACTGCATCTGCTGGTTCGCAAGTTTGAAAATCCTATTATTCTAAATCGCAGTGGAAGCATTGACTGATGGCACATTGCGAGTGCGTCGGACGAGGAGACTGCATTAGACATCATCTTTAAAGTCACAGACACCCACGCACATACATTCAGAACACATGTACTCGCTGATCACAAAGAAATGAATGCACATTTTGCACCAACACAGATGCGGCGGCCCAAAGACCGAGCGGCTTAAATAAGCCTTTCTCTCTGATGAAGAAGCACATCGCCTTGATTGCACGCGCTACACAGAGGGACTTCTGGGTAAGGTGCAATCAACTAAAATGGAAATCCAACCTCCCTTTGACTGAGCCTAAAAAGATTGGTATTCAAACTGTCTCCAGTCTGAGCATCTCGAACTTGGCCAGTACAACCATATGGCAAAACAACATGCGTATTACCATCAGTGCCAAGTGATACAGGACCTTCAAGTGTATGGAGGTCATTTAGAATCAGTGAACGGGTCATAAGAGGGCAGAGGCTACGCTATATATAGAATGACGGCTGCATTAAAATGGGATTATCTTCTGTGACTCGCCAAGCTGCTCTCTCCTTATAAAGACACAGACAGGCAGAAGAAAGTGAACTTTGTCGTGGCTGAACCCAGCATAATGGCCCAGGACCCAACCTGGCCTGTAGAACAGAAAACCCTGATTTACTCTGAAGGCTAAAGCCACAAATTGTCAACTCATGGGTGTGACGGCACACACAGTTGCAATATTTAGGCCTAAGCCAACCATGAAATAGACTGCGTCAGTTCTGTATATAGATTTCAAGCCCCTGCAGATGCATTCGAAGGCAAAAGAAGGGCTTCATGGCATGATGTTGCTCTCTGTTGCTGGGCGTCCCATGTATATTGCACTGACCTAACTCCCCTCCCCCGTCAAGCAGTCTATAGTAAATTGCATAACATATGCTCAGGCCTGTTGAGATGTTATGTATTTATGAGGGTTATGAGTGCGCATGTAAGAGTTATGTTAAATCAGTGAACTGAGCAATAACAAAGAACCACACCCTCCATTATACCACTGCAGGGAGGGGACTGTACAGGGAGATTCCTGACATCCAGTGTATCCAGTCCCGTCACCCTCCAGCCCCTCCCCCGGCAGCTACCATGGGCTTTTCTTTCCTCTCCGCCATCCACACCCATCTGTGTCAGTGCTAAACTTAGGAGACAGGAAATGGGCTCTCCGGAAAAATTGCTCATGCTTCGGAACAACTTTCAAAAAGAGCTGCCCTCAGAACCAACACATGAATCGTCAAAGATGAGCAACAACGGGGGGAAAAAAACTATCACAGGATACCTGCAGGAGTTCTCAATGCGCTGGACTATGAGTGCAGTTAATTTTCTGTTAATCTGTTTATTTACATGTTCCATTATTGTTCACAAAAGCTGATACATTACTTTGCTAATTCAGGTCCCTGGTTTTGAGCCGAGTAAAAATGCTTGGACCGTATCCTATCAGTTGCAAAGGGAAGAAAGGAAACAGCAACACTGACAGAGAAAAATAAGGTCCTTCAGGCTCTAGCTTCTCATCCTGAGCCAAACTTTTTCCGTCAACACCGAGGGGCTTGGCTCCTGTGACACGTTTGTCACCAACCCCCCCCCACCCTCTCATGTGTCATTTGTCTCCGTCGTGTCCCCAGCCAGGACACACCGCTGTCACGGGTGGGTGCTGGAGCATTAAACGGGCCCTGTTTTCCTGGTCTGGTGAAGCCCATCGCACCTTGCCCCGCCTGACGCCGTCCCGAGGAGCGGGTGACGAGTGAGGGACGATCCAGAGCGCGATGGGCAGAGGGGGAGGCCTGAGATTTGCTTTTGCAGTAGCCGTGGTAACGCGGCGGTGGATCCCCGCCAAGGAAAATAGTCTCCCTGTTCTGGTGTGAGAACCAGGCTCCACAAAGCCTGCACTGCAACGTGCGCTGGGGTGGGGTGGGGTGGGGTGGGGTGGAGTGCGGTAGGGTGGGGGTGCGTCTCATTTGAACTGTAGTCCCAAATAAACGATGATGGCATTTTGCAGAAATATGGCTGGGACATCCACCATGCATTTTATTGCGATATAACAAAATACTGCAAGACAACAGAAAAGTGCCCTGGGCAAATGCTATTCAGGGCAGGCAGTACTCATCTTTAACTAGAAGAGATTATTCATTGCCAAGTATTTTACCCAGTTCAACAAACAGTCATTGACAGCATTACAAAAGTCGGGCAATTCTACAGTCCGGACACTCATTGACGGCAATTTAAAACCTCAGTTAAAGAATGAAACTGCCCGGGATTATTTAAACAAGCAAATGAGTATGACCTCCTGAACTTCTGGAAATTAAAAAAGGTTAATAATTACCGCATATTTAACAAGCACCCTAACACAGGGCACTAAGATCCTGGTGCTGATTGAAGCAATTCAGCCTGTTACAGAAAAATTCAATGGCGCGCCACAATGCATTTGAATCCACCACAAGCAATGTCACAGCACTAAGCACCATTAGCTTCACTACCACAGCCTTTCCAACCAAAATCCATTATTTATCCAATATTTTTATTCCTTTGTTGGGATGTCGTGAGGCCGTCTCGTCGCTGCAGTGTCCTCCATTGATTTAGCTCTTCCGCAGTGCATGCAGCCAGCCCTGCTTATTTAAACTCTGCAGCAGCCCAGCTGAGTCGCGCAGTCAGTCACCTCGTCAGGCCTCCATGGCCTGTGGGCTACGAACAGGGCTTAAGCCTGCAATAACGCGCAGTGAGGCACCGTTTACTGAGGCTGCACACTCATACGCTCCCAAAACAGGAAACAATCGACCATCTCTTTGCGCTGTCTTATCGGTTTCCATAATCTGGCCATTTGTAACGCCCGGTTGAAAGAGGCTTCACCTTAATGCTATGAGATTTTGAAAAAGACTGATGATCGCTGCCGTTGCGGCGAGCGAGGTTCATCGTTTGTCACCGGAATGGAGTGACATCACTGCTTACGCTGCAGGAGTCCATGATTTGTGCTCCTTCCTCAGCATCGAGAGGAGAGAGGTGCTGGTGGTGGGGTGGTGGGGGGCTTTCTGCACTTATAAACCTTAAAATCTTCATTTACAAATATCTCGGGTGTTCATGTGTGTTGCTAATGCAAATGGGCGCTAGCTTTAGCTTCCTAACAGCTCTTATCTGCTAAACGTCTGCCTCCCATTCTTTCTTAACAACCAGCCGATAGCAGCGGTTATCTGCCCAGAAGTAGGGTGATGCTAATACTAGCACTAGTCCAGGATAGCGATAAGTGTCCGGGCTGTGCTATTTCGGCCCAAGCTGCGACGTGTCCCGCTAACATGCAGGCAATAATCGCCATCTCAAAACCTATTTGAGGTTTATCATTTACTTAAATGATGATTTAAATGCAGATCAGCTCCTCCGAATCTCACTGGATATAACAGCACGGTAAGCCAATATTCTGTTTTTCCGCAGTCACAGTTTAATCCCCTTGATTTTTCTGCAGTTGTAACGTGCATTTGGTGGCAGACCTAAGCAAAACACCCTGTTCCAGGCATATTATCAAGGATGCAAGCAAGGCTGTTTATAGACAGTTACATACGTTTGAAAGTGGTGGGAATCAGTGCTGAGGCGTCGTTTTTCCATTTGTGGTCAAACAGTAGTGCTGCACTTCCACTATGGGAGCGACACACAAGCCACTCACCCACCGCTGACCCGCCGAGATAAAAGAGGAACCAGTTGCTCTTCTGTCTGCTACTCATATCTATCATCTGTTCTTTCTGTCTTCTGTTCAGATAAAGAGCTCCGGGCGGCCCTCAAATGGGTTAGGCAATTACCCCGAGGCGAGGGCTGGACAGGGGGACACATTTCAACATGCGAAAGTTCACATGCGAATTCTCCGCACCCCTGCATGTCCCGCATCTCAAAGGCTCACTTGATTTTTCGCCAGATGCGACCGGATGGCTTTTCTTTTTTCGCTCGCCTTTCATAATTCTCTTATCTCGCCCGATAGCGGCTAACAGCATTACGAATTTCGACATGCGCTGGGCTCGCGCGCTCATATTTATATTCTAATTCATAACAGCGCAGGGTTTACGGCTCTGTCTCAAAGTTCCCGTGAGCCGGGGCCATGAAATATAATCCGATTTTCAAGGAAATGTCCGGAGAAGATGAACTGTGCTTGTCCATTGTGAGACTGGTGTGCACCGCTGTATAACTAATTTTCTACATACAGTTTCCTGCAGCAGCAGGCAGCTTCTAAGAATAAAAATACATTATAATGTCACTGTAAACCTCTTGCTCTGTGGCAATAGCACACGTTGAAGAACTGCGACCTAGTTAATCTGATGGTATCCACGGTCTCATATGACATGTATACCCCAGTTTCTGAATCCCCTCTGAAACGCTGGCTGTCTGTGACACTAATGCATCATGCCACCTCCCCTTTAGATTAGCCTTAGCACTGAGCATTTCTGCAACTACTGAACATGAACAGTCCAACATGCAAGAGCTCAGGCAGGTTTTACGTGCCTGAATTAGCAGGGGAGCAGTGGAGGATGCGAGTTCAGAGGTTATGGCGAATGGAAACCGCAAATTTTGTTTTGTTAGCTATAGCCTGACAGCTGCCTATTGACACCACTGCGGCAGACACAAGAATTACAGTACTCTGAACCCTCAAAGTGTCTGCATGGATCTTTTAAACTAACATACTTTATAAAGGCACCCGGTGGTCTCTTGAAGCAAAGAAAACCCAATCAAAACATATGATTTGAAAACAGAGCCCAGTGACAAAGAAACCAAGCTGAAATAGGTCCAGTATGAATCTAGTCAAGTCTGCTGACTTGTTTGTTCTGGTTTGTGAACACTTTCTGACACAGAACTCTTCCGTGGGTTTGTCCAGAGCAAACTGCGAGACTGAAGGGAACCACAAGCACAAACAAACGGAGCCCAGTTTCTGTAATATTGCTTGAGGCTCTCGATACAGGAGAGAGGAGTCTTTGTGGCACCTGCCCCGCTCTCTAAGAGAGGGCTGGGTCTGATCTTTGAAAGGACTGCGAGGCCTGCAGGAAGAGTGAGGACTTTATACTGTAGCACACGCTGGGAAGTGCGCGCACATTCCTACTCCCCTGCGTAACACACTGCAGGGCACCGGACCGCACCAGTCTGCAGATCCTCCTCGCCCGCGTCAAGGCGAGATAATGACATCATCCATCACTGTCAGCAGGATTAGGCCACCTCCTGCATCGCATGGTGATCACGCTCAGAACTCGCTTCATCTCGGTCACCATCATCCTCACTGTCGCTGCCGTCTTCTTCATCATCGCCATCAATGACGTAACGTACGCGGCCGACGGAGAGAAACGAGTTAGCGCGTACGGGAAATGGTGCACGCTTTCGCCTTCGTCCAAAGCTAATCAACATTAAACTCAGCGATTTCACTCTCCCTAAATAGCATTTACCATCTAAAATGCATAAAGCTCTTCGTGGACACACGGCAGCGTGCGCTACTCCCACAGATTAGCACTGCGAGTCTCCTCCATGTGAAACAGCAGATCAGCTAGTGCACACAGATTATAAGGTCTGAGGCGAATCTACCGTATGGTCCAAACACTTCTGAAAGATTACACAGTAAAAGGGCTTAAATTCCTACACGGTTCACATGGCACAAAAGCAAAAGCCCAGAAATTAATGCTGAACAGTCTAAACTTAAGTCTCATGTCCACTGTTTTTAAATAAAACGTGTTTTTAGAGTACGGAGCAAAAAAAAAAACAAACAAACATGGTACCACTGACGAAATGGACCACACAGTGCATGTTCTTTCATTGCTTCAGTTTTGTCCTGGCGGAGCCATTGATTCCTCCATGTTGTTCCCACCTGTAGCCGGAGGATTGGCGGGGGGGTTGTGAGGGTGTGGGGTTATAATCGAGGAAGTGGAACGACATGGATTTATTCCACAGTTCCATTAACTGCTGCCCCGGTTGAGCGTTTGCGGGCCGTGACATGCTACTTGTCAGTAATGGCCTCCGTGTCCCGCTGAGGAAACACAGCTATACGATGTTCTCCCGCACTGCCTCCGGGCTTCACTTTAATGGAACACGCTAGAATAACGCACGGGGAGTACAGGTTTACACTGCCTCTCTCGCCCTCTCCTTCCCTCCATCTTTACCTCCACCCTAGTTACTCATTCCTCTTACCCCTTCTTCTCGTAAAGACAGGTGACGCGCTCCACATGCTACATATCTCTCCTCCATAGCCACTCTTTTCTCTGCGCCAATCTCTCATGAAGCTACAACAGCAGTACCCTCAGACCACACAGCGAAAACTCAGACCAGATTTTAACAGCCATTTAAAAGATCCCAGTCTATGACAGACAGAGACAGACGTGCTCGACAACAGAGAAACACTCAACAAACAACCTACATGATGCAAAATTACGGGCGGATGCACTCTGCGACAGCCAAGTACTATGACACACGCCTCGCTGCAGAGCCACGGGACTCAAAATCTACTCGGCTGTCCAAAATGGACAGGGAGCGTCTGCTACCTCCTGAGTTCAGCCGCTTTCACGCAGGACGCGAAACGAATTTTGTTTCGCGTCCGGTGTGAAACCAGCTTTCAGCGCACAGGTTATGAACTGCTCCCAATTCCTGAAAAGAAAAGATGTGGTTCCAAACTAAAGTCCACTGTGTTTAGTCCATTTCCAAGAATTATTGCAAATGGGAGACCTGGGAATGAAAGCAAACCAAAAGCAGTGTAACTGAAAAATGATTCAATAATAAAGCAAATATATTATAACTTAGAATGTTTTTTTTATCCCTCCCTTGACCTCAGATTGTACATGTTACTGTGTCCAAAAAGAATATGACATAAAAACAGCAATTCAATCACAAGAAGGAAGTCCATTTATTCCCATTCAAAGGTACATATACAGTATAATCCTTATACAGTGTGCACACAGTCATTTTCAAAAGAAATAAGACTATCTGTTGGGTGACATTGACTGGTTTAATGATTCTCATCCACTCGACACACAAAACTGGCCATTTTCCCGGTCAAACCAGATAAGAGATCTTATGTAAACCGGAGCCAGTCTCCTGAGGCAGCGAGCACCATGCTTGTCTCGAGATGCTTATTCATTTCACAAATCAAACATGGCATCTCTGCCTAGCTATCCGCGGAAACCACAGCCCCACTCAACCACTGAAAGAGGATCTGAGCAGAGCAGCGCAGGGCAGCAGCCTTCATCTCTGAGACCGATGCTGACAGTGCGAGCAGCGCCTGTCCCAACAGGACTAAAACCAGAGCCTGAACCAGGGCCACATCACTACACTACCACTGAGCAAAGGCCCAACTAAATAATGGGATAAAAAGAGCATTTAATAATAAATAATAATATTAGTAATAATCCTGTGATGGACTGGCATCCCATCCAGGGGGAGGGGCAACACTCCAAATCGCTTCATGCCTCATGAAACTGGGGTTAAGCACTGGCCTGATGGGTCACTAGACTCAGAACAGACTTACTTCTTATTTATAATAATAATAATAATAATAATAATAATAATAATAATAATATTATTATTATTATTATTATTATTATTATTATTAACAACAACAACAATAATATTATTATTTGCATACCTCTATTCTTAGTCCAAAATTCGCTCACATGTAAACCACGCTATTAACAGGTCTGACAGCAGGCCTACTACATGGCTCATAAAGTATGGAATAAATGCTGACAAATTAAAGCCGACGGTCTGTTTTTTTTACGTCATTTCCACTGTGTTGATTGCAATTTGTTACAAAGCACAAAGGACTAGAGAATAAGAATTCGGTCACAATCCCAGTACTTATGGAGTTCTTATGTAACACCGGCCTCCCGACTCCTAGAGAAGACGGTCAATGTCTAAGCAGCAGGGCCTGAGAGATGCAGATGATTCAGTGGGAGAGAAAGGGGCTCTTTTCCCGTGTTTACAGTCTGAACAGTAACTCATAACGGTGGTTTGCATACATTTCACAGGCTGAAAGGAAATCAGTGAGGACTTTAAACAATCTGCACCATTCACGGCAGGGCCCGGCACATGACCCAAACAGCAGGGCGGCGTGGGGATTCGGGCTATCAGCTGAACACATGCCTCAATCAATACGCCATTGTTCTCCGCCGGACCTCGATCTGCGCGCACTCCCGCCCGCGCCGGCTATCCGACCAGAGCGCCACGCCTAATCCCCTCAGCCGCCTTCCCCGTGTTCCTGCCCGGCCGCGCCGCCGCCGCTGCGAATGCCAGCCCCGCATTCCGCGTCTGCGGGGACCAGAGCAGACGACACCGCCAGCTAATCCCGGTCCAGAAACTGTTCCATCGCAAGCACCTGGGTTAGCTCGTTAGCGCAGCTGTTGAACCGAGAGGTAAAACTTCATGAGCAAAACCGGCCGGTTGAGCTCGCGGGCTGCATTTCAGCTTCCGGGCCTGAGGACTTTCCGCTTCTGGGTGAAGCTCACACGCTTTGAATGGCGGAAAGGCGCCAAGGGCACACTGGAGAACAACAACAGTACCAGGGGAGTTAGGGAGGGGCGTCGTATTGTTGCTGGGTTCCCGTTTGATCGTTCGCAGGGTGGTGCAGATTTCCTCTCCCCAGTGTATCCACACGGCACGTACAATGGGGTCTAGGAAAAATAACAAAAAACTAAAAAACCGCATCGACGAGGTATTATCCTACAACAGTACAGTTACAGTCTGGGGCACCTGATTAGTCAGATTAGACTGGATCTGTGAGAGGCTGGGCTGTTTTTTTTCCCAGGCTTGGTCAGCGAGCCTCAAACTGCTCTCAGACATTGGACATGCTCATACACGGTGCTGATAATGTGCAGCATTCTGTGGCTACAGAGAGCTGCTGAGGCAATTAAAGCTCAGGTCATGTGTACACAGTGTCCAGACCACACATGCACACACAGGGGTGCTTGCGCGCGCACATACTCACATGCACACACAGGAGCCCACATACACTCACGTGCACGCACACACGCACACACGCACGCACACACACACTGTAGGCCACAGCATTATGTTGGTATCAAATTGATACTCACGGTGGTATGCAATAATGCTGACAAGGCAATTCTTTATTTTCTCATCCAGTATGGCACACTATTCACAGTTTACAAGAGCACTCAGAGAGCGCAGCACCTCCACCACGCCAAGGCAACCCTGTGCATTAGTTATTTCATTGGCTGATGTAGGGTGTTGTTGCATTCCACCGCCACCACCCAAAAGCAGACCGAATGGAAATCTGGCCCATTGGAAAGACTTCAAATCTCTGCCACCATAGCCGGATTTGAAATTTTGCCATATCTCAGCTGTACTTTGGCCTAGATATGCCCAAATTTAATCACTTGTTCCTCTTGTGCTACTCTAAGATCCTGCAAAGTTTGGTTAAAATCTATGTGGCCGTTTTTGAGATATCCAGGTAACAGACAAACAGATAAACGCGGGTTAAAACATACACCTTCTTGGCGGAGGTGAAAAATAGTGACTTTTTCAATTCAAATGAAAACAAGCACCGTACAGCCTTCCTGGATTGTACAGGACCCTGCAAAGCGGTGCGTTTTTGCATATAAATTAAGTATGATGCAGCTTCCCGGATTCAACCAAAAACTCAGGATCTGTTAAGAGAATGCAGCTAGCTAAGCTAGTAAAGGCAATGCCAAAATTATTCCTACCCAGCCAGCATAATTTGATGTCTACAGTAGCCAGCTTGCTAGCTACAGAGCTACATGAAAAAGAGGCTGCTCAACACCACAATTTTCATGAGGTTGAGCTCCGTAAATAGCTAGCTGGCTGTAGAGTTCAAATGAAGGTATACACGAGTAACATTAGCGCAGTACACTTCAACTGAGCCAGAAACACAAAACAAGAATTGCTAGCAAAATTATTGGTGAAATCAAGTGTGTGTGTTGAACTAAGGTTGGAGTAGAAAGCGACAGGATGGTAGCTCTCCAGGAACAGGGCTGGACACCCCTGTAGTAAACTGGTAGAAGCAATGTGCAGTCCTACTGTATTGTACGCGACCGTGTGATGCCGAGCATTTTTGCACGGTGCCGTAAATTAGCACGATGCAACGACACAGATTCAATGAAATTTTAATCAGCTCATCTACTACACTCTATCTGTTAATGTGCAAAGTCATAAGGTTATGGCTAATATCATCCTTGAGATACTGAGTATCAAAGGATCGTGACTCACTCACCCACATCCATTATGGCCATATTAGACTGCTATCGCAGGGGAACAAATTCAGTTACAGTACATTTTATTTTAATTCTGCTATTTGTACAGGACAACAAAATACCGTATATAATTTCAAAATTGATGCGTCCTATTCTGGCCATATCGCCCAGTGAAAACAACTCCATCTCCACACACACTCTCCGCAGTCCGCTGTCGACTCAAAGAGCTCAGAGATCGCGGGATCCAGTGCTAGGCCACGTCCAGACAGCACACGGCTCTCTTAAGCACGAACAAGCATCAGGTACACGGCGATGTTTCAAGCGCAAATAGACAACATCCAGATGGGAAATATCCGTTACAATCTTTATCTCCGCCTTTTTACACGTCCAGCTGTTCAAATAGGTCACCTGAGTCGCCATGGATACAGCCATCTGCTCAGCCAATAATAACAATAAGCTGATCAGTTACCAAGAGCAACACAGACATAACAGACCTGCCGTCCCTCCGCTGCCAGTAAGCCATCAAAGTCGACCAGGACACACGGCCCGGCTCAGGAAAGAACAATGAAATGCTCCTCACTTCAGATTAGATGAGAGGGCTGGAGGGCCGCATACCACCCAGCGCGGAGCCTCATCAAAGGCTGTTTCATAACGTGTGCAGGAGCAGCCTGTGTTTGGAAACCCCAGGCCTTTTAAAAGTCAGCGATATGAATCAAACGGAAATAACATGAAAATGGCAGCTTTGCGATGATAAATAGACAGGAAAGAGAAGATATCCCGCCAGCCACCGCAACTTTACAGACGCGCACGCGAGCACGCGAGCTCACGTCTCCGGCATCCACAGCGTCAGGTTGGCAAAAAAAAAAAAAAAAAAATGTGGAATACTGATTACTGTTACTGTTATTAGCAGACGTATTTGTGATTACAATGGCATGATGAGTGCCATAATTATAGCACCGTCAGCAAGGTCACTAATTTTAGAGTAGCGAAGCCCGACCTGAGCTGTGTTCATACTGACTGACACTGCTGCTGCCGTCTTGAAAAGCAGCTAATTCTGCAATGACTAGAATAAAGCATAAACACAGCATTCATGCCCACAGACAATGACTGTGCTTCTAACAGAGAATTAAATATTATTATTGGTCAACTGCACATTGTTTTGCAAAGTACAATTAAAAGGTTGAAAGCTGAAGAGCTCTCCCTCTCTCTGCATACTCCTCTCAATGGCGGCTTCTCTCTCTGATACAGGCTTATCAACTCAATCCACTATCATTTCATCATTTTTATGTAGTCGTGGTTTTTTTTTTTTTTTCATTTTTGCCAGTCTGAATTTTTACATTTTGCCTTGTGCCATTGAGGTGATAAAAGACTAAAAGCATTAGTCACACATACACACACACACACACACACACACACATGCACACACACACACACACACACAATTACAGAATTGTAATGATACTTGCATAAGCAATGTGTCACAACACAGTGCATCGCACCCTGCAGCATATCGAACTTTGTATCTGCAGGCCAACCAGGGTCCCCATTCTAACCCCAGTCCACTAATGAAAGCGCGTAGAATGGGCAGGGAGGGATTAAAGAGGGTTACCAGGTCCAGTTATTGGGGAAGAGCCGGCCGCAGGACTCACTGAGGGAGGAGGACAAGCTGTTGGACGGAGTGTGACGCTCTGCTGGGAGGCCCTGGGTCCAGGAATTAAAATGGGAGGGAGTTTGGAGGAGCGGGTTTAGCAGTACAGGGGGGACCTGCACAGTATTAGGCAGGTGGATGATATATTGTCACATACTGTATCTCATAAGATTCCCGCAGGTTTTGTGAATCGACGCGCGATGGCGGCAGTGTAATGATGCGCTGCGAGCCCTGTAATGCTGCACTGTGCGTTTGGAGGCGATGAGGCTCGGTCCTGGCAGCGATGGCCGCCATCTTCTCCGTCCCAAATTCATCCTTCAACAGAGCTGCTGGTGGCTGACGCTTGTAATCTCCAATCACACACTGGTGCCTCGTACCTCCCTCTCTCTCTCTCTCTCTCTCTCTCGAGCTTCCGCCATCACTCTTATCGGCTCTGCCGCCCTCCTTTCTTCAACATCTCCTCATATCTCTCCTCCCTCTTTCACACTCACACTGTATCCTTCACACTCTCTCTCTCCTTCTCCACCCTCCTCCATTTCTCTCTCCCTTTCTTTCCCTCTCTGCATCACTCTCTCCCTCCATGCACCCACTCACAAACACACACACACACACATGAATAAACCAACACACGGCACATATTATGAAACGCTAACAAAATTCATACACTAGCCATGTCAGAGCAATCGAGACCTTGTGCTTTAATGGGGAAGTTGGACGGTTTCACAGAACTGGAGTGTATCGCAGGATCACCACAGCTGATACAGACACTAACAAGCGACAGCGGAAATGTCACAGAGCAGCTCCGCCACGCTGAGAGGAAAAGGTCACAGACTGAGCCGGCGAGGCTTGTGTAAGGGAAAGCATTGATGACATTTAACAGTATTTGAATAAAAGTGCCATAATATGAAACAGTGCATAAAGTACAGCCATGAAAATATATGACACTGCCTACATTGTTGCCATAACAACAGAAGACGCTACATGCAATGTGGCCACAACAGCACGGGACACTGCATATGACGTAGCCACAGTGCAACATGGAGCACTGAATACAGTGCAGTCAAAATAAACAAAAAAAAAAAAACAAGGGACACTGGGTGCAATGCAGCCACAACATGGAACACTGTATAATGCAGCCGTAACAAGACCTGCCACTGTGTATAATGCAGTTCCAACAATTAGCCTAGCAGCATCTGTGTATTACAACAATATGTTACTATACGAATGCTACCGTAACAGAATAGTAGCAATACCAAATCTACAGTGTATGTAATATAGGGTACAGTATAATACAGACAAAATAAAATCATGCGTAATACAGCCGAAACCAAATGTAACCCATTAGGTAAATGCTTATCACAGACATTATAAAAGAAGGATGTAGCATGCTTTTAACAGCGAAGACACTATCACTGCATCTTCTGGGTGGCAAGTTGTCTAAACATGTGCTGCCAGAAAGATGTCGCATAAGTGTGCGCAAAGGGTCGGAAAATAATAACGGCGCAGCCTCAGAGTTTGTTTACTCGTTTGTCCCTTACAGCCGGTTTAAGAAAGCACTTGGGCTGCAGATTTGCAACGACACATGAAGTACGTCAGGCCGACAGAAGACCGAAGGCAAAATAGGAGAGATGAATGCAAAAAATGCCAACTTCATTTTTCATCATCCCAATGGGGACATTTGAGTCAGATCACAGGTATCATCTCCCAATGCGATGAGCACACATTCATACAGGATGAGGTGGGTCTGTGATTGAATTTTTCCCACAAGGTCTTCAAGCGCATGTTAAAATGGAGTCCACTCCTTTGTACCACTGCTAAGCTCAACCTCAAAGGTTAGAATAGCCATTGTATGAGAATGCATATCTTACATAGCAACTGCCTGAAACCGAAGCAGGATGCGTCAGCACTCTGCAATGGCAGGATGGTGTCCTACTGCATACCACAGCGATGATGTCCTGCTCCTGCGACCTTTGCAAATAAGACCGTCATGAAGTCAGCACGTAAAAGAGCACCAATGCAGCCTGTAGTCAATCCGTGGGCTCTGAACATCGACCAAGACCACCACTTTGCTCTCTGGATCGAGTTGCCCATCTCTGTTCCGATAACATCTTTGAGATAAGGTACCTGATGTTCAAATATGCTTCCCTATACAGCGCTGACCTTTAAATGACAAAAAGGATGCCAAATAACATGTCACATCTTTGTGCTGCATTGCTATCCAGCCCTAAGCAGCAGAACACGAAGCTCATCCTGACAAGACTCGAAAATGGGGATTGAGTACGTAAACGGTTCACAAAACGCTTGTACTGTATCAGTGAAACTTTTTAAAAAAATATTCTTTTATAATTAACACTGTAGCAAGATTTCGGCACACTGTTTAAAAAGGGCTCTCCACTTTTCACACCTCAGGCCACTTCCACAAAAGCAAATGTGTGAGAAAATAGTGAGGGTGAAGACCTTTCCCAACGTGACCTCACGAAACCAACCGTCTTCAGTCGATACTTCATGCTGCATTAATACTCACTCAGGCTATCAGGCTGTTTTATGCTTGTAATCATCAACCGCTGCGTAACATTCCAACGAGTCGATAGCGCTCACCAGGCAATCATCCATTTCCTCTTATGAATACAAATTTCCCATCCACCACATACCACTGCAGCAGGAGGTCACCGAACACTCAATATCTTATGCAAACACACATCACGCAAGTGCGGGGTGAGCACAGTCAAAATGGAAATTTCAGCCAATCAATGGCAACAGTATCTACGACCTGGCTGGGTCATGATACCTAATACCTAAGTAGAACCAGGTTCCGGGATTAAAGCAAAAAATATCCTGTGATGGGATGCTCGCCAGGGGGGGTTGAAAAGACAGGGCCCCCATACAAATTACATGAGCGGGTCAGCGGTGGGGGCGAGGGTGGGTTTGCTCTCTCCGGCTTTGGGAATACACAAGTGTTTTTTTTCTGATGATCAACTGCAGGCAGTGTAATGCTCAATTTTGAAATTTTCTTCTGCCTGATGTGCAGATCGCCGAGTTCTGATCCATTTCTGACAGCTCATGAGGGCATCAGGGAAGCGCCGTTCAAATAACAGGAGTCTCTTGAACCTTGCAGAATAGTAGGCTTAATTGCAATACGTAAATTAACAGATAGGGCCAGGTCATGCGGTAATGGAGTTACAAAATTGGGGTATTTTGTATCATAGCTCCAAAACTAAGAAAGATAGAGTTACAATTTAAATGGCTTTGTGTTGGTCTTTCCTAGTACTTCAAAAGACAAAATAGCCAATTTTGTTCATTTGATTAATTTTGGCGGATAACGGCCAAAAACTGGTCAGTAAAGGAGTTATAAATTTGTCATTCCGTTACTGAAAAGATTTTTGCCGATGTCACCCAAATAAGTCAAATGAACAAACTTTTGTTTGTCTTATTTTGTTGCTTTAAGTACTAGGGAAGACCTACACAAAGCCATTTAAATTGTAACTCTATCTTAGTTCTAGAGCTATGATTCAAAATACCCCAATTTTGTAACTTACCATGTGACCTGGCCTGATAGTGAATTCTTTTAGATAAACACCAAAGACTGTATGGATTTCATTGGGATAAAGACTCCTGGGACATACATGCCAGTTCTGCTGGTTCAAATGCACCTTTCAATCACTGAAAATGACACAATTGCAATGATTGGGCTTGACTTCATCATCAACATAGTGTAGGGCTACAGTAACCCTCCCAGAGTAACGAACCCTGGGAAACATCAGGGATGGAGAGGTGCTCTGGGTCTTCAAAACACTTAATAATGCAATTTCATTAACAAGAGAGCAGATTTATGTACCAACCAGCCCTTAGCCAAACAAATAACAATCAAACAAACATAACTTTTCTGTTTCTGAAAGCAAAAGGTTTTTTCTAAAGTTAACAACGTCTAAAATTGGCAAAAATGCCACAAATTTACGAGGAACAGTTTTATTCAGAGTAATAGAGGTCTACACAGCAAAAACTTCAGAGTTAATTCAACTCTTATAGAGCAAATGAGCTCTTACAGAGTCTATTTGAGTCCATTCAAGCTAAAGTAGAACCAGATGGGCTCTTTTAAAGTTGATTTAATTCCAAACCTTTTGCTCCGTAAAAATAAAAGAAATTCTTGTCACTTAACAAATGCTTCATATTACTTTATTTTTCAGCTATTAGAGACAAAAGAATAATATTGAAGCTCGGCCGAACCTCACGTATCCTCGGATTATCAAAGAGCCTCACACTCTGGATATACACCTCTCTGCGAGTCCAGATTTTGGCACATAAGTAACATTTAGTTACTCAAGGATATACGGACAAGGTTCGTCTTTACTAACAGTTTTGCAAAACTGTAAATGATGACTTTTTTTCACTCAGGATTTTGTATTCCTAGGGGACACTCAAGTCGAAAATCAAGTATAAAAACATTTTAAAAGTTAAGTTGCTACATTGCAGGCAAAAGTAGCAGATTAGGGCAGATAGCTAAATGCAAATGTAATACTTTACTGAACATTTTTAAGTAGCATTTGAGGACCACAGATCAGACGGCGTAACAGCTTTGAACATTGATTTGTTTGTAGCAGGTGCAATTGTTCAGAGAAAGCAAACAAGAGATAATATCTATATGCATGAAGCCACAAAGCCATCCAGTTAACCAATAAACTGACATTAAAAAGTCCCCCCCTATAGGGTGCCGTCTGAAACATCCATTTATGGTAACTAATGCCCCTTTGAACAACGCCTTCACAGCATTAATAACAATACATTTTTACAGTCTGTGCAGTCACATATCATAGCCGGCCTCCATGACAGTCACATGACAGAAATATGTCATGGCAACTGAGAACTTTACATGTGGACCCTCGCTTTACGTCACATTTCTATTGTAGAGCTGTGACCATAACGGCTCACATCCCTTTCCCCTGAAGATCTGAAACCAGGCTGGCTAAATATACCCTTTTTCCATTGAACAACTAGAAAAAGGCTCGGTAATTACAACCTATTACCATTATAGATCAGGAACCAGACCAGGTAATTACCTTTTTCATTGGAGCTGGAACTAAGCTGGCTCATTATACCCCTTCCCCACAGTAGAGCAGGAACCTTGTTGGCTCACTCCCTTTCCTTCCACAGAGCTGGGACCAGGCTGCCTCACTGTGGCTCTTTACCACATGGGGTTCAATAGGCCAAAGTGATCCACTTACCGATGTAGAGAGAAGAGTCTTTTCGACGCACATGGTCGTCGATGTAGGACACCCCCAGGGGCTGCACCGGAGTGGCTCCGATCCCCAGCAGCACCTGGGCCCCGATCAGCAGCAGGTACATCATATTAGTATTTGCTCTGTTCCCACACAGGAAACCCGGGTCCCGCGTGTCGGTCCGTGAGCCGTTGGAGCAGACGTCACGCCCCTCCTCGGCCCGCCAAGTCTCCCCCACCTCAAACTCGTACTGGTGGGCGAGGAACTCCGGCAGAGCAGATAGCAGCGCGCCCAGCGCCATGACAATCCCTCCACAGCCAATCAGGCGCGGCCGGTGAGCCTTAGCTCCGAAGTAGCTGACAAACAGGATGAGTGCCAAGTTCCCGATCTCAAAGCTGCTGGCTATCACACCCACGTCTGCGCTCTGTAAGTTGAACCGCCGCTCCAGCGTGGTCAGAACGCTCACCTGGAAGAGAAATGGCGGTACAGCGGTTAAGGCAGGACGGTGGCAGAGCAGTGAAAGAGGAAATGTCGTAGTCGAACAGTGAGAGAGGTAAGAGGTCAAAAAGGGACAATATTACAACAATCAAAAAACTCCAATGATGTACATTTTTGAGAAGGGATAATGTCCTACCAAAAAAATTACAGCAGGAATTTTGATAAATCAATGCATAAACAAAAAATTATATTCCTGCGAATGTTATAGGAAGTGAATATGCTGTAGTAAAAAAGATAGATTGCCTAGTTTACTGACAAAAGCAATCATCGAGACATTTTCAACAATTTTCTTTTTTTTTTCAAAAAAAAAAAAACAATGAGGCTCGAGAGGACCAGGGAAAAAGTGTGTGAAACATGAAGATTCAAATTTCAACAAGAAGACACCCCCGCCAAGATTAAGGGCCATAACTCAGTAAAAAATATGCTTTGTTTGACAACCATTTTCAAACTCCACGTAGATCATGAGTAGCTTATTAAGCATACACAATTTCAGGCATCTAGGTAATATAGTTTCTAAGGAATCTTGTCCCCGTTGTGGCCCACACGGAGGGAAGGACAGACGGACACCAATCCGATATCCCCCGTCGCCCTTTGCGGTGGGAGACGATAAACAGATGGATAAAAAACACACGGAGATATCAGTGACACAGGTGGTTAAGCTTGGTCCTTTACTAAACTCACATAAAGATCTGATATTGCTATGAAACTCAGGCAAAAAGAGTTGAATAAAACTGAGGCCTACACCTAATCCCAGCCTAAGCTAAAGAGTAGAAACTGAACTTAGGAAGGGCCTCAAATTGAAATATGGAGGAGATTTATGATGGACTAAATTTAAAAAGGGCTGCACTTGAGTCTAAAGCAGAGAGGTCAGAAAAACAAGAATTAAATGTACCGTGGGTGCATGATAATTTGTAAAAGATTAATGCGGAAAAGACAAAATGGTGGTCAGATAATTGAAGTCACGAAGGGATGCGAGATGGAGGTACAAGTTACCCAATCACAGTGACAGGGTCCCGGTCTCTGCAACCCTGTTTTCCCATCTGACGTACACAGAAATAGAGATACCTCTCCCTTGGTCAGAAATCAGCTTCACTGCCAAGGTCATTTAGTTTAGCCACGCGCCGCTAACTCTCACTTACACAGCCTTCTTGGAAGCTACTTCTCTCGCTCTGGGAGCTAATGGCGCAGGATTTAAGGTCAGATAAAAGAGCCCTGCAATGTCAGAGGGAAAGTGCCCAATTTCTTCCGCGCCCAAGACATTTAAGGCCTGATTTACCGGGACTTAGAACTAGCACAACACCCATTAACAAATACAAAACTATAACACTACTAAGGACCCATCTTCAGTCAAATTAGATATCCCGAGGGTTCATTCCGAACTGGGTAAAACTGCCTTCCAGTACTATGCCCCTCAGAAATGGAATAGGCTGCAACAATTGTTAAAATTGGAAGGACTTATTTCATTTGATTGTTTCAAAATTCTTGTATTGTCTGCCATGAAGCATGAATGTATTTGTGTTGCGTAGTTTTCTGTTTGTTTTATTGTTTTATTTGGTTGTTTTTATGGTTCATAACTGGGCTCCGCTGCAAAAGAGAGCTTGCTGTCAATCGGACTCCCAGTATAAATAAAAAATTGGCTTGGCTATCCCCATGTTACTGAATCTAATACCATATACTTAGGAATCTTTAAAAGCATCAGGAGAACTTTAATACTTTAGAATTCTCGAGCCGCAGAGTTTAGGTCTGATATCTCCCAGCCTTCTCAAAGGGATATACTAATCACATCATCCCACATAAACACACAGAGAGAGAAGCGTATCGCCGTTGACGGCCATTGCAGTTTATTACATGCGTCATCTCGCACCTAAGGCTAGTGCTAGCTCTCTGGCATCAGAGTATGGAGAAACTCGCACAGCCTGTGTGTCTGATGACAAGACCCACAATGAAGGGCTACAGGAGGTCGGCTACAGTTAGGCAGGTCAGAGTCAGGTAGACCACAGAGAGGCAGACCAGGACTGAGTCAGGACGCAGAGAGGTAGGCCACAGAGATGTTCTGCTGTGTCGGCGCTCCTCTTTGAAGCCGAGAGGGTTCTGGTCCCAGTCCAGCTCCCCAGCTCTACTCTGGCTCACTGGCCCAGAGTCACTAGGGAAATGCAAAGCTCGACAGAACAGCACAGCTGACTCAGGTCCAATAGGACACAGCAATCCTGATTCAACTTTTAATTAAATAATGCGTATATAGTAATATATCACATACACACAAACACTGAACCCGGACAAGACCCAGCGCGAATCTGCAGTGCAGTGTACGCATTCAACTGCACGCTGTTTATTTGGCTTCGTGTGACTGGCCTCTCGTTTAGTCTCTTAAATGCTGATTGGCTGAAACCATTCCAAATAATAAGACAAAAATAAACATTCTCCATTCTCGTCTGAACTGGTATCACATACCCCGCACATACTCCACCAAATAGCCTCATACCGTTCACACTCCTCTGTTATTTTTGTAAAACAGGAATGTTCAGAGGGACACAGCCAGGGATAAAAATACACCGGTTTTCCACGGGAACTGCGTTAGATGAGGAGCCGCACCCGCCAACCCTTCTTCACCGCCTCTCGGATGAGCTCAGGTATGCAGGGGAATTTTTCTTCCAAATTCCCCAGAGGCAAAGAGCTCCGCCCCAGACTCTCCCTAAAGGTCACGACCTGGATCAGAAAGCTATTCAGCAAACTGTGAATGATGATAATAATAATAATAGGCTGCGGAGAAGGAGTAAATACAAAAGGTATCTGGAGACATAATGCTTAAAAAATACCAGTATTACTTTTTCAGTGTACTGAGTAAAGTGCAGTGGAAAAAATGGACAGTGTGGACTGGATTCAGAAGCGAAGATGAGATGGGCGTCATTATGCCGCTTCTGTGGCACAAAAGGCAGAAGCCAAAAACAAATACGAAACGAGATTCCAGACCCGACTACAATGCAGCGCTGAACTATAACAGAAGTTTCAGTGCTTGTGGTAAGCAAAAACAAACAGGAAACGTTGTTCTTAATATAACAATTATACTGCGTTGTACATTTACAATAGGACAGCGGTATGATAAAAGAGCTTCTAGAAATACGCAAATATACAGCTATAATGTCTACACAAGAGTAGCACCAGACAACAGACTTACAAGGCTTACGAGACTTCGCACCGACTGAGTGCGGAGCCCGTGCTTACATACACAGACTACCAGCACGATGACAATTGATAACAGATGCGTATGATTCCAAGACAGCGTGCAATGCGGGCCGGGTCTTAACAGGCCAATGACAGAGGGTGCTGGAGGCGTGGCGTTACAATTACTCTCAATAGCATTTGCTGAATATTTTTGAAACCATTACATTATTATTTATTGAAATGAAATTTAACACTGAGATATGTGACAATTATATTTCAGAAACTTTCTTATTAATTGGTACTGTGATGAAATGCTACATGGGCTCAATTCACAATAAATAAGAATAACCTTCAGGCTGGGAACGGTAATGAAACATAGATCTACCCAGGATACTAGTGCAGTCTCTGGTTATTCATACTCAGGCCTCAGTATCACCACAGACAAATGGTTTGCAGTCGATAGTCTTTCTCTTCGTCGCTGACTGAATTACTAGCAGTAGCAGTCTTTAAGAGCAATTACATCTGTGCTCTACTATACGATTAGTATTTCTGATCACACAACCGCTGAAAAGGGTTCCATTTTAGCTTGTCTCCAGACTGCGCCGAAGGGAAACGATAATTCGCTGTACGTTTTCCCGGCTGTGAGAGAGAGCTCGCATCGTTGCGAGGCTGGGTGTGAGCCATGCCAGCTGGTTACTGCAGGAAACCGTTGAGCATGTCGGATCTCAGCGATATCCACGGAAGGGGGAGCGTATAACGCGAAACTCCTGACCGACTGTGCCCTCGGGTCTTAAAACCGCAACCGCATGCCAGGTGCCCCAGCTCCTTTCACATCCTCATGTGTGCCTGTGCGCACATGCACTTGGTTATTGAACATTCCCCAGAGCACATCTGCCTGCACATGCATGCACGCAGTTACAGGTATGTATGCATATGCCTGCACATGAATAGCTATAGGCATAACAGTACATACACGCACTTATGCATGTGTGTGTACAATGTAATCCATTAAAGGCTACACTTGTCATGCAGGATATGAGTATGAATACTCACTAAGAAAGGTGATACTCATGAGGTTATCATCTCCCGCCTCAAAGTGCGACAGGGAATATTCGATTGGGGATCGCAGGTCCATCCGTGCATCCATCCGTGTGCGTACGTGCATCTGTCTGGGCCACTACGGGGACAAGATTTCTCTGAAACTATTATACCTAGATGCGTGAAATTTTGAAAGCTTAACCTCTTTGCGCATGGACACCAGTGTCCGTAAAATTCCGAAATTTCTTTCCAAAATAATTCTGTAATTAAATTTCCAAATGTCTTTTTGAATTTCCAAATGTCTCGCTTCATTGGAATAATCTTCCAGAGTCTCTGTGATACAAATGAAACAAACAGGCTCATGCACAACAGGAAAAATTGGGCATTTTTTGTATTATGCGCAAAGGGGTTAATAAGCTACTCTTGATCTACGACGAGTTTGAAAATGGAAGTCGAAGCATTTATTTTTATTGAGTCACGGCCCTTGATTGTAGCGGGGGATAGTAATGACACTGTCATCTTGTTTACTTCAAACGCCACTTGCTGGAGTAAAGCAAAAAACTTAACTCTGCCACTGTCCAAATACTTATGGACCAGATTGTATGCATGTCTGCATGTGCTCACTGAGGCGACTGAGATAAGCTGAAACAGTAAGTGGATGTTGGAAACCACCTGCTACAGCGCCCCCCTCCCCCCTCCCCCCTCCCACGCCGGGACGTGCAACCTGTTGATAGCCCGGCTGAGACGCTCCACCCAGGCGCGCGCATTCAGGTCACCATCCCTGTTCGCGGAAAAGCTCCACCCAAACACACAGGCTGCACAAGCCAATCGAGGCCCTAACGCGGCCAAACCGGCCCCACCTGACACGGCGAAGCTTATCGCGGATTCACACCGCGAAAGGCGCTACCGCATTAAGCCGTCACGTCCACAGCAAAGCCCCTCCTGCAGATGCTTCTTACGCCGCTGTGGATAGATGGCTTAGCTCCGTCTCAGAGCTGACAACTTACAGGCAGAGCCAGGGGCGTGTTGGGTTGACCAAACGGCCTTTACCCGTCATCAAAATTTCCATCGTGCTGATGTTCTAATGTATCTGCTGGTAAACAGTGCGGTTCCTCCACATTCCTGCTACATTCCTGCCCCAGTTAGGCCTGTCTGGAGGAAATTATCCTCTGTCTGCCAGGCAGTATCAGGCACGATCGCCAGTGAAGGCCTGCAGTGACAAATTTCCCCCATTAACTCTTTAAAGGTCAGGCTTTTTATAATATTTACAAGTCAGTAGAGCTATATACTGCTTTGAATCACCAGGAGTGATTGTGGCATCACCATTAGTGATTCAGTCATTCGTGAGGGTTCATTTCAAAACATTAAAATCATACATTTGCATCCACTCCCCTCTCAGGGCTTAGAATGGGTGGAGCTTAAATTTAGAGTGAAAGTCTGGTGTTAAATGGAAATGGGGAAACAAATCCAACCCCATCAATAAGGCCATGCCTTCTGATGTTCCTTTGTTTGGTGTTTTTGGTAAACCTGTGCATTATTCCATACAGTCCCAGCGTGCAATGATGTGGAAGAAGCAAGTAATTCCAAACTAACATCAAAATCATTTTCCTCAAAAAAAGCTTCCTCCATTAAACACTAGAATTAGCCCCTTTAACAGGCACCACCCACAGTTTCCACCTCCTAACCCTACAAACAGAAGTTTTGATTTTGAGGAGCCCACAGAGAGGTGATGCGAGCGGTCCCAGATACACCCCCTCCCGAAACACCGGGGATGGCTTCACGTGTGGACTGGGTACACGCTAGCCAACCTCTGTGACTGCACACAGCGGAGGCCGTATCTGACAGCATTGAAAAGCAGAAAGAGAGAAGGAGAGTGCTGATACTCTTGAAAACTATACTAGGGCATACTACTGTGAGCAGTAAGCATTAGCTCCCGGCAGATGTTTTACACAATCTCAGAAAAAAGGGGCCAAAGACTGCCTTAAAACTATGGGACAATTCACTGGAGGGTCCCCTCTAGGTATAAGAAATGTGCCCCAAGCTGCATGGTTCAATAATTCATGTTTACTTTTTTCACCTCCACTGTACCTTTATTTCTGAGGGTCCATTAACCTCTTCAACTCTCCCAACCCCAAATACGAGTTTGTCAAATGCAGCTGCTTCATTCAAACCTGAGGAACTTTAGGCTGATTTTAAATTCTAGTGGAGATCCAAAGGTTTCCAAAGAGCCCAAATAAGTCCAGTGAATAACAGAGAAATATGTATAAAATGATGCACACAATCAGGATATTTTATATTCAATGTAATGCAGCGGCTATAAAAACATGGTGTCTTGGGTTTGAATATTTCTGTTAGTGTAAGTGTGATGCAGCTTCAGTGAAGCACTGCAACCTGCAGATGTACAACATGTATGTGACGTTGTCCCACAATATCGAAAAAGATGCCTTTTTTGACTTTAAACCTCACATAATGGGAAATTCAAGCGGAAATCAGAGCTTGAGGAGGAACGCGTCCGTTTTTAGAAGACAATAAGAGCACCGCGTCACGGCAGGAAGTGCACATAACAAGAGGAGCATGGAGATGCGCTGATCTACAACCGGCAGCGAGGAGCTCGCCACCGCATACCAGAGCAACAGGAAGTGAAGGAGGAAGTGCTTTACATGTGTCCCCCCCCCAACCCCAACCACACCCCAAACTCGCTGCAGATGGACCTTACACGTGGTGAAAACCACAGCAATTTGTCTTTGCAAATTAAGGTTGATGACGGTCGCTGAGCCAGGTCTAGGCAAATAAAGCAAAGGAGCTCTTTTCGATATCGTCTCATCCTCTCTCTCATCTGGAGATAATACTTCCGATGGGATCAACCAACCCTTCACCTGATCATGTACGCAAAAACCCATGACTCAAAAATTGCACAACGGCAAAAAAAGGCCAGTGATAACCTTAGAAAACACCACTAAAATTTAGAGTGTTAAACAGCTGCACACCTAAAATAATGTAAGAGCCACTGATTATGTCTATAAGCCGGTAAAATGACTGTTGTAGGTATTTCAGTCGAGTGAAATCTTTTTTCCCTCTGAAGTAAAAATACTGGCTTGTGTTTTGCTTGAGTGAAGTGAAACTCTCAGTCCCTGTCCTGCTGGTAAATTCCTGAAAGACTGAAATTGTCCTTTCATCTAATTTAGTCTAATGATCAGACCTAAATTACATTTCAATTACTTTTAAGCTAAATAAAAAAATAATTGAAACGTGATTTAGGTTTGAGCAATAAACCAAAGTTCTGGTCACAACTAACTTATTTTCTGGTTCTTGCAGAAAAAAGTTCAAATTTATCCAAAAAAAATGCATTAAGATAAAAATACAAGCATTCAATGAAGGGTCAAAGAGATACTATTTTATTAATTATCTACTATCCAAATTAAGATAAACCTACAGTTAGTAGTATTTGAAGCAATGGTTAACCCTTCATAACGCTCAGGAAGTTCAAGCACACTGGTTAATGCACGCACGTGTGCGCAGTGACAAAGCAGCTCTGTGGTTCACATTTGCCGCCTTTATCTTTGTGCCAGGAAGCCTTATTGGAGGGTTACATTTCAGTATTTACCCAGCAGGCGAATGCTGGGGGATGTCAGTGTGCTGTTGCGATGGAGCTAAATTGAGACAGGTGCGATACCCACCTGCAAACTCTACACGCCACCCTGAACATAAATCACTCCAGACTGAGGTTTTGATTCTGGCTCTGAAAAAGCAGCTGGTGCAGGCCGCCACACGCTTCTGCGGGAAAGGGCTTGAAAAGCTGCAAGTACTTGTGTGTCTGTACGTGGGAGTGTGCGGGTGTGTGTTCACACCTCCCCCACTAAGAACAGTCACCAGGGTATCAGGAAGTGAGCAGGTGAGGCTCAGGTGAGAGGCATGCTAGGGTCAGACAGGGCAGGTGCCAGATTTCAGACGAGTGGTGAAAGACTGAGCGCCGAGTGACCAAACTGTGGAGACCGACCGCTAATCCCGTACAGAGGTCTACAGTACAGACGGGCACTGTGTGATGTGGGTATGGAAAGCAGTGGCGACAGACATTTGCACACCATTCCTGGAACTCGGGAAAGCAATGACGACATAAACTTGCAAACCATTCTCGAATCTTTTGTAGAACTTGTCACGAGAACCGGCTGCGTGTTCTACCGTCAAGACCGAAGTTTCACTGAAGGTCCACCTCAGAGACCAATGTCGTTATAGAATAGTCCCACAATGCAAATGTACCAAACATACGTCCATAAGATTGCAAATAAATGTCATAATCAAATGCATTGATCAAATGCATTAAAGAACATTAATCAAATTCAGTGCAGTAAAACGTGCATAATTCCAAGAGCATTATGGCCATTTTAATCACTCAAAAGGTAATACCGAACCTGCGGGCCACCTATAGGTTGAAACTGATAACGAAGAAAACTGCAGTTTGTCGCAACAGTACATAAATGACTGAAAATCTTCCAGTGATGCACACAAAATCAGGAACCATTGGGTTATAAAGGTGCCCCCTGGCAATACTGCTTTTGCAGATAATCCCTCCAAAATATTTTTAAAATACAAAATTAGTGAACCATTGCTCAAGAGACAAGTAAGTATTCAGTGATTTTCACCATTCAGCAAACCACTGACAATGATCATGCTGCTGGAGGGCCAGTAAGGGGCACTCTTCCCTCTGGAAAAATATAAGTACTGCACAAGGACAGGGTCTTTTTGCCATAAAACATGCTGTCCTTCACAAAAGTTGTTAAACAAGGTCCTGCTCATTAAAGACCGAGGGTGCTTTTCAAAAGTTGGGTATAAAATCGGGAGTCCATGCGCAATTTTCAAGAAACTGGAGCACCTGTCCAACACGCCACACCTTCTGCTCATGTAGATTTCAAAGGATGTGTAAATATAAGGGAGGAACCATTTGAATTGACAGCTCTGTTGACTCAGATACAACCAGAAAGCTACAGTAGAAGCAACTGAGATACTCGCCTACAGCAAAAACATGTTGGTAACATGGTTGTCATGTGCAACACATGATGTCAGTACCCCGCAACATGACCCTACGACATGATTTCTGTATTTTAAATAAAACTGCATAATGCGAACATAAGCTAATATGGACTCAGTGACTAGTTGGCTATATGGAAAACTGGTAAATATATCTCATCCTTTATGATCACTTTAATAAGATTGTTCTTAAAACGTGACAAATTATTGGTACACATACGTTATATCAGTTACGTTAGAAATCAGGTTAGATGAAATGGGCTGTACCATATAATTAATCTCATTATACTAACTCAAAAAAAGCCAGCAAATAATACGACCACCTGTTTAAATCTGCATATAGAAACGGCAGAATCTTGCAGGCTACAGGAACTGATTACGGTTCTATTATCATACAGCCTACAGCGCAGGGGATGATCAAGGATTAATTGCCAGATTTTCAAATCGAATTCAAGTCCAGAAATGCTCCTGCACACCAGCACAAGACCAAATCAGCTCAAATGAAGACTAAAAGTACCATTATGCTTCTAATATCCACATTTACTGTAAAATATGTTTGGGTCCAACACTGTCCACCCAACACCACACGAACAACCAGTGACACTGGTGGCACAGAAGGCAAAGTGTCTCCTTGCTGCGGTTTTTTATATAAGCTGGAACAAAAAAAAAGTTAATTTAACAGAGTAGTGCAGAAAAATGGCCTGACTGCATGCCGGTCTTAGCGTTTTACAATCTTTGCAGGAAGATACAAGCATCCTTCCTCTGATTCTTTCAACCAGACTCCTGTCCTCTGTTTTTAACTGCAGAGGAATTTCTGCCGTAGCAATGTTTGCTGTTTTGTTTACTTCACGTGCACGCTAGAACAGTCCACGAGCTTCTCCCTTCTGTTCTGTGGCTGGCTCAAATGTAAGAGCCTCCTGATGACTAATAACTATTTCTCACATACCAGACAGTATGCAGATGCAAACTCACTCGTGCTAAGAATGAAGGACAGGAAAGAGGACAAGAAACTGACGCAAATCTGTGCTGTTCACTCAGAGCTCAGAAGTCCATAAACTGGCCACGTAATATTAAGTATAAAGGCCTCTGATGTCCGGCTAACACTAGTAGCGATGGAAGATGGGGCCAGAGGACCTGAAATCCTCATTAGAACCTACGCGTCAGGGGAAAATTTCTCCAACCTGTCGTCTGACCGCCTACAGCCAGCCATCGTCTAGCCCTGCAACCTTTTCATAAAGGCCGCTCATCAAACACAGAGCCCAAGTGTGAGAAACCATCCGCCCCTCCTTACAACTCTGCCATCAAGGCAAAAATTAAACCAGTAGATCACAGATAATGAAAGAACCGTCTGTCTATGCAGTGAACTGGAAGTGCCTGAAGGGATTTGCCCACTTCACATATCCCAAAACCTTTCTCGTGCCCCTCTACCTGATCCCCAGAGACTCAAAAATTTCGGGATGGCTTCAGTATAGATGCTGAGTGTGGGAGACATCGATCCTGCAAGGAGCATTACTCTCAGCTCTGATAATTCAGAAAATCTTAACAAACTTTGTGTTCGGTGGTCATATTCTCCTGTCCTCGTCACGTACAAGCAGGCAGTAGGATCAAACACTATTACTTGGAAAGATCTGCTGGGGTTTGAAGCAGGTTGAAGGAGGTTGAGCTGTATTTTGAGCAGGTAATAGCTGGTAAAGGCAAGATGACGCTGGTCACAGAAAGCTAGTATTTGATTTATGGCCTAAATGGGCCTAACTGACAGACCTGTTAGGTTGCGGGCGGCTAGTAAGTTTGCTATGTGCTGAAAAGTTTTCATGAGTTTGACAAACTATTTCCTATTACGCAATGTTGGAAAGATAATAATTGACTATTATTGTCATTTACATGATTACATTTAGACAAATAAACTAGAGAAACAATAAAAACCACAGTCTAACAGCATCAAAACAGCCAGAGTCACAACTGTGATGCCTCTTTAAGGGATAATTGTGCAAATAATTTTTATTGTATATTGTTATATACATGTTAAATGGCCAGCAAGATCTTATTCTTGGCTGTATCCTTCAGGGATACTCCCGTGGCTCTGTGGACCTGAGTTAAAATGGCAGGGAAAAAGCCGTGGTTTCCATACCAAATATGGCTGCTAGGAGTCAGGATCAGATCACGGAATTCCCAGACACTGTGAGCATGGAAGCTGGCCTGGCAGCTTTCACGATGGAAGAGAATGGATCACAGGAGTTCGTCGCATTGCTTGTCAAATAAATGAGACGAGAGTTCATAGACGATTGTTTAAATTTGAGCAAAAAATTCTTCCTATTCTTTTGGCAGCAGTAGCGCTGGACGGTGTACAGAACGAGTCAGCCATTTGCAACAGCGCTTGAAGTCACAATGCCGTAAAAGCACTGGCAATATAAATGAGAATGGGGAGGACTGCAATGTAATTATGCTCAACATACATCGTACTTCAACACTCTCAGGCCTCAGCTTGTCCAAGTCAGCCTTTCGAGCAAGTTGGTACTTATAGACATCCTGTGGCACAAGGCAGGTCACGAGGAGACAGGCAGCATATAGTATTTCACAGGTCACCCATGTGTCAACACATGTGCTTCACAAAGTGGCACACACACACACACACATACACTCACACAAACATGTTGGCACTGGTACTGACAATGAAAGTGCTACTGCAAAGGAACCCTTCAGAAGTTACCAGGACACGGCCTCCCAGATAGCAAACATGGGCACGTGAGTATACTGTAGGTCTATGGGGTTGCCTAAAATAGCATCAAGAGAGCAGGCTGGGTAACTTTAATATGGAGGCACATTTATGTATTATACATGCATGTATTATAGTACACAGTATATATGTCACGCCAAATTTTATTTTGATTTTACATTGGTCATTTTTGAGGTGGATCCTAAGTCATTAGACAAATGATTTTCCTCTCGTGTTTAATCGATCGTCAGATCTTTTCAGCATAAGATCTCATTATTTTCTCCATTTCAACATCGAGCCTGGTGATGTGTTTTAAAGACAGTTGCCGCATAGACCAGAAAGTCACCTGTTTGTTCTCCGCATCCTCCGCACTCACACAGACCTACGTTTTGCTTCGCAATGTATTGCTAACTTGAATATTTCTGGAAGCTAAACACAGCTTCCTTCATGTACTATACAGTCACCTGTCGTTTATACGCACTCCTTTTTGTTATTTGGCAGAGGGCAAATTTGCGCAGCGTATATAGTACTTGAAAGCTGGCAAGGTTAAACTGAAATGCCAACCCCATATGTAGTGCATGTCGTCCTTTCATGACGCAAACCCCATCTGAATGAAAAACACTGTACCTACATATTAGGCGCCAGTGTCATCATCATTCCGTAAATATTTCCCCAGAATTTGCGAAATTGATCGTGTCACGGTATATATCACCAGGTCTTCCAGTAAGCCGCAGCCTGTGGTACTGCGACTGTGTCTCACACACCAATGATGACAAAATGCACATTAAACAAGTTTACGTGTCGTCTGGCCTTAATACACGGTGACGTGCTGCTGCGCGACCAAAATGCGTATTTGAGGTGGAAAGGATGTATAATGCGCACAACATACGACAGACACATTCCACTTACCAGGTAAGCGCCAACGGTCCCCTGAGCCAGCATTAGGGCACATTCCGATACTAAGAATATCTTAATATTGGAGAAGCAAGATGACTTTTTCTGGTTGTCATCCCGTTGACCGTCTGGCGAGCGCTCATCCGAGCATCTCTGGTTTTTCACCTGCATGCTTGGGCAGCGCTTTGCGCCAGGAACGCGGTATTTCGGCGTTAAACGAAAGACAGACTGAACAGAGAGGAATAACAGGTCGAGGTAGACATGTAAGACCCCCCGCTTTGGTGCTCCACGAAGCGTGTCTGTCTAGCTCTGCGTCTCACCGCTTTCACCCTCTGCTATGTCCACGGCGCCTATATCAACTCACTCAGACAGCAAATCTAATGCGAGCCTCCGACGCGCTGCCCTTTGAGGGGTTCCGCACATTGCCACATAGACGACGAAGAAAACGCGCAGAACCATATGAACTCCCGCGGGCTTCCAGCGTACACACGAGAATGCAGGACGACTGCTAATTTCCTGAGTATCTGCATCGCTTCAGACCCTCAATGTTTTCTACGCAGGATATCATTGGAGATAGAGATCTACACGCGCGTTTCCACTGCGCCCCTGCTCTCGGTCTGCGCTGTATGACGGCTGCGTGTGCATGAACCGCCTCCCGCTGCCGCTTCTCCACTACTACGTGGAATCCACAGCGGCGCTATAGAGTCGGCACTACAGTCCTTGGTCTGCACCAATACAGTGTAGCCAACAGACATGAAACTCCGAGTTCCCTACCCCGCCCACGAATCTAAAAATACTGAATGTTAAACTACGAGACAAACACTGAGAACATATTCAACAGTCAAGCAGCGAGTGAAACATTATTGTTAAAACATCTAGTCGACTATTGGAGGACTAGGCCAATAGCCCAGATTTTTCTTAACATCATTCTGATTTTAAATGCCTTATTGGCGTTATGGAGAAACTTGATCCCAGATAGCGCTCATTGCGGAGTTGGCATGAGCGAATAAAGATTCTCGTAGTAGTGGCTCAGCTGACCGCCTGTCTAAAGAGATTTACTTTTTCATTGCTGATCTTTCCTTGCGTGCACTGCTCCATTCCCAATGTCCCCGGCGACCAGTTCACAGACTTAATGGCGAAAGTGGGAACCCGATTACTCAAAAAACATTGGACCTGGCGGTATAGTACATGCTGTAACTCTGGAGGGCCATGTTATGTTTGTAAGTAAAGTACCAATCGTCACTTCAGAAATTATAACTTATAATAATGATATTGAAAGGTTATTCAGAGTGGAATTCCAAAGTATTTTTAGTTCGATATACGATGCATTTAAAAAATGGATTTTGCTTCAATAAATTCGCTAGCATTCATTTCTGAGCACCAAACCAAGATCTGAAGTACAACCCCTGGCAAAAATTTTGGAATCACCACATATAGAGGATGTTCATCCAACTTTTTTTTAAACTTCATTGAAAATTAACAAATCGCAGATATGACTAAAAATACATATTTTTTTATTAGCTTAACATTCATGCTTCATGAAACACACCGCAAACAAATTAGATTAAATAATTTTAATTACAGCACATTTTTCCATAATCAAGTACAAGAAGAAATTCGGAATATTTTGAGAAACCTAAGGTTGACGACAGACTGCAAAACAAAGCCTTCTGCTGCTCAACACAGATGTTTCACTGTAAAAGGCTTAAACTTGACTCTACCACCTGGTATTTGCATCAGCCTTGAGGCTGAATTATAAATATACATTACCCGCCTTTCTGTTAAAAAAAAATATATAATGTAGGCTCTCCTTTCTGTTAAAAAAAAAGATTATAATGTAGGCTCTCCTTTCTGTTAAAAAAAATCAAATGATTATCATATAGGTTCTAACTCGCAAACACTTGGCTGAAAATAGGGGAAGCACCAAAATCTCTGTAAACTGATAATTCTTCGCCCATTTTCAATAATTTTCTTTCATTTAAGGCTTACCAATTTGAATAATCAATTGACCAGTAAATGAACAACTTCTTTATGAATGCAAAACTAAGGTAATTTAAAAAATGAATACAAGTCAGAAGAAAATATTGAGTTAGCTTTTGCTTTAAAAAAAAAAAAGATGAGCAACACATTGTTAACAGAGGAATCTGATTGTTAAGAGTAATCAGTAAAAAGGAACTCCCTCCTGCTCTATTACACTCAGGAGCTGCCGCTGCCACTGACACACACACGCACTCACCGGCCACACACACACACACACACGCACACACAGGCCACACTCACACTTGCACACACAAGCACACTTGCATACACACACATACATACACACAAACACTCACTGGCCACTTCATTAGGTACACCATACTGATACCAGGTTGGACCCCCTTTTGCCTGCAGAGCTGCTTTAATTCTTTGTGGCATACGTTCAACAAGGTGCAGAATACATTCCACAGAGATTTTTGTCCATATTGACATGATAGCATCATGCAGTTGCTGCAGATTTGTCTGCTACTCATCCTTTGATGCAAATCTCCTGTTCTACCACATCTCAATGGTGTTCAACTAGATTGAGATCTGATGACTGTGGAGGCGATTTGAGCAGTGAACTCAATGCCATGTTTAAGAAACCAGTTTGAACTGATTTGAACTTTGTGATTAGGCGCGTTATTCAGCTGAAAGTAGCCTTAAAAAGATGGGTACACTGTGGTTATGAAAGGATAGACATGGTCAGCAACAATACCCAGGTAGGCTGTGGCTTTTACACAATGCTTACTTGGTACTAACGGGCCCAAAATGTGGCAAGAAAACATCTCCCACACCGTTACACCACCAGCAGCCTGAACCGTTGATACACGGCAAGATGGATCCTTGCTTTCATGTTGTTCCCGTCAAATGCTAGCCCTACCATCCGAATGTCGCAGCAGAACTCGAGATTCATCAGACCAGGCAACATTTTTTCCAAACGTTTTGTCCAATTTTGGTGAGCCTGTGCAAATTGTTGTCTCACTTTCCTGTTCTCAGCTGACAAGCGTTGCACCCAGTGTGGTCCTCTGCAGCAGTAGCTCATCTGCTTCAAGGTTCTACAAGTTGTGTGTTCAGAGAAGCTCTTCTGTTTACCACAGTGGTAACTAGTAGTTATTCGAGTTACTGTTGCCTATCTATCAACTCAAACCAATCTGGCCATTCTCCTCTGACATCAACCAGGCATTTTAGCCCATTATCTGTAAACCCTACTGATGGTTGTGCGTGAAAATCTAAGCAGATCACCAGTTGCTGAAGTACTCAGACCAGCCTGTCTGGCACTAACAACCCTGCCACATTCAAAGTCACTTAAATCAGCTTTCTTCCTCATTCTGATGTTTGATTTGAACTTCAGCAGATCGCCCTCACCATGTCTACATGCCCAAATGCATTTCACATTTGCCAAAAAAAAACATCTTGAAGACCCCCAAAACCTTTGGGATAATATTCTGTAGATACGGTATAATGTATCTAAAAATCAAAAGTGGAATTTTTTGAAAGACGAGGACCCTGTTACATCTGGCGTAAAGCTAGCATAGCATTGCTCAGTAAGAACATCATACTGACAGTCAAACACAGTGAGGGTACAGTGATAGTTTGGGGCTGCTTTGCCGTTTCAGGACATGGGTCACTCGCCATAATTGATGTAACCATGAATTCTGCTCTCCACCAGAAAATTCTTATGGCGCATGTCTGACCATCAGTTCTTGACCCAAAGCTCAAGCTCAGGTGGGTTATGCAGCAGGAAAATGATCCGAAGCACACGTTCCAATTTACCTCTGAATGGCTCAAAAAAACAAAAAACAAAACAAAGGTTTTTGAGGGGCCAGGACAGAGTCCTGACTTGAATCCAATTGAGATGCCGTGGCATGACCTTTAACAGACATGCAGGTAAATTACTCTTCACATTCAATAAATAAAATGATAATTTAAAAGCTGTATTTTGTGTTTACTCTTGTTGTCTTTGTCCTATATGAAAATGAGTAAGATGATCGGAAACATTTAAACATTTAAATATGGCACGCAAAAATCGAAGAAATCGGGAGAGGGACAAATTCCTGCTCACAGGACTGCACATGCAGTTTAAACCTCCACATACTTTCCCAATGAAACTGAGAGAAAACAGCATACGCAAACATGAGCCGACACAAAGAAGAAATACGTGTGGTTGGGTGGAGCAGAGATTGCTGCTGATATTAAACTCCCGCAGCATTGCATAATCCTTAACCTGAACTACCAGAGATTTTCCGGACAGAAAAAACTAATGTGCAAATCACTGTCTCGACAATTTGCATTCAAACTGAAATAGAAGAAGAAGAGTGGCCAGAATTTAATTCTTGAGTTTCCAAAGGGCCCAACTCCAAGCCACACTCTCTTTCAAGAAAGGGAAAAAATTGATTTTTGCTCTTATGTTATGACCCATTTATTTTTAGTTTATTTCTTTACAAGAGAGTGCCATTGGGATACTTTTGGCTGAAATTACAAGAAAGTTCCCCTGTTTCTTATAAGATATGAGACCTCTAATTCATTGGAGTTGGGCCCCTTGGAAACTCAATGATTCAATTTCAGTTCAATCTGAACACATTATTTGGTTTTATTATATGACTTAAGGATTCACTCTCTCCTGATTGGTCAAGGTGAGCTCTGCCAGTCACTGTAAGCAGTGATATTCACCGCAGGAAAGTGTACGATAGATGAATATAACAATCCAACGACCTCAAACTAAAAATAGATCAGGCTTTTCCACAGGAGATTAGGCTTCGCCTAACAGTGTTCATATTTTGTGTCACTTCGTCCCTGCGAGTGTCTTACGTTAGAGTTGTCGCTCTTCTCTTATTTTATATGTTCAAGTAGGGTCATATGATAGAGCAGTTATTACTTCTGTTATTGGTGAACCCAATGATTAATCCACCTTGGACAAGTGATATAAGGCTGTGCCTAGGTGAATATCACTTTTCCAAGGTGGATAAATCATTGGATTCACCTCAACTGAGGTCAATAATTGTATAACAATATGTAACACTGTTATGCAATGTGCCACCAACATCAATGTAAACAGCATTTGCACATGTATTAAAGATGACTAGCTGGGTTAGAAAATTCTGGTCCAGAGGGCAAAAGGCCCTGCCAATATTCACCTGGATTCGCTTATCTGCACAATTCTTCATCCCGGAGGTGAAAGTCATTGGTTGGATCAGCAGGCTGAGTTCATGGGAAGAAACACATGGAAAGCCTAGGCAGGGAAAAACATGACCCCGGGACATTCCACCTCCTCCGAAGAGCAGATAATGATAAACAATGCCTGCATAAACTCAAACAACCAGATGTAAATGCTATTCTTCATCTATCCTATTAATAATTTATCCAACGGAAAACATGAGCAAGGAACCTCCAGGCTAACAGAAGCATCACAAAGTCTAAATCCCCTGTACCGACCCTCTGCCATCTCTCATAATTTAACAGGTGGTTTGCATGCACCTTTCAGCATGGAATTTTCCTGGCACCAGTCACCAGATTCCCAAAAGTTAGTGTAAAACGGACATTCCCATGACACCAACCGTTTCCTTATGGCTTAAAAATGTTGCATTAAATTATGGCCACATACATACAGTAAGCACCATTCTGTTGGCTTAGACAGGATTGGATAGCTTTAGTTGTACTAACGCATCAATTAGCCTTTGGCCTCCAACACTCTGTTGCCGGTTCATGGTTTGTCCACTACTGACCAGGGGCATCCTGCAAGCCATGCTGCTTTGGAAAAACTCCAACCCAGTCATCTGGCAATAACGATGTGGCCCTTGTTATAGTCTCTCAGGTCCCATATCTCCCTTATCCAACACTTACACGATAAGAACCGCAGGCCTTGACGCATTATTGTCTCAGGATTATCACATTTTTCGCTTCATCTTTGAGAGGTCAAAGTTTTGGCTCATTGAGGCATTGTTAGCAAAGCACACAGAAACTGCTCAACAGGGTAGTGATCCGAGAAGACCATGGCTTGAAAAGCTACCCCATCTAAGCGCGATACACACCAGACAAACTAGTAAACGCAGCAATAAGCGCCCAGCCATGGAGCCAATTCATGTCACAATTTCACAACCATTAGATTAGAATTTGGGAACCCCAAAGCATTTCGGTCTCATGCAAAGAATTGACAGCATAGCCATGATTGAATGGAAGATGGCAGTTTCTTTGGAATAAATCTGTGCAAAAAAGCTTGCTATAGCAGTTGCCATGAAGTTCACTGAGTAGTCCCCAAAGGACTTAACACAACTTAATTACTAAGAGTCTTCCTGAGCACTGAATCATTTCACAATACTGGTGATATTACTTCTCAATTCCTTGTTTTAAATGTCATAATATTGGTAGCTGTGTCATACTTTGTACAAGCAGTCGGGTCAGTCAGATCCTTGCACAACTCACTCAGAGGGTGAGTACATAAAAAAAAATATTTTTTTTTAAGGGTTAGCTGTCCTGGGCACTTACTTCTTGAAGGAGCCTGTTTCAACGAGGTGATTATCAAATTCCTCCTGTTCTGCAGCAGACAGAGATCAACTGACAGCAGGGCTGCTTACAATTGGCTGTGAGTTACCCAGGTGTGGCAGGGCAAAGGTCATTTGGACCATTTTTTTATCACTCAGGAAAGAGACTTGTCAATACGAGGTGCGTTTCTCAAAAGCACAGATGCTAACTTACATAGTTCGAGCCACTGACTGTGAATGGACAAACTATGTAAGTTGCTAACTTAGTTGGTAACTATGCTTTTGGGAAACGCACCCAGATGTCAGAGACTTGCCTCGTTCCAGTTCTGAGAACATGCCAACATGAGGGAAGAAGTGAGATGTTATTAGCATCTGTCACAGGATCTACTGATTCCTCAGTCAGGGCAGTTAATCATACTTCAGATTTACTCATGCTGTTTTGCAAAAAAAAAAAAAAATTGTGACATATACAATCCCCCTTCAAATCAACCAATCAAAGAAGGGCCCAAAAAAAAGCAAACCTTGATCCTCTCTCATCTACATAAAGAACAACAGCTTGGATGCGATCAAAATATGCTCTGAACTATGATGTACTCTGGTGAAAAGATGTTTTTTGGCGAGTTCAATGAATACTGGAGGATGCTCCTCAAGGTTAACAGCCTTCCAAAATGCGAGGATACTGCTATAAACCTATAACCATACTGACCAGCAATGGACACCAAACTTTAATGACAAAGACAATACCTCCTCCTTCACCTGAAGGATTTGCATGGTTTAAATCTATTTGTACAATTCCTTTTCCTCTTATCGATCATCCAAGAAAAGCTTTATCAAATGCTATATTTCTCTTTTACGATGATCAACTGTATTTTGGAGGTACTGCATGAACGATGATAAACATTCCATGCTACCATGGCGATACAGTACAGTATGCGTGTACTGTAAGAACATGATAAACAAAAATGTAAATAGCTTGTTTGGTAGGCAAGCATGTCATTTATTTAAGTAACCAACTGGCGAGTTGAGATCCTTGAGATCTCTTTTGCCATGAAGGCAAAGACAACTCATTTCAGGGCAATCAATTCAATGAAGTGTATAGGCTACAAAGACAAAGTCCTAAATATTTAGTATGTCCTACTACACTTAAAGATAGGAAATAAACCTTAGGATATTTGAAAAATGGACAGATTATCACCTGATGAATATACATTGATCCTGCACTCTATGACTCCACTAATGTCTTCCTAAAATCATTACTATCTGGCCATACGCACACTCTGAATATTGTTGCATTAGCAACGGCAGTAAAATCATCCATGTGGCCTGTGAATATAGAAACTTATCATGTGACAGGAGGTTGGATCCAAGGGAGATTTATTTCTGCTCTATTTTCAAAGACCTCCCACTGAGAAGTTGAAGGGGAATATGGCGTCATTTGCTCTTCGTGGGATACCAAGTCCACAAAAATAATGGCACTATTTAAGTTTGTTCAAGAGATTATAATAATTATTCTTCGAACAGGCCGAGGGGGATAGGGCTTAAATATATACTGATACAGTAGTGAAGGACACAGTAGGTCAATGGCAGAGGAATTTAACTAACACATGGCCTCACATCTGTGAAACTACAAAGGAATGGTGGTCAATAGCCTGGACTACACCTTTAAAATCTCAATTTCAAATACTGACTGGGAATATTAATTGAGAGGTTGAACTGAAATTCAAATCTCAAGGCAGCAGTTAGCATATAAGAGGAAAGACTAAGGCACTGAGTTGTCTCAGTCTGGAATATTCTCATCCTGCAATAGTTAAAAGCCTGATTTCAGAAAATCCAAGGCACAATGGAAAAGCCGCTAGTAAAAAGTAAAATCGCAATGCTGTGGACATATATTACTCATAATTTGTGACATTCTTTCATGCTAGGAGCTACTTAAGCCAAGCATCAACAAAAACATATTAATGGACATGTGATCAGAGATGACACAAAATTCCGAATAAATCCAGATGGTTCCATCTTTTAGGCCAGTTTCTCTGCATTAAAAAGGTAAAGAAAAAAATATCCGACCACACTGGATTCCTGGCAACATTTCCTTCCCATCAAGGCAATGATCTGGAAACTCATTTGGCTATCCTTTGCATGGTCTTGCACAGTGATCCTACGCAGAGAAGGGAGGGCAAATGGAGAAACTGGGATGTTTCATTTCACACTGGAAAAAGCAATATGTCCTCTGAGAGAGAGGGGCTGCGATCCCTATCACAGCGTGACCATCCCTCGCGGCGAAGGCCTTATCAGCGATGCGGTGCTGTCAAACTACCCTTCTGTTGCCATGGTAAATAATTCTGCAACCACCCCTAACTTATGAAACAAAATATTGAGTTTCCTCTATACTGGCAGGCCGAACACGTGCTTAACAAAAAACTGCTCAAACCTAACAGTGCTGCTCTAAACTCACTGAAGAAAATCAGTATTCTTTCAACAAGCCTTGGCTGCATTAACAGCAGGGAATCATTGCTTTTTTTTTTTCCTTTCATTAAAATCTATTTGCATTTTTCCATCAAGAACCAGCCACTTTTTATTTACTCATGTGATATGATCTGTAAAAAATTCATGAAGACAGAAAGCTTAAAACAGTGAAGTTAATGAGCAAGGCAATCTGTTCAAGATCTGAGTTCCTTGTAAATAATGCTATATGTGCAAATGAGGACCGAGGGTGTAGATTTAAATCATGCAAGCTCTACGGACAGAGTATGATAAATATCAGACTGCTGCAGCGAATGAGAATATTCCCCATCACAAACAGATTTATATACTGTTTGTGAGAACCCAACTACTTCGCAGATACACTCATATCTATGTCTGCGTGTTCGTGTGTGTTTGTTTATGTACCCACACTACACTATGTGAACAAAAATATGTGGTTGAACGTGTTATACTAATCTCTACTCCACTGGTTCGAACATTTGAGCACTGCAGTCATGATTTGCTTCTCTTCCATCCAGAAAAACACGAGCGAGGACGTGTAGTGTGAGTGCAGGCCGGTTTTCCACACTGATAATTACAAACCATGTATACACATCACTCAGCAGGGGGTTACTGTCACGCTAAAACAGATAAAGGCCCAACCCCAGACGTTAGAAGCACAGAAAAATCCGGAATGTCATTGTATGCTATTACATGAGGAGTATCCTCCTTTGCCTGAGCCGAGAGAAACAGCCCAGTCCAGTAAGTGCATAGTACCAGTCAAAAGTTTGGACATACCCACATGTTTCTTACAATGTGTCAAATAAAGAAACAAGCAGCCTTTATTTCGCAAAAAAAGATGAAATTCTTAAATCCATCAAACTAACCATCGTTTGTTGTCACATTTGCAGAGCATTCTCATTTTTAACAAGGGCAGTCATATGACCATAATGAATTTGCAGCCACACGGCTGTCTAACTTCCCAAAGACGTTGTAGAATCTGGAAGTATAAATGAACACATGGCTGATAAGCTCAATCCAGAGCCAGGCAGTAAAACTTTTATGACCCTCCCCCTAGGATGCTCGCTCAGCCTGCCTGTGGAAGGTGTCTGTACTCTTTCTGTTACTCTCAGCGGGGGGCGTAGTCGCAAAGTCCTGACTGCCACAATGCTCCTGTGGGAGTCATATCACTGTCCCCAATAAAGTTAAAGTCCTGTCATATTAATCTGTTTAAAATAATCTAAATCTCTGGGAACTTAATAATATGTTTATATGTGCAAGATCCTGTGAAGAAATCACTTATATACTTGTAACCCAATTACACTATATAATAATTCATCTTAAGGCTTTTTCATGACAACTGCATCATATTAGTGCATATTCCTATCATGTTTGGTCTTGTTATTCTCAGGGGAATCCAAGGAGTTGAATGGAGTATGTTTCATTCCCATTGAAATTATGGTTCATTCCCTTTGGGAAACTCCTGAAAAGTGGTCAGATGTAGCCATTCTAGTCTCCTCTCTATGCTAGATGGTTTTATTACTCCAAATGATGGAAGCCCAAAACCATCTGCCATCTGCCTGGATCAAAGAGGTGTGATTTCGCTTAAAGGCAGGAGGGACTGTGCATTCGGAGAGAATTGTATTTCGACCTCCCCGCGTGCGGAAGGGCGCGAGTAGTCTTTTAATTATGGAGAATCGCATCCCAGCTCTTTCCGCGTGCCTGAGTCCGTGTGTAAGTAGCCAACCTAGGTGGTCGGGGGGGATGGCATCTGAGTTCTCCACACGCACGTGGTCAGATCTGCCCGTACGCGCATGTCTCCTTTTTTCCAGGTATGACTTAATTCTCTCTTTCTAAATTGTGTGTAACTTGTAATTGGCTTAACGTTGATTTATTTGATCTAAGTTTGTGCCTACCTGGTGATTAAATTATTGTTATTCCTTTCAGCTTGCTTGGTCCCTGTGACTCTTAACACTTGTACATTCTTTCTAGCCATGTTACGACCGGTACTTAGGGAGCGATTCCTTACCATTCCAGACTAGCTAGCTCATGTTGTAGGTAGTGATGGGTTTTAAGTTGGATTGCAGATTACGGTCTACCCCTAAAGGGTTTATGTAGTACAGGTCCTGGGGATTCGGTCTTAAGGGTACCCCTGGGCTCAACGTTACAAGCTGGCGCCTGATCGATCTCCTTAAGGGGCCCTTTGGTGCACATAAACCTGGGTTTGTGATATGTTTATGCTCAATGCTACTTTGTTTATGCCTCGATGCTACTATCAAGGCAATTTTTTCCATCCACTAGAACTATCACCGAACTAAGATCCGGCAGCTGCGTTTATTACACGGGGACGTCGGCTGAATAACAATGGTTTTCACACACAAGTCTGATGGAGTAGCTGTCCTGAGATTCATGCATGCCATGCTGTCCCCAAACTATAAATTCTAATTACCTTCGCCAGCGACTTCGCTGACGAAGGTAATGTTTTGATCCCCGTGTATTTATTACCTTCGCCAGCGACTTCGCTGACGAAGGTAATGTTTTGATCCCCGTGTATTTATTTGTTTGTGTGTCTGTCTGTATGGGTATCGAATAACTCAAAAAGTTCCAAACGGAATTTCATAAAATTTGGTGGGTTGATTTGGCATGACCTGAGGATCAATCGATTAGATTTTGGGAGTGATCGGGTCAAAGGTCAAGGTCAAGGCCACGAAAAGGTCAAAACCGACTTTCGGCCATATCTCGGTCAATTTTTATCCGATCGGCATGAAACCAATGCCAGTGGCGAGGGATTCAGTGGCGTCGGCGAAGGTATGCGCTTCACCGAGTGCCCGTTCTAGTTCTAATTTGGAGTCAGATATTTAATGAGGATATAACTAAATTTGGTATTCCAAATGTATTATGGGGTCAGATTACTTGCAACCGTGGTGCTTTTGAGCCCTGTTCTTCGAATGGAGAAAATATACCCATTTTATTTTGATTCATCCCAGCCAGGAAATCGAGCTAGTTAACTCCAAGAACACGTGGAGCCTTCAGCCTTCTGCAATGTCTGTACTTTGGTATTGCTTTGTGGGGTTCCACAACGTGCTGCACTTGAGGTGGCTTTTTATCAACCTTTTCGCCAAGTAAGTCCCAAAACCGCTTGATTTTAATTCAGCTGTTGAAAAAAAGAAGGAGCTTATTTGTCTGATTACTTTGCAAAATATGGCTTCTTTGAGAATTCCAAAATTTTGGACAATATTCAAACAAGTGAATTATTCTCTTTTCACTTCTGACTGTTTACCTTTTACAAGATTCCATTTGAAATTATATAGAGAAGTTCAGCTGGTTAAATTTCTCTAAAAACAGAGATCTGTGACTTAAGCAAAGTGTGTCCAAACTTTTGACTGGTACTATACCTGTGACCACATAGCTATATCTTTAAGTTAATGTTTGTGCATGGGTCTGGATGTGTACGTCTGTCCATAAGAAAGGCTTCGAACCAGAGCAGTCTAACCCATCGTTTTTTCAATAATAGATATCAAAGTGTTTGAAATGTAAAAATTAAAAGAAAATTTCTCACAATGTTATTCACAGGTATAATACACATCATGACACCAGTTTTGCATTATGAATCTTATCAACATCTATCACAATATGATCCAAACTCTAATTTTCATTTTTTTAGGGTTTGATAACCCTGGATCTCAGCCCTTCATACTGTATATGAGTCTGCATGTGTGTGTGTGTGTGTGTGTGTGTGTGTGTTCACAGTCACTAAGCACTTTATTAGAAATTGCTGCAGAAATTATTGCATGTGATGAATGAATGAATAAATGAATTCGCCATGCCCTAGAATGTGAAGGGAATATTTCCAAAATCTTGTGGAATCCACACCAATGAAAGGCGGCACTGTGCAGTATGACTATAGTGTTCCTATTAAAGTGCCCAGTAAGAGTATGTCCATGTGTGAGTAAACTTACGTGCACATGTGCCTCTGTGAGCCTACGTGCATGTGCGGGTACTCACAGTTCGCCCGAACGCAAGCATACGCGCAGTCGTGCATGCACTGCGTGTGACAGGTGAGCACCTCCTGTTGCGCTCGCCGGGCCAAACAGTGAGTCAGGCTCGGAGCGGTGGTGTGGGAGGACTTGGCTGGTTCAGAGACCGCATGAATGGAGAAGGATTCATGTGGAACGGCTGCTATTTCCCGGATTTGAAGGAAGGCTGCCTGCCAAGTGCAGCCCTGCTCATCTGCATGAAACCAGCAGGAAACAATGCAAGAGACCGGTGAACATACGCCACACATGCATACATGCACAAGAATGCATACAAATTCACGTCATGTTGAAAGGCAGATTTAAAAAGAAAACAGCTACGGATTTATCAGCATTAGGGAGAGATACCTCGGCTGCATTTCACTCCACAGGGCTAATCCCTACACCCTACACTCTGTGAAGTCACTTCCCTTCGTAGTGAAAATTCTGAAGGGCAGCAGGGAGTAGCGTTTTCAAGTACAGGTCGTTTGGAATGCCCTTCGACATTTTGCGGTTGCCGCTTTCTGCCTAAGCAAGAGTGATCAAACGCAGCCAGTCCACGAGAGAAATGCTTTTACTGGCCATTTATTGATTTCGCAGTAGCTTCATAACCAACCGCATAGCTTTCATAAGATGACAAATTGCCATGGGTAAAAACAAAAAAACGTCTGTATATAACTAGCATTAGCCATTGTAGTAAGCCATCAAGGAAGGTTTGTTAGCTTCTCTGTGCTATTAGCCACCATTGTAGTCATTTTCTTGAATGACGTTGGATCACACACGTCAATAGGCTCGGGTTGTTGCACCGCATTGCAGAAGCAAAGTAACCATCGCCTGCTCACTTTGGAAATGGCCATTTTGAAGGGCCCTTATAGGGATGAGTTTTACACACTGTGGATCGGAGAGCCCTTCAATATGGCTTTCGTGGGCGTGGCCCTCATCATGTTTACTTTGAAGTGAACAGCCCTTGCTTCTGAAAAACAGCCCTAGTGAACCAATCAGCAGGAAGAGGACACTCCAAAGGGCGGTGCCTCTGTAATCACACACATGCCACAACAACACACACTGAAAAAATCTGCAAACAAGTGTTACCTACACAGGAGTGTATTCTTCAGCATGCAGTAAACCTGAAGGATAGGCATTCCTCCAAAACACTGTATGTGCCCGGACCCACAGATATTCCTAAACCACCAGCCACAAAAACTTCATAAGAAACAAATGATATTGGAAACAGAATTGCTGTTTTATAAATATAAAATATAATTCTTATAAAATAATAAAATAATAATGCATTTATTTATATAGCACCTTTCGACCAACACAGTGCAAAGTGCTTCACAAACTACTTTTATCAAAAAAAATCACGATTTCATCCACAGAATAATAAAGGAAAATATATAAAACAAACACAGGAGAGATAACGCAATCAAAGAAAAATAATGACAAAAAAGATTATGCAGAATAAATTGAAGAGAGGAATACACAGACAGAAAACAGGAAACACACGAGGAACAACAAATGACCCCAAAGCAAAATTTAATCAGAGCAAATGTAAATATGATTACTGCGGGCGAAGGCAGGAACACAGGAAGTGCCCGGCGCAGCACTGCCAGATGTGACTGCGCGGAATCATATTAGGAGAAAGCGTCCTGAACTGCTTAGGACAAACAAACAGGTCAGGCAAAGAGAAACCACACAGGACAAGTCTCCCGGTTATTCATGAATTTTACTTACATTTAGTCAGCTAAAGAAAGACATGTTAACCGCTGGTGAAGAACTGAACTAAGAACTGAACGCATCCTGACAGTGACCACAACCTGAAAGGTCTTCAAATTATATCTGTGTTTGAGCGCAAGAATATCTTTCTGTATTTTGTTGTGTGTAATATAGCTAATGTGTTTTTGTTTTGATAAGTCTTGAACAGATGACTGCATATCACTGGACACTGTGACTTCATCATGATGTCATCCTAACACCTGAGTGTGCAGTCCTCAGCACGACATTGTATGAGCGCTGGAAGGGTAGTTTGTAGGAGGACAAAAACCCAGAAACTAATATTCACAATATTGACTCAGTCAGTTTGATTTTGGACCAATGGGCCCATGTGTCAAGAAGAGGTATTGACTAGATAGACTACCCCTATTTTCAAGTTAATGGTCGCATTTTCCGCCTAGGTGGCCTTTGTTTTAGTTTTATCAGCTACACTGGTGTCCTTGATACTGTATTTAAAACACTGTAGCCTGCAGACCTCAAAAGTCCCTTTGGACAATATCAACGTGCACCAAATTTATGAAACATTTAAATCATGATGATGTACAGGAGATCAGGACGTACAAGAGCACATCCTTGAAACACGTCAAACTAGTTGAAGACTTTTTTTTTTGCCCAAGACTTTGTCCACATATACTCCGGTATTTTTGAAAATGTAGCAACGTCTTTACGTTGCAGCCTCTCGTCTGCACGCAAATGGCATTTTCAATTGCTGAAAAAGGACCTTTTGGAAACGCCTTCATGGGTGGAGATTTCTAGGATCTCCAATTTAAGTGCTTACGTGTGGCTTCTGACATCTCGAGCCCCAAGATGGAAAGAGTGGTGACAATTCAAGAATAGGAGCCATTTTGTATCTATCGCACAAAACAGTCATTTTGCACAATAGAAATAGTGGGACTTTACGCTTGAAACGTAATAATTTTGGGGGGGAAAAAAATAAGCTAGCAATGGTATCGACAAGCATAAGAGGGGAAATGTCCGGACACGAGAAAGGAAAACAAAGAAGAAATTAAAAGGAATAGTGTGAGACATTTCACTCTCTTCTTGATAACCATTATGTTGTATTTTAGGCAGTTTCTCTCTGTGTGAAACTGGGATCCCTCCATATGAGGTTTTCTCTGCTTTTGTTTACAGTTATATAGTTTACTTTTTGATAATTTAGTTGAAATGGAGATAAAACGTATCCCTGCTGCAGATCAAAAATAATGACAAGAGGAGGGATCTGCTTCATAAATGAAATCTGAGGAGGTTGGTTTCCATCCTTCAAAATGGCCTTTAATAGTCCAGATTTAAGTTCTTTCTGGATCAGAAGCAAAGCTGTACATTTCATGGCCTTTCTCTGACCTATTGCTGCTCCCATACATGCCCGTAATACGCACAAATTTTGAAACGTAGCTTCAAAATTAGCGCCCGATAACATGATGGAAACAAGATGACTCCATGACCAGATTTAGTGGAGGTCTCACGTCTCAATTCTCTATTGAGGAACTCCAGTGACATCAGTGTCATTATAGCAAGCTCGAAAACCTAATAGGCCTATATGGCTTTGCATTAAATTACACCACTACCGCCTGCTGGTTTGGCATGCTCTTGAGAGCATCCCCTTCCCCATATCAATTGTTCTCCTCGCAATCCAGTGTGTCCCTCAGTTTCAGTCTTTTTTCTTCAATTGATTCTCATAATTTAATTATTCCCCCCTTGTTTGATTTCTCTTCCCATCACACCTGTTCTCACTCAATGTTGATTGTCATCTGGTGCATTTATGTCCCTGTTGTTGTCTTCCCTTTGCAGGATTGTCATTTAGAGCATATTTTGTTCCCTCTGTCAGCGGTACATCTCGACTGAAAATCAATTACCTGTTTATTGGGAGAATTCCCTCCTGAGTCTACAGTCCCGGTGAGCGACTTCATCCAAGTAGTTTCTTTGCTCTTGTTCTCAAGTGAGTGAGCCCTGCCTCACTCAAAAAGACCCTCACTGAGGGTCTTTTTGTTCTTCAGCTTTGTAAAAAAAAAAAAAAAAGGGCCAACTTTGGTGTCTTCGGTGATCCAGCGTTTTCCTCTGTTCTGTTACCCGCGACAAAATGTGGACCAGAGACGCCAAGATTTGCTTATATTTGCTCCTTCGTCATGACGTTATGATGTACAAGAACATGGTGGCGAAAATTTGAAGCTGTGCATGGAAAAGCTATACAGAGTGAGACAGACACAAAATCAAAATCACTCAGCAATTCCTCACATCTTACTTGTTGGGCGTGAGCTAATGCATTACTTCAAGGTCCAGTTTACCCATTCTAAAACAAAACGATATAACTCTTGTTATTCAAAAAAATAAAAATTTGAATTCTGTGCCATATTGCGAAATTAGGCTTCTTGGTTTCTCGATCTGCATTGTTTGGAGTGTTTTTTCATATCCAAGTGACTGCATTATGGGGTGTAAATTACAGAACATTAAGCCAGGCATGCAGGAGCAAATCTGCTCGCCGCCCAAACCATGGCGACGAGCTGAGCATTTTGCAGTTAAATTACCGCCTTTACACCGCACAGTTTCCAAACAAATTAACGTTTCATAACGTAATTATCGAGACAAACAACTTGGGGCCACAGCTTTTCAGCACAGTAAAAATGATCACTATCCCCCATGTGAGAGAGGAAATCATAAATGTCAGCAGGATTGAAAATATTAAGGACATTTCCTGACATTCACATCAGCAGTCTGATAGGAGTCCATATGGCGCATGCATTTTTTATGCAGATTCACAGGGGATATGACAAACAGTTGTCTCTGAGATGACAAATTGCTTTCATTCTCCTAGGGACCAATTCACTGCCTCAGATCCTGTATTCTGTGTGTTTGTAAATTTGTTTCCATCCAGTTTACTGCAATTTCAATATATTTACATTTGCACACATGAATTTCCATTGCTGTAAATTTTCACTCATTTACCGTATGCCTCAGTACTGGTAAACAAGCAGCGATGATTAAAAAAATAATATAGTTATGTGATGACTGGTTCTATTATCCCCTGTGAATCCAATGTGCTGAGATGAAGATCGTGTCCAGAGGTCCAGGATTAATTCATTTTTATTTACAATATAACTGTTAATAAAAACCTATAAATTGTGGTTAGCGGTTTTTTCCCCTCATCTATGGAGCAAAAGTCACTAAACTCATTTCCATCTCACTAATCTTGTGTACATTTGGAAATTTGTATTGGAAAAAGCAGATGAGAACGGAAAAATGTCAATGAACTTCCTCCCACTCGTATAAAAGTTCATACACTCGCTTGAAGTGGTTCTTGCCTTAAAAGTGATACAGAGTCAATGCGCAAAAATGTGGGATGGAATCAGCTTAGCTGACCAAGTTCTGACGTAGCTGCCCTGCTACCACTCCGTGCATTTGCAGTAGACTCCGTCTTCGTCTTTGGACGTCGTCAAACACTGCAATCATTAACTGAAAGAAAAGCTTTGTGAAGATTTGCTGAAATGCTTGCAACTCCTGTCGACCTCTCTCCATTTTTACGGTGTCTTGTTTCTCCTCCAGTTGTTCCTCCTCCAGTTGTTTCGCTTCAGTTTGTTTCTTTTCCATTTTGTGACCTCTTCTTCTGCTGTTCCGTGCTGTGTACGAGTGCTCTCTACCGCCATCTTGTGGTGAAACTGGCCTAATTTATTGGAGTTTATTTGCTCCAAGCCAGTTTTAACATGTTTTCCATGTTTTAACTTTGGATGCCGTCTTAAAAACACAAGATGACAGGCGAGGTAAAAAGTCGTGCATGTTACCATTGGTAAATAATTAGTAAACAACGCACTGAAAAATGGACACATCTCCGGTGAGCACGGCCCCTCACGCCAGCAAAAATATCACAGTTGAATATAATGCACATGCATAATGGAACCAGTCAGCCTGGATACCTATTGGGACATAACACTGTAATAATTATTGTGTCAGTTGCCCTCATGGAAGATGAAATCAGAGAGCTTGGAAGCTGATTGTCCACTGCCATGGAGCTTACAGATAATGGCAGCCTCCATCGGTGATGCCAGCTTGCGTTTGGCAGCCCTTTATTGGGGTTGCTTAACATCAAATGACAGAATGCTGTCTTCCAAAGTCTATCATGAGAACTGAAAGATAAATAAAGCTAGCTCAGATGTATCTTCTTGCTGATTTTGTGTTTCGACCATCTGTGAGCTTGCTCCGTGATCGCCATTCATATCTTTGCACAGCCAATGTGTTTATTATCGAATTGTTTACTAGAGCACAAAATTGTTTGCAAGGACACAGTTCTTCATGGATCTTGCCTCTTAATTTTGCTCCATATGAGTACAAGATTGATTCATTTAAACATTAAAATTTACAATATTTTCCTCTGGGGGAGTATTTCCTCAGACTCCAGAGCATTCAAGATCCACCCACCACAGTCTCACAGAATCCTGAGGGAAACAGTGACATTTATCATGGACTCCATCAAATATGAGCAGGCATTAAATAAAAGCCAAACCGCCTCTTCCAGGAATCTTAAATGGGCCGTGGTTGGACTTTCCAGCAGGACAAGGGTACAAACCTCAAAATACTCAAAATATACACAAAAATGGCTCACAGACCACAGAATAAAGGATTTTCTGCGGTCATCACGATTCCCCGAACTAAACTCCTAAGAAAATTTGTGCTACAAGCCAAAGAGGAGATTCCACAAGCACCAACCTCTGAATCCAAACAATCTGGCGAGATTCTGTATGAAGGAATGGTCTTGGATCCCATGCCATGTGCTCACCATTCTATATACGCATTATAGAAGAGGCAGAGCTGCTATCTGGACAAAGTAAGGTTGCACAAAATATTACATGAAGGGGTCCCAACAATTATGGCACATATATTTTTAAGAAAAAAAAAGGTTCGGGTCATGATAAGAATTCAATGTTTCTTTCAATTATGTTCAATTATGTCAATTAAAGATAAGATTTTTGTGAATTCTTTGAATGAAAAATCACGAAGATAAAAAAAAGACATTTTCTCACATCTAGTATTGTCATGTTTACTAGAGGGTGCCAATCATTCTGCGCATACTACTTTACAAAGCAGTTAACAGTCCAGTAGCCAGTATGTGATAATTATGTTTTGCACCATGCAGTTCCATGACCCACAGGTAATTAACAACACCTGGCTCACAGTGTGGCACATCACCTTTAGTTACAGTACACCTTGAAAACAGGTCTGGCTAAATTATGACATTTGTTCTGTGCAGTATGTGATTTCCATAAACATTACGGCCCATTGCAAAGACCAAAAATGTCATTCTGCATCTAAAAACACACACATGGGATCTCGTGCACAGTAAAGACGTTTATTGTGCTAGTGACCAGCAAAAGTGGTCACATAATTATTTCCAGAAACATTCAGAACTCCAAAAAGCCCCATATGTTGGATGTCATATGACAATAATTCTGTAATGCATGACTTATCAGATACAACTTACTGCCAGATGAAACTGAAGTATTGAAGATGCACAGAACCAACTACACGTCATAATTCAACCCACTCTGGAACCTGATTCCGGAGAGAGCTCATCGTGGACGCGGTCGAGTTCCTGTGTCTGCTTAGTTTTCATGAAACTGTCAGCATTTCAGTGAACAAGTTGCCTTACATAAGTGTTGAGTATCAGTAAATAAAAACACACATTATTTGTTTTGCTAAATAAGAGGCGAGTTAAAACTGTGCAGTCATTGTGTAGTTAATGCAAGGATGTCATAATAGTTTGCTTTAGATCTCTGCAATTGCCATGTTGTCTCATGTTTGTCACCATTACTTTATATGTTCTGAACAGCTCTTGTCACTATTTTGCTTATGACAGGCTAATATTAGCAACAGTTCAGTTTCTCTCTCTCGATAAGTTTTCATGGGGATCAAGTGTTCTGTCACAACCTCAAAGAAACCCTAGAATTTATTGCACTCATGCTGATAATTTGAGCAATCTTCACAATTAAAGTTCAACAGCATAAATAAAAAAGGCAGGTATTTTTCTTCTTCCATGCTTAATGATTATTAGTGGGGGAGAATGAGCTGACACCCTTAGTATCCTTCGGCTAAAGCGATAAAATAGTGCTTTAAATCCTTAATTATTATTTTTTTTTTTTTGCGTTTTCCTTTAAACAAGCATTGAGGGATAATCAGCAACGCTGAAATCCATGCGGACATCAGAATAACCTCAAGAATGTGCATTCAGTGGATATCAACAGGGCCAGGCTCTATTTGCATCATAAAGAAACTACAACGTTGTACATCAAGACTCATACAGTCCTAAGGTTGCTTAGTGACAAAAAGTCAGAAAGAGGTTACGTGATTAAGGAAGTATGGAGAAGACAATGACAGAGAGAGAGAAACAGAGGGGGAGAGAGCTACGGCTCATAAAACTGTACCCATCAGGATTTTTTCAAAAGGGCGTTGATGGTGAAGACTGTGGCTACAACCTGAAGCTTTGCAAAAGGGGGGTGTATGACGCCACTGGGCTTTAGGCTAACAGATCATGAGATGATTGCGGAGCCTTTACTGAACACTAACCGTAGAGGCGTGGAGAGGCGTAGCTGCTGACCACGTGTCTGAACCTCCAACAAAAAGATGAGTGACAGGCACGACAACGGTGCTTATGTCCTGACTCAGCCAGCTCACCCGAAACGATCACTGACACAACATTGTCAAAGAGGAACAACTGGGAGAGGAGACCTCAGGCATATTAGATAGGATGTTAACTTTCTCATTAGTATGACTTATTAATAGCCCTACAAGGGCTCCCACGATATTTCTATCACTTACAGTTGTTACGTAGCTTATGCTGTAAAATAAGTCTATTCAATTGTAAACTTAAACAGTTTGGTCAGGAACCGTGCTCTAGAGTACAGATCATGAGGCCCCACATGATGTCAAACATCTGTTGACCATACAAGGCGTGACTTCAACCACGTGGCTTAACGTGGCTTGTGTTCGGGCAAAACCCACTGTGTGAAATGTCTGAGATGTTGCTTTCAGAAAGCCCAGGAGGTGCTATAACAGGTCACCACCAGCCCGGTTGGAACTTCATCTGTAGTTACCAGAGGCTGCTGACCTCAAGCTCCGGTCATTCCATTTTATTGTCCCATTGCTGGCTATTAAAAATGATCAAAACTGGATTAGGCAATATAAGGTAAGGTCTAGTATGACAAGTACTCTCTTTGGAGGTAAAATAAGACAGAGATGATGATGAATATCACATTACCTCATTCGCAGAGCAGGTCTGAGTGACCATAGAGGTGATGTAAAATACGAACAAGATGTATTACTCACAGTAAGGCACAGTCACCTGTGTAATGAACTTCTAACTTCTGCGGGACGGACGTGTGTGTACTTGCATCAAGTCTTTTAAGACACTACTTTGCTTATCAATTTCGTTCTTCAACAAAATGCCAATCTCACACACAACTGACAGTCGGTGAACTTTTTTTCTGGGCCTTTGTAGTTTATTAAAATACAGACTTTTCTATTATGCTAAAAAAAAACAGGCTAAGAAGGGCTCTCATCAGTGTCTGCATAACTGATGGTCAGAGATTTCAATACTTTTTCCCCAAAAATATTTTATGAACATGAATATACTTCAGATATGAGTGACTTTCGTCATGCCTGTTGTTGCTTACTGGCAAAAATCTCCAAAATTTAAATTTTAATCTCAATTATTGATTTTTTTAGGCATTTTGCCAACATAAGTTGATTTAAATAAGTGTTTGATGGAAATACCTTGATGGAAAAATCACTTTTTGGACATAAAAATCCAGTTTCAAGGAAACTTTGAGCCATATTTCTGACATATGCCATTTATGTACAGTTCAGAAACAGCGCTTTTTATTACAGTAGTCAAAAACTTGTCGAATTTACTCATATATCAATTAATTTTTCAATCAGAAACAACTACCCTTGTCTGTAAAATTGTTGCGGAGAAAGGACAGGCTAAGAGCTTTGCCAGGTCATTTAAAATTTTTAGGCACAGAATGAGTCAATTGAAAATTGAGAAATTTTCAGGCTTAAATTTCAGCTTAGATAATTAAATTTAGCAATAATTTATTAGTGACAACTTTTTCTGTAGCAGGAAAAAGAACAAAACAGACTAACAGAAAGCAGACAGAGAGAGAGAGAGAGAGCGTGTGAGCAAGATAGAGACAGACTGTGAGAAAAGAGAAGGCAAGAAAGAGACAGTGTGTGTGTGTGTGTGTGTGTGTGTGTGAGAGAGAGAGAGAGAAAAAAAACCCCGAGGGACCAAGAGAGACCAGTTGGCTCCTATCTAGATACCTTGTTGGAGAACTTGGGAAACAGATGCCCCGTCATTCATAGACGCTTCCTTGTTCCCACTGTGGCGAAGACCGAGGCGGACGGAGGAAGGTCTTTGGTTAATGGGGTTCCTCTAAGTGCCAATGGCTCTCAAGCTCTTTTCCTGGTACCCGCCCCCAAAACAATCAAACAGCTGCAAGCACTCCACACTCAAGCACCTCGGGCAGTGCGTTCTATCACTCGCCTTCGTGAATGCAGAAAGAGTCAGCTTTTTCTCCGAAGGATCTCATGAATAACTTATCCTGATCCAGCTGCACTGTCAGTGTCTGCACTCAGTGTTTACTCTGATGAGAGCATTCACGCTGGAGAGCGGAAATGACATTAACTCATCTCAATGGGAGAGGGGGTCAAAATCCTAGTTGACCAAAGGTAGGTGGGCTGGGTGCATGGCAAGAGGCTATAGATGCCATCACCCATTCAAACTTTGTAAAGGAATGAAATGAGCCACTATTTGCCACATGGAACTGGCTATTCAAGAAATGTTAGGCCTAGGATTTAGTCATAATTTACTCTCTTCCAACTAATTTATCAAGCCCAAATTCCACTCTCCCTGCCTGTTTAAGACTGTACGGGCATTCCCAGCATCCTGCTCACAGCTTCAATCCATTGTGACCTATTTATATCCCCGAACGCCAAATGGCGTTCTGGGGGATATTATGTATTTGGTCCGACCGCCGGCGCCGCCGCACTACGTGTTAACGCAATAACTTCAGTAATATTTCAATTACACATTTGAAATTTTGCACATAAGTAAGTATCAAATAGAGGAAGAAATGATTTGATTTTGGACAATTTACGATTTCTAGATTGGCCACCAGGGGCCAAAAACGGAGAAAATCACTTTATCCATTTTAAATCAATAGTGGTTGTGTAAAGAGCCAAAATGTAAATAATCTGTGAATTTTACATGACTGAAACTTTACCGTAAAATGTGAACAAAGTTTAGTGCAGCTGTCTCTCAGATGGACCGGAGGAGTCCACAGAAGTGTTTTCCTGGAGGTGGAATCCAGCCTCGAGTGCTTCTGCCGTGCAGCAGGACAGGGATTATTTCACCCAAGGGGAGGATCTGTCAATATGTTCCCAAACACTGGGAGCCAGTCCGTCTGTATGAAACCAGGGCAACAACAGCGACCCGCCCATAAATGTAAAAGTACATGGAATACCCTCAGTCCGATCATGGCCCGTCTCTGCCTCCAGCCAAGTCCCCAGTGCACACCTCGGGCCATTAGCTAATACCACTTACTGCTTATATAGGCAGAAGGGCTGCAGTCCATGGGGTGCCAGTGTGTCGCAATTACCGTGTGGCCCAGGTGAGTTGTCCTCGACATGTAAGCCAGCCTCCTTTGCAAGAGATTAATGTTCCAAGGTATGCTAAGGTGGCCTGTCATTTACAGTCTCCCATGAAGAATTAAAAATAACAGCCGGTACGATCTCTTGCACACTGCATAAACGGGGGAATGCAGTCCCACTGTCAAGTTATCTTTAGTTAAGCAGCCTGAGGTGAAACGCATAGGACGCCTCACTACAGGCAATGATAGCTGGTTAATTTTCCTTGGGATCCAGACATATAGCTTACCTTAACAACCCCTTAAACTAATCAAATTCCCAGTACTCACTACATTAGGCCACAGCACAGACTATGCAGAGATTTTTTTTTTCTTTTTTTAGAGACTATTCCTATGGGAAATTAAAGCAGAATATGACTTCACAGTGAGGTAGACTGGAGTTAGCCTTGGCAGCGCTATTTTTAAAATGTCAAGGGGCTCATTTTTTTTGTACAGTGATTGTGGCTGATCTAAAAATAGAGCCTGGAGTCTGGTCCGTGCACAGAGCGAGGTACATGCGGTTCTGTGTTCTATATTAAACCATCTACTGTTCGGCCTCACTCAGTGGTAACATTCTCCGAGCCAATAGACATCAGTGGTGGGGAGTTCACTTGTTCCTTGCTGTTTCACAGAAGAAGACGTCTCTCTCTTAGATCTTCTCTGGGAGCGGACGAGGCCTGCGGGATACAGACTCGTAGTACAGTGCCTTTCTAAATTTAACCGCTGAAAGTGTTCATACAATCAAAAATCATCACACATAATGCATACATTTCTTCAAAACAATAAAATACGTATATACAGACTGTGAAAGGAAAACAATTGTGCTTTCCCGTATACTGTAACAACGAACACCTTTGGGCACCAGGTCGTTACATCCTGCCATATCTCCTTAATTTCTGTGGCTTAGTTCTAAGGCGACCATATGTTGTCATCAAACCTAAATTTCCAATATGTGTAACACAAAAGGTAGCATTTTTGTGACAATGTAATTTACAGGAAAATATATATACTTCATGTTTTACAGTATCCAATTCAGGATCGACTGGAAAAGAACCACATTTAAAATGTTGGTTTCTCACAGTACTACAAAAATGCAAAAAGAAATTTGGTGCTAAAGCAGTAGGTTTGCGCAACTGTTCAAAGTGGGATTTTACCTGTAACCTTTACAAGCACAATGCAGTCGCCAAATCAGCTGTGCACTCTGCAGCAAATGAGAGCTAAGATGACTAATGTAGCTGAAGCCAACATGTCGAAAAGGTCCCTACTAACCTGCTAGAGCAGAGGAGGCTGGTAAGTAGCCTACGGTACATAAAGGATGTGTAAGTTCAGGGGTCAGAGAGTACATGTATGTTCTACCCATGAGCACTGCCACCTGGTCCTACCTTTAAGCTACAAATTTGCATTCTGGCAAGTTGGAACCAAATGCTGGGGTGGCCTGTACTTGCTAAACCTGGATTTTACACCTCTGCTGCACAGGGTTCAGTGTTGGAGGAGGTAGATAGCACCTTATCGGGGCCTACTATTTGGCTTTGCCTCCACATCAAGATTTATGCATTAGAGCGAGGCAGAGATCCAGGATCTTGGGCACCTCGAGGTCCGAAAGCACTGGCACACCAAGAGCCCTAAATAACAACTACATCTCATCTGCAGGACAGATGGTATGCTGAAAGAGACACCCACGACGCTAAGCTAAACAGACACACAGCACAGTGCTGACCTCCAAAGATGAGCTGAGACTGAAAAACAGCAGGCCAGTGCATTCAGGCTGAGCCTCTCCCTCTACTACCTATTCAAAGTGGGCTACAGGCCTCAGGAAGGTGAAGGTGAATTTTTTTTTTTTTTTGTTTAGCTTCAGTTGTCTGCGTGTTTGTCTGGTTTTCTCACTGTATAAGTTCATGGTACAAGCTTTGTGACTGTCATGCTTGACAATCGACTTGAGCACAAACTCCGCTGCAACTTTAATGAATAAAAGAACTGTATCATGAGTGGACATGATTGACGAAAAAAAAAAAGTTTTTTTAATCTTATTAATTTACAATATAATGTTTAGCTTATTCAACAATTATCACTCACTGACACTGTATTAGGTTTCACTCTGTAGTCCGTATGCGTTCCTGAATGACTTATCCATTCTCCTCCGTGATACTGTATGCAGCCTACATATCAATATCCAGAGGAAAAGGGAACAAGGAACTGTTCCTCAGTTATATGAATAATATAATAATATAGTTCTATTATATGAATAATACTTACATTTCGGCACCAGTCCGTCGTAATATTTGAATATATTGCAATATATTTTCTTTCACCACAAAAAAAAATCAAATGAATAAAAAAAGAAATAAATAAAACGAAGAATACCATTAAGGTTTTACGATATTAACTGCCATGGAAGGCAAGTCCATTTTTGAATCACCATGCAGAGCTTTGAGCGCAGGCTAAGGGACAATTGTGGTGAAAAGATACTTAGATTATCTAAGACATTACATTAGAGGTGGAATATATGTTAGGGCACAGTAATGGAATAATTTTATTTATTACAGTTTTTGAGCTACGTCATTTCCCAGTGTACCATTCTGATTCTGTTGCATTGCAGATGAAATGGAAATATACAGTACATACGCATGCACATGGATAAAATTAAAATGTTTAGAGTAAACAATTTCCGCTATTTCATTATTTTTAGCAGTTATAAGCCAATCAGGTTCCTGTTTTAGTCAAAGTCATGAAGTCTCTGATCTTGTTTTAATCCTCAGAACCACAAAGGATGTGATTTATATCTGTGCATAAGATGTGTTTATTTATGCACTGTATGCATCTATATATTGATGCAGAAATGTATTTTTCATCCATGTCGCAAGACACTATCTGACTTTCCTTCATTAAAGGAGGAGACAGCACCTCGGCAAAGTAAATTTCATCGGAAAGTAGAATTCTTGAAGTGTCTAAAACGCAGTTTTATAAATTTTAATTTGGTAATGATCCAGTGAGGCGCATTTTTAAACAGAAAGTCTTCAAATCGGCGTCAATACCAGGGGGCAGACATTTTCACTTGAGGAATTTAAAGCTGCGTTCAAAATGCACACTTGTCCACTCGCTCACTCACTCACTATATTGTTTTCAATGTAGAAAATTCACTACACAGTGCGCATTTCAAAGGCATTATCCCATCAAACGCCAGTGTCGCGGTGCTTGTACAACAGTTATTCTTTTACATGATGTCAGTTGTTCTCTTTCCTTTCATCGGGCCATGGAGTAGTTCAAAGGGCCTTCAGTAAGCTCGCCCTTTACGGCTTGGCTGCCTGCAAGCTGTTTTTATTTTAGCTGGCCTGAAGAACAATGAAACAATTTATCGATGGAGCGACCAAGACCAATGCCTGACCAATAATTAGAAATGGTAATGAAAGGTGAATTCCCATTGCCTCAGTTATATAATTGATATGACACTGTTAATCCAAAACTTTCGATGACTTTGCAGCATTTATTTTTGCTGTCCTTGGGATTGTCACCCAGCTGTGCAACCTTACGGCACTCTTAAGCCGTGATAACATTCAAAATGAAGAACAGATTTCGCAGCCTCGCAAACTAATTTCCGCAAATCTGTGCTGCTTAACGAGCCCTGAAATCATGATGACATATTGATATTCTACGTTGTCATTTATGCGCAGAAGACGTCTCATAATTTTTTAGTGCAATGCATAACAATGCTGTCAAAAGTAAAATAGACTGTCGTTGGTTTTTACCAATTAGTCTGAGCAACTGTGGCTAATCAGGAGATGTAAACTGCGAGAGGTAAAAGTTATTAAGCATTTTTAAAGGTGAGGTTTCCGAAGAGCAAATTCAAAATCAGAAGATTCCCCAAATAAAAATGTCTGCCCCCTGGTTTGAAGCCAACTTGAAGGCTCGCTGGTTTAAAAATGCATTGCACTGGATCATTACCAAATTAAAATGTATAAAACTATACATTTTAGACACTTTAAGTATTCTACTTTCCGCTGAAATATACTTTGCCGAGGTGCTGTCTCCTCCTTTAAAATTACACCGTGCTACGCATAAGGCTTGTTTATAGAAATCAGTTTGCTCACAGTTATCTTTCTACATAATGCTTGTGCAAAAGATCATTTTTGAAGTTCTATGGAAAAAAATCTTTAAGCACATGATGATGCATATTCAGCTAAACCATTCAGCAAAACCATCTCCCAAGGTTTAGTTCTTTAAATAGGAGAACAGTATGTGTTCCTATAAATGGAAAGGAATGTATAATTCATATGTGTTATACAGACACAAATCTCCAAATACCTCAGCTGTAGTTTCTAGCTGGCAGAAACTACTAAGGAAAAGTAACCTGCCTCAGCTTGCTTATTTCAAAAGAAGGTTCAGGCAAATTCCTGACGAGGCTCTGTGCACATAGCCCACAGCCTCATCTCAAAGCACAAAAAAGTAGGCCTTCTCAGGAGTTGTTTGGTCTAGTCAGAACCCGTGGCTCAGTCACATTTCTAATTAAATAGATTAGTTCCAAACCACATGCTCGCTCTGTGCATGAGCTATGATTTGCCTACTGAGAGAAAAACCTCAGGTAAAGGCTCTAACAGTGCAGCACCCTCTTCTCCAGAGGTAACATCACACTCTGTCAGGGGTGACCGTGTGCCGACTCCTCTCCATGAAATCCTCTACACAGTATAATTACTGAATGCACTGGTATGATATACGGCGGCAAGCATGCCAGCTATTGTTTTTCCCTGTGTTCAAAGGAAATGTCTGAGCTATAGCCAGTATATCCAACTGCCTGAACTAATGGAAACCTGTTGACTGTCACAGTGGACGAATGAACTATGCAAGTGTGGATGAAGTCTAAAAGAAGCATATTTATTTCGTGTACAGTGCAAATTAGATAATCTCAAGAGAAATTGTAATGTATTTTGTTTTGAGTCTCTCCTTTCCTTTCTTTGGAAACCATCACCCCCCCATACCATAAATCCACATCATTGCTTTAATAAGCTCATGTTTTGCCTCACATAGAGAGAGCATTAGAAAGAGAGAGACTGACTGAATGCATGAGAGAGAGCAGGCGAGAGTGCTCATCTCAAACCCATTTGAATGACATTATTCTAATTAACCAGGATGCACCGCGGAGAAGGAGAAGCGATGGATATTCGACACATGACAGATTTTGAGTTTTAAGGATTAACGTCACCTCTGGGGGAAAAAAAAAAGCTTTCGTTGATATGCTGCGCACTGCGTAATTTCTGTTCTCCTATATATGTATCCACAGAATGCAAAACTATATATATTATTTATTTGGAGACATATCCCCCAAGTTATCAATTTATATGGACAGGCCTTTCTAATTAAATGTACTTATGATTGCAAACAAAATCAAAAAAAGAAAAACAAAATTTATGCGATGCTTACAGCACACTCTCAGTGATCCCAATATCTTACCTGTTCATGGAAATTGAACATCTGCTGTATTCAGGATCAGAAACAAGACAAACTCCCATCCCTTCATGCAATAAATTAGGAGACCTAAGTCAATGTGGCCTAACCTTTAAGGATTGACTTCCTTTTAGCTGTGCCCACATGGATGTATGAGAGAAGCAATTCTTTATGGTGAGGAGCCTTGTAAGCCTATGGAAAGGGCTTTGCTCACAGCTGTGTATCATGTCATCAAGGACCCAAAGGTAACAATTTAAAGGTGCATTCAGCAACTCCAAAGATAAAAAAAACATTCACCAAAATAAAAACTGGTATAGTGGTTATATATGTCTATATATGTCTATATATATATATATATATATATATGTCTATATATATATATATATATATATATATATATAGGTCCAAAGCTAATATGGTTTGAAGACTTACATTTGCTTCCCCCATCCATAATAAAAATTTGTATAAACAGCCAAATGGCTCCACGAGCAGCCATTTTGACATCAGATGAAAATGATAACAGCACACTGAATGAAGAGGAAATGTTCGGTGCTTTGGGTCAACGGCGGTGAGGCCATAGGGCACTGTTCTCATCTGCACTACAATCTACGATACCGGTGAAACAGGTAATTGTTGAGTGTTAGCTTTGACCAGATAGAAATCATTGTTTTGACCAACAAAAATGGCTAATGAGTACTGTTCAGCGGTTGCGACCACACTAGAGTGGTGAGGCCGATAAGCATTAATCAGACCAATGGGGAAAAAAAACAGAGGGCTCAAAGGCAGAACAAAACCACAGCAAACATAGGCGCTGCTTTCCCTCGTTGAAAAGCTCTGATGAAAGGATGTTAGATCGACCCCAAAGTTGCCTGTGTATCGTCAGAAGGGGCAAGTGGTTTGGAAATACTACATTTGGAAATTTCCCTTTGCTAATTTTATAGCAAGCAGAATACGTAGCAAGTTTGTGAATCAACCAAGTTAGCTTGCAACATATCTGCACTGTGTGCTCAATAACATCAAACTGATAGCTAAGAACTATAGTAACTCTAAGGAAATAACAGGTCAGCTAACATGGACATATCGGCTACTGCGGTGTAATGGAAAGCTCTTATAGCGAGCCACTGTATGTTGCGAGCTGAATTTGCAGCAAGAGGTAGCAGAGTAGTTTTTAATTATAACCATTGTTCTGAGCAGTGCGTTTTCACATAAAAATAGGGCAGACAGCTAACCTCTGAATTGGAGTCTGACATGTTTTTCTGAATTTAAGGCTACTTCTCTGTTCTAGTCGGACCTTCTTCCCCAACCAAAATAATTGGTTGTATTACCACAAAGGAAGCATAATCTACTCCTGTTCTGGTAGAGCCAGCAGAAAGCCATTTCAACATGCAACCTCAAGGCCAACAGTCATTTCAGCTTTTGTGCAACGCGCATAAGCTAGCACGCTAATGGCCTGCAGTTTGTTCTAGCGGCTTTGACCAGCTTTGACGAGCAACAGGCCAGCCATGATCAACAAGAATAGTCAAAAACAACACTAATCTCTGCTAGATTTATCGGGACATTTCCACAGGGGTAAAATCTTAAGCCTTGGGTACCTCCCTGTAACACGCACCAGAGGAATAGTAGCATAGAACACAGGAGAACCACAGACATCCATCGATGCGAGATTACTCACGCCAGCATGAAACCAGGAATGGGATACGAATGTGACGTCCTTAAACAAACCACATTTAATGCTAAATAATGTCTGGTGCTAAAAAAACTGCATGGATGGGATTTGTCAGGCACGGTTTTACTAAGGCTAAATGAATCAAAATGAAAAAGGAAAAAAACTGGAGTGAGATGGTGGCGATTAGGTGACCAACCGTGGCAGTATGGATGGGCCTCTGGAAGACAGGAGATCTGACAGGCACATAAATCATCCATTAAGGACCAAATTCATTTTAAATCACCAGGATACTTTCCGAAAACCACCGTCCGTATACTGAGAGGAGAGGAGATACTACATCATAAGTGACCCACTTGCTATGCGTCTCTGACGTAGTTGTTTGTATACTAAACGCGCTCCCTGTTACTAAGGCACTCCCAGCAACAGGTGCAGCGTTTAATTTGATATATGAATGTATAAGATGTCAGTGGAACACTTTCATGTGACATTTCTTCATCAGTAGCAACCTCTCAAGTGGTCGACCATTCGGGAGCTACAGTCCTATGGATGCTTGGACGTCGTCCCAATACCTTACAGCAAAGATTGGCCTTATGCCCCACCAGGGACAAAAAGGTTTAAATAAGTACACTGTCGGTAAGGGGGAAACGTGGAAGAACAACACAGAGGGGATTTCTGGGCTCGGCTCCACTAAAGATGAGAATAAACACAATGATCTGAATGAAAGAGTAGCTGCGACAATCCCCGCCGAATAACCACATAAAATAAATTGCATGCAAAATCTAATGAATGAAGCGTTCACTCAAACGCCAAGAAAAGCATGGGGCGGGGTGAGAGGCAGTAAGGGGATCATTGCCTGCATTGTTTGTGGATGAAAATTCAGGGACCAATAAAAAGAACTTACCCGTATTTACAGTATGAATTATTAATTCCCTGCTTTCTCCCAAGCACGCGAGCAGCTGTCAAAGACTGGAGCTCATGCATTAAAAGTAAGTAAAAGCCACCAAGGCTTCCTAGCAATGGTTTAAACAACATTCAAGCCTGGAGCAGTCCTAATGCCAATTTTTGGTAAAGTTGTACAATTGAAGTCAGGAATACTCGCACCGTGTTTAAGATATGCAACATATTTAGATTTTTTAGCGAGTGAATTTTAAAGTTTGTGTGAGGCATAGGTGTCAAATTTTAAGTGTATGAAAGGCAAGAACACTGATATAAAATAGAAACGTGGGGGCAAACTGTGGCCATGGATCTGGTCCAACAGAGACATTAGAACTGTTGACTGCAAATGATACCAGGAACTTGCCTTATACTGCATATTAATGATAATTGAAGATCATCTCATATCTTAAATGCCAATAAAGTGTCCAGAGGCGCCGATGACTTCTCTGGGCTCGAAGGCATCTGCAATGGACCATCACACAGGGGAAAAGAGATTTTTTCAACCTTTTGCCGTAAGAGTTATAAGACATTTGATATCACTGTTTGAGGGAAAATGGCAGATTTTGTGAGTGATCCAGATGACTAAGTATTTATTATTCAGTTCAGCTTCATCTTAAAATGCTAAAAAATATATATTCTGTAACACGTGGGGGCCGAGTTGATAGCAGATGAAGACCACATTTCACTTTAAGCAGACTGCAACGACTGCAACTGCAACTATCCCGACTTGGAGAGAGGACATTCCATTTCACAAATTCATTTTCCTCAATTGCTCATCTTCACTTCCTTTTCTCACTTTTTGTCCTTCCTCACCTAATGAGTAGAGGTAAGCGCAAGAAAAGGAAGGAATTTACAGAGGGACCAACGTGAAACATAAGGCATTGGAATAACCGCAAAGTTCTTGTTTATTAGCGTCACCTCAGTCTTGAGACCTCATAAAAATTCAGAATACATGGACAAATCAATCCAATTATCGACAATTTCATCAAATTCTGCCCATCTAGATGACGTAGGCAGCAGTGAATAAGAGGCCCATGAGCATATTGACCAGCACAGCAGGTGCTGCACTTCCTTCCAACCCTATACTCCAGAGTAACGCCCGAGGAGCCCCTTCCTGATCATCTCAAAGAGGGCGTGGCATTTTCCTGTCCCCCGCAGCTGCGTAATGACTGAGCTGCGGCCTCTCATCAGTCATGAAAGACGGATCCGCTGAATACCTCAGCTTGAGAAGCCATTTTCGTGTACGCGTCCAGCTCTCGCTGAGCTCCTCATTCGAGGAAGAGCCGTAATTACCATGCATTCATTTGCTTGGCAGACAACCCATGTTTAGGATAATTTGGATTGCTCACATTATTGCACATTATCCATTTATGCAGCTGCATGGTTTAGTGAGGGAATTCGGGCTACGGGACTAGCTCCTGAGCTCCAGGCAACTGGGAAGAACCTCCGTTTGTCCTCGACTGTTACTGCGAAATATGCCTGGATACAAGGGACACGTGTCTGCACCACCAACCCCAAATGTACTCCAAAGTAAGCAGCATGCTTGAGACAGCTTGTTCGATCTCCTTCAGGACAAAATAAACGCAAATTGTTTGTTGGTCTGCAGAATGAGCCTCTTAGTGTGTATGCGAGATGTTAATCGTCCAGGTGGTTCAGAGCTGCGCTTTGCTTGTTAGGCAAGTCCAATTACTTTGGCTCATTCATTTAAAGCTCACCCAATCTTATTCTAAAAGGGGTTTCAGCTGGATTCGGGCTGGAGAGAGAGAGAGCTCATGGGAAGGACATACTGTTTTAATTGTGCAGCCTGAACTGCTGTGCACTCGTTTCATTTGACAGCTCAGATCTATTTGACACTGAGTATAGAAAGGTATCCCTCAGACGATATGAGTGGATGTAAAATAGCACCAAGCTAAAGTTTCACCACTGCCTCCAAATTACTGCCTGTAGACAGAGACATTAAGCTGACCTCTGTGTATAAACAAACCGTATACTTGTGCATAATTCATGCATGCAAGCATGCAAATACATGAAAATTCATATGTTTCTGATCTCTCTCTCTCTGCCTCTCCCTCCCACATACACAAATATTAACAGGCAGCTCAGCCTCTGAGTATTTGGATGAGTGAGGACAGTGTTTAAACAGGGCAGGAATTCCAACATGGTTCATATGATATGGATGCCAAGTGCCCACAAATTGAAGTTGATATTCGCTAGTTTAACCTCAGCGTCAGGGTCTTCAAATCCAAATTACTACAGTACAGTACAGTGCCCACCAGTAAAAACTGAATCCCTGAGTTTGCAAAGCACCCAAATCCAAGGAACACTGTTTTCCAGCAAAGGGGAAATTTTTTTTTTTTTAACCCATATATAATAACCCATATATTTCTTCTTTATTTCCTTTCGAGGGGGTGTCACGGGGATACTTTGGGCAGAAAAAACAAAACAGTTACCTTCTTTGATATAAGATATACAGACCCCTAATTAATTGGAGTTGGGCTCTTTGGAAACTCAATGATTCAATTGCGTCAATGTCCGCAGACTTACAAATCATTTCAGAATGGGCTCACAGCTACACACAGCCACTAACATGCACACAGAAATGCCGATATCCGTGGTACATTAGTTGCATTATATGGGGCAGGACGAGGGTGCTGGGCGAGGGAAGGATCGCGCTGAGGGAGGCAGCGGCCAGCCAGCAGGGTAGAGCAGTTAATGAGGGAGAGGAGGATGGTTACCCCTGTGACAGGTCTTCTTCTGTGGTTCCGCATGAGGCTGTAGCTGCCATAACAATTACAGCATTAAAATCCCACGGCAAAAATGAGCCACTTTCATCTGCTCCTCAGCTGGCCTTCATTGTAAAAATGTCATTTCAGTTAAGGGCCTCGCTGTACTTCAGCCGCTGAGGTCCAACACACTCCGGTCCCTAAAACATCATTTCTCAAATGTGTGGGTTTTCCAGGTCACAAAAGCTTTTGGAGGTGAGCAGCAGTTTTATTAATTTATTTCTATTTTTACAATGAGGATGGCAATTTATTTTTTATTTCCCCCTCGCACAATGAAAAATGAATTCAACCTCAAACCATCTCCAGCTTCAACTCACTTAAAACAATTTGCCTTTTAAAACTGCGCACACTTTTTTCCATTATCTTCAATATACGTCGTTTAAAATCAATTATTTATCTCACAAATTAATTTGGCCGGAGGATGAAAATGCACGATAGTAATAAAGAGATGGTCTCCAAGGTAATTGGCCACAGTTGCTCTCGAGCAGCAGACCTAATTAACATGCGATGCCTCCAGTGTGAAGTTGGTCCCTTTCTTTCGTTCAACCAATTAATAACGGGGAAAAGACGAGCGATGAGGTTTCTAACAATTATGGACTAAATGGAAACGATCAGGGTTTCAGCCGAACATTCTATTCCAATTACCGCAAACACGTGTACAAATGGCAGAACTGTGTTAATACAATATGCTAGGGGAACGCTAATGCGACACATGCTCGGGCGCATATTAAAAAAGGTGGCCTTTGCCTCTTCTACACGGCATCATAAGGTGAATGTGCCGTTCAGCAGGTACGGCAGGAGTTCAGCACAAACGGGCAGTTTCAGTGGTCGCATCAATTAATGCACCATGTCTGCAATATGCCAAAGCTGTACACGAACCCTAACCTTAAACATCAAATAAGGAGCCAAAATGCCTCCTTTAGAGTCGTATATTGACGCTTGGTCAGATAGCATCACTTTATGATGAGTCGGGATACAGTTGTGCTGTCTAACCCAAACCCTTGTTCTCAGGAACCACGCTCTCCCTCTCACACTAACGTGTGCTTTTAAAGTGGGAAATGTAGTCTGAACGCCTCCTCTTACGTATTTTGAGATCCGTACAACAGACATCGCAAAATAGCTCACTAACCTCAAAAATCAAACAGAAACTTTACACGTCTGAGATGGATGTTACTCACTGGTCTGTAATTTGTCTGTGCTGAATGGTGCAGTATTAAATAATTCTAGTGGGATTTCGGGTTAGGGGTTAGGGTTCATTTTAACCCTTTGACCGCCATAGGCAACAATAGTTGCACAATGGTGTGAGATATCAAAACCAGATGCTGTTGAAAACTGCCCTGCAGGGAGCTCTTTTAAACAAGTTGCCTCTTGATAGGTTTTCAACAGCTCAGGATCATTAAAAGTTTAATTCCTTGAAAATTTATTCAGCGCTCAAAGGGTTAAAGGCATCAAATGTGGATGCCAAACGCTTCCTTTTTTGTTGTATATCGATGCTCGGTCACGTACTGTTACAATATGATGCGTCGGGATGAGACTGGGCTCGGTTAGAGGGTGCTCTAGACAAGAGTTGGGGGAGGATGGGCAGGGAGGTGCATCACATATAGTAATCTGGAGAGGGAGGCTACAATTTGGTTTATTGATTTTGTTCTCTGGATGGTAGTTTCAACACTTTAAAGTTAAAGCTCCAGGCTTCATACTTTAAACAATGTGGAGATCAAATACCATTTACAGACATACTCATGGACAATTTAGGGTCTACAACTAATCTGGCATTCATGTTTTTGTACTGCGGGAGGACATTGGAGTTCTGCACGGAATCAGACCCACAATGTTCTTGCTGTGAGGTAACAGCATTTCCCCCTGCGCTACTGCGCTGTACACTTGGATTAGGGATGGGAGGGGGTTTGTGAGAGACACAAGTACTGCAGGGAGAGGAGGGGGGTACATTGGGGGACCGTAGTGCTCAGAATGTTCTGATAGCAGTTTTAACGCTTCCATATTTTATAAATGCGCCATCACATATTTCAGAATTTCATTCATTCTTAACTCTCTCTCCTGTGGTTTAACAAATATAAAAAACATTAAAATTTTTATGAAATTTCTAAAAACAAAGTGCCCTGGCAGCATTGTAAAGTGTCATCTGAAATGGACAAATACGTTACAAGTTAATGGAAGAGGGGGGTGCTGGGAAATGGAGAATAATTTTAGAAGCCAATAAAGCAAAAGACGGGAAATGCCTGACCTGCTATGAGTCATTTCACATTCACGTCAAATTTAACATTTCCCAGTTTTAAGCGATGAACCCCAGAATCATTTCCTGTTGACATTAGACATTTAATGTTCCTTCAAAATGAACACTACTGCTGCTTATGTCACGTTCTACACCAAATTTTCTCAGCACATGCAGCCTTTAAAAGGTGTACGTATAAGATTATTTGCAACTAATTGGCATAAAGATTTGTAGCGATGCTGGGAGGTCAGACGTTATGTGTTTTCTGGGAGCGCCACAGTGTGGGTCCTTAGATTGAGTCCCGAGTGACACAGGGAGGTTGAGCGAACGCCAGTTTTCTGCGAGGCAGCAGAAAGCCCTCATTTGCAGAAAATGTAATTACAGGGAGCGGATGAAGTCACAATGCCCCTCCCTTCCCCCAACAACAAGGCCCTCGTGGCAGCATCTGAAAGGCCACCCAATTTATAACTGAAGTAAAGGTGGCAACAGGTCAAGTGGGGTTCAGCCAGCTGAGGTTCATGCCCCACTACTCACTAGTGACACCTACTGGTCAAGCATTTGGCTGCATCTGAATTGGTTTCACTCACTCCAAGCTTAGCAAATAGGCCGGTTTGCGAGTGGAACAAGTTAGTGAGGCTTCAAACTCTGAAGGGGACTGCATGCTGGTCAGCATAATCCCACACCGACAGTGTGAAACGCAAAATGAGGCGACTTTTCAAATGGGGAGAAAATGGGGCCAAGAAACATTGAAAAAATATGCGCATACACTGAGTAGCAAATCCAGACCCCAAAGTGCCCAGCATCTGCATATTCCCTGTCAAAATGATTTCCAAAAGATTTTAAACTGAGGGACTCATTCCCTGTGCCTGAAGTTCTTACAAGTACAACGGTAAATGAATTGGCTGGTACTTGTCTGTAACCATGAGTATTTTATTGCAAGTTCACATTTCAGCATATATCTTCTACTTTGTATGTTCTTCAGAATTTTCAGTAAGTCTACATCTGAGTGTTTATCTTCTATGTTCTCTGTTTTCTCGTTGGTTGTTGTATTGTCTAACATCTTATGTTGCCATTTTGGCCAGGTCTGCCTTGAGGAAAAGACCATCAGTGGGACGAGCCCGTTTAAAATATGGGTTAAATAAATCACATACAATTTTCCTAGCTCCTATTTTATATTCACTGGAATCCTGTTAATCAATCTGCAATTTTAAAAAATGTGTCTTTTGGTGAAAAAATGTTCACCCTCATATTCAGCTCTCCCGTGCCCATTTCAAGACTCCATTTATCGTCCAAGGCCCTCAACGTTCCTTTTTAAACAGAAAATCTAAAACCATTTACTCCATGTTTTTTTTTTTTTGATTCCATAATTTTGTCATAAAAGTGGTCTAAGCAGAGTATCTTTATTATTATTTATTGATTTTAGCTGCTGTGCTGTGTTCACCACATCTCATATGTTACAAGATTCATGTCCTGGAGCTGAGTTCTACACAGAGCCAATACCGTCTACACAGACTCTATACCTTCTGAAAAGGAGTTATAACACAACTGCATGCATTGCTTAATATCTCATTAAAACGCTTTTGCGATTCTATCCGGGTTAAAGAGCGGAGGTGGAATTCGGGAGGAAATCCCAAATCCAATATGAACTTTAGACAGGCTTTCTAGCGTAGCTCCATAATCCTGCCCGCGTGGTGCGTGTTTCCTACTGAGGCCCTTAAATTATGAGTAAAGTGGAATTATAAAATGTGTAAAATGAGTATGAGCTAAGTCCATAAGCAGATATATTTGCATAAGCACGCAGGGCGGTTTGCAGAAGCCGTTTTGCATGAACAGATGTTTTGGATGAAAGCGCAAGCTTCACCGAGAGTCGGCTGCGTGTCTCAAAGCCTGTAACATGGGCATTAAACCCCCAGCCCCCAATGTCACTACAGCCATAAGGAACGATCCGGTACAAGAATGAACCTGTGTCACTGCGGATTATGACCCTGAACCAAATGCATCTTCGCCCCCTGTCCACCCTAAGCTGTGGGTAATTTATGACAGGAAATAGCTTTTTCATATCAGGAGTATAATAAACCTTCCATAAGCCACATCTTTTTTCTTCTCCCAATTTTTTTATTGTAAAGCATGCTAAAAAAGCAGATTTGTTTGCATACAGTACATCTTAAAGAAGTGGTAGGGAGTGACCCTCATATTATTTTAACAGCCTTGAAACAAATTTGACATTTTTATGATAGGCCTTTGCCTTTTAACCCAATTTAATTTCACGTCATTTGTGATTACGACATCATCGTGAGTCATGTAAGAATGTTACCGTGTATCATCGCATCCGACAAACAGCCAACGTGGATATGAATGCCCTGACATCATAATTGACAATCAGTACATTCACAATCACATCCATTGTTCCATGATAAGTTGAATTTGTTGCAGCACAAACCCACTACCACAAACTTTTAATCACTCACCAAATACATAATATGACTAATACAAAATGCACTGTAACTGGTGTGCAGGGTCATGGTTATTGGCCATACTAGATTTCAAATGATAATTCCCTTCCTATCAATATCCCCGCAGCTCATGGCCTTCAATAGCTTCCAAAGGGCACAGCAAAACACAGACCAGAAGCAGCATTACATTGTGATGTCGTGGACACCCCTCCTATTTCTGAGATTTCTTTGGATGGCTGTCCAGTGGGCCTAATGAGGTTGAAGGTATTTGTTCCCCCACTTTGACTTAAAATGACCTCTGACCCCCATCTTGTGCAACAAAGTATAATAATCTGCCTCACTGTTTCCAATCAATAACGACACTTAATGGAGTCACTGACCTCTCTTTCCTGTGTGTGGTGCACAGCAATTTCCCCTGCCGAACACTGAGGCGACTCAGATTGCCAGACTAACCTCCTGAAAGCAGCAAAATGTTGAGCTTAAAGCCAAGCACACAGTTAGCCAAACTTTCTCGCTACCATCTCCTCCATTCAAACTTTCATTTAGCTCCTTATCACGCAGGACGAAGGCTCCATTCTGACTCCATTCCCCGTCCACCTGTTGCGTATATTAATGCCTATCAACATTAATACAGCTGTTCTTTTTGATACACAATAAATAATGCATTGCAAATTGAACACTAACAACACAAGTTGAAGGCAAATTTCAACTTGATGGGGTTGCAAAAAAACAAAATAGTAGTTCGTCATTAGAATTGGTTTCACAGATAATCTGCATGTCAAATTGAGGTTTTCTTTGACCATGTGTATTGAACAGTGTTTCAGTAGCATCCCTTGTGTAATTGTCCAAATATTTACAGACAACACCATATTATATCAGATGTTCATGTTCAGATCCGCAGACAAAAATTCAAAAAGTCTGAATATTTTGGTGGAACATTGATTCCCAAACTGAGGATTGGCGACCATTGTGCTACAGTGCAAAGGTTCAAATTGCAATAAATATGTTCAAAGATTTTCGTTACTTACACTGTGTTTGGCTATATTTGAAAGTAACAAGGTTCTCTTTCATTAAGTGGGTTATGGGTGAAATGAGCCAGGGATCCCCTGCCATTCAGAGCACTTAAAATAGACCAGAAGAGTCACAGTGTACCAGGACAGATTAGTGTGTCTTTCATCACCTTGACTATGAAGTGTGGAGCCCATCCGCTGCCTTACAGGAGAATCTGTCAGACAGTCCACCAGGCCTGGATAATCTGTGAATGACTGAGGAAAGACACAAACCTTAGCTCTGTTCGCACGGTTAGGTTTTGGATGTGACTATGATATATAGCTGCTGTGTATGTGCAGTCTTTCGGTGTTCTATCCACCACAGTGTGAATGAGAAATGTGTTGAGACAGACATTTTCAGCTCAGAAGGCTTGATTACGCAGTGTGAGCAGTGTTCATCACATTACTCTCAACAGGCCATGACAGAAACATCAAACGACTCAATTTACATGGGGGTAAAATCTACAATTAAAAAAAAAAAAATTAGCCTGATGTCAAATGTGCTGGCTATTTTGTAGTGAAGACGCAAATAGCCCCCTACTTTGATCGGGAAATTTTCCAGATAAATCTTAGTCTTGTCCGTGAAATAGCCAGCTAATTCGCGAATTAGGCAGCTATTTGTATTGCGTCTTCAATAGACTAAAATTATCTCAATCCCATCACGCTTCACGATAAGCGCTCATTTCCAGTAGCCTGGCTTGCGCTGTGTTAAACGTTAGCTAGTGCTACGTACAGCATATTTAGCACGGGAAAGCCAAATTGAAATGCACGCTCTATCTGGAAATGATGCAAAGTGTAAACATGTGTCAACTTTGAGCCAATTTCTCGAGCAGAGGACTTTCAGCCTGATGGAGACGCAAATTCGTACTATTGTGCTAATTTTCTTGACCGCAAAATAGCTGGCTAGTTTAACTTCGTTCTGATGAACACAAACCTATTATCAACCAATCAGAATCACATATTAAACAATACATTGTTCTCCACATGCTGTACATATAGGATCCCACTTAAACTGACGTTGAGTATTTACATAGTCGACATGCAAACATGTTTCAATGAAACAACGAATAAACATGACCTTAGTCTGTATAGCCATCATGACAGTAGGCAAAGCCATGAGGATTGCTTTGTTTCTGTAAACAGTCGCATCAAGTAAGAGGTGTATATCAGTGCAGCACACACTGTTAATCAGGTAGAGTGGTCATGTGTCACCAGGACGGTTGGCAGATACTCTGAGGACCGTAAGATGTTAGTCACTTTCTGCTCGGTAAAGAGCCGGTGAAGTACAGCCCAATACCGTTTTCTGTCATAAGTCATCTGTTTATCGGACAGGGCTTTCAGAATTTGCCGCGTGGTTTTCTCTCGGAAGGAAGAATTTAATGCTTTACTGGAAGAGAAACACTGGAGATTATGATGCCTCTGCAATATTTCACACAAGAGAAATCCGTGATTGCAATTACGACGACAGCAGATCCCGACAGCTCTGGAAAAATATAATTCCGGTTTGGAAGCAGGCGACGGTACGGGGGTGTGGAGGAACTGCCCGTGGAAGGCCAATGTGCGCATACCCGGCCCTGCTTCCATAAATCATGAACTTCCACACACCATAAATGTTTCAGACACACTGAGAAACGCTCTAAAGAGTCATAAAGCGCCCTTGGTGCTTCTGTAGTCCTACAGGCTCTCAAGACGGGCGAGAAAAAGGGATTCCGCCAAGTCACTCTTCATCATATTTACAATGTGCAGCATCTGGGAGGTCTTTATTGGACCGTTTCAACCAGTTAGTTGTGACTCTCAGCTGAATCAGGCAGTCTGTCGACTACATAACCCGTACGATCTTTCTTTTTGTCTGACCACTGTTGAACATTCAATCCAACGCGGAAAAGCCTAACCTCCCAGCAACCATTGCTCATACTGTTCATGCAGATAATGTTTATTTATGCTATTTAATTTGCATGGTTGTGATTAATGAGACAATTACATGGAAAATCTTTTACTATTAACATTAAATCTACTATATGGGAAGGAAATGTCAACAATATACGCAGTAGACACTCAATATGGTCAGTGTACCACAGTAACACAAAATCTCATGTCTCTCACACACAACCACAATACAATTAGGTCGATACAATTTTTTTTAAAGGATTTTACCATGATTTATGTTCTCTCTGTCAAGTTTTTGCTGCCTATTGTCCATGATGATTGTTTAAATCCATACCCTGACCCATCCAGAAGAGCATGGGTTCCCCCCTCTCTAGCTTCTCCATAGGTTTCATCCAATCTGCCGCTAGGGAGCTGTTCCCGGCCATCGTTACCCAAGCCTTGAGTCCCGTGATAATTCTTAGTGACAATAAATTTTGATTTGGGGATTAAGGAATGGCTCAGGTGAAAGGCACACAGGGAAACTGCAGGGGGCTTAAATGTGCTAATGTGCAAGCTGTTCTGGGTTAATCTCTCCTGCCCCTTCAGCAGTCTTTATTTACAGGTTTGGCAGCTCCAACAGAGGGTAAACTGTCAAGCTAGATCTTACAGCACTCTCCCGAGAGCATATTCCTCGCAAGCAAAAATCAAATAAACGAAAATCCTATATCCGTAAATTCAAATAAAAGGCCATGCGTTAATATTTCAGGTTTTTTTCATGGTGTATTAATAACACCCACTTTTTGCTCTCACAGATAAAAGCATCAGACATACTTGCACTTTAAACGTTAATACCCAGGACACGGCACACGGACGATCAGTAAAACTGCAAAAACTGCAAGATGTTATGAAATGCACCAAGATGCAATTAATTCAGCCATTATTCCTACAGGTTAGGCTGCACAGTACCCTGCAGTACGTGTCATTATATAACGGGGGGGAATAACAAGCCATTTCTGTTTTTCTTTGAGCAGAACAACCTCAGCAGGGTAGGCAGCAGTGGGATGTCAGCTGTAGGTTGTCCACTTTCTTCAAAGTGCCACATATCTCTTTTTTGTGATTTTTAAAGCACGTCAAAGCAGGTTCTGGTGGGGTCATCATATCATTATGTGGGTAAAAGGATTACAAAGACTGGTTCATACAATGGAAACAATTGGGGATGAATTCATGCTTCCTTCAAGGATAAATTGGTAGTGATGTCATCACTTCTACTTGGCCAAGGCTAACATGTATCTGTAACGTATCTAAGCAGGAGTGAAATAAGAAATATGACTTGAGCAGCGTGTGAATCTAATGGCTGAATTAAAAATTGTCCCCACGCAATGTCCCTAGCCTCAATGTCACACATATGTGGATTCCAAGCAGTACTGGCTTCTGAAAATGATTTCTTGATGGGTTTCAGGTCACTATGTAACTCGAGGATACATTACACACGCTCATCTGGTTTCCGCACGGCACATTGCAGAGACAAACTCTCTTAATGAATAAAGGAATCTTAAAATTAATGGATAAATACTGTGCTTTTTATCCCCGGCCGGGCGAAAGCAAAAAGGGGGATTATGTTATGGTGCGATCCGTCTGTCCATTTGTCCGTCAGTCCATGTCGGAAGGTACTTGGCTGGTGAAATCAAATCCTCCTACAGTTTTCATAGGATATCCCTGAAACTTTGCACATATGCTGCAGACAGACTGATGATACACATATCGCAGCAGTGGCGACTCCGGCAGGTGATGCTGTGCGCTCAGAGCAGTCTTGTTTCAAACGCAAGGCAAAGCGCAATACAAAGACACCTGTAATCTGACACGTTTGTGAAACATTACGTATGTCTCTTTGGCACCCCGTTATTTTCCAAACCCTGCCGAGCACAGGCACTGACATCAGGCACATTGTGTGGCTCAGTTTTCTAACAAAGAGAAAGGTAACATAAATCATGAACTGCAACAACACTTTGAATAGCACAGAAACCCAGGCCCACAGACCTTCCTTATCAACACCGGCCAGCACCGAGCTTTTCTCCGTGATAACAGGAAAAAATGAAAGACTGAAACACAGGGATTGGACATTAATGTGATCAGGCCACAGTTTCTTATTCTGTGCAATAAAAGCTGTCCCTAAAAAATGAAATGAGAGAAAAGAATATAAGAAGCTACTTCTCAATGTGATGGTTTCTGTTACGTTTCAGTGTGGAGGCAGAGTGCATTGTCATTGGGGCAGTACCCTCAAAGGTACCGCTGTTGTACATGAGAAGTGGGTTTTTATTTGTTTTGGAGCATAAAAGTACCTTTTAGACCCTAAAAAGGTTCACACAGGTACCTTGAGGTCCTCTAATTAGCCCAAGGGGGTACATAGGTGCAGAATGTACCTTGGGGAACAGAAATTGACTCCTGCTGTACCCCTATTTCTGAGAGTGCACAGGAAGATGGAGCAGCTTGACGGAAACTTGATCCAATCCTGATAACCGTAGAGAGACTGGGAGCTTATGCCTAATGAACTGGACAGAGGAACAGACTTTGAACTCGGTCCAAATCCTGAACCCTGGACCCTGATTAGGTTTGGGAGCTTGTTCCTCTTAAAGAGGACAGAGGAACTGACTTGTGTTGGGTAGACTTGAACGCAGACCCAATCCAAGGTCCCCAGTAGGCTTGGAGGCTTGTTAGATTCAACTGAGTAAAGAGGAAACCTTCCGCGAGTTGCTGTCATTAAAGGTTACATTACACTGAATAAAAACAATGAGATTTAACCATGCAGGAGTACTGACTGGTTCTAAGCACAAGTGGCAAATTACAATCCAGCAACTAGCAAATCAAAGCAGGGGATTGAAACACACATCACAGAACCATAAGGAAGAAACAAACGAGAAACAGGCGGGGAGGGAAATACACATAAGGTGTAAACCAATCAAAGGAGACATACCTCTAACAGACAACAATGTTGCTGAGTACTGACCCACCATGAGGGGGAATATAGAAGATCTGTGAAGGTTTTTTGTGCCATCAAATACTAAGATGACAGTAGATCCTTTGAGCCCCAAATAGTTGCTTGGTGGACCCACCAAGAATCTATCTTCCTCAGTTCTGAAAAAATGGACATATCATGGAAACTGAAAAATAAATGAGAGAGAGAGAGAGAGATATTTGTATGGTCTACTCTCTCTCTACAATACTATAAACAGTACATTTTTGATGAGCTTATATAGATTTAATTACTTATTGAAAATACCCGTTTAACCCTGTCCAAAAAAGTCGGCAGTATCAACTGTTTACCACTGTGCAATATCACCACATCCTTTATTCACACTCTTCAAGTGTTTGAGCACTGAAACATCATATAGTCTAGTCTAGTGAGTGAAATGAGACCGTTCAGGACAGCAGGCAAGCTAATCTAGCACCCTCACTCTCTGCACAGCCATGCTCTTGTAATGTATATGCAGAATGTGCTTTGGCACTGTCTTGCTGGAAAATGCAAGGACATTCCTAGAAGAGACAACATTAAGTTGATAGCATATACCGCTCCAAACTTTGCATATGACTTTCTGCAATAATGGTGCCCTTGCAAATGTGCATGTGTGTGCAAAACACACCGCCATACCATGACAGATGGTGGCTTTTAATATTATGGGGGATATTATGTTTTTGGTCTGACCACCGCCGCCACCGCCGCACTACGTGTTAACGCAATAACTTCAGTAATATTTCAATCACAAATTCCAAATTTTGCACATAAGTAAGTATCATAAAGAGGAAGAACTGATTCGATTTTGGACAATTTACTATTTCTAGATTGGCCACCAGGGGCCAAAAACTGAAAAAAATCACTGTTCCGCGATAACTTCAGTAATATAATAATTACAAATTTCAAGTTTTGCACATAAGTAAGTATCATAAAGAGGAAAAACTGATTTGATTTTGGACAATTTACGATGTCTACATTGGCCACCAGGGGCCAAAAACTGATTTCAGTGTTAACACGATAACTGCAGTAATATTTCAATTAGAAATTCCAAGTTTTGCATATAAGTAAGTATCATAAAGAGGAAGAACTGATTCGATTTTGGACAACTTACAATTTCTAGATTGGCCACCAGGGGCCAAAAACTGGAAAAATCACTGTTTTTATCATATCTTTGGAAATATTTGTCCAATTCACCTCAAATCAAGAGCAAATGAAAGGTCATGACCTGAGGATGTGTCCCACCATGACATTATACCTGTTTGGTTCAAAATTTTGACACAAGGAATAGCTTTGTCACATAAAATTCACCATTTTTGCTATATCTTTGGAACTATTTCTCCAATTGACATGAAACTATGTGAAACTGCAAGGTCATGACCTCACAACGTGTCACATGATGACATCAGACCTGCATGGTTCAATATTTTGCCACTAGGTGGCGCTTTGTGATGGAAAATTACCATTTTGGCCGTATCTTCAGAACCATTTGACCGATTGACCTGAAATTAAGTTCAAATGAAAGTCCATTCAAGGTCTACTCAAGGATTGGGGAATTGGAGGATTGGGGGCGTTTGGGGATATACCCCCACCCATCGCCTCCGGGGGCATAAGCCTAGTTACTTTATGCACTGTAGAGGGTAAAATGCCCTCCTACCGATTTGTCTTTGGGGAGTGTTGTGCTCAAAGTGTTGGTTTGTAAGCTTTTCCATCTTTTGGCAAATCGGTGAAACCTTGACTCATACTTTCTCTTGAGGGACTAAGCTGCTTTTTTGGAGGCTTCTCTAACACCATAACACAATTAGCTCATTAGCTTATGGTGCTGAGCCCCTGAAGCTCATCGATGCGCAAGGGCAACAAACCCAGGCTAATCTGGTCCAAACTGGGCCACTGTGGCTTGAGTCGCTGAAAATTTTCACGATGGCTGCAGGAGGAATCTGCAACAAGACACAGAGCATAGCTCCCTGCAGCATATGGCAGTGAGCGCTCTCAAACCTGTTACAGTGTCCGCACTAACCCCAGTTCACCACTGAAAGCACCTACAAAAGGATACACAAGCGTTGATATAGGACCTTGGAGCAGAGGTAAAAGGTCACCCGGTCTCTCAAGTCCCGTTTACTTTCACATCATGTGAATAGTTGGGTGTGTTTTTTGTTGTTTTCCGAGGAAAGGGACGGTACCAGGATGTATTGTGGGAAGAAGATAAGATTTTGTAGGGAACGTGACGGTCTGGACAATGTTCTGCAAGAAACCCCTGGGTACAGGCATTCATGTAGCTGTCAATTTGACATGTGCCACCAACCTAAACATCAGTGTGAACCAGACACACCCCCTTCCTTGGCAAAAGCATTCCCCAATGGCAGCAGCCTTTTTCAGGACGATAAAGCGCCCTGTCACATCACATCACACGCACAGATTTTTCAGAAACGATTTGTGTCACTTAAGTGTTAGAGGTATTGCCCTGCCCTCCAAATCATGCAGGTCTTAATCCAATTGAGCGACTATGAGATGTGCTGCAACAACAAATTCGATCCACAGTGGCTCCAACTCGCAAATAACAGGACTTAAGCGACCCGCTAACGCCTTAGTGCCAGATACCACACGACGCCTTCAGAGGTTTTGTAGAGCTCAGGCCTCGGTGGCTCGAGCTGTTTAGGCGGCACACAGTGGTCCACCAGTATATTAAGCAGGTGGTCTTTATACTTCGACTCATCATAAAAAAGGCCATATACCCATTCATCCTCACGCAAATTTAGGAATATTACTTTACCAAAATCTTTTGAAAAAACAGGCCGAGTGGAGTGATGTTTATAAAAAAAATACAGCTCCCTCTTTAAAAAGAGTAAGTTGCTCAAAAACACAGTTGAATTATATTGCCTAATTCAACTGAGTGTGCCAATGGATTTTTAAATGTCAACAACGCCAGTGTACGGCAGCACCATGGTTCTGTTACAACAAGTTTCTACTACAGCTTTCGTCAAATGAGGTGCGAAAATCCAATGTAAGTGCTACATTGGCATGGCGTCTTACAATAAAAAAAAATTTAATTTCTTTTTTCATTCAAGAACTACCTTGAATTGATCAAGCAAAGCACCTGCATGCAAACTGTATGGTAAATATGTTTAATCATCCATTTACGTAACAAATATAATCAAACATATGCTCTCTGAATATTTACACTATCAAGCAAATTTTGCTCAAAGTGCGCCTTATGAATCTGTATTTGTTATTTATCAGTGCATACACCCGAGGGATTTGCACCACCAGTCATATTTTGATCATAATTGTAAACCTCTGCTATGCTGAAAATAATTACAAACTACTTTCACAGTCCCCACTTCATCAGCTTCTTATCTCATTACTGATGAAAAACACGAGATGTAATCCAACATCATCACTGAAATTTAAATGAACATTAAAATAAAAGGCTAAAGCAAAAATGACTTCATTCATCCAGAAAAATTACAATGATCACACGAGAAATTTAGTAATTTCTGCAATAAAAAGCAAACGATCAGCTCAGGCCATCTTCAGTGCGTCAGTCACAGCACAGCACAGCTCTTAAAGCCAAAGCCTCAATCTAAAAACAGCATTTACTGAAGCTGTGCATTAATAATCAAGATTGGAAACATTTGCTTCACTGCATTTATACAACTTTATCATATCTGCATGTCCACTAGTTTATTTCTACATAATTTACGATACATGCAAATCGATGTTTGATCAATATCCTTTGAAGTTTTGTAATTTTATTTTCTTCAGTTTTCTTTGAGGCTATGGGTAGATATTTGCTTGCAATAATCTTACAGTATATGCATACAAATTTAGTTATATGCATGTGCACATATAAACAACTCTCGGTTTGATGGTCAAGTGTTCCGATACTCATGTTGGTGGTGATAATGCGTAAATATGCCTTTGACATTACGTCAAGAACATTTCATTATTATGTTCTTATAAATATCCAGGACCAGATCCATGCACTAGTACCTGCTTTAATAAACTTTAGAAGTCTTTACTGAGGCAATTTTCCTCACTGCTGAAGTCATTTTATACCCAATCATTATCATGATAAATAATGGAAGGCATTCATATAGCACCTCTCCTCTTACAACATGAAAGGCTGTGATTGTGACGTGGGGAGGTGCACCATGATCAATTTCATTCTCAACACATCTCTGCTAGCATCAGCAGCTATCGCTACAACCATTGACTGTTTCACGATGCATAATAATTCATAGTAATCGGTCTGTGCGCGTACGACAGCAACTCCCTTTTCATCGTATCATCACATTTCCTGGCACAAAAAAAAGAAAAAACTGAGATGTGGCCAAAGATGTTATTGAACGAGAAGAGATAATTGCTAAATCAACAATCCATCTTGTTTATATAGATTCAATATGAACAACACTGCATGGTCGCCCGAGTCTTCAGCTAATGTCAAACTTCATTGACTCAACATAGATGGAAACTATTGAGTCTTTATTTACCCAGTAAAAGGTCCCCTATTATGCCACCAGGTGTACAACCAAATAACCATTATGAGCCAGTTCAAAGTCTTCATTTCCTGACATCACCACCCAGTGATGAGTGACCACCCAGAATAATGAAATCTGATTGACTGCTTGGCTGAAATTGATCAGTTCTTGTTGCCTCTGGTTGGTTACTTCCCCGTGTGACGTCAAGAGGGGAAAGATTTTGAAACGGCTTGTAAAAACTAATTGGCTGTGCGCCTGGTGACATAATAGGGGACATTTACCGCTGCAAACGTGCTCTGTGAAACTGGGTGCAGGTGTTTACTCGGAGGCAGAAGCAGGAAGTGTTATCCGACAATAAAGCGCAGCTCCTCTCCTCCTCTGCAGAGCATCACTCTCAGGAACAGCTCACCCTCCAGCCCTGTTGGATTATTCATAATTCCCACATTTTTAATGCGGTAACAATCTGCGCAGCTCAACAATTGGTCTTCTTGAACCAGCCATGAGAAATTTCTTACTGGGCGACCTTCAAGTTTTCTCTGGCGAGCTGCATCATGAGTCGTCAGGCTAATCCCCTCAGAGCGCACGTCTTATCTGCGCCGAGGGTAGGTGGGGGAGGGTTTGGGCCAAACAAAAGGTCAAAGTCATCTTGGATGAAAGCGCTTTGAATCTAATTGTTTTGGACTCGGAAAAAAAAAGCATCAGTCATCATCCTTTGAACAAATGCTGACCTTCAGAAACACGCGGCTCCTGGGTTTGAAAAGGAAAGGGGGGGAAAGGCATTGCCGCACTTGATGTGTCGTCACAAACACATGCAAAAAGCACGGTCTCACCTTCAGGCTGAACGCGTGCAACTGGATTTGCGGGCATGGATCGCCAAAGCATTCCATGAACCTTTCATTTACCTTCTTTTTTTTGACAGTTTCTCTCTGAACTCACTCTAACACAAAGGTTTTCAATAGTTACAACATTATCTTTGCAATGTATTTTTTTTTTCCGTCTTTTGTTGAATCATATCAAAACTTCACTACAAAAGCCACAATCAGGGACTAATCAAGTCAAAAACTGCCTTTTCCAGAATAGATGCACAATATAGCTACACAAACATCGCAGCTCCTAAATTTAAAGGCCAATTAGATCAGTGTGGTCGCGACACTGTCTCAGGGCATTTGTCCAACAATACCTGACCTGCACTGTGTTCTGACCTAATCTCAGTGCCATCTGGAGCTTGTGTGACATCACAGACTGCTCTTCAGCCCCTGAGCAGGGGGAACACAAACGGGTTGGTAGCTTGAAGAATCAGACCTGGGCAGCAGGCAACGGAACAGGAAAGGTCATCGATCTCGTCAGGCCTATAATAAATTAAAGATCCGCACCATTAGTGGATGTGGCCCTTGTCTGGGCCAGGGTACATCTCAAACTGCCAGAGGAGATGGGAAATTAAAAAAAAAAATCAATTGAAATATAAATTTAAATGTCTTGTAATTAACCTGTCATACAAAATTGCATTGTGTCCACTAAATGGCCAGAGAGGGTAATTCGCAATAAAAAGAAAATTGTGCAGATGTGCAAAGAAAAAAAGAAAAAAAAAAACAAGGTTTCAGGTTAATGTTGGGTCATCCTGACTGGGGAAGTAAAATGAGGAGACATTTATAATGGAAATCTGCCTCACTGCCAAAAAAAAAAAGAAAAATAAGTCAGCCTTACAAAGCACTTTAATGTTTAATTAAGACTTAAAACATTTATTTCCATGACCTTTTTTCTCAAGTTTCATAAAAATTTGCCAATGAGGCAACATAATTTTGAATTATTTCTAGATTCGCCTATGGGATAAGAAAATTGCACTTGTCAAGCACATGGTGACTTAAAATCGGCTAATATCCTCCGATTAAGAGAGAAAAACAAGAAATTTACATCTTATATTAAGACTAAATGATTTGTTCAGACAGTCACTTTTGCAGTGTAAACATCTTACATAGATACTGTCACGGTTGGATAGCATTTCTCTTAAATTAATTTAATTTCAATGACTTACAGTTAAGTACAAGGATGTGAACTGGTCAAAAATTGTATTTGATTTCGTCCAAAAGTGACAGGTCTGTTGATAAATTGAGAATAATTTTTAGAATATTACATTTTTACCGTAAAATCTTTTTCCGTTTCATTTTATGGTTACACTGACAGTGTATTTCTTTTTCTGCAAACATTCGCTTCACTTTTACACAACAAAGCACCAGAGTAACGCAAAATACGGTAACGTCAAATACCAGTATTATATATTATTCATGCTCTGTTTAAAAGAGAAGATTGAAGATTGCTTATTAGAAATGAACTGAGGAAGGGGTTTACACACAACAATCACACTTGTTTGTTTTTTTGTTTGCCTGATCCAGAAAGGCTTTTTTTTTTTTTTCTTTTGATCATTTAAATTTAATACAAAAAGTCTTGGTTTTTATGAATCCAGTCTTACCCATGAACTATATGAGTTTCAGGCAGCATTACTATAGGCATTATGTTGAATCATTTAACAGTGTATCGTATAAAATTACAGTCACTCCTGACATCTTCCACATCAACATAAGTGGGTTTTAGAAAACAGGCCTGGATACGTTTTTAATGAAATAAAATAGAATAACCCCAGGAAACACACCAACATTTTAATTGCTTTTCAATCAATGTCTCTTATTGCAAATAACATAAATCAGTCATCCTGGTAATACGTCAGCAGGCATGAATCCGCTAGACCTGATTTACGCCAAAATGTGACATGGGGAGACAGTATAATTAATGTATGGTTTTACAACCTAATTAATGGCTGAGATCAGCAAACATCATGGTGTCCACACATTTGTGTGGGAGATACTGGACAGGTTTACATAAGGGCTCCCCGTCCTCTCCAGTCGTCCACATTCGGTTTTCAGGCAGCACCTTTTCTCTACCTCAGTAATTCATAATTTCTGAAATTTTTTTGTGTTTATAGATTAACACATGTGGAGACTTGCAGTGTAGACCACACATTTTTGAACCGTGAGCTGAAATTCCAAGAACTACCAAAGTAATAAATGCTCCCACAACAAAACAGACTGTCTTTACTTTATCCTCAGATTCGTTGCTATCAAATCTAATTCGCTGAGTACACAGTCAAAAAACATTAACTGTGTCACCATTCAAATACTTACAAGCTGCACAACATAAATACTGAGTATGAGGAACTAACATTTTGTGAGGGTTTGTGTACTACCCTGGGGCAAGTCAGTGCTCCCTGCACATGCAATAAACTACCAGTTTTCCCTGCCTTTGGGGTGTCCCCAAAATGGGATTCTTTTTCCCAAATGACTTCAACACAAAAATCAGTTGCCATTTAGAAGCAATCAATATTGTCAATACCTACAGCCACAAATGACCTACGTATCCATCAGTCAAACAAAAGCCAGCTGATGAGCTCAGAAGTCAACAATCAACACCACAGCTTGTAACCAAACTACCGCATCAACCCAATCTTGTCGGAATGACGTCATAATACTATTCAAAATGTAGGAACACTTAATAACAATATCCACATTACCCACCGCAAATTCAAATTTCAGTGGCAACTTTAAGAATACGTCAATCGGTTTTTCTCCCCTCTTTGACAAATACAAAATAAGAAAAAAATGATCTGAGTCTCACCGGAGAAACCGCAAGTTCCATTACCCACGTCTTTGCAACAGGACACCGCATTAACAATCACTCAACAAGATGGAAATGTATAAAATGGAAATTGATAAAAAGTTCTCATTTCAAAACTCTAATGCATTATTGAAGAGCAATAACATTACTGGACATACAAGAACAAACAATCGGCAGAAAAAGATTTTTAAAAATGTGTCAGTGTCACCCGCATTTCAAGAAAGACTCGAGTAACATCGCAACGATGCCAGCAGTTCAATATTTGGCATTTGGCAGAAAATTTAGAAGTATTTCTAAAAACGGCAGTGCCCTCTTGTGGTAAAACTCTAACACATCACTACCATTGTAAAGAGACCCATAATGTGTGCGGATTGGCCGGGCAGGTTTCATGGCATAAGTCAATGGAGGGCACAGTACACCGCCGATTAAAAACATAAACCGACTTCAAAGTAGCGTCACAATTTTCTGTTCTGGTTATGGACTGTAACAGTAGCTCCCAGCTAATTGCGCTGCCCAGAAGGCCTTAATGGAAAACGTGATAGAGCGGCTGTTTAACCCACTCGTTGATGAAATATTTGTGGGCTCTGAATGGTTCCTCCATCTGCCCTTAAGCATATGTCTCTGCAAGAAAAAAACTGCTGTGCAAGGCGCGGCAGGTATGTTCATTTATGACAGCTTGAATTCGGTCCGATGTGAGCACGCGAGCGTGACATCTAACTACTGCATAAAGCAAGAATATCTGCGCGCGCGTGTGCATGTTCTTCTCATATCTTGACAGTCGACTTCGACTTCACATTCGGCTAATGTGTTGCAGAGAGGACTTACCCAAGTGCGGCATCCAAGAAGAATGTTGTTACCGCACAGCAATACGGGGAGGCCAAGCAATAAGCCCATTTCTAACCCGCATGTTTTGAACTGGAACTGCACCAGTATTCTAATATTAGGAGTACAATAACGTTGTAAACCAATAGAATAAACTGGAGGTCAACTCACTCTCCATGTAGGCCTACTATGTAAAATGTGAAGAAATATGTTGAGCAGGGCTGAAAAGATATTAAGAGCATACAGTGGAAATCTCCACAGAATGTCTGAGCCCAAGTGCACCATCTGGTCTCCGCGAGCAGAAATCTGCCTATTCGCCCTAAACGCGCCCTCCTGGTGATTGATATTACCACAGCAGACGCAGCCAGGCCCCGTGCTAGACTGCTTTGATTGACTAGGGCATTTAGATATTTGGAGCGAGCAACTTTTAATTCATATGAATATGCTTCACATACTCAGGCCTGGAGGGCGCTTGTGTACGTATAAAACAAAATAAAATAAACAAAATTCAGGGCCGGATCAAATGAGTTGTGAGGGGGGGTTTCCTGGCGGGAGTCCAGGGGACCGTATAGGCCCCTTAGCGGGATCAAGGGGCAGTGTTCCTGTGGGAGCTCAGGCTGCGAAGCCCCTGAAAAATCCTGCATTTTAGCTATTTCTGAGGCAAAAATCGAGCCATTTCCAGACATTCTACATCCAATTTCAACCAAAATAGATCATGTTAAAATGTCCATAATAACCAACAGGAATGCCTTTTAAACCAAGTACCCGTTCAGCTTAACAGTAAATCTACGCCAAGATCATATGTCTTCACCCATGCAACTGAGAAAATATCCTAAATGTAAACGCCTCGTCAAAAATCAACAACAAAATTTCAAACCTTGGTCCAAAGAGAGTATGATTTTTATTAGATCATGCAAGAAAGTGTGCACTGACCCCCTGTCTTTCAGCACAGAAATATAGCAAAGGTTCATTGTGTCTTAGTATGGATAACTGTTTTTTTTTTCCCTCCGTGCGGCTGGGTAGCCCTGTGAGGTTTTTCTTTTTTTTTTTGCTTATTCTGAAGGTGCTCAGGGCAGGGGGGTTTTCCGGAACCCGGTTTGGAATATCAGCCATCCCATGGCAGGGTATATGAGTGTTTTGTGGTTGTTTTAAGACAGTTTATGCTTAGGCCTCAGAAGCAAGGTGGGAGCACTTAATCGTGAATCTGTGACTTCAGTTGCCTCCTAAGAGCAAAAACATTCCAAAAAGCAGCAGATACGGTGGCCCGCAAGGTTTTGGGTTTGAGGCCCGTGTACTGCCCTCACACACTGTTTCAGGATTAACTACTCGCTGGATCAGATAAAGTTGATAGTATATCCTGAAGGATAAGACCAGTGCCGTATATTGTTTATCTACTGCCATCTAGTGGCAAATATTTCAAAAGGGAACCGGACAATGGCATGACCAGTGGCATGCACGCTGCCAAGCCAAAAAAAAAAAAGTCAACTGTTGGGATTTAATAAGAATGTACTTAAGAGCTTGTGAATGCATCATTATTAAAGGGATTTTTATGTTTTCGCTGGCAATAATTCTTTGAAGCCAAACTGATGTAGTGTGTAGATTTCTTAAACAACCATGCTGGATGTGTAGGCCTATCCCCTGGTCGTGGAACAGATGTGTTTCAGAAGGGGCCAATTCACGCATAGAAAACAATTGAGGAGATTGCTGATATCACTGGAATTGGATCAAGAACTCTTAAATTGGAAGTAACCCCACTAAAAGTTTGTAGGATGCGCTGGAAAAGACTTTAAAAAGTAATTTGATTCTCTCATCATCAGCAGGCGAAATACTGGGCATGTGACATTGCATAAGGTTTTCAAAATAATGCCATGACAACTTTGTGACGTAAGCAAAGCTCAATGGAATCTAATGACATATTAGAGTGGGCGACAGTGTGCAGTGTAGAGTTTGACCTTAACCTATTGTTACAACCATGGAATAAACACTTCTGCGCAGGATGAGTCATTGAAGACTCCAATTGAAATAGACGCCTTTAAAAATCTGATCCTAAATGTAAAAAGCAGACCTATAGAGAACATGTAAAATTATTTTAACTATTAATTATATAATTCATATTTGTTAAAGTCAACCAAAATTTTATTCTGAGTCAATGTCATTTCCTCTTTGCAGTTTATTGTTTGCATTCTTAGTAGTTTTTTTTTTTTTTTTTAAATTGAGAGTTGTGATATCGGACAAGGTCAGTTATAAATTGTTACCGTAAAATGACACAGGTAAACAACAACATATTTGAAGGAATTTTAATGCCAATGCAAAAATCAATTCAAACTAGGCTTATGCCGTCGGAGGCAAAGGCTGGGCGTATATCCCCGAACGCCCCAATCCTCCAATTCCCCAATCCTTAAATAGCCCTTCAATAGACTTTCATTTGAACTTAATTTCAGGTCAATCGGTCAAATGGTTCTGAAGATATGGCCAAAATGGTAATTTAACATCACAAAGCGCCACCTGGTGGCAAAATATTGAACCATACAGGTATGATGTCATCTTGTGACACGTTGTGAGGTCGTGACCTTGCAATTGCACTTAGTTTCATGTCAATTGGAGAAATAGTTCCAAAGATATAGCGAAAATGCTGAATTTTATGGGACAAAGCTCCACCTTGTGTCAAAATTTTGAACCAAACAGGTATAATGTCACTGTGGGACACATCCTCAGGTCATGACCTTTCATTTGCACTTGATTTGAGGTCAATCGGACAAATATTTCCAGAGATATGATAAAAATAGGCGTGCAATGCACGGAATACCCCTCAGCTCGATGTTGAAGTTTTTGGAGACGCCCGCCCTCCCGCCGCCCGCCCGCCCAAACGCATGAAGGATAGCAATACCCCATCAGCCATGAGGGCTGAGGGGTAAAAAAAAACAGTGATTTTCTCAGTTTTTGGCCCCTGGTGGCCAATCTAGAAATAGTAAATTGTCCAAAATCGAATCAGTTCTTCCTCTTTATGATACTTACTTATTTGCAAAACTTGGAATTTCTAACTGAAATATTACTGCAGTTATGGCGTTAACAGTGAAATCAGTTTTTGGCCCCTGGTGGCCAATCTAAACATCGTAAATTGTCAAAAATCGAATCAGTTCTTCCTCTTTGTGATACTTACTTATGTGCAAAATTTGGAATTTGTAATTGAAATATTACTGAAGTTATCGCGTTAACACGTAGTGCGGCGGCAGCGGCGGCCGGACCAAAAACATAATATCCCCCGGAACGCCATTCAGCATTTGGGGATATAATTATCATGTACATAACCACTCATGAATATGAACAAGTTATTTAACTAAGCTATAAACCTATCAATAGTTTTTCAGTGCAAATAAGCAAATGAATGAGTCCTACTCCTCAATTGATCGAAACTCTGGGCTTTAAAAACCAAATATGTACCTCACCACCTGTGTCCATCTACAGCACTGCATGACTCACCTTCACATCTGCACACTCTCCAGACTCAATGACTGGACAGACAAACTGCTTTACCAGTAAATTTATCACCATTGAAACTAGTAACATGCATAGTATTTCATCCATGCCAACACTTCAATCATGTTTCTCTTATGACTTTGGTGTTGATTTGCGTTTACTTCCAATAACATCCAGACTAGCCCATTTTGCATCTTACTGGATGGTCATCTTGCTGCAGCAGCAATGAACAAAACCATAAATTTGCAGGGAAAAGATTACAATTCAAATATCCAATGATAGTTATTATAGTATTGCAGATCAGATGCAGTAATCCTAAAAAATATTCCTGTCAATGAGAAATATGAGGTGAGCAAAGGAAAGTTGCATAAAATAACGCAGGGAATGATCTATAATTTACTATCAAAAAACAGAAAATTATAGCATTTTACCCAAGGCCGATTACTCCGAGAAAAGAATTTCCCCCTAGAGAGATGTCAGAATGACTGAAAGCCTTCTCTTCAGGGCCTTGTGTTTGCTCAAATCACAGACATAATGCAGGTAATTCAGTGGAAAATGTGCTCTTTTTCACTCATGTCCCAGCTTTTTCTTATGTTTGATACCCATAATGTGAGCTTGGAGTGATGCCCATGGGTAAACTGTACTTTTGCGATCACTAACCACCATTAACACTAATCACCATTAATAAAATTGAGGATGAAGGGTCTACATCAGCTCCATATTTGGCCAAAATACCTCTACTTTCACAACTGGACAACTGTAAAACAATACCTTGATTTTACAGCGCTCAGAAAGGCTGGCTCTTCATGGTACATGTTTGCAATCTTTATACACCAATAACTTCCTCATCACCAACTCAAGCAAACTTTTAGTCATTTCCTGCATCACAACAACATCAAACTTCAGCAGCTCATCCAGAATGCTGTTGAATGAATGAATGAATGAATCTTTATTGTCATGAAGCGAGATTTACAATGAAACTGCCAGTCTATTTTACAATCTCCATATGGACAGCCTCATCCCCAATGATGTTTGAAGACAGAGAGATGCTAAAGTTCTCATTATTAGGAACACAGCAAAAATAAAAAAAGAACTCGGAGAATAACATTCATAAGCCTATGTATTGTCTGTGCTGTTTGCACTTTAATAATAACAATAATGGCAAAGTTAGAGTAAGGCAACGTAGATCGGCAGTCTATATTCAGCACGAAGACACAGCGTATCCGTGACTTTTTCTGGATTCAAGAGCAGAACTTATTTCAGTGGTAGACACAGAAGACTATAGAGAGCATTTTCCTCGAAACATTCTTATCCCAGGTATTGCAGGACAGTGTGCAATCAGGAGTGGCCTAAGTGCCTGTTAATGAGGGTTATAGCATTTAGGCATGCCAAGGTGTCCTATTGTTATTCTGCCTCAATAGTCGTGTTCCATGCTTTGTAACATAAATGGGGAAACAAAATATTTAGCTAAGTGATAGACTGGAAGTGCAAAAGTCATCAGAGCTAAATGTCAATGTCTTTTTCATTTTATTTGTAATATAACTGCACCAATTCAAAATCAAATGTGTGTGCAGGACTAGGAAAGGGGGTCACTTGGGTCAATTTTAGTCAAAGTCAAAGAGTGATCCAAGTTTTTCATTTCAAAAATTGGGTGAATGGGAAAAAAATCCGAAGTGACCCTTTTTCCTAGTCCTGCATACATATAATGATTTCAATCAACTGTTTTGAAGGAATATTTTATGATCACAAAGAGTGACATAACAGGCAAAATATTAAAAACCATTTCGGAGTTTCAAAAAATAGAAAATAAATCAAAATATCTGCAGAATTTTTTTCCGGACCTCATGAAATGTCATTTTGTGGCTGCGATTGTTGTCATTAGATGGTAAAAGTGACCGCCCAATATAGCATGCTTTTTCATGCAATCGTGAAACACAGTGAAGTGTAGTCACAAACGTGCGAGCAATTCACACGAACAAATATGCATGTAGATAAATCGCTTGTCGCATACCACAGGTGAAATCCCTCAACATGCCCACCGCGGTACTGGGCAAGTCTGTCAACTGCTTGGAATGAGTGTTTACACACATCTGGAAGATACCAATTTATTCACGTGTCGCAGAGAGATGAAAACAGAACATATCTTACTGTAAATCAATTTCGTACCTCCGCAATAATATGTAGTTTTAAAACGCACGATTTATTCAACCGGCTTGTTAATCTGAATCATTGATTAATTTCCCAATTTCAACCCCCCCCCCCCTTCTGAAAATAATGGAATGGTCCTTATATTTCTAACACAGGCAGTTCAGCGTCTTTTCAATGCGCGCTTGTCCGCTTAAAGGGGTGAGTGTGTCCGACTCCACTGGACTTCGCAAATAGTACTGAAGTCGTCAAACGCCGCCGAATTGACAACAGCTATGACTGGAGCTAATGTTTTCAAGATGGATGTGAACATAGTCATGCTGGGCACAGATAACGTTGGCAAATCTGGTAATTATTTTTACAATAGAAATGTAATTATAATTTATAGATTAATTCGTCGTCCATCTAACGCCAATAATTATGTTTTTCAGCGCTGACAGTGCGTTTCCTGACCAGGAGATTTATCGGAGAATACGGAGATATCGGTGAGTTCCTCCGCGTTTTTTTTTTTTTTTTTAGCAAATCATAAGTGAGTTTTTAACGGTTTCTATGTCAGGTCAATAGTCACTAAACTTTGCACTCTTTTTTTGTATAGAGTCCATCTACAGTCATAATGTGGTTGTGGACGGAAAAGAGATCTCATTCGGTATTTGGGACTCCCCGTACTCACAGGTGAGATACCGACTTAAATACTATTGTGTACTTTAGTGTAGTTTCTCGAAATAACAGTTCTGTGCTCGTTTGCCTTTAAACCGAGTGGAGTGAAGTCTTGTTGCTTTAACTTTACTCCATTTTTATGCCTAAGAGGTGAAAACGAGGTCTCACACAGAATAATACGCGGTGCTCTTCTGTTCACCCTTAAAATCTACATTAAACTGCCAAGCAACCCTGGCGAAAATAGCGCTGCATTTCCCCGCTCGTTTATGGACGCCAATCCGGCTACGGCTCCGGTATTATTTCTGATTTCGTTGATGCAATTACTGTTTGACAGGCTGGGAATAGATGAGATTTGGCATTTCCGCATAGATTACTGCGATTGAACCAGATGTGCGTGCTAGAAGTTTAATGCTGCCATTGTTGACTGCAGAAAATCTTCCTGTTGGCTATTGACACGGAATTCCTGTATCTTTCAGCTTAATACTGCTGCATTTACTCTGAAAAGTCACCAAGAGTTCGCTCTCATAAGTGTTGAAATATTTTGTCTGGCAGCAACAGCTTTGTATAAAGAAGTCTGATATAATTTACGCAAAGAATCATCTGTTTGGGATGCTACTCCTTGTTCTGCTCATATTATTCTCTAAGGTGATGGTCATTTTTGAATAATTAATCAATTTTCTGGTGGTTGTGAGTTATTCGCCAGGAAAGTGATAGGCTGATGTACTACAGTGATACAAATGGCTGCCCAGTGCAACTACAGGCACAGTCAGAATGAAAGACAGTCCCAATTAATCATACATTCATTAAAGAAGAATAGGAAGAGATGGCCTTTCATTTGTGTAGCTTCTGTGTTGCCCTCCCAACTGAATTTTGGGTGTAGCAGCTGTGGTGACAGCAGCAGTTAATATTATTCATGGTTTCTTCCTCACAACCAAGGTGCAGCAAAGCTTAACTCTCGTCCTGCCTCTAGGCTAATGTTTATCGAGGACTGGCTGCCCCCATATTCTCCAGAAATTCTGTGGGAAACACTGACCGGCGTACAGGGAAGTAGGTGCGGGTCCTCTATATATCGGTGACCGGCAGGACTAGGGTTAAGTTATGCTTAATGTGGTGGCCGAGAGAACAGTACTCTGTAATTTTCCACAAGCCCAGAGAGCCTACAGAGTTGACAATCTCGCTTTCATCCCTGTGTCTTAGGAGCGGTTGAATGAGAGCTCGGCGCAGGAGAAGCGGATGCAGTGGGCTGATGGCTTCATCCTGGTGTACAGCATCTGTGACCGGGCCAGCTTCAACGCCGTGGCCAAGCTCGTTCAACGCATCAGGGCTGCCAGGGACTGCTCGGGTTCAGAGAAACCGCCCATCATCATCGTGGGGAACAAGCGGGACTTGCACCACCGCCGAACGGTGACCAGTGAGGAGGGCCGCCTGCTCGCCCTCACGACGGACTGCCAGTTCTACGAGGTGTCCGCTGCCGAGAACTACCACGGCGTCCTGATGGTCTTTCATGGCCTGGTGGACCGGGTCCGAGAGGCTAGGTCGGCTGCCAAGAAATCTGCCGGCATCAAGGGCATCGTGAAGAGCATGTCGGCCGTGTTCGCCCGCAAACGGACCGACTCGCTATGAGGGGATGGACGTCTTGCGAAGAGGAGATGGGGGAAGACCCGCTCACGAACGCACGTACACATACGCACACGGCCGCGAACGTGTCAAGGCAGGACCTGCGCGGGGCCGTTTGAGTTGATGAGGCCTTTAAGTCAGTCTTGCTCTCACTTCCGAGGACTGTTGAGCTCCTGGTTTTGTCATTTATGACTTAAGCCAACAATCTACAGGAGAAAGGCTTGGCCACTTCCGCAATCTTGGAGAAAGGCCGAGGAGGGGAAAGAAAAATGCTCCCCGCCCCCCAAAGTTATACTGTCATGGGTAACTGTAAACTAACGGCAACTTTGGTTGCTTATGCTGTAAAAATATAGTGAAAAGGACACTTTCTCGAAGTCATTCATGGCTAACTGAGCTAAGTATGGTCTTCTGCACTCAATGACTTGTGTAAGGACAGCACTGTGACGACAGCCAGTATCAGGCCTCCCCTTTGACTCAATTTTGTGGTTGTCACCGTGGCTAAATGCCAGCAGTCATTACTATATCAGCTGTCTCACGATGTACGCGCGTCACATCAAATAAACTTAAAATCACCAAGGCAGCAAAATCCAAGGAGAGGAGGAACACGTGACCTTGATGCAGCTTTTGAACTTTGAGAACAACTTCTGATTTTTGATATTGTTGATAAAATACAGATTGGGAAGGTCTAAAAATGACCAACAACCTGACAAATGACCTCCCCAAATAAAGGCCACCTGTCGACAGCGAGCCACATTCCGCCGAGTGTCTTCGCCCACACGCTACAATTAAGCCAATCTGCTGAGGCGCTCGGGAGACGCGTGCACACGCTGTCAGTGCCGTTTCTCACCTCTCAGCGCTGACGCACGAGGTCTTTATGTAGCTTTTAAATGCCTGTGTCTCCCGCAGCCTGTCAAGAAAAAATCAAACATTTTGCTTCATTCAGTTCATTCAGTTTAGCGGTATTGTGTAAGAACTCCCCGCTGTTTGTGTTCCGCTCAGCTTTGGCTCTTGAGAGCGTACTGAGTGACTGTCTAAGACTTTGCACAAAGCACAATGAATAAGAGGACTGGTGTACTGTGCAGTTTTGCTTTATGATTGTGTAAACTTTGGAAAAACAGAAATTACGCTTTAATTCTCCATCGCTATGACTATGGTCACTGTGCCATAGGGAAAAAGTCAGCAATTCCTTGAGAAATTGTCCATGAAAGTCTGCGTTAAAACTAAATACATATTGGTGATATTTCAACTTGTCATTTCATTCAATAAATCATTCTGGATTAATGTTTTTTTTTGTGATTTTTGCATCCATCATTGCCAGAAAGACAGGCCGAATGATCACGATGTAATTTCTTACGGCCCTGCGAGTTACAATTTCTGGCAGAAGAGAATCTTGGGGAAGTCTTTGGATCAGAAAGTAAATGAAGGATTCAGTGCGATAACCTGATAAATGACAATCTCATGTTTTATGGTATTACGCAGAATATACTTTATGTACCAATGTTGTGTACTGCTCAGAAATCTGCTGTGCTCCTGATATATAGTTTTGGAATCTATGGGAAAATTGAACTAAAATATAGTCTTTTTGTTCTCTTTTTTTTCTGTGAGATTGGTATTTATCAAGTTATTGTACTGAACCCTTCAAGTGTCCTGCTTTATATTTCGTGCAGAGAATTTCACTAATTATTTCTACTACTGGGCTGAGAAATTGTAAGAAAATGCAGGTAATGAGCACTGAAGACTGGGAATTCTGGGAGCCCGTGGCACCAAACCAACATCACGTGTACGAGGGATGAAACTGGTTTCACGTTCCTCACTTTTGAGTTGGGCCACCTCAGATGGGTAACTGCAATAGGCTTCGTTCAATAAGACCAAAGACTGAAAAATTACGGCTCAACGAAATATGGCGTACAATCAGTGCTACTGGGCTTCACTGGCCTTAAACTCCATTTATACTCATGATTAGTCCTTCTAAGGCCTTATGGTCCTGGTCCACCCATTTACAGCTCAGAAGCTCACCATCTATGACCATAATTTGTTGAAAAATATGTATTACTAGAGATCGTCTGGGATCGCACCAGCCACAATATTGAAGCAGGCGTTGCTTACAGTATAGCAGCTCTGCAGGTGACATTTTATGTCTATCAGCATTGCATGTGACCAAAACTTTTGCAAGAAAACTTATTTTTCTGTTTCTCTGGCAGTCAGGAACTATATGACTCGACACCTTAGCTGTGTCAGGTGTCGTCATTGTTGTAACAGTTGGCCATCACCGGAGTCCCCATTATAATGCAGAAAAGTGAGTACGTACTCAGAACACGCCCATGCTCAAACTCCTTCCTTTTTCACTCGGTGAAGTTTTAAGTCTGCATCTTAAAAGGCCACAATGCCACAATGTTCACAAGAATTGTCTGCAGACAAACAGATGGACAAATATAGAAACACTTTCAGAGATGCTCAAAATAGCTTTCCTGGTTTTATCGCAGATTCAGAGGAACTTTGCTGTGGTTTCACCTGATGACTTTTTCACATTACTGGTTGCCAGGGCTACCAATTAGCACACCTTTTCTATCGAGGAAGTAGTTTGGAAGAAATGTTCGGAGAACAATTTATTCAGCAATTCTCCGACATTGTCTAAAAGAAAGAATGAAAAGTTTAAAGGTGGACATCAGTAGTGAACCTCTTAGATTGTGATGGGGTAGATCCACTATGCAGTAAGTTTAAACATGAGGAGTTCGGCTCCCATAAATTTACATAAACATACATATGGTCATCAAATCTGCAGCGCTCCACAAGTGACAGTAAAGATCCAAAAATTTATGAGGCAGTGGATCTGTGGTCACAAGAAAATATAGGAACCTACACATTCCACTTCGGAGGACTGTTTTCACAAAGTTTGAAAACTTGTCTATAACATTGAATTATTTTGCTTGGGGTGAATGTGCTTTTTTTTTTAAATATTGGCAGGTGCCTCATAGCTATTCTGACGTATTAACAGCAGACTACTGCATGCTGCGTATTCTAAAAAAAAGAAAGATACCTCATGTTGCATGGCTGACATTTTTCCAGCATGCTAGAAAACTTTGGGCACCCATTTTCATCCACAAGGTTAAGCAACACCCTAAATTTGACACTGTCTCACGCAAACTCACACAGCATCCCAGAAAGGCTGATAAATTGGTTTGCTGTAAGCTTCTGCAAGAACGCAAAAATTCTGCGGTTAGTTAGTTAGCAAGGCATTACCTAAACTTGCATACATAACCTCACTGCATAATGGATCTGCCCTATGAGTCCAGTGGATTAACTTGTCTTCAAAGACAGGGTAAGTAACCCTACCATTTTAAGGAACAAAGTCCGCAAGATAAAGAGAGGATAAGCATTTAATATGGTCACTCTTATGGATAAGCGGCATTACCTGGTTTCAAGAGTCTGAATTAGTTGCTGTCAAATTTAAAAACAAGCAATCCAAGTTTATAAGCTTCCGCGAAGGCTGAAAAATGCCCCATTTGTCAGCACTCCAGCAAAAGATTTCAATTTTTTTTTGCTTTTATGTAGCAGGAAACTACATCATCTCAGCATTAATTTAGTGATGGCTGGAAGTCTCAAACTCTATTAGTTACTTCACAATAGTGGCCTGTACACACCCTAATTTTGCCTGATCCCTGGATCCAGGAAGATATCTGGAACCAGAGAAGCTACTGAATATTTTCTTGACATTAAGATAATGTCCCGCAATTTTCCTTATTTCAATTTGTTATACATTTATGAAGATGTGACTCAAAATGTCAGATTTTGTCCCCTCTCGTAATGGAGAAGAATCCTTCAAAAAAACCTCTCAATCCAGATTCCACCAAAAATGTGATTCACCTGTAAGTCCTGTCAAGGTCTACCTCAGGTAAAATTCTTGTGCAAATACATTAATTAGATTTAGCTTACTCCTGCTAATTAAACAACAGTAAAAAAAAAAAAAAAACATGAAAGGTCATTCTTAGAATGATGACTTTCCAAAATCAAACTTTGTGTGACCTTGACCTGGGACATAGAAACTTTAAAAAGTACAGGTCTGTGGCGAGTAGCCTATGGTAACACGTCTTTAAGTTTTGTTAAGACTGGTGCGGGATAAACAGCAAAAGAGTGCGTAACTAACAAACTGACAGACGAACAGACGTTTAACGAAACCGACTGATGTACTTGTGGAAATTGTACGATTTCGGCAAGTAGCAACCAATCACGCAACCTCCAGGGCGGCGATAAACAAAAAAAGACCATGTGGCTCATCAGGGTCAGAGTTGCAAACCCCTGGCAAAAGCGTATTGGTACTCCGATGGAAATTAGGCCCCTGATGCCTTTTTCTGATGCACTGCACCTGTGTGGGTGAGTATGGTTTGTTATCAGCCAAGTGCACAGCCCTGGATCCCAACGGATACCTTTTTCAGTGTCGCTGATGCAGTTAAAAATCACTGGAGAGGTTGCAGCAGACGTGCGTCCACCACAGCAATAGCGAGAACAAGAGGTGCTGTGTTCTCAGCAAAAAAAAATAGAATACCATCAGTATTAATCATCTAAGGTCAAGGCACTCCTAGGATCTTTAATTCTGTCCTTGGAGCGAGGATTGTTTTTCCAGCAAAAAGATGAGGACACACAGTAACAATGGGTTTGCGGAGGTTTCCAGAACCACAAATAAAGCACTACAGCGAAGAAGCGCATGACAGAAAACAGGCTTCGGTGATAAAACTGTTTATAGTTCAGGTTCCTAATGTAAATGCATTTTGCTTTCCTCTTTTACCAGTTCAGAAAACAGCCAATGTTAATCATGGCTCTTTAAAGAGAGCACCATGACACACAGCAGGTCTGTAAGTACACAGACAGATGAAAGGACTGTCTGTACAAGAGCCAAGGCAACATCTCAATCAATTCAATTTAGCGAAAGGGAGGAGGAAACCGCATGCAACATCTGAAATGTGCACTTCAGTGGAGATGTGTATGATATTATTTTGGCAAAGTCAAAAGCACAAGCTCCCTCAATGTCCCCCAGAAATGTGTTCAAGGGACAAATCTCCTGTGATCTGGAAAAACCAAGTACGTATGTCACTTTTGATGGAAACTGAGTTTGACCCTCATTTGCTGTAATGGAGAGCAGTGAAAATCTTAAAACACTTGCTATTTGTGTTATTATCCCCCGCCACGATGTGTGAGCGGGATATAGCTTTGAGCTCCATGCGTCCGTCCGAAAAGGGGACAGCTTTTCTCAGGAACTATCAGAGATAGGACAACCAAACTTGGTGTGTAGCTTCAGACCATCAAGGCCTTGATGGAGTTCGAAAATGAGGTGTGCACGAGTCAGGTGTTTGGCGGGGGATGTTGTTGACCCTGTCTACTTGTTTGAACCGTCAAAATCAAGTTTCTATTATTTTTCTCTTTCGGGATAAGTCCAAAATCTAAAGGTTTTTGTTCAATTATGAGACCCTTGCCACTGATAAACTCACTAGGTTTTTCCAGATCACAGGAGAAATGAAATGTGCCAATGTAAATGAAATTGTTTTATTAATAAAGATGGCAGAAATGTGAGCAATCATCAAATTTCAAAGAAAGTGCATATTTTTTCTTCTATTTTCAATAGATTCAACGTTCACTTCTCATTTCTTTACCAACTAACTAAAGAGTGACAAGTAGCTAAATCTTGCCATTCAGCCTAACAAAATTTGCCATTTTTCCAAACACTAAGATTTCCTTACACATTGGTCACTTCACTTGATTATTTGAAGCATGCTATCAAGTCTGGTCTTTAGTTTCAATACTTTAGCTACAATATTCCACGCTAATGTTAGCAAGCTCGGGGCGTTCATATTTCAGGCATGCCTGACTAGCAAAGAAAGCAAGAGATGCTAACATCCACAGCGAATACATAACAGCAAATTAGATTGTGATTTTGAACTACAAAGGTATTTTTTTCCATTCCCGAAATATAAAGTTGAATACAAAATTAATTATCTTACTACACTGTAAGCATCACTCGCCCTTGTAAGTTAGCTGCCCACCTGTATGCCATTAAATGTTGCCATATTTAGGTGAGTGTCGTTTTAAACACACGGGCCTCAGTCCAAATTAAAGACGTGATCCACAAACTCAGTGCACTTTAAAGGCCGAGACGCATCAAATCTAAGTGTGGAAATATTGCTACTCCCAAGTGCTTCCATTAAATGCCAGATTCACATTCTCTCAGGGTCAGTCCCAAGCACCGGATGTAAAACTGCTGTCTCTCTCTCATAGATTGACTAATATACTGGGCCAAAAAATGGTCATTTATAAACATCAAAGGACTCTCATATTTTCCATGTTCTACCACATTTCCCCAATTCCAGGGTAATTGAGTGACCCAAAATAACAGTTTCATCTCCCCAACAAGCTTGTTCAGTTTCTTTAAAGAGCTCTGCATCTGCAATACTGTCATAAGCAGGAAGTTAGAAGCACACTCCTTTGCTAAAACTCAGCGCATGGTCCCTCTCTAACCAAAACCAAATATCTTTCCAAGGCATTCGTTGATACATTTCTTAAATTTCCTGCACAATAAGATTTTCTTTCACAAAATGAGCGACACCTAGACCTTTTCAGCTGGATCCATCTTTTGGGAAATGGAAATACAGCAGGGCTATTAAACATTATCCAGGAAGGGCCGGTGTGGGTGCAGCTTTCATTCCAACCAAGCACTTGCACCCCTGATACTACTAATCAAGCTCATTAGCAAAGACTCATAGGGTTGATTACTGGTGTCGGTTGTGTAACTGCTTGGTTGGAATGAAAGCTGCACCCACACCGGCCCTTTGTGGACACAGTTGAATAGCCCTGAAATACAGCATAGTCTAGTCTGTACGCGGAAAAATATATTTCGGCCTGCAAAATTCAGTTTTAGTTTCAAAAACCAGTTCAAGGACTGAAGATAAAAAGTACCACACACTGTGCATTAAAGGGGATCATATCGAGGTCTTGATTTCATCAGGTCTGTGCACATCTAACTCTCGCAAGTGTACTTTAATATATCCAGTCCTGGAGCACTTTCCCAATTCAAATGGAATGTTCTTGTGGTCTTTGGACGGTATTCTTTGATGGTATCAACAGGGTGAAAGAATAAAGAGATGCAGGAGAAAAGAGGAACATTTCTCATTGGGGGGTGGAGAAGGGGACAGGGGGTGGGGTACTGTGCGCATGCTGTGTTTAAAATGCAAAATTTTAAAAAAGCCTTTCCTGTAAGAACCATGAAAAAAAAAAAATCGTATGAAGACAAGTGAACTACAGTTTTCCATAAAGTCTCCTGGCTCAATCGCTTTCCGTGATAAAGCAACTAGTGGATCGTGCACAGACAGCGGCTCATAGTGAGCAGCATGTTTTTGCTTGGATGGAACCAATTTGTGCTGTAATTAAAACTCCGTATTGATTTACCTAGACACAGAAGTGGGGTAAACAATGACTTGACATCACCTCAATTAAATCATGCAACAGACGATAGCCAACCATAGCACAGAGTCTACTGAGTGCTCAGCATGAAACATTTCACTATTTTAATGTTTTGAAGAATGCCGGAAACCAAAATCACATAGCTTGTGTCAATAATGAACCCATAAGCCACAAAGAACACTTCTGAGGCATTGCCTGTATGCAGTTCTGGTGAAAAACATTCTATTTTGTGGCGGATTTGATATAACATGGACCTCCCACTCAATGTAGCCTTCATTCACAAGTGAAACCGTTCAATTTCATCCTGAAAATGATTTGGATGGATAAAAGAAAGCGACAACAATAAGGCTACAGTCATAAAAAAAAAAATCTTCAAGGATTTCCACAAAGATTCCAGACTTCCTTTCAAACTTCCGAACAAAACTTTCCTACTTTCTCTTTTTATGACTAACGTTCTTCCGACTCTCACTGCTTAAAATAAAGTCAGAACAGACTGCTGCAGAGGACGTATACACACATACACACACACACACAGATCAGTCACATGGCACAGAAGCTGGCCTTTGGCTAAAGTTTTCTGCCTCTCTGTAAACACAAATCTCTTCTAAAATAAAACTACATGTCACATTTTTCAACATTCATAACTTCGGTTTAACAAGCTGCTATGACAGTGAAAAAGCTGCCAAAAAAATAATTTGGCAATTTCAATTGAATTTAACGATGATGTAAGAGGCTTAAACACTAATGATTCCCTGGTCCTTCACCTGTTCCCCACCCTTTACATGACATTATACCCCTGTACATCATTAGCAGCACCAGCAAAAAGTATTGATGGAATGAGGGTGGGTTGAGATGATGAAAAAGAGCAGATATACGGAGATTTATTCTCTAAAAACTGAAATGGATGACTATGCTCTCAACAACAAAAAAATGCAAGACAACAAATCAGGGGTGCGATATAATGGTCGGGGAAGCACTGACTATATGTACCACATCACCATCTCTGAATCCTCAAATCTTAAGAAGCTAATTTTCAGCTACGTTCAGTAATGATACCCTTATCTCAGTCCTCTGCCTCATTTTCTGTTCTCAGTTACCAGAGGCAACGAGCGGCCGGCGGGAGGCGGGGGGGTTAATTGACCCTGGGGGACATCAAATCCCTGACCTCGCATTTCTGCAGTCTGACAGTAAACACCTGCAGTAACATCTTAAATACTAGGAGGAATGAGTGAAAAAAAAGCCGCCAAAGTTAGACGATTAAACATACAAAGTTCATGTTGTACAAAACATAGTTCCCTCAAGACAAAGCGACAGCAAAGAATGAAAGCTTACTAAGTATAGACTCTAAAACATATGCATTTACTGTATTTTGTTTCAAAGGCTTGAACAAACCAAATAAGCAATCCCTCTATAGCACAGTGCTCTTCAAAAACTGTGGCATCACTATGGCGAGACATTTTTCTGCCACTTCTTCTTCCAGGTACAGGAATCCTAACAAGTGATCACCAAGAGAACAGAGTAATGAACAAATTTGAGCAGTGATGAGAATGGAATATTCATAACTGAGCACACTTATGCTCATGTCAATCAATACTGGCAATTTAAAGCAACGGAGATCTAAAGCACACAGGTGCCGTAGTGAGAAGACTCATATACTGCAAAAATGTAGAACCTGGCACGTGCTGGGAATATCTGAGATTCCAGCGGAGGGGTTTATTATGTGTTACTGAATGATTAGATTTGGGGATGGGGGGTGGGGAAGGGCGTTTCGGACCGTCTGCGACGCTTCTTCTGATCCCATGACCTCCTGCCGGTCGGTGCATTAAACACCCACTGCAACACAACAGGATATAACAAACCTCACCAAGTGCACAGTTTCTGCTTTATACTTATAAACTTCAAAGACATCTCACCGCTCTCTGGAACAAAAAACCATAGAATGAGAGAGACAGACAATATTACAGGATATGCTTCGGAGGAGGGCATTGTTTATATAGCGAATTGCCAATAAGAACCAAGACTATTTTGAGTCCATGAGTAATCTACATGGTTCAGCCCATAAACAAAACTATATTGCATTTCGTTTCCCTTTGAAATCCAATAACCGCTTCGATTTTCCGGGGGAATCTTGCGGCTGAAACCCGTGCCAAGCAGGCGTTCTGAACGACCTCTAGAACAAAAGCAAACCTCCCCAATTGATGGCTTTTGTCAGCTTAACTGCAGTGAACACAGGCAGCTAAGTGTTGTTCTTTACAGCGCAGAGAGTGTTCTCATTCATTAAAAACAGCGCCGCTACGATGCAGCAAACGAGAGCCATTATTGCCTATTTTTTTCTTTTGAGCCCATTCAGTTATAACATAGGAAAATGAAGACATGTTAATTTAATCAAAAATTTTTAAACATTTGCTCAAAATGGATAAAGCTAAAAATGTTCCTAATATTAATACTGTAAACAATGCATGTTAATGGGGCAGCAACAAGCAAATATTAACCCTTAAAAGACTGAAATCTCAAGAAATATATGATCTGAATGTTCTTTTCTGAACACTCTAATGTTGAGGTAAAAATCACAAGTAACGGAAAGAAATGTGATTGTTTGAGAACATAAAATAGGAATTTGAACAATTTGTGCATTATTTAGCTACACACACACATACACACAATTATAGTAAGCCCCGCAGCGTGGATTTGAACTCCAGTAATGCAAAGGCATTACTGTCCACGTGTGGGGAAGTGACGCACGACCGCAGGGTGTGGGACGCATTCGGATCCCATCTCATGGCACATCACATCGCCGTCTCTCGAGTGCCCTTTCCAGGGGCGGGACTACCGCCAACCCCCCTGGCCTAATCCCCCAATCACCATTTCTCACCAAACTCACGCAGCCTAATTACTGGACTTCAGTTGCATAAACATATTCGAGCCGCAACTTGAGTTTCAGTTTGTTTTTGTCAGGCGATGCTTAACTGTAGCTGTTGGCGCTGAAATCGGTGGTTACATAACGTGCAATTCTGCACATGCTGGAACTGGAGCCTCTGGTAAGAATCAGCAATGGGAAAGATAAACATGTGGGAAATCATGAGAACTATCACTGGCACGCACAGCGCACAGGTCCAGGTGCCTGAACTGCAGCTATTCGCCCTGCAGCGCAGCTATTCATTCTTGCACCTTTGCCAAATAATCAACCAATTTAGTGTAGAATAGCCTTCTTGTTATGAAGGCAAAATGAACCATGTGAAAAAGTAAAATGGTAAATACACAGTTTATAGCTCTCTAACAACAACTCAACAGAACTCACAACATTTATAAGTCAATAACAGAGGTCCCAGCATATAAAAAACATATCCCAATCTTATTTATGTTGGCAAAATCCTGCTGAGGGACCTAAATGATGGGCATGTACACTATGTCCTGATGGTAGAGGTTCCTGACAGCTGTTTGTTGTTATGCAGTGTTCCACGCTTCAGGGCTTCAGAACTTCTGTATCCCGCGTAGAATTTGGACTCAACCTTTGAATTACGGGCCCAGTTCTTGGAACATTAAACCGCACAGCAGCACAATGCTGATAAAAATCATTTCCTTTCAGCTTTTGCATTGCCAGCCGTTCATATTTCAGCTAACTCAAATTCAATGCGTTACATAATCAGTACACTGACTGTAGAATACACTCAGACTTTACACTCTATGTGTCATAGAACTCCTATCCACAGCCACTGATACAACTGGCATAAGTTCCCCTGGGGCAAAAAGGATGGGTCAGGTCACTTTTCAGGGTCAAGACATATTGATTCAGTTCGCCTCCTAACCTGGAATCGCGCTATTTAATTCCATGTGAGCCAATATACTATATTTCACCACTGTGGGGACACCAGAAATGGAATAGTATGTATGAGTGGGGCTAACCAGCCAATCAGCTGAGCATCAGAATTCGGTTAAGCCAGGGAGAAAAGACTAACAGTCAGCAGCCCTCATGAAAAATTACTTTAGTTTCAAGCTATAGTTATCCTACTGTAAATGGATGGTATTTCCACCACCATGGTGCTGTATTGGTATAGTTATACTATATTTATTCAAACCACAGCAATACAGTTGTGTGGATTGTAGTAATATCATCGTACTGTTGACAGTGGTAATATAATAGTTACAATGTCATGGCTATAGCACTACTCTAGTTGTACTATGCAAGATGCAGTAATACTATAGTTATGCCATTATTAAAAAGAAATAAGTAAAGCATGTTTTCATAAGGAACGTTATAGCCCCAGAAGCCACAGTTAAAACACAGACCTCTTCCTTAAATTTCCTATTCTGTTTAAATGAAATATTGAATACCAGAATTACAAAAAAATTACTTATTCCGCTATTCTGTAGCTGCATGTCCATAGTATGTTATTGCATGTAAGCGCTGAGTCACAGCACTCATAATTGATGGTGGGAATCAGACCTAAGGCTAGGCTTAGGTTAGGATTAGGGAGGACTGGGTTATTCAGTGCATCCAAAGTCCTGTTTCAGTGTAAATAGATGAGGGAGACACAGCAGGGACACGTCGGTCTGATGGTGATCACACACGCAAAAAAAAAAAGAAAAGAAAACACGTTCTTTATATGAAGGACCAAAACAATGACCACAATGATAAAAGAAACAGGGATAGGGGATAGGATATAAGATCAATGCTCCATTTACCATATTGAATATGAAGAGTTTGCTTCCAAAGTGCAAAAAATTACAAAAATTGAAATAATGCCATGGAGCGATAGCCCTGTTTCTTACAACTTCTGCAAAACCTGAAGGACCAAAACAACGGCCACTGAGATGAGATGAGATGAGATGAGATGAGGGATAGGATGTGAGATCAAGGCTCCATTTACAAAAGTTGAATATCGTCTTTGCTTCATGCAGGCCGCATGGCTTCGCTCAAAATCTGCATCTGCCGGCGTCTGAGGCCTATCGTTACAGTTTCATCGCGCCAGGATGGACCCTGTGAATACTCACCCCAAATGTGTGAGCCAGTAAAGTTCGCAAGAAATGAAAATGGTGCGAGTGTATTTCCCAGAAAAAGCCGGCAGGGGCTTTGTCATGCGGCGGCTCCAGAAAGCGTCCCCGCCGTCACTTCAGGGAAGCACAAGGCCACGGCAGCGGGGGCCGGAACCCTGACTGACAACCTCATCAGATCTGCCGGCCAACAGGTTTAATGTAGTCAATGGCGAGGACACTCAAAACAATCTGTAATGTATCAGCTTATCAGTTCATTAACCAAGAACCCAGCCACCTTTCTCGAGCATTCAAGGAAAATGTGCTTGTATCCTCGAGCAAGATGAGTAATGTGAATTACTGCAGCATATACTCATCTGCGGAAAGATATACTACATAAAATAATCAAAGCTGTGCAAGATGATCTGTATAAAAATGACTGCCAAACCTCTGGGATGTAATGTTTTGACGATAGAAAGATCTATAAATAAGATGAAAACAGAAGTGGCATTTAAATAAAAACACTAATCAAATTTCAATGGATTCAATACTATCGCATTACATGTTTTCAATGGATAAAGTTTTGAATGCAATGAACAGTCCAAAATCGTTATGTATGGGTGGGTTGCTGGGCATCTCATCCAGTGCAGGCACTGGGGAAAGAGACAACAGTCTGGCCTAAAACAGACACCCGGCCACGTAGAGCTTTAAAGTGAGAGATCGAACTGGCGCTATATGGACCACAGAGAGCTTTAGCCTGAATTACCTTTCCTAATCGCTCACCACAGCTCCCATCCATTTAAGAGCATAGCAAGGTGTTCTACGCACGGCATATTCCTCTCCAGCAGTGGACCCCCTTGTCCCAAGCATTTTGGCCCCAAACAATCCAGTGTCCACCCCTTACCCTAGGGGTGAAGGCACCCCAATTTGCACCCACTACTGTCCAATAAACACAGCAATTGCTTAAGCTGTGGGCAAGTCCTTCCACAGCTCATGTCTGCTCAAGCTCGACATGCTGACTGCGTACCACAGCTCGAATCAAAGATGAATTCCCCTCAGCTGTCGAGAGGTCTTAAAACGGCCAATTACACCTCTGAGGAGACAGGCCTGAATGCTATCGCCGTCTCATAAGACAACCGCACTGTCAGAGCCAGGAGACGAAGTGAATAAACTCACGTATTAACTAGAACAGCACTTCCGTGACACTTACATCACCTCCAACAATGAGCAGGAAGAGTAGGGGGGGTGAACATGGGACAAACTTCAGCTTTATCCGGCACCATAAATTTCTCTCGGCACGCTGGGGGACCGTTTCAACAAACAAATGTTCCTTCAGCAGGACACGATGGAGAATGCAGGCTGGTGGCTTTCCATCGCCATAATGACACGAGGCCTCTGGAGCTGTTCTTTTCAAATGAAGCGGAAATCAGAAATCCATTAAAACGAGGTAAAGGCAAAGTGGATTAAGTGCATCTGCATTACAGCCTTATAACTGTGCAGGTACTGATGATTTCTGAGAAAACAGCCCTGTAACGATAAAGATAAAACCATATATAAACAAGATCCAGGAACGCTGCACCTTCTATGGGCCCAAGCTCAATCAAGATGGACTGGCTCATTGGTCTCAGCGCGCGCACCATAAAGGCTGTGTCCTTCCCGCAGGGTTCCATTCCGGCTCAGGTCATTTGCTGCATGTCTTCCCCCATTCTTCTCCCCAACATTCCTGTCTCTCGACACTGTATAACTGTCAAATAAAAAAGGAAAAATTCCCAAAAAAATAATCTTTGAAAAAAAAAAAAGATGGACTGAGGCAAAGTGGAAAACTGTCCTGAGGTCTAACCAATCAAAATGCGAAATTCTTTCTCCAATTCATGGATGCCACATCCTACAGGATGAATAGGGGAAAGATCATCCAACTTGCTAGGACAAGAGCATGGTAGGGCGCTGTCAGGATGGGGAATTGGAGTGTAAGTAATAGCTCAGTGATAATGGGGTCATTCCATGTCAAATGTCCAAATGGCTTCCACTTGACCATCTCAGATTTGGCAAAAAAAAAAAAAAAATCCAGTCACTGCATTTACCTCCTAATAAGAGAAATCCAAAATTTTAGCTTTCAACTCCTAATAGTTTTGTCATAAAAAAAATAGTTTTGCAACTAAGTTCCGGCCCTTTTTGAACAGAGATTTCTGAAGTCTAACTTGAGGAATGTGGACTTATGAATGAGTCCCTTTAGTTCATCATATATTTCTGAGTGCTTAAAGTTGCCTGAAAATTTTACTCTGCGCTCTGCGGTAGCATATTTGAAGGACTGTAAAAAGCATAATGTCAAAGACAGGGGTTTGGTATTGCACAGCTTCCCATAGATGTTGTGTATTTTGTATTATAATTCTGCCCCTGTCTTATGAATAATCTAGAAAATATTAATCTGATCGTTGGATCGTAATCGGGGAGTGGAATCTGAGTCCGGAGGGGGCGTGTCAGATGGAGAGCCCAATGCAGACATGACACGTGCATATGCTGCTAGAGCCAGTGTAACAGATTTTGTTCCCTACGGGCTTAAGAGTGCATCAAGGAAAATCACATTTTTATATTCAGCAGCAACAAATCGGATTTGTTCCATCCCCTATTAAAGAAATGACTCTGCTAATCAATTTAAAAGCAGTGAAGGGATCACAGCTGAGCTGCAGACAGTTAGCAATTTATTAATGTGTTTTTTCTTAATGTTTGTTAATTTATAGTAGATCTACGGATTAAATGTTAACATGCGTGCATTGCCAATCAATCTCCGATGATGTGGGGGTGCATTAATGTCGATGGCTTTGGTAACTTGCACATCTGCAAAAACACCATTAATGCTGAATAATATATACAGGTTTTGTGGCAACATTTGCTGTCATCCAGGCAATGTCTTTTTCAGCGAAGGCCTTTCTCATTTCAGCAAGACAATGCCAGACCACACTCTGCACATATTACAACAATATGGCTCCATGGTGAAAGATTCCGTGCGCTAAACCTGTCACTCAGTGAAAATATATATATGGTGTATTAGGAAATGAATAATATGACGAAGGAGGCCGCAAAGAGTTGGGAAACTGAAATCTAACATTAAAGCCATATATTTTCATGACACTGAATAGGGGGCTTAATATGCAGTTACCAATGCGTGCAATATATTTTTCAATGGACTCACCAAGATTTCATGCCTCTATGACAAACCGGAGGGGTTTGAAAGTTAACTGCCCCTTCACCAGCGTTGAAAAAACTACAAACTTCCATAAATATATATAACCAGAAGTCTTAAATGTCTTTTTCTGGACAAAAAACTCAACTATTGAATTAAAGTTAGAAAGTGTTTTTAGCAAGTTCAATCAAAATGGAAAGGATACTGGATCGCCACAGTTACCCTTCGCTAATTCTTCAGTTACCCATCAGTTACTACCTGAGGTCTTCCAGGCCTTTTTTTGTTCCTGAGCTTACCAGTGCATTCTTTCTTTTTCAAATATTTCCCAAATGGTTTATTTGGTCGCGCCTAAGCTCTTTGACATTTACCTGATGGGGTTGTTTTGATTTCAAACTTGGTCAATGTCCAGTCACTTATGGACATGACTGAACGTACCATCTAATGCACTATAAATAAATACTTTATCAATGACAATGATATTGGTGAAAGTAAGCATAGCATCCTATGATTCAATTGCAGCCAACAGACATGGCACAAGTCTCCCCCTACTGGCTGATGCAGCAAGAGGGCATGTGCACTCAGTATTTATGCAAGTTTTAACAAAGAATGCATGCATGTTCTACCAAAGAATTACAGTGAGAAAATCAGTGAGGGACATTGCTCAATATCAACCAGGAGAACGTTTCCAAAAAGCTTAGCAGCTAATCAAAGTAGCAATTTACATAATTTGACCATACATCGTCAACGGCTCTAACTACGCAAGTTTGCATCTGTGCTTTTGGGAAACGTAGCCCAGTGGCAGGTAGCAACAATTATTCAGTAAAAAACTCATCAATGCCCCCCAGTGAACTGGATCAATACTACATCTATAAAACAAACTCCCTTCCAAAGCATTAATTTATTTACCCTGCTTCATCAACAGAGCACACATCCTTTTATTGATGAGTAATGGGATATTTCAGAAAAGCTCATAAGCCTGTAATGTCTTGTAATTTGTGGACCAAATAGATTTGCTTTGAAGTGTTGTGTTTTACTAACCTGGATCACTGGAAACTAGCCCTGCTCCTGAAACTCCACAACCCTGTCAACTTTCATGTCAACAAACATCTTGCACATCTAACTATTTCTTAGTAGCTAAACGAATGCTCGCTAATGTGTTCTGTTCGGGCTCGAGTGCAATAGATTGAATGGTAGATCCCCAGGGCCATGATTGGTTACCATGGCAATAAATCTAAAAAGCACACAATCCCATCCTGCTGACCACATCATAACACACATAAACACTTGAGAGCCATTTCAGTGGTAATATTTACCGCATTGTGGAGAGAGGGGTCCCCATTAGCAAGGCCTGCAATCAGCACTTAGCTACTGCGGTCAGTGCAGGAACACATGGCAACATTTGGAGGAAGCCTCTCTCTTTAAAGAACGCTACTGCAGGGCGTGCGGTGCATCATTAATCAAACGTAGCTTTTCCCTAATGCGATATCTCGCACCAGTTCTTCCAGAGCAGGACGTTGTGTAATATGAATGCAAGCCTTCATCAGTCAGTTATTGTTTAAATTAACATACATTCGGTAGAACCCGCTTGCTTGAGGTTTCTCGACTTACGTCACCAGCTTTCCCTGAGCAGAACAACTTCCCCGCTAAGAGCAACTAATACAAGCTGATGGCCAAGATGGCAGCGATCATTTCTGGGCAGATAAACACGACTCTGGGTAAGATTAAGTGCTCATTGCTATGACAGAAAGAGCCTAACAAGCCGTACATGATTACTGTCAATTCCTATCTATCTTCTCCTCGAGTTTCTAAAAATAATATTGAACGTGCTCATTATCTGTGTGCAAGCTCTTCATGGACAACAAAACAAAGTACATTGTGTCCACATTAGAAATGTAAGAGACTGCAACTAAATTTCTTAACCACATGGCAATCTGTTTACTAGAGATCCAGAATAAGAGAAAGAAAACATAGTTTAAAGATACAATAAAACATAAATTTTGTCATTATCGTTCCTCATTATGTTTTCCTCAGTGTAGACGTACACACACGTAAAGGGACTACTGTTTTAAGTGATGAATTTAGTGACATTCAGAAATGGCAATTTTCAATTTGTGAGAATAAGCAAATCAGTAAGCTCAGTAGAAGTCATCAAAATCTTGATTTGGGATTGGACTAAAATTCTAAACAATGACCGGGCTTAGTCTAATTCCTTACACCGGCAATAAGCTTGACTGTAATGTCTATATTGTCTGCACTTGCTCGCCAGCAATATTCAATTCTCAATCGTCTCTCACGAAATCACCACTGCTGCATGTAAATCATATGTCATTTAGAACAACTAAAGTAATGAATGGGTATTCATAAGTTAACATTTTTTTTCATGTTTTCAGACTGCGCACAGCTGCCTCTCATGACCGATAAGAACTTCATGCTCATCAAGCCCTTCTGCAGTGTTAATTTAACTTTGAAATAATGATCACCCCCACCCCCAAATCACCCTATCACCACACCCCCCCCCCCGCCCCACCACTCCCACCCATGCCTTCCACAGTCGTCAAGTGTCAATCAAAAATCCAGGTGACTAAAGCACCCACACCATTCCCATTTCCTCTTTCTCATCAAATACAATAAGGCCTAATTTCATTATCTCAGGCACAACAGGATTATGCCAAAGTTTGCAGCTAGAGACCAGCACTGATGTGATAGAGATAGAGATGGCGGGAGGGAAAGAGGGTGAGAGAGAGGGAGAGAGGTAGCAGTGGGTAAACAAAAGTGACCTTTATTACATTTACCAACAGGCACCATTAAGCTAATCAGTGCTGAATACAGGAACTGAGTCGAGTCATAGGTTTTCAAGACACAACACAAGCAGTTTTAACAGGCAGAATGCCACTTTTTCTCCTCAGTCTGTGGCTCGGTCCATCAGAGTGCCAGAATCAGGCTGGGTCCTCAAATCACAGCTTTAGTGGCCAATATGAACACTAAAAGGTGAGTAAGAGATGTGTTTCTTCACCAACAGGTAATAATCACCTGACCTACATAACAGGGGGGGGGGTGGCTGAGAGAAATCATCGTATTTGTCATTATGGTATTGTTAAGAAAACTGTAACAAAAGCTAGTTATAGTATAGGCTTGCTCCATTCAGCTTGCGCAGTAAAATGATTGCCCTTTTCCCAATTAGATTTGAGGACATGGATTGGCTGAATTTATGTCATTCATTTGTATTTAATCTACTATTGGCTAATCTGCTGCACAAACCCTCCTCCTGTGGGTCCCTCGACTGTTGAGATAAGCAGAGCAAATGTGCACGAAACTCGCTCATATATTAATATAATGTATAAGACTGGTTGGTTCTAAGAAGCATTCATCACGGTTTGGGACAGTGTCAGGATATATATGGGCCAGTTTACTTTTAGAACAGTGGATTCTATCAATCACTCTGCAATGAATACCAAAGTAGTGGGCATAAATGGATGAAGTGTTAACACATTTCAGAACTGACAGGCAAACTCCAGTGTCTGAGTTAAAATCCTTGGCCCAAATAATGCTTAGATCATCAGAAGCTGAACCCTGACATGTTAAGAGAATGGTACACAGCTTTGAGATTGTACCCTTAAAGTGAGGATTTGTGTGAAAAATTATATGCACCAAGGTAGAAGAAGGGATTGCCAGGAACACAGAGAGGTGTTAAAGTTTTGGATTTGTAGATATCTAAAAAAGTGGGTTCTTGTTAATTTGAATAAGATAATCGATCAAAGGATACAACTAAATCATCAATGTCGAGGTGCTTTATGGAGGCAATCCCATGATCTTCCCAAACTTTATTTGCCCTATCAGTGATAGACTGAGGAAACAGAGGGTTGGATAGGAGAGGTATTGCCTGAGAGCCACAGTTTTTCTTTTCCAGATCAAGGCAGTTTTAATTATGATGCTACTGGAGTAAGTGGTTGGTGATCAGGTTGAGGGGAGGCAAGAGAGAGATACCATAGAGGAGGGTCCGCAAGAGCCTTCCTCAATCTGCAGCCGCGGTGGAGGTTGACTGTCGACATGATGCCAATATAATATGGTTAGATTTTTTGCAGCCCAGCAATAAAAAAAAACAAAAGTTAGCTGGTGCCAGACCATCCATTTCTTTGTGGAGTGCCTTTTGAATTCCGTTCCATAGAATTCCATAGGGTTTACTGTTCCATATAAACTGAGAAATAGAACTACCAAGTCAATGAAAAAAAAGCATTTTGGGATGGATAAGATGCAAAAAAACTGGCAAGCACATGAATTTTTACACAATTTATCCAGGCAGCGAGAGCTAGAGGTAGAGCCCAGTGGAGGAAGTCTTGGGTGAACTGATTGAGCAACAGGGAAAAATTATGTTTAAACAAATCCGCATAGTTCTTAGTCACACAGATGCCCAGGTATTTAAGTGTCCAGAGAGGTTTTAAATATCTACTGCACAAGGGGATAGTGTGAGGTATCGTTCTGGAACCAAATGCAAAACCAGAAAGTTTCAGCAAAAATTTTGTAGTTTTATTGAAGCTGGGAGGTTAACCCCCACAGGGCAGAAGGCAACGGTACAGAGTCCACAATCCAAAATCAGAATACCAGGGACGTAATCCGAACTGTACACAGGGCAGCAAACACTAAACTCAGAGTCGGGCAAAACAGGTTCGATACACAAGCATGGGTTTGTCAGAGAGTCCAAAGCCGAAATCCAGTGGGAAGTAATCCGAACCGTTAACAGGGCAGCAAACACAAAACTCGGAGTCGGGCAAAAGAGGTACGGTGCACGGGCAGGGAAGTATCAAATAATAAGCCAGAATCAGAATCCGGGATGTTCCAGTCAGAAGTATAACAATAAGAGTACAAGGCATCAACAATCGCAGCACAGGGAAAACATTCTGACAAGAGCTGTGAGTGAAATGACTGCTTAAATACACGTAGGGGAAGTCACATGCTATGATAGGGAACAGGTGAGTTGGATCAGACTAATTACAAAGGAATGAACATGAGGAAGTTCCTGATTACAAGAAATTGGCAAAAGCCAAAACGCGGACAGGGATCACAGAGGCAGCCTACCGACAAACATACGGCTCCGGTTAGGGAGTTCCACCGTGCACAGAGTGAGAGGCTAGAGCAGACTAGAGACTAGAGCTAATGTGCAGCTATACAATCCCTAGTGCTTGTTAGTAAGTTAGAACTATAAACAATGTTAGTCTTGGTTAATAAGTTTAACTTAAACAACAAACTGTTAGTATTGTTAGTAATATTGAAAAGCAAGGTGAAGGAAGTAAACGAGATTGGAAGGAATGGTTGAAATCCTAGAAACCCTGAAATCACCCGAAAGTGTGGCACACAATACTGGGGCAGTGAGCGATCACATGACAAAAGACCAGACACGGGGAGACAAAGTGCAATGCATGGTATGAGACAAAACATGGACCGGAAGATAACTGCAATGGAATATAGAAGACATACACAGACAAAGCAAAAACAAAACATAGCAAGCTATCTAAATCACAATACAAAATACAGAGCATGGTCAGACAAAGCAGAATTCATAAACATGGAAGTTAGGCAGAAACAAAAACATAGTCAGGCAGATCAGGATCATAACAGATAGGCTGTGGCTACAGCGCTGTAGGGCATGAGTTCACTTGAAAATAAAAAAGTATTTCATAACCTGAAATTCGACCATAAACCTTTCTGTAGAGATAACGCGAAAGGAAAGGACCGTCTAGGTTAGAGATGAAAAACAAAAGGTCATTAGCGTACCAGGCCAATTTTCGATACACACTTCCTATTGAGATGCTCTGAATCTGACGAGACCTAAAGACCACTGCCAGTGATTTGATGGCAATAACAAACAATAGTGGAGGAAGTCGGCAACCCTCCTGAGTTACACGTTTGAGGAAGATGTAGTCAGAATAATCGTTGTTTGTACATACACACGCTTGGTGGAAGCATACAGAAGTTTAATCCATGAGACAAATTTGTCACCGAATCCAAATCTCTTCAATGCATAAAACAAGAAGGACCGTTCTACCCGGTCAAATGCTTTCTCAGCATCCATGGAAAAACCTAGTTCAGGGGTATCACAAGAGGAGGGTGAGTATAATATACCTAATATTCATCTAATGTTGTAAATGAGTGTCAGTCCTTTAAAAATCCTGTTTGGTCTCTGGAAATGATAGCTGTCAAAACAGACTCTAACCGTCTCACCAACATCTTAGCCAGTATCTCGATGTGTGCACCAAGCAAAGAGATGGGATGATAGTTACCGCAACAGATCTTTGTGCTTTTTAAGAATATAAAAGATGGTGGCCTAACACAGAGTGGCAGGAAGTATGGCAGACTGTAATGGTTTATTAAACACATTCAAAAATAATGACGATAGTTTGTCAGCAGATGTATTTAAAAATTTGATATGGAAACAATCAGGATGTGGAGATTTCCCTGTCTGCATTGACGCAACAGATAATTTAATTTCACCACCTGTGAAAGGTTTATACAGCTCAGAAGATGCGGTAGCCATTGTTTTTTTGAATGACAAATTTGTAAATTATCACTCTTGGTTTTGTTGTCAACCAATGCTTGCTAATAAATGAGTTGCTAAACACGAAGCTTTTCCAACAATTTTTGAGCTTCCAAGTGATGATATGGCCATTCTGTACATTTAAAATATTGCCACAAAAGAGCACTCTCAGTTCGGTTTAATTGGTCCCAAAATGGCCTCCAAATATAAGTTGTCTCAACCATCTCAGTATAAGGCTCTGGGAAGGGAGGCATCCTATCATCCTCTATTGGCCAGACGCCACTGTATATGAGATTACAAAGCGCAGGTATGACAAATGAAATGTGTGAAAACTTATTTTAAAATATCTGTATTTTTAAAACAAATTCTTGGATTTTTATGAAACTTGGCTCTGCCCCTCCCCTAGTAACCCAGATTGTTTGTGCAAAATTTGGAAACATTGCAAGGCTAAATTTTTTGACATATCAGTTGTAAAAAAAATGCCGTTGGGAAGATGAAAGGATGGACAGATCCTTTGTGTTACTACATACCCTCGCCCTTTCGGGTTGAGAATATAAAACTCAATCTCATCTTTCAATCTGCTGAACGATGTAACCCAAAAAAGCAAGAGGTGGGACTTCGGGGACTTGCATTGGAAATCCCATAATGCAGATACAACTACGGGGTTAAAAGGTGAGTGCAGTAGCCTTCAGGAATCCCCTTTTTACTCCCAAACAAAGTAAAAGTCTGCTTCAGCCATTACAGTCATTAAGACTGTCTATTAAATTGAATTCCCGCATAAATGCAAAAGTCCTCTTACAGCAATTCACGTTCCTTTTGAAATCAGTTTTTAAACCCTCCTATAACCAATTTAGTCTAGCCTGCTGGGGGGGCTGGAATGTTAGGACTGTAAAATTGGACTTAGTGAGCATTCTTCTTAATTGAAAGAAATGTGTTGACTCCTGAAGAATGTCAGTACTCCATCAAGGTCTCATGTACCCATAGGAAAACACCAGGCCCCCCGCAGAGCCATACATGTGAGACACTGGCAGGGGGAGCGAGGGGACCTGATCTTACTTCCTGGTTCACTGTTTCTCTCTGGTCTTTGCCTCCCTCTTCCTCCATCTTTCCCAACTTCTGAAGAGGTTAGTCTCCCCCTCGCCGATTTAATACTGCCCCCCCCTCCCCCCAAATAAGAAAAACAAAAAAAACAAAGAACTGGAAGGGCACTTTGAAGAGCACATACCTCGAAATTGCCACTTATTTCACCAATTGTGGTCACAGGGTCCATCCCTCATGTAATAACAACCCACCCACAAAATTTCAGAGATATTTGTTTATTATTTTTTGAGTTATTTTGTACACAGACAGACAGACAGACAGACAGACAAATTAACCCCGGCAAAAAGGCAACCTCCTCGGCAGAGGTAACTAACACGATCTAAGAGCGATGTGCACTATATACACTGTAATAAGATACTCTTCTTTCTTATGGCTGATATAAACATGGACATAAACTAGTCATTTTTAGCCATATGTGTTGCTGGAAAAGATGTCACCATAACAAAAAAAGCCTTTGAAATGGAACAGGATATATTATGCATGCTGCTGTCTGTTAACAATCCATTTCCTTCAGGAAGGACCTAAATTTTGTCCAAGCGTGCAGCAAATGTGAATGAGCTATTTAACCCCAACAAAACGGCATCATGTCCAATAGTACTGCAAAGCTGCTGTCAGAGGAATATTACTGGCACAGGGCAAATCTAGGTGCAATATCACGCAAGAAGGCAATTGACTTCAGCGTGTCACCTGTGCAACACATGTGTCTGAGAAGCATGCTGTCACGTGCCTGCGCTGTTCTGGGATCAGCCAGCAGCTGGCTGCTTCCTGCATAAAACCAGCTGCTGTCAGATCTTCAACTATTAGCGCAGCAGGTTTGTGCAGAACCCAGCCAAACCAGACTGAACCCTGAGACAAGCCAATCGGAAGCTGAAAAGGCCCACTGCTAGAGATTAGATACATGCACTCACCGACAGATGCACGGACCGACGGACAGATTGTCGGACATGGCCGGAATCAATAAACCCCTCACCCATCTGCTGGGTGTCGGAGAACTAAAATGCAACTGTGAAAGGCCACTGCAAGTAGTTTGGGACATATTTTACTGGGACATAACTGAGGTCAATTTCAGGAGTCTAACCTCTCGTATACAAGTCCTGCAGAGGTTGAAGGTCAATTTCAAAACTTGCATTGGGCTCCTTGACCTAAATTTAGTCAGTGTTGATGAGCTGCATTAAAAGATCAGACGATTTTTAACATGGTTAAAAATGGCAATAAATGGTCATGGTCATGGGGATAAGGTCAAAGGTCACAAGACAAAACATTCAAAAGGCACAACAGTGTTGGAGATCTGCTCTGGATAGAAAAAAAAAAAACACTGAAAGAGGTCATTGCTCAATGGTCAGAGGTCACAATAAAGGTCAAAGATATAAGGCTTTGGTAAAGATCATAAAGTCAGAGTAAAATGGTAAGGCTGCTATTGTTTCGGAGTAATGGATCCAGACGGACCCATGCATGCAAGCACATGCCCACGGACAAGGCCTTAATCAACAGTCTCCCGACCTGTTCTTCAGGTGGCGAGAGACTGATGAATGTTGACTGAATTTTATTAGTCAGGACTGAAAAGAATGTTCTAAATGGCTCATGCATATGCAGTGGAGCTGTAGAATGGTCATGGTACACTGACAGATATCGTAACTTGCTAAAATCAGTAACCCAGATATCCTCTTGAGACTTTGTTGGAAAAAGGCTTATTTTAATTATTCTGACCTAATACGAGAGTCAGGCCAGCTGATTTTCTAAAAATATGACACAATTTTTCTGAATGTCCCATGAGGTGTAGGTTGCAACTATGAAGTACATAGTTTTCCAGATGAACAGACGCTCCTGACCCCTCGGAGGCACAAAAGCCATCTAAAGGCCCATTCGCACCAAGAGCGAATTTACATGCGGATTATTCGCACGGATATTTATGAAAACTTGTAAGGGTAAAGCTTGCACACGAAGGCGGAAGTTTCATGCGGCAGAAAAAACATTCGCACGAACTTAGGCCACTTTCACACGGGACGCGTAACAAATTTTTCGCTTGACAGATAACATTCAAAGTCAATGCAAGGACGCGTCTTTGCATTGACTTTGAATGTAATCTGTTGTGCGAAAAATTCGTTTTGCGTCCCGTGTGAAAGCAGCTTAAGGATGACGTTACGCACTTGGTTTGAGAAATGACATTCACAGGTTGTCTCACTAGTCTTACAGGCTTCTCTGGTTTCAGTTCAGCACAATTCCACACTGATTTTTTGTTGGCTCTACTGCATCTTCCTCATCATTTCACCCAAGCATTTAAGTACATGCCGGTCACCAATTAACATAGACTATGTTGTTTGCCAGCCAAACTGACTATAGAATGGGCAATGTATTCCGACCATAAGGACTGATTACAGACCCAAGCAGGTTCAAATCCAGTCATATTCTCTTAGGATGATCAGAGGCAGGCATGTCCATTCCTCTTCCGCACCGAGAGATCGATTTTTACTCCATTGAGTCGAGTCAAATATAAAAGGCTATTCTCACTGCAGGCGATCCTAAGAAGAGACCATTGTAATCTACAAATCAGACACTGCCTCATCGTTTAACGCACAGGATATAAGGTTTTCGAGTTTTTCCACACAAAATACTGAATAAACCTTGGCTCTTCCACAAAGAGTTTTTCCCCCGCTGGACCTGCACTTCATGCTCATGAATAGCAGCAAGGCCGTGTTAAGCTCCACACAAGGACAAGGTTCTTTTTACAGCTCAAAAATCATGAAGAGGAGATAATTTGCTCACCTGCAGCACAAGTTTTAAAGGTTCTCTCGGCTTTTGCATACTGCAAACTCGCCAACTTGGAAATACAGTTCTTTTATGTCACGCAAAGTAATAAGTATTACATATGCACACCACCTGATGCCACAGTATAACTTAGACTATGCTGTTACTGTTTTACATCCAGAATTGTGCAGTACGCAGTACTGACGTTTTTGTCCAGATAGGAGTGCCTGCTAAATAAGCAATTCAAACTTATTTGAATTGTTTTGAATTATTATTCAAAACAAAATGATGGTAGATCATGGCAAGTGCACAATGGGGAAGAGAGATATTTCTGGGCAATACTGAAGGAGAATGCTGGGCATTTTCCCGGCCAATTCCACAGCACTGTTTTTAGATAACCCGACAATATCCTACCTTTTTCTCCCCAGTGAATTACATTTCAACAATGGCAAAATAGTAGGAAACATCTGACTGCAATTAATTTATTTCAGTTCTCTCAAGATTCTTCCAAAGTATTGAAAAACAAAGGAAAGAAAGAGGGGGACAGAAATTTCTAGAATGTGATGTGTATGGACTATGGGTACAAATGCTGCACATTTCCCAGTACTACTTCTTAACTGGGAGAGCTTTTCAGAGTCCTGTAAAATGGCCGGCCACAGTTGAGACGGTGCTGGAAATTCACCAAGTGCTAGTGGCACACAATCCTGTCATAGCTCATAAACCTAAGCCTGTACAAATATTGCTACGCTAACACGGGAACAGGGTCCCTGCTGTGCCACCCAGGTCTGACTTATTCCCAGAGATGCATAAAAACACATTGAGAAGTATGCACATCTCAAATGAGCGCACAGGAATGCCCTTTCAGCCAATGTCACCCACACCTCCCCAATACTGCAGTGTATTCCACAGGCTGCAAACGACAGACTTCCTACCTTTTCCTGCAGCAACACCGCACGCGAACAGCGCTAACAGTTCCCCCCGGTATTACATGCTCAATCTTAACTGTAGCGAGGGGAGGCACAGCACATTGAGTAAGAGGGTTTCTGGGACTTGAACTTGTGACCCCAGAGGTAAAACATCCGTCACACAGCTTCGCTGCGGCCCACTAAATGCGCCGTTGCACGCAGGTGTGGTAGCCAGGAGTGTCTGACCCTTGCAGACGGTATGGCACAGATAATATACAGTAACGCATGTGGCTAATGAGTCATGGGGCTGCGTGTGCACATTTAAAAGACGCTGAGGAAGAGGGGGAGGGAGGAGTGGGGGGGGGGGGTAACTGCACGTGGGACCTGAGGAGATGCAGGCATGTGAACGCGGCTCCAGACAGATCGATGAAGGGGAGCAAACAATTGAATTAGCGAGGAGGATGAGCGGTGGCAGATTAAAGAAGCCATGGAGCGGGGATGGGGCGGGGGGAGCGGATGGGGGGGCGGGGGGTGGGGGGGTGACTCAACAGGCGGTAATGAGAGGCGCTCCTCTGCACGTGCAGCCGTGAGCAACCCAGGCCGGCTCGCTCTGCGCCTGCGCCATCCCAGGCCAGCCCATGGGCAGCAGTTGGGGGCCTTATCTTCATGCGGGACACCACTGAGAAGTGGGCAACCTGGACCTGCTTTCCCAGGCACTGACACGACACAGTCGCCCTCAATTCTAGACATGAAGGCAGAGGATTCAGGACACAGTCATACAGTCACATCCAAGGCACAGTCTGGATGTTAACAGCATCCTCCACATTGTCCACACTCGCATCCCAAAGAGTCGCATCCAGAGGCGTAGATTTGGGTAGGGATTGGGTCGGGACATGTGCTGACCAACGTTTGAACATGACAAGAATATCCCAACCAATATTCAATCAGAGGGGAAAACGAAAGAAACGCAACACTGTAAATGTAACATGCGCTAAATGTCCCCACCAACTCTCTGATTAAACCTTCACCCTTTGCCACATCCTTCACAGAAAAATGCTCCCCATTCGCATTACATTCATCTCTTTCAAAGCAACATCCTCCACAATCACGTCCTTCATATAAACCAATTTGCACAACCACATCCCACATAATAGCTTCTCTAGAAACACTCTGACAGTCATATCCTCTCTGCTAGCGCCGTAACATAAAGTGTGCAGCTATATACCAGACACAGTGGAAATATTCATGGCAAAGTTTACCCCTCACTGGACAGTGCAGCTCTTTGCGCACCCAAACTAAAGCCAAACTAAAGGCTCCCTTTCAGACCTTTGGCAGCGAGGGTTGGGTGGATCTTTGAGGTTTGCTCGATCAAGCACTTATTGTGCCTTCGATTAAACATTACATACTAACACAAAAAATTCCTTCAGACCACTTTAAGGGCTATTCAAGTGTTTTGGATGTGTTATTTGGGAACAAAATTACAAAAAAATTCTCAGAAAGATTCATCTTCATAAAATGATAAATAAAAAAAAAATGCTGGTTTCAGAGCACCCAACACAAATATCATACGTTATGATTGTGACATTTGAGAAAACCATACACTAAACAAAAATTCCACAAACATGCAATATAATTCAGGAAGTTTCATATCAAAATAATGTAGAAAGCCTGGAGAACATAAAAGTGAAATTATATTTAGCAGCACAATGGATCTGCTACCAGTGTGTACTGTCACTTTTTTAAACATTCTCTGTAATGGTAATTACAGTCAGTTTTGTTAGTCCTATGGTGCAATGCAGTCTGCACTCCAAGCCATACAACCTAAGAGTAAAAGTAAAATAACTTCATTTTTCATGCTCAGGTAGACATTACCATGGCATTGCCTTGAATAAAAATCACACCCTTCCCCCTGTGGGCTCGCACCTTTAGAGACACAATCAGTGCTTCTTCGGGCTAATTGATTGATTTGTAGAAACATTCAGAAACATAATACACTGCTGACCATGGAAGTTATGGCAAAGATTATTTCATAACCTCTGGCCATCCTACAGCTGGTACATATATCAAAGCAACCATAAGTCCCTTCCAACCTCCCCTCCATCTTTACCCACCCAAACTAAGCACCGAGCTACGTGCGATTAAGACATGGCTAATGGTGGCCTGCAGGTAGACTGCTAACAAATGGCCAGCAGAGGTTCACAGAGGGAAAGCTTTGCAATCCAGAGACACTGAGATGGGTGAGAGAGCAATATTTATTTGAATGGCTTCTCTCAGAGGTGTAAGTTAATAAACCTTACGCCTGAGGTCAGGGCGCAAACGTATATACATACGTATATATAAGGATGGGGTTGATCCACTTCATCACAACCAAATTTCCCCACACAAACTCCGTTAGAATGAGATGAAAATGTGAGACTTAATGGGCTCAGTGATTCTTGAAATTTCAATAGGTTGTGCCCATGCTTGAGCTCCCAAAGTCCTGCTTTAGAAACAGGATGTTACAGGTTGGAAACGCTGAAAATTGATGCCCCTCATTAGTCACATGGCGGAGAGCTTTATTGACCAATCCTAGCCTCCGTCCATCCGGTTATCCATGGTGAAATAATTTCTTTGAGATGACACTTTGCAAGAAATTATCCATTATGACAAGACAGAGTTGTAGTCGAACCCTCCAAGTCCAAATCAATGGTGCACGAGTTCAAGTCTGTGTCCCTTTCACTTTCTGAGTCCTCAGTATCTGAGGTCGAGTCCGAGTCCTTATGAAACAAATTGAAGCCCCAGGTCATTTAACAGCACTATAGCAATATATGAAGCAGATTATCAGTCTACTATTATTATCTTGTAATAAATATCATACTGCCATTTCCACCTGGTGATGTGTTTGTGCTTTAGGTTGCGTCTTGCAATCAGAGTACAAGTATGACACAATTATTCCGATTGTGTTTTGAAGTGGCAAAAGATGCAATATAACAAACACAATATGACATCAGTCACATGACTAGTAAACTTCAGGCTATTGGGGGTTTAGTATCGTACCAATTGTTCTGGCTGTATGCAGAGTCATAAATTCATAATGCAATCACATGTATGCAATTAATTATGCATAAACTGAATCAGAACAATCTATTTCAAATCTCTGAAGAGCAAGCTATCAGGAAAGGGATCAAAGGAATACAAATCAATATTGACATATAAGACGTCAAATTTCAATTAAAAAATCCTTGATGGTGGTCTCCCACCATCTGGGGTCTTGAGTCACTGTGGTCAATAAAGATCCTATGACAATGATCGATAAGAGTAGGGGGTTCCCCGGTGTCATGGCTAAATTCCCAACCTGGCTCTTTCTACCTGCCACCTAATCATCCCCTGAGCTGATTGGCTGTGCAACTTGTCCTCTCTCTTTCCACTTCAAGCCCCCAGGACTCCGTTGAAAAAGATGCCAATCTCAACGGGACTTCCCTAGTAAACCCCTTTGCACAGAATACAAAATTATGCCAAATTTTCCTGTTGTGCGTGAGCCTATTTAAGAGCAGCTGACTGAGAAAATCAGCCATGGGGCCTGAAAACATGGAAAGTGACATCTCACTGATTTTGATGAAAGTTTGTATGAACAGTACTTGGCTCGTCAACAACTTTCCCCAAATATTTCAGCATAGCATTTAGTGGTTGCCATGGAAACCAGTCTTGTATTTTTTAGCTCAAATGTGCCTGTCAGCCAGCAATAAATAAGCGCAAATTTGGCATTTCTGAGGGCAGAAAATTTTTCATAAAAGTGCAGTTCAAAAAAGTTTTTTCTACATAAGCATGAAGCATGCTATACCCGTCATAAAATTTGCTCGCATCGCATGTATGATGTGCTTGGAGGAACTCAAACTTTCCGAATTTTGTCCATTTCCAGCCTGCTAAACAGGCGATTATACCGTGCAAACGGTTTTAACATTGTTTTATTGGTGCGTGTTTTGTAACTCACGTCAAGTCTTGGCGGTAAACAATCTGAAGATGTCACCACACAGCTGCCACACCAACTAGAAGTTAAAAACAAGACAAAGTGAGTTGTTTTTATGTTGATAGTATTGCTTTACTGCAAAACCTGGGGGTTATACTACCAAGCTGGTTTTGTGATTAAGCCTGACTTCAGCACACAGTAAAACCGGAAACTCTTCAAATCTGGAACACGGACTAATGTAAAGTGCTTTTCCATGTTTTACTGAAGCTTAAAGTCAGGCTTAATCACAAAGCCAGATTCGTAGTATACCCCCCTGGTAACGTACTTATGTCATGTAAACAACAATATAGATGACAGATTATCGTTTTCTTGCTGGACCCTACTACCCGAGCAAAGCTGAATGTACTTTGCTGACAAGATCGATTGAGATGGAAAGAGTGCATCTGTGAAATCGTAATTTGCAGTGGCGGTTGGTGGACAGAGAACAAGGAGGGCGATAAACATGTCTTTGAACTGCTTATTAGCCTTGATCTGTTTTCAGTCAATTTCCCCGGTAAAAGACACTTGAACTCTCCCCTCTCAGGTGTAGCTAATTGTCTTCGTTAAGACGAGAAACCAAACGCACCAGTTGAACGCAAAAGAGAGCGCATTTTAATCTTTTTCAATTAAACAATCATTACACACAGGTTTGACGACTTGCTTAGGATGTGACAAAATCTTACGCGGAAAATCCACCGTGGTTGTTTCGTGAAGAGTTGCCTATTAAGGCATGTGAATTAAACATTTTTTGAATTTATTATTCCCCAGAACTACTTGAGTAAAGAGTACCTGGAACTGCGTTTTTTTCCTCATCTTCATTTTTTTTTTTTCACCTGGTTTCACTGACTTATTTCTATGTGCTACACCAAAGTAGATTTTAGTCACAGAAATGATCCATTGACATGGAGTCTTTGATTATGATCTGCATGACAAACTTAGTAATATATTACTGTAACTGAGAGTATTCATATTTTGAGATTGTCATGTGATTCTAGTACCTCTAAGACTTGAGGTTAGGGTGTGTGATATAATGTAACAACCAAGATCTATTTTCATCACAGAAATGACCCACTGACATTGAGTCTTTGATTATCATCTGTGTGGCAAACCTTAAACACAAATCCTGGCAGTGTTCATATTATGACATAGTGACTGTAGTAGCATTTACACCTCAAAGAAAACGTTAAACACTTGTTGCTCGGACAGTTGTGAGTCTGAATAAATTCCGGTGTAATTGTCCACAGGGGTCACTCTTTAAATGTCAGATGACAGGGTCTATGGATGATCTGCAGATGTGCAGGGTCTGATGAATTTCTTCGTTTTCACTCCATTTTCCATTTTTACAAATTACGGCCACGTTCGTGTGGAACATACTGGCACACAGAATATAAGGCAACACTTTTTAGTGATATTAACTTGGTCTACAGGGGTCACTCTTTAAATATCAAATGATGACAGGATCTATGGATGATCTGCAGATGTGCAGGGACCTGATGAATTTCCCTGTTTTCGCTCGATTTCCCATTTCTTCAAAATAGGCTCACATTCGTGTGGAACATACTGGCACATGAAATAAAAAGCCACAATTTTTTTTAGATATTCAGATGGTCTAAAGGAGTGTCTCATTACATGTATTGTATTGACTGGGTCTGTGGATTGTCTGCAGATACAAGGGGAGCATGTCAATTTCACTGTTACCACTCAATCTTGCAATATTGAAAAATCTGCTAAAACTGTATTGTGCAGAGATTTACCCATGTGAGCAGATTTTATTCAATGAATCTGAAGTTGAGACGTCCCCCTTTAATATTTATGTAATGAAAACATCCAATCACGGTCTGCTGGTTTTCCCATTGCTGAAAAGTGTATAAACTTGGCACAAAAGACACAACCGTGCATTACAGTTGTAATGAACCTATAGATGTTACATATGTACGAAAACAGAGGAATTTGGCCATTTTATTGATATATATTTTTCATGTGGCTTAATACTATTATTCTCTATCCTAATGTGAAAATGATGCAAATTTGCCCACATTGAGAGGCCACACTGGCCAAATTTAGCCATTTTTTAACAAAGTCCATTTCCATGTCAACCAAAATTAATATTGTTGAAACCACTGCTGTATTTGCCATTTTTCATCATAATAAGTATGTGTGAAAAGTTTCATTAAGATCTGCCGACCCCGACTTTCCACCCCATTGCTGATTCTCTCAGTCTGCTGCTCTTAAGCTTTGGAACTCAGTATTTGTGGCACAGAGACTTATTCCAGTGAAGCAAGGCATTAGGTAATTCAATCACAGAATTCTTAAGGAATTAAATTTGGGAATTTACAGACGCCGGCGTGTATATCTGTACAAAGGGGTTAAATAAAGGGGAAAAAAAAAAAAATTCTGTCCGACTTTTTGTGCAATGCAATTCAAAGGTTAGCGAAATCACACAAGTAGAAAATTTTTTTTTTCAATTATAACTGGCAAATAATTTCTAAATTAAGAGCAATGTATGATATTTGGGGTATGAAGAAAAAAGTTTTCTGGCGATTAGCACAATGAATTGTTCAGGTCTATCTTTCGTGATTGAGAAATTACACGCCATTAAAAACAAAACAAAAAAAAAAAATTGTGACTTGTGTGACTTTGCTAACTTTTGAGCAGCAGTGCACATAAATTATTCCAGGCAATCATAAAATGACAAATGTTTCATAAACAAATTACTGATGCCTGCTCAGACAGTAAAGTTTATTAGCCTATTAGACCTTTGTTTTCTGTAGCTTAAAAAATGCTTGAAAAATCGGGATTTTCAATAATATGACCCCCCCCCACTTCATCAAGGGGGATAGCACATGTCTCCCAATCTCATAATGCAATTAAAAGTGATACAATTCATCTCTCAAGAAATTACTGCCACTCTGATTAAACTTCTAGCAAAATCCATGATGTCAACTGCGAAATGGGGACGATTAAGTGTGGAATGACCGCATATGAACTCAACATACAACAGGACTAGGCTAAATTTTTGTTCAAAAACCTGCCGTACAGTGAATTAGTACGTGGCTAAAAGAAATGGGGCGCTAAGTGCAAAGGGTGAGCTAAATTTACAAAATGGCTGACCTGTGATCAAGTCAGAAGCAGATGTAGGCCAGGAGTGCATGCAGGCACCTAATAGCAGGCTTATATAAAACACATTCAAGGTATTTTTCTCCAAACAATAGACAACAGCCTAGCATCCCCATGGCCACTTGGCACACTTTCAGGTGAATGACACCGTCCTGTGCTTTCAGTATCTGTGAACACTGTCATCTAGTCATCATTGCAGACACATAACAGCTCTTTCTCCTAGCTGTTCCATTTAAAAAGCAAAAGGATGATTAGCTCGGCACTCCGACAAGGTCATCAGAATCCAGGACACATGCATCCATACAAACAGGCATTCTTATAAACCCAAACAAACTATATACAAAACTGCAAGGTGAAAGGGTATGTGAAGAAATATACAGGCACAAACAGGCAGATACAAACACAGACTGCCGCACAGGCAGCGTCTGAACACCCCCTTTCAATGCTTCAGCTATTCACAGCATAAACTGCAAGCCTAGAAATAACTCCAAATGGGCCCTATCATCACAATGCAATATTCTTCTTCTATGTGTGTGTACTCTGCAAATGCCAGTAAAGGAAGTAAAAAATAAAAAACTGGAACAGCAAGCAATCAAGTGATGACCACAACATGGAGAATTTACTCTGGGTTTTTATAGAATGCCAAAATTGTTGGTGACAGTCTCATCACTCAACGAGTGCAACGTGAATCGGAAATAAGATGGTTATTTGAGGGTCAATTCTAGGGCCTGAATGAATTTGGGATGAGATTTTTTTTTTTTTTTTTGATTAATCCACATGAAAGTTCACCAAAATGGAATGATTGTGCATTCATATTACTACGCCTTTTAGAATTTACACAAATTTTCTCCTCAAAATGACCTTTAGATTACCCTGTTTTTTGTTTCTCCTAGATAATTCACTGAAAAATGAATACAGCTGATAGGCTGATTGCGTTCACACCTGACTCCTTGGTGAAGGAGCGGGAAGAAAAGTGATGATTGAGGCTTAAAGCCTGTGACTTAATGATCCTCATCCTAAAAGCCTTTGTAAGAAGAGTTTTTACCAGATTACCTCCCTCCGAGGAGCCAGTGACACGAGAGGGAATCACGTTGAGTCTGAGGATCTTTAAATTTGACAAAGCAGGGGACACTGAACACAGCCATGCCACCTGAGGCGGACCTCGCACCACAGCCCAGCAGAACACATTGCATAATTGGAAATGAGATGAAGCGAAGATTAAATCAGCAAGCATAATTTTCTGATTTCTCGGCATCACCCGCCCGCTAATAAAACAAGAAATATTCACCATGCATGAAATATTCACTGTGTCGCCACTTTGTGCCACCGATTTGTTTTGCATAATTAGTTACAAAATGCGAATGAGCATTTATTGCGGATTAGCTCTGTTGACACAACCGGTTATTCACGCTACGAGCCGCCGCAGCAGCGTGCCTGGATTTACCGACACTGGCTGGAAGGAACTGCTTCAGAACAGATTGTCCTCGTGCACCAGGGCAACTGTCAGACTCTCAGATCCGAAGAGCGTCCTCTGGATCACAAGGTGCATTCATATGTGCCAGGAATGTAGGACAGCCAGAACAAACTGATAAAAGCCAGGGCTCCTTACGCAATTAGCAGCAAGTGCACATTTGAGAGCCCACAATAGCACATCATAACACAAATAAATAGAGAAGAAAGGTGCCTGCTCAAACCCAGACAACTTTATCTGTGATAGACCGCAGGACGGAACACAGCACTACACTTCCACCAACCTTAAGGCCTGAAATTAGCCATGAATCGGGGCGCATACAGTTGACAATATCAATGCGTATTTTCATTCTGATCAGTATAAACCACAAAATCTGAATCTTCTGTGTCCACCACTGATTACAGTATTCAAAAAATGCACAACTGTTGCTGGCTAGAGATGAAGGAATGGCTAACTAGCTAGCAAACAAAGTTAGCAAGTCACAACCACCACTACGTCCCATTTCAGGGGCTGGAGCCTTTGCAGGCCGCAGCCGTTTTATAATCCTTTCCATTGTTTCAATTCACAGCCATTTTTATGAATTTTATCATTATTTCAATTTCCAGCTCTGTATTGGTGCCATGCTGAATCAGTGACTAAAAGCGGACGATCAGAAAAAAAAAAAATGAAAGCGATGACACAGGGCTTTTTGTGCCAACATCAATTGAAATTGATGAATTCCACAGGCTAGCCTTTTCCTCATCTACCTTTCATTTAAGTCCTAAAATGGCAGTTTTCATTACATATTTGTGAAAATATCTTCCGTCAAAGACCGCGTGATCCGCTACTCCTTATGATTACATAATTATGTGATCATAGGGATTTAAAAATGAAATAATGTACATGAACATAGATGCAAGAACCACGCCAACATACAGATTAATATTGTGGTTTTAATTTCCTTATGCTGAAATCGTACAATGAAATTTATTTTTGAAATGACGGACATTTAAAACTGCAGGCTGAGATTACAGGTTAAAAAAAACACAGGGACGATTGAGTTGACATGCTCTGCCCAGCAAGTCATTTGTGTGTGTTAATGCGTGAACAGTGTCAACAGCCATTTTGCGATAACCTCACATCACAGCGAGCAGCCAGCCATGTGAGCCAGATCTACTTTCAGCTTGACCACAAGGAGCGGTACGCTGTTGTCTTGAGCAGCGACCGCGATGATTATCCAGCTGATAACGGAAATCCTTTCCCTTTTCAGTTGAGCGCTACTTTACTTCTATCCAGTACCATTACCATGACTGAACTTGGAATGAAACTGCAAGTCCCAACAAAACTGTGGGCTGCTTTTACTATGCCTTACTAGGGAATTCAGCGCAAGGTCAGTTTATAGACCAGCTACGAAGTGTCACCTAGGGGTGCATCTCAAAGCGTGGGCTGCATCCTTCGTAGGCTGCATTTTTAGGGGTCGTCACTCAGTTCCATCCGCCAAACTGACATGACATAATTTTATCCCCAGTAAACAGCTTTGGTTTAAGCGAGTCGTCACTGGGTTCTCTAACCCTAACCTTAACTCTTCTCCCAAACCCTAAACCAGGGGTGGGGAACCTTGTCCAGAAAGGGCCGGTGTGGGTGCAGGCTCTCATTTCAACCAAGCAGCTACACACCTGATTCTACTAATCAACCTCAGGAATCTTTGCAAAGGACTTTGATTAGTAGAATGAGGTGAGTAATTACTTGGTTATAATGAAAGCCTGCACGAACACTGGCCCTTTCTGGAAAAGGTCCCCGCCCTAAACCTAGCCCCTATCCTAACCCTAAATTTATCCTCATCCCAAACCCTAAATGTTAGTTTCGCAGATGGAACTAAGTGACGACCCCTAAAAATGCAGCCAACGAAGGATGCAGCCTATGTTTGAGATGCACACAGGTGCCCCGCCCCAAAACTCGCACTCTCGTTAGCCACGTGATTCGAGTCTGGCAGAGGCTGAAGCCATCCTGTATGCTGAGATCACATGACCGCACTTCCAGCAGTGAGTTGTAACACACTTGACCGCCCTCAGATTTTACTAAATTTGAGCAAGTTCTCGTTGCTGATGTTCAACTTGTGTGGTATTTTTGGAAAGCACAGGAATTGCTGTACTTGTTCCATCCTGAAACACTTTGGTGAACTGTCCTGCGAAGTAAGCAAACATGCACGATGCCATCGTTTCCAAGGAAGCTACATTTTGTAAATATTCCACTATCTCTTTACGTTCTGTCTTGCCATTTTCCGCCAAATCGCACAGATAATAGGCCATACTCCGGGGATTCTCTGTACCAAACTTTATGAAAATAAGACTGCCCCTTCACCTGTCATACACTCTCGCATGTGAAGTCAGGGGTTCAAATCCAAAAGATACATTGTTCACCAGCCTACAACAAAATATCTTATATGACCATAGCGCATAATAACCTGTTTCCTTCCAAATCTCAGTCGGCTCTGTCACCGATTGGCAAATACTGTGAAAGTGCAGCCCTGACTTGACCTTTGAGGTTGAGGGATCCTGTTTACTAGAAAACATAATTTAGTGATGACTGAGAGCACTTATGCTTGAGCTGCAATGCGCCACAATAAACAATACTCACATTCAATTAAAATGCTTCCTTTTTTGGAGCCAACCAAAAGTAAACACTTCTCCCACCAATGGATCAGTGAATCACACATGCAATGAACCAAAACCACATGATTATTAGACACGAGTAATCAAGCAGTGCAGTCTCCACCCAAAGTACTGAAACAGTGACCCCCTTGTTTTGCTTTACACAGCAGACGGTCGAGTTTGAGATCAGAGGTCGTACACAATACAACAGATCCTAATTTCAGGTTTTATTTCGGGGTATTTTCATCCAGATTTGTTAAACAACTTAGAACAACTTAGAATGTATCATCTTTTTCAGCGAAACACCTAATGTTTAGGTGAGCAACATCCAACCATCAGGGACAGCGCTATACAGAAACGCCCCAGGCCAGATTCAAACCCGCAACCTTCTTAATGTGAAACGTCAGTGCTACCCTCTGCGCCACTTTATTATTAACCTCCGCCGAGGAGGTATATGTTTTCGGCGCCGTTTGTTTGTTGGTTTGTTTGTGTACAACATAACTCAAAAACTTATGGCCGGATTTGGATGAAATTTTCAGGGTAGGTGAATATTAAGTCAAGGAAGAGGTGATTAAATTTTGGCATATCTAGGCCAAAATACTGCTGAGATATACGGCAAAGTTCAAGATTTCAAGTATTTCCAATGGGCCGGAGTTCCAATCGCAGTGCTTTTGGGTTTTCTGCCCCCTGGCGGAGGTTCTGTGCTCTCTTTTCTAGTTTAACATTGTTATTATTAATAATAATAATAATAATAATAACAACAATAATTTTCTGCTGATGTCTTGGGTTGCAGGATTAATGTAGCTATTCCAAGTAAGGGATATGCAACCAAATATTAAGACCAAGTTATTTTCATTCACTTAAGTACTCTGGTTCGATGTTTTTGTTCACCTAAAAATTGGGCGTTTCACAGCCAAGGTGCAATGTGCTCAGTAGTTTTAAAACACATAAGTGTAAATACCAGGAAATAAGCCGATATTCTAAACTCACTTCTCACATTCACTATATGATCTCAACCCAAACTTTATCGAATTGCAAAAACAAAAAATTACGTTTTTATTCGAGTCCTTCTGTAAGAGACTATTCAAGAAGCACCCAATCACCTGCTGCATCTGTTTAAGCAGCCTTACAACACACTGGGCGCTGGAGAGGAAATGCTCACAATTTTGAAAATTTTAGTTTCATATTTTTTAAAAATAATCTTCACTTCATTAAGTTCATTAAATTCTTAATTAATTAAATTCTCATTAAATGTATGCAAGACTTCCGCAAAACACTGTATACCTTAGCTAAGGTCTGGTTGGGCAGAGACAGCTGTTTTGAAAAAGACTTGCAGACCTTGATAAAATATCCATTAGGTAGCCTTGTTCTTGATGGGAAGGCCAGGCGGCATTGAAATCAGCAGTTAGGATGCGTTTATGTGGCCTGAGAGCAACATCACAGGCCGGAATGACAGCGGGGGGGAGGGTGACACGTGGCAATGACCGCCGTGACTCTAGTCAAACGTGCCCCCCCAAGCAGCCTGCAAGTGGGAAATGTGCGCCGAGTCTACTGCTGGTAAGCTGCTAATTGAAGGAGCTCCAACAGAGTGAGCAAAAATGGCCAATCCCATGAGCCTCGCTGAGGCTCTCACCTTGAGAGAGAAGCCTTAAAAATAACCACACAAAGTCCACAACAAAATTTAGCCACCTCAGGATGAGTGTCGCACTAAGGCAAGGCTCCGAAATGAAGGTTAGTGCAGCGGATTCTTTAATCAAACAAAACACAACATAACCTAATGTAACACAATGATGAGAATAGGCCATTCAGCGTGACAAATCTTAACACTTTTATACCACTAAAGTTCATATCGTGCTTCATTTACCTACAAAGTATACAGCATACAGTGCCGAATCAAGCCTAATCTTGAAAAACCCATAACTTTTGCCTGCACTTCATGAGCTAGAAAGCTAATTCACACAGTGACCTCTCCCTCTGAAATAAAAATATTTGTAATGTCTTTGTACATATCATCTCAGCCAAACAGATACTCAGCTGATGTTCAAATCAAGATTCTTAGCAGGAACTCCATTGGTTGATTCGCTGGTAAAGTTAGGCGTGCAAGCCAAGGACCCTCAATACAACAGGTGCTATCACTTCTGCTCACTGTAAAACTGTCAGACTCTCAGCCCTCGTTTACATGTACACGGTTATTCTGACAAACAGAGACATTATCCTGCGCTTGTGCCCTTCGGTTACACAAAAACGGAGAATTTGCCTTCGGAAACGATTCTTTCTAAAAACTCTGGCCAGAGAGGAGATTTTGGAAAACTTTGGTTGCCCGTTTGCATGTAAGAAAAACTGAGTTTTAGGCAGCCGACGTCACAGTATGCGCCAGAATTTGCATCAGCGCCAAAAGTGCAACCAATGTTTACATTTTCATTTGGCTGGGGAGATACTGGGTGCATCTCGAAGCGTAGGCTGCATCTTTGAAGGCTGCATCTTTAGGGGTCGTCATTTAATTCCATCCGCCGAACTGACATGACGTCATTTAATCTCCATTAAAAAGCTTTGATTTAAGGGGGCCAGTCTGGCAAAAAAAAAAAATAAAATTATTCCTAATTTTTGTTTTTAGTATTTAAGTGATACTTTGATATATACTCTTCAACATTCAATTGATGTTTTCATGATAGTTTTAGTATTTGATTGTAGTTTAGGGCAAAAAAAATATCAGGTAAGCCTATAATCAGACCGGAAGTGGATAATTTTGGTCCAAAATGAAAAAAAAAAAAACTGTCAAAATTGACCATTTTTACCTCCGCCAAGGAGGTTGTGTTTTTGCCTGGGTTTGTCTGTTTGTTTGTTTGTTTGTTTGTTTGTCTGTTGGTTTCCAAAATAACTCAAAAAGTTAAGGATTTTGATGTGATTTTCAGGGATTTTACAGATTGGTATAAGGAAGAAATGATTAGATTTTGGAAGTGATCCGGATCTCCGTCTGGATCCAGGAATATTTTAAAGGATTCTTTAACATTGGGAGATAGGGCCATTTTCGACATTTATGCATATAACTCCACCAAAAATGGTCAGGGCACTTGGAAAAAAAATACAGGACAAGTTTCGAACATGCTCTACAATATATCAAAGACTGATCCTGAAAATGGAAAGATTCTGGATACTATGATACTATGATCCAGAATACGAAAGTAGGGGACCTTTGGAACTTTCATTACAGGAAGAGAACAAATGAAGCTACGAAAATGCGACAAACACCATTATATAGCCAAGAAATGGCAGAATTAGGAAGGTGTCACCGGATTTACTGTATCTTCAAAAGCCAGGGAACTAGATCCAGAAGAAAACCACCATTACGGAAAATTTGATTTTCGTGAATAACTACTGAACTAATATTGATATCATTATGAATTCAGTAGCTAATGGTATGTTTTCTTGGTCAGGGAATCTAAAAAAATAGATGAAATAAATTTAGGACTAATATTTATGTGTAAATCACAACATGAGGGGAAATGTTGCATCATAAGAAAAAAAAAAAAACAAATGAAGCTATAAACATGCAAAAGACATCTTTAAACAGCCAAGACGCTGTGGAACTAATATTGATATAGCATTATGAATCAATTTGCCATGTGTTCATGGTCAAGGAATCTAAAAATGAAGATAAAATAAATGTAAGACTAATATCTATGGTGGAAGTCGCAATATGGAGGGAAATGTTGTGCTTGGCGGAGGTCTGCGCTCTCCGAGTGCTTTTCTAGTTTAGTGTTGCAGTGGACCTCTGGATGTAACTGAAAGGGCACTAATGTGTTTGCTGCCATCTATTGGCCAAGTAGGGTTGATTATTATTTCCTTATAAAATGCTAATTATCTCAGAATTAGACATTTTGGACAAAAACTGCTATAACTTAAAAAATATTCATCAGAATTACTTCAAAATTGGCAAGAAGATTTGTTTTCATACAACAAATGATAGAATGATAGTTTTTGCACATCCATACCTCACAAGCAAAAAAATTAACAAAAAACACTAATTTCTGTTTTTTCTTTGAAATATTATAATTATATGTAAATTATGAAAATTATACAAACGGTGTCATAGTATATGGTATGCACAACAATCCTATCAAATCATATAAAAGAGCCTTGATATTGTAAGTACAATTACTGTAGTAGTACAAAGAACAAGCACTACAATTATTTTGAATATTCATAGCCTTCAGAAATGTGCATATAACTTGCATATTTAATGAGATAAATACATTTCTCAAGATGATTCAGATGCCCCATTGTCTCAGATTTCCAGAAATATATGGTTGATAGGAGTTTACTTAATCAAGTAATGTTTTATTCAGAATTCTTTATCAACTTGCTTTTCACTGTATTTTACCAGACTGGCCCCCTTAAGTGAGTCGTCACTGGTTTCCCTAAACTTAGCCTCAAAACTAACCCCCAACCCTAAACCTAGCTCTACATTTAAACCTAAATTTAACCTTATCCCTTTCCCTAAAGCAGGGGTCCCAAATCTTTCCCAGCATGGGCCGGTGTGCATGCAGGCTTTCATTGCATCCAAGTAGCTACACACCTGATTCTACTAATCAAGGTTATTAGCAAAGAGTCCAGGGGTTAATTAGTAGTATCAGGTGTGTGATTGTTTGGTTGCAATGAAAACCGGCCCTCTCTGGGAAAGATTGGGGACCCCTGCCCTAAAGTGTTGGTTTGGCAGATGGAAGTAAGTGAAGACCCCTAAAAATGCATCCTTCGAAGGATGCAGCCTACGCTTTGAGATGCAACCTATGGATGATTGTGATTAGTTTCTGTTGTTGCCATTTTCTGGATTCTGATTGGCAACGTAGGTTTGAGCTTCTCGTTACACTGCCACCTACAGGTTTGGCATGCTCTTGACGGCATATACACGGGTACGTGTAAACAAAAACTTTTTCTGAAAACTGATACGTGTGCATGATATTATATTTGAAAATGGAGACGGTGAAATGTTAATTTATGAAAATAGCCGGCCTTGTGTAAACGGAGTATGAGTTACTGATGAGACCCAGGCGCAGTTGGTCTACCCTCCCTCCCTCCCTCATGCCCCAGCCCTTTGCCTAATGCTTCCAGAACAATGTGTACTTTTCCTTTTCTTGGCTGCGCTTTAATTGACACGTCGAAAGAATAAGCCACTTCACCACCACTTCCCACATACCTGGCGTGGCAGCTGGAGGAAGAGCTAAGGAGAGTTTTCGCCAGTCTGGCAGTTTTGGGGGCCTCTTCAGCTTGTCAACAATCAGCAGTTATGTGTTGCTCTGAACATAACATTACTAACATGACAGTGAGGCCCATGTCCCATCCACTATCCATAACCAAAATCGGTTTTGGGGATATAATTCCTGGCAGCAGAAGGAAGTGATATTGGTCAATTCTATTTCTACCTTTTTTAAATATACGTTTTTATTTGAAAGCAATACTCTAGTTTAGGGATTTTATTATAAGGGGCATCTTAATGTAAAAATACTACCAGGTAATAATTCCTAATCAAAAAGATTAAAACTGTGTCGTTAAACCAACAGTATGCAACATTCATCTACATATTTCAAAGGAAATTGTAACAAGACAGATAACCCTCTTGACCTTTCAGGCATTCACAAGTGGAATTATACACCCACGCTACTAATGAAATTTACTTCACCTGTACAATGTCCCCACCTAGTGGATAGAATAATATACTGCAGCAAGTTAAAGAAGTGCCCAAGCTTCCGTCTACTGCTGTCGGCGCCGCCCAGACTACGGTCCAGCCTGGTCTGACACCTAACCCAGGACTGCATTTTTTTAACGCTGTACTGCTTTAGGCTATTGTTATCCTGAAAGATACCACTTCAATCATGGAATAAATGTTTCATTGTCGGATATGCAGATCCTTTGGCCTTTAAGGGAGGGAGTGGACCTAAATCAGGGCAGGAAAATGAAGAATCTGCATTTGCTATGTTTGTCTGCAAATTGCTTCCTCCCCCCCCCCTGAAAAATTGTTTAGTGAATTTTCAAAGTGTTGAAAAATTAAAATATTACAGTGGCAACAAAACAGGGAACAAAGCTCTAAAAATAGCTCCCTTTATAAGTAGGCCATTTGATAACACTTGAATTAACATGGTACCCTACACACTGGTAGGCAAAGAGATGGTTTTGCCCGGGGCCTATTTCATTCCAGATCATCTTCAAGACCAGATTTTGGGACAGCTTCATTGTCGCTGTTTCATTAGCACTGCCGTCTGCCGCTAAAACTGCAAAAGCGACAGCGATAGTCTTCTGCTCCCCCAGTATATGACATTAGTATTAAATATACAGCGCTTGTTGTGGATGAAATAACTGACCCATTTTACCGGCAGATAAACGGTCTGAAAGTCAGAAACTCACCGTGAACTCCTGCTGCCAGTGGAGCCGCTGTTGGTCTGCGCAACACTCAAGTCGGGACTTTATCCAGCAACAAGTCGCAAAATACAACGCGACTTTGCATCCCAGGACAGAGCAGTATCCGCGGCAGGCAATGTGTCAGTTCGTGAAATGTCAGTGTGCACTGCACGTCGTTTATCGACGGCAACACGTGGTCATACGAGGCGACTGCTGACCCCCATGGGGATAGGTCAGTAGGCTACCAAATTTAATTTCAAATCAAAGGTTGATTTAAAAAAATAAAAATTAATGATTTTAATAAGGAATTATTTATAATTCTACTATTATCGGCAAACGTGGGATCATGCTCGATTTTCCATAACAAAAATGAAACATTCAGCCTCCATCGAAAGCCTGCTGAGGGAAAGGGTGAGCTCGAGAAGAACGTGTGCATTTTGTTTTATAGTTTTACACCAGAGGACGCTATGAACCTTTTTTGTAAGCACTCTCGTGTTTGGGGGAAAAAAAAAAAATACACAGCAAAGAAGTCCCTGATGTTTAATTCAACTTCACGCAGCTTACTATGGGTGAGTAACAGTACGATCAAAATAAAAGAAAAAAAAAAAAAAGAAAAAAAATCTGCATGCCTATAGCTGGCCTGCTGTCAATGTTATGTATTCTTTTAATATTCAATGAAATATACAAACACTTGTTGAATAATGCATCCCACATTTATGCTCTCTCTACCAGATACACACTCATACTTGTTTTTTGTATCGCGTGTGTCTGTTGGTAACCTAAAGAATGAGTCGATGCCCCTTTTGACACATCCCATGGTGTTCTCAGAGTAAACATGTCATGAGAAATCGTCTGAAAGCCGGTAATTTCAGCCCCATCATGCAAACATGTGAAGTTCAGCCAAACGCTGTCATCATGGCTCTCAGATATACTGATGAAAATCACAATCATGGTGGACCTCTGACCTCTCCGCCTGCCCCACTGTTTCCAGTCAGAAATGTAAATTGCATCACGCTTTGCCTGGGCAGAAACCTTACAAGACATAATTTAACTGAATCTTTTAAAATGTATTATTTTGACCTGAGATTATTGTTCCTGAATTAAATAAGCACAAAAGAAAATGTATCACCATTGCTTGAAAATGCATTTATGACTGAAACATTTCATCAAATTGGACAGCCTCCTTTATGCGACAGTGAAAGAAAAGGATATTATGTCTTGCATTGGGCTCCAGAATTGGCACCTCTGACTAGAAATGCTCTTAAAATGTCAAGAAAAAAAAAAAAGTCATTATAAGGAACCTTAAAATGCCAACATGTGATGTGACCAAACCTTTTCACTTGTTTAATTAGATATAAAATTTCTCAAAATCAATTAATGGCATTCCTGGTCCTGTAGTTTGTGCAACCAGTTCTACCTAGGATTACATCATGGCGCCTTTTCCTGTGGTCTACTATTTGACAATGTTGGTATTTTGAGTTAATCTCAATAGTGTAATTAATTTTATACATAGTAGTATTTTAGAGAATTTCCAATTAAGGTTGCCAATAATTCTGGAGCTCATCGTATGGTTGTCAAAATACATAACCCAACAACACCAATTATACCGCAAAAAATGCATCACAACAGAGGCCGTGAAAAAGACTGGTCATAAATCATGGGAACATGCTTTTAATCAGTGGAAAAGATGCATTACAGAATTTGTCAAGTCAGGTTTTCAAAACACGGAAGGGAAAGGGGTAAGACCGGTACAGATCAGCCGTATGACTCTGGTCATCATGACTTGTTCATAATGAAAAAAGGAGCAGCCCTTTAATGCCAAACAGGCACTACTGTCTCTCGGTTCTATGCCTCATAATTCTCATCAATATTAAGTCCTGACCTCATGACTCTAGATATACTTTCAACATAATTCACACCCTGGCCCGTTTCTGGTCGCAGGGGTTCAGGGAGAGAACTGTGAAATAGATTAAACACAGCAGGTGACGAAATAATCACTAGCAGGTCCATGACGAAGGCTAATCTGCAGACAATGTGTAAAATGTAAACAAAAACAGCGAGCAGCAATAAGAGCATCCCTTCTAACCCATTCGGCTGAAACAGACTGCATCAAAACTCAATATATGGCTGCTGGACCTGGTGTGGATCTACATTCAACGCCTCCTAACGACATAATATTAACTGTTTACACCAAATCAGGTGGAAAGAGCAATGGTCAATGGGGAAATGTACTTAGGCCAGCTGACCAATGGTTTAGCTTCATCAGTCAGTCACACAGACTCATTCAGCCATGGACACCAGTGCATGTGGCACCAGATGATGCCAGTCTAGCCAAAAAGTAGGAGGACAAAACAAGTAATTTAATAACTCATTTCCTACTTTGTTTTTGAAAATAAATGCTCCTGTATTTCAAAATGTTATGTGAGCAACACTTTCCAGTGAAGTGTAACACCACCTCTCCTTTTAATAACACCCAGTGGAAGGGGCATTTTATCCACTAGGAGCGCTAGGCTGAGTTTCTGACTTTGAGTGGGAAATCCAGAATTCCAATGGAAATTTCCAAAGGGAAAGTCAGAAATTCTGACTTCTAAGTACAAATGGACGGCAGCATTAGCATACTTGTGTCTCACACTTGGCACTTCAGTGATACCCACCTAATTGGATAGAGATTGGATATGCTATCTTATCGCATGGACATAACCCCATGCAATAGGTGCACCCTGAATGGCTCATGCTGCAAAAAAAAGCCTTTTATTCCTTACCCCTAAAGCGCTTAATTTATCACACACACTATCCCTCCAAAAGTTAATGATTCATTATTTAGTTAACAAATGACCTTCACAAGGACTCACGGGTACCTGTGAACCCCTGTGAGGGTCATTGCTGACTACTTAGCAGACTAAAAATTGGCAAAATTGTTTACCTTTTGAAGGCTGAAATTTTGCGTCACATATTTTGCGCCTCGTGTGACTATAGCAGCGATTAGCACTCTAAGGATAAATGGTGCCTGGGCAAGCCGTGCTTTAAGAGGAGACGAGTGATTCACGCAGATGTAGTTTTCCTCAGTGCAGGAACGCCAGCCATTTTCTAAAAATATTGCTCCATTTCTGTAACTGCGGTCTTGTGTCGCTTGCACAGTGACGTCAGAACATGGTGCAGTTGCATAGTATCATCCGTCAGCTTCACACGCCTGGGAGAGGAATTCACGGGCAGCGGGAAGGTGACACAAGACTTTGTTCAGTAAATCGATCAGATTATGCCCATATGCAGTCCGCACCTCACTGAGAATCCAAACTCAATGCAAACCAGGCCACAAACCAGGCTGATCAGACCTCAGAGCGAACAAGATCCAATCTTGGAGCGCACAGACTTGACAGTTAATGCATCCTAGCCTGATCGGATGTCTAAACTGCCACTGAAAAGTCAAGTAACCACAACCTGATTTACGTTGCAAAGTTTAGATGACAACAATGCATTCGAATTCAGCCCATTCCCTGTGGAACAGTGGGAAGGTAACTTTGGGAGGAGCCAGGCAGGAGGAGAGTGGGCAGTCCTCTTCTGACTGGCCCAGGGTGCGAGTTTGTAATGACCAACATGGTCAGTCTGTCGATTGAAAAGGGCTGTTCTGGATAGGCTGTTAGACTGGGGTGGTGTCATTGACCAGACTGCATTAACGATGGAGACAAAGCAGCAGGGATGGTGACATTTGCGAACACCGAGCAGCAGCATGTTTGGTGACTCAGCGCTAATGTTTTCATCCTGAGAATAAATCTGAAAATAACATGGATGACCAAAGTCCAGATGAAAGGCCAGGAAATGCCACAAGCCCTCGGAAACTGCAATACCTTCCACATCGTCAATATTCTCGTTAAGGGCGGTGATATTTCATCCCAATTGTCTACTATAAATTGCCATCACAGAAGTTGACAGTGTAGGATGGGTTTCTATAAATGTTGATGCCACACACACACACACACACACACACACAAAGATTTGGACTGAATAACTTATCAGGACAATTTTTTAAAGGAGTCTGCTTTATATTCATAATGGTTTTTTGCAGAATAACCACACAGACATTGTACATCAATTCAAAGTAGGCAGCCAGTAAATGTCCATCTTTTTGCCGAAGGTAAAAATATCAGATCCATTGTGTTTTCTCCTTCCAGGACACAAAGAGACAAGCAAAAGCAGATGTGAAATCTCTTATGGAAGTTCATTTTTTGTCGCTACTCTTAAAAAGTTTAAGCCTTACCTTATTCACCTATTCACCACAATTTTTAAATTGAGTGCTTGTCCACTCAGCTATATACTTGTAAGGCCCCTCCCCCAAGGCACTCCATTTCCATGGAGACCTGCCCTCACTTAATTATTCAATTATCCCCTCTGTTCTTTCATTCATTATCGCAGCAGGTTTTTCTAAGTTCATTATGATTCCCTGAGTAGATTTAAACTTTAGTTTTCCACTTCACTGGCAGGTGGCCTTTGAAACATTATTTTGTTTTGTGGACTCTCTTATAGTAATCCCCTGAAATTTTGTATTTTTGAATTGTTCAATCACTTTCTTTATTTAATAAATCCATGTTCCCGCACCTCATATCCCATCACTCTCCTGGCACCGTCTTAACACCTTTGGGTGCCAGGATGTTACCATTTCTATCTAACAATTTAGCTGAAAAGACATACGGTGTGAAATATGAACGTGAGCGGGCTCAGAGCCCCCAGTTATTTAACACAGTGATGTAGTGAGTAGATGCAGAGAGCAGGTAAGGTAGACTCCGGGGCCCTCATTTATCAAACTTGCGTAGGACCTGGTGTAGATTCTGGTGTAAATTTCAGCATTAGCCTGGTGTCACGTCTGATTTACTAAAAGTGTGTACGTCGCTGATTTCGGTGTAGAACTGGCGTGGCATTGATAAATCTGGCGGCTGAAACCATCATAATTTCCATAACACGCCCCTATAAACTCATGCTCCGGGAGGCATGGTCCTGCCCACTTTACAACATGAACTCTTGAAAGACAGCAAAGAAGAAAGAACTTTACTGAGGAGGAAATATAAATTATAACGTCCAAGGTGGAGAAAAACTTAATAATTTTATTTGAAAGTCTTAAGAGTGGCATAAAGGGAGCCCAGTAGGCTGCAGTTTGGAAAACTATTGCTGCTGCAGTAAACACCGTCGGGGTGGAAAACTGGAGTGCAGCAGACATTTGATTTAATTCTATACTAAATCGAAGCCACTATTCACACTTATTTAAGTGAGTCTAAACACTCATTTAAGTGAGCCCACACCTATTTTGAGTGTGTCCAAAACTAAAATTTTTTTCTTGGCCAAACTTACTTTAAGCGGTAGGCCTACTTTCTATAAGCAGCTCTGGAAGGGTTGTCAACTGGCTCACTTATAAGTGTGGCTAAGAAAAAAACTCAGCATTTGCCACACGTATAAGTGCGAATAACATCGGCCTTAATAAATTCCATTTATAGACCCATGATATTTCATGTTATATAGCCTACATAATTGACAATCCAAATGCTTTACATGTAGGTAAAAAAAAAAAAAAATTGGTCTGATTTTAAGATCGCCACCAAAAAACAGGTTGCGGCGCTCAGGCGCAGCAGCGCACAGACCGGTGGAGGCAAACCAGACTCGAACCTCCAGCTGTCACCGTTCGAGGAGCGCGTGGCAGCCGCGCTCCCCCTCCATTGTGGGAATGCGAGGCGGTGGGGACACGGATGAGTCCCCACCGCCTCGATCGGAGCTCCATGAGGGTAATTGTTAAAATACAGTCTGCAGAGATCACTCTTCATTGTACTTTTATTAGTGTTACTCCATGACATTTTATTGGGTGCCACACAAAACGAGCAGTGACTCGTCACTTTACCGGAGGAGATCTTCTCTGTGCCGAGAGTTCCTCTCACGTGGGACAGTTCTAATAATAGAAGATCTGCTATTTTCAAAATGTGATCACGGTCAAAGTGTCCGTAGGCCTATATACAGGCTACTGAGCAACAAAAGAAACACAAGTTAGCTAGTTAATGAATGTACTCTTATCGACTCAGTCAAAGTGACTGTAAAAAAAAGAAAAGTTTGGTGAAACGATTGTAAATGTGCACGCGCCAGTCATAAATTAGATTTTCTAAAATAATTACACGCAAACGTATTCTCCAGTCTGCCTTTAACTTTCGTTTCTTTTGTTGTTCAGTATATATCCGACCGAATGAGCATCTGACATACCACACTGCATATCTGCCAAGCCATGCATTGCGCTTAATCAAATTGATTGTATTTGTCAGCCGTCTGGCCTGAGAAGCAGGTTGTCTCAAAATCCTAGTTTAATTAATTAATTTCAACATGTCTTATTTAGCCTATTTATTCATTTTACTAATAAGAGCAAGAACAGCATGATGTCCGGATCGCTGCATGTGATTTATTAATCTTTGTGACAGCTGCACTCGTTCTTGCATGTTGTACGGTGGTTTCAAATCTGGGTACGCCTGGTCAGACCTGACATGCGATTTTTGCGGACCGTTCGCTCATGTTCAGATTGATAAATGCCGATCCTTGCGGGAAATTTGGCGTACACCCATTTTTCTGGTGTACACACATTTGATAAATGAGGGCCAGGGTATTTCTGAGACGGTGCATTCAGGAACCACACGCGAGAGAGGGAAATCCAAAAAACGTATGCCTTTAATGAGGTCTGAGTCAAAGCCAAAAAACACAATTGCGAAGCCACAAAACAAAATCCAAAAACAGTGTCAACTAGACAGGCAGGGGTCAGAACCAGGAAGACAGATAAGCAAAGGTACATAAACGGTAGGCAAAAAGTCGTAGTCGATGAACAAAGCCAAGGGTCATACATAGGGCATCCAAACAGAAATCGTGGTCATACAAAAATGGGTCAAAATCCAAAAAGGCAAAACAATACTAGAAGGGCAATGACAAGAATCAAAGTCGGACAAACCAGTAGAAGAAAACAATACTCAATGGCATACGAGGCGCTCTGCACAAACAAATATTGATCAACATTCTGACAAAGTCAGCACTGCAGTGAGGACTCAAACAGACAGGAGGGAAGTCACATGCTATGCAGAGAACAGGTGAGCTGGATAAGACTAATTACAATGGGAGAATAACATGAGGGAAACCCTAACCACCAAAACTGGCGAAAGCCAAGACACGAACGGGAATCACACAAACAGCCTATGACATTTAAACAGCTCCGGTCAAGGAGTTCTAAGTGCACAGATAACGAGTGCAGAAAAGTAATTAAGCACGTGCGAGAGATTCTCACAGAAACGCAGAGGGAGACAGGTACAGCTGAGCAAGAGGCGGAGACTAGGACAGGGTGATTGCTGAGAGGGAATTAGTATTAATTAGTAGTGGTGCAACTTACAGATTAAACTAGAGTGCTCGTTAGTAAGTTAGTCCTATGTACATGGATTAGTTGTGTTAGTAGACTATGATACAAAATACAAATGTTAGTTTCGTTAGTAATCAGAACACTAAGACGAAGTAAGTAAATGAGAATCGAAGGAATATATTAAACACCGGACTTCATTTAAATCACCCGAAGTCAGTGGGCACACAGACAGGGAAGACAGACTGAACCAACAAGATCTTTGGCCTTGTCCCAATCCATAATATGATTTTCCCTCTTGCAACGGTCTGTGATTGCTGATTTAAGGTTAACCTGTAGTGCTTGTTCCTTAACTGAGCGAGTCTGTCTTGCTGTTGTCTCTTTCTCACATTCTTTTTGCTGTTCTTTTTTACGTGTGTGAAAAGGTCTACCTGTTTCCCCAATGTATGTTTTATGGCAAGACCGGCATGGGATTTCGTATTTGACGTCACATTTGTTACAGTTGTCAGTTTGGTCTTTCAGGTGTACCAGCAGTTGTCGTAATTTTATGTATGGTTTTACCGGGGTGTTGATGTGGAATTTTCTCATGGCCCGTTGAATCCGCTCTGTGACGCCTCTTATGTATGGTAACGTAACGACTCCTCTGGTTTCGGTTTCATTTTTGCGTTTCTTTCTGGATGCCCCGGGGTTTTGTTTCTGCTGTACCTGTAGTTTGCCTGTGTTTATGGCCCATAGTGGGTACTGGCATTTCTTCAGTGCGTTAGTTATATGTTCCTCTGCCTTTTTCTTGTGTGTGTCCTCTGTGATGAGGGATGCGCGATCAAACAGTGTTCTTACCACGGAGAGTTTGTGATTTATGGGGTGTTCACTACTTTTTCTCAGTAAAGCAAACTCTGCTTAATATACATATCCAGATCCTCCTCACTTGTGCACAATTTAAATACTTAAAATTAAAATGAAGAGGTAAGAAACATCGTAATTACCACTTAAAAGAGTACAGTACTTTATTTTTTTTTCCCCCAAAATTTTAAGTGTGCGTTCAACAACTCTTTTACTTTAATTTGTCATGCAGCAGTGGTTCTCACATCAGCTTGAGAATGCGCAATTGACAGTTTTTTGAACATCAGGGGCCTTATTTATAAAAATTTGCATGGATTTCATATCTAAATAATACGTATGCAGAAAAAATAAAAATGACATTTTGTGGAAAATAACCTACTTTGTAAACCTATGGGTAAAATAAACTGCATGGAATTTGCATTTATTTAATCAGGATGGACTTGGAATTTATTGGCATTAAGCATAATCTTAATTATTTCCCTTTTTTTCCATGTCAAATTTGTTTTTATAAATCAGAAATCTGCAAAGAAAGTGACGTTCATATCTTTTTTGTTCCTATGCACTGTTTAGAAAACCGTTTATAAATGAGGCCCAAAATCTTTGGCGGTTTAAACTCACTCACACAAATGAATATTGCGTCTACCTCGCTTCCATTCCCTCAGATGCGATGCAGAGAGACACTAGGCCAACCAGCAGGCACTCAAGACAAAAGCACGTTCAGGATTTTGATACCACACAAATCATATCTGGTGTGAAGATTCACAATCTAGATGGCAAGCCAGATGATGTTTGTCACTCCAGAGATTTGCAAGGACCAGTTGTGCTAATGGGCCTATGATGTCATCCTCCCATTCGGTCGGGGACTGATACTCGGGACAGACCTATGCATTCCCTGTTTAAAAAACAGAGTTTGAGAAGCAGGTTTTTCACAGATATTTCCATCAACATCAGTCACGTTGACCTTATGAGGCACGCGGTGTTGCCTCATCACAGAACGTTCCGCCCTACATGTCTTCAAATTACCACAGAACCTGATGAAGGCTCTTTTTCTGCCTTCAAAAGAGCAAAGGGCAAAATAGATCTTTTATGGGCTAAAATCTGTTGCAAAGCCAAATTTTTAGTATATTTGCTCTGAATAGGCATGAGAGAATAATAAACTAATTACACATTACCGTATGGTTGATTTTTACAAAGCCCTTGTTACTAATCCTTACTTTACAGGCTGATTCAGTTTGTTTTATCATGGGAATACAGCGCAAGGTATCTGAAATATGAAATGAGAGTGAATGAACCCCATCTGTTAATTTTTTTTTTCTTTTAAGAATTTACATCCATATTGTGTGATTCTTTCTAATGCTCAAGCCTGAAATACATTTACTTTTACTATATTGTATTCGTGGGCATGTTTCAAAACTATGAAATGATGGCTCTAATGTTTGTAATGAGAAAACCTATCAGAGAAAGCCTTTCTCTGATTTCTCTGATAATTTCAACGTATGGAATTTCAATGCAATCTATTTAACATTTCTCAATCACGTTCAGCACAGCCAGGCTTTGTTTACATGAGCAGGCTCAACAAACCATTAACTCACACCATAAGTTACAATGGCGATATCGCCACACTGCAAACCCTGACAAGTGTGGTGAACTCAAATATTTTGTGGAAACTGATTACCTCAAAAAAATGGAGTATGCCAAATTAATGATCTTGCGTTCACAGCACTTAAAAACATGCATAAAATTACTTAACCTTACTTTCTTTAAAGGTGACCAATGTGTTCTTTTATATATATATAATTTAATAGATATGTCCAAAAAAAAACAGGAATTAATGAATGTTTTCCCAAGAAAGCTTGCAATATTGAATGTGAAAATAGTTTTTTCGACCACAAAAACTGCCTGCGCCATATGAAATACCTCATTAGTATTCATAAGTATGCAAGAATGATGTCATGCGAAAGCGGATGAGCGTGGTGGACACAGAAATGAAGAGAAGTTGGTTAACTGCAAAATGGCGCGGCCAAAAAAATATCTGACTGATTCAGCCCATGCAAGAAAAGGCCAGGAAGAAGATCGATGGAAGGCCAGGATAAATATAAAAAAAGTGGCAATGCCACTGTGCCTGCTTGGCTTGAATGTGCAAGGATAGCGCCCCCTATTGGTCGAAGTAGAGGGCCGATTGGGCCGAAAATCAAACTCAAGCGAGACCTTATGGTCATAAACACACATATGCAATATCAAAAGGCTAGCTCAAAAACTGAAGGTGCTAGAGCGCAGACAAACCCAAAAGTATACGCACTGACGCACGACAGACCACCACTTTGGACCCCGAGCACAGCATGAGCCCGTTGGGCCTTGGGGCCAAGCCGGCTAATAAAAAGCCAAAGTGATCGCTGGCAAACTTTTAAAGCCAGGTTTGGAGATATTTCCAATGAAGATGTGGCCAAACCTACTTACTGGATACCTACGTAAACTTGATGCCTGGTGCAAAATGGCCGATTTCCCTGTTTCCTAGCACTTTCAGATCGTTAATATACTGGAAATTGTCCCATTTGTGACTAGACATGTTTATAGTAATTCATTTCTGCTGTATAAACGTAATCTATCTACCTGCAGTCGAATCTGATGACTGATCTGACTTGACTTTTCATGCAAATCACTCATGTATATCGAGTAGCAGGCATGTCGAAATGGCTGCGGTCCAGCCGCCACAATGGCTGATCGTAATGGTTGAGTGATGGCTTTCCATCAGAATTTATCCTTGTTAGGGGTTAAGGAGGACATTATAACTTACACACAAATCTTTTTATTGGAACAGCCTGGCAAATTATGCAAAAATAAAGTTGAGGATAAGGAACGAGTTGGTTACCTTTAAGTTCCTTCCACACAGTGCAATTAAGTTGGCCTACACAATTTTTTTGAGGTAATCAGTTTCCACAAAACATTTGAGTTTACCGCACTAACAGGGTTTACACTGCCGCAGGTTGAAAGACAGCCGTCTTTGTGACACTGAAAACCCTGGCTTTAGGCTCAGCACACCCCGCTAACCCGCAAATCTCGCTTTGTAGTTCATCCTCGCCCCAGCGGCCTGTGCCCGCTTATGATGCGCATCGTGTTAGGTGCCCACCCGTGGCATCAGCTTGGAGACTCAAACGCTGACGGAGAGCTTTCAAGTTTCAATTGTTAGCCTTTCATCTGAAAGGTGGGATTTGATTGGCAGAGTCTCTCCTCGATAAACATTTTCTAAAATAACCCATCTGCTCAGCTGGGGCACTCTGCCAAATGAGTCTTCGGTATTAAAACGGCTCCCCAATGTTGTGCATTTTGCTGGCAAACTATATGGGATTAATTATATCAAACACTGATTAGTTCCATTTCGCCTTTCGTGGGATTTATTGTCAATTCAGTATATATAGTGTCAACCTTCACACGGGAGTTTTTACGCCAAATTTGATTTATCCTAAGTAATTGGTAACTTATTTGATTGGCTCGGCTAGTTAGGTAGCCTGAGTATGGTCGTCAACATCCATCAAGTGCAAGTGCATTTGTAGCAGATGGTGAGTGATAACTAGCAATTACAGTCAATGGTTAAATTATAGAGCCAGGGAAACTGGATTTAGGAGGCAGTTGGCAGGCTTGTGGCACATATCAACAGGGTCAAATAACACAGCTTCACCACGACATGTCATGTCTCCAAGCACAGGGGCTGAAGGGAGTATGGCAGCGGTATGGAACAGGTGAAACACGTCAGCTGTTGCCACTACAACAAGCTGCCTCCAAACTAGGTGTCTCACTTTCCAAGGGGGTCCTCCAAGGTCACATCCGCACTGGCAATGACGTTATGAACATTAGCTTGTGATCCTGGTCAATACCTGAGTAACTTTGGTGAGACAGATGTTTTATCTGACCAAGATGCTACGCCGGCAGAAAAGTTCCTTGTCTGTGTCTGGTCTGGCGTCTGATCAACCAAAAGAGCGAACAGATTTGATCAGCTGAGACTAGAAGTGAAAACAACTGCTGTATCTGGAATTGATCGGATTCCATCCACAAGCAATGTCATCAGAGGTCGCATCAGCCGAGCGGCAAACCTTGTCAGCAAACCTGGTCTTCTCCTTGCAACAGCTCAGGAGCATGAGGATCCAATGAATGCGACAGAACTCGGATTGGAGGAAAATGTGGGACTTCCCCCCACCCCCTTCAATTTCTCTCATGCAACCACCCCTGCTGCCATGGTGACAAAACTGAAAAGCACTTTTAACTGGGAGACAGTGTGCCAACTGTGCCATCTATCATAGTGCCAATTAAAATCTCCAATCCAAACTAATTTCAGCTCGTTTCCAACCTTTTTTTTAACTTGTGATACCTTTATAATTGGTTTAAAAATATCAAATATTAGTCGTTATTGCAGATAATCAAGAACATTTTCAAACACGCAGTGCCAGACGCAGCACACCTCACCCCAGCAAGTATTTCAGGGCCTTTGTGTTGACTCTTTTTTGACAAAAAAAAATAATAACCACTAAATCATTGTTATTACATACCTGCAGCAACTGGCGGATAATTTAGCACTGAGGAGTAAAACCCTATTACTCATAATGTGACAAGTTTGCTTGCATGAAAATCAGAGGTTAATGGGCTGATTCTTTCCATATTTTTCATGAATAGCAAAATATCCAAAATAAATTATTTCATGGACATTTGATATACACTGCTCAAAAAAATAAAGGGAACTCTAAAATAACACATCCTAGATCTGAATGAATGAAATATTCTTATTAAATACTTTGTTCTTTACATAGTTGAATGTACAGACAACAAAATCACACAAAAATTATCAATGGAAGTCAAATTTATTAACCCATGGAGGTCTGGAGTTGGAGTCACACTCTAAATTAAAGTGGAAAAAACACACTACAGGCTGATCCAACTTTGATGTAATGTCCTTAAAACAAGTCAAAATGAGGCTCAGTAGTGTGTGTGGCCTCCATGTGCCTGTATGACCTCCCTACAACGCCTGGGCATGCTCCTGATGAGGTGGCGGATGGTCTCCTGAGGGATCTCCTCCCAGACCTGGACTAAAGCATCCGCCAACTCCTGGACAGTCGGTGGTGCAATGTGGCGTTGGTGGATGGAGCGAGACATGATGTCCCAGATGTGCGGGCTAATAGTCCTAAATTTCCACTGTTCCAATTTTTAGGAATGCATTGCAGGTCTGAAAGGCAGGAATGGATTTATATTTACAAATAAAATAAGCAGTCGACTGTGCCATTTTTTTTTTGGACTGTTTGCACTCTGTTGCTGTCATCACATTGTTTATGGTCCAAAACCAATTCAATTAATGTTAGAACAGCAAATAACTTGAAATTCCACTACTTTCAATATGGTAGAGGGTGAATGGAGGATGAATCAAATCGGTCTCTTTTGATTTTATTGGCATTTCCAATGACGTGCCAACTTTTTTTTGCAATTGTTTTTGTATTAACAGAACACCTTTCAGGGGGTTCCTTAATGCCCTAGAAGGGAGCGGTTCAAATGCCTGCAAATCAGTACCATGTCATCAAGGACAGCCGTAAAGAACCGAACATGAGCTGAAGGCCAGAAAATAGAAACAGAGGGAACTCATCAGCAGAGCTCTTAACAGAACCAAGCTCTCTGACGTCCACAGCTAATCCAGGGGATCACAGAAAACCTTGTGCTGTCCTTTTACACGCACAGTGCAGCAGTTTATTTTTACGGTGTAGCTGAGTCATACGGTTATTCTGCTAATGGACAACAAATCTTATTAACCTTACGACGATCTACCGACACGGATGGCTTGAAAGCTCAATTCCTGTGTTTTAATTAGCACCCAGGGCTTCAGGGTTGTCGACAGTCTCTGAATCGTGTTTATCTCATGATGACTTCTTCGGGGGAGATTGAGCCTGACAACTCTATTTGGGTGTAACGCTAATATGGGGTAAAATAAAGGGTATGATTTTCTGAGACGAGACTTCTTATGGAGATGGAAATCATACATCCAATTTGGATTCTGCCCAAATCATATTTTTAATTTGTTATGTTTGTATCATCAGATTACATAATCTACAAACATTGACATCATGACAGCAAAGATACAGTGAAAGCAAAACCACTTTTTCAAAAACCAATCCATATTTTACCCCTGAAAAAGGCACATTTATCTTTAAACGTCCCTCTGATAATTGCCACTACCAGAGGAACAGAAATTTACCCAGGACTCCATGTTGCACACACATAAACCTGTGCATGCCTGTATGCAGTGTAATAAAATGGGGAATTTGACACTTGCTGGGGGCTAATGAGTGCATAATGCTTCATTAACCCAGAGGTCACCCCCAATAAGCTTAAAATAAGTCTGTCCAAAGCAGTGAGATGGTAAGAGATCTCTATTAAAAAAAAGAAAAAACTTAATTGAATGGGATTTGCTCTGAAGACTAAGATAGGATTTATTTGTTAAGACAACATACTAGGTTCCTTATTTAGGCTGCAGGCAAAATCACTCATTGCTGTCATTGTACACTGATGACCATCTGCGCTTTTCTTTTTCATGAGATCCACAGACCGTAGGTTTTGGTGCTCTACTTGGGTTTTAATCATTTTAGTTATTATCCCCCGCCGCGCGTTTAGCGCGAAGCGGGGGATATAGTATTCAGCTCCGTCCGTACGTCCGTCCGTCCCGAACATTGTCAGTGCGATATCTCAAGACGGAGTCAACCTATTTCAATTCTTTTTGGTACCAACCTTCTTACTGGGAATGCTCAGACACCAGTCGGTTTTGGTAACCTAACGGCGGGGGATATATTCACTTTAGTGACAAACTCTTGTTTACTTTGGACCACTTTGGGGACACAACATCATTCTCAATAAAAGCCACAAAAACAAGAGTTTGTCACTAAAGTGACTATATCCCCCGTCGTTAGGTTACCAAAACCGACTGGTGTCTGCGCATTCCCAGTGGGAAGGTTGAGCATGTCAAGTAATTTTTATCTTTATTCTTCCTTTGTGTCAGTAGTTCTCAAATTCGGTCCTGGCGCCCCCCTGTGTATGCCAGTTTTTGTTCCAGCAACAACTGCAATTCTAGGATTTTAAAAAGCTGTTACTTTGACTTAATTAGCAGCATTCCATGTTTGGAGTAGTTATTTAGCATCTTAAGTCACACTTGGATGGACATATCCATTCTGTAATGAAGAATAAAAACCCTTGAACATATTGTGCTTAATTTTCAATATTGCCAGGATTTTCAGGTGAAAACATTTTTAAACTATCAAATTAGACTCTGAGAAAATCAATAAGCTCCAAATTAGGTTTCTGACTACAGGTGTTTTGAGTTTTTCCCAAATAACCTGCCTGAACCAAATAAAATCAACACAAAACACAACAGGTGTGAGTCCATTGTTTGCCAAGTAAATTGTCGGGTTTTGCCACCATGTGACAAGAGTTTCATCAATGAGGAACCTTTTGATTATTTATGTTGATTAAATGTTTGGTTAAATTGTTTTCCTCAGCCAATATTTACAATATATGCCAATGTGGATATTTGCATAAATGCACCTAATTAAAACAAAACAACAGCGTGTTAAAATCCTAGAATTGCAGTTGTGGCTGGAACCCAGCGTACACAGGGGGGCGCCAGGACCGAATTTGAGAACCACTGTTTTATGAGAATGTATACAGCCCCCCGGGCTCATATAACTTCTGTTATGCATGTCATCTCTTCTTTGATATGACATTTTACAGAAAAAAACCAAGAACATCCGATAAATGGTGAAAATTTATAATTTGCCATATGATTCATATATTATTTCCTTAACGCACCAACAGTTGAAGAATCAAGCGGATATTTACCTTAGCGCAGGTATAACTGTTGGGAAATAAGAATTTTGCCATTTTCACATAGTTAATGGCAAGCAAACTTTATATATTTATGATCTATATGTTAAGAGTTTTCAGACGACACCAATTTTAAGATCAGACAATTTCGAAGAGTACTTTCAGTGTGTAAACTTGTGGTCCCATGAGGGTGTGGTCACCTTTGACTGTTTAGTTTGTTTATAACTGTAGTTCTCAATTTCACCACCAGGGTATTGCCTGATGAAGAGCCAAATGGAAATTAACCACGAGTCTGCCATGCGAATAGCCACTTCCTGTTTCAAAACTAATGTCTGAAAAAAAGAAATTGCTCTTGCACCATCAAATGATGAATCAGTTATCCATGCATGCATAAGAATCCTTGTACTAATAAATAAGACCATCTTTACTTCTTTAGGCAGCAAGGAGTATTCATGAATGGAATGACAGTTAATCGCTACATATAATAACACTACAGCTGGACTCGCGAGAGCCCATACCTCTGCCTGCATAGCTGTATTTGAACTTTGGCCTATCACTCAGCTGTACTTTGGGCTAGATATGCCAAAATAAAATAATTTGTTCCTCCTCTGCAAGTTTAACATGGTGGAAAGTTTGGTTAAAATCTATGCAAGCGTTTTTGAGATATCCTGCTAACAGCCAGAGAAACAAATAGAATAAATAAACGAATGGAAGCAAAAACATAACCTTCGTGGCAGAGGTAATAGGCGTCATAGCAGCTCAGTTTTTCGTGGCTCTCATATGGGATCTCTCTCCTTTAGGGGACCAGGCCCATTAAACATCAAGTTTGGGCAAAAATACAAACTATTCGAATAACTGAAAATGCCTCTCTTTCTATCTGTTTTCTCAGTCTGGCAGATGAAGAATTACAGGAAACAATGTTTGTTCCATGTGTTGACATCAGGTAGTCTAATGAAACATTTGTAGGCTCTCTCTCTCTCTCTCCATGTCTGAGTTACTCACCATTTTCTTATCTCTACTTGGCGAATGTCAACATCACATGGAACTCAGTTCATTGAGATACCAATGTCATAAGGTGTTTAAAATCACAGTGTGTTTCTCTGCAAGGCCAGGCAGCTTTGAGACCACACTAATTACTTTTAGAGAAAGCCATTTTATCTACAATGAAGCGGACAGATTTTGTGGAACATTTAAGGCCACATAATTAAAACTGTTGCTATTGGCAACCATTTCCTCGGTTAACAGAGCAAGTAGTCAACATTAAGTGTTGTCATAATGACACCTCACTTGAATGATCCTCCAGGGCACCGAATCTTTTTTTTTTTTCTATCAAACTGTTTTTTAAAATTACTTATTGTCAATCAACTCAATGGGAAATACCAATACAATCACGCCATATCCGACCAGAAATTATTCATCGAAATACTTCGCATACCAGTACAATTCTGGCAAATTCAAGTTTAACTCACGTTAATCTTTATTATCCATATCAGTTGGCCTACAGTTCGACATGCAAGACATACGCGCATTATAACATTTAAAACACAACGAGAAAGATGCATAATATCACAGAAAATTACAAGTAAAAAGAACTTAGGCGATAAATCACAAATCAAGTCCTCAGCCGTCCCTCCAAAGATCGACTAGCCATGGAATAAAGGAGTTGACAATTATGCACAGTGTGCGTTTTATTCCAAAACAGTCACCTGTTTCCTCTCTGGCTATATCTGCACAGCGCCCCATGCCAGGAGCGGCAGTCATCAGACATTAGCTGCCTTATCTTGACTACCGATTTGTCTTTGGTATAGGTCTCTCACCAACTTTTGGTTGATGCCTATGATTTTTCTGGAACATTCAGCTGCCCGTTGGAACAGGAGTCGTTGGAACATGCAGATGAAGCTGAAGGAAGACTGTTCTGTTCAACCGACCGATAAAAAGTCACAGCTGAGGTTGTCCATTTCAAACGATTTTAGCCGCATTAGAAAGTGAATTGTTTGCATCATTTTGCAATATTTTGCTGCAGCGCGTGCGCCAAATTTCAGGTTGTCATCAATTTTAACTCCCAACAACTTATATGACGACTGTCTACCAATGGGTGCGTTTTTTAACCACAGTGGGGTGGTGGGCATGCATTGCTGTTGCAGCTGCGGTCCCTCACCCTCATCATGTCTGTGGTTTTATTTACATTGACCTCAAGGTAGGTCTCCTCTGACCAGTAGTTGACAAGTGGTATTTCTCCTGATGAATGAGACCGAGAGAGTGGTCAGCGGTCCAGCAACCAATCTAGTATTTATAGAGGCTGTTTAAGAGGGTTGCAGTCATTCATGTGGATTGTGTAGAGTATAGATGACTAAACAAACCCCTGGGGTGCACCCATGTAATTTTTTTTTTTTTGAACGGAAGATGCTTCATTCATTCATTCATTCATTTATTTCTCCTATATTTATCCAGGGAGGTCCTATTAAGATACAAGATCTCATCATCCAGAGAGTTCTGGTCAGTACCACGGCATAAGCAGTGTCTTATACATATAAAAATAATCAATTTCACATTTCGACACGTAATATGCATAAAAAAGACATGAGGGAAATAGTCAAAGGACAGAGGCATTAAGGTCATATCAGAGCGAACCATAACACATCCTGTCAGTTATTACGTAAAACAGCCGCAAGTTTCCGTCTGGACAGTTTGTAAAAAGTATTTAAAGAGAACGCTTCAAAGGTGCTGGTTTTTTGCTGCTGATTCCTCGCCCTGGGCACATGAAAGGAGAAAGCAGTTTTACCGAGAGCTCTGAGGGCCCCTGGGGACATTTAAAAGAATCCAATTAGTAAACCTCACACTGTAGTTATGGTGTGATGAGATAAACGACAGGAAATATGAGTCGACAATTTGCCTGGCAATATTTGGCAATAAGTAGCAACACGTGCATCCTAAAGATTCCCATAAAACACAATAGTGAGTGCGTGAACCTGCATTTGTCATAAAATGTGATTTGTGAAGTAAGGATGAAGTTACATGCATATGAATCACATTGCTATACTCCAATCCAGATAAAAATGAGCAGTGCACAATTTTCCCTCCGGTCTCAAAATAAAAGCATTTTTTAAATGGAAAACACGCCCATTTTGGCCAAAGCTTTTTCAATAGATCAACAATATGCATAATAAATTACATCTTTTCATCCAGCCATATGCCTTAGTGTTTGTAAGAAGTGACTCTTTCTATACGTTTCTTCTGATGAGGATATTCTGGAAACAACTGCATTTGAGTGAGAGACTTGTACAAATGGTCATTTTTGGATTGATGACCAGTTTAAATTTTAAGGGTGAAAGCTGCAGTGACTGAAAGGCATCCTGCAAGTGTTCTGTAGCTTGATTCAAAGATGGCCCTACCAAATAAATGATTGTGTCTTCAGCATGGAAATGCATCTTAGCTGGATTTTTCCATGACCCAAGTCATTTAACAAAATAAAAACTAAGAGGGGGCTGAAATAGAACCTTGTGGGACACCTTTGTTTGCAGCAAGTAAGGCTGAGGTATCAGCCTAGTTTTATACTGAAACGCACTGAATTCTGTCACTTAGATAGTTCTTAAACCTATTCAGAGCCATGTCACTAAGGCCTACACAGGCAGGTCTCTGTAAAAGCAGCTGATGATTTACTGAGTCAAACGCTTCAGAACAAATCAACAAATCAAGGTGCGCAGTGCTTTTTACTGTTTAAAGATTTTACAATGTCATAAGTAACTACCATAGCTGCTGTTTTTGTACTAAGGCCTGATCAAAAACCAAACTGACATTCCCTGAGAATATTATCAGATAAAAATTGTTTTATTTGGTCGTTTTCAATAGATTTAAATACTTTGGCTTTATCTGCCAGCCTGGAAATGGGGTAAGATAAAAGGGTCTCAACCCTTTAATAAGGAGAATAGTTAAGTTATTGTTAAGTCTGACTTGTTGACTTCTTTTGGTGACCAGGTCAGTAAACCAGCTGATTAGTCTTGGTTTGACCTTCGCTAATGAGTTTACCATGTCGTATGAATGCACTGTATTCATACCACTACTGAAGTCAATAAAAGCAATGGTGGTGACCAAGCTTGGAAATTAAAAGTTTTCTTTAATGAATCAATATACAACATCAATTCAGCAACATTAGTACTCCTATTTGGTCTCAAATCAAACTGAAACTCATTCACTGCCCTATTTATAGATTTTAAGTCTTTTTAGCATGATATTTTCGAAATGTTTCATTGGTGCTGAAGTTCGTGCAACTTGGCATGGGTCATCCATATTCTCAGGGCCCAGCTTTTTTGGGACAGGGACAATCATGAACCACTTCCATAGATAAGGAGTATGGTTTTTGCAAAATGACTGCAATGTCCTCTTTGTTTACTGTAATTTTCTCTTCCTGGATGTTGTTAACAAGGTCCATAGTTGCCCCTTGCAGTTTACTGAGATCCAAGATGTGAGAATGACAGTTAAATTGATTTAGCATATCTACCCAGTGCAATATACTGTAATTTTCTACCATAAAAGATTTTGTGGTTAATATCAAGTGATGATCTGTATTCCTTGCCAAGCCTCCCTCATGTCATTTTCCCTAAAATGAAGTGGGATTCTGTCCTTGGACTGTAGTTAACACCAGTGGCAGTTCTAGAACCGGGAATTGGGGGGGGGGGCACAGACACACCCCTTTATGACAATTAGTCTTGGCTAGTTCTGAAGCATTTTCCTTTACTGACGCGTTTTCCAATTATCGTAATTGGCAACTGAAGACACGGTTTTATCTCCATATGCAATGGAACAGCGATGAAATCATGGGCTAAATTTAGTAACCAGAACTGAGAAATGTGACAAAACATCTGTTTAAAACAGTTATTAGTCCTGACCTGTTCTCAGTCATTCTCATGATTAACAAAAGGTTCACTCCGAGAGCGCTCCACACTTAACAGGTGTTGCTTGTTCTCCCCGATTAGGTGAGACGACAATCATTCATCTGGACGCGTATTTGCTAAATTTAAATCAATGTTATTCAAATTTGCATTCTAAAGGAATAAGTCCTGAGAAGCAGTGGGTTACAGTGATTTTATAACTGTGCTGCGCGTCGTGCCTTAGTGTCCCTCCGCTGTTATAAAATCACTGTAACCCACTGCTTCAAGGGGCTCATTGCTTTTATAAAACGGTTACCCTACATACAGCCCATTAAATGAACATACAAGAAAAATAATCAATATATTCGAAATAATGCAACAGTAAAATTGAGAACTATTTGTTCTTCCTCCAAGCAAGATAGAAGGGACAGAATGGTTGGCAAGCAACACAGACGCTAAGATTACTTTTTTATCTAGTGCCATAATGTCACATCAGGCTATTTGGGCTCATGAATGTAGATATACCATGAAAGCAGGCCATTTGTAATGTTTCCTTCGGTCTCCCGAAGGCCCCGTTAAATAATTTTACGTTCATTTCGGTTTTCGAGTTTCCTTGTTCTCCACTCTCGGCGATCGACCAAATCATTACACCCAACAGCGCGATTAGGGAACAAGATTGACTTTTGTCCTCTACACTTGCCGGTGTCCAGGAAAATATGTTGAATTGTGCATTAGTTGGCTAGCCAGCTTGTCAACTAGCTAGCGTTCACTACAATGGATGTGGTTACCCTACACATCGCCGATAAATTCTTCTTTTTTTTAAGAAATGCTTTTAGCCCTTTTGTAATCCATGGTTTGTTGTTGGAAAAAAAAAAAATGTCTTACATGGAACTACAGTGTCCTGAAATGGATGTTGCCTACTGGAGCTACCAGCCACAGTTGGCACTACAATGGCCTGCATCATAAATTATACAATCTGTTTTGACAAAAAAAAAAAGTGCAGAAACCGAGACAACTGACAAAGAACAGGGTCAGAACTCACATGCAGATGGAAGTCCAGTTTACAGGTTTTAATAATCATAGTCGGGCAACACACATCAAAAACCTACAGCGAGACTTCGGTACTATAGGGAGATTCCAGATTCATAAGCAATGAACAGTCCAAAAAGTCAAAATCAGGATGCTGGTACGCCAAAGCCAAAATGAGAGACAAATCAAAGACCAAAGAAACAAATAGGTTATCAAACACAGGTAATCAGTCATACACAGAGGGATAGACAAAATCATACACAAAGTCCCAGCAGAAAAACCGCTTATAAGAGAGACACTGAAGAAGAGACTAAAGGAACTGACGCTGGGCTCACATGAACTGACTGAATATGAAGGGAAGGAAAGGGCCTGATTACATTGGGTTCAGGTGTGAGGTTTGTGGAGGGAGGTGCAGCTACAAATGGAAAATAAATTGAGTTCCAAACGTGGGTTACTGAACCAGATCATGCCTAAAAACATCACTCTCTTCATCCACATCGTACGCAACCAGCCTATAATGCCTTCATTCTACAATCCTCGTCTGTCTCGTTCGATATTTCTCTGGTTCCCTTCTATTCATCTCTCACCCTATCACACTTTAGGGATCAATACCCATAACGTCGAAAAACACTACTTTCTGGGGTCATAACCCACACAACTTTCCATTATTCTTGCCACACAAAAACTGTCAATCAAAACTCTTAATCAATTACATTAGATAATTTAATTACATCTCTGATAGTTATATTCAGCTGAGTTGATATAATGAATGCAAAATTGTCATGAAAATATGCATTTTTTCATAACACATAGTGGGGTCATTTATGACGAAGTCATTTTAGTCACCAAAAACATTTGGTCACTTAAGGGTTAAACAGGTGACCAGCATAGTCTAAGACTCCTTGTTAAAATAAATTAAAACACTGGCCAAAAGCCTTAAATAGTCAAAAAAAAAAAGTTGGCCAGTTTCTTGATACAACCCATTCATTTGTATTACATAATCTCCATTCTCCCCCTCCCGCACTCGAAGATTAATGAAGTCTCTAAGAATCAACGAAAGATGCAAAAAGCCAGGACAATACTTGGGCTCAAAACTTCCAAGGCAACCGTTAATTGTCAAGAAGACAGACATAAAAGCAAAAATATTCAATTTGGGAAATAGGAAAGGAATGAAGAGCTCTCGCGCGCCGAGTGAAGGCAGGCGCCCGAGAGCCGCAGAGGTTAAGAAGCTTGAGGGGCTCACTGGCGACCAGCGCAGCACTCCGGACAGCTCATTGCGCTTTGCAGATAACAGAGGCTGGACAACATTCGTCAACTGAGCGACAGGCAACTTTCATGCAGTGTTTCATTAATGTAGGCTGTTTATTAGTTAATTTTCGTTGTTAATTTAATGTGTTTGTTTTCAGGATTACTGGTGTAACACTCAGTAAACGTGTGGTGGCTGATAAGAAAATGAAAAAAATATTATTACAAATCACCGGACAACGGGGATTAGTAGTTATAGTACTGGAAACGGATCTGTTTTTTTTTTTTTTTTTTTTTGCTGTAGTTCGGATCCAACCGCTCGTTAAAGATGATGTACTCAGATCAGCTGGCAGCAGGCGCACTTCTGCCTAATTGCCTCGGTGAATTCCACTTGGCTGCCATAGTTTGTTTTGCGATAACTTTCTTCTTTTCCTTAACATTCCGAAAACATGGTCTGAAACAATTAATTTGAGCTCTCCAATCAGCCTCCATTCATTCCACCTCAAGGTGCCGTATCGAAAGCCTCCCTAGTTTCCGGTGAGTAATATGCTTTATATTATTGTTATTGGAAATTGAATGTTGGTAAAAGATATACTTTATTGAACCCCGTTGGATGAGTAGTCCTTTGCAATTGACCCATCTTAGTTATCCAGGAGCAATGAGCAGCGACAGCGCAGCGCCAGGGGAGGGGATCGTTGATACACGAATCATTAGGCTACTTGCGAATGACATGCCTAGCCTAAATGCATCAATACTGACGATATGACTGGTTGCCAATATTTAAGTAATAACTTCTAAATGAAGGGCAAACTTTGAGATCGTGACTTTTTTTAAAACTCAAAGTTTACCAAATTTAATTGTTTGTTAGAGCGATTGGGTAATACATTGTAAGCTACGCAGTCCTGACGAATCACTCAATATTTTAAATCTTGCACTAAAACGAGACATTGTAAACCCATATTTTGAAGACCTGGATTCATCAGCATTTTCAGTTCGCAAATGAACAAGTACAACCTTCATCTTTTGTTTATCACTGGTGCGCAATTATGCCGCATTAGCTCAGCAGAAACATAAATGCCAGAAGTAATAAACACAGCGCACTAAATGCAAAGTTTATTACTTATGACCTTTTCCAGGAAATATTCCTTCCTGCCAAAATGGGGTTTTGTTTCTTATAGGCTAACTCATGAACTCGATCGGTCAGGATTATCTGAATACTTTCCTCATGTTTTTGTTCCACGTATTAGTTAAGTATTAGCAGATTTAAGGCATGTAAGTCACCTCAAATGGCACAATGAAAGATGTCAGTGGAGATTAGTCAATTTAGGATGACTGTCCTAGCAGAAAAAAATGCCCTGAATCTGCTTCGCCATTATGAGGCATCTTACTGGAATTCCCTCTCAGTAGTACCAAAAGTCGGAAATATACAGAACGGTGAAAGAACACGAGGCATCTTAAGGTGTTATTGAATCGAGAGTAATTGTAAAAACATAAAGATTATCAAGTATTCGGATTCCTCATAAAATTATACGCAACCTACCTACAAACAATGACGCGCAGATCGTAGCACGTGACCGAAGCTTGGCTCTGTAAAGATTTGCTGTCCTGCTGGATGCAGAAGTGCCGCTACTGCGCCAATTAAACGCATTTGCGACGTAAGTGAACACAGAGTGCAGGAATGACCTAAGCGTGTGTAAGAACTAAAAATCCCTAACTGTGCTGTGGATAGTCTTCAGAGGAATTCCTTTACATAATTTACTTAATTTGTTGTACAAATGCATGAATATCAAAGTATGTGGCAGGATTTGACTAACAAAATGACTACTCTAAAACGCTTAACGTCGCTTAACGTGAAAAACGCCCAACGTGGTCTAAAGTACAAAATATGACAGGTAGGCACTCCTAACTGCACAAATTTTAAGTTATCCATTAGGACTAAATACTGTGTAGCCTATCCACAAGCTTGCTTGTCATAGGTTTGTTTGATATCTAGGATGAATGTTCTTAGGCGTAAAAACTGTGTACAGTAATGGCATATTCGCTGCTGCACGATTTTTGTGTTTTTTGAGGCTAGATTAAGACTTTCTGGCTATGAACAATAATGTTTTTGCCCATTTCATTGACAAAATTAAGGTGTCCTCATAAAATCATATATCCTCGTGTCCTCATATAACCATATCACTGGTTAGATTACAGTGAATTAATTTTCTTTGAGGTATAATGTGTGTATCTGGTGGTGCACCTAAATCGATTCCATAAATTAGTTAACAAACTGAAGCCAGAGTAATAGATTACTTAAAGTAATAACTGTTTTACTACCTGAATTTTAATGGTTACTATTATATTTCTAAGTTACTGTTAAAAGTGATGATATCACTGTAATAAGTTTCTGCAGGAATATATTGGCCTCAACACTGATGCCAAGATGATTACAGAGAAATAACTACATTATGGGAACAGGACAAAGAGAAATCTATATTCTTTGCAGCAAAGGCCACCACAGTCTCTGTTGACTGCCATAGACTAAGAACATCAGTAACAGACTTTCTAAAAGGTAATATGAGTCCATCTGCCCAAGAAAAATTAGAATTTTACTTGACTGTTGAATTTGGGGCATCCAAAAGTGTTGTTTCTCCATCACTGTTACCCTTTCATATACTGTGCGTTTTCTCTGGTAAGGTAAACTAGGAAGACTGTCACTAACAGGGCAAACAATGCCACTTCCAGTCATGATCCATGTTAACTGGGATTGTCATATGCAAGTAATTAAAAAGTTTTGTGATCCAGGCAAGGATCCAAGTGTAGATTCAGGATACAGTCAGTAAGGGAGAATTTATTCATATGAACAGGGTAATAGAAGAGGGTAATGTTGTCGCCCAGAACTGTCGAGGCTGAGGTGGTGATGACTGGAGAAGATAGGGGCGTGTTCATGTGCAGGTCAGGGGCTGTCCTGGGGCAGAAGCCAGGTGTTGCAGTAGCAGGACTGCTTTACAGTATAACTGAAGGGTTTAGCTGGAACTCAGTCCCAATCCTGGAGACTGATGATGGCTTGGGTTGCATTCCTAATAAATTAACTCAGAGGAACAGGCAGGAACAATGGATTGACAAAAATGTGGTCTCGATCCTGAAGACCAAAATAAAGGCTTGGGAGCTTGTTCCAACTGATTAGATTCCAAAGAGCAATTACATTTTTCTTCATCAGTAATTTACAGAAAACTCAAAAAAGAAGAGCTCAGCTCAGCACTAGTAGACACAAACTGACTGGAAGGCTTAGTAGGGTGTGAACCATGACAATCCAGCCGTCACGCTAAGACCACAATGAACATGTGGACAGGACATTCAGAAAAGGGACAAGGCATATAAATGATAACACCTGGGAGGGAGGGAGGAGATGAGATGAAAATCAATTAAAGGAGACAAACCTTATACGCACACGTATGTGAGGTACCGTTCAGGATCTACTCGCGAGACAGCGTAATCCAAAAAACGTATGCCTTTAATGGGGTCCCAGTTGAAGCCAGAAAACACAGGAATTGCCAAGCCACAATACAAAATCCAAAAACAGTATCGACTAGACAGGCCGGGGTAAGAACCAGTAAGACAGATGGGCAGAGGTACAAAAACGATAGGCAAAAAGTCATAGTCGACTTTGAGTTAGTTGGGCAAAGCCAACGGTCATACACAGGGCATCCAAACACAGAACTCGTGGTCATACAAAAATAGTTCGAAATCCAGAAAGACAAAAACAGTACAAAAAAGGCAATGGCAAGAATCAAGGTCAGACTATCCAGTAGAAGCAAAACAATAGTCAATGGCATACGAGGCGCTCTGCACAAAGAAATATTGATCAACGTTCTGACAAGAGCTGTGAGTGAAAAGACCGCTAATATACTCACAGGAAAGGCCACATGCTATACAGGGACCAGCTGTGGGGAATGAGACTAATTACATCGGGAGAATCACAAGAGGGAAACCCTAACCACGTAAATTGGCGAGAGACAAAATATGAACGGGAATCAAATGCCTATGACATTTTGCTTAGACTTTTTTTGTCTATTTCATTCAGAGTGCAAACCGATCACTCAGCCTCTCTTTTATTTACTGGTTTTGAGGCACCTGAAGAAAACAATCTACATCTTGAGTAAACAATATTTTTTTCATTTTTGACAAACAAGTTTCAGCCATAGCACTGACTGAAGAATCATTCATAAAAACATGATCATTCCCACTATGACGACACCTTAAGCTGAAATAATGAAATTGATGACAAGTAGTGTTTGAAAAAGCATTGAACTTCATGTTGTGATTTTTGTCGGTTGGTCACTCTAACCTCACATTCTTGATTGTATAGGCCATCCAAGCGCCCAGCATCAACACAGGACACAAGCTCCATTTCCAAGCACCAAAATTTTACTCCCAAACTCCACCGCGCCCGATTGAGTGAAGAAAGGCTGGGCCCAGCGGAGACCGTGGCTGCGTCCGAATTGTCTTTTTTGCCTTGGAAAGTTCCTAACTCCTAAAAAATGATCCAGAAATAATTACATGGCTGCCACGATAAATGTTAAGGAAAGGTGTCTCAGTGCTTCCTAATTAACCTCCTTTAGCACAGGGTACACAGAACCATCCTTTTCGAAAAGAAAGGAGGTAACGCTATCCCACAATTCTGCCCAGCAGCAATATGTCAAACGGCGACCGTTCATCCAGTCAATCCTGGAAAGAAACGTATACGATGGGCAGGGGACCCTTGATCACGTTGCCTAGTGTAAGTGCATTCGGATTCTCTTTTTAGCGCGGTTGTCTTCTTAAGCAGTTAGGAATTCCCCTTTACAACTTTCCTTTACCTCAGACGTTTTCCACAAAGGTTAAAGAATAGTGGTTAGGAATTAGTTGATAGGCCGTAATTTTTTGACTATTCGGACGCAGCCCGGGACTTGCCCAGGTGCTCGCCAAAATGAGTGACTCCACCCTCAGTCCTGCTGCTCCCACCCTCTCCCAGACGACAACCAATGGCATCTGGAGGGCAAAGTTTGCCCCGGGTAATAAGATCGGAGAGGAAGAGCTGCCTGTCTTCACCACTGCTGCTAAAGTGCGCGTTATCATCACCTTTGTCCTGTGCGTGGTGTCAGCCATGTGCAACCTGGCGGTACTGTGGGCGGCTAGTACCAGCCACAAGCGCCGTTCCCACGTGCGCATCCTCATCATCAATCTGACTGTGGCTGACCTCCTGGTGACCTTTGTGGTGATGCCGCTGGACGCCGTGTGGAACATCACGGTGCAGTGGCTGGCTGGAGATGTGGCCTGCCGCCTGCTCATGTTCCTTAAGCTACTCGCCATGTACTCGGGCGCCTTCGTCACAGTGGTCATCAGCCTGGACCGCCAGTCCGCCATCTTGGACCCATTAGCCATCAGTGAGGCCAAGAAGAAGAACAAGGTCATGTTGGCTGTGGCGTGGGCCATGAGCGCCTGCCTGTCTATCCCACAGGTTAGTCTCGGTGCAGGCGTGACTAACAAGTGTGTTCCTGTCAGTTAGGCTGGTTTGTGTTAAAGCAGCTGTGGTTTGTTAGCACACTTTTCGCTGATTCACAGAGTACTCAAAGAGTAATGGGAGAATGGGCATGTTTCTGTCCAGTACATCATCTAGCATAAGAGTCTTGTATGTCTGCAAGCAACGACCGGTTTACGATGGCATGGACATGGTCAATGACTGTGCTCTGCCTGCTACATTGGTCAGTCAAAGGAGAAGCATGTCATTGCCATTTCAGCATCCTTATTGAAATGTTAATTTGAGCAGACACTTCTGAGGTGTAATTGCCAACAATTTAATATGGCCAGAAAAAAGAAAGGAACAATAGTGCGTGCAGAATCAATAGGTTGGACTTCAGAATAGGTTGCTTACTAATAACTCAAGATTAATTCAGTTGTGTCTTGGATCCATTGGGAGTCAAATTAACATTCTAACAAAAAGCTGTGCTTGTGTTTGTGCATAATTAGCAGAATGATTTATAGTAGCTTGTGGAAAATCCTCTGAATTATAACCTGAAATTAGAAACAGTGGAAAGGTACGATTGATTAGACTGAAAACTGGAAGCAGTGATTTGTAAATGATCCTTGACTAATATTATGTTGTAAACAATTCAACAGCACATTATGTGATGTTTCACCACATCGATTTTATTGATTTTTCTAAATAAACGCTTATTTTAATTTTAACTCTAGCTGCATAATTCAAAAAGTCGGGACAGAATTTTTTTAATACCACTTTTAATATTGCCATTCCTTTTCACATTTATTAAACATTTAGGGACAGAAGACACCACTAAGTGATTAAGGGTTTCAGGTGTAATTTTGTCCCATTCCTGCCAACAAGTCTCAAGGCGTGCAAAAGTATTTGGTCTTCATTGTCTTCATTGTTTTTGTGTCAAAATGTGGCACACTTTCTCTGTTGGGGACAAGCCAGGACTGCAGGCTGGCTAATCCAGCACCCATACCCTCTTCTTACATAGCCATGCCTTTTCAAAGCGTGCAGAATGCCATTTAGCAATTGTATTATTGAATGTTGCATGGGTGTCCCTGGAAAAGATTTCGTCTTGAGGGCAGGACATGTCACTCCAAATCTCAGTGCACTTTTCTGCATCAATGGTGTCCTCGCAAGTGCAGGTTACCCTTGCCAAGGGCACTGACAGAATTTATACTGATGACAGAGCACGGCTTGCTGCTGGAAACAGTCTGGATTTTCCTTTCTCTTCTTTGGTCCAGACCACACTGCATCCATTTCTTCTATAAATGACCTGAAACATTGATTTGTCTGACCAAAATGCATGTTCTCACTGTGTGATGTTCCATCAAAGATGCCTCAGTGCCCAAAGAAGCTTCAAGACACTGTTAACATGAGACTAACTTTTTGCACAGGAAGCCGTCATTGATAAAGGTAACTATGTTTTGTAGAGCTTGAGAAAGGTTTACCAAAATAACCCTGAGTCCATGTGGTTTCGTTACATATGGATAAATGACTGTTCTTGATGCAGTGCTGTCTGAGTGACTGTAGGTCACAAGTATTCATCTTATGCCACCCTGACACTTGCACGATTTTTATTCCCGCAATGCGCCATGGCAATGATTAAAATCTTCGGGAACGAGCGTGGGGAGTGTGTGAAGGGTGCGGGGGTGCGTGCGCGAACACTACGCGAACGGTGTGTGTCAATGCATGCCGTGTTAGGGTGTTGTCACAAGTTGTTCACGTGATCATGGCATGCCCAGCTCACGCATAGTTTGCGCAAGTCACGATCCATTCACACATGGCAGAAACATCTCACGAAGTGTTCACGCATTGTTTGCGCATAGTTCAAATTTTTGGCCTCGCATTGCGTAGACCGTACTTATGTGTTTACAGTGCGCGTACAGGGACCAAACGAGGCTCCGCTGCATACCACCAAAATGGCACGCCTTGCCACAACGCATTACGTGGCATTGCAGGGACAAAAATCAGAGTTGGGACCAAGTCATCATGTTCAAGTCAAACCAAGTCACTGGTCATTAGCTCAAACTCAAAGCAAACGAGGGAGAGCAATGAGGAGTGAAAGGGGACAGTGGAACAAATTAGACAATGAGCTAATTAACAAGCAGAGTCGGGAAAGCTGAGAGAACCATGAGCTGCATTTCATGTTGACATCGACCCCTTTCTGATCCTAAATGTATCTCGGCTTTTAACTCTCTCAGCTTTCCCCTTTCAGCTCGTTAATTCATTAGCTCATTGTCTTATTTGTTCCCCCGCCCCCTTTCACTCCTCATTGCTCTCCCTCGTCTGCTTTGAGTTTGAGCCGATGATCTGTGACTTGATTTGACTTGAACATGATGACTTGGTCTCAACTCTGACAAAAATCGTGCAAGTGTCAGGGTGGCATCAGGCTTGTTATGATCCAGGCAAGGAACCAAATGCAGACTCGGGGTACAATCCAATAAGGGTGCTTACTGATAAACCGGGTTTTGATCATTTTCAAAGACGTTAGTCTTCTAAAATGCCTGAGGTAAACCCACTGGTAGCTTAAGGGCTTAAAGCATAGCAATACAGCCACTCTGTAATACAGAACTAAGGTTTGTATACACTGCAGTGATACTAGGGAACAGGGCGTACAAACTGATCACTCCTGAATGAGGGGAGGCACGCAAGATGCCAACCCAGTTAAGAAGACAGTACCTCTGAAAGACAAGCACGTCGCTGGAAAAGGGGTGGAGACAATTAAGGAAACACAAGGTTTAATGACAAGGCTTGTGTCTTTGCCCTTTGCACACAGAAAATCCTCCAGATTCTTTTAATATTATAATGATATTGTGCACCTTGAAAGGGTGACATCCAAATGCTTTCCTAGTTCCTATCTGTCTTTGAGGAACATTGGTTTTGAAGCTTTCAATATTTTTGTGAATTTTTGGGCAAATTGGTGGTCTTCAGCCCACATTTTTTCCTGAAGGACTTGGCCTTCGTGACACTCATGTACCATCACCGGCTCGCATCAGCTGTTTCAAATTACATTATAATCCAGTTTTTTCCACCCACAATACTTGTCCTAAATTGCTCCCATTCCAACTTTTTTTTTGGAAAGGGTTGCAGGCCTTAATGGTGGGAATGGATGTGTATAGACAAATAAAATGATGTTGAACAAAGTATTAAATACCTTATCTTCATACCTCCTGCAATGAAATGGAAGTCAAAGTTAATTGAAAAATCACTGCTCTCTGTTGTGATGTGCATTCTTCATGAGGTCATGGGCTTCATGAGTTGGAGTTGTAACTCACATGAAGTCAGTCAACACACAAACATTACTAACACCTGGAAAGTATTCTCAATCTAACCAACTGCTGTGACGTGATTTTCATTTGATGGAAAAGTAATCATTCCTACAGAGTTGTTAACCATTGACTTTTGGTGTCCCTCAGCTCATGCAAAATAATTGATTGGGTCGCACCTAATGTTTTATCCTCTGAAAGTTTTGTTTGATTTTTATGCTTACATGGAATTAAAAAACGAGATAACAAATTTTGCCATGGGTTAGCTGTGCAGCCGATTGTCCAATTACATTTGATCTCTTAAAAAGGAGGCGATCACAAAAACAAAATCTGCTACAGCTGAAAGTATTATTATTATTATTATTATTACTGTTGTTACTATTTGACCTTCATTTAACCAGGCAGCTCAATTAAGAACACAGTAGAGAAAAAATACTTTCATTTGCGTTAATGTGAAGTACATCACACTGATAATGCAACAATGAGTAAATGTAGGCTACTGGTCAACTGAAAAAATATTTTTGAGGACTGAATATTATATTCGATTGACGAGCACGAACGAATAGGAAGGATAGGGGAACAGATTGCAATCTATCCATTCGTGCTCGTCAATTCACTTATTGTTACTTTCAAGACGGAGGCGACTGGAAACTACCTCAAGGTTCTGTTTGCATAAATAGTCTTTTTTTAATAAACTGCCTGTGCATTTTCAAAGTTCTAAGTGCCTCGTTTTAAATGTCAGGGCCCTCGGAATTCTACCGATGAAGTGTGGAGCTACTTTGAGCCTTGTTAATGATGAAAAAATTGTGATTTCTTTGCATGGCAACCTATGCCCGATTCACTACCATTGTAAGCCAGTTGGGAGCTTCGGCTAAAAAGCCTTTTATTTTGAAATGTTGTGTGCGTACAGAGGTGGGGTATTCAACAAAAATTAGTACTCATTATCACGTTTCAATACACCCCAAGTCAATTTCACACCGGAATTCTCCTATAAGCAGAGAAGGTGCATCAAAACATTACATATTCATAGAATGAATTCTATATTCATGAAAAACAGCACTTAAAACAAACACTGACGTTATACTCATAAAACATGCATGTGATTTCTGAATATTCTCCTCCTGTTATGTTCTGCTTATTCTTATAGTATATTTCAGGAATAAACTCATCTCAAACAAATGCCATTCTTTAAAGGCGTAGAAAATAGGATTTTTCAGTTGCGGTTTGTAAACACAATATTCAAAGTTGGCCCCTCCTCCCCGGCTCATGAACACCAGAAGCAGAACCCTACAGGGCAGTGCTTTGTCCTGCCCTCAGACCCTGCAGGCTATTATTGGATTGGTGCGTCACATCCAAAGCTGACGCCTGGAAACGTCCTGTACAAAGAAAAGGAAAATTCCTGCAGACGTCAGAGTTTCTATAGATACAGATACTGCTATGGATGTATAGCAGGTTATATACAATGATTGAGAACTACACATTGTTTTTAGGAAAATCCTACTCTGTATGCCTTAAAATCAAATTTCACCATAAACGATATTTGAATCGCATACTTCGTAAAATTAAGAATCTTAGTTCCTGAAATTACATGAACTCAAGCCACACAATGTCACACGCGGCAGGAAAACTGTGAGTGTGGAGCTCGAGGTCACTGACAGCTCCCTCCCAACCCTTATCACCGATGAAAACCTTTTGCACATCACCCGCTCATTTAATCACCTGCTCATGGTCCTATTCTACAATCAGTTTAACATCCTTCCATACACACACAATGCCGCACGTGCAAGTGCTCACTCACTCTTAGAGTACTGAAATAAATTAACAATATATATAAATTTAACTATTTTGTGCTATTTGTGCCTGTCATGTGGCGACTTGTTTAAAAGAGCTCCCCTGTGAAACAGATTGCCACATGATAGGTTTTCAGCAGCTTTTATTTTGATATCTTACACTATTGGGCAACAATAGCTACATTTTGCACTGTAAGGGTTAATCTCTGGCCTCTATTTCGCCACCGCTGTACGCCCAGTGTGCCTTTGTGTGCGTCTCGGGAGGGAATCAATGGCCACAGACATCATGGTAATTTATCTCCTGTCTCCAATTTTTCTCCTCCATCGGACCCGTGTGTAAAGTCCAGGAGATTGTTCATAATGTCGCCCGGGGCTGGTGCGCAGGTATCAGCGGATGCTGTCACCCACAGTGAGATTCTAAAAGGTCAGGCATCAAACACAGTCCCCTCACTCTCTCGCTGAAAAGTTACATAATGTGAAAAAATAACGTGGAGTTGGCTTGCTCATGGATACCGCACCCTTTACCACTGCAGCTGATTAGCTCCCAGCAAATTTTGACACTTTCTTCAGCTCATGCGATACCCTACACAGCTCTGGTCAAGCATCTTCAGTTTCCATGAGAAGTGGGCTTTTGGTCACTTGTTTGATCGAGTGGGTTCTAAAAATCAGCACGACTTACTTAAAGAAAAATCGTATGTAATTTCAATGGTGATTATTCAAAGATACTCATGGCTTGCTCTTTCATCACTGCAAAAACACCCTCAAAGATGCTTTTTACTCAGAAGTGCCCTGGGTCGATGAACATGGAGGAAATGCGTACAGTTGAAAAAAAACCAATTAATTTAGAGCTAAACTAGAAGTGAAGGCCTATGACTAAGCGAAGTCTTCCATTTCACTGCAATGAATGTGTGGTCTCCTGCGTGCGTCACAGCAGTACTTATATATAAAACGGCGCATCCCTGCGAGGCTCTGAGTTACGGGAGTGCGCCGATTTCTGCTGGGTTTTCATACAGTTGAAGTAACTGTGCACTGCCCTCTTAATTGATGTAACAATTCTTTATGAATAGACTTGTTTGAGGAAACATACAGTCTGCTACACTGTCCTTTTGAGATTTTGTGGGACTCGAGAATGGCTCGCTGATCTCTACAAGTTTCAGTAACATTGGATGATAGAAAAAGCGCATGCCTTTTTGCTTTTAACACGGGTAACACTTTTGGATAGCTTAAGAGTGTGGAGTAAATGGTGCTGAATGGCACAGATTCAGGAGCGGGACTCTCCTCTTCTGCTCGTCTCTGATAAAAGCCTTCCCGCCTGCAGTACTTTTGCATTACGATCTTGTTCACGTAGTAACGCTGCTTCTTTCTCGATCGCGCGCAGGCCAGCATCGAAATTCCGCTTGTCAGCTCAGCATGTGTAGCCACATTCAAGTTGTTCAGTCTTCATGCAGATTTATTAAGTAGTCTTATTCACCTTTATAAAGGAACCTCATATGCTGTATGACCCATCTAAGTTCGTCAGATGGCAGCTTCTCTTTCAATCTGATCTAACATGCGATATTCACAACTCGCCAATCGTATTTCCAGTGATCCTGCAGCCTGTGCATAGTCAGGCCAAGGATAATCTAAAAACGTTCAAAATGCCATTTTACTACTTTTATTTTCATCTTAAAATGGCTTACGCCATTAGAACGTTGAGTCTTCGCAGCTTCAAACGATATATTGACATATATTGCTGATATGTTGATTAATGTGCATTGTCCCAATTCAATAAACTCAATAAATAAATAAATAAATAAATATATAGTTTTCCTACGCAGACAACCTTTGACTGTATAAAAACACAATTATTTCTAGAAACCTCTAAGGATACAGTGGTAATGAATATGCTCAATATGACAGTGATGGCAACTGCAAACAGGATCACAAATTGATGGGACACCTCACTTAGTCCAGGGATGCAAGAAGTGCTCCGACTATTAGGTCCTACTAACATTTTAGCCGAGTAGCCCTCATGCGATTATATCAGACACATCAACTTCTTTTAGTTGACATGCACAGCCCATGGCCTGGACTTTTCTAAAAGTTTTTTGGAAATTTACCAGACATTTTTTCCTCTTTGCAGCTGTTAAAGCTTCTGGTTGTTGCTGCATTGTTTTTTCCCGCCTGGGGAGGCCTGGTCCCAACGTCTCAGAGACAGAAGAGAGCACAGACTTTGTTTCTGCCAGACAAACATGTACATTTCCATTGTTGCTTCTCAATTTGAGTAATGTTCTCAGTAAATCTGACAATTGGAGAGCAATCAACTGAGTGTCACCTTTCAGAAGACCAGTACTATGCCTGTAGTCAAAGGCGTTCAAAAGTTTGCACTTAAGTTTATAAATTTGCTCTAAAGAAGGAATTAAAATTAAGAGGTTCTGAGGGTTTCCTAAGACCAGGCAAACCTAAGCAGTAGTTTGTGTATGTCATACACCGTTAAAAGCAATGATTCAGATAACCACATTTCAGTGTATGCACAACGTAGTTTACTGTATACAATGAGGTCCGTATGCAGTGGAACATGCACAGAATTTTATAGGGCTGCGATATTCACATCATTCATTCTATGTGGATATGAAACGGTCAGCTTTGAGGGCATGTAAATCCACAGCCATATTGGAATCACAGTCCCTTATGTGTGTCGCTGTTCTGATAATTGTGGATCTCACTACTGGTTGCTCTAATGTGCATAGTTGTGATCGCTACTGCCTGGATGCTTGGATCAACTTTGTGCCCATTTTCCCTCAGCTGTTTATATTCCACAATGTGACTGTCACAGTCCCGGACAACTTCACGCAGTGCTCCACACACGGCAGCTTCTCCGAGCACTGGCAGGAGACCGTCTACAACATGTTCACCTTCACCTGCCTCTTCCTGTTGCCGCTGACCATCATGATCTCCTGCTATACCCGAATCCTCGTGGAGATCTCAAAGCGCATGACCAAGGGGAAAGGTGTGCGTCCCGTTATATGAGGGCAACTAGGTGTCCCCTAGATAGCAGGAGCTGGTTGTGAAAAACAGGACAAGCTCCACTGATTTTTTGCAAGGTTTGGAGGGTGTGAATGGTTCGGATGACCTTGGAAGCCTGCAACAATAAACGTGTGATAACGGGGACTGTTGTCTTGTCTTGTGACTTAGAAGAATCGTGATATTTCCAGTACAGAATATTGGCTTGCTTCGTCACTGGTGGCTTGACTAGTGAATTCTTTCTTCCTCTGTGGTAATGTCTCTATTGCTAGTTTTTTTTTTTCTTTTTAGAATTTTTTTTATCAAAAAGTAATAGTTTCAACAAGAAAAGGATACATTCTCTGAAAAAAATCAGAATGCTTGGGTCTGTTTGAAAAGTTTAAAAGGGTGAATTCGGAGTTGCTAATGTAGTTGAGGATATAGACAGTTTTAAGCTATTAGAATAGTGGTTCAGTGTAAATGTCTAAAGGAATTAGAAAGGATAAAAGGTATTAAAAAGCTGAACAGTAATCTTAACGTTGTAAGTAAACTGAACATTTTACAAGTGGAGTGGAGTTTCTTGCGGAAAGGATGAAAGAACAGTGTGAGTTAACAAATGGCTGAAAACTACTGAAAGTGAATGAGTTCACAAGGAGTTCTTCTACTCCTATTAAAGGAAATATACAGGCTAAATAAGTGAGAAGTTTAATCGCAACACGCAACAAATGCCATTTAAGAAATTTTTAAACTATGACTGCAAGAAGATCATCATTAATGGGCCGGCACACTGTTATAAACTGATACCTTATTTGCCCGTTATTTCAACTGTAATTTTACAACAGGTTCATAACAGAGGTTCTGTGTATGTTAACTGTAAACCACAGTTGAATGCGCGCAGGACTGTACTTATAGTTAAGACAACAAGGAGGCAATGTGTTAATTTAACTGTTAAATGCAGTCAATTTATTTAAAACAGTGTAGTCATTCCAAGTTCAGCCCTTAACAATGCGCTATGCTGTTCATCCTCTTTCTGCTGCAATACAATAAGATGTGCCTCTCCTGTGTTTCAGGGTCTTCCAAAGAAGTGCATCTCCGCCGATCCAAGAACAACATTCCCAAGGCTCGGATGAGGGCTCTGAAGATGAGCATTGTCATCGTGGTGTCCTTCATCGTGTGCTGGACGCCTTACTACTTAATGGGACTGTGGTACTGGTTCTTTCCTGATGACCTTGAGGAGACCGTGTCTAACTCGCTCACCCACATGCTCTTCATATTTGGGCTGTTCAACGCCTGCCTGGACCCCATCACCTACGGGCTGTTCACCATCCACCTGCGCAAGCGCGTCAAGCGCTACTACCACAGTGCCACTGTGCTGGTGGAACCGGAGAACAACACTGACATCACCGGCTCTTTCCGATGCTCTGCCTCGCCCCTGCACCAGCCGCGGGAGGAGGTGGGGAGGCCCGCCCAGAAGAGCTTGGGGGTACAGCAGAAGGATATGTCCAGAAAGGATGGGTGCTTCAGCAGCTACCTGACTGTCCACTGTCATGGGAGGGAGGAATTGGGCCAGTCAAGCCCCGACAGTATGATATGATGGGCAGGGAGTGTACAAGGTAGGTGAGTTGGATGAGCATGGAGTGTAGAAGATACAGTAGTGTACAGTGATGATTATATGCCACCACTTTCTTCTGAAAGGCGTCCTAATATATTACTTCTCTAAAATTTGTTGCTGAAAATGTTTTAAAAATACTACTGTTAGTAACGAGAAGAAAAAAAAAAATTCCCACAAGTATACGGAGGTAAAAATATGGTAAACAAATACACAATGTTTTTTTGCAATTGAAAGGTGACACTTTTTTGGCTCTTGAGCAGCCTGAATGCATGTTTGAAGGCTCATTCCATGATTATTGATGCTAAAAAATAGTTCAAACTGGTTTGAGGCAACATTATTCTGCAAAATTACCTCAGATGGTCAGTCGTTCCAGTATACAAGGTGACATGAACTTTGAGCAGTGTCACGGTGTTAAAACACGATGGCACGATGGAAGGAACTCTCTGAGATTCCTCTAGCCGCATTGTGGCCTTACATGATGCTTAAGACGTTAAATGCTGCTTTGGCACTGTAAGAAACACCAAGTGTTTCAAAGAGACCGGCTCGCTGAAAACTAGAGATGTGAAATGGAAGTTAAGTGCCTCTGATGTTTGTTGTTTGTGCATGATGTAAAAAAATAAATAAATAAATCGACTGTTGACACCACGACAACTCCATAATGATATTATTAGCGCCAGAAATGAAGAATTGAAAGTGTCAAGATCTACTATTTTCAGATGCCTGAGTAAAAATGGCTTGATTTGTTTTGTTGCTGCCAAGAGCTGGCAACATCAAAAGAAGACTTGATTTTCCAAGGAAATTCAAGGATTGGACACTAGTGAACTGGGAACAAGTCCTTTGGACTGATGAATCAAAATTAGAAATTTTATCACCCAAATGCAGAATTAATGTGCGCCATAGAGTTTAAGAATGTTTAAAAATTGACTAATCCCTTCTGTAAAAAACATTGAGGTGGTAATATTATGGTTTGGGGTTCAGTCTGCTCGAAAGGAGCTGGTGACCTCATAAAAATCGAATGGATCAAAAGAAGTAAAAAATCATAAAAACATGGATCAAAAGAAGTATAACAGCATCCTCATGAGGTACAAACTGCAATCTGGAAAGAGACTGATTGGTCTGGGATTTTATTTTCAACAAGATAATGACCCAAAACACACTTCTAAGTTGTGTATGAATGATCTCAGTCAGTGAGAAACATCTGGTGACATAAAAATTATGAATAGGCTTACTCATAATCCAGACCTTAATCCGATTGAGCAAATCAGAGGAATCTCTTTGGAATGAACTTTTGCAAGTGAGGAAATAAAAATTTTGTGAAAAATATGCCTGAAAGATTAAATGCTGTAATGAAAGCACAGGGTGCTCACTGTAGGTCTTGCCTTTTTTCTCTCAAAAAGACATTATTATTTTTATTTTTCCTGTATATTATTATCTGTTTACTTATTTTCATCTATATGATCCAGTATTACATGAAATAAATACTTGAATAGTACTTGGTTTCTGATTTATTTTGGTTTTTGTGAGGTGTATAATCATCACTGCACACTACTGTTGGTGTATTGGGCTGGCACGCAGAGAGCAGGGCAGGTGCACTGGGGTTTGCTCCACTTGTAAAATATTCCACATCATCTCTCTGTAATTTGCCTGTCAATCTCCGAACATATCAGGTGTGCCGCTGTCACAATAGATATCGGTTGACCAGACATGGACTGACACAGAGACTGGGTAGTAAGTCTCGAAACTTCGACTGCGACGATGGAAAACCCAATGTTCAAGGTGGCCTCTCAGTTATGGTTAGCTACCATGGTCTCCAACAAGACGTATAATACGAATGCTGCTGGAGGCTGGACTAATGAACTATTCATGAATTCTCAGAAAAGTGAAGTGTCATTCAGTGGTTCTGCGCAATGGTACCGAGAGACCTACTGCATTGCAGTAGACGGACTGTCACATCACCCGGGATGCAAGAGGGACCTCTCTGTCAGAAACAATACATCACCATTAAGCAATGAATTCTATTTCAGTTCAGCTCCTCAATCTGTATGATGAACATGGTTTCTTTTTTTTTTACTTTTTTGGGAGGAAGGTAAGGTGGATGACAAGCTGTAACTGTGCGCTTAAAATTCAAGGAGCTTCATCCATCAGTATTTAAACAACATATCAACTTATATCATGGCAGTCCCACTTCAGGTTAAACAGTGCTTGAAGTTCAGCGACTAAAACGTAAACAGGTTAGAAGGGTTTAGATACATAATTAGATTTTTCTTATAATTGCAAAGCAGTGCTGGTTCTCGTGCAAAAAACACTGCTTTTAAAACAGTGCAGGGTACAGGGTACAGGGTACAAGCACTTTTCATCCCACTTCAGCTCTTCACTGGAGTTAAACAGTTGCATGTCTGAAATATGATATCAACATGTTATGAAATAAATTATAAGGATATGGCAGACTCTTGCACGGATTATTGACATTTGGGTCAGACTTTAAATGAAGTGTTGCTCATAAAGGCTTTATACGACATCTATAATGCCTGAATAAATGAGACATTATGTCTTCATAAATCATACATAAGCAAATGTCATGCTTGGTAAAGGGTGAAATAACACATCATTATTCAGCATGTGATACCAGATGTGACAATGTCATGTCACTTAGCTGACAATGTCACCCTTTATAGCATTTTGCCACTAGCGAAGTGACATCGTCAGTTATATCACATCTGGTATCACATGCTGAATAAGGATGTGTTATTTCACCCTTTACAAAGCATGACATTTGCTTATGTCTCATTTATGAAGGCATTATACATGCTATATAAAACCTTTATGAGCAACACTTCATGTAAGGTGCGACCGACACTTGCTACTTTTATACAAGTCTGACAAGGGAAATTTCTGAAATGTTTACCAATTAATATGCATTTATGAAAGTTGACCGTGAAATGGAGAATGAGAATGGAAACGCTTGAGAAACTCAGAACTACTTTGGCTGCAGACTGCAATGATGTTGTCCCTCATTTACTGAACACCAGTCATTACTAAATGTTCATTTATTCTGATTTGAGTCTGTACGAATAAAACAGAGTAAAACTAATGAACCGGTGAAAATTGACTTTAAAATCTGGATTCTGTAAGCTGCTTTTGAATAACAGAGTGAATTCATGAATAAATTAATTATGGGTCATATGCTAAGAATGGTCGTTGTCCTAATGAAGATTTCCACTGCTGGCAAGGGGGATCTGAGTGGACGGGGTGTTATCTCAGCATCTCCACGGACAATATCTGGGACATGAACATTTAAACATGAACATTAACATCCACTTTAAAGACCGGAAATTTCACAACTGCAAGCAATGGACCGGCCGCTTCATCACGGAACTTGTGAGGCAAATGTCTATGTATTTAAATTAGTTAAAATTGCACTGTAACACATTCATGTTTTATACCATAAAATTTATGGAGCCGTACATAGGTCTGCAAAATGCAGCTGCTGTTTTCAAATAAAATGAACAAGATCTAGATATTTTCAATTTAATGTAATACTGTGGTCATGAAAACATGGCGTCCTGGGTTTGAATATTTTTGTCAATATAAGTGTGATGTTGCTTTAGTGAAGTGCTGCAACCAACAGATACAGAATATGTGTGTGACATTGTCCTATAATAAAAAAGTGCTTTTTCTGACCTTCTTAAGGGAAACAAAGTGGCTATTGCCCCAGCCACTGGTGGTACAGGAAAGGAAGTTTGTTCTTATTCCCCCAGTCAATCTATGACGCCATTCAAAAGGCACCAATAAGTTTCACCGACAGATGTCACTCGACAGCGGGGGGAATTGCCTTTGCTTTGGAGAAAACTTAAGCGAAAAAATTATACTTTAATTTTTATACTTTAATTTCAAAGAATCTAATTGAACATTCACCTGGTCTCCTTGCTTCAAAAGTCAATTTCCTAAAATGCATTGTACAGCACAGCCTTCACACATCTTTCCTAATAGCGAAATTATATTTGTTCATATAATTACTCTGAAACAGATAAGCAGAATGTACAGGACTACTTGTATTAGCATGTACTGTATCAGTAATGTGATGGTGTTGTTGTGAAAGATGAATTTATTTGGTGCTTTGTTCAGCGGCATCAAAGTGTCTGATTGGTGTCTTTGTTTTCGCCTGATTGGATCTGAACGTTGGCTTTTGATGTTTATAAATGTATACCGTCCTCCCCAAAACTGGCTTTTGATGTTAATAAATGTATTTCGCCTTCTTCCTTTTCAAATTTATTGCTAGGGAGATACAAAAGAGAAGTATGTGTTAGCAGTTTTTGCATGAATGAAAGCTCCTTCACAAAGCGCTGGCTCATTCCGGGAGTGCTTCTCAGCTTCATAACACAAAAGCTCCGTCTCTCAGATATACAGGGACACACGAGTTCTGCCTCTTCAAAGTTCTGCCGTACGGCCCTTTTCTCCCTCGAGGACATCCCATGCTTTCATATGCATGCTGATTATTGTAGCAGTCGGTTATTAAAACCAAGGAGGACTCGCCTGACCCATGCAAGACTTTACCAAACACAAATACGTCTGTACTGTTCTGCTAATCCACTGACATAAAGGTCTTCTCATGAGATAAAAAATTGATAAGTACGTATGATTTCTTTATGAAAGAGAGAGTGATGCGGCATGAGAATGCAATCAATCTAATCCTGGGGGAAAGACTGCAGGATTAAATTTTATCTGAAGAGCATATGCAGGCCAGCTCAGAGGAGCCACCCACAGCCAACAATTCATCTGACAGCAAAGAGCTTCAACAAGTAGCACTGAGCGCAGTCTGAGAGAACAATAACCAACGGAAACTGAATTTCAATGAAGTGAGTCAACTCCGTCTCATAGACCACAAAGCTTAAAACAATGGCGAAGAAAACCGAGGAAGACAATTGCAAAAGGCGTACAAAACATGCCTCTGCAATGGATGGAATTCATTCTTTGGGATGGTGTTTTCACCGGACAACACCGACAAAGATTTATAGTTATGGTTTACAGTTACATAATTTTACAATCAGTCCACATTGGCTCTTGGATAAGCCAGGATGAATGTGTAATGCTCAGTGACTCAGAATGTTTAATTTTTGCTAATGTCCTTAGCAAAACAAATGCAGCAGCAGAGCATGTTTCCGAAATCACCACTGAGGAAATAATTAGACTGCCCACTCACTTAATTTAAATACCAAATATTTCATCAGGAAGAACAATCAAAGGATTTCTGAATGAGCATTGACATCTGGAAGTAGACTGTCAAAAACTGAATAACTAGCCCTGGGTATACAGTCGAGAGAAACAGAGCAGGGAGTCTCCAGACTGGAGGTTTAGTTCACTGTCATGCAATATATTCAAGGGTCTTTTATTCTTTATGGCATGCATGCATATACAGTTGCAATCAAAATTATTCAACCCCCATTGCAAATTGGATTTAATAGCAAAATTTACAAACTTTCTGCTGTTTGTGATAAACAGATTTAACAAGAACATTTTAAATAGTTGATAACAACTAATATTACAAGTGGTTTTTCCAAATTTAACACAAAATGGCATTTTTAATGACTGCTGCAGTCTCAAAATTATTCAAACCCCTGAACAGAATCCCTCATAACAGGATATTTGCAAATCAGGTGTTGGCTCAAGCACACCTAATGCTGCTAATCAAGAGCTTAATTAGTTTAATCAAGTTTGCTTGAGATAGAACACATCAAATACTCGCACACATTAGGGGTTTGTTGGCAGTGACATTTGATTGCATTTTAGAAATATGGCAGTCAAAAGAATTGTCCAAAAAGCTAATAGAAGAGATCATTGCCTGGCACAAACAAGGAATAAGATACAAAAAAGTTGCACTGGCACTGCATTTTCGTAGAGATACAGTTGGAAGCATCGTTCGCAAGTTCAGAGTTAAAGGAAGAGTGGCTGCAGTACCAGGATGTGGCAGAAAGAGGAAGCTATCAATGGCTGTCACCAGATTCCTGAGGAGACGGGTGGTCAAAGACCCTCGAGTGACTGCAGGAGACCCGCAGCAAGACTTGGAAGAGGAAGCACTGAGGTTTCAGTTTGCACAGTAGGGCGCATACAAAACGTTGAAGGTTTTCAAGACACACACCACAACTGATCCAAAAGCCCACGCTCCAATACGCTCAAAACCATATAAATAAGCCACAGAAGTTTGGGGATATTGTTCTGTGGAGTGATGAAACAAAACTGGAATATTTTGGTATTATGAATCAGTGGCATGTCTGCAGGAGGAATAAAGAAGCATCTGCTGGAAAGTACACCCTGCGTACAGTGAAGAACTGCGGGGGCTTTTTGATGCTCTGCGGCTGCCTTAATTCCTCTGGCACTGGAAACCTGCAGAGTGTGGAGGGCGAGATGGATTCAGTCAAGTACCAGGATATCCATGGAGAAAATGTCATGTCGCCTGTACAGAAGCTGAGGCTTGGGCATCATTGGACCTTCCGAAAGGACAATGATCCTAAACATACCTCAACATCTACCTAGACTTGGTTTCAGAAGAAGTCTGGGAAGATTCTAGGGTACCCATCACAGTGGCCTCACTTAAACCCCATAAAAAATCTCTGGTAGGATTTGAAGAAGACAGTTGCAGGATGCAAACCCAAGAATATTAGTGAACTGGAGGCCATTGTCCACGAGGACTGGGCTAAGATTCCTAAGATGCCAAAAGCTGACATCTGCCTATGCATCACATTTCCAGCAGGTTATAGCGGTAAAAAGGTTTTCTACCAAGTATTAAAGATGCTTGTCATGCAAGGGTTACATAATTTTTAACCTGCAGTAGTCATAAAAGTGGTATTTTGTGTTGTATTTGGAGAAACCACTTGTAATGTTTGTTGTGTTTCATTGTTCTTGTTTGATGTGTTCATTGCAAACAGCTGAAAGTTTGTCAATTTTGCCAGTAAACCTCATTTGCAAAGGGGGGTTGAATAATTTTGATCGCAACTGTATTTCTGTCAAAATGTAGCTTAGGAGCATAAATGACTGTTCTAAACAAGAAATGCACCAAATCAAGACAACATAACAGCTTGTTAAAAGCCAACAACTGCAACTGTAGTAGGAACCAATACCAGCACATACAATAGGCCCCCAGGGCTGACATTGTGCACCACTGTTCTAGATGATATATTCTCAGCTATGCTCCTGATAATTTCAACAAGACGAAGGCAAGCCATATTCTGCATGTTTCCAGAGCGTGGCTTCCCAAATGGAGAAAGTAGTTGCTGGACCAGCCTTCTTGCAGTCCATCCAGCGACATGTTCAAGATCAAAGGATCTCACGCCTTGGTCTCGCAAGGGAAGACTGCCCAGGTGAAAAAATACTATACTTGAATTATACTTTTACAGACTGTATTAAGTATGGCGTATGTTTTTTTCGCCCCCTTTATGTGTAATTAAGTGTGCTCAATTAGTCATTGAACACTACTTGTGTACTACTTCAGTACACTTTAAGTGTACACTTTCTAAAAGTATATATTAAATATATTACTTTTTGTGCTTAATTTGCAAAAGTATATTTGTAATAACTTTTGTACGCAACAAATATACTTTTAATATAATTAAGTGTAATACTTTTTCACCTGGGTGAAGTTTTGAAGGACTGGTGAGTTCTTGCGCACTTTCCAACATGGCTGCCAACTAAGGTCTGCATCAAATTCTATTGAACGAGCGGTGAAAATACTGGACAACATTTTGAAAAGCAAGGCGAGACCATTCGCAGATGCTCTCGATTGTCTTTGCAAGACCGAATGTAGTTTAATCATTCAAGAAGCAAGGACTTATAGGCTCTCGCTCGACCCTGCGATCTTGAATGTGCCCCTGACCTGCCTCCCCTTCAGCATATGCAATGCGCTGCGGACTGCAAAATACGACAACTAAAGCCCGAGCAGCTAAAGACCTATCACAGGAGGAACAATCCTTAAAATTTGGACAATTGGTGTCCTCAGTTCCTCAAATGATTACTTGTTGGGTTGTTGAAAGGATGAGTGCAACGGAGCAACAAATGAATCCCTGTCCCAACTTTACTGGAAAGTGATTGGCTATTTCCATTTTTTTAAGGAACCAAGGTTGAGAGCAGCTGCTTTACTGCTTGCTTTATTAACAAAAAAACCCCAATAAAACAGACCATTATTTATTTAGGTACTTATTAAATTTTCAAAAGAAATTACACTTTTGTACTTTTGTACATTTTAGCAAGCCCCTTTTCTTTTGATCTTTTAAGGTTTCCTGTCTGGCATAGGTGGAGGAAGCACATTAGAGCCCCATTTCAATTTCCATTGGGCATTTCAACATTCAACATCACCATCTATACTACTTTGATTCAACAACAGTTTTTCAAACATTGAAATGGTGATGGTAATTAAACATTGAATCAAAATAGATTTTTCAACCTCAACCAAAAATAACCAATCTGACCATAATGCAACAGTGAATGAATGTGTTTTGCTATCTGGATAATTGTCTGCAGTTGGCATCTCAAAGATCTGGAGCATTACATGTTGCGAGGGAGAGATGTAAGAGATCACTGTATTTCAGCAGCAGGAGCTTCTCTTCCAACAAGCTGTCTCAAATTAATCTGCGCCCGGCTTCCAGAAGACTTCTGAATGATGTTTACGACATTGAAGCACTTAAATTCAGTGCATGATGCTGCCCAGCAATTAATGGGAGGGTCAGCTCAAGAGAGCTTTCCCTCCTCTCAGCCCATTAATGAGATCCTCTCCAGCACAGTATTGTTAAAGTTCTGGCCTAATTTAATTCGAACTTTCAAACTTCTTGCAGAAATTATCCGTCAAACTTTTTGTGCCCCGTGGACCTCAACTTTAGCGGACAATAATAAAAATGCTACCCCAACTTCCATCAAACTGCCACTGCAAACTGCAACACTGCCACCCATCTAAAACGATAAGAATTAGATGGTTTACACAGTTTCAATTTTTATGTGCTTCGCACTTTGTGCAAGACGATGTTTTCAAGTAAAGGCAGAATTAGTTTTCAAGTAAAGGCAGAATTAATTTATTGGCAGGAGGTAGCGAAGAATTCCGTTTGTAACCTGGAGCTACGCCATTGATGAAAATTATATGTTTTGCCCACAATATGACAATGGCAGTAAATGATACTCCATAAATTTGTCTATATCCTGTATTACAAGAGTAAAAGATGCTAGATCAGAATTGGTTCTGCTCAGAATCTCATGCACTGTAATGCAATCAACCTGTTAGTGTCAGGTAAATCAGTGAATTTAAAGCATTCCTCAGTCCATTCTGAGTTTGTATTGCTTTACACAACAAATGAAGCCCACAGGACACCAATCAGAAAGAAAAAACTGCATGTGTGCGCAGAGGGCTTTTTGTGTGATTAGGTCGGCTTTTCATTCCGCAGATGCAAAATTGCCTTGGGCTGTGGGTGGTAATTGAGACCAGAATACAACTGGAGGAAGTAAAGATTGTAGGGGTTCAATCACTTGATTGGCTTTCAAGGATATGGAGTTTTTCTGCATTGCTTATAGAATGGGTTTTTTTTTTTGATCATACTGAGTGGCAAGGGTGAGGAATGCGGAAGACCCATTATTACATTGTATTACAGTGGATGCAACCGAGTACGCTTTCAACAGTCACTCACTTAAACGCCAAGGCATGAGTCTTCGAGAAAGCTGATCCTGTCCCAAGGCTCGCTGTAAAGCTTAATGCTGCAGATAACCATCCCTCTACTGATCAGAGGCCAGCGATCGAACTGTGTCTGCGGCTTTCAGTACATCTCAGGATGTGCGTTTTGTGCCAATTCTTATTACATATTAAACGCTTGTTCTTCTCAGTTAGAACTGGACTGAAAGGGAAATATTGGGATGGTATTCGCTGCGATTAAAGAAATTCTTACCTTTCTAACATGTGGGACAGCACTTAGTAGAAATTTGAACATGAATAAGTCCGCCTCCCTCCAAAGTCCCGCCCTCTTCCCCCTGCCTGACCTCTGAGGCTCCCCTCCTCCCCTGACGCGTGCGGTGTGAAAGTGAGCAGCGCGAATGAAGCTGCTTTCATTCCGGATGCGAAACCAATTTTTCGCGCGACAGATTACATTTCGTGCGTATTCGCGTCTTTTCATTGACTTTGAATGTAATCTGCCGCAAGAAAAATTTGTTTTGCGTCCGGTGTGAAAGCATCTTGAAACGGGGCAATGGAGTCAGATTCAGAGGCACCGGTTAGTGAAAACTAACAAACAGTAATTACATAATATTCACTTATATATGTGATATAAAATAAAATGCCCTCGTAACGTCTGACGAACTACAATTAGTAGTAATAATTATAGCATTTCAGCGCATGTTTGTTTACAGTCAGATGCGTCGTTTTTCGGCAGAATTCATACATATTTTCTTGCAGAACTGCTGTCATAACGTCTTACCTCATCAGCATTGTCCCGGTATCATTAGTCATTAAATTAGCAGCAGTTGCAGGCTTGCAGCTGTTTTGCAGGCTAACTCGGTAGAGTACCTGTTTTGTCTCTACCGCTCTGCCAGAGAGGCACGACTCACAAGCGGTGACAGCGGTAGGCAACTGGAAGGGATGCGGCGACGGATGACAGACAGGAAGCTCAGCACATCATTTTATTCGGACCGAAGAAAATGATTGGTCAGACTTTTATCAGAATTATATGAGAATTGAATATTGATGAGTTTCAACACCTGGTTGATTTCTTTTACATTTTAGTGTGCCATACGCTTATTAGGGGCATTTTAAGACTACAAAAGAAAAGCGTAAAAATGCCAGAAAGGTAAGAATTGCTTTAATATTCAGTGTATTCGGAACAAATTTCATTATTGATACTCTTAAACATCATGAGAGATTTTGATTTCTATTTATTCGTGTTAGCCCGGTGTGCTACAATGCATATCCAATATTTGCATTGTTAGCAATTTCTTATTTCTGTCCCCTTCGGCAACGAGGAATCACTACCTACCTTCTGCCCCAGGACGGCCACAGGCCTGGGCACGGACACGCCCCTACCCTCTCCAGTAATTCCCACCTTAGGTGGACTGCCATTCCACAAAGGCTATGGCCTATATCTCATCTCTCACTCGATTGCTCTTAATAAATACAGCCATGCGGACTGTACCCTGAATCTGTGTCTTGTTCCTTGTTTGGAGCATAATTCTTTACAACTGCTAATATATTCTAACTCCAAAAACAGCGGAAGAAATTTAGAAAGATCTGCATATTTCTGTACACTGGTAGAATTCATTAGTTTCTCATCTGTCATGTAGATCATATTTATTAGCAAGAAAAGGTCTGGCAAAAATCAACAGAACAATGTGTTCTGAGCATAGATGTTTAAAAGAGCACAAGCATGAATTTACATTTCTTATACACCAATCACCAGGGCTGTGCTGGGTCCATGCTCAGCACAGAAGGGCAGCACCTGTTTACATAAATTTACACACAACAGGCTACAATCTTTTTACGTGGTGTAATCACCTTTGTCACCATAGACCCCCCCACGCTTGCACACTTCTAATTTTCAGGTAACGTTTGACAATTATTGTTTCTGTAAATAATATTACGTACTTTTGTAAATTATACATGGCACAAGTGACCACTCAATACAAACATTGAGTAAAATCACATTATACCTATGCTTTTTTTAGTTATTTCTCAATTCACATAATGAATACGAAGACTAAATATTACATTCATAAAATAAACCAAAAAAGAAGAAAATGAATGCAGTGTAATGATTTGGCCTCGTCAATGCAAGAGATTTGATTGCAGTGTTAATTCTTTCCTGAACGAAAAATAAATACTTTATAAAGAGCAAGAAAGTCGCAACTTACATTCACATTCATTCCTCTTATTCTTTAATGTTATTACACTCTTTAATGTCTCCACATTATTGACTATGTTTTCAGATTAATGTTTTTCGTTTTCCTTAATGTCTTCTTCACTGACAGATGTGCTCTCTGCACTTTAAATGTCCACCTCTCCCTCTTTGATGTCTTCATTTTGCATTTTTATTCTTTCTTCACTTCCTTTGACCAGCAATCACAAGAACACAGGTTTACGGGAGGATTCTCCTGAGAGCCATGACCGTGAAGATGTTCATGACTTCACTGAGGATTATACGCATATCCTTCTCCATGGAGATAACAGGAAGGCCGGAAAGCTTTTCCCACCTTGCAGAGCCGTCTGAGTTTATTAGTTTGGGTTTTCGGAAACCCCATTCTATGAAGGCAGTGCACTGTAAAGCTGTGGAACATGTGACATGTTTATAATCTAAACACCAGTGTGTAAAAGCTAAATGCCCGGTGATTATTATCGTAAATAGGTGTTTTCATGATGTTTATTGGATGCTGCCATCAAGGTTTTTCAGATTTGTTGAATACACTGCAAAACTGAATTTAAACACTGTGACATGTTAAAAAAGTGTTACACGAAAGTGTTTAGCATATGATCAGAACTTAAACATTTGGTTTTACCGTGTGGAATATGGTAAGATAGCGTACGTTCTCAGCATCTAAACCTGTGTTGGGGAGATGAGATGTCCAACCTAAAAATATACAAATAACAATAACATAACAATAATAGCACAGACAGTACACAGCAACGTCAGAGTCCAACAAAGGCAGGTGGATGAAGTGAAAGGGATTTTAACAGAACAGTCAAAAACTTATGGAAGCTTATTTTATGAAGGTTTTTAAAGTGTGGCGTGTGCTTTTGTAGCCAGAGTTCAGAGATGTGAAAGCACAAACCGTTCTTAATCTTTTGAGTCTTTCAGAACACTAAGCTACGCTTTCTGTACTGCAACGCTGTACTCTGCTCTGCCCCGTGGGCTCTCTTACTCACACAGATTTATCCCGTTGTTTTCCTCCCGCTAGATTTCAGAGCAACACTTCTCTTTGGCCAAAGCTTTTAAGCCAGTCATCTTTTTTAACATGAGACATACATCTATCTTTGCGGGGGTCCTTTCCATAATGTGTCAAACACAGTAACTATCTGAACTAGTGGCAAATGCCCCATTGGATTCCATTCCGGCCATTTTGCATACGTCAGGTTACAGCGTTCTCACCCGATATTTGACCAACAAAAAACAAGAGCAATGCAGAGCGTGGCAGATGCCCCCGCCTGTATGTTGATCAAGGGCATGTTGAGATGGCTGCTGTGGCGGCCATATTAGATATCGCACAACGCTGGTTTTCAAAAGGAACCTTCCTCTAGCCACACCCAATACGCCATTAAGAAATGGCATCAATCCGAAGAGGGATTCTATAGTTATCCCACGGAAACGAAAGGTTAACGGACGACGGACAACGGACGGACATGGTGTCGACATAATGCCTCCTTTCCTCTTTAGAGGGCGGGGGCATAAAAAAATTTATTTCTATGAATCATTTGGACACAAATGGATCGAAAAATAGGGCCCAGGTTCAAAAACACTATATTATCCTTTAAGGTGTTTCCAATTTAAATCCACTGTGTGCACAAAGTTAAATGTATGTGATTAAAAAAAAAAACAGTGAGAGACACGGGATGAACAATTGCTTTGTAATAATTATAACATTAAAACAAAAATAATTATTTACATAAAAATATTTTATGCGGTCATACAGTTTTGTTTTGCTTTATAGGAAACTTTGTGCGCCCTGGTTCGAAGTTTTAAAAGGAAGGACCAGCTAAACCACTGCAGGGGCCCCATGGGAATTAACCACAGTGGCGAACCCAGAATTTTAATGAGAACTTTATTTTCCTAAACTGGGTGTTTTTCACATGAGATTGCTTAAAATTTCAAATTAAATCATGTTAATAATAGGCATTAAATTACTGTTATTAAGCTGAGGCCTTAATTCAGAGCAAATTACAATCAACTCAGCTAAGCATGAGACTCTACCCCCTGGAGCTGTATTCCAAATTCATGTCACATGGGAGAGACGAAAGATTCATGCTACTGCAACATGCAAGTTTTCCGGTCCAAGAAAGTCAAACAGGACCTCAGTGCCTGGTTTACTCTAACCGTATTCAGTTGGACTTGGGAGACTAAAAAACCATTAAATAAAAATTTTGCTCTTAATGACAGGCAGAGATTGTTTGCGAGAAGATGATCTATATAGTGTAAATTAATATTGGTGGTTAAAGGTCTGAATGCAAATGTTGACATGAGCCATAATGACAAATAATCAAGGTTATTTGCTTTATCTGTGAGTTGACTAAATGTTTTGGCGGACGGGTGCATAAAAAAAAACCTTTCTTTAAATCTCATTATTACTTGACACTTTGGCAATATCTTCATGCCAATAAAGCACATTGATTTGAATTGAAATATATAGAATTGAATTATCTAATGCAACTACCGCACCCTGGAGTTGTGCTGCGAGTTCATATCCCAGTCTAATATTGTGGCGTTGAAAATTAATGGCATTTTGAGGAAAGTCCGCTCACAATATTGAAGGTGCATTTGAGGCAGTCGAGTGCTTATTTTTCCAACTTTTCTTCCGCACTACTGAATCTCTTACAGCAGCCGAGGAGAGTTCGCCATAATCGAGAGAGCAGGTGACCTTCAGTCGCACATATGACTGACAGGAGTGATAAGTACTTGTGACAACTGCTGCGCAAACCACCTTTTTTAAGCTTCTGGGTACAAGTTGGCCTCATCTACTGCTGGAACAGAGATACTCTGCACCTGGTGCCTGTGCGGACAAAACAGCACATTCATCCACAGGACAGTCATGAAAGCCTCTTCAGAATTAGACCTCCAATTTATAAATATAGCCGAAGGTTTTAAAATTTAATATACTTTCCCATGTGTGCTGTCAAAACACTGGAACACGAGTGAAATGATTGCAGATAATGATCGTGACATGACTGAGTATTTTTATCGCAGTTTACAAAACACTCAAAGTCGTTCTTGACCCTTCAGGTGAATTTCTAAAAACTTTGCCCGATCAGTTTGCCCCATGTATTAAAAATTTGAAACTTAAATAAATGGGCTGTGAAAAATTATTCACTTTCTTCGATGAAAGCAAGGAAACTATGAGGTCCACATAATAATTTATATGAGATGCCATTATAAACCAGCTCCAATGCGAGTCTTGCACAGAAATTCAATCTCCCAAAATAAATTGTATATGGATGAATGCACCCTGGAATGTTAATAAGATGCAAACTACTGTATTAGAGCAAACAGCACAAAGATCTCCACTTCGTTATTTATTTGCCGTGGGAAATGCATGGAATTCCCCTCTCCTTATAAATTTTACCTCCACCAAAGAGGTTATATTTTACCTTTGGTTTGTTGGTAAGTATGTTTGTTTTTTGTCAGCAACATTATAGACAGATTTCTTTTCTTTTTTTTTTTTTTTACTAGAGGTGCACCCAACTTGGATGCGAATTCATTCTGGGAGTGATTCGGATCAGATTCTGGATCCAGGTATTTTTAATTTACTTGCGTGGTGGTGCCTAGTAACGCTACTCTTAGGCGTCCTAGACATGTGGAGGACTATTGGACCTTGGTGGAGGTGTGCGCTCCCTGAGTGCTCTTGAATAAAATAGAACCTGGTAATTACATCTACACAACCGTTTTTAAGAAACTCAATATCACGCCCTTGGGACACATGCGTATCAAAGGATATATGAGGATATATGCCATTCTCAAAACACCATTTCAAGTTTCACTTCATATTTTCAATGAGGCTCCCTAGATTCTGCATATTGAGGGTTTTGAGCGCAATTATGTGCATTTTAGAGGTTTTGAGAGAAATTGATTTTTAGGTTTGCAAATGTTCTATTAAATCAGGTACATCATTTACATTTTTATGTCAGTCACTCTTTTACTGCATGGTTCAGAGGTATACTGTTTTCATAAGTGTGGTACTATGACATCATGGCCAAAATGGACGTCACCTCTGTGCTCCAACAATTCTAGCACTTGATGTGACATATCACAATGGTGATAATATGAAGTAAAGTTTTTTTTGCAATGGATGACAGATGATTCTTTAACACTCTTCATGTTTGTTCATCAAAATATCAATGTTTAATTCATATAAGCAGATTTTGTTGGAGATAGGCCCACCATAAAATGAAAATGTGAATTCTGTTTAAAACTGAGGCGTATGGACATATCATTGTTGTGCTCCAAGAATAAGCTGTTAGAAATGTGCGACAGGAGGTAAAAATCTCAAAATCACAAAATTCGGGCATATCACCATTGTGCTTCAATCCCTCAATATTATGTACAATATTTGGCACATGACGTTTCAGACAAACTGTCGGCTCGGCCGTGATAAAAATCTACAGTAATGGGATTGCTATTTGAAGTAAGATGATACATTACAGAAAATTACAAGGAAGCTACAACAGCGATGCAGCGATTGCCTTTCCACTCCAACCAAAGACATGGGCGGGTCTAAAATCACGGTATTGGCTGCCCACCGCTCTCTTCAGGTGCACCGATGCAGCCCTGAGTTTAGATTTGCGAGATACCGATAAAAGTTTTTTCAATTATCACAGATTTTATGGTTGGGGCAGAGCCATATCCCTCAGCCTTTTAGAAGACAAATGTCAGTACATGCTGCCGTGATTTTCCCCTGCCAAGATCTAAAATCTCAGATCGCCCCCTTTTGGTCTAAATCTGTAGTTACATATCATCTCTGGGCTCAGCTCAGACGCAAAAACTGTCGCAAGTCTTGTCTGCTACTGTAATAGAAACAGCTGCCTACATACATACGTTAAATGAACCAGACTGCATGAACTGTATAGTTTATGAATCACTGCTAATAAAATGCGATCAACTGCCTTGGTCATTCACTCATCCACTATCCATTATTGCTTATGGGTGACGCGGTAACGGAGTTACAAAATTGGTGTATTTTGTATTATAGCTGCAAATTTTTTTTCGGTCGATTTATTTCACCCAAAACAAATCAACCGACTGAAATTTGCTATTTTGTTGTTTGAAGTACAAGGGAGGACCTACACAAAGCCATTTAAATTGCAACTCCATCTTAGTTTTGGAGCTATGATACAAAATACACCAATTTTGTAACTCCGTTACCGCGTGACATGGCCCTTATTCTTGGTCGCATGGCAAGGGGAGTTGGCTGGGTCTGGCTCAACAACAAGGACTATTTATATTCTCCACTTTGCCAAGCATGCATGTCTTTAGACTGTGAGAGAACATCCATATTAACTACACACTGAAAGCCTTAGCTGGGATTCAAGCCAACTGCCTTCTTCTAAGGAGGAAACAGTGCAACACGCAGCACCACAGTGAGAGCCACTACATTACAAGTATAAGCGCTTACAAGTAATACTGGCACCCTTGATAAATATCAACATAGGAGGTTATGAATGAATTGGTGTCACTGTTTTTTATCTTCTTGATTTTTAATTAAAATTATTGACATCATTAATATGCCACAATTATTGGATCCCCAACATTTTACACTTTGTAAAGCCTCTCTTTGCCAGTTTAACAGCTCTGAGTCTTCTCTTCTTGAAATGAGTTTGAGGAAGACATGACAAGGAATCTGACACCATTCCTCAGTTGCAGAACCTCTCCTTCAAATTCTTAACTCCTCGTCGATAGGCTCCCCTCATCAACTTGTTCCAAAGGTTTTCTATTGCGTTTAGGTCAAGGAGTGGGATGATCATGGCAAATCCTTGAGTCTGCGGTCAGTTAACTAACTTCGTGTTGATTTTGATACATGCTTCCCACCAATATCCCTTTGGAAGATTCGGCACAGCGTAAGGTTTCTGGCCGAAGCAGTCAGGTGTTCATTTAACAACAGCAGGTACTTGATGGAATCCTCAATTCCATGAATCTTACCAAGTTGTCAGGGGATGTTGGAGGGCAAAAAAGTGCAGCAACACCATTGGAGCAAAAGGTTTTTCAATAACGGGTGGAATCCTCTTACTCAGCATAAAAAAAAATTAAAAAAAACTTAAAACCTGGCCAATGCGCACAACATTCTGTCACGTGTTGCTAAATATATCAATTTCAAGTTACGGTCTTTCAATCCAAACTGGAGCTCATACTACAATGCAAAATTATTCATTGACTCAATGCAGGACATGAAATGAGATCAAAATTTCCCATTTGCAACTGCTGGAGGAATGTTAGCAATACCACATCAGTCTGTGCAACAGTAGATGCAGATGTCAGTTGTTTGTAACACCATGTGATCCCGCTTTGTGATATATGGTTCTTCAGCAGAAATGGCTTGTTGACGGTCCGGCAGACTTTGAAACAGGCCACTGAGCAGCACCCAGCCGAGTGCTGTGCCTTGTGTCAAGGACAGGGCTTTAGCGGAAACCCCTCTCCCAGTCTGGAAAGAGCCTTAGAGAGGCTGATTGAACATTTTTTAATTCTGTATAGTCACATGATTTGACATGGTAATTTTCCTAAAAGAGCTCAAGAGTGGAGCCATTTTTTTCTGCACTTACCATATCTATGAAAATAATGAAGGTATGGAAGTTGTAAAAAAGAGATCTCATGAGCGTTCCTGTGCACCAATGGGTCAGAGCACCAGTGCTCATTGTTTTAACAGGCATATTTATCTTGTGTATGTCATGCTACTGATGTTACCTCAGGATGGGTTTATCTGGCTTCTACCAGTATTATTTGTTCTGCCACGCATGATAAATTGACAGCTGACAACCTTAGATCATGAGTTATTGCCATGAGAAATGTTGGTTAATATACAACTTTTATGAGGAAAGAGGGTTATGAGTTGGCACGCAGTTGACGGATGAACACCTTAAGCAGGATGGCTTCTGAAAACAACACTCTTTTATTTTTCAAGCAGGTGCTTGCATTTTATTTATTTTTTTACAGTATACCAGAATGCATTCAAGACTGCAAAGTAAGCTAAATGAATTCCAATCACCGCAGGAAATGACAATGATAATCTTTCCAATCATCAGCGATAATGTGTCCAATCATTACCTCATTGCCGGAGGGACAAAAGCTCACCCGCCCAGTGAAATAAGAAAGTGGTGGACGGCTGTGATAGAAATGGTCCTCCCACTGTGACAGTGATGAATGTGTGAAATTTCATTTTTCTTGCCTTTTTCATTGTGATGGTGATATGATGAAGGCAGGGGGGGATATACAGTCTCGCCCTCACTTTGCTTAATCAGGAACCCATTCTTCTGTGCTTCTTCAGCAGTGTGCACAGTGGTGCTGCGGAGGAGTAATAGTTTCAGTTCTCTTGGGACTCATTACAAGTCTGACACCTCACTGATTTTATCTCTGCTCGGCGCAAAAACAAAAAATATCAGTGAAATGTGACAAACTGACCAGCCTCTACAGCAAATCAGTGCAGCACGTCAGTATGTTCTTTGCAAAAGTGATATTCATGAAGATTCAAGAAAGATTTCTTCAACTGTCTTACTGGTAGCACCTTTCCCAACCCATCCCGAGGGATTTTGGTCACGAAGGTCTTTTTGTACGTTTAGGCAACCCCTGATTATTTTTTTTAAATTACACACAGTGTGAGAGAAGGAGCATAAATTGACTCAAGCTCTGCTGAGCAAGACTTCAGATACGCTACCTCCCAGCTACAATTGAAGCACTGATTACTAAAACCCCACAAGTCAAGTCAAGTGTGACTTATGGGGTTTTAGTAATAGGTGCTTCAATTTACTTCCTGTTAGATCAATCCTTCACCCCTATAGCACCAGGGCGTCTCCCTCTGTCAACCAAGACTCCTGTATGACAACAACCTGTTCTGAGAACATCGCAGCACATAATAGACAAGCATGCTCTTGTATAATCCACCCGTCCCTTGCGCCACCCAGCTCTTATTGCAGGAAGCGCTCATCTCCCACTACCACAACTGTCACACCCTCCGTCCCTCTGCCCTCAGACTTCTTCGACTTTACTTTCATTGAGTGATGACAGATTGTATGACCATACAGCAATACAGGTCAATCAGTGATTTTCACAGATAAGAAACTCATGGCAGCAAAGGTGATAAAGGGGGTGGGATCGATTGTCCAAATTGCACCAATCGATATCAGAGAGGTCCGCTGTTGGTCTACTGCACTGCCACACATCTCGGCTGTATAGACTGTACCAAATGGCCAATGGTGACTCGGGGGATATCTGCACAGAGTTGGCAGATATTGGTCGGAAGTGGGAACCAATGATGAACTCGTTGGGCGAGGACGTCCCCAAGATGCTCAGTGGGGAAAAAAACCAGGGAATAAGCTGGCCATTTAAGCACAAAAATTTTTTTCATCCTCAAGGAACTCCGAGCCTACTCGAGCATCGTGGGGCCTGGCATTGTCACGCTGGAATATGGCTTTGTTTTGACAGACAGGAAGGATGATAGACCACAGTGTCTCATCGCAATATTGCACTGCATTCAAGCTACCATTAACAAAATACAGTTGGGTGCAATGTCCATGCGATATTCCCACCCAAACCAGCACTCCTCCACCACCGCATGCCACTCTGCGCACCAAGTTGACGTCAGCATAACATTCCCAAAAGATGCTGCTGTCCGTCCACTCTGTGAAGCGGTAAATATGATTCGTCAGCAAAGAGAACAGTCCTCCATTGTGCCCTCGGCCATCAGGCATCTGTTCACCCCGGCGAGCCATTTTCTTTGTCAAGAAGAGGTGCGATCAAATCCACAAAGAGCATGACGCACACGGAGATGGAGCTCCCTGAGACGATTTCTCATGGTTTTGGCAGAAATGCAGCTATTCCGAGAACCAACGGTCTCATGTGCAGTGGCAGCTGCTGATCTCAGACAGGGGGCTGTCACGTGGTTGTTGCACATGTGGGTGGTTTGCGGTCGTGCACAATTCTTCAAAATAGTATGTTAGGTGACTTATTGCTGAAACATGTACATTAGGAGATCTTACGACAGCCCTGAGCAGTGGATTCTTCCACTGAACTTCCTGAGTTTTTCAGTCATCTATGGCATTTTGAAAAATGGCCAAATTGTAACTTTTGGGGGAGGGGGGCTTTTATTGACCAGAGGACAGGGTGTGCATGGGCTGACCATACCTGATCTCAAGAACTCTAGATCTAGATTTTGACAGCTAAATAATTGTCATCAGAAATTCAGAGCATCCCGTAATCGTAATCATAATCATAATTAAGAGTTTTGTAGAATGAGTAATCGTAATCACAGGTCTGACGGTCACAGGTATTTCTTTCTTTCTTTTTGAGCTTTCATAGCGATCGTCATTAATTGTGCAAGTGAAATTGAAACAAGTCAGAATGGATATGAATTGTATTGCATTCGACGACGGAGATTTTGGAAATGACTGATGTGACGAGAGTTGTAATACGCGTAATTCTGGTGATAGGGTTGAAACTTGAAAGCCAGGCTTTGACAAGACCTATATAAACGCTTGATTGGAGACTGTGGATAGCGGAGAAACAGATGAGAGAATAAAGTCGGCTAAGTATCAAATATCCAGTAGGAGGCAGTGGTACTCCAGTCGGCCAAATACTGTGAAGCTCCGCGAAGAAAAAGAAGAAGAAAAATGTTACTGTCCGTTGATTTGAGAGTTCCCTGCTACAACCAGAGACAGTAGCAATTCAATGTAATTTCTTGATAAACGCAGCTCTTATTCATGATCACATAAAGAGGTTTCAGTCACATAAAACGCATCGTATTTTTTCAAAGGTGTGAATATAAACATGTGACGAGTTAGTACCAGACAAAAGGACAAGTTATTCGTTAACGTGCACCGCTAGAAGCGCGCGTATGTCATTGTGGTTTACACTCACCAGTTGAATGGAAGTATTGAATTCAGAGAATACTTGGCGCACAGAATTTTTTGTTATCGAACATAATCAATTACATCAGCAATAAACGCGTCTAAATAGAGTAACTCTGTTTCCGGCGCCTCTGAAAGAATCAGACCACCTCAAGTGGGCGGGTACGGTTAAGTTGCATAACAATGTCAGGTTTGTCCATCGTGCACTTTGGCTGAACGCATTCCCATTGTGAAACTCGATGTAATTTATATTATCCAAATAATATTTGAAGTTATTTTTTTAATTCGCGTGCGCATTCTAAACGAGTGTTTAATATGGAAGCTTTTATAGAGCTCACAAACCGGAGCCAGGGAAGGGATCGTATTTTCAGGTTCGTTTACTTTCTTAAGTTGTCTGGCATGATCTATAGATTAATCTCGCATGACAACAACTGCACATTTGAATTGCCAACGTCTCCACTTGCTGGCAATGATTAAGTTCAGACAAGTCCATTTTTCCCAATGTGCTTTGTTAGATTCAAGGACATGTTTTTTTCTCCTCGTCTAGTACCATTGGGATATTTCTTACTAGTAATTAGCTATGAGCAATGAGAGGACCTGTCTGGACAAAATGATTAATTGCCTAAATGGGTTGACGATTAAACAAGTCTAAGCAGTTTATGTGTTTGTATGCTGTACAGTTGGCTAATAAAATAACGTGGACTTTCTTTCAGAGCAACTCAATATGCATGTATTTTATTTAAATATTTACTGCGGAACAAGTCCGCACGGACTCTCCTGCAGAAGCTCCAAGCTCTCGAGTCCAACATGAGCTCAGGAAGGAAACGTAAGTCGCTCGTAACTGATTGTAAAGTTCACTAGTTGCCCGTTTGCTGCATTCTGTTTATTGTTCTGCTGCACACTATCAGCATTTAAATTTACCTCAGAGTTCCATCACGCATTACTATCAAACTTAACCCATTCAAATGTTTGTATTTTGTTCGTCATGTACTGAAATCACCATGCTGTGTCACTGTTGCAGTGTTCCGGCTCGGAAATACCGTCAACTCCGTTCACGCGGCGAGGAGAACCTTCCGGCTCTCAGACCCGGTGCTCCGCTTCTGCCTCACCGTGGCCAACCTCAACCGCGCCCTGTACTTCATCTGCGACAATGTGTTGTGGGCGAAGAAGGTCGGGCTCGTTCTTGAGCTGGACCAGGAGCGCTGGAGCCTGAGCGCCTCCAGACTGCACTTCCTCTCTCTGGTGTCCAGTCTGACTCGGGATGCGTATGTTATCGCGCAGATAATGGTGCAGAAATCTCGAGACAAGCAGTACCAGCGGAAGGCCCACCAGCACCTGAATGCACAGTCGGACGTTGCGTGTGTGATAATTCCAGAGCTCGATGCTTTCTTCTTCCTGGTATATGAGAGCTTGAAAACTCACCCCCAAGTTGTTCTTGACACAGTGAAAAATGTGTGTGACCTGTTCATACCGTTGGACCGGTTGGGTATATACCCAACTAATGGCGGTGTGGTTGGGTTGTGCGGTCTTGTGTCTTCCCTTGTGGGTATACTGACAGTCCTGAGGCCTCCTTTAAGAATGAAACCTTGATGGCGTGACCCTACCCGGTGGAGATGACACTAATTGGTAATAATTGCACTTAATTTAACAAGCAAGCCTTTTGAGTTTATTACTAATTTATGTTTTCTCTGTATTTCAAGTGTACTTGGTGTGCTCTCATGAATTAACTTCATTGGACTTTACCAATGGAAAGGGAACGGTGAAATTCAGTCTGTTTGCCGGAATTTAATTTTTACACAGGGGTGAGATGGCTACAATAAGAAGGCCCCATAAAAATATATAAGTCTATCATCCTTTTAATCTGAAAAACACGATGCGAGTGGGTTGATTTAAAAAATAAAAAAAATTGGAAGTAAAGTTTATTTTCACACAAAGCCTTTGTCTTCCATAGATTAATGCATATTTAGTCAAAACGCTCAGTGAACTGAACAATGCATTTGTGACATTTAAAAAAAAAAAAATTTTTAAGTTTCTAGACCTGTTTATTTTCTGGTACTTGACTGAGAACAACCCAGGAAAGTAACTTCTCTACTAAATGACTTGTCTGGCTATGGGAACGTTTGCTGTACTTGCTATGAACATTACACTGATTGCCTTTAACTTAGGATACAAAAAATACTAATAAAAACCTGATGCAGCCAAAAATTCTTATCTGGGCAGGGATGATAAACTACATTTTTTTTTTTTGTGGGGCCTGGCATGTCCAGGTAGGGAACTGATCATTTTTAACTAGAAGGCTGAAAAGTATATCCACTGGGTGAAAGAGAAAATAGACAAAATCCACTACTGTGAAACATCATAATTTGACGCAGTTCTGTTGAGCTGGGGTTCCCAAAACCTTTCATTTAACCCTCTGTGCTAGGACCCCTCTCCTGAATGGTTCCGTTTGTATGTAGTTCTATACTGTGACCAGGCATGGAAACATGCCTCAGTTTTTTTTGTTTTATATGACGTGAGGTTTTGGTCTAATACAAGTAGGTATATTATAATCTGATGATTACAGTATCACCAATGACGTGTAATCCAGAGATAACTGGTTCTGGGATATCTACTATCCTGTTGATTTTAATTTCAGCCTACATAGACTTTATTAGTCAACAGCTTAACATCATCTCCAAGTGCTGCATGTGGTGTGCATAATGAGGGTTGGGGTAAACATCTACAGGATTGTAGATATCCAGGGACAGAATTTGTTTCCACTACTGTATGCCAATAAGAATGTGATTTTGGCTTTCTGTTTTGGTCGAGGGTCCTCTGGTGTTTCTGTGGAGTAATCAAAGGTTTTGATAAGTCACTTATGAACTATTGCAGGGAATATAATAATGACGTACAGGGAAATAACTCTCACCAATAAGACTTAAAGAACTCCAAGTACTTATTGACGGAAACCCACAACAGCCTTTGACCCAATATGGAAACTTCATTCTACTTGCAGCTTAATAGGTCATGTTCATGGTTGTACTGCACTGAATCTACCTCCACATATCAACAGTCTCTTTTTTGATCAGCCGTATCATATTAGATTGTATGAAAATTTAAGTTGATTAGGTTTGCTGAACTAGTCATCGGGATGTTTACAATAGGTTGGCCTGATTTTGGACTCAAGCAAACATTTATTCAGATGGTGAACATGTGATCATGTTGTAGTATTGTACTTGTCTGATAAAAGTAACAAACAACTATGCAAGTGAGCTATACAAAAGTACCTCAACCTTAACATGACTCCTGAACTTTGTATTTTTAATTGTGTTGAAATTAAAAGAACATTAAAAGAGTCATTTTGACTGTCTAATGTCTCATTTTAAGCTATTTTTATTAATAGATTGAACTTGGTCCTAGACTGAATTGAGTAGTCTGGGGAGTTACCATGCAATGTGTAATTTAGTGTTCATGTATGCCTGATACACATCTTTGACACTATTCTCTTATGCTTTTAATTAAGGAACCTTGAGCACATCCTCAGGACTGGCGTGTGCACCAAGAGATGTTTTAGAATGTGGTCTTAGGCATCCTCTGTCCCTGGATATTCTCGTTGGGAAAAAAAGGAAAGCCGTACTGTTTCGATAACACAAAAGAACAGGCAGCCGATATTTCAATTTTGGCAACAATATGACTTGGGCAATTATGCTGTGAGGTTAACAATATCTGACTAGGATGAAGACTTGTGGATTATTGTGAGCTAGGAGAAGGTTGTTTGTTGTGATGGACATCATCTCATCTCTGACCTTGAGTGCATTTGAGTGGTCTGTACCAGTCCTTAGAAAAGTGTTCATTTGCTCTCGTTTGTACTTCTCAAGGTCCCAGCACCGCAGGCACCAACGAGCCATCGGCCCTCGAACACACCCCTCTGTCCCTGCTGCAAGCTGACATGCAGCTGCACAAACACCAACTGTAGGGGCGTGGGCCTCCGCCTAGTTTCCAAGCATCTTACCATCTCCATTGAACAAGTTTTTTTTTTCCCCCATTCCAAGACAATGAATTTGCCCTTTGTAATTTTAGAAAAATTAATGAAGATCATTTTTCCTATTCTGCGGTGTTACACACACACCCACACACACACTCACATACATACATACTTATTGTTAATTATCATCATGCAAACAATCCCTGTGTGGATCCCTGAAATTGACATCACCCAAGTGTCCTGACCCAGAGATTCCCAGCTGTGTATTTTATGGATCGTTACACTCCCTCTACCTGCTGGTCATCATTCCTGTGTGCGTCCTGCTACCATGTTTTTCCCCAGGGAAATGCCCAGTTGATGTACATGAAGAAAACCTTACTCATTGGACCACGCGACGAGCTTCCATTCATTCTCGGTCAAAGTCCAACACTTGCGTGCTTACTGTAGGTGCTTCTGACTGGACAATGGTTAGTATGAACATTTATGCAGCTCCAAAGCCCCAGTGTTTTTGGCCACATTGTCCCCGCTGTAACCATCATGAGACCTCAATCCAACACCAATGGGAGATTTAGGACTCAAGTATTAGGACTATGCCTCATTTCCATCATAAAATGACCAAATTAGGTAATAGTGTGTGGAAAATGGTGTACAATCCTTCTGGAAGGGTTCCAGTGACATACAGGATGTGCACCATGAAGGGGTTCAGTCATACATCTACAATCTAGGGATAGAAATAGAACAAAAAATAAGCATCAGGTAATCCAGGTTACGACAGAAGTCATTTCTTAAGCCCGACTGGTGACGGGGACCAGAAACCTCATTTATAAACTGTGCGTAGGCACAAAAAAGGTGCGGACGTCACTTTCTTTGCAGATTTCTGATGAATAAAAACAAACTTGTCATTAAAAAAGGGAAATTAAGATTATGCACAATGTCAATACATTTCAAGTTTATCCTGATTAAATAAATGTAAATTGCATGCATTGTATTTTACAAATAAGTTTATAAATTAGGTTATTTACTACAAAAAGTTTTTTTTTTTTTTGTGGGTATGTATTATTTAGGTCAAATTTATATGACTAAGGCCCAAGATGATTAGCTCAATTTTTTTAATCTTCAATATTATTTGTGTACATTGCCTGTTCCTTAGCTTTCAGTGGTCGTCTTCACCCACTAGCAAACTCCACCCCTCTAAAAACACAAACTGTAGATCCCTTCCAAGATCATCTCCGAAAACAAGCATCACATCCACACAGGATTTGTGCCGTCTGTTGATGAAGTCACGCAGGAAGTCTGACTGACCTTTGTGAAATTGATTAAGGATTCACATAAGGCTTGCTTGTTCTTACTTGTAGGGGGGGGGGAGAACCCTGAAAGGTTACTTTTCACACACTATAATGAGACGTCCTCAACTTTCTCTACTGCAGAAAGCACATGACATGCAATCATTTAGCGTCTGCAAATCCTTGCACGGTCATGACAACTGGAGTCTACCATTGACCCCAAAATTGAGTTCATTTGCCAGCAAAAGCTGTGAAGTGCCCTAATCTGTAAACGCAAAGGGATGGTGTATTTCAAAACCAACAATCTTTCATCTTCCCAGATAACACACTGCCATCTGGTGGACATTTTTCAAAGTAATCAGGAAGACGAGGAGAGATGAAAAGACCTTTATTGTACAGAAACATTAAAAGTATGAATACGTTTTCTCAAAGGAAGCAGGTGCTTCATCCCCTCGAAACATAAAATTGGGGGAAATGAGAGATTTACATGTACATAGAAATATACAGGATAAATTCTTCATCCCCCACCACCAACATATCGCAACTCAACTTTTATAAACACTTAAAACAAATGTTCAAAAGACAAACACAAATGGCAACACAAGAAATAAATAATTTTCCTTTACACAGATCCTTCTGACATTTTCACATGACGGATTCATGTTTAAGAATGATGGCTGATTTTTTTCCTCCGCATTTCTATGGAGACCTTAATTTTTTTTCCACCAGCAACAAATGAACAAAAAGCAACAGATGAAAAATTAGATAACAATATCTGCAAAGGAATAGAATGTTCTTTGTTCTGCCTCCTCTTTCCGCCCTCAATAAGTAAGTACGCATAACAAGATCCCCATTATGCCGATCCCATGCCACGGAGTACAAGATATATGCATTTGTAAAATGCAATCAAGAGACACAATGCATTTGAGTGCATATGTTTTTTTGCGCGATATCCTATCAGCTATCAGAGAAGGCACCAACACTACCACCTGCATAAAACACCTGTATTTTACCGAGCCAATCGGAATTCAGGCAGAAATCTGAGAGTAGGGATTCACATACTCTACAATGGGTCAATCACGTGACTTGTACAGACCAATAAAGTGGCTTTATTCTGCACAGTGAAATACAGCCAGTCTGCCCACATCAGTCACCAGCTCTGAATGTTATTGGGGTTCAGCGAGCTTAATGCTGCATTCACGTGCGATGGAAAAGATTTTATTTTCCACATATTGGTAGTGGTATTTACCAGTGTGTTGTGTTCACGTGCTTTTGTTGTTGTACTGGGAAATTAAAGATGGCGGACTCACAGATTCAGGCCTGTTTCTTGAGTAAAACCATGTTGAAAAGGTCAAAGGTTATCTCATCTCGGCAACTCGTGTATCAAAATTTTCTACGAGTTGCCCAGTGGAAAATACCACATGGTGGGGTGTTCATGTGAACTTTTCATGTCGGCTTTTGGTATTTACCATAATTCCCATAGCACATGAATGCAGCATAACTCCTCGCAACAATCGACAGTCGGCGGCCGATCTTAACTAGTCTCGACTCAGTATAGGTTTGCTTTGTTGAATGAAGAGTCAAATCACGCAAGAGCAAATCAATCACTCGTTTCTGACAAAAAAAAGCAAAAACAAAGTAGCAAAAGCATCCTTGCTTTCACCAAAACTGTATCCTGCACACAAAACAAATGGGAAAATAGTTCTTTATTTGATAGACTGCAGACTCATTAGGCCCGTTTCCATCGAAGAAGTTCCTGGTAGCATTTGGGGGGCAGGAGCTACTACTGGAACGTCCTCTCACTCGGCCTCTCAACTGCCGTGTCTCCGCCAAGAGGGCGAAGTAGGAGAACTCCTTTTAAAAATGCGACCCCTCGTTGTCTGCTGAGTTTTAAAAATGCCGGCTATTTTGTGGCTTTCTGTAGAGGTTACATCCTGCCCTGAGTAAATCCAATCAGCGCCAAGTAAACCCCAAGCCCCACCTAGGAGTTTTTCGGGGCCATTCAGAGTAACTACTCCGAGGCAGTGACTTTTTTAGCCCCTGTAAAAGTTCCGGTACTCCGCCCTTCGGGGTGGTTCCAGCGGCACAGACGCGCAACAACGGACCTGGCCCCCATAAAATTACCATGAAGTTCCTGCGGTGGAAACGGGCCTAGTATTGATCATGGATACTAGTCACTTCAGAGCACCTAACCAGGGCAGGCTTGCTCATTAATCCATGATAACTCCAAAAAGGGAAACCCACTTAATTTCAGGAATGCAAAAGAATTATAGCCACAAAAAAAAAAAAAAACAAACAAAAAAACATAAAAAACTACATTTCATAGGATGGCCATGACAAAGGAAAAGGCATATAACAAAGCACACTCACAAATCGCAGATAAGCAAGGAAAAATATCTGAATGCAGGAAATTTACTAAAATTCTTTGCCATCATATAAACTACATTTAGGACCTCCTTCAAATAATAAATTACTTAAATAAATGACAATACGTACAAAGAGGTTTGGTGGGCCTAAAGTTTTTCATACGGAACTCCGAGCAGTATCACAGGTTTAAATCTTTTCAAGGCCAAACAATCAAAGACCTTCTGCTAGGACCAAACAAAAAAAAAACAAAAAAAAAAACAAAAGCATATAAATATTGGCACAAGAGGCTAGAGAGGCTGTCCGCTGACGAAGAAAACACTTCGGCATTTATTCATAAAAAGCCTCAGAGTAGAAGCTCTGATCCAGGCTCAGTTATGACTTTGTGCTCATAATGTGGAATATGAACAAAGTAAATCTGACTCTAAATCAGCACTTCTGTAGAGATGCTACAAGAATATAGACCATAGAATGTCCCTCTGCTTTACACAAAGGCCTACATTTTAACACTGGAGTTACAAATGGAAACTAAAGAGAGGCAGTGGGATTGCAGAGGATATGGTGAGGCAGTTCCAGAGGCTTCTCCTATGCAAGCTGGCATTTTTAAGGCAGTGAAACCAACGTCCACACACTGGAGCCCACAGAGATCTCGTTATTCCATTTAATATGTTCAATTATATTTTGGCAACTTTCAAAAACTCAATCAGTTCTTGTAATACAATTTCAAAATGCGAATGAATGGTTTTCAAATGAGATCCAGTGCCAAGGGGAGTGCACCTCGTAACCATCCTTGGTCCATCCAAGCTGTCATTCCCTCACTGGGGCCAAAGGGATTTTAGAGAGGATTTTTCTCTTTGTGTTTGTGTGTGTGTGTGTGTGTGTGTGTGTGTGTGGGCATGTATGCAGTTATCCATGCCTCCTTTTTCATAAGCTTATTAAAATGTCATATTTATAAAAAAATTTCACATACAGTAGTAATTACTGTCCCTCCCAGAGAGGAACGCTACATATTTTTCCGTAAGTTTTTTTTGCACAGATTTCCTGAATTAAAAGCTTAAATTAAATTATCACTATTGGAGATGAATTTGAGCCTCTCCATAACTGGAAAGGATATGTGCCTTTTGAAAAACCTGCAAACTTCAGACTTAAAAAAAGCTGCAAGAGACTCTATTCACTATTTCGATGCATTGTGTATTGGTCCAGTGAAACACAATTCCAAAACTCAGAAACATAGTATTATGTTTGATTGCAAAGGCAAGGAGAATAACAATCTATCAAGGATGTCTTTCATTGTCAAAACATGGTGATTACTAGATTTTGTTCTAAGTTACCAAATAAAATAGACCATATACAAACTTAAACCAATTTTCTACACCAGAGGTGAAGGCTAAGACAGTGGGAGGAGGCAGTTGTCCATGTCAGAAGCTTTAGTGGTTATTCTCTTTGGTATAAAGACAGGGAGCTCATACTGCCCTGATCTACAGTGGGGAATGTAAACAGGTCCACTGAACCCATGCAAGTATGCAAGCATGCATGTCTGTGCAGAACCACACACACACGCGCGCACTCACACACACACACACACACACACACACACACACACACGCGCGCACTCACACACACACACACACACACACACACACACACACACACACACGCACCTCTACCCACCCATCCAGCCACACCCACACACATACACACACACGCACGCGCACGCGCACGCACACGCACACGGATCTAACTTGACTGGTGCACTGTGGATGAGATTTTCAAATGTGTCGGTAGTGCTTCGGGCCAGATATATTGCACAGTAAATGTAATTCTCGGACATCCCAAATAGATGGTCAACTGAGAATCCTTTCCAATGAAAACCATTGTCCTGTTTGATTAAATAGATATATATCTCTGCTCCATATTACAGACCCAAGAGAGGTTTATGACAAGCACAAGACCTAAATAAAAATAAGATAAGATTGCAACAGTATCAGGCAGCCTGATCCGAGAGAACAGATGAAGCATTACGGGCAGTTTACACCTGTGACAAACTGATGCATAGCACATCAGCACAGTTCAGCAGGAACGGGCCTCTCACTTCCTGTGGAGATCACCCTCCCTCTTCACCCGCACAGCACTGTGGGTAAATTATTTTCATGCTGATGTCGGCAAATGCATCCATGCCAGAGCCTCAAAGCTAATGCACAGTACCCAACCTGCTGCCACAAAAACACATAGTAAAGGGTTGGTGCAGATCAAAAGTATCCAAATAAAAGATTTCACATGTGCCACCTGCACAGAGAATGCAGTTGATTGGAGTAGGTGACGGGGTAGTTAGAGTTTTTGAAGAAATGCATGATGGGTACCAGGTGAGCAAGGAAACTTCCTTTGTGAGCGTTTTGGTCCTCCAGTACCTCGGGGGGCGCCACAGCTACGAGTCTGTGTGGGTTTGGTCATAGTCCAGGATGAGGCGCTTGATGTGCGAAAGTTTCTGATGCAGATACTCGCAGCGCCTCTTTTCTTCCCGGTAACCAGGAAACTTCTGCAGATGTCAAAGGAGACAGACCTCAGTGAGGAAAGGACTTGGCACAAGAATCAATTATTTAAAAGGAGGTTCAGCCACAGATAGCATGTGACGCAGGCAATGCAGCAACAGCGAAAGAACCCAACCAAACTGATAAAAACGGATGGAGGCACCAAGCATTTAAATGCAAACTAGCGAGGCACAGTGATATTATTATGACACTATAATTTACTGTAAAATACACTCATTATTAAAGCAGCTTCTTCCTGATGAGGGTCGTGGGAGAGCTAGAGCCAATCTATCCGAGTCCAGACGAAATCTGACCGGTTCATCTCAGGGCTTACACACCATTCACTCACATACTCTCACCTACGGGCAATTTAGCCTCTCCAGTTAACCCAGCATGCATGTTTTTGGGCTGTGGGAGTACAGACATGGGCAGAGTGCTCAGACGAAACACACACAAATGCAGGGCAAACACACTAACTCCACAGAAAAAGGCCCCAATGCGGATTTGAACCCACAACTTTCTTCCTATGAGAGAAAAGCACAACACACTGTGCCACATTTGCCATGAGAACCAAACTAGTGGCCTGTTGGACTAGTTTGGCTCAGTATACTCTGGTACTAGGAGTTCATTAGGGAATCCCAACAATAAACGCAGCAAGCTACAGAATCCCCCTTACTTACCTTCATGTACTTTTTGTATTTCTCCAAAATTTGGTCTTCCATAACCTAAAAATACAACAAATTAATCTAAATATGCAAGCAAGTCATTTACAGAACTAGCACCGCTTGGTAAGTAGTGTAATGACATCAATTTCTGGAAGATATCTCATAACAATAAACTTTCTTTGCACAAGTAATTATACAGGATTCAAGCTCCCCATTCTTTGTGCAGAAAACTGAACATCCGTTTGACCGAGGAGCTAAGAGTACCTTGTGTTCCTTTGTTCCAGGGGAGAGCGTCTTTATCTTGGAGCCGAGCCGCACGAACATCTGTGTGACGCTGCCGATGCGAGCATGGAGGTCCCGGTACTCGTCGTACTCCGCACAGAAGTCATCCTTGTACTTCTGTCTCTGTTCTGAGGCCAGTATCACCGTGTACTTCCTGAGAGGAAGCAGTCATGCGATTAGTGATAAAGTGGAGCACTTGCTGGTGTAAATTCATTTTGGCTTTTTCATCGTCGCATGAAATTCAAATTTGCCGCTTTAAAGTGCCTTATCAAAGTAATTTCACAGAAACAGTGCAATGCTACTTTTTGCCAGCAGGTGGCACTGTCTCTCGAATAAAAACCTATAGTTTTTTACGCGCATTTATACTGATGTCGTGACAGCTAGATGTGTTCTCAAGATGTCGAACCTGAGACATTAGATCATTTATTTTCCATTTCTCTGCCTTTCTCAGATTCATTCCACATAAATTTGGCTTCTTTGGCAGAATTACTCTCAGTTTTCCAGCGCTATTGAACAGATTCAATGCAAAACCAAATATAATCTTAGGGTTAGTTCCATTTTACAAAATAGAATGAGAAAAATGATTGCACCACAATACATGAAAAAACAGAGTAAACGTTTAGCTTTTGTGTTTAAAGACCCTGAAAGTGTTGTGGTACATGAAAAACAAAGGGAATGTGCTCAGTTGAACAGGGACTAAGTATTTTGCAGTGAAAATGTGCAAAAACCAAATGTACTGTATGGATTGCACGGTACATATGGCAACTTTTTCTGGAGTTAATTTTCAAAAACTGACCTCAAGAAAATTCTAAACATCTTGCGGTCTTCTTGATCAAACTGCCTATTGCAACTGATAATTTTACTGCAAACGGACAGATTGTTGTCCCACATACCATAAAAATTCTAAATGAGTCCTTTGGTATAATATCACACACTGTAATTCCATAATGAGAAGGTTTATGGAGCAGATTATGATGCGTTTCGGGGATAGACAGAACAAAACGAGGCTGCCAAGCGCGCTCCGTCAGCCACATGTCTATATTTAAACACAAGACCCAAAAGAATCCTCCAGTGCCCTCCCCTCGCCCCAGAGGATTGTGGGTAAGCTGGGGGAAAGTGCATAATCTCCAAGTACTCACAGTAAATAGTCAGGCAGCTCGGCAGGAGAAGGCGGCGACACAGGTGTGTTTGCATCCCCATGTTCTGCAGAGATAAGCGCACACACACACACACACACACACGCACAGTTAGGACTCGGTACACACACTCACAAATCCTTCTACGTCTATCCTTGTGAGGACATTACATTGACTTCCCTTCATTCCTTGTGTATCTGTACAGCCTTTCGTTACCCATAAGCAATGCATCCATAACCCTGACCCTGACATCAATTTATCCTTAGTTATGACCTTTCTGTTAACCTTAACTGATGAGTCACAATTTGTCTTTGTAGTTGTGAGGACAGGCAAATATGTCCTCACTTCCTAAAAAATGTCTCCACTGTCGATAGAGAGAAAAAAAAACTTCTCTAGTCCTCACTGTGCAGCAAGTACAAGAACAAACACACGTGCACAAAAAAACGCACACACACACACACACACACACACACGCGCGCGCGCGCACTCACACATACGCACATGTGCACGCTCACGCACACACATACATGAGCGCCAGACACCGAGCCCATATTTGTCACCATACAGGCAGTTGTTTTCCATGTTATGCTCAGATGCCAATGAAGGAAAACAGCAGTATTTATGAGGGCTTCTCTGTTAAGCTGCCAAACGCACTGCCCTGCTGTTACCGAGTCAATAATAAACTAAAAGCAGATGGGAGAGCTCGCACAGACCTGCGAAATTCGCCCAGAACACACCCTTCACGCCTGGCACATATTACTCCACACTGCACACACAAAAATAACATCTGCGTCCAAGTGGAACATCACACTGAGGCCAGATTTTAATGACAGAACGTTATTACCGCTGTGAGAGAGAAGACGCTCGGAGCCATGGACCCCCGTCAGGACTGAAGCGCCTATATCTGCCCGGCGTTTTTAACAGAGGCATTAGGAGAAGCTGAAGTCGTGCACCGTTTCCCACTGGGCTCAGGAGCCATGACCGACGCAGGCAAAATACCCCCCTATAACTGAGCGTCTTATTCTGTGGTTTTTAATGCAGTTCTTAAAGCAGTATTCACACCCTGTGCCATTATTAATCATTAAAGTGCGCACCATATGGCCAAAGACATAACCTAACGTAACCTTTCTCACTCGGGGTTTGTTTGGAAGGAATTTAATCAGTTTCTTCTTTTATTCACGAGAAATGAATAGCACTGAGCATCTTATTCATAAATTTGTTTTATTCATTTTAGTAGGATTTGTGTTTCTTGCCTGCGGGCTTTTTAGCGGGATCCTGCGAGCAGAAGGACTCCACTGAAACACCTGTGCGAGGGTGACCTGTGTGTGCGCACGAGTGCACGTGTGTGCACACCTCAGTTACATGCGTTTGAGTGTTTCTGTGCTTGTGTGTGTGTGTGAGCGCGCGAGTGTGTTTGTGCATTTGTGTGTGAGTGTGAGAGAGAATGTGCGTGTGTATGTGTGTCTGAGAGAGAGTGAGTGAGTTTGTGTGTGTGTTTGTATGCATGTGTGTGAGAGAAAATGTGTGTGTGTGTGTGTGTGTGTGTGTGTGTGTGTGTGTGGATTCATGTGTATATACAGCATTAACAGAGAGCTCCATCTCACCGAGTTGTTTTTCCGGGGCTGGTTTGAGATCTGGGCTGGTCCCCAACCACTCCCCCCTCTCACCATCCTTCACACACCCCCTCTCCTTCTCTCTCTCCCTCTCTCTCTCTCTCTCCTTGTGCTTCTTGGATTTCTTCTTCTTGTGCGGGTCATTGGCGTGGTGCTGCTCAGCACAGACGGAGGGGTTGGGCTGGGGGGCTTTGGGGCTGGGCAGCATTAGTTTTTGGGTGGAGTCAGGCAGGTTGTGCTGGTTACGGAAGCCATTCCGGCTCTCCGAGGTGCAGTCGCCGCTCTGCTGAGTCTCGGCTTTGGGGTGCAGCGCGGCTGAGCCACGGGCCACAGGAGGGGGAGGGGTGGGCTCCGATACTCTCGGTCTCTTCTGCGCGTGACCATCCGGCGACCCGAACGGTAGAGATCGTTTCTGAGTGAGGGACAGGAGAGAGGAGGGCCGGAAGCGGAAGGAGGATAAAAGGAATCAGAGAAGAAGAGAACAGGAGCCCAGAGACAGACGTCCACGGGAGAGAGAAGCAGAGAAGAAGAAAGAGGAAGTTTGAGGATTACACAAGCTCTCTCCAAGCCGATACAGCAGAACCTCCACTGGCCCGAAAACACGATTTCAGTCCAATTAAATACGTTTCTCCCCCTTCCACTTGCCCTTGACACTTTCCATCGAGTGAATGAGTCACAGAACCAAGCGCACAACCAGGAAAAGAGCAGTTTATTCTCGAATAGGACCTCAAATCATTGTAACAGCCAATGCTGCGGCTCGCAATGCCAGCAATGACTTCAAAACGCACGTTGGACGAATGATTAACTAATAAAGAAAACTTTGTGAGGCAGGAAATTCATCCAAAATAAAAATTTAAAAAGTGACACTGGGCGCTTACACTTGTTTATTAGTTTGTTCACTGCCTATCATCAGAAAAACAATGAGCTGGTAATGTACCAAACATCAGCAAGTTCAAAGTTACAGTGAACGTACTATTTTACATCCCAATTGCGGCCTTAATTCTTTGGGGCGGACTTCTGAGCAGGTGTATCATACAACTACGTCTCTGATATTCACTGGCAATTTATCCTTCACCATGAGGCGGGGAGGGGGATATTGCAATGGAGCTCGTCCATCCACCCGTCTGTCAGGATAAGTAGGGACAAGTTCTTTCAGACACTAGTTTACGCAGATGAATTAAATTCGGTGAGTGTTTGTTACAAGCAACAACCTTTACTGCGTTTGAAAACGGGATTCCAAGGTAACAGATATTGATGACAACGCCCTCTAGTTTAATTTACAGAAGCTTATAGTGAGCTTGACCACTTATAAATCGCCATCTCGATTTTGCCTGTAGTTTTTCTACAATCTATGGTAGTGACATGTAAGACTACAGCGATCACTTTTTAACAGGAACGTTGGAGCAGACATAATGCATTGTGGGCAAATTCACTGCTTCAAGTCCACAGCGTTATAGACTCGTTCCCTTCAGTCAAATGGAGGAGGGGTTGAAGGGCTAATATCCATAATTCACTCGCCAATCTAATGGACTGGACCGCCCTACAAGTGGCCAATAAAAAACCTCCCATTTCTACAGGGTCTCCGCTGAGCTGAGGAAGTGAGGGTTATGTCACAGGGCTTCAATTTTACTGGAACAGATCAGGGCACCAGACTAACTTCAGCTCACGTACCAATAAAAACCAGATGCTACCGAGGCAACGATACGCAGTCCTCTATGCAAGTTAGCCTTCCGCCCTCATTCAATCTGACACCGCAGATGTAAATTCCTCGTCCACGACCAACGCCAGCACAAAACCCCACACGTGCATCGGCTGGAAATCCACGACCTACGTGCAAATCGACCTCTGACTCACGCTTTAAATCCCTCAAAGTCTTTCCCGGACTTTGCGTCACTGAGCTTTTCCTGAAGAAATAAACAGGGCCTGTAAAAAGCAGCGGGGGTCTCTGCGGTGCGACGCTCACCACTGCGAGACTCCTGCCAGGGCTGAGGTGCAGCGGAGAGTCCTCCGAGGTTTTCTGGAATGAAGGGTTCGGATGGAAGCTCTTCAATTGGCTGCCGCCGGACTGCAGTGACTTCCTGGTTTGGGAGAAGGGGGAGGAGAGCGGAGAAATGAGTTCGCCATTCCAGAGGTGCAGCCAGCGCTTTGAAGGGAAATTAGACGAACAGCAATGACATCCGAGCCACTTGTTTGTGAACAAAAACTTAAAGTTGGCGAAGTCTTCCTGCATTTCGTGGAAGGTTTCACTGGAGGGGAGGGGGGAACGATGAGGCAAAACAGTGCATTAGGTTTCTTATTTTGCGACTTTTCAACTGCAGGCTCAAAATCTATAACACATTACTCTGACAGCACTGAAACACATGGCCATTAATCACTTCTGAAAACCAGCTGGGCTTTCTGTTATGTTGAATCAGGACCATAAAATGGAGATTGACACATGGCACCACTTTTACAGACAAAGGTAAGACTTAGTCCTGGACTAAAATGAGTCACCTATGGACCATCTCCATTCAAAACCAAATTCAATACAGGACTAGATTTAAGCTGCATCTGAGAAACCTGCTCACTCCCACACACATATACACACATCCTGAAATACCCTCTCACACACGCACAAATGCGCGCACACACACACACACACGCAACAGTAACAGGAATGCCATTTGTTTTCGAGAGCCCGATAGGATCAGTGAGGGAGGGGTGGGGTATGGCTGAGGACAGCGAACACAATGAGCCTTCAGCCGCCCCGTCTGTGCTGCAGCAATCAGCTTCCGTCAGCTTCACCTCACACACAGAGCCAGGCACGCAGGAACGCACGCACGCACTCACACACACAAACACACGGCCAGTAATCGGCATCGTTCAGCTTCACCTCACACACAGAGCCAGGCATGCAGGAATGCATACACACACACACAGACACACACACACACACTCAGTGAATATTAACACTCATTAATCAGCTTCCTTCACACACAACCTCACCCCAACACAAAAATGCACACACGAACACGAACACGAACACGAACACGAACACGAACACGAACACGAACACGAACACGCACACGAACACGAACACGAACACGAACACGAACACGAACACGAACACGCACGCACGCACGCACGCACGCACGCACGCACGCACGCACGCACGCACGCACGCACGCACGCACGCACGCACGCACGCACGCACGCACGCACGCACGCACACACACAGGGCATATGTGAACACGCACCAGCACGAAAACACTGGCTGTAATCAGCTTCTTTCAGCTTCACCGTCATACACAAACACACAAAAATTGACCGTCAATCTAACATCTCCATCTCCACAATCAGTGTCTCTACATTACGGAGCTCCTGCCAGCCGCTCAGATCGGTACCCTGCTGCTGCGCCGATCCAGGGTTCCCCCGACCCGCTTACAGAGCGAACGCACATCCTGTGACTCACCGTCTCATTCAAATGCAGACAGACGCCCGCTACGATATGGAAATTAAGTCATTTTCAACGATCCATTAAATTACCTTCACTACATTACCATTCAGGATGAAATCAATCCCAATTAATGAATCAATCCTCGTTATTAATGCAAAAAAAAAAAAAAAAAGGCAGGGGAGGGTTGAGACGGACGGATCTGCACGGCCTGTAAAGCCCTGGCCCCTCGGCTCAGAGAAGTGCTCACTGATCCCTGACACAATCCGCTACAGGACGCTTATAAAAACAGGAGGCCGCTGTTGCGTCACAGGGAGTGACCTTTGCCCCACATCACACCGCACCATGAGAGCACGAGCACAGGCCATCACTGAGTGACAGGTTTAACACAGGCTTTACTGTACAAATTCTCAACAAGGAGAGACATCGCCATCAACACCGTTCCTCTCCAACACCCGTCTTACTGCCTCCCAGTGTTACAGGGTCAGCCTGACTTCCACAAGGAGCCCCTGGTATAATTACATTGAGCTAATCCTGTTAGCATAGCCGCTATTACAGAGAGATTAACAGGGAGCCGCAGTATTCAAAGCTACAGTATTCCCTTTAAAAGGGAACAGCCGTATTCAGAAAAGGCGGCAAACGTGAGGCAGAGGTTAGTCAGTACACTCTGTGCAAGTTCACACGCACCAGTCACCAGAGGCCGTAATCCAGCAAAGAAAGAAATAAATAAAAAGAAATAAAAACACGTAATTGAACATAACTAGATAATAGACCTCATAAAACTAAGTGGAACACTGGACCCAACAGCTGGTTTTTTCCTCTTTCTGTTACAGTGTTTTGTATAAAGAGCAGGTCATTTTTAAACACGTAAACTGACTTTTGGCAAAGGCCTGACGTTTATGTTTTTTATCAGCTGCGGAAAGATCTGATGGTTTCAGCAGCTTTTCTTGAACCAAAGCTGCATTTCTCCAGAGCAGTGTGGCTCTGCACAGCTGTGAGGCAGCCCAGAAATGTTAGCAGCGAACAAAGGTTGGTTTTCCACATTGAAATGGTGAACTTTTATTAAGGTGGGGGCTGCCACCTGAAGGTCACAGTGAGGTCTAATATACTGTCATGACATCAGTAATGCAACAGTTTTATTTTTATTTTGTTCCTGAATTATTGTGATGAGCGACTGCAGCCACAAGCACCAATAACCCGGAAAATCAATTGGAAACCTCTCACATTAGGCATTACCATCCGATTCCCCCATAACTTCCTCCTAACCCACAATACAGAGGACGGCCTGAACCCCGTTTACCAACCAACTAACCAATGTAGTCGCAGTCCAATCAAAGTTTTCAGGTGTTTCTAGTCTTGGGCATGCTTGCGACCCCAACAAAAGGGGTCCCCAAAATCCATGCCCATGCTGTCCATCTCATCTGCGCCATTCATAAATTTTTACGATGAAGTGCCAAAAGTACGACTCTAATCATGTCGAGCCATATTGTACCTGCCGGTGGAAATGAGGCTTAAGATGGCCAATTGGAGATGTCATCTGCAGAGGTTACTTGCCATTCAAATATTGACGCTTCTTAGTCTAATAACTCGATGGATGCAGTTATATATCAGGCTAAAACAATATCAAGATTCTTTTGATACTTACAGCCACACATGCAGAACCATGTACCATGCAGTACATAAATATTGGGACAGCGTTAGTCTTTCTTGGACTTCAGTACATGAGGTGATGTATAGACCACCAGCCATGATTTGTACGTTTTTCTTATTGCATTAAACTTGGGAAATTACAGTCGGTCTTACATAACCCTTTCTACACAGTGTCACCGTCCAAACATATACAAACTGCACTGCATGAACGTGACTGATAATCCTCATAAATCCGGACAGGATGTTTTAAAGTGATAGAGGATAACGTGAGGACGATGACGATAGCTTCGGTGGAAGACGGGCGCTAACCTGGCCAGCAGTCTGTTCAGCAGCTGCCTCTCCTCTTCCTGATACCCGGGCCAATCTTTCTGAACCTGTGAGTACAGCTCATCCTTCAGGGTGAAGCTCTGGTCTTTGGGGTTCAGTTTTCCCACCTGGAATCAAGATGAGAACATTTATAAGTCAGGAAAAGACAAACTGCCAGCAAACCATAGAACACTTTAAAGTCTTCAGGTATTTGAAATAGCTAGTTATTGGACTCCAGACTCGATCATGCACATACCCCCTATTATGAATGGACACGCATGCTAGGAGTGAGCAAATATTATTTATGTAAACAATATACTGCAAGAAATGTTTGCCAGGATAGGAATTTGACTCCATCGTCCTTAAAAGCTGAGAAATGAAGCATTGATGTTTAAATTAGAGCATCAGTGGGGAAAAAAAATGCCCAACACACAACTGGATATGAATGAAAGCCCACTGGCCCATGGCTATGATGACATTGGTTCAGACCAGTTGATTGATCTGTCAGTTGCCCAATCAAGCAGATTTCAAATTCCTATCGGTTACTTGGACTCCTTTTAAAGCATGTTCTGTTGAAATTCTGGGGGGAAAAGTGCATATCATGACATATAGACTAATCAATAAAAATTTCAAAATAAATTGTGATAAAAAAATTTAGGTCATATCGCCCAGCCCTAATGCACAGTCATTTTCTCTCAGTGACATATGCTCAAACATCAGCCAACAAACACAGCCAAAGTTCACCAGCTGAATCGATTCATCTCTTCAGAGGGAGAATCTAACAGCTCATAAAACCGTCATCGCGCATCACAGTTTTGAACTAAAGCCTTCCTCTAACTGAATTCAACTTGCTCCCTGGGTCTGATTATTAAAATACCACCGTGATGGCTCTTAATTCTCCCGATGAATAATTCATACACACCCACCTGTGTTATATCAGGATAATTAGTGACACTGTTAAATTATTCAGTTTTTGAAGATTTTCCCGCATATCATTCCGTGAAGCAGATGCAGGCGCACGCTTGAACACGCAAAAGTGCACAGAAAGATACACAGATGTGCGCGCACACACACAAACACTCATGTTTCTTCGTCACTGTATCACTGCGCATGTTCTGAACCAGCTGGAGAAAGTTATTAAAATCCTAATTGCTCCATTTAGCACTCTGTGAGGCAGCATCTCACACATTAGCTTCAAATATCCCCGGGACCAGGGTCCTCCTAAACCACCCTCTCTCCTCTATCCTGCTCATAGACCGTATAAAGAGATGGACGAAGCAAAGGTGACGTCACCTATTGGTTTCAGCATACCATTTAGGAAGCCTCAATTTTGGCAATTTGAATTGTGCCATTTTGTCATTTTGAAACCGGATGTGATTCCTACTGGACGAGAGTGTGAAATGAAGATCCAGGAAGGAGCGAGGGGCGGATCTATGGGTGGATATGACCATATCTGACGAGGACCAGAGGATAGCCACGCCCCTAAAGCATATTCTGCCTTTATCCTCTATTGTAGTGTATTTGGGACCATAATTTACAAAAATGAACATCATGATATATCAAAGCAGACTTGAAACTTGTGACAGACACCATAAAATAATGACCCAATTATTTAATTATTGAAATAATAAATCAGGAGTGAATTTAGGGTCATTTCCCCATGGACTTCTACAGCATTGAACTTCCTTCTGCAACTACCGACGTCGCCATCTGCTGGCCATTAAACAGAATGCAAATTTTAGAGATTTCCGCATTGGCCTTAGTTTTCAGACCTGGGAGCAGCTATGACCCATCTCCTACCCTCTCTCCCCTATAAGCTTCTCCTACCTTCTCCTGTGGCATGATGCAGGCCATCAATCATCACACACACACTTCAGTCCCCAATCATCATGACGAATAAGACTCTCATATTCTGATCCTACTGCCTCTCCACCGTCCTCGCTGCTACTATACAGACAAGTAAAGGACACAACTCACTTGTGTGCAAATGCACACCGCACTCACATGAAAATACACATCCCCACATACAGCAGATGGGTTTTTATCCTGCTAACTACTGGTGGGCACACAAACCCACACACACACACACACACACAAACACACATACACACACACACACACAGACAAACAGACAAACACACACACACACACACACACACACACACACAAACCCACACACACATACACACACACACACACACACACACACAAACCCACACACACACAAACACACACACACACACAAACATACATACACACACACATACACACATACATACACACACACACACACACACACACACACACACACACACACACACAAACCCACGCACACACACATACACACACACAAACACACACACACATACACACACACACACATACACACACATACACAAACCCACACACACACACATACACATACACATACACACTCACGGACAAACATAACAAATTAGCATACTGGCAACTAGGTAAACAAAGAGACACTCAAACATGCATGCGGACACACAGACACGTCCGCATCAAACATCCATTCATCCCCTGGATCGAACAGAAAGGCTCTTTTCACAGGAGCAGACTGTGTGCCCAGATCAGGGGTCCAGCTCAACAGCAGTGTTTGTGTTTGTGCCTCACCTCCTCCAAAACTGATCCCAGATCAGCCTTGTCTCTGGGACTGGCCCTCTCCCGGTCCAGCCAAAGCAGCAGTTCTGGTTTCCTGTATGCCTTCATGGCCAGCAGGTGAAGGAGGCGGTCCCTGAGAGGTCTATTGGCCACTGCGCTGGGAACTCCGCCCCTCCGGTTGCTGGGGGAGTGTCTGTGGAGGCTGTCTGTCACTGGGGGCGTGGCTAGCTTCTTCGGAATCTTGGCATATTTACCTGCATGCAGACAAAATCAACTTATCTTTTTTGGTTCCTCATTTCAAAAGAAAATAAATCTGGTATTTTATCTGCGAGCCACTTTGTGACCCATTTTCAATATAATTCCTGCACCCCGATTCATAGCTCATAAATTACTTGGAGAACAACATCAATCATTTACACTTGTGAAAATGAGTTGGCTGGATTTGTGCAGGGTGTGTCTCTTCTACTTTGGGCCAGACAATGCAGCAAACATTAATGTTTTTAATAATTAATAACTCAATGTTTAATTCACGGGGCATAGTTTTGTAGTTTGACGAAGAACCAGCACCATCCGCGCTTAATCGAAAGTTCCAGAAAATGGTGCCACAAGTTTATGAGAATCTGATGTGATCTCACTTCCACAACTGACTAAACAGGAAGAGACTGGTGACTGGGTCATCAGCAGAATTTTATCTTGGCTTCCACAGAAAAACAACTGACGATCAATCATACGAAAACAGAGGAGTTTTTTTTATGTGTGGTTGCGGTGGACGCTGGGTGTTGGGAGACTGCGGGGTGTGAAAGCCTTACGATGAGTCTGTGAGAACTGGAGCCCCGTACATCAAACCGAATAACGCCTCAGTTCCTGGAACAGTCAGCACAGAGTTCAAAAGAAAGCAGCTGTCCAGCTCAGGCTGCAGACATGGAGAATAAAAGGCTGCTCATAGACAGGAGTGGAGAGTCTCTGTTTGTGCTTATTGGTCAAATTAGCAGAATTGAGAGTAAGAAGTATGTTAATGACAAACATACGTCACACTGTGGCAATCATTCTCAAAGATATGCAACATCCCATATTAATCAGCAGCTTAACACTCCTGTCTGCATAGTTTACATGCGCAAGTTTTATGTTCCGTCCTATATGGGTAGCGAACCCATGACCACCAGGCACTCCCAGAGCCTTCAGCGGTTTTTCAAAACCTAGTCAGTAGCCGCACAAAGCATTGGTTAAACAAGAGTTTGTCACTAAAGTGACTAAATCCCCTGCCATAAGGTCACCAAAACCAACTGGTGTCTGCGCATTCCCAGTAGGAAGGTTGGTACCAAAAAGAATTGAAATAGGTTGACTCCTTCTTGAGATATCGCGCTGACAATGTTCGGGAGGGATGGACGGACGTACGTACGTGTGTACGGATGGAGCTGAATACTATATCCTAAACGCGCGGCGGGGGATAAAAATAAAAATAAATAAATCACGTGGTCCTCGTGAAAAGTGTACTGGAATCATAGATGGTGACAATAAGCTTAAATGCTAAAGCATCTCAATCACAGACATTACTGGCTTCGGTCCAGTCCAGAAACCAGGTTTGTTTTCGTTTTCCATTTTTTTATAGCAAGCTCAAGTCTGCATTAAATTACTGCTGTGACATTTTGTCTAAATTCGTGGGTAAATGTTTACCCCCCAGTAAAAATATAAGGTGGTATTTATAGCGGCGTTGTGGACCGGCCCGCTATTACCGCGCCACAAAAACACAGCCTGGCGCCTCGAGGGTTCTTGGCATTCGACTGAGCACCAAAACCCATGTGGCCCCAAATCCCTCTCATATAAACATTACATTATCATCCAGGCATCCTGCAGACAGTACACTCCGCAGTGACCTGTGCAGATCACTTCTACATCACACGCGCCCCCTTAACCAGAATATTTACGGAAGTCATTCATCTGCAGAATGACAAATACACGAGAAACGAGCCTGTAACCACTCTATCCCAGAAAACGCAGAATGTTCCCAGAGTTATTCTCAATGTTGTGGCAATTTTATAACATTGACAAAACATTCCAATAATATTGCAGAGAATATTTTCTGTCAGCTGGGATTTAGGTCAGTAACTCATTATCCAATGCGGTTGACCTGCCACATGATACCGCAAAAAAAAAAAAAAATAAAAAAAAAGGTTTTTTTTTCCTCAAGATTCTGCCTCATTCCCAGCAAAGACAGTGGTGAACAGGAAGTTTGGTCCAGTAGATTAAATGACACTTTAATGCTAAGTTTCTCTGGCGCAGCGCAGTTTAGTGCAATGCAAGCAGCCATCACTGAGAAAAATCTAACTTAGACTAGCGGAGATTTTCAGATGCAGCGTTTTAGCTGGTCATAGCTGGCCTGGTCTGGGTTATAGCCGGCCTGTAATGGCCACTATAGCTGGTTTGTGGCCCATCATTGCCAACTAAAACCAGGTAAGATGGTAGAGTTTGCCAGTAGCCAAACTGGTGGACTAGCTGAGTACAGGATAGTCATGTGATAAACAGCAGGTCAACCAGCTAGAACCAAATAAAAGTGGCAAAAATCAGATCTTAAAGCAGCTGGAATTTTTTATCAGAGTCATTATCTGGATGAGTTTGAGAGAGTCGGCCCATTTGGGGAGGCGCGATCGCAGCTCACAAGTTACAGCACGAATGGATGTAATAGTCCAATGGTTGTTCATTAAGTCATCAATTTATACATACAAGAAGAAAACTCAATCCGTTAGCTTCATCTGGAATTAGTCGGCACAAAGGTTCTTTGTCAAGAGCGGCTGTTAGGGCAGAACCCAGCATAAAATGCATTAGATCCGCGGAATAGAAAACTAATTGAATCTGAAGATCAGTAATTAAAATTTCAGCCAAAGCTTGTTCTCTCTGCATGATCCTTGTTAGCGCGAGAGTCCTGACAGCTCCAATCATGTTAATGGAGCTGAGCGATTGGCAAAGAGTCAGCGCAGGTTCCATAGCGTGCTCAGGCAAATCAGGCCCTTCATTTCATTACAGACACTAATTCCACGAAAATCCACACCAACAAAAATTCAGCCAACAACAGATCCATGGGCAGCCTTGATGGAAACATTGAATTCAAATAAAGGGAGATGGGGTTTTTTCTTTTTAAAGATATTAATCTATGTAAGAGAAGTAGTCTAGAATTTTCCTTTCCTGAAACAAGAAGCTCAGTCTTTTATCATACGAAGAGAGAGCCCATCTGAATCATCATAATTTATGATTAAAAAAAAAACACCGGAGGACAGGAAGTGAGGGTGAGAGGGTGACAGAGAGAAGGTGATGGAGGGAGCAGGTATGGAGAGGGGGAGGGAGAGAAGATGGGAGAAGGGGAAAAAGAAAAAGAATGTTTAAAAGAATAAGACGGTCGCACGTTCAGGCTCCATACAGTTTGATATCACCGACGTCAGGAAGCCAACTTGTCTGCTGAAAAGTTGGTGATATTAAACCGCATGAAATTTGAGTCAGTGACTGTCTTATTCTTTTTAATTATTTGAGTCCCAAAGTCTGCACCTCACACTATTATTAAGTGTGCGCTTTGGGTGTTTTAAGAAAAGAGAAGATGAAATTGGAAGGGAGTGATAGAGGGAAAGAGTGAGAGTAATTAAGAGGGAGACCGTGAGAGAGAGAGAGAGGTGGGGGGGATTAAAGGGCAGGGGAGGGGTGGACGTACTGGGGTGGGTGGATCCTGGCTTGATCTCGATGGCAGTTCGGCTCCAGTTGTCTTTTTCCACCTGGGACATGCGCTCGCGGGTCATCTGGTAGGAGTCGTCCGTGGCGCAAACCGTGATCTTGTCCTGGATGCTGCCCTGGCACTCCAGCTGTTCCCTGTTCCCCCTGCACGAGAACCAGGAAGTTCAGTCCAAACCCGGGACCAATGAGCTCCGAGACACAGTCACGAGGGCTAAGCACATTGTCAACAGGGGAATAATCGCAGACGACAACTACATACCACCCCTGCTATAACCACTTTCCGTAATGCCGTTGGGTATTACACATGCAGCATGGCCCGGACATCCACCTTTTATTAAACATGCAGTTTAACAACCTGGGAGACCAAGGATGATTGGCTGATTGTCAGGCCTAGTATCCGATGCACAGTGTTGCAACTGAGCACCAGATGACAACAGGAAGTAAAGGCAAAAAAAAAACTAATAAAACCAAAATACGACAAACAGTAATGCAAATACATTCTCGCCATTCAACAGGTTGTAATGACAGCATTATAATCCTTATATATGAATCATTATTTTAAAATCAAGGCAGGTTACTCCTGCACTTTTGAAGCAATAATCAACACCTTAATACCAGTTCATGCTGGTACAGTTTGGGATTATCAGTGGCTGATTTAGAGGCTGACGGGCAGCAAACTAGCAATTTAAAACTCAGCTGGGAAAAAAATGGAGACCTGTCCCTTTCCGCATTTAGTTTTGCAGCTAAACCTCCCACCCCTGCATCCCCCAGCCAACAATCCAGCACTGAGACTTTAAACAGAGCAGCGCAGTGTGTGCCTTCACACTCCCTCCTGAGTGAGAGCATGAGGGGCCAGACAGACGGCGCATTGTGATGCAGCAAGTTTCCCAGCCGTAACGCAGCGACGCATCTGCCCTACGCTGACCTGTGTGACCTCACCTCTGCCACTGAGCACGAGCACCAGGCTTCTGCTGTGACTGCAGGACAGAGTCCTGAGGGGCGTCTCCTCGCTGATCTGAGCGCAGTGCCTGGCCCGAGATTAAAGCGTACACTTCAGGGTGAGGCCAGGTCACAGAGTGAGACAACTCAAAAGCGTCCCAACAAAAGCACCGCTGGAGTTGCAGCACCATCCGTTTAAGAGCATGGAATGTGCCTGCGCAAGGTACTGCATGCGCACACGTGTCTTTGTGTGCGTGCGTGCGTGCGTGTGTGTGTGTGTGTGTGTGTGTGTGCGTGTGTGTGTGTGCGTGTGTTGCATACATGTGAGCCAGAGCCCGCACGTGCTCAAAGGCTCAGTTCACCACAGGAAATATGCCAAGAATTATGAGAAGTCCTTCAGTTTCCTGCACATGATGAGGCATCAGACAAAATTGCAAACAAAACCAGTTTTAGGAGAGCAACCTTTATCTAGGGAGCTGTTCACTATCTACAAAAGCTATTTATCCCCTAATAACCCCAGTTTACAACACCAGCAACACCACACTCCATTATTCATATACCATCAGGTATGTATATACAAAACAAGAAAAAATAATCTTATGTAGTAATAATATGACTTGATAAATGCAGTCATGAGTTCTAACTTAAAACGATGAGGTGGTTGATTTCAGGGCAGCTGAGTCCTCTTATCTCTGGACTCCATGTTCCCTTCAGCAGTTGATAAAAAAACAAACACTGAGCATGACTCACACCAGAGCTCTTCCCATATTCTCCCCACATTAAGAAGAGGCAGCAGTGAGACCAGGAGAAACGCTGCGGCCGTGTACTGTACATGTCACACCTTGGACTAAGTGGGTGACCCACTACAAAGAAATCAGAGTTCCAGCAAAGCACCCTATGGGGTCGCGAAAGGTACGCAATTGCACTTATTGGTACCAAAGAATGCAGTTTCTCTCTCGAGTACGTTAGGGAAATTCGTGCCCAGAAAGAACGAAAATCTCTCTCCATTCACTGCCCCTTCAAAGCAGCGCCAGACGAACAAGGCTGAACTCAAGCATTGAAGAACTTCACATAAATTCGTGGCTCATGAAAGGACCGCGAAACAAAAGCAAACGCGCAGAGAGATGTTTCCCCTCCAAGTCGCGCTCTCTCTCTCTCTCTCTCTCTCATGTCAGCAAATAAACACTCTGTCAGGGCTTCATCCTGATAGGCTCCTGCATGGAAACAGGAAGTGCCCCCGCAGCCTCTGACACAATAGAGGCGCCTCACTCTCGCCCCACGGCTGCTGGGTGACCTCGTGACCTCGGAGCCTCGCGGCCGCGTCACAGCTCCTGTCACCACTTTCCCCACAATGAGCAGTGATTCGAGAGAGTATGTGGATATGAGAGAGAGAGAGAGAGAGAGAGAGAGAGAGATAATGGGAAACACAAGAAAGCAGGAGAGAGAGAGAATGATGGTGATAGAGCAGAGAAAAGTGAAAGGAACAGATGAGAGTGAGAGAGTGATGGAGGCCGAAGGGCAGCAGGACGGAGAGACGAGGGTCAAACAAAATCCTAAAAACACACAGAAACCGCATTGATTTATTTCCATCTGATGCATTCTATTATGCCTGGTCACGTGAGTGGAATCGTGACTTCCATCAAAATCATTTTAATCGATACTATTGGCCTTATGCACTTCAATGTGATTTTACATAACATTCGCAATTACAAATCAGCTCTTTATTCGCTTGTGTGGTTTACTGGGCGTTTGTTTCTATTAAGTATTAGTTTAATAAGCACAGTTCAATGTTAAATGCATGTCGTTTTGATCATTGAATGCTTTTGCAGTCCAGAACAGAACCTAGTGTTTAAACGTGCAAAAACAGGAAAGTTGATTGAACGAATTTGAGTGGGAGAAAACAGAATGAGAGTGAGAGGCACAGAATGAATGATGGTGAGAGAGATGGGGAGAGAAAGAGAGCGAGTGTGAGAGAGCGTTGGACGGACGGAGGGATGTAAATAGCAGATACGCACTCACCCTGACACATACTGGTGTATGCAGTCGAAGCTGGCCTGGGGCTTGTCCTTGCTGTCGCTGGAGAGGTAGAAGGAGAAGACCTTCAGGGCTCCGTGAGGATCCGAGGAGGGGACGGGGATCTTGATGTACTGTCAGGAGGAGAGACAATTATATGCACCTAGCATGTGCAGTAAGGTCACATGAGTAAAGCAATAGTGTATCGGATTAGATTCAAATCCATCAAATGCCATGTAAATATCAGCTAATTCCACAGTCACAGCATTTACTGGGTTTAAGTTCGTCACCCGACTCGGGAACAGTACATGTGATTGACTGCATCTGCTTGCAATTACAGGAAACTCACACATTTTATTAACTTTTTTTACACTGGGGACTAACCCATCCCCCTATCCCATCCCAACCAAAACACCACAGGACTACTCATACATACAATCCAAGAGTAGTTTCATGTTTCATATGAAAGCAAAGCTTTAGCCAGGATTTGAAAAGTGGCTGCCTGCACTGAGTATTAACTCTTCACGAGCAGAGCTGCGAAACACTGAAAACACCGCTTAGCGGAGGGCAAAGGATAGGGAGGTTGAATTAACTGGCATGTTCACCTGAGAAAATTTTGAAAATTAGAGTTAAAACAAGGAGAAACATACATATAGTAATTGTCCCAATGTTTCTACGCAGTATCATCACAAAAAAAAAATAAAAAATACAAGTCAGAGCGTTTAATATGTCAAATGTATTCTTGTAAAAATAAAGCGCCTGTGACAGCTTTGGGTAAAACTTGGGCAAAAATCATGATATGCAAAAACAACGGGCTATCATTGGCATCGCTTGGCGGTCATCAGTTACTGCACCAACTCAAAATTCAGCGCTGAGGAATGTGCTCAGTTAGCCATGAAGCAATAAGCAAAAATAGCTAGAAGTAAAAAAATGTAAACTGGTGTGAATTATAAAGTTACACATCAGATTGGATTTATACCGGTCAAAATTTTAAAATTTAATCTAAAAGACAAGTAGACAGGTGTCAGGATAAGCCCTTGCATGAAATCATAACTCTACAAATATCATCCAATACAGAGATACAACAGAGTCAGAGGAAAATCATCCCCGAGCTAATCTTGATGAGTTTTCCTTTAAGTGATGTTTTAAGATGTGTATCTCAAGAAGAAAGAACAAGGTGAGAGCATCATCACTCACAGAAATGATGTGTCACCCCTCCACTCCCCCCCGACCAACTACACCGCCCACCCTGTTCTCCGAGCCCCCTTGCAGAGTGTCTTAAGTGCTCATTAGCAGTTACTGCAGTTACAGACTGTTCTCAGAACACACTTGAGCTCTGGACACTGTGCACTCTTTATGCTGGTGCCAGAACACTCTGTGGCTCACCCCAGTCACACACAGCACATACACCTGCACAGAAACACAGGGGCACACAAATACAGTCACACTCGTAAACACAAACGCACAGAGCCGCTCCAAGGCACACAGTAACTCAGAAACACGCGCAGATTCACAAGTGGAAACAGACGCAAACACTAAAACAGGAGCCGATATGGCCGGGTCACACTGATGCAATCAGGTATCCTGCAATGATCTGGCCTTTTCCAGGGCTGCACCTCTTTTGTTGCGTCAGTATCAGTGAGTCAGTGAGCTTGGAGCTGTGTGTGTCTGTGTGTGTGTCCGTGCTTTTGCTTGAACTCTCTGACCGCAGTCTAGGAACAACAGACAATTAGGGTGTGTCCTGTCCTTTAATAAACCCAAAGCGTGAGGCCAAAGGACACATGATCAGTACACATCAGTACACTAAAAAGCTAGGAAAGCAGGACAGACACAGACACAGACACAGACACAGACACAGACACAGACACAGACACAGACACAGACACAGACACAGACACAGACACACATCCGAAAACTACTTTTAAGGGAAAAGTTGCATGTATGCAAGGTGTAAAATCTCATTTAACTATGTGACCCAGAGTTGTAAGGTGAAAGTTAGATTCATATCATCAATAAATCATAGAGCACTTAGACAGTCTGCAAGGACAAGTCATTTGGGGTGGAACAGGGGAGCTCAGGCGATGGGATGTGGTGGTGGGGGGGGGGTTGACATGTTATTTCTGTGATTGATAACAGTTTCACTCCACACACACTCTAATGGAGGCACAGTCAGTGTAATAATCATGTGCTACATTAACACAACAGATACTGTGTGGACAGAGTAGGAATTACAGACTTTACTCTAGAGCTCCTCCCTTTATTAGGGATCAAAAGTCTCTGGACATTTGGATGCTCAGCTATTCCATGGGCAGTTGTGTTTTATTCCCTCATAATTTCATTTGAAAGTGCACACGTAAAAAGGTCTACATTGCAAGATTGCAAGAGTCCCATTTTCAGTTGGAATCTGTGATTGTTAAGTCCTATCCTATCAGTGCCGGTAAAACAAGCCATTATTACGCTGAAAAATCGTAACAAATCTACCAGAAGAAAAGAGAAACAAGAGAGTGCAGCCAAATTATCGTTTTGGTATATCTTTAAAAAAATGGAACAAATTTGTGGCAAAGGCTTGCATGAATGTGTTGGCTGGGTTTTAGAATATTTACCCATTTTATACAAATGTGAAAACAGTTAATAGCTCACGTTCACGTTCGAATAAAATGTTTTCTACCTTGTTTATATTTATAGATGCTTAAATTCTGGTGCCATCTTAAAATGAATCTCTTTGTTTTTCATTGATCTTAAATGATCTGCTAAAAATGCTACGACAACAGATGGAATTCAGAAAAGGGTTTATTTCTATTAAAGATATTGGGCACTCATTCAATCTAACACAGCAGCCTACTTAAGTCTGTCTGCCTCTAAGAATCCCTTCTTAATCATTATAGGCTACATATTGAATTTGATTAGTCTGTAAGCTAAATAAACTGTGTGACTGTTATTTAGATAAAGTACATGGGAACAGACCTTGGGTAGGCTAATTATGCCTTAAAAGGTGATGGACTGGAAACAGTACAACCTCACCAGTAATTAGCGGACTTCTAAACACGATTTTTCTCCCGGATGCATTTATAATGGCCTCTGATGTTTGAATTCTGATTACCGCATCAGGTATGATTAAAAAAAAAAAAGTAGCAAATCCACCTGTTCGCCCCTTAGCAATAGTCATTCTTATTATTCTTAGAATAATTGCGATTTGATTGTGCAGCCCCAGAGCAGAGTTTGCAGACAAGCACCACTTAGAGTGACAGATGAAAAGTAGTTCTAAACAGGGTACGTTGACATGTCGAATATTATTCACAGAAGAATGGTTTATAAAAGTACAAAATTTACAATTATACAGCCTCAGGGTTTCATATAAAGAAATGCCAAATTACAGTATCATACAGAACACTTTTCGATGAGAAAGAATTCTGCTCCGTGTGAAATGGTTTGAATTCTTATCTACCCAATGGAGACTGTATGATGACTGAAGTACTGCAGAAATACAGGTCAATAGGAGCTCTGGAAGATTCAGTACTAATAGTTGGAGAGCAAGCTGACATTCACGTTGGGGCTGACAAAATTAATTTCCCCACTTTTAAGGCTTGCAGTACAAGCAAAAATTTCTTTTAAAAGTTTTTTTGCGAGTAGTTTTCCCAGGTTTTGCACCGGGAGGTTTAATTAATGCCTGCTCTCGCTGTCCTCTGACCAAATTTGCTCGCTGTCGTGCCCTTTATCTCTAAATGTTATGCAAGCAAAGCAGCATAAAACTGGCAATTTACATAGAGCTCATTTACCTTAGATCAACTGGCGATGAATTTTTATCACCAACACGTTAATAAAGCTTGCTAGTATTTAAACACCATGCATCTAGCAAGCTTGTGAGCAGCTAATGCCAAGTTAGCCACTCATGGTTGGTAGCAAATATTACATTCTTAATATGACTTCAAAGAAGGAAATAGACTTTGGTATTAGCTGCCTACATAGATGAAAAATAATCCCAGACCAGTATGATGCAATTTAGATCATTTAAACAAAATCATAGGTGAAAAGGGAATTTTTAAACTTTGCTACCCTTGAAAATCAGTTAGTTAAAGGGGACCTATTAGTGCGATCCTTCTTTTAATACATATTAGTAATGTTATAGTGTTGGATGTCCATACTCAACCACTGAAAAGATTCTGAACATAAGATGCAGAGGTTCTGCCGTAATCCAAGAACGTGATTTTGTGAACTTGATTTCCTCTCTGAATAGCTCCTCCTGAGATCTTTGCGAGATCTGGGCAAAACCTGAAGTCGGGTTGTGCCGTCCAATTGGTACAAACCTAGCCAAAGCCAATGACAGCGCTGGACCTGCCCACATGGGAAACTATTCTAGCAGACAAGAACAACCACGGATCATACTATGCCTTAGTAGCGTCTACACTTTTGGAAATACAAAAGAAGAACCGCAGATCAGTTGAGGTGCAGTTTTGTCAGTATCTCTCCCAAAGGTGCTTGTCTGTTTACTTTTGGATGCGAAGAAAAACACCTATTTCTCTTCCGAAAGAGGATTCCACCAGAAATCAGTGGGTAGCTTTTTTGTTTGCTGGCAGCAAACAGCCACAGCCAAAGGGAACGTTAGCTGTTTGTGCTCAGCATTTCACCTAAGACAGCTTTGTCAATTCGACACAGGATAAGCGTTTCAGCTGCTTCTCAAACCTGAAGCAGCTGCATCAATCAAGCGCTGAAGCCTCAAGCTGTCAGTACACTGTACTTACAGCGGTACACTGGGCATACGTCATATGGAAGTGCCGGCTGAATTGTTCTAATAATGCAAAATTCCTCTAGGAGGAGACAGAAGTTACGCACTCTAGCTTTAAGTGACGCTAACATGTTATGGGTGGCTAGCAGGACCACTAGGGATAGTTAACACTAACTGGTGTCAAACGCAGGCTTTGTAAAATATCTGAAGACAAATTCTGTATCGGTCGCGACTGTACGTGACTCAGACACAGAAGCTCCAAGTTGCTTTTACTGCATAAGCCAACCTGATGTGATAGCCAGTTGATTGTGGGTGTAGGCTAACGTAGCCAAGTTACGGTTGCTAATGTTTGTGTCCTAAATATGCAAGAGTAATATCGAAAAGAAATTCTACAAAAGGTGTATGAACATAATTGTTGGCTTCAAACAAGGTTTAAGACGTGTTTGTGATTTGATTGCAAGGTACAACTGTCCACGTTAACGGAACTTGCGGTCTGTAAAACCTGTATTGCAAGGGTTTGTCTCTGTGGTTATGACCGCTCGGTTACCAGCTACTGCATGTTAGTTTGCGCGCCGCTATGGTAATTAAAAATACTCCTAGTGAACTTATATGTAGTAATTCTGATCGGTATACTTGTTACTTCGGTAAGCATCAATGTTCTACAAATGTGTCTGTATGGGATGGATTCTAGCTTTCCCTCAATCCTAGCTATAGAGTGGAAACACCGGTGTACTCACCATAGTAGCCTCAGGTAGACAGCAAATTCGAGCTTGAGCTGCCAGACATTCGTTAATTAATTAAATCAGTTAATTTAATTAAATCTATATACATGTACTGCGTTTGATTGCGGAATATGCCCGTCGATTCCTTCGGTACACGCGTCTCAGTTTCACTCTGGGGAGGTGGACCCGGAAAACTGAGTTCTGCTGCCTCGTCCCGCCTAGATCAGCCCTCCACAGAGCTGGCCAGTCAGAAGAAAGTGGGCACACGGGGAGTGGGGGCCATAGCGGAAGAGCCACCCCAATGAGGCGTTTCAGGCAGAGACTACTATAGACTACTAGTGGGGTTTTTTGAGGATGGCAGTATGAGCTAAATAAGGACCCTGTTTGGGACCTTGAATGATCAGGAGTACTCTAGGTGAGTCCAAGATCAAAATATAACCTTGAAAATATAGCAAAATAGGTCCCCTTTAAACAAAAGCTAGCTGGCCATGTTACACGTGAGTATTGGAAAGCAGGTGTTAACTGAGCAGCTGCTGCATTTTATACGTAATCATTACGTCTCAGTTTAAGAATTTTAATTTGAGATTCAAAAAAAGATGTTTTACTTGAGAGAGGCGACAAACGCAAATTTGGAAATCTAATTTTAGACATCAAATTGCAATCCCAGATTTGAATGCACACACGCACGAGTACGAGGCTCTCAAATTCACACACATCCTCCGCCTCCTCACAGGTCTGGAAAGCAGCTGTAGTCTGCGGAGACGAACAGAGAGGAGAGGGAGAGGCAGATGTACAGGGGAGAGGAGAGAAACACCGAGATCGAGGACTGCGAGCCGCGCAGGGGAAGAAACCGGGGCTCCTACTTATTCACAGGAAACAGGTAGTCAAATCACCATGGCAACCGCAGAGTCAGGAGTAAACAAAGCATGCAATTCAAACAGACTCCGCAGTGGCGCAGCTGTTGACCGATTCCCCAAAAACAAGAGCCTACGAAGTTTCCCTGCTCCGCACAAAGCAGAGAGGACCGAAAACACTTCAGACAAACACACACCGATCATTATGGACTACAGTACTGATATAAAAACGATAAGAAAGACGATAAAAAAAGAATGACAAGAAGAAAAAACAGAGGTTCCATTAAAAGAGTTCAAGCAAACATAATGAAAAGTAAATTAAAAAACAGCAGAAAACTCAGCAGGAGGCAGCCTTTGTGCCCCTTTTTTTCACTCTCTGAAAGATCACTCTGTAATAATGGGTGTAAACCGCAAAAACATTCCAAGAAGATGAAAAGACACCTGTTGGCGCTAAAGCCGTGTGGGAGAGCAGCCCGAGGGAAATCCCACACAGGGCTAAGACTGAAGCTCATGATGTAGCCCACATCACACTTTTCATCAGGCCGCGGGGAAAAACAAACAAAAAAAAAAAAAAAAAAAAAAAAAAAACACGCCAGCAGGGGCTCAGGGGGGCGCAGGGACCAAAACACAGCTCCCTCCTGGGGCAATAAACCTCAAAACAGTGCATCAAGAGGAGCCCCCAAAAACTGCCCTAACCCAAGAGGAACAGAGGCTTCGCACAAGCAGGCTGGCCAGGTCGATCGCTCCAGGTTCCCCAACATCGATTTTCTGGAACCAGCCTTCAGACACAAAGGCTCTCTAGAATGGAGTCTGACAAGTCTATTAAATGAACGGCATTTGAATTATTACAGCAGACCAAAACGCCTAATGTTTGATGAGGACTTTCAGCTCTACGAAAAGACTTCTAGTTGATCTCGATCTGACAGTCGAGTCGAGACAGAATTCAGCGCAGTCCTGGATCCCCTGGATTTCTCTCCAGCTGATACCGAAGTCAGTCGGGGTAACAGAGAATGCCTATTAATGTGTCTCCATGGTAACGGTGTCTAATTTACAGATGGACTGCCCACCCATTTCCTGGATTTGATGCCTGTGCTCAGTGAAACGAGGAGAGAGGCGCATCGGAAAGCCCAAACGTTCATGTGCCTCTCGATGACTCGCGACTGCGCTGACATTTTGTCCCCCAGTTTCAGGTAAATAACCCTGGTTTCAGACGGTCTGCCGTGTCCTGGGCCTCAGTGATTCATGTTGTGGGCCAGACCTTCCTTCCACACACGCTTTTCACCTGCTCATCTCACAAATGACTTAAATCACTGAGTCACTCTGACTCATACGGTTCTGAAGGAGAAATCCATTATGGAGAGGAGGAAGGACAGGGGCGCGCGCACACACACACGCACGCACGCACAGACACAGACACGCGCAAGCACACGCACACACGTAGGCTACACATGAATATACCAACACATGCATGCACGTACGCACGCACGCACGCACACACACACCCACACACACACACACACACACACACACACACACACACACACACACCCACACACACACAAACACACACACACACACACACACACACACACAAGCACACGCACACGCACACGCACACGCACACGCACACGCACACGCACACACGTAGGCTACACATGAATATACCAACACATGCATGCACGCACGCACGCGCACACACACACACAAACACATGCACGTACGCACACATACACGCGCTCATACACACGCACACACACGCACACACACGCACGCACATACACGCACACACACACACACATGCACGCACGCGCACACACGCAGGCTACAAATGAATATACCAACACATGCATGTACGCACACACACACACACTTAGGCTACACATGAATATACTAACCCATGCATGCACATGCAAGCGCACACACAAATAGACGCACAGACACACAAAAAAACTTCCTTGGACGATAGTAGGCATATGTGCAAGTGAGTGTGTGTATGCCGTCATTTGTGTGAAAGAACACGTCAATACACGATTGTAAGCACTAAGCTCCCGGTCAACAAAACAGGGATCTAGCTGAGGGGGAGGGGGTGCGAGCTTAAAGGGGGGGATTTCGGGTTTAAACATGTAATGTTGGAGATATTCTTAAAATATGTAGCGGTTCACAGCAAAGACCCAGTGAATACACACACCAGCTACCAGGAAAAATACATTCACACACAATGTTTTCATCAGAACAACCAAAATATGTGTAAAAGCCTTGTTAAGACTTGTCGAAAGAAACATTCTTCATGTTTAAACTTTTAGTTAGACAACAGAAATGACTTGTCAATACCATTGCGAGGACTTGCACTACCAAGCCGTAGACCTTAAAGTTCTTTCCTCCAAAAAGCAGCTGTTAATGCTTCTGAAACTCATTTCTGTCCATGCAACAAAAATGAGAGCAATTGTTTCAATTTCATTTCAAGCCTTTTGTTTGTAACCGTTTCAAAATGCAGCACTTTCAGGAACACAGATGTTTTACAGCAAATGTATTTATTTCACTGTGGTCTGCCTGCAGGTGTTTACACTTGCAAGCCGCAGTGCAATGCAAGCATGTAGTGCAATGCGTTTCAATGCCCTCTCAATGGAATAAGTCACGGTCCATATGAAGTTAAAACAAGAGCAGAAATTTAAAACAATATTTCCGCAGTCGGGCAGCCTGTGATGACGCAGGCAGAACACGGCGCTTTTGTTTGAAGGAAGCCCCTGTCACACGGAGAACAGGTGGTGCGCATGTTTCTCCAGATGTTCGGCGCTTGAAAAATCAATTCATCAGCACATCTGCGTCACCGCAGTGATCGTGTGTGAAACTGCTAGGGCTTAGCGCACAGAATACGGGACGTGGCCCAAACACCGGCCGATTGCGGGAGGGAGAGAGCCCTGTCCTCAGGCGAAATCAGAGTTTAGTAGCCTACTTATGTCCTCAAACTGCAATCACAGGGGAGACAAACTCACAGGGCTACAGAGCACAGCATTTACCACCAGCGTCCCCAGTGATGAACATAACAAATATGAGCTTATGCAAAACCCAAAACCAGTGAAGTTGGCACGTTGTGCAAATCGTAAATAAAAACAGAATACAATGATTTGCAAATCCTTTTCAACCTATATTCAATTGAATACACTGCAAAGACAAGATGTTTGATGTTCGAACAGGTAAACTTTGTAATTTTTTGCAAATATTAGCTCATTTGGAATTTGATGCCTGCAACATGTTTCAAAAAAGCTGGCACAAGTGGCAAAAAAGACAGAGTTGAGGAATGCTCATCAAACACTTATTTCGAACATCCCGCAGGTGAACGGGCTAATTGGGAACAGGTGGGTGCCATGATTGGGTATAAAAGCAGCTTCCCTGAAATGCTCAATCGTTCACAAACAAGGATGGGGCGAGGGTCACCACTTAGTGAACAAATGCGTGAGCTGATTGTCGAACAGTTAAAAAACAACATTCCTCAACGAGCTATTGCAAGAAATTTAGGGATTTCATCATCTACGGTCCGTAATATCGTCAAAAGGTTCAAAGAATCTGGAGATATTGCTGCACGTAAGCGACAAGGCTGAAAACCAACATTGAATGCCCATGACCTTCGATCCCTCAGGCGGTACTGCATCAAAAACTGACATTAGTGTGTAAAGGACATCACCACATGGGCTCAGGAACACTTCAGAAAACCACTGTCAGTAACTACACTTCTTCGCTACATCTGCAAGTGCAAGTTAAAACTCTACAATGCAAAGCGAAAGCCATTGATCAACAGCACCCAGAAACGCCGCCGGCTTCGCTGGGCCCAAGCTCGTCTAAGATGGACTGATGCAAAGCGGAAAAGTGTTCTGTGGTCTGACGAGTCCACATTTCAACTTGTTTTTGGAAACTGTGGACGTTGTGTCCTCCGGACCAAAGAGGAAAAGAACCATCCGGACTATTATAGGTGCAAAGTTCAAAAGCCAGCATCTGTGATGGTATGGGGGTGTATTAGTGCCCAAGGCATGGGCAACTTACACATATGTGAAGGCACCATTAATGCTGAAAGGTACATACAGGTTTTGGAGCACCATATGTTGCCATCCAAGCAACGTCTTTTTCATGGACACCCCTGCTTATTTCAGCAAGACAATGCCAAGCCACATTCTGCACGTGTTACAACAGCATGGCTCTGTAGTAAAGGAGTGCGGGTACTAGACTGGCCTACCTGTGGTCCAGACCTGTCTCCCATTGAAAATGTTTGGTGCATTATGAAGCGTAAAATATGAGAACAGAGACCCCGGACTGTTGAACAATTTAAGCTGTACATCAAGCAAGAATGGGAAAGAGTTCCACCTGAAAAGCTTCAAAAATTGGTCTCCTCAGTTCCCAAACGTTTACCGAGTGTCGTTAAAAGGAAAGGCGATGTAACGCAGTGGTAAAAAGGCCCCTGTGCCAACTTTTTTGCAATGTGTTGCTGCCTTTAAATTCTAAGTAATGATTATTTGCAAAAAAACATAAAGTTTCTCAGTTTGAACATTAAACATCTTGTCTTTGCAGTGTATTCAATCGAATATAAGTTGAAGAGGATTTGCAAATCATTGTATTCTGTTTTTATCTACGATTTATATAACGTGCCAACTTCACTGGTTTTGAGTTTTGTAATAAAAACAGTCAATATCCATGATAAAATCACCAATATCACGTGAACATAGGAATTGTAGTCCTTCCTCTACAATGCTACGTACATTGCAGTACTCACAAACTAAAAAGACTGAAGCTGCTTTCACACTACACTCCATCTGCAGTGGGTAGGTTAAGTCCTACCCACTGCAGATGGAGTGTACTTTCACACCGGAAGCAAAACGAATTTTTCGCGCGACAGATTACATTCAAAGTCAATGCAAAGATGCGATTCGCCTTTTGACTTTGAATGAAATCGGTCACGCGAAAAATTCGTTTTGCGTCCGGTAAGAAAGTGGCTTTATGATCTTGACTCTGAGAAGTTTCCAAAGGGCCCAACTACAAGTAACACACTTTCTCAAGAAAGCGAAAAATTGATTTATTTTTTTGCCCATACGTTAAGACCCATATATTTTTAGTTTATTTCTTTACAGGAGAGTGTAATTGGGATGCTTTTGGCTGAAATTACAAGAAACTGCCCCTATTTGTTATAAGACATGCAGCCCTCTAATTCATTGGGGTTGGCCCCTTTGGAAACTCAATGATTTAATTAGAGGAATGAAGAAAAGAAAGGGGGAAGAAAAAAGGAAAATGGAGAGAGAGAAGAAGAGAGTTACAGACAGGTGACGGGCGAGTTTTCCCCCCCCAAAGGTCTTGCCGTAGAGCAGCTAACAGCAGACTGACAGGCCCATGAAGAAGAGTACTCTCTGGGGCTGGGCGACAGGAGTCACGTTTCCCCTCGGGCGCTACAGCCATGTGACTCACGGTGAGCAAAAACAGCGCCGGTCTCATCCACGTTGGCCTTTAAACTGAGCCGACTCATTCACTGATTTGATCAACGCCGCAGGTCTTTAAACTGAGCCGACTCATTCATCTATATGATCAACACCCCTGGCCTTCGAGGCTCTGAGGCCAACCCGTTGGAAATGTCATTTCGAGATCGGGGGAGCTGATATCTCAGACTGCAAAAAAACAGGGGAAAGAGCAGAAATTTCCACACCAGCCGCTCTGCTGACAATAGTGATTGGCTAACTCGTTATGTAGGAGTTTTTGGGAGCTCAAGAAATCCAGACCTTCCGGTTAACATGAGTAATAGATGTATCACCCTTTGAATGTTTGGTTAAGAGCATTAGAATTTCATATTCATGTTTTCTTTTTACGTAAAAGATTACATTGTTGCAGTCAGTCACGACGACCCTCCCCCGTGATGAAATTAGCGGTGGCCCTCAGTGATACAGCACAAAGCAATCTGCATTTCGACACAGCGTTTTTGAAAAGGCACCACAGCGGACGGCTGCCATGGGGCCTTTGTTAGCCCCGCCGAATGATTGATTTGGGGCTTATTTGCGGAGAGCACAACCCTGCCAGTGGACGCATCTCCAGGGACTTGAGTCGTCACAAATGCCCAGTCATGCAAGCCTGTAACCCTGGCACGCAGTTAACTGCAGCTCGTCCCATAGCATTCCCCCCCCCCCCCCCCAAACCCCTGCCCCCACCGCAGTCTACTCTCCGCAAGGCCCTCCCCGCCCCATCCCCCAGCCTACAGGCACCCTGATTTTGAGCACAGAACGCACACAACTCATCCGGGACCGACATAAAGAGCGAGACATCTCCGAGGGGGAGAGAGCGCTGAGCCTCACACCGGCTGTGAGTAATGAAACATTTATGCTCCGCTTCGCTGTCGGATATCGGCGCGGCCCGCTTTTGTGTGCGCTGATGGCCGCCTCTCCGCATCACCGTGAGCCATTAGTCCCCCGACCCCCCTCCCTCACCCTCCCCACAGCCCGGAGAGAAACGTCCCTCCACTGACATTAAGAGCAACAGGCTGCTGGGGCCGAGTCCTCGGAATTAGGTCAGGATGAGCGGCAGCAGGAGGTGATTAGCGTTAGCGATGGCTTGCAGTCGCGGGGAGGTGCTGAGATGGACAGAACCCCAGGTGAAACGACGGTGCTGGAACTGGCAGGCCGTGTAGTATCATGTTCCCTTACCTACACGTGCACACGCCAGGGATGTGGCAAGGAATTCTGGTCCCCCGGAGAGAATACAGCTCAGGGCTTATTTTCCCCTTTTTAATTAAGCATTTGAGCCCCCCACCTCCACTCCCACCAGTAGTGGGCCCTTCAAAATATCACGGCCTTGCATGCATACACAAACACACGTGCGCGCAAGTACACACTTCTCCCAGAAGGCGACATCTCACCACACCAGTTTAAGAGCCTCGATCACCAGGTCAACTGGGGCGTCTGAAACTAAGGATCAGGGGCCAGAGGACCAGTAAGGATCCCCCGATTCTGACCTGAAAAACCCAAATGAGCCCGTTCCGCTCAGGAAAACAGAACCAGAACAGGGCCCCCATGCAAGGGTATGACGGGCGACACTGCAGTTCACGCAACCGACACAATCTGTCCTCAGTGTTGATGTGACTCAGCCAACGGCATTGAATGAAAGAACAATATGATCAGTCAGATAAGTCAACTGTTCCATTGTGCCGGAGAAGAGAACAGCCAATCACAGACTGACCTCCAAACTTCCTTCCAACCCTCTGCTTTCTTCACAAAGTCCCGCTTTAATGGCAGCCACAGGAAGGTCCTGCTACCTCCCACATCACTGGATTTCAAATGCAGGAGATGGTTCCCCCCCCCTGATTGCTGTGACACTGTGTTTACAAACCCGTAATTCACGCTGGGCCCACAGTCTCACGGACAACCCCCTTCCCCCGAATTCCCCCGGCCTCACAGAGTGAGTACACAGCCCCCCTTCCCCAGTCCCCGGCAGCTGAGACACCCCACGCTCCACTGGGTCACCCTGGGGGAAGGAGAGAGGAGGGGCCGAACCTCCCCCTCCGGCTGAACAATGTCTGAGGGTCTTTCACACGTGCGTGACTCTCTCACACCCCGCTGGTCCCGCAAACCCCCCCACCCCCCACAGGGGTTGTGCGTGCGTTTCTCTGAAATGCGGCGCGGCTCATAGTGGAGCACTTTCCCGTAGCGGAAGCCGATGGAAAACAGGTTCGAATTTCAGCCTCATTTTTCCGCCGCTTTCCGAAAACAAGGCGCAAAAACATTATGCCAGCGCACGCGCCGCCAAAAAATGGAATGACGTAACGATGGTGAAACTGCTGCTCATCTCCATGAATAATTTACCGAATGTCGAGTTCACGCGAAAAAAAAAAAAAAAATACGCGGACCTGGAATCATGAACACACAATAGATTCTGATGGCTGCCACTTTTAAAAGGGGAGGCAATTACAGACACGAATAGGCATTTATTATTCATGAATAAATGCAGTTTGTCTCTTGCGCCGTTTGTTGACTGGGCGTCTATTTGGCTTATTTTATCGGGGCAGTTTATTGAGGGATGGAAAACGTATGACAGGTGTGCAACTGCCAGCTAAACACGGTCCGTTCATTACTAGCGCATATACTGTATGCATATGTATGTATCAGAGAGTGCAAACGTCCAATCTCCCAACTCTAGAATTTCATGTTCTAAAAATAGGCTTTTAGCCCCCTCAAACCCACTGACTGTTGAGAACGTTCTAGCTGCCAAGATGGCCGGAATGGTTTTTCCATCTAGCCTGAAACGTGCATGCCTTTTTTGTTCCGAGAAGATGTGCTTTCTCAGAAACCAGAGGCTTTGTTCATCGTCTCACTGCCAGCGCCTCAAACAAAGTTATTTTCTCTGGCAGGGCTTCTTCGCACCAAGCAGTCACTCCTGGTCAGTCGGTTTTTACCGCTGCCATCCATCAGGGCTGCCTGCTGAATCCACAAGCTCTGAGAGAGACCTTTGTCTTACTTGTCGCAGATAAAAGTTATTTACAATGTATAAAAACTTTTTTTTTGGATGGGAAGGTGTCGCAGGTGTTCCATGATCAAAGGCTTTACATGAATGGAAGCGAAGGGCACTGGATGTATACGGTATATATTTGGCACCAGCACTTCTTAAATAATTCTGGAGGCCCTGGATGGAAGCCCTTCAGAAGAGGATCCAGGCACATTAAAAAAAAAAAAAAAAAACCCTCTCCTTTTACCCACACCTGCACTGCCCAAAGCTCCTCTTCCACCAGCCTGCAAACAGGAAATGAGTCACTGGAGGCCCTAATTGCGTGGACACGACGTCAGAGCTCCATGAACAAATATTATTCAAGCCGAAGGACAGGCTGCACATGCCCGACTTGCCAAGATGTGACCCGTCACACGCAGAGATCCATTATTCTCTCCATAAGCTCTAACGTGCGAATGCTGGTCTTCATATCTTAGCCATACAATGTCCCTTCGAGACAAACGACGACAAAAATGGAGGAGAAGAGAGTTAGAGTGAAGCAGGAATTCTGGGTGTGGGTACATAAGACACTGATGTCAAGGACAACAATAAGCGTGGTAAACAGTTTCTTTTCCGCAAAACGACAGTGTTCCACGTGCTAGCTGCAAGATTAATGATGTCGGCTAAGGACAGCTCACACAACAGCTTGTTTTTACATGACATCTCATTTCGTCCAGATTCATTTTGCAGTAATGTAGGGGGTTGGTGGGGGGGAGCTGGGAGCAGGAATGAGAGGGCTAGGGGGTGACTTTCTGAGGGGGGGGGGGTGGTTGGGGGATGGGTTGGAGTATAGAGGATGGGGGCGGGGCCAGGAAACTGGGGGTGAGACAGACTGAGCCACACATCACTGCCCTAAACGGCGACTAAAATCTGCCGCTCGCTCGGGCCCCGAAGGCTAATCCGTCAACCTCAGCAGACATAGGGGTCAGAGTGTCGAGAGCCTCTCTCCGCGCAACACGTCAAGTGTGCGATATTGCAACAGACAGCCGCGGCCGGAAAGATCAACCCATCAGTTTGAATGCTGGACGGGCCCCCTCAGGAGCCACAGCACGCGGGGGGCGGTGGGTGGGTGGGTGGGGGTCCGACCACAATCCGGAGTCGTGCGGGATAAACGATTTGGTTCTTCTTTTCTCATGCCATTAACGCGATTACAGGAGCCGCTCGTTTTCGCCAAGCCGCTTGCGTGCGGCACAGATGCTGCTCAAGACGTTACCAGTGTTTCCACGGTGAAACAGGGCATTATCCCTTCGTGAAGAGAGTTCATCAGAACCTTATCAGTGTCAAACACGCACACACGCATACACGCACTAACATAAGCACACAGACGCACACAAGCATTCGTGTACAGGAAAACAAGCAGACGCACACAGAGGCAAACAAACGAGACACAGTCACACAGACAGACGCGCACGTGACCGCAATCTCGTACAATCAACAATCTGTATTAATGTCGTTTCACAGTGTTCCTTCTGCATGTTTCAAAAGCAGGACAATTTTAAACCCATTCTGATTGTTATTTTCCATCTCCTGCCGAGGGACTTACAGGGACACTCATCATTTTTCACAGGAACACGCTCAATGTTCCCCCACCCTCAGCTACTTCATTTATTTCAATGCACCTGCCAAGTTCCAGCTGCATAATTCTCTTCAGGGTGCTATTTTAAATCAGCAAATTTAGGCTGAAAACTGGTATGAGAAAACTGAAAATCATCAGCTAACCTCAGACGGCAGGAAAAGACCAAGGCGCAAAATCAGAGGCTGGAAATCTTTCGTGGGTACTGCGTCTTCTCTAGCCGGGGGCCACTGATCATACAATTCAGACTAAAACAACTGCCAGGTTCAAAACAAAACATTTGCAGTGTTTCAGACAATACTCGAAAACTAACCTCAACTGGTACCATGTTGACCTAAAGTCTGATTTTTTTGCACTTTTTTTGTTGCCAAATAAAAATGTACTTCCCCATCCAACAGCAACTTGAAATAAGTACATATGATGGGTTTGACAGCAAAAGCAATATATGCAATTTTGAGTCTTGCACATAAGCTGCTATCATCTGCTTTAAACTGGTGCAAAATTACCCTAAAAAGAAAAATAATTCTCCTCAAAACGCGGTATAACCCATTAACTGGTCAGCCAGATCTTATTGTTAGTTTGCAAAATGTGATAAACGATCAGGTTGCTTCATTGGAAAAAGTGATAGCAAACAGAGAACTGCTCTTTACGTTATGATCAAAGCTGTTCAAAACGGTGGTGTATTTGAGTGAAACAAGTACCTTGGTTTTTAAGGTCAGAAGTGACCTTTGCTTTAATTCCGGCCATGTGTATATTCACGTTTTTTATGCATTGATGAACAGTGGCTTTGTAATTTGAGCTTGTTTCAGACTGCCAAAGACTAGCATTTTGCTAGCAAATGCAGAATAGCTTAGGTTTTTAAACTTTATTTAATAATGGGTTTGCATTTGGAGTCAGAAGTAATCTTGTTTTTTAATTCGATGGCTTTATAATTTGAGTTTGCTTCAGACTGGCTAAAAAAAGCTAGCCTGGCCCAAAACAACCAGACCTAAGTACACAGTGGTTTCCACTCTGGAAGCCCCCCCCCCCCCCACCCACACACACCCACACACACACACACAAACAAATATATAAAAATAATAATAATAAGTAGTCCAAAAACTCAACCCAAATTTGAGGAAGTTTGTGGAAAATTGTGCTTTTTGACGCATAATTTGTTGGTGTGACCATGAAAAAAGCAGAGACTAACCTTCATCATTGTATGTCAGCATGTGTAAAATAACATAATGGATAAGTTATCTTGATAGAAATAGGTCTGGATGCATCACATTATGCAAAGAAAAAAAGAAAAAAAGAAATATTCACAGGAGTAAAAGGTGAGGAAATATTTGGATAACACTTTCATTACAATGTTCTCTGAATTAACAGAGACACAAACATTCGAAGTACGCACATCCAGTTCTGTAGAGAAACAAAATTCTTTTGAAATCAAATTTCATTGTTTTTCTCAAACAGCCTTATTGTAAAAAATTTCATTTTGCCATCAAACCCTTCATATTTTCTAATTGAAAGGAGTAGGAAAAAAAAAAAATTTACAACTTTTTGAACAGATATCCCCTGCTCTGAAGCCCAGACTGTGTCTGTGACAGTGACAGCCCCAAGTTTCACAAAAATCCAAACCATCAGCTGTGCCAGTCTCACCTGAGACTTTGAAATTCCAAGAAATGAAAATAACAAACATTTTGCCTTTGACGCGGATAACGGGCCAGCCCAGAGGAAAGTGTAATTTAGCACAGTACACGCGTGATCTGCGGCTTATCAGATGAAAACTTAAAGGTCCCCTCTCATTTCAACAGGTTTGTTCAATATTTGTGACATGAGGAAGTGAAACGTTTCACATGATGCCATGTTGTCACGTTGCATGCAAAGAACATTATATACATCAATGTATCTAGGCCAAGTCGTAGCTAGCACATGAAGACAGTCTTCAGTTCGAACAAATAGCCAATACGCCATGCGAGGTTGCATGCTTCCTTGTGATCGCCTGAGAAGAAGGCAGTGGGAAGTCAAAGTTCAACTGGAAGGGAAATGACAGCTTGCTCTGTTTTCGGTGAGTAGCCTATTCACATTCAGGCAAATATCATAAACTGGCAATTTTATATAAGCCTATACTGAAAAACATTTGATCATTGAGATAGGATTCCATGAAAAGGTACTGCCTATAAAAACTTAAATTGCCTATCAATATAGGCTAACCTAGTTGTTAATCTAATCAGCTGATCAAAACAACAAACACGGACCGTTACGTGGCCATGAGCATGCAGAAGCCCGTAGTTCTCCAGTTTGGCCAAGCTGGGCAAAATCAGGAGTGCGTCTTATCTTCAAAATTATCCCCATGGTACATATCATATTTCTGCCAAGTTTTATGCTCGTATAAAAGTGCACAAATTCCTAATATAGGCGAGGACTAGTGCTCATCTTCTATAGCTGTAAAACAACATGTCGCCTATTGAGCAGTCAGACAAACTCTCCATACTTATATCTCTAGGGCCAGATCACACAGGAACGGAGTTTAAAAATTGGTGCATTTTGTATCAGAGCTCCAAAACTAAGTAAAATAGTTACTATTTAAATTGCTTTTTGAAGGTCTTCCCTAATACTTCAAAAAACAAAATGGCCAATTTGTTCATTTATTTTGGGTGAAAGCAGCAAAAACACTGGTTGGTAACGGAGTTACAAATTTGCATTTCTCCCTGCTATAGTGTGTCACTGTGAGCCAATGACCTCACTTCCTGTCCCATTTGATCTCAGCTCCCAAAACTGCCCGACTTGACAAATCTGGAGGAACAGGCGTTCCTTTGGACACACAACACCCCACCGACCCCTTCATGCCCCAAACAACACCTCCTGACCGCTCACCAATCATAGCTCTAATGGACATAAACCAACAAACGCAAATACACTGCATGGATAGGAAGTTCTAAAGCAACACCAGCAAACAATAAAAAAAAATATATATATAAAATAATACTGATAGCAGTAATGCCTTCAGAGCTGTTGCAAAGTCGCCGTCGAGTTTTATTTTTGGCTGACACCACCAGGTCCGCAGCAGAGAGCCGGCTGTCCCGTTTAATGACTTTGATCTGCTTTCACGGGACGGAAACCGGAACTACACCACTTCTAGCAGGCCAGCAAGAAGTAGGCACTTACAATCTGAGTCCATTTAAAAACAAAAACATCCAATAACATCCCTGTTTATGAAATGCTGGTCCGCAATAGCGGAGCAGGGCTACATGCTCTGTGATTTCTCTGCCACTGACCCCACCTAAAAGAGGAAAAGTAGCAGAGATGCTAAATTTCACTGAGGCGAGTCCAAGTTTATAACCTAGTTCAGATTCTTCTGCACTTCTTTGAGACTTTCACATAACCGAAGTGTAGAAAAAGACAGCATGTTACAATTCCAACAAATAAGTCCTTGTCCATTCTACAAGCACGGCAGGCTTCACTCTTAATGGGATAACATACAACACCGGACAACAGAGCTAGTCATCCACAACAAGGCGTCTTACAGAGCATAACTGATTTCCAGGTTTCCAGTAATTTGGTCCAAAAAGGACCAAATTAAACCAGGAAAACGGGATCAAGAGTCGATCGACAAAAATGTTTCTTCAACAGTAAATACTGTCAACTCAAGCACAGATCCAGTATTCTGAGAAAGCTGGTCACCCACGAGCGCCAACGGTAGGGGCCAACCATGCAGCAAGAGATTTTTTGAAGAGAGCCATTTGCAGATTGAAACTGCAATAGAAATGAAAAGGTTGTGGACAACTTCTGACAATTTTTCTTAAATTATGTGCTGAATGAATAGGCAGCACATGGAAAAACCAATTTCCTGGAACCTCAGAACAAAACTGGGCATCTTCATTTCAGCAGAAAAAAAGCATGTTATTTCCAGGAGATGCACAGGGGAGGGATGGAACCAACACAGATCCACTTATTATCATTTTGCGCAGTTTCATCGTTCAACAGACACTTTACCACAGTGGTGACTGCTGAGCTGAAAATAAAGAAGGCTCAAAAATCCCCCCGAACTGATGAGAAGTCTTGACTTGTTTCAGTCATTTTGCTTCATTTACACGTTTCCCAGATGTTAGTAACCCACACAATTCTGCAAGAATTGTAAGGAATATTGAAACTGAAAGGCAATTCAGAAAAGTAGTAATTTTATTCGCAAAGTAAACTTTATGAAAAAAAAAATCATTTGATTATTTTCTGTATTAGCTTGTGGCGCATCCTGCATTGCAACCCAGCAATTCAATTAAAAGAATTATTAGCTATATATATCCACCATTTAAAACAATGATGAGCATATTACACCCAATTTTAAGAGGGTTCAATTTCTTGTATTACCATGACGTGGAGACAACAGGGTGTAGCCAGTAGGGTGTTTTTGGAGTTCATGCATTGCTAATCATAGAAATCAGGACAAATAATCAGTATAAAGGGATATCATTCAATGTTCAGTTTAACAGCTCACTGCATTTCACAGTACTTCAAATTTAAGCACCACTGAAGCTAGAAAAAAATCTATTTAAACCAAATCACTTAAATTACCATCATTAACTTCAAGTTGCTTCCGATACTCCAGGTTTCTCAGTAAAAGGGGAGATATTTATGCTAAAAATCACTGAGCAAAATTGCTCTCAACCCTCGAACATAGAACACGGTAGGTCTACAAAGCTACAAAGCGATCACTAATACAAAAAAAAAAGAAAGAGGTGGCTTTTTCACCGAAATTTCTTGCACATCCTGGACTGCCACACTTCCACTGCGCAACTTGTGTGGTGGCATTACAACAACAATTCAACTATACTAGAGAAACTGCAGCAAACTATATGAACGCCAAAATCGAGCCAAGAAAAAGTGCCAGATGTATGAAGATTTAACGGCTTCTACGTTCGGTATACTTCGGCCAAGTATCCGAAACCATGCCGCAGCTGCGCGAGACTGAAACTGACCAGGCCACCAAACAATCCCATGAAGCATCAGAAATGGGGCTTCATTGCAACATCCGGGATTTTTTTTTTTTTTGAGTTAAGAAAAACTATAAAGAGCTGTATGATTAGAATTATTATAAACTCCTGTCAGGCTGCCATGTCTTTGAACAAACAAAGGAAAGGCACTGATTGTGAAGTAGGGAAATGGGCCAAGGAGAGCTTTAGTTTATCTGAACAACAAGCCAATGTTCCAATGAGCTGAAGGCCAACGCAAACACACACAAGAAACTGTGACATTTCACTAACAGTTAACTGCAATCAGAGATGGACTCCATAAAATGCGAGATCACTAATATGTGATTAAAATATTCAGTTAAAAGCATTCCAATCAAATATTGGCAATGACCATAATAGATTAGTATAATTCTGGAGAAAAAATCGTCAAACAGAAATACCATCAAAATAATGTAGTTTCAGAGCACTTGAAAATGCTTTACAATTAAATGGTGTCCAACCCCATCCTTCATACGCATTCAGGGAAGTCGATGGAAAAAAATATTATAAGACATTGATCAACCAGATGTCTAAACTTAACTCAAATTTGTTTTTGGTAGTTTGGGGCTGCCAGAGGAATTTAATTCAGAACCATTCCCTCTACAGCTTTCTCACAGGCTTTCTCTCTTTTTATATCCCCATTGAGGGAGAGCAACCTGATCATTATGGAATAAAAGCTAAACTTAAAATGCTGCTGGGAAGCAGGACCAGGGAAAATTTTCAATTGGTCCACAAAATGAGGGCGACTCGTTTGCGTCTGCGTCTGGGGCTCAATCTCAAACACTCATGGACCTACGGGCACCAAAGTAAAGGACACATCATGGAGTTTGAAAATAAGATTGAGCTGGATATGTGCCATACAGGAATTGTGATCTTATAGCAGGGACAGGCCCAGCGAGCCTTTCAAGGCAGCGTCATTTACAGTATCTGCCACTTCCCCGCGTTTCCGGACAGAATGTGGGAGGAGCAGCTGTTTTTATTCCCGGCTCTTCCTCCCCTTCCTCTTCCTCGTTCCCCAAGGCCTGTTGCCAGCTGAGAGGAGGAGGGACTAGGCAGGGAAGGCCGGTGGGGGTGGGCTATGTTGGGGGTTGTAATTTTTAGGGGGTACATCTGTGCAGGTCTCGGCTAAGCCAGAACAAAAAAAAAAAAAAAAAGAAAAAACCCGGAGAAGTACCCACAGCCAGGAAGCTCCTCAGAGAATCCCTTCAAATGGCTTCAAACGCTGGACTGCAGCCAGGGCTGGGTTTATGGGAATTTCCTCACCCCGTTACACTGCTCCTGCCAGGACAGCTGAAGGGTGGGGGTGGGGGTGACCGATTTCCACAGCCAGCCATGGAATGGGTGCAGGGTGGGCGTTTCTTTTTTTTGGACAGCCGAGCCGTAAACCTGCCCAGTCAGGCTCAATCCCCTATAACTCATAACCCCAGCACTCAATGCATCTCAGCCCCGGCATGTGTACAGAAGTCAGTAAATATTTGGAGAATGACACACCATCTATTACACCCCCTCCTTCAGTGATTGCAATTTGCACCCTTCCCCAATTTACACAATAATGTGCCATGTGGGGGGTATCTGCCCAAACTGAATAGTTTGGAAAAACAATTTACAGAGTTGATTAGGGGTACGTTTCCCAAAAACCTTACTATGGTAGCAACTGACATAATTTGTCCATGTACAGCCAATGGTTAAAATTAAGTAAGTTAGAATCTGTGCTTTAAGGAAATGTTCCCCAGAGCGTCTCAAACTTCGTCCTTGTGGACCACTGTTGCCTGCTAGTTTTTGTTCCAACCACAATTACAATCCCAGAACTTTAACAGGCTGTTGATTTTTCTTAATCTTTATGAACATGAAAAGCACTAACTCTTTTAAGCCACATTATGCCCTGAAAAGTTCCTTAATCATATTGCCCAACGTTGCACATTGATTTTTATTGGATTAAAGGCTGTTAAATTGTTACTAATAAAATAAAACAAAAAAAAGTGCTTCAAATTGGTGAAATTGTGGTCACATGGTCTCAAAAACCAATCACTGATTGAATAATAAACAATGCAAGAATTCAAAGCAAATGCAACGAGACAAACCTGTTTTGTGTTATTTTAGTCATGTTCTAGGAAAGATGTTTTGAAAGAGCTAAAATACATGTTTTGAAACCCAATTTGCAGCTCATCGATTCACTACAGTCTTGAATTTGATCAGTTTGAGAAATGTTTTTGTTGTTGAAGACAACGCTTCTATCGTTTAAGGACAGCGCAGCCAGAACGTTCTTTAAGGCGGTAGATCGTCTAACCAAACATGAAAAATAAATACTCAAAAAAACGAGAGTGCTCCGACAGAACGACATCCCCTGCCGAAGTCGCGACTGCTGCGATATGCGTATCGTCAGTCCATCTGCAGCATATGAGCAAAGTTTCAGGGACGTCCTATGAAAACTAGGAAATTATTTCACCAGCCAAGTACCTTCTGACACGGACGGACAGACGGACTGCGGCACAACATAATCCCCCTTGGACTTTCGCCCGGCAGGGGATAACAATGTTTAAACTAGTCACAATTCAGGGATTGCATTAGAGGTAGGAACAAAAGCCAGCATACACAGGGGTCCATCAGAGCTCAGATGAATAACCAGTGAAGAAGAATGTGCCCTGCTCTGTGCAATGAGCTGCAAATAAGCTATGTGCTCCAGGACACGGCGCCATGGAGGGTCCCTAAGCCAAGCACAGGGAGTCTCTGGGTGAAACGTCCTTAACATCACGCCGGGGTCTGAGTAGAGGTGGGGGGGAAGCAGTCAAATTTTAGCCTTGCCCCCCCGAGAAGAGGAGGGGGAGCAACAGTATTCGGTTATGCATGTTCCTCCCAGTCACGTCCGTCGCCACCCCTCCGGCAGGAACATCTTAATCGGATTCATCACACAGCCCCAGCACTCTCATTAAGATCGGCCCGCTCAAGAGACCCCTCCCCCCTCCCACTCATGAGTATACTAGTAATATGTGAGGAACTGTCCAAATGGGTTTCATTATGGACAAAAGTAAAAATATTATTGCTGTTCAAATCTTGACAAACAATACTAATATATTAATGTTGCCAATGGGGGGGGGGCTTCCAGGCAGCTAATAGCAAAGATGTTTGCTGGGAACGCTGTGATCAGGTTTTCAAATCCCGCCACACCATAAACGACAATAGCTAGAGGTACGCACGGTCGAGGTTACAACTGTCTCAGCCTAGGCGGGGATAATCGGGGTTAAAATTCGTTAGTTGCTCTCTAGCGGCCACTCCTAGTCAGCCAGGCGCATGCAGCCATACAGATAAATCGTTCACTGACTGCGTTATCCTCTGACGACATTGGCAAAGTGCTATTGGCCACGTGACTGATTAAGGCACTGGTTCTCAAACTTGGTCCTGGTGACCCACAGCGTATGCTGGTTTTTATTCCAACCGCAATTGCAATCTTAGTATTTTAACTTATCAAGCTTTTGATTTGTCTTAATTAGGTGCATTCATGTTTAGAGCAGTTATTCATCCTCTTCAGCCACATTTGATAAATCAATACATGCCATGAAGAATAAAAATTTCACATCCACACGGAGATATTTTTGAAACTAGTGTAAATAACTGGAGAGGAAAACAATTTAACCAAATATTTAATCAACATAAACAAATAATAGTTTCCTCATTGGCGAAATTGTTGAGACATGGTTGCCAAAACTAACAATTTTTTTGGCAAACAACAGAGTCACACCTGTTTGTTTCATGTTTATTTTATTAATGTCAGGCAAATTATGTTGAAAGAACTCAAAATACCTGTGTTCAGCAACTAAATTTGGAGCTTACTGATTTTCTCAGAGTCTAATTTGACCTGCTTGAAAAGGTTTTTATCTAAAATTCCTCATAATATAGAAAAATAAGCACAATTTGTTCAAGGGTTTTTATTCTTCATGGCACAATGGATACGTCCATCAAAATGTGGCTTTAGATGGTAAATAACGGCTCTAAACATGGAAGGCAGCTAATTAAGACAAATCAACAGCTTGTTAAAATCCTAAGATTGTTATTGTAGTTCAAACATAAACCAGCATCACCGTGGGGCACCAGGACCGAGTTAGAGAACCACTGGCATATGGTACAAAAAACAAGCGCAAATCGTCATGAGTTCGAGGAATCGCGTGCCGTGCTGTGCTGTGCCGTATCCCCCCCCCAATTAAATAAATAAATAAATATTTGCTAATGGAATAAGAAAATTTCACATGACAAGCAAACAGAGATTTATAAAAAGTCGATATTCCCTACCTGAGATTTTTTTTTTTTTTTAATTTCTCACTACATTAACAATTCTCTGTTTCAGAAAATGTGGGCCAATGGTTCTCTTGGCGTTTGACGACGTGATCACACAGACTCCAGTCTTAATACTAGAATTCGTAAGGCAGCAGATGCGTTAAATTAATAATAGGCTTATTTAGAAGATAATGCCCCAGGCGCTAATGGCTATTTTCACTGATCACCAGAGGGAGAAAAACAGGCAGGATATCTCCAGGGATAGTCAGCAGGAGACAGCAGAGATCTTATATATTCATCCTGCGTAACCAACCGAAGGTCTATCCCTCTGATCCCATTTATTGTCATTTGCATGATTAATATGCGCGTCCATTTAAATAACAAGCTTCTATTAGGAGCCTGTTCCTCCTCTCTATGTGCCATTAAAAGAGTCTGATGTGAGATTACAGAAACCATTTGGTGTTGAGCCTCGTCCATATAAAGTGCACTAACGGCCAAAGTAAGGCTCCAGCATAAGGCATAATTAAGAGGAAATTGAAAACTGCAGCCGATGGGAGACTCTGACAGAAACTGACTGAGCCTGTTAATCATGAAAGGCCAGTTTGTGGCTGTCGTCTCTTAAAAGGGAGATTTCACTGTCTGTTGCTGCAGCATGCAGCTGAGCCCGTGCAGGATTAGAGCCCGGGGCTCCCTGGGGATCACCCTCCCTGTACTCCAGTGTGGGCAAAACACACCCACGCACAAACCTGCGCGCACGCACGTGACAGCAGACACACACACGCACACAGACATACACACACAAGTACACTCATACATAGAAACTTTCACATACACGCACGCACACACACACACACACAAACATACACATACACCCAGAAACATTCACACACACACACACACACACACACACACACACAAACATACACATACACCCAGAAACATTCACATACACACGCACACACAAAACATACACATATACCCACACTCCAACTCATACTCACACAAACACATACGTACACAAGCACACACACACGCACACGCACACACAAACACGCCCAACACACGTGGACACACACACACACACACACACACACACACACACACAGAAATAAACAAACACACACAGAAGAAAACAAGAATGCAAATACACACGCTCATACATACAAGCACATGCACACATTAACACACACACACACACACACTTGGACACAAGAGTCATAACAATTGGAAAAGATGGTTCGAAAAGTCGCCGCTCGTTGGGTTTGAGCTGAATAACTCCTTCCACCTCTGGCAAACAGCGAAGGGGCTTCACACATTATAGTCTAACTCAGACCCCACACTTCCACATAACACTGCCTTCCGATAGAGTACAACTTTCTGACAAAATGTGCAGCAGATTATTGCACTGAAATGTGTACAAACACAGGTACAGAAAAATCTACACGTATGACATCTCAGATATAATTTTAATACTTTTTTGGCAAATTGAAGATGCGTACAAAAAAGATCCTTTGTATACTGTTGCACAAAAAAGTGCAAACCAATTATTCATTCCGAGATATCACAGAGAACCACCCCCAATGACAAGCGCTGTATCTTTTGAAGAATTTTTCCCTTTTTCCAAGAAGTTTATTTACACTAGTCAGCACCTCAATACTGAAGTCTATGAAGAGGATTGAAATGGAAAAAAAAACGATAAAATGCCCATGGCAAACAAAATTACTCTAAATATCCCTACATTCTTGCCGCAACTTCCTGGAACATATATAAATATTGGCATTCAAGCTCATGCATAAATCAAAAAGGATGCGGTTCAACACGGCAGAAGCCAGCAATCATTGAGTCATTTTTGCAAGACTCCACAGCCGTCTCGATCACAGAAAAAGCCACAACCACCTCTAGCCAAAATAAAAATCATTTTGCCTATTCCCCCAAGTTCCCAGATAAGCCTGCATGCAGCCCTGGCTGGGTGCTGCTGTCACACGTTGATGAATGGACTGTTCACAATTTAATGAAAAAATGTCAAAAGCAGAAACAAGGAAATAAACAGACTGTGTGCCGAAGCGGACGCTTGACGGTGCGACTCCGCGAGAAAGACTAATTAAAGCACTCCATTAAGACCGCCTTTCTGAAAGGTTGAGCACCATCAGATTGCATCTTACCCCTTGGTTTCCCTGTAAGCAAATGGCTGGCTGATTTGGTAAGGTACCCTGGGGGGAGAGAGAGAGAGGAGAGAGATGGTTAGAATTCATTTGGAGGGACTTGGATTCACATCAGGAGAAAACGCTCCCAGCCGCACACACTCCTACATGAGAGAGTGTGTGTAAACACGCCGTTTAACATAATCTCGGCATTCAAAATGTCAGGGATTCTCACACAGGAACTGCTCACATGAATAAACACAAAGATGTACAAACTGAGCAATACTGTGTTATCAGAAGTTTCATTCCCTCATATTCCTAAATATTCACATATCTTGTGAAATCTGCTTCCAGTTGTTCCAAGATATGCCTCAATATTCACTCAATGAGTGAAAAGGGCCAACACGCACACACTGTGTAGTTAAAAAGGGGTCCCTTTTCAAAAGTGCAGGACCAATGAACAGTCAGACCCGAGCAGTCAAACAGAACGAGTTCCAATGGCACCGTTGGAATGAACAAGTCCCTCACAGAAAATAAAGAGAAACAAAAGCCTCATACTGGTTACAGCTCACAAGTGCAACGCTTCTGCATGAGCTTCAATTCACGCAATGGATGAGGGAGGGACCATCGTGTTGGCGGATATTTTGAGGGTAATCGGGCAGCAGCGAGGGCAGCCGTGCAGCATTTGTAAACACGGGTCCTCGAATCCATGGTTTGTCGCTCTAATCCGCAGCGGAATGCCTCTGATGAATCGATCGAGACTTCAAAAGGCTCGTCTGAGTCAATCAGCGAAACTCGGCACAAAGAGATAGAGGGGGTGGGGGGGGGAGGCTGCAGAGATTATGGAGCATGAAGGACAGCATGTGCTCTGCACTTGGTCGGTAATCTGTGATACTGTACATGAGAGAGGCACTTCAACGAGACAGAGATGCCTTCTTTACTTTTTAAAAAAAATCCAATCTGAATATTATTTTCTGATATGGAAATAAATGCACTCTATCAAATGAGAAGAGAGGGGGAGAGCGAGGGAAGAATAAAAAGATAAAAGCTTAAGCGGGTAAAACCCTAATCACTTGCACTTGGAATTTACCTCCATGTCTCAACGGCTTTATTTTGGTAAACGCTGTTTACTCAAATAAAACTTGTCAGACTAAAATTCCTCAGTCTCTCCATAAAATAAATGAAGAAACCTGACGTTCTTTGGGTTAAATGAGGCACAAAAATCTCATATTACCAGAGAATATTACTGCTGTGCTAAATTTCTACAGACGTCAGCCAAATGGGTTTTGCTGAGTCTGTTATTCCTAAAAAAAAAAAAATAATAATAATAATAATACTGCTCCATCTGAAATGCGGCACCAGTATTATATATCCTCAAACGCATGACATTCCCAAACATTCACCAATAATGGTCAAGTATGTTTTAAGCATAAGGCCCGAAATGTTGACAATGGAGGTAGTTCATTTCCATTCCTTGCGTCATTTAAAGACATAAATCATCACCAGCTGAGAGATAAGAGTCTGTCTTTGCGATTACAAGGGGCATGTTTGGCAAGATTCTCTGTTGTTAAAAGGAAGCAGAACAGAGGACTTTTCCTATTGGATGCTGCCCATTAGCAACTCCATTTGGTTGGTGAGGGAAAAAAAGCCAGTAATTGGCTGATTCCTTTGTTTCCACACTGCAGGATAAGAAGATAAACAGAATATAGGGGCCAGAGCTATGCCTAAGCAATGTTTTTATACTATGGGGGGTGAAATGTGGTTACAAGGCACTGTTGTAAATGTGCAACTTAAGAACTAGTGTTCTGGAGTCAAGGGAACCGTTTAGATTATTTTTTTAAAAAACCAAAAAAAAAAAAACAAAAAAACACCAAAATCAAAATGGTAGTACTGCCAGCAGAATAAAGGTAACACACCTGTTCACATAATGCATGGGGCAATACATGGGCCTGAAAAAAAGGTGGTTGGCAAGAAACTATCTGATTAACCAACCGTATCATTCGCAGTTGTTTGCATTCATTCAGATTCTTGAAATGCAAACTGGGATCATGTATGTCTTAATGGCGAAAGAATCACCATCCCAATCAAATATTAACTTTTCATCGATAAGGACGCGCAGTAGTTCGGTGATTCTTTTTCTGCGGAGAGAATTATTAATATTATTTACGGATCAACAAAACAGGATCATACGACTGTGAAGATGAAGAATATAAATAAATAACTTCCACGTATGCCATACACTAGTTATGTATAATCCCTACGACTCCAATTTCATACAATGGAGCAAATCAACACTCCGATATTCTGTGGTTTCACCGTTCATCTGTCATTGCAGTTCAATTGCTAAATAATATATGAAGCTGCCGGTGAACGCGTGTCATCATAAATCATCTCACGAGATTAAGGAAGTAAACAGCAAACTCTGATTGGGTCAATCCCCTGGATAGCGCAAACGGGCCGGCCCAAGGGCTCCCGTTGGACCAATGATATCCGACAGTGGGAGGAATCTCCAAATATTTAAAGGCAGAACAATACAAGCGGGGCACGGCAACAGAAACAAAACTGTCAAAAACCAATAGGCATGCAGGAGAGGCACACTTGGGCGGGGGGTACTGACCCCAAGAACCTAGTCCAGCTGGCGTCTAAACTCCAACTGAGTAATTGATTGTAGGGGAATTTAATCCTCAGTAGCAACAAGCTTCTCTTGCACACTTTCTCACGTTCAACCAAATTTACAATTTAGAAAAATTAACACTTGTGGTCGCACATCTCAAGGAATGTCATCCGTTGCCGCAAAACATTGACTGAACTTTATAAGGATTTAGACGTCCTGACACCGAATACACTCAAAACCGTAAAGTTGGCTAAAAAAAAACCCCAAAAAAACATCAAACCATCTCGCAAATCCAGAATTTTTTTTCACGAAGTCTTCGTGACTTTAAGCGTCATAAATATTTATTCATGTGACACCGTGGAACACTCAATACAGCCTATCGAATAAACAACATGGTGATAATGGCTATGAATAAATTCGCATTTTCTTTCTTTTTTAAATATGAAACCATAGCCTAAATCATAGCAACACGAGAGACAACCATTCTAAAAGGTTGCCCACGCATGAAAAGAATAAGAAAAATAACACAGGACTTTCATATTGTTTAACATGACAGGCATTAGAGTGAATACTGCTTGTTACATGTAATTTTCTTCCATCAGGAAGATCAGCGAAAACTCTTCAAAGCTTTTCTGGGACAACCATCGCAACCCGCAAGCAGGGTTAAACGATTCACTACCTGTGCTGCCTACGTTACGGTCAATGGTTGACTAAAACAATCGATTCGAGACACCAGGCAGATGGTCAGTGTTGACACGCCGTAATTTAGTAACCGTTGCCTTCAATTCAGGATTTTATGTTCCATTATAACATTCATTTATTCACAGTCCTTGCTCAGACACGCCATTTAGCTTACACTTTAATCAATAAAAGATTGATTGATCTTAAAAGAAAGAAAAAAAACACACAATAGACGAAATACATTTTTAAACACGCCGTTTAGAAGTTCTTTTATCGCGAAAATGTCAATCGCTCGTTGTTGCGAGATACAAGCAGTTGAATTGCTTTCCCAACTATTCTGGCTTAGTGGAACCAAAAACTACAAAATAGTTAATACTCAGTTAAAATGAAAGGAAAACATTACCTTTAGGTTTTGATAAGCTTCCAGGGCTCGAATGGCTGTGTCAGTGAGCTTGACGTGATAAAGGGTTTTATTCGAGACATTTTTGTTAATTTTTCCACAAGAGAGCCCATAGCGATGCTCTGGTCTCAACGCTGCCATGGCTCGAACTGCAGACTGGAGACACTCACTGTAGGCGGAGTTAGCGACTGAAGCGTAGTTTGAGGACGTCACACACTCACACGTTGCGCACACACACACTCATACACGCGCAAGTCCGCACGCAGCCGAGCGCTGGCGAACAAGCACGTATTCCAATGCCAATCGAAGGCGGTTTGAACCCTATTCTGGATTCTGGATTTTATTTTATCCTGATAACTCTGAAATCATGCTCAGTAAACAGGACCCGTAATGTTCATATTAGACTGCTAGAAGGCTAGGAGGAGTAAGATTGCTATTTCATGAGGTCTTCAACAGTTGATTAGATTATTATCACGGGTTACTCACATGCATACAGATGTTTTCAGCAAAAGTGGTCCCTAAAGGATCAGATATGGCCAATGGCCCTTAGTTTTGTTTGTGGCATCCAACAGTCTCCTCAGTAGAGCTTTGTTCCTCTCTGTTTGGGTCAGTATGATTTGCTGGAGTTGACTGTCAACCCCTGTTGTTTTTAGAACCAATTTCCGGACGTTTTTCCATTTCCAGAGGTGATGGCAATGAGCACTATCTCTTCCATGTACTGGAAGTCAATGTCCATTTTATGTGATAATTCTCAAGCCTTTTCTGAATATAGTGCACAGCACAGTTTTCTCTCAAAAAGGGTTCTTTATATTTACCGTATATATTCCAATCTTATTCATTCTTTTCACCTCCCCTCAAAAGTTTTGAGACCCACAGGTAGATTTGGAATGCCCTCCCCCCATTATCTCTCTGAGTGCTCTTTTTCCTTTCTCTGCCTCCTTAGTCATGGCCTTTAAAATATTCATCCTATCACTGTCCATAAGTTCATCAAGCCATCATCCAGCATCCTCACACTTGACACAATTTCTTTCCATATGTTTGGATTTTTTTTGCAAAGAACTGCCTCATGATCTAATTCAACCTGCTGGTGTTCAGATCAAGAGTCTGAAGGCGTTCCTGTTTTCTCAGCTCCTTCCATAGCTGTAATCCGTCTCTTGCTCTCTGTCGCCAATTCTCCCCTCCCTCTTTTCCCTCCAAACTGGTGTCGTCGAGGACAGGAGGGTTTCTCAGACTAACTTTGCTGCACATAATACATGAAAATATATTTGTATATTATAATCGCATTATTATCACAGTTATTATTACCCCGCCCCATCCGAAGGGACAGGGCAAGGGGTATTGTTTTTGGTTCGGTTTGTTTCTGTGTATGTGTGTGTTTGTTTGTTTGTTAACGCGTAACTAATGACCAGATTCAGCCCAAATTTGGTTTACGAATTGCCACTGACCCAGAATAGATGCCTATTGAATTTAGGAAAAGTAGGTCAAAGTATGTGCGAGGGGCGGGGTTTGTTGTGTCTCGCACCACTTGTTTTATTAATAGATTTGGTTACGAGGTTGACGCTAGGCTAGCTCGCCAGCTAGGTTCATCGTAGCTAATAGCTAGCTGACAGGACAGTTCTGTTGGCCTCGCCCCCTTTTCTCTGCGGGCATCTGTCTTTTATTTTTAAGACCAATGTGGCCATATATGCCCAAGCACAAGCTGTCCCCTCAACTCTTTATTGTTTTCCCTCACGTTTTTGAGCACTGGATTTTGTGGAGCCATGTTTGCAGTTCACTTGGTAGCTTAACTGCAAAGGGTGCGAAAATTCGACAACATATCAGACGACATCATTTTACCAAAAGTAGGAAATGGTGATATAGTCCAGCATAAATACAACTCAGACAATAAACACTGGACATCATTGAAAAAAAAACTGTGAGAATTTGACTTAAAATAGTGAGCCAAAATTCTTGGCAGGCAAACACATGAGCTGTGGGTTAAGCATCTTGACAACAGTTGTTAAGACTCCCCTCACTAACAGATGGCACCCTAATAGGAGACTGGCCAGCATACAAGCTGGATATTCTTGAGAAATGCATTATTGTGAGTTCCACCATAATAGTTTTAGTCTCAAGAGGGAATTAAGAAAGTTATTATAGTGAAGAGGGAGAAACAGAAAAGATGTCTTCTGGAGAGCAGTACAGCGCCTTGAACCTGCTGTGATTAGCTGTCCTGGTTCAAACAAGTACAGCACCGGGCACATTTGCCTAGCAGTCTAACCAGTCACATGGGAGTATTCAAAAGATCAGTGGACTCTTAGCCTCGCTCATTTCCTTAGCTTCTATTTATGTATAAGTCTCAGTCATGTTGTCAGCCAATTATGGCCATTGGCACGGCGCAATTGGCTCTGTCCCTCCAAGGATAGGGTCAATCTGAGATACCCATGGTCTTTTGGGGCACAAACATATATCATGGTAAAAAGCACTGCAAGTTTTCAACTCATAAATGGAAAGTGTCAGGACTTGAGTAGACAAGTCAATCATTAAGATCAGTGTAACAACTCTTCCTAAATTCACTTGACTTAAAATCTTAAAGGGAAGCCGTTTTATCATGGTCAGCTTCAATTCTGTCAAATAACATTAATATTTGCTTACAGTCATAAAGTGAATTGGCTAGAGCTAGATAGCAAGTGGATAATTTCACCAGTCATGACATTTTCGCTAGATTTTGCTTTAGCATACGAGAACAACTAGTTACCTGCGACTCTGTTTTATAATTTCGGTGTTATTTGCTCACATTTTAACAACAATATAGAACTAAACCATATAGAACTTGGGACAGGCTCCAGCTTGCCCCGTGACCCTAGTTGGGAAGAAGAGGGTCTGGAAAATGGATGGATGGACGATCTCTCTCGTAATCCTCATAAAGAAAATGCTTGCTGCAAACACTTACATTTGTACTTTTTTGTGACCATGTCAACTTTATATTTCATGTTTGCAAAGGCCCGTTGCCATTTTATTGCCTGTCCTAAATTTTCCAGTAAAGAGTTCAAAATTACGGCGCTAGCTTGGGACTTTTTGTAGCCCCATTTGTAGCCCTGTGTACAGAAAACAACAGTCAGCATTATCATCACAACCAGTCCTCCTTGCTGTAAAGTGAATGGTGCCCCCAAAGAACTTTAATTCTAGTTTTGCGGGTGCACAATGCATGATATCCCTGACAGCTGTAGGTTATAAAATCCACACAGTAAGCTAATGCAGTGCATTGTGGTAGTTGTTGTCTAAACCACAAATACATAGGGAAGGGTGGTAAATATGCAAAGATCTCAAGGTGCTGCAGAAAAATGTGTATAGTTTTGGGTGCAACATATTTATACAAAACCTACAATTTGAAAGTCCATGTGGTTTTATCTTTGGCAAATTGCCCCTTTAAGGCAGTCCAAACATGGACTTTCATCAGTTGAACAGATAAAATTTTTTACAGTGAATTTCCCCTAAGAGCCCGGCGACAGGCAAGATTACGGTCAGGGATTAGAACTCTGCTTTCCCTTAAAAGTGTGACATCACTGCTGCGGGACTGTGCATGTGCAAGAAAAAGAGAGAGATAAAGAGAAATAGAGAGCACACATCTGTGCAGCTGGGTGAAATTAACCGCACATGTTGCGTTGATCCACTGTCAGGCAACCGATAAGACAAAGGGGAGGGTGGAGGTGGGGGGTCAGTGGGGGTCCAATCAGTGCCTGTTCAGATCCATTCACTGCTGCTGAACACCCCTGCCACGCAGCACACTTTGGCATTCTCTGACCCTACCTAACCTGTGCCACATCACCAGCTTGCACTCCTGGCATTACCCCTCACTTTAAAGACGCATGTGTATGTCGCTGTTAATTGGATGGTAGTGACTTTCCCTTTAAAATCAAACAGTCGATGGCATTCCTCATTTAATCGTTTACACGACTGGCCTGCTCCGCAATACATGAGCAGAACTGAATTTAACTACCCCTGAGTTAAATGTCTCCTACTGCCGCTGGGCGTATATAAGTACGTAGCAACTTCCCAGTCAAAGGTTCATCTGTGTGCAGATTGCAGACAGTTACTGAACCAGGACCAACAGTTTATTGAACCAATAAGGTGTTTGTGAGTGACAGACAGTCTGTGCAGTTGACTGTTGTTTTGCCATTTGTTGGCACTCAGGGTGAAAAATGTTCCAAAACTGGCCCTCATTCTACACCCCCTGCCAGAAATGAAACAGATTTTTTTTTTCGTAAGCAGAATTACTCCTTTATTGTTTGGTTTTCATTTGTCAGTTTTTCCTGAAGGGCCTGTCCACATTTGACAGTATGGATCTATATCAGAATAATAAATTTTCTACAATCTAATGAGGCAGCCAGATTCCATATTTTACTTCACACACATTTAAATTTGTAAATTTATTATTTGAGACCTATACGTGTACAGGACCCATTTCAGATTACCCATGCCTCTATGCTGCATGTCCAATGCAGTAGGAAGGAAATGGAACCGCATTTCATGTTTTTGGTGATCGATGCAGCCCAAACCATATGATCCTCGGATGTGATTCCAGCTTACTTCAGTTTTCATGCCTTTGTCCTGTTCCTACCCTCACACTTCCATGACTGCAAGGGACAAGCTACTTTTTGTATGTGTTCACGAGCAATTTTCACAGCATTCCAGATTGAAACTTTTAAAGATTTGTTTTCGCATGAAGCTCGCTGAGCCAGTTGCTTGCTTTCCTTTGTTGCCTTTGTGCATATTTTAATTCTACTTTTTCAATTTTAGATTGCTCCACCATAATTATAGTCCCATCCCTGTACTGTATGTCTGCCATCAGTTTACGAGCATGTACACTTGTACACGTGTCCGCTGCAACATGCTATCAGCAACTCCTAACAATCTGCCAGCTAAGCTGCCCGGAAGCCTGGAGGTTAAACAACTTATGTCGCAAATCCAATATTCTGTCACTGTTCTAGGTTCTTTCATCAACATAAGGACAAGGACAGTTTGGTAATCTCAGATAAAATCATAAGAAAACAATCAGAACATGACTGAAAACAATTTCAATCGAAGACCAATGATGAAGTAAAATTCACAGACGTAAAATCAAAATGCCCACTGAATTTAGTCGCTTGAACAAGCAGCTGAACCTCATTAAAGCACAAATTAGCTCCCTCCTTTATCCCAGCCAGCCGCTGCTGTACAAGCATTATAGAAGAGATTGTTTTTCACAGATATTCTGGTCCTTCTATTGATAAGGTTGAGAAGGATTAGTCATCAGCGATGACTAAGCTTGACCACCTCAAGCTCTGGAAAATGTCAAGGACCAAAGAGAACCCAGCTACGTCTTCAGCCGTAAGCATACAGTCTGTCACCTCCCATTGCAAACATTTGACCAGCAGTTGTCTTTGTTCAAGCGAGATCTGCCGGGTATACAGAATGTTCTTGCTGATGCATATTTTTGAATTCAGCCTTGTGCTGCGGAGAATTCCTCACATAGCTCATTCCGTATGTGCGGGGCTGATTTTTGATATCAAGATGAAGAGGTCTGCACCTGCAGTACCGTGAGGCGAATTCTTGTCAAAGACCTCGAGAGAGCGCGTCTCCAGTATTAGAAATTCTGATTGTTGATTGTTGTCAAAGATTGTTAAGATATGAATAGAGAAACAATGCAAAGCTAGTGACGTGCCAGTGACAAACAAATAAACAGCCAGCTGTCCTGATATTTTCTGCCTGTTATGTGTGATATCATCTCCATTCACAATTCCTAGGATAGTGAATGAATGTACTTTAGGCAGCATCATTCACAATTACTAAAGCCAATAAAAAAATTCCTTTGATCCCGCTGCTGCACATGGGTATATTTGTCTGACTCAAAGTACGCAAGCTTTTTTAGCGTGTAAAATAGCAAGTTGCAAGCTTAAAAGGAGATAGGGGTTGGCTATTAACATACATAGTTAGAGCCATAAATATTTGGAAACAGACAAAGTTATTATTACTTTAGCTGTTGACTGCAGTATATTGTACATGAAATAAAATAATGAATATGAACTCAAGGTTCAGTCTCTCAGCTTTAGTTTGAGTCTATTTATACCCAAATTGACTGAACGTAGCCTTTTGATACCAACATCCTGTAAAACCCCACAAAACAATACCAAGGACGGACATTGCAGAGGGCTGAAGGTTTCATGAGTTCTTCTTGGCTGGCATTAATTCAAGCAACTTCCTAGCTGGTGTGAATCACAATAAAGTGGATATTTTTCTCCGTCCAAAGACGGGGCACAAAAACACAACGGTTACAATTAATCTGACTCCATAATACATTTAGAATACCAAATTTTGTTACATCTTCGTTAAATATCTGACTCCAAATTAGAATTAGAATTGATAGTTTGGGGACAGCAATTCATGAATCTCGAGGCAGCTACGTAATCAGGCTAGTCTGTGGAAACCATTGTTACTCAGCAAATGCCCCCAGGGTTAATAAGCGTCGCTGCCAGATCTTAGTTTGGTGATAGTTCTAGAGGATGGAAGAAATTACCATGATCGCAGCATCTAGGCATAAACAAAGTAGCACTGAGCATAAACATATCACGAACCCAGGTTTATGTACACCGAAGGGCCCTTTAAGGGGATCGCCCGGGTACCGGCTTAAGCCAAGGGGTACCTTAGAGAGCCAAATCCCCAGGACCTGTAATACATGAACCCTTTAGGGGTAGGACGTAATTTACAATCCAACTTAAAACTAATCACTATCTACACATCAGCTAGCTAGTCTGGAATGGTAAGAAATCGCCCCCTAAGTACCGGTCATAACAAGGCTAGAAAGAATGTACAAGCGTTAAGAGTCACACAGACCACGCAAGCTGTAAGGAATAATAATAATTTAATCACCAGGTCGGCACAAACTTATATCAAACAAATCAACGTTAAGCCAATTATCAGCTACAACTTAGAAAGAGAGAATAAATTCGTACCTGAAAAAATGGAAGCCGCACCACGTGCCTGAAGAGAACTCTGATGCCATCACTCCCCGCCCACCTAGATCCGCTACTTACGCGCGAACCCAAGCATGCGGAGCGAGGCGGCATGTGAGACTCTATAATTAAAAGACTACTCACCCTTCCGCACGCGAGATCTCGAAATACGGACCTCCCTCCAATGGCTAGAATCTCTTGATTTTAAGCCCGAAGCCACATCTTTGATCAAGGCAGAGGAAGGGAGGGCCGAATCTGGGTTTTCCACCATTGGGGTAATAAAACCATCTAGCATAGAGAGGAGAGCGGAATCCGACCAATTTTCAGGAATTTCCCAAAGGGAATGAACCATAATTCCAAGGGAAATGAAACATGCTCCATTCAACTCCTAGGATTCCCCCGAGAATAACAAGACCAAACATGATAGGAATATGTACTAATACAATGCAGTTGTCATGAAAAACCCTTAAAATTGAGCATTATATAGTTTAATTGGGTTATAAGTATATAAGTGATTTCTTCACAGGATATTGAACATATAAACATATTATGAATTTCCCAGAGATTTAGATTATTTTAAACAGATGAATGTAACTGGACTTTGGGGACAGCGATATGACTGTCACAGGAGACTTGGGACCCGCACGGCTTTGCGGCTCCCCCCGATGAGCAAGGCCAGAGATGCTACCCCCACAGGCAGGCTGCAGGAACATCCTTATAAAAGTTTTACAGCTGGCTCTGAATTGAGCTAATCAACCAAATGTTCAGATTCTACAGTCCCCAACTTTTTAAGGTACCACAGGTAATTGGTGGAAAATATGCTCAATAGATGTACCATGGCCACGTGTGTGTAATTCCCACATTATTTAATTTCCAGGTAACCATTAAGGGTCAGGAGTTGCTTTCAAGTGTGACCTGTGCCTTAAGAGTCTCATACTCTTAACTTCAATCAGATGTCCAATTAGCTGTCATTGCCAGTGAAGCAAGCCACCATTAGGATAAAAAAATCAAAACAACCCCATCAAAGAAACAGAATAAGCATTAGGCCTGGTCACATCACCTATTCAGCACATCATCAGAAAGAAAGAGGGCTATGGTGAGCTCAGGAACCCTAAAAGTCCCAGAAGACCATGGATAACAATTACGCCAAATGATTGAAGAAATATTTCCTGGGTGAAGAAAAATAACTTCATAACATCAAGACCATTTTCCCGGTATTATGCACTTTTGTTTTTATGTCAATTATCAATAGAAGATTTCACCCTGGTAAATATCGTTTACCTCATGATGTAAATTACTGGGAAGCCTCAAACATAGGAGGTTTGCCAAAAACATTTAGAAAAGCCTGTGTGGTTCTGGAGGAACATCTTAGGGACAGACAAAGAGCACTTGTGACAGAATAATGGGAAAGGAAGAGTATGGCGAAGGGAAGGAACTGCTCATGACCTGAAGCAAGGGTCCCCAATCTTTCCCAGAAAGGGCCGGTGTGGGTGCAGGCTTTCATTGCAGCTAAGCAGCTACACACCTGATGTTACTAATCAAGCTTATAAGCAAAGAGTCCAGGGGTTGATAAGTAGTATCAGGTGTGTAATTGCTTGGTAGCGATGAAAACTTTGCACCCATACCGGCCCTTTCTGGGAAAGATTGGGGACCCCTGATCTGAGGCATAACACCTCATCTGTGAAGTGCATTCATAAGTAGGCATACATGGCTGCCAAACAAAACTGGCGCTCCTGTATTTAATGCCGATGTGGCTGCTAACAAACCAGAGGGATAAATGATTAACTGAATAGGGCTATTTTTATCTTCCCAGATTCAGCCAAATGCTTCAAAAATCATTGGTCAAAGCCTCACAGTGCAGATACAGACAATCACTCTAGTCATACTGAGGAAGCAACTCAAGACTTTTCAAAAGCGTAAGCATGAAATGTTTTTCTATGGCCAAGTAAATCGTCTGACCTGAATCGAATTGAGTGAGAATTTTATCGCTGATGGGAAAATGCCCCAAGACCAAGCAGGGACTGAGGACAGCAGCAGTGATGGCCTGGCAGAACGATGTGCTGAGGACTATGGGTTCCAGATGTCCGGCAGCCGTGGACTGCAAATAATTTTCAACCAAGCTATACTGAGTCAAAAAAGAAACTTCACACTCATAAATTTGTAAATATTTTCTTGAACCTTTTAATAGAAGAGTTTTTATCACTAGGTGTAAATGCGTTGTCAAAGACATCATGACACATATCAACTCCGACGTGCACAGGTACGTAGCACGTGCGAGCGTACTTTAAGCTAAAACCATTTTTTCTTGTGTTCCTAGTCAAGTGACCATATGAGACATGTGCAACTGACCTTACGTTAGCACGTTAGAGTGACATCTCGGAAAAATAAGTTTTTACAGTTAATTATTCGCTGATTTTCAATGCCATGGCTGTCAAATATTCAGCGCGAACGAGCCATTGGCATGCTGAATGCGGAAATATCCGTCACTGACGTTTGCAAGGGTTATGGGATGCAGTCGACAGACTATCCATGATCTTCGGACACGTCTCTAACAAACTGGCACCACGGCTGACCGACCTCGTTCTGGTAGCCCACTTGTGACGTCAAAAGCAGAAGACCGACAAATTGTCTTACGTTATTTGCATAATCGATTTATCACTGCAACGTCCACTAGGAATGAATTGTTTAGAGGTCGTATGCCTGCCCAAACCATACGAAATCGCCTACGCACTGCTCTTATTCAAGTTGTAACGTACCATTTTTACTCTTGGACATTTCCGTAGCATTTCTGGTGGAACTGGTTACATTATGGACATTATTTTTATCATACACCATCTTTAATGAGTACAGAATTAAATAAAATCATTATTTAAAACCTCATTTCTTGTATGTTCATCTTATCAACCTCCAAACAAGTGTGAAGTTTTTATTTTGGCTGAGTGTAGTTGCAAGTGATTGTTAGTTTGTCCAATGATGTTTTATACATGGTTGTACAACATGGCTCAAACAACATTTTTGAAAAAACCCTTTAACAAAAACTGAAAAGTCTACCCTTCAAACACATCTTGGTCGATTAACTTCAAATCCATTGTAGTGGCGTACAGAACAAAAATGAAAGCCTGAATAAAATTCCACACAAGCCCCCTTTCGAACTTGATTATTCATTACTAAGTGTGGAAATTCACTGCCCCGATCATTTCAGACTTACAGGAACGGGCCCATTAAGCCCACCAGTCTATAAATGCAAGGAGGACCAGCCATTTGGATTCAGCTATTGCAAAACAACCCAGGTCTGAGTTTGGAGGTGAAATGCATCGTGGGTAATGTTATGCAGCCTTTTAGCAACAGATAATCCCAGATATTAACTTTTAGCCTTGTAAATCAAGCACAAGGCTGAAAACTCTACAGTCCAGGAAGGCTACTGACTGATGATAAACATGTGGCTGCCTTGCTAATGTTCTTCGTCGCCTGCCTGGACCCATATTGCAATGGTGCAAACAGAGCTTTTCTAATGCTCGACTCCTTTTAGCTGCAGTCAAGAACAGCTCTCTCTGTGGCTTTCGAGCCGATTGAGAGTTGTGTATGAATCTCTGAGCCTCTCTGCGGGTTGGGGGACTGGTGTGTGTTCCAACCATGTTCACAGCATGTGTTATTAGTACTGATATTTCCACACCACTCTCCTGCACAAGGACCTCTGTACACAAGACAGTAAAAGATTGTGACCAGCCCCACGCGTTTAAACCCCTTGGGAGATTCAAGCGCTGGCAAGCAGCAGCCAGCCCTGCAATACTTGTTAAACATAAAGCTTAGAAGCACTAAAACACCTTTCAACAGACTCTGCTAAATGCCTCTGTAACATGTTGAATGCCGCAGATGAAATGTAAATCCAGTCAGTGTATCTAAAAGCGACTGCAGTTCACTATCCCAATTTTTTTTTCGAGGTAAATAAGAACTTTTAGACTTCAAGGCAGAGCAACAAATTTACCTTACACTTTTTGAGCTCTCCCACTTAAACGAGTTACGGCATGTTTCCTAAGGCGACAGCGAGTCTATTGGCTGAGCAAAGACTGCGGTTTGCATTTCAGACTTTGTGGTACCTACAGTAATTCTGTCAGCAGCCAGGCCAGTTACCTCTTCACCAAGTCTGCGAATTGTCCAAATCACTGCTGTCACATAAGCGCACTAATATTGGCCGCCTCTTCTGGGAAAAGAGGAATGATTGAGCAGAACTTATTGATTTGCTGAAGCAGAAAGCCGCGTTAAGGTAGAATTAGCTCATTTGGCTTTTTACTGATGCATTCAGCAAAAAGGGTTGCACAACAGTCATTTCTTGAGTGCGCGTTTAGAAATGACTCTCTGTTCTGTCCACCAGAACCAGTAGCTAAAGCTTTCTTTGTGGCAATGCCAACAAATTGCCTGAGTATTTCTGGGTATAAATGGTCTGTCTAGAGTAGAGAAGTAGCCTAAAACAGAATGAATTTCAGAAAAACATGTCAGACAGTGATTCAGAGGTAAGTTGGCTAGTCTATTTCTATGTGAAAACCATTGCTTGGTGCAGAATGAAACAGGAAAAAATTACCATGCCACCTGGTCAGGAAATTTAGCTTGTGATGTAAAGCAGCTAGCAGCTATCGTTAGTTCGGCTTGAACATTGACGTTATTGAGCACACAAAGCAAATTTGTCACCAGCTATCTTGGTTGATTCGCAACCTGGGTACCTACGTCAAGTGCAATAAAATTAGCATTGGGAAGTTTCCAAACCCACTTAGGCTTGCCATGTGTTATTCACTCATCTGCATGGTAGAAATTTTTTAAATTTATTTTTTTACCAACTCATCTGACTCATTGGTGGTCACTGTCTCAAAACTGTACAAATTACCAATAGTTGTTGCAGGTCAAAGCATCAATATCTTTCAAAGTCTCAAAGCTAACACTGGTCTGAGCAAACACTGTTTCACTGCTACCACAGCCAGTAGCATGGGCAGGAATAGAAAAATAATCCCCTAGCTTTTGGGCAGAAAACAGTTTTTCTTCTATGTTCAGTGTGTTGTTATTGTGGTCACCTAATCTCAAAATAGCCGTGTATGGAGGATCATCCCACAGCTATTTATATAAAGTTTTTATATAATGAGGGAAGTAAATCAATAAGCAAATTAATTAGTAAGTAGAGATCTACAAACCGGTAAATAAATATGTATGAGAACTTCTCAGAGAGAATATTTTTTATTTTGAACAAAAAAAAAAAAGAAAAAAGCCATATTTGTGGAACTGCGTGTTTGTGGCAAATCGCTTTGTAAGCTTCAATTGTTGTGCATCCATCAGTGAAATATAATATAAAAATCTCCATGTTGGTTACGGTGCAGTCACAAGCCAGATGTCTTCAAAGAACTCATAGAACAGTTAAAATGGCAGGGGTAGCTAATCTTTAGCCATGTTTAAGAATAATTAAACTGTGGAGCTTTCTCCTGACAAAAATCCTACCTTAAAGGTGAGGTCATATTGAATCATGCATTATCCTGTCTGAATTACTGGCAGTCAAGATTGGCATGATTGGTCTAGTCTAAATGACAGAGCACCTTGATGCCATAAGTATAAATGTCTAAATTAGCTAAGGAATGAGAGCGATTGAAATTTAACACTTTTATTGGTGAATACTAGCCTCTGCTCTAAACTTCATTCAGAAGTGGTCTATGAAGATTCATCAGTTTGGCCATGAGATATCCACCCCAGTGGCATAGACAGGAGAATTGGGCATGCTGAAATAATTTTGCCTTAGGCCCCTCATCTTACTGGAGTTTTTGTATGCACTTTCCACTCATCTGACAGGAGTTTTTGTATTCACTCTTCACCCGCCGTACTTCAGTTTTGGTAAGTACTCTCCGCTCATCTTACTGGAGTTTTTGTAAGTACCCTCCGCTCATCTTACTGGAGTTTTTGTAAGTACTCTCCACTCATGTTACTGGAGTTTTTGTAAGTACTCTCCACTCATCTAACTGGAGTTTTTGTATGCACTCTTCACCCACCGTACAGGAGGTTTTTTTAAGTATTCTCCGCTCATCAAACTGGAGTTTTTGTAAGTACCCTCCACTCATCTTACTGGAGTTGTTGAAAGTACTCTCCACTCATCTGACTGGAGTTTTTGTATTCACTCTTCACCCACCGTACTGGAGTTTTTGTCAGTACTCTCCGCTCATCTTACTGGAGTTTTTGTAAGCACTTTCCGCTCATCTAACTGGAGTTTTTGTATGCACTCTTCACCCACTGTACTGTAGTTTTTGTCAGTACTTTCCGCTCATCTTACTGGAGTTTTTGTATGCACTCTTCACCCACCGTACTGGAGTTTTTGTAAGTACTCTCCGCTCATCTTACTGGAGTTTTTGTTTGCACTCTCCAGTTCAGGCACCTTAGAATTGTGAGGACCTTTCACCCTTGCTGCTGTTTCAGGAGATTCAGCCATCTGTAGTTCATTAGAGTAGGATTGATTCACCTCTGCTTAGAGTTGAGTATTTTTCTTGTGAAGCCTTTCGATCTCACATCTCCCAATCTCTGTAATGAACAGAGTCTTTATTTTCACATTCGGACTGATGGCACATGAATACTAAATTTCACCGATACGATCACGCCCATTCTGATGTTCCCAGCTCAGCGCGAGTGACCAGTGCAGGTGAAGCACCCAATCTGAAAAACACTTCAGAGGTCTCCTTGTAAACGGCACTACAGCACTAATAACCTCCGCCGTGGCCCATCTAGAGCAGGTTTTGGGATTCACTGTGTGTGGCCCATTAGCCAGCCAAATCTCTCCTGAGCGCACTCTCGTTTACGAAGCCTCCCATTCTCCAGGTGTATAAAATTCACTAAAACTCAGGACAGCTGGAGGCAAGCTGTTTTTGTGCTATAAATGTCAGGTATTAAAACACGCAGTCAAACCCAGATGAAGGAGAGAAAAGCGGAGTGACAGAGGAGTTGAATTAACTCTGATGATGAACTGATATCTCTGGGGAAAAAAGTGAAAAGTACGATGGTACACTAATCCAATTAGAGCGATGGCCAATTAAAAAAAAAAGTACCCGGATGTGGCTTTTTCGCCGAAATTTCTTACAGTTCTGGAACTGCCATACATTCCGGGCGCAGCTTGCGTAGCGGCATGACAACAACAATTCCACTATACCGGAGAAACTGCAAACAATATAAATGCTAAAATCAAGCCAAGAAAAAAAAAAAAAAAGGATCAATAAAGAATTAATACAGCTTCTACGCTCGGTATTGTATGGCTGAGCATCCGTAACCATGCATGCTAATGCAACATTTCCCCCGCAGCTGCGCAAGACCTGAAGAGACTTGGCCACCAAACTATCCTATAAAGCATTGGAAATGGGGCTTGATTGCAACATTTGCGTTTTTTTTGTTATGTATTGGCGATCACTCAAATTGACAAAGAAGAATATGAATCCAAACAACTCCCCTAGGAGTCAGAAACTGATTTTAGTAAGACTGCAGTCACCCCTCCATTGTAGGCCGCTCACATCTGGAGTAGAGGCATGTGTAACTGAGCCTGAAGTGAGTTTGTATCTTGTGCAGACGCAGCATGTTCATTTATGAGCATCGATTACCATAGAAAGCTGTATATGCTGAGTGTGAGCTCATGGTATACGCTTGCAGATGTCGTGTGAGAGGGCCGAGGGCTCGTTGTAAACTCCTGGGGAACAGGGAGAGGAGGGAGATGTGTCACCCATGGGTCCATGCAGCGTGCTGAAGCGGGCAGGTGCTGTGGTAATGGTTGTTTTGTTGCCGCTGGCAAGCGCGCAGCGATGTGGTGTCAAATATAGCCTGTCCCCACGGTGGGCAAACCCCCACTGGTGATTTGATAGCTCTTAAAAAGGTGGTGACAAAGCTACTTTATTAACGAGCGTGGAAGAGAGATAGGTAGGAAGAAATGAGAGAAGGAAAAAAAAACAATTTCACTGACATAATATCAAAGTGACCATCTCCTGGCCAAGAAAAATACACAATTGAATCAACAGCAAAACACAGAATCAATGTGCTCCTTACAGCTGAGCCACAGAGGACACGCCCAGGTACTGACAGCTCATCGTGTTACAAATTCACACAGTAACATGTCAGCTGGCTGAAGACACAAACAGACGGTGGGGCGGCAGGTAAATTCACAAGGCAGAAATTGCTTCCTGCTTGTCCGTTACTGGACTATGTAACTGGAGGGAGGCTAGTTAAAATGCTAAACACTGAACAACATTCCCTCGACATCTCAGGCAGCGGCGCAAGCCGCTAGCCAAGAAAGCTTCTAGAAATAAGATTCTGGCGTCTACTGGGCTGTGTGGGCCGGTTCATCTGTCAGCGAGTCATGACAATACATTAGTCTTAATTAGCCTAAACTTAGAGACGCCTCTGTCCAGCGACTTGAGCAGCCTACATTTTTAACACTAATTTACACACTGTGGCATATTCTGGAGCAGTCAAGAGCCCTGTCGAAGCACGCCACAGCAGTGCTCAGACTTGGACTCGAACCAGAACCCTCTCTGATTGCCAGTAATTTGCCACTGTTATGTCAATTCCCTTGTTAAGTCTCCTAGGTGGTGGTTCGTCCAGTAATGCCTCCTTAGGAATGAACTGTTTACCTTACTGCCTCAAACTGAGGTACACAACAGACATGCCCAAACAGATATTCAACTTATGACTCTCTAATAGTATATTTACAGAGCTGCTTTGCCACACTGTAGCCCAGACAGGTAGGGCAGACAGATAGACAGTAGACAGGCTGACAAATACGAAGGAACTCAGTCATACAGACAGACAGATTTATATACTCCAGCGAGAAAGTTTAACACAAGGACTATGTTTTCAATAATTTTTATACCAAAACTGTAATACTGATTATACAACCAAGAGGTTTGCTCAGCCCAGAGGATGTACACGTAAATAAAGGGTATGCTAAGCATACTTGATTTAATCTTTATTTATACTTCAGATTTTCTGTAGTATAAAATGGTACATTTCAGGTATACTTCAGCATACTATTTTTTAACATGGGTGGAGAGGTCTGGTCATTCTGGTTCGCCATGCCAGCGGTTCACCGCGGCGAGCAGGAACAGGGAGAACGGACTCTACTGAACCCAACACCAGACAGACACAAACAAAAGCTCACAGTGTCATTTGAGGATGATGCAGGCAGTCGACTTGGGAAAGACAAACAGAAGGGGTGTTGGCTCAAATGTGGTGCCTTTCCTAAGATAAGGTAAATTCTTTTGAGAAAGCTTGGAAGAGAGCCACCTTATACCAGTTTTAACAACCCAGCAAATGTGAATATCATGTTTAGATCCTCTTTTCGTGATATTTTGTGTAATTGTTATATTTTTATGCATATTTTGATTGGTGAGGGAACATATTTCTCTTGTTTTCTCTATCTGGGATGGTTTTTGTTCAAGTTTTATTTATTTCAAGAAGTCATTTATGAACTGTACTCTTTTTTCTTATCTAGTCTCTGTCCACAAGGACCACTACAATGCACAAAACTGAATGATGACATCTATGGGGGCGATGTCGTCTTTGTGCAAATTAAAATACCCACCTACATTTTTTAAGTCCGAGACAGCCACAAGCCTCAGAAAATTTAACTCCTGATTGTTTTATGTTTCTCTCAGATGCTCTGCGCGTGGAATACCTGTGACTGTAGCATCTACATGACACAGTGCCTCACTATTCTGTTTTTATTGCTCAACAAAGCGACTGTCCAAAAAATCAACTCGTAGAGAGTCTTATAAAATTGTTTACCTGGGTCTGAGAGGCAAAGAAGTTAAGTTGACTTCCTGGAAGCACAAAGGTGCAATGGAAAGTTAACTATGGCACAGCTGAAAGAGAGCTGGGGATGTACAAAGGATAAAACCGAACATGCAGTTCACCAGGACTGAATACGACCAGCGGCGGCTCGTGAACTGGCAATAGGGGAAGCTCAAACAATCCCTTAAAATTAATAACTGGTCATGACCTGTTTTCAATCATTCATTTAAATTACCATAACAGACACTCCAAAAACTCTCTACATTATCAGATGTGGCCAGTTTTCATTTATAACGCATACTGATTACGACTCCAGACTTCTCACGCTTTTATTTACTCAGGGGTTGGGGTTTGGAAGCAATACATTTGTTTCATGATCGTTTAAATTAAATAAGATAATTTGAAACGTCTTTATGCAATTCCATTGCTTCAAACTCCTCCATGCTCAAGTACTTAAATTCCACGCGAAAATCTCTTTCATGCGCATTGATAGAATAATTGCTGTCTACAGCAGAGGAGCGTAAAAATGCCACTTAAACTCATGCCGAATGCGTGAGAGTTGACAGGTAAGCGTTGTTAATGAAAACTAGCCGCATCAGATAATGTTGAGTTTTCGGAGTTTCTGTTATTGTAGTTTAAATGGATGATTGAACTGAATCATGAACTTTAACAAAGTGTTTGAGCTTTTCCTGTTGCCAATTCACGAGCCGCCACTGAATACGACAGCAGTATAATGTAGGAGTTTGTAACCTCTGAAGCCTCACTGTCCAGGCTTCACCCTCCCAGGTAAAGCACATAGTCTCTAGCGAAGCCTTGCCAAGGGAAAAGTTTTAGGACAAAACTTAGCAAACTACATTTTTAAAAATGAACTAAGGTAAACCTATAGCTCCTTGCTGGTAAAAGTATGGACACACTAACCACAAAAAATACAGCACCCTTCAGAATTACTGTACTGGCACCCTTTTGTAAAAATGAGCAAAACAAGATGTGAAAAAAATGCCTTGATTGTTTATCTTCATGATCTTTCATTCAAAATATAAATCTAAATTATGAGGTATCGTAAGTGAAATAACATTACATTCTTATCATGAAACAAATACCTTACTGAAAAATGAATGTGTATGTCATAATTACTGGCAACCTTTCATTTAATATTTTGTGCTGTCACCCTTTGTCGAGATAATGGCTCAGAGTCCTCTCCTGTAATGTGTGAGGACGTTGGTGAACACATAGCACATGATTGGCGACCAATCCTCTATACAATACCTCTCCAGATCCTTAAGAGTCCAAGGTCAACACTTGTGGACTCGCCTCTTCAGTTCATCCCACAGGTTTTCTATGGGGTTGAGGTCTGAAGACTGCAATGACCAAGGCAAAACTGTTACTCTGCAATCACTGAAACATTTTGAGTAGATTTTGAGGTGAACTTCAGAGCATTTACCTGCTGGATGATCTAACCAAGGCCCATTTTAAACTTCCCTGCTGAGGCCATCAGGCTCTCATTCGATATCTGCTGGTGCTTGATGAAGTCCATGACACCATGTAGCCTGACAAAGGGTGCATCTCAAAGCCTAGGCTGCTTCCTTTGGAAGGCAGCATTTTTAGGGGTCGTCGCGTAGTTCCATCCACCGAACTGACGTAACATCATTTTATCACTGTTGAACAGCTTTAGCGAACGCGACTCGTTACTGGTTTCCCTAACCTTAACCTTAATTCTAACCGCTAATCCTAAACCTAGCCCAAACCTAACCCTTAATTCAACCTTTTCCCTTACCCTAATTGTTACGATCCGAAGAGTTGGGGAAATGTTTCAGACGTGTTTGGCAGATGGAAGTCAGTGTCGACTCCTAAAAACTCAGCCTTCTAAGGATGCAGCCTTGGCTTTGAGATGCACCCAAGATGTGCATCCAGGGCCTCGGAAGAAACACAGAGTCACATCATCAAAGACCCTCCATCTTACTTCACAGTGGGCATCAGGCGCTTTTCAGTATGACCGTCTTTCTATTAACGCGTAACCCATGTTTGATGTTTGTTGCCGAAAAGCTCAGTCCCATTAGAAGTCTTAGTAACATTTGGCAGACTGTATATGCTTTTGTTCATTGTTGATTGACAGCAGTAGCTTTTTTTCTGCCAACCCTCCCAAACAACTTGTGATGTGTGTGGCATTTGATGATAGTTTTGGAGACTTTCTGATCCAAGAACTTAACTAACCTCCACTATTCTCTAACTGTAATCCTTGGAGGTTCTTTGGCCAGTCAATGTACACACACATCCCAACCAATGATTGTGCTTATAAGCTGTAATGTCCTGGTGCCCAAAGGTGTTAAAAAGGGCACCAGGGGAGTGGTGAGAACGAGGAACCAAACGCAGGGACGTGGGTGTTTATTCAAAAATAAAGAAAGGTGAAGTAACAGAACTCCAGGGACACCTGAAAAGGGGGGCCACAAGCCAGAAGGGTGTTACATATTAAGGCTCCCTGCCAGTGAGGGGGAGAACTACGGCTTAAATAAACAGGGAGATTATAATTAACTAAAGAGAAACAGGTGAGATAATTAGCTGAACAAGCAGAGGGAGTAATGGAATAATTGGGTGCGGGCAGGTAGCCAAAACTCTGAATGCCCAGGGGGAGGGGCTTGACATAAGCGTAAACAGTAATGAGAGTTACCGTGAGTGTTTTTCATAACATTTATTGGGGAATAGATTGATATATCGAGGGTTTGGACCACAATGGTTTTATGTCCAAATTTTGTGGTTTAGAGATTTTTACCGCCTGTTGCAGCTTTCTATCAGCTAATCCTTGGAGCAAAATAACTATGTGTCCATCTGCACTCATTTTTAATCAGAATTCACATTTCCATTTTGTGGTATGTCCAAAAAAAATCTACTTAAATGAATTAAACATGGAAACTTCGATGAATAAACATGAATTTCAATACAGAATTGGCTTTCATTGCAAACAAGCTTACCTTCAACCAATCATCATTGTGTTATGTCACATCATGTGCTAGAATTGTTAGGGCACTGAGGGGACACATCCATTTTTGGAAATTTTGACCATGATGTTGCAGTTACACTCCGATGAAAACTTTGTGTGCAATAAACTTCTGAACCCTGCAGCAAAGGAGTGACTGGTAAAAAAAAAAAGTGATATAAAATATGTATATATAAAATGATTTAATAGAACACTCGGAAACCTAAAAATCATTTTTTTCAAAACCCCTGAAATGGACATATAACTATTGTGCTCCAAACCCTCGATATAAAAAGCACCATCAGTAATCAGCTTGATCTGGGAAATCACAATGTAGGGTTAAAAAGTGCTGCATTAGAGATGCAAGCACATGACTGGTTAATTGCAAGGAGTTGATGAGTGCTTCGTTAGCTATGAACATATTTAATGATGCAGTCGCAATTTGTTAAGTACAAGGAAATGGATGCGGAGGCCAACCGGTGACCAGCGACAGCAGTAACTTAGTATTCTGACAAAACTTCCTCAGCACATTTCAGAAATCTGTGCCGCTCGTGTCTAATGACTCAAGAATTTGTCCACAAGAATTTGTTCATTTGAATATGAGGAAAAGTGCTATTTTAAGATGTCTATCTGATGTATCTTCTGTATTTGGTAAAAAAAGATTTGAATACAATAAATTGATAAAAGTAATCAATAACAAGAAAGGGCAAAATTAAACTTCATCTTCATCTGAAATCCACCTTAGTGAAAAAATAAACAGATTCAGTCTTAATGACTCAGAGAGACAAAGAAAATGAATTCCTCTTTTTACGAGCTCCTCCTTTCACCAGGAACACGAAAGAACGCCCTCTTAGTTAACCAGTGAAACCCAACAAAAAATAGCAGTAAAAATATTACTGAACTGTGCTGAACTGCACTGTCTGCATGAAACGGAATTTTACAGCGTGAGAAGCACAACAGCAGCCAAGAATCAGTTAAGAATCAGAGAAGTTTCTGCCATTACATTAAAAAGAAAACCTCTTTTTTATCTAATGACACCCCAGTCCAAAGGCAGCTATTTTACTATATAAATTGCCTCATATTGCCAAGTGCCACATATTGTCTATTCATCCCTGACATTAATATTTACAGATAGTTTCCTTGAATCTCTACCCTGCATGTGTACATCACAGCTGAACAATATATTTTTTGACCACAGTTGCCCTTGGTTAAATGTCCACCCCTGAGACGGGGGGGGGGGGGGGGTGTACTCTAGAACTAATAAAAAGCATTTTCCTTTCGTTCACCTTCCGCAGTTTCCTTAATAAAATTACTACCTCAGTCACTGTTGCTCACAAATCATTCCAAAATGTCGAAGTTTCCATCATTGAAATCACTGCCAATCATCTTGCAGTGACCACCCCTCTTTCCATGTGACTGATATTGTGCTCTCCACCAGATGTAATCATGCACAACTGTGAGTACGCAGGATGTCACTGGCTCAGTTGTGTCAAAAACCACAGCTAAGCACCTGTTTTCAGTATTTTTTATGTCCTGCATTATGAAATTGCTTCCTTCTCCTACCAATTATCAGTCATCAAGTAACCTGAATCAGGTTTGAAGGCCAGGGCCTGACCCTTTGTGCTTTCATGATCATGCACAGCACTACATAAAACAACATGACTTAAAAACAAAAGTTTGCTTTTTTAATAATCTGCAATATTTCTGCTGTGTTGTCTCTTTACATTTGTATTTTTAGTATTGCCGTTAAAGTGGAATAATCAAAATAATGTACTTCTTATAATGCGCACTCACTCGAGTGAATTCACAAGAGTGTTTTTCATTACGTCATACTGCCAGGGAGGGACGTGAGCCGACAAATGAAAGGTCTGGGGTTTATGACTCACCTTTTCCTTCAGAACATGAGAAAGAACTGGACAAACGGAGGAAGACAAGCTGGTTGTCCTTTTCGTCCAATACAGAACATCCCGAGAGCTAATGATGCATCGTAGCCTAGTCATAGCTCACAAAATGGAGAACTCATCCTTGTCCGGTCTGTAATTAGACCCTGCGTGTCACTGTGGGTGGATATTTATAAATCTGACTTTCAATGTACACCCACAGAGACACTGCTCGATCCATTCACTTCCGGCCTACTTTTTCGCTCTACGTCAGAAACATTTCCCCAACATTTTCGGATCGTAACAAGTGAAGCGCACATCCCTTCCTAGCTAAGACAGATAGACTCAGCCGTGAGTACACGCCGGTAGATGCCTTCCAATGCGGAGATATGAGCAAAAAAAACTTCCTCCGAAGCGACGCAATTCAAACACTTGTCGCCATCTTCTAATTCCGACATGCAACGGTACGCCAGGGAATTCCCATTAGAAGATATGGCTACAAGTGTTTGAACCGCGTCGCTTCGGAGGAATTTTTTTGCTCATATCTCTGAAGGGAACGATTAGTTACGACCCGAAGAGCTGGAGAAATGTTACAGACATAGAGCGAAAAGGTATGCCTGAAGTGAATGGATTGTGCAGTGTCTCTGTGGATGTATATTGGAAGTCAGATTTATAAATATCCACCCACAGTGACACGCAGGGTTTATCTGTAATAGCCGCAGTAGCATGTCAGAGGTTTCAGTAAGGTGAAACAATGTGCCCGCTCACTCTTCTTTCCTTTTAGCGACAAATCGTCTCTTAACAGAGCCATTCAAGTCTGTGTTAGGTGGGAATTACAAGTGTATAGTCGGTGCAAGTGTCAATTTACATAGCCTACCATAAACGGTGCTATGTATATTCTACATTCTTACTTTATAAATTTTTTAAATTATTTTTTCACTTGAATTTATTTCAAACTCGTTTTGACACGGAAAACAACACAATTGCATTCAGACTGAAACATTTCAAACGTTCATTCGACTCCGTCTGCCATGTTAAAGATGGGCGCAAAACTGATAATTTTATGGAAGTGGGCTTCTCACTGGGGCTACTGTATTGAGGACCAGGAAGGTTGCTCATTTTAATAACTGGGAAAATAAACGTCGCAATTCAGTCTGCCGGCATAATTTTGAAAAAATAAAAAAACTATAACAAAGTTGAACGTAAATCCCGGTGAAACTCGCCTGACTCGGAGTTGCACCGAATGTAACAGTGGTGCTCACACCAACCCCCCGCCTTTGCACAAGAGACCACAATTAGGTGCGTCATTACAGAAGTGCGTCAACAGGTCAGCTTATGCGCATATATTCCAATTCTTGAACCATTTGTGTCATCATACACACTCACTCCGAATCTTTTTATTTAACGCAGTGTGGAGTAGTGGTGAGCCAGAATTGTGCATATTCAGTAGTTTTAAAGAAAATACCTCCGCAAAAATACCTCCTCAATCTACTATGCCACTATTAGCATTGCACTGCAGCTTTAAGTGATCACCAAATGCACTTTACCGCAAACAGACGAGCTCTTGCGTTCTTTCAAAAGTAGATTGTTCTTCAGTTTTTTTTACATTTCTTGCTTCAGTTTTCAACAGTAGAAATGCTTTTTTTTATTTGATAAAAAAGAATGAATAATAGCCTAGTTCTGGAGAATGTTGTTCGGCATTGTTATAATTTTAATTATGATTATTATTCATCATGTATTTGACAGTGTCAAAATGGCTCTTTGTTTATCCTGGCTCCAAGCTTTGGCCCTATTGGTCCATGTAAATGTGCGTCGTTGTTGTATCCGAAGATCCTGCTCTTGGCTGAAATGACCCTACGGACAAAACACAAATGGTTGTGATAATAGCGTTGCAGAAATTAGCATCTCAGGTGGGCAAGCTTGTGTCCCGGAGGTGGTTCCATCATTAGCACTGAGGTGGGATAAACACAGCCATCTGCCTATAGAGAGGCTATACTCCTGGGTCGAGGGTGAGTATTCCTTGATGTCATTTTTTCTGACTGCCATAAGTCTGATCAGAAAAAAAAGTTTATTTATGGAATAACAAGATGGCATGTATCAGTGAGCATTGATGTCATGGATGGGTTGGGGAGGGGGGCTGAATGAAAATTCTGGTTCTGGAGAATGACTGAGTCATTTTATTACACTCCATTCAGTCACCAGCACCAGTTTTGCAGTGAAAATGGAAATTCCCACCTACTCAAGTTCGCAGCTCACACTGATATGGGGAACAGGAAAGGTAGTTATGTTGATGACAAAGCATATTTTAGATGCTAAATTGAGCGGTTAAATGGTCTGCATTGTTGCAGAAGTGGCCGGGATTCTATATGCACTCGCTAAATATAGTTATAAGCGTAAATGAGCGATGGTTAAATTATTTTGAAAATCCAGTCCCCTAACCGTTCTGATTTAGAAATTGAATTGACTTCCGCTGATTGATCAAAAAGAGTTACCAGTACTGTTCATGCTGAAACACACTCCGCAATTAAAGGTTGCTGCGACAGGGCAGTGATAATTGGTGTTCCAAATCCGACCTAATGTTGTTTCTGAGATGGGATTATTACGACTGCAATTCTCTTGAATCAACAAATAAAGCAAGTTTTGTTCCTCCCTCATGAGCTCAGTTCCGTAAGACCAGCACAACTGGAAACACACTGGCAGATGACTCATACTATAACTCACAGGCTTGGTAATTTAAAAAGCTAATAAAAAACGAGATTAATGGTAATTAACAGTTGGTACTCATTCTTTCTCCAAGGCTTTTTGTAATTGGTGATCAAGCATGATTATTTATATGCTGTTTGATCAGATCTGCAATTACATTAATTTAATGCTACCATTTTAGAATGACAGTGAATTGATCCAATGTACATTTGTTTTGTTGAAATACTTTTAGCTATTTTACTTTGTTGTTTATAATTTTAGTGAGAAGCTATGCAAAACAGGTACTGTATATAAACAACAGAATAATTGTTATAGTTTAATTTTCACCTGTATTGAAACCAAAATGGTCTTTTAATGGTCCTTCAGGTGTCAGAACGTGAATTCACACAAAAAATGGTCAAAAATCTGTTGAAATATATCACTCCCGTGCAATAACAGAAGCAGACCTTGCTTTCAACTGACTCTAGCATACAAACATTTCATAAAATTATACATGACTTTTATAGATTCGAAATAAACTGAATTAAACACTGACCAGTCCCATAACTGTCCACTTTAAATAGGTTTTAAAGTTTTTGCTGTCGGTGAAGAAATTCGAAAACTCTCTTAATTTCATGACTGCATGACTGTGCCTTTATTCTATTTGTTTTTTTCTGCTACTGGCTGCGGACCTTTGAGACTGTAGGATTATCCCCGTGGGGTAGAGCACTGGGAATTTTCTCCTTAAGAACAGTCTAACGAGAGATGATCTATTACCAGGAGGCCTTGGTGCTTTAGTCAACCTGTTCTATCCTGTGACACGTTTTATATAAATTCACAAACAAGACGGTGCAGTGGAAATAGGTTCAAAGCAGGGTAGCTGTACCACTGTTTTTCTGGTCACTGAATATACATGAAGCAGCTCCACTCAAAGCGTAATCAGGCGGATCTTCTGTCTCTTCATGATTAGGAATTAGTGTGACAATTATACAAGTATTGACTTCAGTTGAGCTGAATCCAATGATTTAGCCACCACGGACAAGCCTTGATGAATATCACTTGTCCAAGGTGGATAAATCGCTGGATTCACCGAAGGTAATAACTGTTTTATTATATGACTGTACTTGAAAATATAAAACAAGAGAAGGGAGACAAATGTAAGGTAAAGATCCTCACAGGGAAGAAGCCAAGTAAAATACGGACACTGTCAGGAGCTCCTGCGGGGAAGGCAAATCTATCTTTAGCTCCAGGTTGTCGAATTGTTATGTTCACCTCTCACGCACTTTGCCGCAGTGAATATCACTGTGCACATCGACTGGCGGGGCTCAACACAACCAATCAGGAGAGAGCAAATCCTTGGGTCATATAATAATTCACTATACACACAAGAGCAGTACCTGTACCTACCCACAGTTCAAGAACATAATAATCCATGCATGACAGCCCTGAAAAACAATATATTTTTTCAGTAGTTTATCCGATGAGTTACCAGTGAATGAGATATTCTTTAATTCTCTTACTGGGGCTGTGCGGAGGACGGCACTCAGACACCGATAAAGAATAGAAATGAAAAGGCGCAGGAGGACTCCAGCTGTGATGAGGTCCGGTAGACTGAGCGATATTTTCCCATCTCAGGTTTGGCATGAGTTGGCCGGGCTGATGTCACTTCTTAGTACGTGGTACAGATTGATGATCTTCAGCCGACGTGGAAGAATCTCTCTCACAGCGGGGGGTGTATAAATGCTGTGTAAGTTATGTTACTGAGGCACACGACTCCTAACTACGAAGCTTTCCTCTAGTCTCAGTCGCTAGGCATAAAAGCAATCAAGAATTCAATTAATTTTTACACAATTTTTGAGATGGTAAGCTGAATTCCAGTTGCATCAATGACTCACGAGCCAGTTGACTTTGTCATGAAGGACGTATAACTCGGGACAGGCACGTTCCCTCCCACATTTATTGGAAAGTGTGCTCACTTGATATTCCAAAGAATGAATAGTGAAGACACATTTTATTCCCATGCAGGATAATAAGATCTGTCGTGCGGGAGAACATGAGGGAAGTGGACAGACATTAATGCTCCTGACTGTTGTCACAGGTTCTCAGCGAGTCAGAGACCCACCGTCTGATATCTCAACAGGAGAAGCATTTGCAGTTCCAGGGTACTGAGAGCACTATTTTCAAAGTAACGAACCCTGCAAGCCCGCGTGGTTTGCTCAGAACAAGACCTGGCCTGTAGATGCTACTGTACCCAGCACAGGTGTCCTAAGGCAGCCTCAGAACCCCCCCAGCCCCCTCCCCTCAGCCCCTCCAACCCGAAGATTATGTGAGGCCGTTTGGAAAACTCTGCCCAGGGCTCCAATGTCCCTACTGTGTTCCACCTCATCAAATCCTGCGGTCGTTACCGGAAAACAACAATGTTATAAACCCATAAGGGCCAGAAAAGCTCCTTATCAGAAGTAATAGTCAGAGTTAAATTCCGAGTGGTCTTTAGATCAGAGCCTGGGATAGCCCGCAGGTTGGCTTGTGAATTGGCTGCAAAAGAGTAAAAAAACCAGCTGTGGCATTGCTTGGAATGGAATATTAAATCGAAACTGCTCAATATCTACTTTTTTCCCCACAAACTCTGTAAACGGAGTAAACTATTGGTAAGACGTCTTCAAAGTGTGTGACTATTTCAAAACAAGTAACTTCTGTTTCTAATACCAACAATTTACAAGTTAAACAAGACCAGGCAGGCCTAGGTTGGGCAGACTTCAGAGGCCTGCTGAAGCGGTCGCAGAATAAATATGCAAAACGAAGGCTATGAGTTAATAAACTCTGTTGTTCTACCTTCAGTGTGACACAGGCATACTCAGGGTAGTCTGGATTGGACCTGCCAAAAAACTGAAATTAGACATAAATTTCAGGCCAAAATGCTGTAGTGCGAAAGACTGCTTCAACCACGTCACACATTGACTCTCCTAGGGCTTGTGGAAAATCATTTTGCCAAATGGAAGTTCAGTTCTTGGGTTGCACTTCTACAGTGTTGCACAGCTTGGAGCCAGACTCTTGGAGCCTAGTCGTGCAGTAGGCGTGTCAGTGCAGTGACATAATCTCCTTTGGTTTTGTCCATGAAACATTTCCAAATTGTCCAAATAGTACCATAAAATGGCACATGGGGAGAGTATCAGGGGAGGAAAAAATGCCGCATGATCGCGAATTTGCTCAGGAGAAAACGGTTCCCACATTATTTAAAGTTTCTATTGGCTTGAATGAAGAACTGGGTATTTTGACTCAGCACTGTAGGGCAAGCGCTTGACTGATATTTGTCTCATGACATAGGATTCATAATATTCCACGGAAATCACATTAAAAGCAGCAGTTCCTATAAAATTAAGGCTTACGTCTTACCATTGTTGGTTGCTAGGAACTAAACAAAGTACAAATACTGTGATGGGGCAGGATGGGTTATGTATCTGGAGATGAAAGTTTAATTTTGTGTACATATTTTATTTCACAATTCATGTCATCTAACTAGAATAGGTCTTTATTTAAACAGGAATAAATTGAACTCCATTTTTCACTCCTCTAGAAATTAAGGATTTACAGTAGAGCTGGGGTTGCCAAACCTGCTGCTGGAGAGCCAAAGGCATTGCTGTAACACCAAATATCAGCACACTTAGAGCCTCTAGGGCCAGGCTCCACCACCAACTTTATGTTTGTGATGTGTTAAATCTGGTTCTGTGTATGTGTGCAAGATGTCAGATAGAATTCTTTAGGGTGCTGACATTCTGCATGCACTTCTGCATTCCAATTACAGCGATCGCCTATAAAATAAATAAATAAATAAATAACAGATGGGGCTTTTTCGCCAAAATTTCTTGTATTTCCGGGAATGCTACACTTCCTGTGCGCAGGGCATGGCAGCAATGCCGCTATACTTGAGAAGCTGCAATCAATATTAATGCTAAAATAAATCCAAGAAAAAGTACTGTATATATGCAGAATTAATACGGCTTCGACGCACAGTATCGCGCCGCCAAATATCCGTAACCATGCATGCTAACGCAACTTTTCCCCCTGCAGCTACGTGAGAGCGGAAGCGACCGGGCCACCAAACTATCCCAGAAAGCATTGGAACTGGGGTTTGATTGCAACATTCAGGTACTTTTTTGTATTGGCGACAGCTCGAATTAAAGACGTTAATTCCACGAGCGCATAGCTACAACAATCCACATGTTACCCATATGGAAAAGCAATAGTAAAAACTTATAAGAAGTTTCCATCACCTATAGTTGTAAATCTTTATGTTTTATATGTATTGTGCATCTTATAAGGCTTATAAGTCTCATACTATGATAAACTCTTGACCACTTTTGCATTCTTTTCATACAGGATAATAAAAAGAATTAAGTATGAATCAAGTAAAAATTATGTATGTGGTCTATAAGGAAATTGAATGGAAAATTATGTTTTCAATACGTTTCATATAATCTTTGTAGTTTTTCACTATATGTCTGTTTTAAAGACAAAAAGATACCATATATATATATCTATATATATAGGTATATAGATATATAGGTTTTCTGCATGTAAATAGTATATAATTTGTAGGGAAATGATGCTTTCTTTATATATTTCATATAAGTTTATTATATGTCATCTAATTAAAATGACTAAATCAGTATGAAAAACATATATGAATATGTACCATTACATACAAGTTTTTTGTATGCTATGGGATGTGATGTCATCATAAACTATGTTTTCTTTATGTTTTTAGCTGCGACCAAGCAGCTTTATGAACGGTTCTGTCTGTCTGTCTGTCTGTCCGTTTGTCCGTCTGTGCCACCTTTTTGACTATGTTCCTGTCGTCATATCATCATGAAATTTTCAGGAGTTATTGACCTTCACCAAAGTGATGTCTATGCACAAGGTCGAGGTCAAAGGTCAAGTTCACAGAGGTCACGGCCTTGTTTGCGGGTTTTCGCGCTGTAACTCCGATTAGAATTTTGGAAATAGCTTCTAGGCATAGAGGAGGTGTTCCCTATTGTTTTTCAAGGTCATCCGTCAAATCCCAAGGTCACAAAGGCAAAAAAAGTGTCAATTTTGCCCGATTTGACGGTTTTCGCACCGTTACTCAAGTTTAATTCAATGAATGGCTATGAAATCTTACAGCAAGCTTCTTTGTATTGAGGAGGGGTTCCCTATTGATTTTTAAGGTCATCTGTCGAATCCCAAGGTCACACCGGTCAAAAAAGTGTCGATTTTGCCCCGATTTCACAGTTTTCACACCGTAACACCACTTTAACTTGATGGATGGCTATTGTATCTTAAAACAAGCTTCTTGGTACAGAGGAAGGGTCCCCTATTGATTTTCAAGGTCATTTGCCAATTTCAAGATCACACTTGTACAAGAAACCACCAGTCATGGACACTAGGCCCACGTGACGGGTGCTAGGCGAAGTCGCAGCTATTAGATCCTTCTGATCTATTTGTTCTATAAGAATTCTTATATTTTAGCCAATGAAATTTACTATAGCAATACATAAAATACATACTTTTTATGTATGAATGTATACAATTTCATACAAGTGTATTTAGTAAAAAAACATATGAATCACATACTGAAGTGACAGGAATTAATTTGACCCTATACTGACTGCAACTGGATCAAACTGAGTTAAAACTAGCATGGCACAGACTGCCTGGTCAGCATTAATTTCTACCATTACAATTTCATTCCAGTTACATAAATGCAATCTGTAAATGCAGTTTTTCAATATCTGTAATACTGAAAATATGGCTATTAGACAAACCTTTTAATTTAACAGACTTTATTAACAGCGAACGATTGTTACAGTGAAATAATGCTAATATTCAGTCACAGTATGTAAATTTCTCAGATTTTTCAACTCTATTTCTTTACAGTTAACAAAACTGAGTTTTTACTGGTACCTCTACTGTGGAAATTCTACTATTCTACTACTGTATGAACATGGGCAAAAGCGGGGCCAAGACCCGTTCACTTATAACGATTTCCCCATAATGAGTAAAGCCAATCAGTGTGACATCATAACATTAAAAGAATTTAGAAGTACTTCCAGGTGGATAATGTTGATTGAGTTGCAGCAGCACAACTGTATTTTCTGTGTTATTTATCCAAAGTTAAGGGGTTAGGTTTTCAAGCTCTTGTGATTATTATATGTCAAAACCCATTTTTTTTAATTCATCTTGTGCTTTTCCATGTAATTTTATTGTTAAATGATGTTTTTTTATTTGTATGTCTTATATATGTGGGACACATAAGTCTTGTAAGTGTTTTCTATGATACTTGTAAGATTTTAGTTTCACTGATGGTTGTCCAACTCATATAAGTTTGACATTACACACATCTACTAAGGATATTGTATGTGGAATTACTACCAAATATTATTCTTATAAGTTCCCAAATCATACAAGTTTCATATTATATAATTTTATGAAGGATTTTATATCTGGTTTGACAGTCTTATGTGTAACTTACAAGTTTCAGATAAAAGAGATAAAAACTTTATAAAATTTATCTATATCTTTTCCATATGGGTAATGCGAGCCAAACCGAGCAAATGTTCATCACACATCTGTATGAGAGCAAGCAAACTCCACTCTGCTAGCCTATGTAATGCAAGCCAGAGTTTGTGCAGAAAAATAGTCTTCAGTGACCTCTCCCATGAAATCCCGGAGCTGTACACTTTTGTCATTCCCCTGCAGTGAATGAATGTGCCACCGTTTTCTCTCTTTAGGTTGTGGCTGCTCGAATGCATTTGCACGCCTTCTTACCATGTGCATTTCATTGAGGAAAAGCATTCAGTTAGTCAGTATAAGGGACTTAGGCGCATACAGAGCGATATGGCTCTGGGACCATATGACTGGATTTGTGGAGTCTGGAAAAAACCACGGCGGGGTACGAGTGCACGTTTTATTTAAAATGTATAATGCCTTGCTACGCATACATGCACATGGCAACAGCATTCATGCTTTTGCATCAGTTTTCCCGGGCAAATTCCCATGGCAACCACAGAGTCACTGATTGCGTACACGTGCTGAGCCTGTTCGTCATCTGGTGTCACCGCTGCAGTACAATGGCAGGAGCGAGTGATGTCAGTGAGATGTCCTGTCCTTCCCGTGAGACACTGCTATTTTATTCATATTAAGTCAATTGAATGTCTGCTGGGATGGTGGTTGCGTGAATCATTCGCAAACAGTGCAATGAGCTGGCGGATGACAGATGGACATTAGGCATGAGCACAGAGCGCTGAGCATAAGACGTACAACGTTGTTTGGAAATTGAATTGGATAAGCAATGACTACATAAAGCACAAACACGGGAGAAACGCGTGTTTTGCAAATTGTATGCGCTGTATGACAACGCCTCACCGTGAAAACATTACTCGCAATGTTGGAAAGGCAGCGCAACTACCGCAAATAGTAAAAATGCATTAGCTTCGTGCGACATTTGGAGGGGGGTCAAAAATGTGGCAGGAAAAAAGCAAACGTGATCCCAAACACAGAACACTGCAATTACTGTCTCTGACAGGCAGCCCACAAACAAACACTCTGCTCCGTTCCCAGGCCGGGTGACGACGGACAAGCAGGCGCCCAATTTAAATTAAGATTCCCCAGCTGTTTGTATGCGCTGAGGGACAGGCTCGAGTTCGTCATTTCTTGCCTTAACGTGTGGTAAATGGCCAGTCTCTGAGAGGTCTCAGCCCTTCTTAGGTGTACAACTGAGTCACAAACTCAGTCAGCGGCAGCTGCTCAGCATGAGAAACATCGTCAGTGCCCAAAGTCACATGACCCTGACCCCGTCAGACTGGCTTTATGGCCCAGCGAAGCCTGACTCTGACCGATCAATTCTTTGCATTGTTTAAATGGCACACCCACATCTTTCTGACCTTTCACCCCAAAACAATGTTGGAAATGCATCACTTTAGCAACCTTTTTTTCCTGAGAGAAACTAGAGATTTCAGTGTTATAAATATACCAGGTGGACCCTTTACACAGCAGAATTTGAATTATACCTTCATTTCAGGTCCTTTAGAAGCGCAGGGACTTGTCTTTTGTCACAACAAGCTTCCAGGCCAATGTCAAAACTTACCTGATCTGTGTTCATAAGACTGAAAATCAAGTGCTCACGATTGTGTAAACATTAAAAATAAGCAAACCCGGCAGCTCTATAGGGCCATGGCCGAGGGCCACGGGAGGTTTTCTAGATTAGCATTAGCCAGATAACAGCACAGTGTAAACCTGGAACAACCCATGTTCAAGACCTGGTTGGGGGCCTGGCACGTTTTACTCAGAGCTGTTATCTGGTTTCCTCAGTTAGCCAGATAAATATACCGAAGAACTTTGCCTCTGCATATATTATTCACAGCGTGATTTCTGACCCAGTCATAGTTTAAGAACGAAATAAATTGATTTAACCAAAAAGTTGGTTTAATTGCGCATTCAGTAACAAGTGTTAGTCAAACAAGATCAATTATTCCATCATTTTCAAAGTACCGAAGAGCACTATCATTGGGTCAGAAATCACACCATAAATAATATATGCAGAACTGAAGTCCTTTGGTGTAATACAGGCCCCAGGAGTTTTGTGTTTAAGTTGCAACGCACAGCACTGAAGTGTTGAGACCGTGGAATGGAAGGCCAGTTAGTAGCCTGCAGAAAGATGAGACTGCTGTTCTGTGCTGGCCTGCAGCCACGGCAATCCCGAGCTCGGTCAGCCTCAAAAGAAGCTCGTTCGCTCACAGCTGAGAGATTCTGTTACAGCACTCCACTCAGACGCAGGCCTCCAGCCCATCCTGAGAAACCCTACACCCATCCCACCCAGGCAGTTATCTCTGAGGAGGGAGAGGTGGATGCTGCGAACCTGTGAGGTAAATGAGTTTAATGTCTAATTTATATGTGTGTCCGTGTGTGCTTGCTTATGTCAGCTCATGCACAATAATTGAAGGGCTCAGCGCAATAATGTTATTGTTAATAATATTATTATTAATAATAATATAATGTTAATGTGCCAATTTTACAGGAATGAAGATTTGGATGGTTTTCAATATTGCTTTACTTTAATTATGCAACGACAACACGTACTTTACAATGTTACCCTGGGGAGCGTTTCGCGAAATCACAGATGCTAGCTTACGTAGTTGAGCCCGTTGACTAAAAATGGACAAGCTATGCAAGTTGCTAACTTAGTTAGCGACTGCGCTTTTGGGAAACGCACCCTTGACCTGTACACAACGTTGGTACATGTTGAACGTATATTCTGCGTAATACCATAAAACATGAGATTGGTATTTATCAAGTTATTGCCCTGAACCCTTGAATTGGCGCAAGTGTTTTTTTGAACGTATGCCTTTGTACAGCAGCATGTAGGTGTGCATAGTGGGCATGAGCCGCACAAATGCTTTTGTGATCAAGTTTGGTTTTAAATTTCCCACTCAGGACACAGAAGTGCCTCACGTCTCCTGGACCGCAGCACGTTAGCTGACTGTTAAATGAAATGGGCCTGATCAGTATTAATCATCTGTGCTGATTCAGTCAATCCGTGGACAGATCTGGCAATACCCGATCACCGAGCGGAACAAAGGCTTCCTGTGGGGAAAGATTTGTCTCATAATTATTATACTAATAGGACCCAACTTGTGTATTGAAGACGTTTACTTGTTAAGTGACATTTTAATGATTCTGCAATTATTTTTTTTACAGCATTTACAACTGGATACTCAGCTGCTCCATATAGCCGGGCATGTTTTATCCCCTAATAATTTGATTTAAAAATGAACACATAAAAGGTCAACAGTTGATTTCAGGAGTTACATTTTCAACTGGAATCTGTAGCTATTAACTCTCAATCTGAAATCAAAAAAGCAGCCAGTGCCAGTAAAGCAAAGCATTATTGGGCGGAAAAATCGAAACAAACCCGCCCGAGGAAAAGAGAAACCAGCAGGTGTGGCCAAATTAACTTTTTGGTATATCTTATATCCTCACGGATATCATTGTATATCAGCGCCAAATATATTTTCAAGGAATGAAAAATGTAGTTATCCTGAGCTGTTGAAAACCTATCATGTGTCAACTTGTTTAAAAGAGCTCCCCTGTGGGAGCTCTTTTAAACAAGTTGCCACGTGATAGGTTTTCAACAGCATCTGACTTTGATATCTTACATCATTGGGCAACTATAGTTGCCTATGGCACTGAAAGGCTTAAACAGAAAAAATGCATTGGTGAGTTCAGGAATACAAAAAGGCTGGGAGGACCACAGAAAACAACTGTTGTGAATGACAGAAGAATTCTTTCCCCGGTTAAGAAAAACCGCTTCACAACAATTGGCCAGATTAAGAACATTCTGTGGAAGGTCTACATGTCTGAGCACATACCACCTCATCTGTGAGGAGTGGTTATTGAAAAAAGCCAGAAGATGATGTCTTATCTCTATAGGGCTATATTAGATGCTTCGATTTGGCCAAATGAATCAGAAGTGAGTGGAAAATGCTTTACAGTGATGGACAGTGACTTGGGAGCAGACTACAAAAGCAACCCTAGATTTTTTTATGGCAAAGAAGTGGAACGTTCTACCATTCACAAGTCAGTCATATGACCTGAATTCAACTGAGCATGAATTTCACAAGCTGAAGGCAAAACACCCCAACAACAAGGCAGGAACTGAAGACAGCTGCAGTGACGGCCTGGCAGAGAAAAAGCCAGTGTCTCGTGATCTATTTGGTCTCAGACTTCAGACAGTCATTGACTGCAAAGGGTTTGCCACTGAGTATGAAAAACGACAGTTTAATTGATTATGTCAGTTTGTCCAATTACTTTTGAGGCGCTAAAATTGATGGGGCCGTTCATAAAAATGGTGTAATTCATACAGGGCTCAGACAAAAAAAAAAAACTCCTGAAGTTGAACGTCTGCACTTCCACCAAATCTCGATTGTGTCCTTTCAAGTTCACTGTAGTGGCGTACAAAACTGAAACAAAGAAAATTGTGTCACGGTCCAAATATTATGGACCTTATAGGTATTTGTGCAACTTGTAAAACTTGGGTTCATTAATATGTATACATTTATAATAATCATGTCGCATTCGTTAAGATGTCGATTTACAAGACAAGTTAACTTCAGCAGGACACAAGTTGGCTTTTAATAGGATTAACAACAGTGGAACAGATCTCTGTCCATATTTTCCCCCCACTAGACATGCAGCTCCTTCAATATAACCCATGCTGTTAAACTAGTATTTTAGCATGCTAGGCAAATGCTCTCACAAAGTAGGCATACTCTGCCATGTTGTGCAACACTATGAGGCTGTGTGAATCGCCAGAACTTTCTAAACTCTGATGGCAAAATACCAAATCAAGTCTTTTGAAAAGGTTGCTTCAAATCATAGCAGTGAATGACTGCAGGCTTATCATAAAACCTTGACCTTTGGCCTATACAGAAACAGCATGTGCTTCACTGCATTTTCTGCAGCCAATAAGGTGGGTTTTTTCTGCGTAAAACTACTTCTGGATGATGATGCAAGAGACTGTGAGAGGGTGACGGGTTTTAGGACCAAGCCTCTGTGTTGTGCTTTTCGTCTCACTCGCACAGCCTGAAGTAGGCCCTATTGCCTCAGAGCTTTAAGGCTTTCATTACAAAGGTCACCTGCTATGTTATGTAATATGTTATAATTACATCCCTCCCTCTACGGCCTTCTGAATAGTTTATGGATTAAATTACCAACTTCGGTTTGGTGTTACCATCTGCGCTGGCAGTATTTAAAATTTATTCCCAGCAGATGAAACAGGTGCGTGTGTTTGTGTGTGGGTGTGTGTGGTCCATGTTTACCAACCCTTGTGGGGACAAAATGTCCTCATAAGAAATGGAATTCCAGGTTTCTTTATCCTTATGGGGACATTTTCAGGTACTCGTGAGGAAATTGAGCTACTTTAGGGTTAGGTTAAGGTAAGGCTTAGGGTTAGGTATGTATTGTTGAGGCTTAAGGTCAGGGAAAGGGGTTAGGGAATGAATGCAAGTCTATGGAATGTCCCCACAAGACATGAAAACCCAACATGTGTGTGCGTATGTAGCGTGTTCAATAGAGAGGGATTAAGAAAGTGAGCGAGTCTTTGCGTGTGAACGCAGCAGCACAGTCATTTCCTTGAGGCAGAAGCCACCTGTGTGGTGAGCAAAATGGCTGTCAGTTAATAGAGAGAGTAGATTAGAGTCTCCTGCATGGTGCCTGCAGCTCCTGGTATTGGCCTGCTCTGTGACTCACACTCCAGACTCAATTAAAGCAGCTCTCGCCGTCTCACGGCCTGAGCCACTTCAAAGCTCCTGCACACAGATGCACCGTGTCGCCAAACCTGGGGAGATGGAGAACTGCAGCAACACCAGCCACCTAGGAACTACGCCAAGCCATGGACTCGAACACAATTTAAATCCCTGAAAATCCCATGTATGCTATAGGATATGCATATTTTACAGATAAAATATATTCAACTCCAGAGCAAAAAAAAGTGGGATGGTATGTTATAATAAAATTAAAACTAAGAGTGGCGACTTGTAAATTATCTTTGATCTATATTTTGTAATAATAATAATAATAATAATCTATATCATGTTATAATACTGAAACACAATGCAACAACAGATTATTTGTTTGATGTTTTATGGACCATAGAGGATGAAATATCCAAATCCCCTCCTGTATGTTCTCTAAGGATCATTGTTTTGAAACTTCTCAATGATTTTCTTCTGCATTTATGGGCGATTTGCCAATCATTTGCCTGTCTTCACTCCCAAAGGACTAGGCTTTTCTTGTACTGCTCTTGTACCAAATCATGATTATAATCACCTGGTGACATCAGTTGTTCAAAATCACATCTTTATTCAAATTTTTTCCTCACAAATGTTCCCAAAGTTTTCTGAGTTGGGAGTTGTATATTTTATTATATGCTACAAATTCCAAGAGCAAATGACCTACAGTTGTAACACTTTGGGTACTGATATTTAAAGTATACTTGTTAGTGCTTGAGTCATAAATACTGGTCTATATACTTTCATAATATGAAACATACAAGATTCCAAAACACTCTTCTATGTCTCCATAAAGGAACCCTGTCAATGAAAGAACCATGAACTAAAGTGGAATCCCCAATAAAGAACCTTTTTCTTTGAGTGCGAAACAGCCAACTGTCTCTGCTAAGTAGTACAGGGGAGAAAACAGCTATAAAATAATATCAGAACTATTGGTTCTGGAGTAACAGCAATATACTCTTCCAAAAAAGAAACTATACAAATATTGAATTATTGATTACAATTTCTTTTCAATATGTTTTCCACATTTGTCAAAACATTTCATGTATAATAAAATTGATGCTAACAACAATGTATAGTTTCTTTTTTGGAAGAGTATAGCACCGACATGAGTGTGTGTATCTGAGCGTGTGCCAACATGTGGCATGTGGTTGAATGTGCGCAAGCTGGCCACTAAATGTATGTATGATGGCGTCATACAGGAAGAAGGTCATATTTCTGCAGTGCTGTTCCCTTTCTCACACCCGCACATAATCACAGATCACAGTATCACATCAGCAAAGGTACGAGCAACAGCTCCCTGGCAAGCTGGGAGAGACCAGCGGGCCAAAATCAGCCCTTCTACCTACTCTGGGAGAGGGAAATGTTGAGTACTGTTGAAGTACGGGCTAGGCAGTGTTGCATGGGAGGCCTTCCTGTGCTTAGGTGCAGTATTGTCCAATCAAAATGGGGACTGACAACAGAAACAGTAAACACTCACTGAGGTGGCTGGGTCAGGCCAACAAAGCACAGGCATGTATGTGACCTGAATTGCTCTTCCCCGAGGAATTCCCTGTGAGGACATCTTATCGTCCCCAAGCCCCTGCCAGGGGTGACATCAAACTTTGCCAGCTAATTAGGGTTAGATAACCAGCCCAGTCCCCATCCAGCTATACCATGAGAGGTCATTACAGTATAAAGGGTACATTGCAAGAAGCTTTTGTGATTAGTTGTGTTTTGATAGTATTGCTATTGTGATTCTGACCAGATCTCACCCGGTAAAAACCCTTCTGGCTGACAACTTATTCTCTCTCTCACCATCCCAAACCAAACTTAATGACTGTAAAGATGAACCAAAAGTAGCTCAGGGTTCAAGCCCACAAACAACCTGCAACACAGCTAAAGAAATTAGGGCATGTAGAAGGCATACGTGGGCTCTGTGCACATCTGTATGGTATTTAGCAGCGGTGGAGTAGTATGCTTAGGGCAGTGGTTTTTAGGTTCAGACCACTGTACGGGAGACTGGGCTCCGATGAGCCATGGGGACCAATGAGCCATATCGCTATTTTGCGATCAGTCGATGCCAAAAGGTGTTTAAAATAGGAAAAATAGTGATATGGCACATTTATCCCCATGACTCAGTCAATGGTCAAATATTGTGCCTGTTTTAAGCAGCGTTGTCATCGATTGACCGCAAAATAGCGATATGGCTCATTGGTCCCCATGGCTCATCGGACCCCAGTCTCCCCTATTTGCTGGAATTCGTTCCAACCACAATTGGAATTTCAGAAAGTGAAACAATCTGTCCGTTTCAGTTCATTGGGTGCATTGGTACATTTGATGTTTGGAGTTGGTATTTACCTGTCCAATCCACATTATGCTAATATCGTTTTCAGTGCTAATATGATTCCCCATTTTGTGCTGATTCCACTAAAGGCAAACAATTACATAAAAGAGATAACAAACGCCTGAGGTTAATTGTCCAGTTTATTGAGTTGGCAGGTGACTAGGCTTACTTCTCCGTTGAATATCGAGGGCTGACTGCAATAAACAGTAATGACCAACGTAAAACATCTGAACATAACTGTTTATTGCAGTCAGCCCTTGATATGTTGTAATTTGGTTTTTTTCCTCGTACTTCAGGCGCTGGTGGACCTCATTATCATTTGCATTGTCATTGGATTCTTCATTATCTTCCTGATGGTTTGGATTGGTGGCCAGGTCTACATACACACCAATTAGGAGCTTGCTGATTGATCTCCATCCTTAATTTAATCAATCATAGATAATTTACCTCTTTTCATGCAATCGAACAGTTTGATCATAGACTCCATGTGGCCGACCCACAGACCCACCCCGCAAACTACTGGCATGCTAATTGTTTTAACTCACAGCACCAAATGTTGTTGGTATTGGAACCTCCTTTTCATAGGTCGGTATAGTTTTCAACTATAATAATGTTAAATCTTGGAGTGTGGATTCATTTATAGACACAATATCCTCCTGTGAAAGCACTGAAGGACTTATATCCCTGAAAGATATGGTTTTCATAAGTATTTGTTAACATAGCCAGGAACTCACTGCATCAACTGTACTACAATAATTCCCCACTGTTTCTCTAAGTAATAAAGTTGAAATTTTCCTGGAGTGTTTAAATGAAGAAAGGATATTGATCACAGCTTCATGATACAAACTTCAGTTGTTTATCTCAGAATAAGGCTATTAATATTCATATTAGGGGTAGTGAATGCATGTAAGCTCAGAAATAAAACAAAGCATTTCATATTTTCTACGACGTAAGCAATGATGCATGAGTTAAGAGAGACTGTAATTATGCAACAGAACTTTTTAGAAAATATTGACAAGATGTCTCCAGTTTCTAAGTTCAGAACATCAAGTGAGCACACGCTCGCTGCCAACTGACAATATGTTGCCCAGGCACAAGCCCAGAGGACTACATCTATTTCCAACCCCTTCCAGGGGGACAAAGTCAGCTTTCTTAATTTCCAAGCAGAGGAGACACAAATATAGTGACTCAGAGAGGATATTTCTTTCTGCTCAGCAGATCAATGTTCCATACTGTTGAAAAGAGAGAAGAAGCCCAGAAAACGTTCCCCCAGAAACAGCAGAAAAAGGATGTTTTTCCTACGAGATGTGGGTTTTTCCTTCCAGTGGGTTTTCTCACCCCAGAAGACAAACAAAAACAAGTTACAAAAAAAACTGAAGGCAACAAAGACCAGATTTCAGACAAGGCCTACACTGTCCCCCCACCTCCACCAGTAAAAGGTATATCGGTGGAAGCGCCTAAGTCAAAGCTCCTCAGAAAGGAAGCCGATCTATAGTATTACCTCAGACAGCATGGACCACAAGTGTAATACCAGCAGAACATGAGCATTTTGTCCAAACATTGCAGTACTCCTTTAAATTATTATAAATGAAGCCGAATTTATCTTATGCATGCTCAGACTGCCTATATTTAGTCATTAATAAAGAAATATACAATAAATTATTTTTCATGTGGTTGGTAATACATTTAACTACTAAACCCATTATGTAATGTGCTAATATTTTTGCTATGGCATTCAGCAGTAATTGATCATGAGTGAAAGGATAAAATGGCAAAATTTCAAGCTGATATTGCTTACATATCAGGCAACATGATGGACCTCAGCTGTTCCAGGATATTAATGAGTTCATTAATTTATTGTTAATAATATAAACCCCAAAAAAATCAATCCAGCTCTCCTTCTTGATAAGACCTAAAGGTAGATAAAATTTGAAAGGGGTGCATTAAATAATTTGATTCATCGCGTTCACATGAAGGATCAGTGGCGGACACGACAGCGATGATGATTCAGTAATATTGACGAACCGTAGCCGATATAATAATCAAAAACATAGTTACCAGCTTTGTGAAGCTCACAATGTGCTATTTTTGTCACAACGGGGTCAGAGAATGATTGATTCGATTCTGTTGAGATTTTTAGAGCTGTGGTTCATTTAGCAACCATTCAGCTGTCTGCTGGAGACATATGTTTTGCATAAGCGTCATAATTTTTGTCACATGTCGTCTTGCCACCTTAAATAATTTTGATATTCTTGTGACCGACACACCTGCCCCATTTGGAACTCCCTTTCTTTGGAGACCAAGTTCAGCGCTATTGTTTTGGCTTTGTTAATGCGGACACAATTTTGTAATAAGCTTTGAAATATACATAAAGGATCTGTGTGGATGCTTTTGTAATTTTTATTTAGATACTTCGAAGTTGAAGGTATTTTTCCGGCGTGCATCTGATATTTTTCTTCAGCCCTGCGGATGGGATGATGGCCAACTTTCACCATAATTCAATCATATCAATCAAAATTATTCTTCTCCAATTACATATTTCCCAAAAAAATTGGCAAAAGTGTTTTGAACACTTCATACGCTCTTCAGGTAATAATGGATAGTACCAGCCCAAAAGCTGAATGTTGGTCTCATCAGAGTCAGTTCAGAACAGTTTCAGTAGTACTCAGAGTAACATTATTGAGGTATTATATGAGGTATTATTTTTCCTGGGGTTTATCTTTCTTCATTTCTTTTTCTTTCTTTCTTACTTTATGGCAAAACAGCTGGACCAATCTTCAAACTTTCAGGATAGGTGGGCATCAGTCCAGAAAAAAGCCCTTTACATTTTTGAGGTCAACAGGTCAAGGTCAGGGTCACCTGAAAGGTCAAAATCTTTTCTCTGCAATAACGTTGGTAACTTCCTTGACTGTCCAACAATAATTTTGTTGATTGTCCTCAACATAGTTTTCTGCCAAACCTTCAGAAAAGCATCGGGCTCATTTGTGAAGCGGGGATAGATTTGAAGGTTTTGCGTAGCCAAGAAAAAGTTACGTTTTATCGGTTTCCTGCAGCGGCTTTTTCATTTTTATTGAGTTTTCCCTTAACCAGCTGCAGTAAGACTCATAAATATTGATACCCCAGTGGGGAGCAGAATCATTTTTTTCCTAGTTAGTGCCATGACTTGTGAAGGTCGACAGCCCTTTGTCTCATATCCCTCTTACCCGTCCCCATCGCGAAGGAGCAGAAATGCATCGTACATGTGTTACCTCTCACTCGGAGGCCTACCGCAGTGACACAGCGAGAGACCCCGGGAGAACACTGCACAGTAATACATGAGCTTGAGATTAATTTAAAAGGAGGCATTTTACCGCTGAATTATTTTTGGTGGGTTTTATATGATTATTTGGCAACATATAACTGTTACACATTATTCTGGTTAAAAACCATTGCTGGCAATTTCTCTGATTATAGGCAGCTGAGTATGTTTGCTCTATTTTTTTTTGCCAGTTGCTTTATACTTTAAAGATTTATGACTTAAATGATAGCTTTGAGGCACCCTGCTGATTTCTATGTGAGCTGCTGAAGGTTGCCTTGAAAATTGTGAAAATTAAAAATTACCCTCTTTGAATGTTAGCAACTCTCTGCAGTAACCTTCTGCTTTTCCAGTGATCTGCAGCCATTAAAAGGTTTTTTTCTGAAATGATTATCAGACCTTTAAAAACAGCTCTCTCCCTTTCGCCCAGTTCCCTGATTATTAGAGAGCATCAATGCACAAGCACATGCATTCACTGCAGACACTCTGATTCACGTGGACAGAGAAGAAGAGTGATGCAGAAGGATGCTGTCTAATAGATTTCAAGGACTAGTCACAGGTTTGATGCCAAATAAAGGAACAGAACTGTACTCAATTTTAACTGTAATCGCATTATATGTACCTTTCTGCAGTACTCATTGCATGGAAATTCATATTTGTAATATGTCCCTTGGCACAATGTGCCCCATAATAAGTAAATCAATAAAATTGACTTTAATTACCATCACTGCTATAATTATAGATAGCAATATTTTTTCAATGATTGTGTGCCATTTAATTACCCGCGAGACTTGTTTTCTTAACTCTCCATTCAACAATAAAAACAGAGAGACACTGCTCGACTCAGCCAAATTCGGATTGATTCCCATCATAAAAAGTAAAATGAAAGCAATAACACAGTGGGGAGCCTGGCCCTTCTTTCTCAGCTCCTGGGGAGAGAGCAGCGCTAGGCAGACGGGCTGGTTCAGTGGGGTGGGCGGTCTGGAGGCTAACATTAGCCTGCCTTCACACAGGGCCATTAAGCATAATGCAGGGGTCATTTCTTGCACGTATTCTCTCCCGTTTATATTCTCTTTAACTGACACAGACAGGCAAGCTCTCAGGCCAGCTCTCGCTGTGTGACTGGAGCCAATAGTGCACATGTTATCAACCAGGGAGTCACTGGAAAAACTATTTGAGAATTGAATTCAGTTTCCTGTTCAGTGAATCTCAAGCATCTTAGAACATTGCCAAAGTGGGACTGAGAGACAGAGATCCAATTTATTTGACTATTTCAGATGGAGGGAAAGATCTTCTGGACTCCAGCAGAGTTGAGACTGGAATGCAACAGACAGCCGAGCGCCACACATCCCTTAACCACCGATAAACCAAGCATGGTCATAAACTACAAGCCCCATATTTAAATACTGTTAGGTAAACATATTCATGAATACATTCCTTACAAAAAAAAACCACTATAGGAATACCCTAAAAATTACCACCAAAAAAACTATCAGTATTACTGTAGTAATTGTATGTTTTTCTTGGGACACACCATAGAGAGTTTAGTATTACTATTGAAATTTTGCAGGGTTACCACAGCTAATAAAATAACACTACAGAAAAAAACTATGGTGGTACCATAGCTGGTGAAATTTGCTATATAACACTACAACCACACTATAGAACATCATACAATTTTTTTAGTGCACTATAGTAATCCTTTGGTTCATTTTTGTAAGGGATGGGTGAAAAATAAGAATGCAAGTATGCGGAGTGAAACATTTGTAAGCTACATATTGTACAGACATACTGTAGCCGATTACAGCCTGTCGAACACTGCTCTTATTTTCGTCTTTTTGTTAACAGCAGTTGACAGTCCCTCACAGGATTGTGTGACCTGCATGAGCAGGAAATCGTTTGCAGTACAGCAAACAACAATTGCGGGATGTTGTAAAACGACTCAATAAAAGCCCATTCCAGTCCCGTTCCCTCGACTCCTCTTAATCACTTCCTGCTTCCTGTAAGCCAATTCTTCTTGCAGAAAATGCCCATCGATTGGATGATGACCTCGGGCACAGTAATGCTTCACCACTGAAGGAAAGCGACCCACGGGGTCATCGTTCACCAAGATCCACACGGGCCACAAGACTGTACGTTCTGTTTTCTCTTGCCAGGTCATGAACTCGAGATAAAGACCGCCTTCTGCTACAGGCAGCATGAGCTACGCCGCTATTGCGCACATTTGTTTGAGCAGGAGCAAACTACCCCACTGAGGCTGTATCATAACCCCCTTTACAGCCAGAGCCCTCGTGGAGCACGCCGTCTGCCACCGGACTAATTCACCCCTTTACTGGTCAATTTTCTTCCTGCGATACAGTACCACTATAAGCAATTTTTCACAAATAAATAAAAAATGTATGATGCTTGTTTCAGCTATTCCTCTTAAAACTAAATAGCACACATTTCTTGTATTTGTAAGGCTGTTCGTCAACCTTATCAGAGGTTACAATAAATACTTGTGCATGAATAATGTTGCTCTCCTGCTCTTCTGTCATAAGGCAGAAATGTCTTATGATTGGATGAAGGGTTAATGAGGTCTCACGCACTGGACCCAAACACCACTCAAGAGTCAAATGAGTGTCTTGTGTGACTGTAATCACAGAGAGGTCTATGCACCTTACTATCCTTTGTCAGACTTCCTTGCATAGGGAGAGAGGCGTGAAAACACCTTGAAAAGCCTGCCAATCGATCACAGTTAACATGTTTATCAGTTAAAGATATGGAGAGCCAAGTGAAGTTCCTGTGACAGTAAAATCCGTTTTTGTTTGGTGGAAGAAAATTCCTTCTGCCTATCACCAAGACATTCTCAGTCAAGGAGCAAGCCTTGAGAATGAGCGTCCAACGGGCTGTCAGAATGATGGATAGACTGTGGCCTAACAGCAGAAGACGATGAATGCATGTTTAAATGAGGATCTCATGGACGGTGATTAGCTCTCGCCACTGTCTGAGGGAAGACGAACTATCCTCTGAGGGTTTACAGAAGGCTGCTGCACCATTTTCGATAACATCACATCACATCAGTTTTTTTTATATAAATGTCTCCCTAATTTATTTTTGGAATTTCTAAAAAAAATTCACGGAGACAAAAGTGGGAAAAGACCACCTCTCCCATGTTCTGTCGCAGCCATCTGAAGGGTAGCTCTTCCAAAGATTCTTAATCAGTGTTATAGAACTCCATTACTCTTGTCTACTATGACTCTAAAACTTCACTACTAAAGGGCAAATCACTGCTATAGTCATGCCAGGCGCAAAATATACAAAGCAAAGTTTCAGATTTCAGCCTTCCAAAGGTCAAGAATTTCATCAAATTTTAGTTGGCAATGACCTTCAGAAGGGTTCAGGGGTACCAGTCCCTCTGTAGGTAATTTGTCAACTAAGTAATGAATGATTGACTTTTGGAGAGATAGGGTGAGTAAAAATTAAGGATAAATATTATGCCATTACTAGAATCTTCTGTTCTAATCAAACGCTTGAGATCTAACCCTTTAAAACTTAAGGATAAAACAGCAGGTGGCAGTGAAGAGCACCACAAGGGCAGAAACAGGGTGGGGCAAAGTCGACCCTGCAGGAGGGCAACTAGTCGCTGTGAATGACCCTGAAATGCTGGAGTGACGTGGCGAGAGACGAGCTCATGTGTGTGAGCTGCGTGCATTACAGAGGCCAGCCCCTTACCTGCTGTGAGGTTTTCAGCTTGCTTCAACCGCTCACTGACCTGGGAGGAGGTCGGTCAGTAGTTAACAGTAGTGCTGGGCGGGGGTTGTGGTGGAGAGGGGTGTCGGGAGCTTCAACTGGGAGACACAAATGTGCCAATCAGAGGTATGATTGTGTTGGGAATAGCCTTAGATTTTAACATGGTTACTCTGAACCTGTTTTTGTTTACATTACTTGATTAGCATTCACACAGTGTTGATTCATCCAAAGAAAAGAATGATGGGTTGAATGATGGGCCAATTTTTACCGAGATTAAATTAATTTACTTATTGTATCATTATGCTATGAAGCATTTTGATACACTGTGAATATCTTTTGAAAATCCTAAACTTTACCCTTTTTTATGATTACACCCAGGTCAAATGTGACCAAGTACCTATTGAATCACCAAAAGTTTTTTTCTGAATAATATTAAATTCTCCCCCAATTTAAATGACTGTTTAGTGTAATGGTGTTTTCCATCCTTATTATTATCATTATTATTATTATTATTCATTCCTCACAACCCTGTTTCCAAAACAAAGGATAATTTGTACATTTGTACATCAATAAAAACAGAATTTGCGAATCATTTAAACTCTATATTTAATTGAAAATAGTACAAGAACAGCATGTCAGATGTTGATACTGAGAAATTTTATTGTACAAACCATTTTCAAAAATATGTGTTTATTTTGAATTTGATGCCAGCAACGCACGTCGAAAAAGTTGGTTTGGGGCATGTTTACTGCGGTGTTGCATCACCTCTCCTTCTAACAACACTCTTAAAGTGTCTGGGAACTGAGAAGAGCGATTGCTGCAGTTTTGAAAGCAAAATGTTTTCATACTCTTAGTGGATGTTGGATTTCAGCTGCTCAACACTTGATGGCCTCCTTTGTCATATTTTTGGTCTCATATATGCATCAAATATTTTCTGTGAGCGGCAAATCTGAACTGCAGGCAGGCGAGTTTAGCGCACAGACTCATTTACTTCGAAATCATGTTTGTCCATTCAGTGATTTCCTCAGTCGAACCCCTTCTGTCGTGAGTGCAGTGCCGCTTGAGGGCCTGAAGACCACAGACATGCAATATTGGTTATCGGCCTTGTTCCTCGCGTACAGAGATTTCCCCTGATTCTTTGAATTTTTTAATGGCTATGTACTACACATGATGAAATCCCCAAATACATTGCAATTTTACATTGAAAAACGTCAGTCAAAAATAGTTTTTCACAGCCTTTCACAGAGTGCTGCAGCCCTCACCATCTTTACTGCAGAAACATTCAGCCTCTCTGGTATGCTTTTTAAAAACCAATCATTTTACTGACCGGTTGTCAACTGAGCTACTTAACTGTGAGATGTTTCACTAGGTGTATTTTTTTCTGTTGGCAAGGAACAATATTTCCAGTCTTTTGGTGCCCCCATCCCAACTTTTTTAAAATGAGTTAGTGGCATCAAATTCAAGCTGAGCACATATTTAAAAAAAAAACAAAAGAAAAACAATAACATTTCCCAGTTTTGACATCCGATATTGTTTTTGTCCTATGTTCAATTAAAACTAGGGTTTAAAAGATTTTTGAATCATTGCTTTCTGCTTTTATTTACATTTTACACAGCATACCACTTTTTTGGAGATGGGGTTGTTGTAATATTGGCATAAGAGGCCCCACCCAGCAACTGACAGCAATTTGAGGATCTGCTGCTAATGTAGAGGTTTTGTGGAGTCCGTGCCTCGATGGTCAGAGCACAGAGGGAATCTATGCAATATTAGGTAGTAATGCAGTCATTATATTTATTGGTTTAATGCTGTAACTGATCAGTATATAGTGACAGTACTGGTATTGAAGTTGACCCACCAACTTGTGATGAATCCCTGCACATATTACTAGGCCTATCTGTGGCTATCACATCACCCGTGCACAAAAAACTGCACTCAATGACACGTCAAGGAAGAGGTTGCTACTGTCTTTGCATGTATTGCATATTTCAGGGAAACTCAGGCTCAAAATGATTTATTAACTCAGCTGATTTTATTTGAAGCCTTTTTTCCGTCATCTTCACCAAGGATGGCAATAATTCTTGAGGTGACTGAATTTATTCTTTTGGGGGGTGAAAAGACTTGTTTTTTTTTTTTTTAATGTTCAAACTGAATACTTCAGGAAGCAAAACCAGGCGTAAGATGGCTGCGGACGGTTCGAACAAAACCGTGCACGCAAAAAACATGCAATTCCTGATTACACAAATGTAGGCGCAAGATAATCTCAATCTCCTCCAAACTGGAGCTGGCATACTTGTCTTGCCTCAATTGACACTGAAAGCAGTGCAGATGTCCTGTCCTGCCCTGATCCTCTGGAGTAGTTGGGCAACAGGTTGCAAGAACCTTCCTCTGGCTCCAAAAGAGTTGGCCCATAACAAGCATGACACAGAATTTGTTGCAGCTGTGAGATCTCAAAGCAGCTTGCGGAAACACCCTCAGGAAAGCCTTTTGTGCTCCGCACTGTATGAGTGAAAAACAAAAAATCACTAGCAGCTCTATGCACATGCTATTTCAGTCTTTTCCATGGGGAAAGGAAAAAAAGAAAACAACTAAAAACCATGATTGTAACCTGGGCGTAGCATGTCGCAAACCCACTGCTCAATAACAGGTGCTAAGTACTGAAAGAGAGCAACCAAATTACTATAGTATCTAGCCTCCGTTGCAGACATCTTATGGTGTTCGATTAACTTCCCTCCCCCAACAACGTCTGCACACTCGAGCGAGGTTTTGTGTTCCGTGACGTAATGTGATTGTGCTTGATGAGCCAATCAGAATGCTTATGAGCGATTTGCCAAATCCTGTAGGCAAATTTACGTAGACATCTTTCCTCTGGATAACTAAGTTGTTCATTATTTGTTCTTGTAAGCTATTCATACTTTCAATATTGAAGGTTTTGCGGATTTTATCCAAAACTCGAGAGAAAACATGTTCGCTACCGTCCGCCATTTTGGATTTATATGTTTATGCATATATAATTAGGTCCTGGATTTCAAGAGCTAGTTTCTGATTGGTGGAACACAAATCCTCGCTCGAGTGCGCAGACGTTGTTGGGGGAGGGAAGTTAACCGAACACCGTAAGTCCTCTGCAACGGAGGCTATATAGTACCTGCTACACTTAGGACAGAATATATCCTCAAACTTTAAGTAACATCACATTTAATTACCGACAGAAAAGCAATATCATCAATTGGCTGATGATAAATAACTCACTACCTTATGACGAAGAAATACAGACAGGTATCTACCTTTGTTATAAGTTCTCATTTTAGGGAGATCATAACATGTAAGTTCCCACAAATGTTGCTGGAAGTATAAAAAACTACGCAAACTTATTGAGTGAGGAAAAACTTTTAGGTTTACTTTTACCAGCAGTCAATTAGTATTTCTACTTTCACTTGTCAGGGCCCAGGACCAGACTGGCCAACATACCTTATTTTTTCTGTGACACCATTGTGGCCCACCTCACACCGGCTTACTGACACCACTTCAATTACGAGGTCCGTCAGTATAAAAGCCCTTTGTGCAGCTTTCCAGAAGTCCAAATGGCAACAAGTCTGAATGTCATACTTATTTATCGGGGAACTATAATGTTATTTTTTTTCGCTTTTTTACCAAGCTATGATACTCTGATATGTCCAGAATGGAGTTTTATAAATCATTTTGCAAAATAAAAAAAACAAATGATTTTTAGATTTTTAGGCAACATGACTCCTGTCATTCCTATCTCTGTCTGAAAAATAAACTGTTCTGAGTGGGTGTCCCATTTACGAATTGAGCTCTGTTCTGATTGGCCAGGGAACTATGCCACCTGTCCTGTGAGTCAATTCAGTGTCTCGCCTTAACACTGATCCGTGGCTAGCATCTGTGCAGTAGCAACCGTTAACTAACATTGAATTTACGGGGAATGGTGGCACTATTCTCGCGAACTGAAGTCACATATTCAATTAGTTCCTATCAATGTATCAGACCACTTGGGTCAAAAACAGGTACATTTTTGGACTGTTAATATTATTGCAATAGTGATGCTAATTTCCGCTGCCGCCTTTATGGTAATTCTCATTACATGTTAGCAATGAGCAAACCCATCACTCTGCTACTCAGTCAGCAATAATCTGACTACTGGCCGTATTCTAATTAAGACAATGTTTTGATTGGGCCGTTCATGTGAGTTGCTGATAGAATATTCCATTCATGTTCCTGTTACCGTGTAACAAATGCATGTAACCCTTCTCCTTCATGCTATCAGCAACCTTTTAAAAAACATCCGTATCGCAATGTTCGCGCCCATCCAAGAACTTCATGATATTCTTCTCCCTCAGATCTTGTAGCATACAGATAGCTTCAGCCTCACTCCAAAAATGTTAGGACTTCTTTTTAATAGCACCAGTCATAATGTAAATGAACTAAAAGAACTAGAACTAGTGCGCAAGAACGGAAAAAGTGACTTTTCCATAATATGTCCCCTTTAACCCACAGCTAAAGTCAAGTATTTATTGGAGTATTAGTATCTCCAGCTGGACTCTGGAAAAGTCCACAAACAGTGAAGGCAGGTCAGCCACAGTACAGTACAGACCAGCAGTTGAACAAATATATTTCAGCAAAACAAATACACTGTAAATATGCAGTAAAACAGGAGACTGTTGTACAAACAAGAACATTAACATGGTTCAGAATTAATCCGTTCTCTCTGAATATTGTACATGAAGACATGCAAATTGCTTAAACGCGTGATTTAAAAACGTGCAAGCAGTTTTCCATTTCCTTTCTGCCGTACAACAGCCTCATTGGGAAAAGGTCTTCTGCCATAACTTCCACTCTACAAACTAGGGCCTGCCGGGGAACCAGCCTCGTCTAGACAAACAATCCAGAGAAAATGATCATCCACTCCTGTAATGACACCCTTGTCTCCATGCTTTGAAAAAAAAAACTCAGAGGTAAAAAATCACAGGCACTTGAAAGAAAAAAAAAAAAAGACAGAACGGTACGCGGGGCATAGATACTTGGTAAAGAAAATTTTTATTTTTCCTTTTGATGGTGATGAATGCAATTTGTTTGTCAAGATGTCAAACCTACACGTCACAAGCTACAGTACAAGTGACTCACAGCAGGAAAAACACCACCAGCATGTGCATCGAACCTGCGCATAGAACACACAGATACACAGACTTACAGGCTAGTTAGAGGATTTACAGAGCAAAAGCCTCAAGACACTATGGAGGAAAACTCACAGGACATCTATAATATCCTTGCATGAAATCAGATTCACAAAATCACATTATCTCCCCAAACTCCAAACTAGATTTCCACACAGTATTGGTCTAAAATCTGCTCATGCCCAACAATATCCCTACAAATTTCAAGCTCAGCATACACCGAACCATATTCACTGCACACAACACGCAAAGAACCTTACCTTATAGATCTGGGGAGGCGCAGCATTTCTCTGAAATATACTGTTTATTTAAGCAAAAAAAAAGAAAGAAAAGCCAAACACCGTCATTTCCAGAAAGTGTCTCTGGGAAATCAGTAACCACAGCATATCAAGGATTTAGCCTCATCTTTCCACACCACTCTGTAATGCTTTGACTTAATTTTTGGTGACTTTACTGCAGTTCATATATTTCTTCCACCTCCACAATACCTCTCTCCATCACCACAATCTTGACATCAAAACTAAAAATAAAAGTCCCCCCCCCTCACTATCCTTCCCTAAACTTTCACTGAAAATATACAATTCAGCAAGCAGCAGTTTGGCCCTAAAAGAGTTATGATTATTGAGTCTCTATTTCTTGTGCAATGATACCATTCAGACTCAGCTCTGTAATTTAATGCTGCTTGTACTTACGAAGATGCACATTTCATCCAATGAAAACAATGGTGCTGCAGTAAATCATATATTTCAATGAGAATTGCATATATTTTTCTGCATTTACACACATGCACGCGCACATGCACACACACAGAGACATGCACATGCTCGTACGCGCACACACATACACACGCACACACATACACACGCACACACATGCACTTAAGAGTACTAGACAGTGGCTAAGTCACTGGTATTTTTTTGGGTGAGAGTGAGGGCAGATGGCTTTCCTATCATTTTTTTATGGCTGGAAACGTCCTTATTCTGTGCTTTGAATGCAGTGCATTGATTGCTGAGCTTCAGGCTTCGTTTACAGAGCCGGTAGTGCACTTCCAAGAGGAAAAAGACTCTTTTCCAGCATAGCTATAGGTCAGAGCAATATATGACAAATTAAAATCTATCACAATTTTCATGTAAAAAAAAAAACACATCCTGCTTACTTTATCACCCAATAACAACTTTGAATCATTTCATAGTGATTTGCCAGTAACCTGATAGTGAATTTGGCAGTGACATAATGATTTCAGCAACTCAAAAAAGTGCATATTAGTCAAGTCTAAAACTAGGCCAAGATAAATTAACTGAGCATAAGACCACAAGAATGCCAATGGAAGTTTTCCCCAACTGCAACTCAAGGGGAAAAAAATGTTAATTCTATATCTGAATGCCTGCCTATTTCCACTTCACGAGATATAATAAAGCCAAGTCCTATAGAAATTATGAAAATATTGCAAATATTTCATAATAATCTTGGAATATGGAAGCTTCTGCGACAATAATTCAGATAAAATCAAACAGGTAGCTTTGGTAGGGATATGGATCGTTTCAACCGTATCTGAAAAGCACCTGAGAGCACGGTTTTTTTTTTGTTTTTTTTTTAAGCCCATCGCTAAGATACCAAATCCTCTTTACCAATATATTGAAGACCGTAATAAATTTATCAACTAACACCGCTCTCACAGGGCAGGCATATTCAAACACCGAGCAGCAACTTCACCAGCCCTTTCCGGATGAAACTGGACTCCCGGCCCCTTTCATACAGTCGCAGAATTCGCGGAGCAGAGTTGAACTTTGTCTATACTGACATCTGCTGGACTATACTCTTAACACCTGTTCCTTCTTACATATTCGTGAAAATGGCAACATTTCACAAAGCCTGATTTCCATTCAAAACTTTATCAAATGCAACAGCCCTGATAGCAAAGAGTCATTGAAACAATGTTAAATCAACATTGTTTTGTCAACGTTAAGACATTGAAACAACGTTGAACGTGCACCCTACATTAACATTGAATCAATGTTGATTTTTTTAAATTAAAGATCAATGGTATTTCAACGTTATTTAATTAAAAAGAACATTGAAAGAATGTTGAGATTTCAACCTAACCATAGATCAATGTGCTTTCAATGACTTTTCAACATTAGTATCATCACCCTGTCAACCGGGAATCGATGCTCAATCAATTAAATTCATAACTTTAAATTAATATTGTTTCAATGCCACTGTATCGTAGGGTTTCATCGCTATTGTAACAGTGATTCAACATTTATTTAGCATTGATATTTCCATGTCAACCATTCTGATGATTCAGGTGGAAAATCAACACTGTTTCTTTGTAGTCATGCTATCTGGGAGGTATCCTTAAATCCGTCAAATGACAACAATTTGTGAAGTACTTTAGATGGCCTTGTGACTAGTTCGTGAAATCTCCAAAAAAAGGCCCGGACTCAACGTATTGTAGAAAGGAGCTATGGGTGTTCTCTAATATTAGTGTACTTAACCACGCTTTGACAAAATCTAGTTTTATTTATTTATTTATTTATTTATTTATTTATTTATTTGTCTGAAAAAATGAAGTCCAAGGCTTTCTGGGCATTTTGATTTTTAGTACAAATAAAATCTTAGTGATTTATTTTGGTTTCAAACGAGATGTAAAGTTAGAAGTAATGACATTGTGGATGATATCAATCTTATAACACAAATTCAAAAGCTCATTATTTGGTTGAATTGGTCTTCAGCGTAAGTGCTCCTCTGTAATCCCAAGCCCCTTTGCCTCCCCTCGTCAGACATGAGACATGAGCCAAATAAAAGCAGGCCAAACAGCAAACGGCTCTTTAATCTTGTTGGTAGGTGACTTCGAATGCACCTAGTATTTGATTAAGTCAGTGGTTCTCATCTCCAGTCCGGGGGACCCACAGCACTATAATTTTGTGTTCCAGCTCAGCAGTGGGATGATTTACTTAATCAGCTAATACTAATTGTCAATCTCTTAGTTAATTGAATCAGGAGTCCCCAATAAAGAAACACTGCTTTCAGACAATAAAAGTTCTTAATCAGAACAGCATTTTACAATGACCTAACCTTAAGCACACTAAGTAAACAGTAAAAAGTAAATAGAAAACTAACTTCACCATGTAGGTCATTTTTTATTTCATGAAATACCCTAATCCATTAAATCTGGAGGCCAGAATTAAAAATAAGAATATAATATTTTATATTTGGTCCCCAAAGCTTGAGATAATCATGAATATCTATTTTTAAATAAAGAATTGTCGCTGTGACATCACATTTCAATTTTATCAACCTGAAAATCCTCTTTAGTGGTGTTTCTTAACTCAAAAAGTATCCAAAGTATCATGTGTAATTGAAGCACCTTTCACTAAAACCCCATAAGTCACACTTGACTTGACTTGACTTGTGGGGTTTAAGTAATCAGTGCTTCAATTGTTCTAGCCCTGGTTTACCCCACCTATTTCAACTTAGCAAGAGACTGATGATTAGGATTTGATTGACTGAATCACGCCATTGCTGAGCTGGCAGACAAATGTGTGGGGGCAGTGGGTCCCCAGGACTGGAGTTGAGAAACACTGGATTAAAGTCGAGTGCAAGTCAAGCCTCAAGAATAGACATGGCGCAAGCTGTAGCGAAGTCGGGGAGGGGCGTTCGCGGGAAGTCTCGCGTTGTGATGTTGTTCTAGAATGTGATTTGGAGAATTAAAGATTTCCAGCGTAAGCGGACATTGGAGGGTGGAGAGAGGCATCGATCAACAGCCCTTCGGCTGCGGTTGTATTTGAATTCGGAGAGATCAATTGATCGAAAATGACGAGTGAGTGTCGATGCGTCGGTAGAACTTTATTCCGTGTGTCTGTGGATCGGGCGCTGGCTTTGATCAACGGTACTTGAAGTGTTAGTCGCGGACTAGCTGGCTCATAGGCCAGGACTTGGCTAACACTAGCTGTCTTAAGTTGCTTTCACACCGGACGCGGAGCGAATTTTTCGCGCGGCAGATTACATTCAAAGTCAACGCAAAAGACGCGAATACACGCGTATTCGCGGCTTTGCGTTGACTTTGAATGTAATCTGTCGCAGGAAAAATTCGTTCCGCGTCCGGTGTGAAAGCTAATTTCAGTTGCATCAAGCGCTTTGCTATGACGGTCGTGTATTTGTTTAATGTATCTGTTACACACAAACTATCAATAACGAATGCGCATTTTTTTCATATGACTGTTAATTCTATGTTGCTGTCAAACATTTTGGGGTATCTGGGAGTCGTATGCTTGTGCATTGGCGCGGCGCGACCCAACGCGTGTTTTTGTTGACGCATTGACATCAACGGCGAAAGCGGCCAACTACGTCAGCTGCTGTGCAGCCTCTCCATTCGAGCGTTTGCCCAGTAGCGAGGGAAAAATTGCGATTTTTTTTTAACTACTTGCATTGGTATTCCGTGCTGTATCAACTTGCACAAACGCATATTTTTATTCCTTTTGCAGTTGGCTCTCGAGCGCCCCCATGCCACGTAGCGAGGGCCAGTGTGCACCAGCTGTGGCTCCTAAAATAGTAGACGCAAACGGGTGTCAGATGTTGAACAGTGTTTGAACTTCATATGGGTCACTAGCTGAATTACAGGCTTCTGTGTGTGTAGTCAGCTTAGATTTTTCTCGCATGTACCATTTCTTTACAGGAGGAAACCAGCGGGAGCTCGCCCGGCAGAAGAACGCAAAAAAGCAGAACGACCAGAGCAAGGGCAAACGAAACGATGACGGACTGTCTGCGGCTGCGCGAAAGCAGAGGTAAACTGCGCACTGAACTGCGGACGTTGGCGTTTGGAAGGAAGCGCCCTAGGAAGTTATTTGTAAGCTTTAGAAAGACTTATTTGACGTTAATGGCCTTACAACTTACAATTACTTGTTAATCGAAATCAAAAATACTTGTCATTTCTTTATTCATATTGGACATTATCAAACGAAAATTATACCAGAGGTTCGTTACAAATGTAGACAAGGTTCTGTATAAATCCGTTTTTGGGTCGGTGGCTTTTGAGATTTTAATTCAACCAATAAATGGCGTGGGTACTAGAATTTGAAGTGTCCCCTGTGTTGAACACAACTTTTTATTTATTTTCCCCTGCAGCTTCATTCTTTTTATTAATAAAATCAGGAAATGGAACGAAAATGAGGCGTGTTTCATAAAGCTAAGTTTTAGTTTGGTTCTTGTGAAGCGTTTGGTATAACGCAGACCACTCTGCATCATCTGCCTGAAACATTGCTTTTGTAATGTAAGTGGATGGCTGGGCTAGCTTTAACATGATCTTTCTTAAGAGGCCACCTTGAAGCTCTGCAGCTTAGCGCCACTCGTACTGCAAGTTAATTAAGAAATAAAACCTTGTACTTTGCTGCAAATGCTAGCTATATTATTGCTGGCACACATTTCGGCTCATCTGGGCTGAATTTCCAATGGGCTTATGTCATGGCCTGCTTGTCGGTCAGTGTCAGTTGTCTTTTGTCCGTAAACCTCTGTCTCCAAAACAATCATGAAACTTTAGACACATTTTAAGTCATGTGGACACCAAAGTTTGTTCAGAGCATTCCAAATTGATTTCAAATATGGCTGCCAGCAGCAGTCTTTAAAATGCTGAATTCTCTTGTATCCAAGGCATTTTTGCCCTGACTAATCTGAAACTGGGTACATAGGTGCTAAGCACAGATTCATAACGTAATTCCCTGCATGAAAAACCTGAAATTTGACCAGGTGGTCTCAAGTCTTGCCTATACATGTACAACCATTATCTGTAAACGTCTCCAAAACTGAGGCCGATGAAGGTGAAACTGGGGGTTGATTCTCCCCTTGAGTTTGCCTGAGGCATTCCTGATTTTCAGGCAGCACAGTGGGTAGTACTACCGACTCGCAGCAAGAAGGTTGTGGGTTGGAACCTGGACTGGAGCCTTTGTGTGGAGTTTGCATGTTCTCCTTGTGTTCATGTGGGGCTCCTTTGGTTTCTGCCCACAGTATAAAGACATGCATGCTAGGCTTTTTGGAGAATAAATTGCCCAGTGGTATGAATGAATTGTATGTTGACATGAGAGCTGAAAAATTGCTTAAAGTGTTGCTAAAATAATCAATCAACCTAAATGATTTGCTGTATAGCTACCAGGCAGCCGTCTTTAAAATGCCCATTTATCCCATATCTCAACTGGTGATGCACAGTCAAAAATTAGTGATATTGGGTTTAAATAGGGTAAATTTCTTATTGGGCCATGTACCGTCGTTTTGGCTCACCTGAACCAAAGGTCTGACGGGCTTATGTCATGGGCTGCTTGCCCGTCGTTGTCATTAATCATTTGTTGGTCGTCCTTGATCTGTAAACATTTTTCATCAAAACAGTCTGGTGGATCAGCTTTAACTCCCTTCCCCATAGATTCCTCCCCCCCCCCAAACCTTCAGGTTAAGTTTGCAGGGGCATTTTTGTTTTACTCCATTAGATGCCTTTGAAGCTACGCAAATCCTGCTTGCTAATATCTGTCCTATGAAAATTGGATCTAAACTGGGGTCCATTTCTAATGATGCTGAAGAGCAAACAGCTTCGTGCATCATATAGGTGTGAAACCTTAAAATACGAGGAGTTGAAGTTGACGTTTTACATGATGCAATTGAGTAAATGGCCTATTCAATTTACTGTGACCGTGGTAAACTTTTGTATGTCCAAAACTGGTCCTTATTCTCACAGACGCGTCTGTTTCGTTCCAGAGATGCTGAGATCATGCAAGAGAAACAGAAAAAAGCCAACGAGAAGGGAGACGGTAAAACCAAATAACCCCCAGCGACGACCCGGAAAGGATTTTTTTTTTTTTTTTTTTTTAAATCACTCAACGACATTATTCTCGATGTTAGGAGGAAAGATCTTTCTTTTCTGGCCTTAGATTCCAGAATTTAGATCATTTATCTGCCTGTAATCTTTCTTCAGTTCGGGGTTATGTAACTTTTCGAAGGTGTTTCTGTATGTGGGATTGTGCTTCGGATGCGGATTCAGCTGTTGCTCTGGATAATGGGTTGTCGTCTCTGATCAGTGCTTACTATGTAAAAAAGAAGGGAGTAAAGGCATGGCTGTTAAGCTTGGATCTACATAACCATTGTGTATTTTTGTATTAAACTGTTCTCCCTGTGACTTGAAATAATTTAAATAAAACACAGCTTTTTAGTTCATAGTTTGAGTTTTATTTAATTTAACCAGGGAAGTCCCACTGAGATTGAGATTGAAATCTTTTACAAGGGAGTCCTGGGGGTTGAGGTGGGGAGGGAGAGGACAAATTGTACAGCCAGTCAGATCAAGGGATGATTATGTGGCAGGTGAAAAGACCCAGCTTGGAACTTTATCCATGTCACATGGGAACGCCCCACTCTTATTGATGAGTGTCATTGGATGTTTAATGACCATAGTCAGTCAGGTTTAACATCTCATCTGAAAGACGGCATCTCCTTCAGTACAGTGTCCCCATCACTGCACTGGGGAATTGGGGATTATTCCACCTGAGGGAAGATCACAACCGACTGCCCACCAACACCTCTTCCAGCAGCAACTTTGTTTTCCCAGGTGGTCTCCCATCGAATTATTAACCAAGCCCACACCTGCTTCGCTTCAGCCACACAGCTTGAGCAGATTGAATAGTGGTATGGCTGCAGGCCAAATCATCTTTGACAACAGTTTGAATTACTCTTGAACCCCGTCACGGTCAGAGCAATTTGAGTTCCTTTTAAGAAATGAAAGCCATGAAAAATGCATTAATATTTCAGTGATAATACAAATTTCACTAAGATTAAGTGATTGAGCATGTGAACCATATTTGCCAGACAAAGTGGTCTGGAAAAATGTGCCAGTCAGTATGAGACGACTTTAGACTGGAACAGGGAATGGGATTATAGGGGAAAAGTGCAAATTTTCACCACTGGACCCTAACACAATTCCCTGAAGTAAGCCCTGAACTGTTTCAGTAACAGTTGATAGCCACAACAGTATTAGGAGGTCGTGCAGATAGAATCTCCGATGAGTGAGCCCGAAAAATATAATTTATGCAACGAGAGTAGTAATTTTCACATTCTGAGCTTTCGGCGAGGAAAATGAGAATTTTTCTGCTCGTTCCATGAATTAGAGATCCTATTTATCACGTAATTGTCAGCTTTGTATCATTTGGAAAAATTTGTCAGCGTTGGTGAACGGAGTCTGGCTAATCGCGACATGTGAAAGCTGCATCACGTGTGTGTGTGTGATTCCAAACCTGCATCTCATGGGTTGTATCGCTCCACTTTTTCATCATATATGGGATAAATTACATTATGACCTTACACCTTTAAGGGTTGATGTTGGAGTTCGGCTTATTACCCCTCAGCTGATTTAAGTCGGTCGGGGGTATTGTCTCTTTGAATGCTCCAGCGCGCAGTAAACCTGGTGAATTTGCCTGGGATTGATGTGCGAGTACAGGAGCAAGATCCACAAAATTTGCGAAGTACATGCTGGCAGTTAGTGAACCAAGTCATCGGGCAGTTCTTGCAGAAACTGCGGAATTACTACAATTGCTGAGAGAGACATCAGTAGGGCAGGTGAAGTAAGATAACCAATAGCACAAATACATGAAATATCTAATTTTGAGGTGATAATCATTTCACCAACTGATCTGATCAATTAAGCACCTAATTAATAAATTCTGAAAAGCTTTGTTGTTCATGGATGCAAAGCAATTAATGTGTTTGATAAATTCAATGTGTGGGGATATTGAAGTCAATACAGCACATTTTGGAGCTTGTTCCAGACTTCAGAAAATTTTATTACAAAATTTTAAAATTGGACTACAGTGTTGGACTTGGAGTTTCCTTAAAAGTGATAAAAATTGACATTTGTACATTGGTTTTGCCACAACACAAGACCTGCTGAACGCAGCTGTACAATATATCAATACACAACATAGTATAAAAATGTTTTCAGTTAGTTCCGTCTTATCTGGTTGAGTGCAGTAGCTGGGATTTATGGCCTTCCACTAGTTTCCGTTATTTACCGGACTCATGGCAATCCAGGGTTTCACAGCTTGATGTTTTTCAGTTTTTTCCTCATCTTTTATACATAAAAACCTGTGAGTGACTTTTTCCCCAAATGTGAGGTCTTAAAAAAAATCTGCTGGTTGGGAAATTTGTGTCCTAATCCCTAACTCAATGTGCTCTGAAAATTAATGTGAAAATAATAAATCTTCCCAAAAATCAAGAGTTCGAAAAAGGAACTCCCCCATTTACCGTTGTCACGCCACGTCAAAACTGTCAAACGCGCTGTCTGAGGCGTTACAGGCGGCTCCAGTCCGTGGAAGCGCACCCGCGTTACACTCCGCAGCAGCTACTGAGCGTCGTCTTCTTCACGTCGCTCAAACTCAGCTTCGTTTGAGGTTCCGTCGTCTGTCTCAGCTTTGCGTTCTTCTTCACCTCCCTTTGAGCGAAAGAACAAAAACTCAGCAACCGAACTCCCAAGTATCAAAACTACCTCCCTGCAGAACAAGAATGAAACAGTGCAGTGTGAAAGTATCAGGGCAGACAGAGCAGTGGACTATTGGATCCGCGCTCCAGCTCACTGGATTTGATGACAGTGAAAATGAGCTTTCACAAGAGGTCAAGACATTCATGTTGTGAACCTTGCTGGAATTGGAGCCCTTTATTTGTGGAGTCACTTCCCAGATACTTTGACTGCACTGCATTCTCAGCAGGTACTGGAAAAAGCAAAGATAGTTTCACCGTGCGAGATGGAGGACTGCTTCCACCACGTTTGTTCCGTCTTTGGCGCTGGTCTCGCAGAACAGGGCGTTGTACGCCTACGAAGGAACAGGGCACAATGAGAACCAGTTAGCGCCTCTCCAAGCGTGCACTGCTTCTCCCCTCACCACCAGGTAAACAGGAAATCCCACCTTAGCCAGCCTCTCCCCATCTGCGGCGCTAACACAGTCTCCCTCGGGCTCCCCTGCCCGCAGGTCGGCCTTGTTTCCAATCAGGCAGGTAGGCAGATACTCGTCTGTAGAGTCCTGCAGAGAACAGAGGAAGGCACAAAATGAGAGGCATAACATGCCGGTCCAGAATATCAGAGTCCTCCCAAGAATTTTTTCCCCCCCAATGGCCTGGAATTGCTAAATTTTTCTGCAAGAAAGAGGGACTCCTCAGTGAAATCAGCTGGGTGAATTCATAAGTTATCAAAAAAAAAAAAAAAAAAAAAAAACCTGTGGTCGGACACCAAGTTTCACAACCCTGGATTTCACAACTCTAGCTGAGATTTACCTGGTGCTTCTGGTGCAACAGCATAATGCTGTAACTGAACCCAGACTTAAACTGTGCTGCCACACTGCGCAGCACAAAGGCCTGTGTTCTCAGGGATGAGGAATCACAGAACTAGAGGTGGGACACTAAGCATTTCGTTGTGATTTACACTCTTTTCTCTGCTCGGCTGTTCTTGCCTCGTTCCTTAGAGCCTGCGAGCGAGAGGGGACAGGGCTCACATTTTGAGCTTATATTATTTGTACCAGTTAACCGGGCAAGCTCAGTCAGTGATCAGAAGGGAAATGTTCTGTTGGTCAAGAATACATAAAAACAAAATTTTATTTGAAATCTCTTCATGAATTTCTCTGAAAGTTCGAAATAAATCATTTCAAGAGATGCAACATCATATATGGAAATATAAACAATATATTTGGAATCATTATCAAACTGGAGAAATACCCGTATGTGATTCATCCACTCTCGCACATTGAGAAAGCTCCTCTCAGAGGTGACGTCGTACAGCAGTATTACTCCATGGGCTCTGCGGAAGTAGGATCTGGCGAGACTCCGGAACCTTCCCAGGGAAGAACAATCATGAGGAGGAGCCACCATGCCCATTTCTCTCCGACGAATGTAAATACACTATGCAGAAGCACATCTATCCATGAACAGTGGTCAGCCCAATAAAGTCACTGAGAGGACGCGCCAAATGAAGGGGCTAACGTACCTCTCCTGCCCAGCAGTGTCCCAGATCTGCAGATGTGTCTTTTCTCCATCCACCAACATCATCTTGATTTGGAAATCTACTCCTGAAGCACAGAAAAATTCCTCAGTGCAGTTAAATTTGCTGACATTTCAATTTACCTGAGGGGAACTACTGACGGACCACAACCAGAAAAAAACCGTGAAAGTCATTTGCCCCTGACGTTATGATGTCCTAAAACAGGCGGAAGATGTACAAAAACCTCTGCAAATTTCTTCAAGAGGAAATCAAAATGAAAATCTGCATGTCAGCATGAACTGAATTATCTGATCACAAATCTGCATTGAGCGAACTCGAGAGCACCCAGAAGGGCTCTCGGGAAACCGCATACCTCCGCCGCGCCAAATGTCAGTATTATTGGGTCTTCTGGGCATGGAATCCAGAATATGTAGCGGATCACTTCCAAAATTAAATCACCTCATTGTGGGACTACTAACCATCCTGTCAAATTTCGTGCCAAACCGTTCATAACTCTTTGAGTTATACTGTTAAATAGTTAGACAAACAGATGAACACCGGTAGAAACATGACCTCCTTCTTGGCGGAAGTAAAAATGTACTTTTCCAAATATTATGAAATTAACAGTGCTTACAGCTTATGTGGTGGCATAAATACAGAGACAGCAGTGCACTGTATGATCAAAAGTATATCGGCACTGCTCAGCCTGGGGATATTCATGATGCCGCCTCTTAGTTCCACTGGAGGAAGTCTTGATGCAAAAGTAAGCCATGACATTCCAGATTCTGTAGTTTCAACAGGTCCTTAGCATGATAATGCTGCAGGCACAGAGCAAGGCCTAAGCATAAGGCCGGCATAGACCCTGGACCTCAACCCCATCAAACACTAGTGGGAGAGACTTGAGAGTTCAAAGCATTCCTCATCGTCCACCATCACTGCTCAACCTCAACAATGCTTCCCTGGAAGGAGAGCCAAATCTGCAAGGCATTCTGAATGCCATGTCTTATGATGAAAAAACGCAGCCCACTGTTTCATTTCACAGTTTGGGGGTTGGCAGGCATTCTTGACACCAGAATGTATGTCCACAAGCACTGAAAATGTGAGTTTTTCATAATATGTCCCCTTTAAGAACTCAGAATAACAACAAAAACCAGCACACTGAGGCTCTCATGACCCAGGACAGGCCATCCCTCATCTATGGGACAGTCTTCCAGGGAGGGTACAGGCAGTGTAACTAGAAAGGGGGGGACCAACACCATATTAATTCCCATGATAACAGAATGAGATTTTGGATGAACAGCTGGGCATGCGGAGTACGAAATCCCTTACCCAGAGTGGACTGCATGTCTCCTCTGAACTCGTTTGAGCTAAGCCGCAACAGGAAACTGGACTTTCCGGACCCTGCGTCTCCTGCCAGGACAAGCCTGTACATGGTGACGGGCTCTTCAGAGATAGGGGAGCCTACATCCACCTGCTGAAGGTATGGAACAAGGGCATAACAAAACAATACCGGAAAGAACCAGAACACTCACTGCCGTTTTCTGCAGGAGTCATCACACCATCCAAGCTACAGAGCACAAAATTTCTCCTCCTAGGGCCCAAATTAAGACCTTCATCATGTGCAAAACCTTTCAACGTACGCAAAACTAATGATAAGCCCAATGACTGGTGCAAACAAAAGACTTTGTAATCTGTTTTGCATGGGCCTGTAGGTTTGGCACATACAATCAGGACCCTGAACTTCCAAAACGTTTGAAACATAATGCATTGCTGAATACCCCTCGGCCCAGACAAGATTTCCTGCCTCAAGGTCACAACACGAAGATCAAATGGTGAAATCCAGCAAAAAACATGACGTTGCACATCTGTGTGTCACAGTGAGTTACCATACCAAATTTGGTGGAGCTGCGATATTTAGTTGACGAGTACTGACCTGTACAAGATTTCCAGGGTCAAGGTCACAGAGCTAAGGTCAAAGGTCAAATCCAGCAAAAACCTGATATTGCACATGCATGGGTCATAGCGAGTTACCATACCAAATTTGGTGAAGCTGCAATGATTAGTTGGCGAGTACTGGCCCGGACAAAATCATGGAAGGACGACGGACCACAGACGGACACGCAGGTGACGACCGAGGGGTAAAAATGAAAGGAGGCTATATTTCCACAATTCTGCAGAATACAATACATAATAAAGTGTGTATGTTTTTTTTTTCCATTAAGGTGTGGACATGAAGATATCTACCTTACAGGTGAAAATGTGGGCGGAGTCACAGGCCACCTCACTGATCTTAGAACAGGGATACTCATTGTTTTCCAGAATGAGCCACAGTGGGTGCAGGCTTTCGCTCTATCCAACCTGTCCCACACCTGATTCTACTGATGAACCCTTAAAGCTTTTGCCATCGACCCTTGATAAGTAGAATCAGGTGTGTAACTGCATGGTTAGAATGAAAGCCTGCACCCACTGCGGCTCATTCTGGAAAAGAGTGAGTATATCCCTGCCTTAGAAGGTGAAGGCATGGGCGTGGCTACACGCAGTCTACCATACCTTGCAGGTGAAGGTGCGGCCAAGGTCAAAGGCTTGCTTTCCTACCTTACAGGTGAAGGCGTGGGCATCGTCACAAATAAGCCTACTTACTTTAGTATTGAAGGCCGAGAGTCGTCTACGAAAGGAGGAGGTCATAGAACTGTTCCGGCTGGGCGCTATGGAAACCATGTCCTCGGGCATCTGGCATGGGGAAAGGGAGCGTTTTGCCATCAAAATGATCAACATCTCAAACTAGCAATGAGCTGACGGCAGACACTGGCCTGACCTCGGTATCGGAGGGCTCGTAGGAGCAGCTGCGGTGCACCGTTTCCACAGAGTCCTGGGAGTCGTCACTGCCGTGTTCGCCGCTCGAGGCATCTGATATGTCCAACGAAGATGAAGATCTGCTTTTGAGGAACTTCTCCGCCCACTTTGCGACATGGGAACACTCGTCACCGATCAAGTCAACAGACATGTCCTCATCATCGCTGGCAATGCTTCAGAGAGGGGGACAGTGAAGTATTATCAGAGACAAGCTGCTATCACAACCCACTAAAATGGAATTTCTTCATTAAAATATTGGACCCTGTTCCAGTGTAGAAATGCAAGCTGTACTTGCTACTAAATGGATAAAGTCATCTTCCATGCAAATACACCATACTATTTATTCAAGGTTCCTCGATCGTCTGATAAAAAATGGCCAGTGTGGATGCTGGATTTTGTTTCTGCCCATGAAGATTCAATTCAACTTCATAACTACTGATTAATCCTGGGATTCAAATGTGACCATGACTAGGAGAGCCAGTGCTGTCGCAGACGTGAACGCGCTTGAATGCCTGGGCACTTGGGACAAGCTTTGCTCATCTAAGTGAAGCAGTGTACTCAACCCACACTTACGACGCTGCACTCCAACCCGCAATGCACCAAGATGGCGATGCTTATTGAAGACGCTCCTTATAGCTGGTGGTTGGAGTGTTTACTGGATGAAAATGCCACTAAAGAAAGAGTATAGATATTTGCAAAAATACCAGTGTACTAACTTTATATTTTATTATCCTCACATCATTAAGATGGTATTTTTTATTATGACAGGGAGTACAGTAACCAGTGTGATATGTCTTCACTGGATATCATTGGCATGATGGTTATCATATTAAAAAAAAAAAAAAATTTGATTTTTATTGAAAATATTGGACAAGCCTTGAGAAACAGGCCTCTTGGGTCGGGCAGCACCAGCTCTCACCCACCTTGACCTTTTATCAATGAGGGTGGGGTCCCTCAAAACAAAGTAACAAAGAACTAGTTCCACTTGCTTCAGATAAATTAACTCTAGTCAGGTGAGAGTGATGTCATAAACGCAACCACTGTGAGGTCATCACCTGCAGTTGCGAGTGCTCTGCGGAAGAGACCGCAGCTTCCTGGTTGACCGCTCCTCCTCGGGCGACAGCTGGAGAGAAGGGGGCAGGCGGTGAGTAGGTGTACCTCTCAGAAAGGGTAGAAACAGGTGGCCACCAGTCACCTTCTCAGAGTTTCCCCTCGGTAACGTACCCTCCTCTTGGCAGACCCAGCGTTCATGGCCAACACCGAACGCAACCCGTCATTGCTGTCGTAAAGCTTCCTGTTCACTTCCCTGAAGGGCGGGAAAGCAGATGGCGGAGTTACACCGATAAGACCAACACGCGAGAGAAGATTCAGCCAGTATTCCACTGCACTGTTAGGAGGAAATTACAGGTAAAAGCAACGGAAAATCAAATGAAAGGGGAGGTGGCCTCTTGTGAAATTTGGTTCTTTCCAGGAGGGATGGCAGTAAAATCTGAAGCAGTAATCAGCAGTCAGCAGGACTAATGGCCAGTAGCCCTGTGCTCTCCGACAGCACTAACTCATGTAGAACAGGACAAGCAAGATTAAACACAGCAGACCATGAAAGAGCCATCTAACAACTGCAAGCTGGAGACCATTCAAGCGCGGCTGTGAATGCGTTTGTGGTGGATGTTTCAATTGCTACACTCACTTTACAGCCCTTGATGCTCAATTCCGATTTTAGCTCAGGTCAGATTCGCCTGTCTTGATAGTTCATATTCACAATTACAAGTGACCTGTAATTATCCATAATGTAAACGCATCTGCCCTCTGAAACGGCAGCCATGCGCACGCTGTTGATATGTTTTTGCACAAGCCACTGCATCACCAACTACAAAAATGGGCCTCGCTGAAGTGGGCAATACCCTTCAGTCCCGAAGGTCACTGCTGCAAGGTCAAAAGTCAAACTGGGACGAAACCTCAAAAAGGCACACCTTCCCCCCATGGGGAGTCCACCAATGCAATATGAACTTCCTAACCCATGTGGTTACAGGGAAATAGCCTGGACAAAATTGGCACCCGCCCAGACGCCCGCCCGCCCGCCGCAGGGACAACAATACCTTTTGTGCCCGTGTCGGCCTGAGGGGTAAAAAAACATTGTATTTGTGAGAGCACACATAGTATTAAAACCTGATTCAAACCAAGACATGGATGCGCTCGTAGTGAGTGTCTGGAGGATTTTCCCCTGGAGGACAGCAAACCGTTTGTCAGCTGAGCGTGGTGAGCTAGAGCCGACGCAAAAGTCAGACGGCTAGCTTTTGCGGTTCTAACCGCACTCAGTGCCAGCATATATGCAGACAGTCACATGAGTGAGAACAGTCAGATCGGAATCCATGTCGCATGGCCCGCATCAGATTTACAGTACATCTGATCTAGAACCACATATGAAAGTGGTTTGGAGATCGGACGTTAGATTGGACTTCTGTGTCTGCACAGCCTTGAAAACAAAAGTAATGAGTTACATTAAAGCGAAAAAAAAAAAAATCTGATTTGAGTCACTTCAGCCTGGTAATGGGAACGTAGCACAAGATCTATGGTCATTCACTTGATTTCAAGCCAGCTTGAGCGCTAGGTCCAGAAGAGAACCAACAGCACCAGCACCAGCCATCCCTTTCATGCTATGGAAACAGCCAGAAACACCAATGGGAAGCAAGGCTTAGCCATGAGCAAACAAGCGCAATGTCATGTGTGGGCTGAAAAACATTTACTGCAGAAGTTCGGCAAGGCAGTCTGTGCTGACGGCAAGACGCTGGTATCAATGAACGCGACGGCACTTGAGCTGGACGTGGGGACGTCACGAGACCGTGTGCAGTCATCACGGTGACATCACAAGACCTTTTATCAAATTTAAAAAATTGCACATTGTATACTACTTAAATTACATCTTGAATTTGTGTTTCTATTGTCCTTCAGTATATTTTAATTCAGTGAAAAAAATAACAGTTGCTAAAATGAAAATATACTGCACTTGCATTTTATAGCCTCTTCTACAGCAAGGCTGCCCAACCTTGTTCCCAGATGTATACCGCCCCATAGATTTTCCTTGCAACCTTGCAAATTAGGATTCAAACTGAGGAAAGGAAGAGGGTTGATCGCCATGGCTCCCAGCTGTCCCACCATTCTCCCAGAGATCTAACATCTAACGTTTTCACTTAAAACCCACATTAGCCCACCTGATTCTTCAAAATGGCAGCTCTAGGATATCTTCAGCAGTTAAGAGGTTTGCTTTGCTAGGATTTTTGTAAAAAAAAAATCTTTAAGAAGGTAGATCTCCAAGAAAATGATTGTACAGCCCTGGGGGGCATTTGACTGGGCAGAATTACACAAAGCTGAAAAAAAAATTGAGTACAACCTGGAGAACTCCTATTACTTTTAAATTTGGGGTTTTACTCAGAGCACTTATCCAGCTAACTCAGAGTTCCCACACTGAGAGAAAGGGCCAGTGCTGTAAGATAACTACTAGCTAGAGTTCCAGGTCGTTCACTTACTGGAGGACTTCAATGTGGCTGGAGTAGGACTGATATTCTAAAAGCATCTTTTTCAGATCACAGTTCTCCCTGAAGCAGAAGGTAATAAATAAGAATCTGAGTTTTAGTCTTGCAATGAGATGTAAAACATAATTCTTTTATTGTCAAGTCAAATATATTATCTCGTTTTTGATTAGTTAGATTGACAGTTAAAATGTTATCGTATTAGCAAATCTTCAAACGGACTTAAATCATTGGTAATTACAATAGGACTTGCATTGAGGTTAAATGTATGTGCAGCTGTCAACTTTATTTCGCGGATATTTACGTGCGTTCAGAATTTGCCGCATGAGCCCCATAAAATTATTTCTATGTCCATATATGTACCACCTCTGCATACAGCAAAATGATAATAGATGAGATTTGAAAAGAAAACAAAGGACCGCACTACTTTTAAAGACTGACTTTTTGTTCTTGATTTGGAGTGTGCGGGATCTTCCGTAACCCCGCCCCTACCTCTCGTGCTGCACACGCTCGTCAGCGTACTGGTTCTTCAGCTGGTCCAGCTCGCCCTGCAGGATGGAGACGCTGGTCTGCGCACTCAGAAGGGAGCTCCGCAGTAGCTCGTTCTCCTGATGAATGAAGTGCAGAGATGAGCAGATTCTTTAAGCAGAGAACGGTCACATCACTGAGAGCAGGCTTGTGTCTGTCGGCACATCTGCTTGTGCTTGTATTCGCAAACGAGCTTGCGATTAAATGTATTTAGATCCAGTACCTGCACCATCTCTCGGATCTGATTCCTGAGCTGCCGCACATCCACTCTGGGACTGTGATGCTTTGACTCCTCCTGGTGCTGGAACAGACACACTCATGACCCACTGCGCAGTGGACCAATCACAGGGGCACGTGCCACGGTTAACGTGCGGCCGCAAAAGAGCCCAGTCAGACAAAAGCTGACATCTACCTCATTAAAGAAAAACTGCAGAGCAGACATCTTGATTCTGAGAAGTGTTTGAGACAGAGAGAATATATGTATACTTTAAAGCCCTTATCCATAAGGGCTGGCCAATACTGGAGGCGTAACATGTTGAAATGTGTACAATGACACAATATACAGAACAAAAAAAAAACTTGGAATTCTGAAAGCAGTTCATAAAATACAGATGTAAATACCTGCATATTATAGTTGACAGCATCTCATATTCAGACCACTGATCTATATAGAATAACTGGATAGCTGATGACGTCATAATTTTGAAGTAACTGTGCCGCCATATTGCTATGTCCAACTATCATCTCTCAGAACATTACTCACCTTGAACACGTTGCAGCCAACGATTTAATTGAGAAGATATCTTTTCACAGACACAGAAGAGGCGGGATTTTGCGTTTCCTCCTCCGATATTCACCTGACTGTTCGAAAAATGCTTCAAGCACCGCAGATTTAACTACAGTAGGCAGGAGTTGTACGCGCCTTTAACATTTTCAATGGAAGACATCAGCATTTGACAATATGTACGACCAATGAGTGCCTTCCATAGGAAATCTATACGGATTTTTCTACATCTCGCCTGAGTGGGGCAGCGGTACAACGAAATTGAAGCCCAAAGTCACTGAGACTGAAGAAGACAAGACGTCAATCCTGCTCGTATTATTATCATTCTGTGTGGGAGTTTAAAAACTAAGTGAAAAAATAAATTAGCCATAAGCGCACATCTTTATTTTAGATACACTGTGTGTGAGAATCAATCGTGCATAATGCGCAAGTCCCAACGGATGTCTTATATTGAGTTCTCTCTTGCAATGTCTTCACTCAGTAGCCACATGAAGCTTTAGGCTAATTTTCCTACGAAGCAAAAGTGGGTTTGCGGAAGAGAACGCAATTGAAACCAATTAAGGTCGCTGATTCACATGAGAAGTGAATTGAATTGCGCGTTATGGAGATGTATGCAAAACTGCCTGCCAATCATTGTCGAGAGTGAATCACATTATTTATTCAAGTAGCTCTAACATTACATCCTCATTGATAACCTGGCAAAATTAAGTTTGTCCTTCAATGGTAATTTAGTCTCAACAAAGCATTAGCCTATTTTAGTGCTGACGTAAATTAGCCTTAATGATTTGACCAGTCAACACCTGGTTTTTGTTGTCTCGTTAGTCTGGTCTAATATTATAGACAGCGTTACACAGCAGTTTTACTGGATTATCTAATTTATGCCGTGTGACATTGATTGATCTGGTTACCTTCAATTCAGTAATCTAGGTATTTTTAGGCTAACCTGATTGATCACTTTAGCTAACATTAATTTGAAGTATTCCAATAATAACCGTTAGCTTATCTGCTGTTAAGGTAGATTGCCAGTGGCTAATAATAAGCAATATTTTCATTGAAATTTAATTGTGTGAATCTGTCTTAACTACAGCCAGTGCACTGTCTCACCACATCTCCCAAAAAATGTCGCTCCGCATTGCAAGGCTGCACATCTGCGCTTCTCTGCCATAGAATACTACAGTATATAACGGTTGCTTACTACCGGGCGTAGTAAAATGGCCACTCGACAACTTTCGCTTGCTTCAACCTCCCAACGAAGTTCTCCATCACGTCAGCAATCCAGTTATTCTATATAGATCAGGGATTCAGACGCATTTTTAAATCCAGTGCTCTAGATATAAGAGCCCAAAATCAAAAATTGGCACTAATTTGTGCTATTTTCCAAACACTCGCACACTACAATGTATGTCCCATACAAACTTCACTGCTCGCGAACACAGTTTTTTTCACTTTGTAACACTGGAAGGGTAAACTGCTACCTCTGACCAGCAAAGAAACTAAATACTCTCCTTTTCTCTGAACTCCCTCCCAGCTCTCACCGCCCAGTCTCACCTCCCCCTTCGCCCGCCTGCCCGCCCGCCCTGCCCCTCCCCTTTTACAGTCAGAATGAAGGAGCCCCATTGTGCTCCTCCCCCCCTCCACCACCACCACCACCACCACCACCTTTATGAGCCTGAGCATAGCATCTCGCAGTTCAGCCACCTCCCCGTCGTGTCTCGTCTGCAGTTCGGCCAGAGCTGCCTCCATACGCTGCTGCTCCTGTCGGGGAAGGAGTGGTGGGGGGGGGGGGGGGGGGGGGGGGGGTAACATAAGTTTCAGTTACACAGGGATAAAGCAGGACCGTCATCACACCCAGCTAATGCAATTTTGTTGCAGCGCAGAGGTAACGCTATAACATTTGCAAACTTTTCCAGTACCATAATAAGAATATCCTGCCAGCTGGGCAGCTGCTTACTGCACTGCAGTGATGCGGCTAAACCGCGTGCGGCCCCATATAATGGATTCTGCAGTGTGGGGAATCATGGGGAACAGTAGTTCCTTATGTCACTGATACAAAACACTACAGGGAGTGTCCGGCTGACTCTATGCTAAAACAAACTTATTAAAATCAGACCTTTTGAATGTGCTCCTTTCATAGCATTCTTTTTATGGAAAAACTCACCTTTGCACCCATATGAAGAGTGCAGGCCTGCTTTCTGTCTCGCATTATCGCTTACGGTATTTCAAGTCATATCCTCAGTCTCTCTTCTTAATTGCAAGTGAGGAGGTTCAAATATAGATAATTCTCAATTGTTTTTTTATTCAGCTCTGCAACTGTGCAGAGAATATTTCCCATGATTAATTAATGTTATTCCCTCAGTGAATCTTCACGTGTTATGAATATTCCATGTTCTTGGTGCCCAAACATCTCACAAGAAGTTCTCCATCTCTCACCTCTGCTCTGACCCTCTTCTCCATCAGAGCCAGCTGTTCCCGCAGGTCATCCTCCAGCTCCGTCAGCTGACGCGATGACATCTCCTCCACCCTGCCCACACATGCACACACGCGTCCGCGGACGGACACGTGATCGGGCCTTTCAAATGCAGACCTCTCAAATCTGTCACACAGTGCCGCTGAAGGCCGCACCACACAGTTTTCAGTGAACTAACGAAAAGCCTAATCCACTGCAACAGCGGCTGCAGGGTACATGCTCGTGTTTTTCTCAGCTCTCGAGCTGAGCTGGCTCATGATTCGCAAGCTTTCGGTGTCCGATCTCTGCCTCAACCCTAAAATCAGTGGCACTTTAAATCCTTAGTGCTAATCCGCCCTGTCAATGTCAGGTGACCACACTTATGCCAGCCCCCGGAGACTGGGCTTTGGAGACTTTGAGACCACTGATGAAACAATGGTGTGTACAAAACTAGGAACAGACATGAGCCATGTACACCAATTTACATCAAAATTTTACATCACTGCATGAGAGGTATACCAGAAATCTGAAACATTATCAAATATATGAATTTACTCAAACTCCAACATGACGAGCACTAAATAGGAAGAAAACTATATGCCCAACAACTCGGCCTCTAGATCCTTATTCAGACAATATCATCACACAAGTAGGAAAACTAACTCTGTGGTGATCTTCTCCAAACAGCAGAGACAAGGGCTGTAGTTGACTTGAATGTCCACTTATACACTTCCGGCTAGTGCAACAGTACCGGGGCCAAGACGAACTCGTACTCTTACCTTTTCAGGCTGGTTTGCAGTTGTTGGCTATCAGAGACTTGGTCCTTGCTTTCTCTCACCAGCGTTTTTATCACGTCTTCATACTGATGCAGGAGGGCGATGTCAGAGACGGAGTGGATTTGTTGGTACAGCTCAGCCAGTTGCTCCCTAACACTGAGGAGGCGGGAAAAAAATCAGCAAACTCCACAGATGCCCATAATAACAGTCGCTCCCTTCAGCCACAACAGGTAACCGGTTATAGTTTATTTGTGCCCGTAGGTAGATTTGCTAGCAGCCAGTGAGGTGATAACATCCACATCCAATCGATGCACAAGAAACACACGGCTGCAACGCATATTTATCAGAAAAACATGCATTACAGATCACAAAAAAGTACTATTAAACCACATACACCAAATATACAAGTACAGCATACACTCCCTGAACACTTCACTGGGAACACATTAATGAAAATAGTCATCTGCTCTGACCAGCGAATCGTGCAGCCGCAGCTCAGCATATAAGCTAAAGAAAGCAGGTATCTTGACGTTGCGTAATGTTTTCACTGAGTATTAGATTGTGTGAAGTGCAAAATCTAGGCGACTTTGACCATCATATGACTTATGGCGCCAGACGTGGTGTTCCAGCATCGGATCTTTCCAGAAAGAGCCGCCCTCCCAAAATCCTGGTCGTACAGTCACTTAATATCGACTGAACGCCACGGAAATGCGACACGTGTAATCGCCTGCTGGCTCGAGGACCTCAATAAATCCATGCTGAGAGGAATTTAGGCTTTTCCGACAGCAACAGCAATGTCCACACCAAAGACGGTGGCGAAGATCCAGGAGAGCAGCAGGTTAGCTACAGCTGCTAGTCTTTGTTTTCACCATCAATTTCACAGCCCTGAAACCAGGTGAGGTGAGTTAACTGTACATTAACCATCTTAATCCTTTGAGCGGTTGCCCAATGATGTAAGATATCAAAACCAGATGCTGTTGAAAACCTATCATGAGTCAACTTGTTTAAACAAGTGGACTCATGATAGGTTTTCAACAGCTCAGGATAATAACATTTTTAATTCCTTGAAAATTTATTCAGCACTCAAAAGGGTTAAGAGCCTTTTTTTTTAATTCAGGCAGTGAGTGATTTAGGACTGCATCAGATTTAGTGGAGGGTCTGGGGTAGATACAAAAATCCTAAATTTCCAGGTCCTTAAATCAGTGTTTTTTTTCCCCCAGGGGCCACTGAAATAGTTAATTTATTGAGGGTCAAAATCAGACAACTGAACAAATTAGCTATTGAAGCTATAATATCTCAGATGACTGCCCAGTTTCAGTTTAATCAATGTAGATCGGTAGTGGACAGATTACGGGAAAATTGAAAAGTTTCAGGGGGTAGTTGAGGGTAACACCTATAGGGGGCATTGGAAAATGTTACTTTTTGCTGACATGATGTGTTTGAGGCATTTCTGGGCTGCGCCCTCAACATCCCAAGCTAGTTTATCCTGGATGTGAGTCCATTATGACTCCAATGGTGGCTGGTCATGGTATTGGACACTTTCTGAACCCAAAAACATACAAAACCCAAAACCAGTGAAGTTGGCACGTTATGTAAATCGTAGATAAAAACAGAATACAATGATTTGCAAATCCTTTTCAACTTGTATTCAATTGAATACACCGCAAAGACAAGATGTTTAATGTTCAAACTGAGAAACTTTTTTTTTTTTTTGCAAATAATCATTAACTTAGAATTTAAAGACAGCAACACATTGCAAAAAAGTTGGCACAGGGGCCTTTTTTACCACTGTGTTACATCGCCTTTCCTTTTAACGACTCTCAGTAAATGTTTGGGAACTGAGGAGACCAATTTTTGAAGCTTTTCAGGTGGAACTCTTTCCCATTCTTGCTTGATGTACAGCTTAAGTTGTTCAACAGTCCGGGGTCTCCGTTATTGTATTTTATGCTTCATAATGCACCACACATTTTCAATGGGAGACAGGTCTGGACTACAGGCAGGCCAGTCTAGTACCCGCACTCTTTTACTACGGAGCCATGCTGTTGTAACACGTGTAGAATGCGGCTTGGCATTGTCTTGCTGAAATAAGCAGGGGCGTCCATGAAAAAGACGTTGCTTGGATGGCAACATATGTTGCTCAGTCTTTTTTGCCACTTGTGCCAGCTTTTTTGAAAAATGTTGCAGGCATCAAATTCCAAATGAGCTAATATTTGCAAAAAATTACAAAGTTTACCTGTTCGAACATTAAGTAACTCGTCTTTGCAGTGTGTTCACTTGAATATAGGTTTAAAAGGATTTGCAAATCATTGTATTCTGTTTTTATTTACGATTTACACAACGTGCCAACTTCACTGGTTTTGGGTTTTGTAATTAATATCGGAAGTTCTTTAACGGTAATCCTTGCAGTTTAAACATTGCAATATGGATTGCTCTTTGAAATTATTGCCTGATTGTAAAAATGGACATTTTCAACTTTCTATCCTTTTCCTCTTCACCACTCTCACATTTGTAAAGCTCAGCAGCTTTCTGTCACACATCAGCGCTGCATTATGTTGCCTTAACCGTTGTGACAGATGACTCAGGGAGATAAGTGCATGAGTCACCTCATACGTATTTATAACCCACAGAAACAGGTGGTCATTAAGTGTTCCTTATCATTACATAGATCTAAATACAGTAGAATAATATTAAGGTTTTTCTGGAGTTCCAGTGATTGAGGCACTCACGTTTTTGGGGAGAAAAAATATTTATTTTAAAATAGAAATGTTTTTCCTTCAATCAGTTTTTTTTTTTTTTTAGTTCAAGATTCAATTTTTGGTGAAATATTGAAAAAAGACAGAGGATTAAGGGCAACTGCACATTTTCATAGCCTCTTTAGCCAATATTTACCAAGGGTGCCAATATTATTTGAGAGTACAGCAATGTTGAATAACAACGAAAACCAGCTGACAGTGCGGCTCTCCAGGACCAGGGTGTCCAATCCAGTAATGAACATATGCCTAATAAAGTGCTTGGTGCGTGTAAGCCATCCCACTTGGGACACAAATTGTGCCTCATCATTTTGAATCTGTCATATTTTACCATGCAGCAAATGCCTTCGTTGAAGAAGAGGGCCCAAGTCTGACAACCTTACGTTCATCAGGTAAAACTGGGAATTTACATTATTCAAACATAATCAACAAATAGACATATACATTGTAGCTACACATCAGTGACACAGGGCCACTTGGCTTAGTCAAACAGACCTTTCATGGGGACCACAGTACATAGCCTATTGGTTTTCATTCTGATATTACAGGTGTTCACAACACCTGCCCAGGAATATAGATAGGGCTTCGAGCTGGTTCATTCCAACCATTGCCTGAATAGTTAGCATAAATTAGCAATTGGCAGCATAAATTTTAGTGTGAGTTATGATATACCAAATTCAGTTCTGCTGTTTAAAAACTCAGGAAAGGCGGTCATTGCTGTGGCTCCAAGAACCACTGTATCCTCTCATTTGTTTTTAAGAAACTGACCTCACTAACATTGGCAGTTTTCAGGCCAATTGGTCATATTAGGTCATTCTACGTCAGAAATACTTTTGAAGAATAAATGATCCATATAAACAGATTCAGATCCTAGAGTACTAAAAGTTTAAATTGGTTATAAGTAAACCTTATACAGGTCATATCAGATGGGTTAACTGACAGCTCTCTAACTAGACAAGCGCTGCAAGAGAAGAACACAAGGTCATGACAACTGAACGAAGTGACAGATAAGAGTGAGAGAAAATGACACCTTTAATGAGATAAAATAAGTTAAAGAGTAGATATCGCTGAATTAAAATGCACGCTTGGTTCCAAACTGATCAAGAAATTGTTTAATTTAAATAAGCAACCGTGTGCGAAAGCTAGTTTAGGACCCAATTGGCAGACTCCAAACGTCTATGTGAAAGGCGCTATACAAATGAAACTGAATTGAATTTAACTTACCCTCCCAAGTAAGTCATTTCGCCTTCCATTGTGTCCTCAAATTCATCCCAAGCACTTCTCCCATGTTGAACTCCGAGTGCAGTGAAGTCCAGCGTTTCAGAAACCTCGTTGAACCTGGCCAAAAAATCATTGAAGTCGACATATCCAACTCTATCCACATCAAATTTATTGAACAAAGCCTTGACCTCGGTGCTGGGAACATTTAGCTCTCGACAGATTACTGTAAAATCCTCGTACTCTATTTTACCAGATTTATTTACGTCGCAAGCAGAAAACAGGCTCTGGAGGTCGGTTCTCTCCATAACCGCTGATTCAGAATTCAACGGAATCAGCGCAATTACGGTCCCGGGTAACGTACTGGGAGTTTCAGAAGTTTAGACAATGCGCGGAGTCCAAGTCAAAACACGCAAGCAAAGCAAATGCAACATTTATCTAAATTGTTGACGACAACAGTTCTGTTCGAGGTCCCTTGACGTCATACATTTCCACTCAAAAATCAGAGACTTGGAAAAAAAAGTAATTCAAACATTAAAACATTTTTGTTGTGATAGACTAGCGGCTTGCCTACTTGAATCTATCATCTGATGACCATGAAAAACACGGAGACCGCGGCATTCTAACGTTACTTTGCTAGAGGTGCAGTTTCTGCGGAATTCCTCTTGTATCGCAGTGCACCTGCCCAGCAGTGAGGGGAGGATGACAGGGCGCTGGTGGCGTATGCGCAGGCACAATGAAATAGCCTAATTCTATCATTAGGCGTGTCAGAACATTTCTTTTTCACCTGTGACATTGCTGGTAGGGAGACAAAAACGAACCATCAGATAATACTGCGCAACCGCGCTTTCCCTCCATTGTAAATGGGAAACGATGCGATGTTTTGGTTTTGCGTAGCCCACGGAAGTCTCGGTGCTATATGTTATACTCTGAGGCGCTAAATTCATATAAGGCGTCTCAACACACTAAGTATGCAGTAAAATAACAGGAAAGCAAATTGAAATTAGTGGGCATTGGAAGGATAATTTGGAAGCCATCAGTGATCTGGTCCCGTTTGTCGGACACCTGTGACAGGATTCTGTGGGAGGAAAGACCCTCGGGCTTCCGTTCCTCGTTTACGTTGGTCACACGAATTTAGCCCACAGGGCCACGGCTGCGCCCTGTTCTTCAGACCTGAGGAATGTGGGGTGGGATTTGGGAGGGGACAATTATCCGGATGTGGAGAGAAAAAAATTCTTGATAGGTTTTCTTGGTTTATTTCCCTTCTAGGTGTGGGCCATATGGCTTATCAGAAACGCAACTCTCCTTTTTAAGTTTAAACGACATTAAACCCCACCCTGAATCTCCCATTCATGCCTAACTGAGATTAGTGAGGGAAACGTTGATTTACCAAGTAGTCAGTCTGTCACCGGGGAGACCAGGAAAAAAGTAAATCGGGATACAAACAGATATCCTACGGGCAGGTAACTGTAATGAACAGGTGACTCTCCAAAGGGAATTAAATGTTGACACTGAATTAACTCACTCATTTTCCTCTTCAAAGAGGCTGTCTTCCTACTTAGCAGTAGATGGCAGCAAAATACAACTGTTGATCCTTCTACCATATTGAAAGGGACCGTCTGCAGCTGACATCAATTCCGTTGCGTGGGAAGTCAGTGATGCAAGTGATAGTTCACTAGCCAGTTATCCAATGCAAAATGCTAACTGGAGTAGTCCAGTCATATTTAAACTTATATTTTATCTGTATAGCCGTACATTTAAATGGCACTTTTACATTTATGCGCTGAGCTGACGTTTCTGTCCCTGGTGAAAACCCCACAGCCACGATTTTTAGCTGGTGTTGTGCTGTAATACACCCCTGCGCGCACTTTTGTATTGGAGTGACGTGCGTGCGCTCCCGTGAAGGGGATGCAATCTACGGCAGGGGTGCATTCTATAGCACAACAAATGTTTGTTGTGTTTCTGATTGATATACCATAGGGTTTACTACGAATCTGGCTTTGTGATTAAGCCTGACTTCAGCACTTCGTAAAACCAGGAACCTCTTCAAATATGGACCATGGACTAAAGTAAAAGGAGCTGCTCCGGGTTTTACTTTAACTTAAAGTCAGGCTACCCCCCCAGGCCTTGTCTGGCAGGTGAAATATAAAAGTTATTAAAGAGGATTAATTTGCTTTGTTGCATAATGAGAGACAATAAGCACTTGAAGTATTTCGTTTCGGGTGATAAAAATATAGCAGAAGTTTAACGCCCCCCTGAGGACAGTTGCATTATTGTCACAAACGTTTGCGCAGGGAGGATGGCCAGTGCAAGAAGTGCAGAGGGATAGCACTTTGTCTGCCTGGGCAGCTATATACTCTAATGTACTGAGAATTTTTAAAACTCCGTGTGTCTCTAACTTTCTCAGTAAAATTCCTAAGTGTCAGCGCAAGAGACTGTAGGGAAGGCCCCGTATGTATAACTTAGTCTTATGAAGGATGTAGATGATAAACACCCTGGCTGCAAGGGTGGCAGTGAGTGAATGAGCACTTTAAACTCCCGAAGAATTTACACCAAAACAATTTGCTAATTGTCCAGTGCTTCAGATGAATATTCACAAATTTCAGTGGGGAACTCCAGATTTTCAAGCATGTACATGTTAAAATCTTAATTTGTTTAAGACTTGTAAATATAGAAAGAAGTACCAATATTCTGACCAGTTAAATGATTTGATAAAACAACATCCATCTATTCTATTACTGCTCATATTTCAAAAAAGAAAAAAACACTATTTTCCATACACAAAGTTAACATATCAAAAATAGAAAGAATGTATGACGATCAAACATGACTATATGAAGAGAGGAAAACACCTAATTTCCAAAAACAAACAAAAAAAAAAGCTGGGGCAAACTGGCAAATGCAAAAAAGAAACAATAAATAAACAACATAATTGGAAACCGGCTGATAACGCGGGCTGTGATGATTGCGCGAGGCAATATTCTATTTTAATTATCAAGCCAGAGCAGATAATTTGCATCATCTGCAGTTTCTCCCATTTATTGTCAACTAAAATTGACCTTCACCAACAGGCTGTGTGATTTGGCAGCCCATGTAGACATTGGCTCTGGGCAGGAATTAGCTAGATGATCATGTGCCCTCCTGTTTGGATCTTTATGGGCAACACTGAGCATAACTGCGACAATCAGGGACCCCACTGCTCTGTTTGCTAATAGCAGAGCTCAATTGACGTTTGGCCAAAATCTCAGGATAGCAAAGTGGGAACTCCATGTTATCCAACTGTGTGCCATCCATGTCCAATACTGCAACACCAGAGCTCAAGCCAACCAGAGACAAAACAGCCAAGCTGCAAACATATACTGCTAAAAAAAAATAAAGGGAACACTTGGAGTTATATTGTATTGTTTAAGTGTTCCCTTTATTTTTTTGAGCAGTTTAGTTTGTCAGATGTCGACCTTTTTCAAAGAACCAGCAACACACGATTGAAAACTCATTTGGTTTATCTCTGGGTTTGTTATAAGCTGCGCGATTTTTTTTAGTTTGGTTCTGGTGAAAATGCATTGACTTCAAAGTGCTGAGGTGCAAAGTCAACAGAAATGCAGCATGTTTTCAATTTTGTGTAGCTGGTTATTTGAAAAAGGTAGACATCTGATAAACTTTTCTTACAGTTCGGCCGTTTTCATTGGTAGACCTGGAGCTGATACAGGGGTTTACGCTGCTGAACAAGAGTGCTGCTGTGGCCCAACTCTCTCCAACATGAGTCACACCCAGCGCGCTTCGCTCAGGGAGGAGGGAAACATGGAGGGACAGGTGGCGCTTCTGCCTCGCAAGCAAAGAGTTCTGGGTGCAAATCCCAACCAAAAACTGTATCGCATTGAGTTTTCATATCCTCTCTGGCCATTCGCAAGGATTTCCTTCAGTTCCGTCCCAGTATCCGGAGGTATAGAGATGAATATTAACTCCCTCCTCTCCCCAGCTCCCGACTAATTCTCATGCATAACAGCGATTTTCATTAGTGTGCACTGGCCTGTCAAATAAATAGAAAAATAAAAATAAATTACCACCATGTTAATTTCATTCCTAATTATCTACACTATTACAAGTTTACACCATCACCAAATTGAGGTTTCAGTGGCTTAAACAGCATCAAAAATTTTGTACACAAAGAATTTACACCAAGACTAAAAAACCTTCCAACAAGTGCAGGGATTAATAAATATGGGACGATGGTCACCTTCACAGCAATAAATAAAGGAGTGAAGGGTTATAATCACATTTTGTGGTCATACAAACACAGTTTTACACAAGTCAGTGCTCTGATGCATATTCATAGACCTAAAAATTCAGAGAAGCTGAAAATGAGCAGAAACCAAAACATCGACACCCCGTCAGAAAAAAAGGAGACCATGACAAACATGATTCAAAACACATAATCTTTTATTTACTTTATTTAAAAAATAAAATAAAGTGCTTTTTGTATGTACAGTATTATAATTATAAAAAACAACAGTAACAATAGCCATATATCATACAAAATAAAATACGGTTCACAAAAGATTTTTACAACGAAAGGTCCATTTACAAAACATCTTCTCACAAGCTAACAAGACGATAAAGAATTTAACAGCTAAGCTTGGGTGAAAGTGGTGGGCTACTCAAAATGGCGTGTGTGTGAAAAGGGTATCGAGTGTCTGTAAATGGACAGCTCTGTTCCGACACAGTATCACTTCAGAACCACGGTACTGAGGTCAGCTAACAGACCACTCATCCACAGCACAGTCTCCCCTGATGACCTTAAGGTAGTTTGTCACATCAGGCACCCCCAAATATGGTAAGAGACTATCCACAGATATACCATCATCAAAATAACAGATAGAAATTTTGGATATTTGGACTTTACTCCCTGTTGTGCTCAGAAAAGAGCAAAAAGCAAGGCCCAGGTCCAACGGGGAGCCCTGGATGGCACGAACCACATCAACAGTTCCATTAGCCCCCTCAGTTTCTTTTTTTTTTTTTCACAGAAAATTGCTAATTAGCATTAGCTAATGTAATGTCTGATTACTGCATGTGCACCCTTACTGAATCTGTATGCACATCACTCTCCCATCATTGTGATATCTGGTAAAATTACAGATCTATACATTCCCCAACAAAGGTCTGAGTCCAAAGCTGCCAGTTCTGTTGCAATTATAACGCATCACATACATAATTTACTCATCTCCTGTGATCTGGAAAAACCTAGCATGTGTGTCAGTTTTGGTAGAAACTAAGTTTCACCTTCATTTGCAGTAATTGAAAGTGGTAAAAATCTTAAAACGCTAGCTATAAGTGTCATTTGAACTTTCAAAATCAAATGTCTATCATTTTTTTCTGTTAGGAAAAGTCCAGAACCTAAAAGTATTTGTTCAATTGCGAGATCTTTGCCACTGAGAAACTTGCTAGGTTTTTCCAGATCACAGGAGTCATATTTGGCTTAAATGCTGACATTTCAAAACCTTATAAGAATTGGCAACCACAATTGAAATGTTGAAACAACAATCTTTTTTTTGGCATTTTTGATTTTTTTTTTATTTACTGAATCGTACACTGAGCTGCACAGGCAATATAGATTAGTCGACTTCTGGCAATGTTACCACATGATGCCTCGCTATTTTTAGTGCCAAATCGTTAACACCAGACTGAGGATGATGCCTGCGGCTGTTACAGGTTAAAAATGACCAGGTACAAAACCCATTCCAGCAATCATCGTTTTTTATGTTGTGGTTTAAATGGAGTCATTAGTTCCATTGAACATTCCTGGTTATGCACTGAATTCTGGGATGCAAATGAGGTCACTGCTCGGTGGCACTAAGGTGATTGAAGGACAACGTCACGAGGCCAGGAGAGGTCCGATTGACCCAGCAGCACATCACTGTTTCACAATTTGAAGATTGAGGGCATCTCAGAAAACATGTCCATAACTTGCTACAGAGTTGACAAACAAATAGTCCCACTCTAAACTAAGGCTTGTACAGTATCCTGTGCAAAAAACAACAAAATTAAGCAGCACTGTGTAGCATCTAGATCTATTTATACAAAGACAAATCTGATAAAAGCTTTCCTAAAATACGATACAAACACACATACGTATATACACATATCCACTGTTACTGTTTGCACGCAGTCCGCCTTTCACTAAGGTTCTTTGTCAAAACTTGAAATGTACTCCTATGTACAAATTTCGATACACCGAAACAGATTTAAATATGACAAAAATATTTTACTGACAGATTAATTTTTGGAATACTCTTAAATCATTTTACCAATACATTCCACAACACAAAGGTTGCAAGTTTTAAATAGTATTAATGCGTAGTTTAGAATTTTACCACTGTAAGATTTAATTACACCGATCTTTGGAAATGAGATTGTTTAGGAAGTCTCTGAATAACTTAATATGATATTCTTTCCCATTGTTTTGTTTTAAAATGACTGAAATGATCATGTGTTACATAGTTTACACGGACTACCAGGTGCATTCTGTTGCACGTTTGTGCAACGACAGGATCCAAGCTCAGTTGTTTCATAATGTTCAACTATGCGCCCAAATCTACTTCCCCTCTGAGGTCCTAACGATTTCCTGTTCGCCGGTCCAAACTGGAAGGTAACTGTTAGCACCCCAGCTGGACCCCAGTCGCATTTTGGTGATGTTCGATCTAAGGCAGTGTTACACAGCTCTCGATACTGCTCCACAGGCGAATGAAGGACGAGAGCTTTCACATTCTCAAAGTGGCTACATTGACAAAATGAGCTTTAAATTAACGTCAAAACAATACATCATAGTCCAGTCAAAAAAAAACCTGAACATTCCAACAAGGAATGCAAAAACAAAAAAAAATAAAAAAACAGAAGGCAATGAACTTTTCATCAAACAGACAAAATCCGAGTGGTTTCTAGCTTCTGGCACAAGGTGTGTTAGTCTTGTGGTTTTTTTTTTGTTTGTTATTGTTTAGGAATGTAGGAGAACTGGGATCGTGCGGTTTGCTGACTTTGTCATGACGTGGTGAACTAGCAGGAACTGTAATAACATCAACCTGGTTTTGGAGAGTCGTCAATATTCCCTCCTGCTCATGCTTCCTGATTCTACAAACATCGTGTACAGTACAAAGGCCAAAACCAATATCCAAGGACACACTACACTACTGGTCCAAGCTTTTCTGTCAAAATGGCAGAAAATCAATTATTTACACACACATCTTGTGTTTCTAATGCCTCTGGGGTTTAATACTGAATAGTTGCACTTGTATACTCTCTCAGGGCCCATTTATAGCACACATGCTACAATAAACACGTTGGCTCTGGGCGCTGGGGTTTCTTTTTTGCATAGTGCACGCGCACACGCTCAGTGGCTAAGACCAACATCAAGTTTGGTTCTTGACCACTTGTACATGCTCCAATACCAGCCAGATCTTTTCCATCCTTCTCTCGCAAAAGAGTCTTTCGTTTCCCCACAGAATCTTCCACATTCCATCCGTCCTCTTTCGACTTCATCCAAACTGCTGACCGTCTGTTAACTGCCTTCGTAAGTCAGGCAGGGCAGAGGACCACCGTCTTTAGCTGGTCATGCGCAATTCCCACAGAATCATCTCGAAGAATCACTTTCACTTTGCTTTGTAATCCCTGAATCGTTGGCTCATCGAATCTGCTGATCGCTATACATCACCCACTGGTTATGAATCCTTTCAGCCTCTCCTTACAACTCCAGAAATACACTTTTCCAGGTGGATTGTGGATTTGGACATAGAAGATGAAGACGAAATGCCAGGTAGACTGTGACTCTGAAATGGGGAGTGATGACACTGGAGGGTAGGACTCAGTTTTCATTGGTAGGCGCCGCTGAACAGGAAATAGAGTAATGTTTCTCCATACAAGACACAACTCTCCATCACTGCCCTGCCTTACGTGGACCATGCTCAAAAATAGCGTGGCTTTGGTTACGAAACAGGAAGTGCTCTGGCGGTGACATGGAATGGAAATGAAGCACAAGCAAAATGAAAGGTCCCCTTTGTGATGTAGCCTGGAGGTTTCAGGGTCCATTTGTCAAAATTCAGTGGACTCCATTTCCCAGCAGTCACCCGAGAGCCTGACCCCCCCCTATGCCCAACCCCTGTGCCCGCCCACCTCACACGATGGAGTCTTTGATCTCGGAGCCCAGTCGAACCCGGGGCCGGGGGCAGGTGGGGGAGATCTCCACGCGGCTCTCTTTCAGGTTGAGTGGTCGCTTCTCGGACTCCGAGAAGCTCTTGCTGAGGTCGGGGGACGAAGAGTCGTGGGTGGGGCTGCCACTGATGTAGTTGTCGTTGAGGGTCTGGTAGCCCTTGTGGTCGGAGGCCGAGGGTGGTACCGTGTTGCCGTTGAGCGGCAGGCTTTCGACGGGCTTCCCCGCCAGCCGCGGCTTCTTCTGCTGCATGTTGGGGCACTCGCTCTCCTTCAGCATGGACTTCATGCGGTCTCGGTTCCTGTAGACCACAAACAGGGAGAAAACCACCAACGAGAATCCCAGCAGTGTGCATACCACAATCAGCTCGTTCCAGTAGGTCTTTGTGTTGACTTGGATGGATCGTGATTCCCCGGGCAGAACAATGGTCTCCTCGTGCGGGAGCCACGGCGTCCGGGACCGCCCTATCAGGGTAGTGGTCTCCGACCGGAGGTCTGCCCTCACACAGTAGTTGGCCAGAAGTTGCCGGAAGCCCTCCTCCACGGACCAACACTCGTAGGTCTCCACCCTGTTGACATGAGCCACCACCACAAGGCCTCCCTCCGGGCTGGCGTACAGGAAGCGGGCGGCACCAGCGCTGTATTCCCACTTCCTCTCAGCCAGGTTGGAGCGCAGTGGGCAGGGCAGCACTTTGAAGGTGTTGGCGGGAATTGTAATCACCTTGCAGGGAGTCGTACCTGTGCCAAAAGAACAAGACATAATGTGAGGAAAAGGCATGACTGACCAACAGCAAGTTCTGTCAGCTTAAATAGCAAAATAATCTCTCAAATCTCTCTGTGTAAATATCTCCCACATGAACTAATATCAGTTTTAACGAGCATTTAATTTCTGAAGTGAGGCTCAAAATATTACTCTTCTGTTTCAAAAGAAAATATTTACTTTTTTAAGTGATACTTGCTGGAAAAGGGAAATCGTTTAATCAATTGGTAATTGTTCATTCTTCTTTAGCAAAATGACAATAGAAACATGATTGTAGGGCAACAGTACTCTGCTTACAACAAAAAGCTTGATCTAGATTGGCTTATTTTGGGTTAATATGTTTTTTCATTGCCATGTACTGTGCTGGAGATTTGCGCATAACAGAAGGCATGAAGCGTGTTTGTACAGTGGTCGTACTCACGTGTGGGCATGGACCTCGGGAGAGGGGCAGGGAATGTCTTATTGCAGATGGCCACTGTGTCTGCTTCTTCCACGTCCTGCAGCCAGTGGCTAGAACAACAACACAGCATGGCTCAGACACCTAGTCAGCCACTTCTGCCAATCACATCTGCCCTCAACACTCACACTGACCAATCAAATCAATTCTCAGAACACTATCTCTTACATGCACACTATCCTGAGCAGTCTTGACAGTGCTCCGCTCACCTCAGATTTACGCAACATCCATGCCAATCGGCCTACAAAATGCTCCAGCACATTTGCTGTACTGTCCAATCAGACAAGTCTACAGGATCCTGCAAGATACGTTGTTTGTCATCACAGCTCATTCATGCTGACAACTGCTAATACTAGCGCTTCTGCTGGACTCTCGGTAAAGATGGTAACCTACTGTGAAAGCAATGATAACCAGTTTACCTTGTTGCCAGCAATCACATAAAAAACATTCTGACTCTTATCTCTGATCCTAGAAAACCTGCCTGCAAAATGATCACAAGTTAGGTAAAAAAATAAAAACCCAATGGGAATATGGGGATTGGAAATCAGTGTGAAACACCCAGCCAAAATAAACTGTATCTGATTAAACCCGTTCATTTCTCTGACACCTCCCTGCAGGGGATTGTCTGCTCCTGCAAAAACAGGGCAAATCAAATAGATTCTTTTCTGCTACAGGCAGCAAACGCAAGCGGTTTGTGTGACGCAGCAGAACAGGTTTTGTGTTGATGCACCGTAGCTCAGGGTGTGTGTGTGTGTGTGTGTGGGGGGGGGGGGTTTAACACACGGAGAGAAACAACAGTCATTATTTTCGCTAGTGCAATTTTTTTCATCAGTGTTATTCTCCGTGTCTGTTTTGAGATTTTGCTTCCATTACAATTAAAAATTCTGACGCTGTTGTCAAACCGTCTCACTGAAAGGAGCTGTGTCACCCATTACTGCACATGCTCAGAACTGCCATCCTAAGAAAGTAAATCTGCTTGATTGCATTTCATAATCTGATTCCATCCTCGCCAATTTGTCTTTGTTTTGCATTATATTTATATATTTTAGTCACTTCGGCATAATGCCTTGTATATTGAGGAGCTTTCAATGGAAATTTGAGGATTCAAAGTGCAATTTTAAGCTTTAGCCAAGGGATACGAAGAATGCACACTGTTATCATCGCCAGTAATCATAGAAGAAAAATACTCTGCAGATTTTGACTTGCAGTTGAATGGATTGAGTTTGTTTAAAAGTTGTGAGTTTCGTGACACAGCTCCGTTATTTGGCAGCATTTTAGTTTTGTTTAGCCAAAAACATGAGAAAGAATTAGCATCTTAATATAAAAACAAAAATATTACGTGAAACTGGATTTTTTTTGGTTTTTCCCCATGCAAGAGTTGAGCACTCACCTCCCGCGCAGGGCCTCTCGGACGTCCCGGCACAGTCGCCCCGTCCAGGCGCAGTACGGGTCTCTGGACAGAACACACTCCCCACAGCTGCCATAGTTGCTGCAGTTGGCCACAGGCACCTCCACCAGGCTGGAGTCCGAGGACACGTACAGCAGGCCCTGCAGAAAAGGGAGAACCAGCTAGTGACCTGCAGGGAACCCACAAGGAACCCGAGCCCAGTTACACCAAAACATTTCAGACCTAAAACTTTTGAGTTACAAATTCCCAGGGACCACAATGCATTCTAAGGCCAGTGTCATGCACTTTATTGCGAAACTCCTGGGAATAATCAACCTGTTATTACAACCCCCTTTCCAAATAAGTTGGGATCCTATGTAAAACGTAAATTAAAAACAGAATGCCAAAGCAACGATTTGCAAATCATTAAATCTTTTCCAATTTTACATTGAGAAGTGTTATTCACAAATTGACATTCACAGTCTTTCAGAGAGCGGTGAAGCCCACACCAGCTTTACTTCTGAAAGACTCAGCCTCTCTGGGATGCTCATTTTATGCCCGGTCATGTTACTGACCCATTGCTAATTAATCTAATTGACAGTGAGATGCTCCACCAGAGGTACTTTATAACATCAAACAACTTTTCCAGTCTTTTACTGCTCCCATCTCAACTTTTTTGAAATGAGTTGACAGTCTCAAATTCTAAATGAGCAGCTAATCTTTCTAAACACAATAACATTTTTCATTTTCAACATCTGATATTTTGTCCTTGTCCCATTTTCCATTAAAAATAGAGTTTAAATTATTCGCAAAGCATTGCATTCTGTTTTAATTAACATTTTATACAGTCAGCATCCAAACTTTTTCAGAAAAAGTACAAATTACAACTACAGTTGTAGTACAAATTAATGTGGAGAAACACAGGCCCCGCCCATGGAATGATCCTGTTCTGACCCAGCAGGACCATCGATCATGAGCACCAGACACAGGTGGATCAATGGCAGTAAACTGGCTTTTAAAGAAGCACCTGTAATTTTGACCTCATTTTCTTACTGGAAACACAAGCATCGAAAACCCAGACCGTATTCTGGGGCCCAAAAAAAATCCTGAGGACCTGAAATGCTCTCTGGTGTTTATACTCTGCTGACCCTAAGTGTTCCTGGGGGGCAGTACAGATGTTATTGTCCGTAAAGAAGTGGGTAAACATGCAGCCTAAACGGACGGCTGGGGTCAATGGAGCCAAGAGTGGTTAAAAAAAAAAACAAAAAAAAAAACATCATGGTATTAACCAAGGCACCTCCTCATTTTGTTTGTTTTACTAAACTATGCAATTATGCCAAAAATTTTAGAGATATTGTTCATAGAAAGCAGTGCTCATGGGGTCATATATATCCACGGTTACCTCCAGGATTTTTTTAAACTGGAGCGGAGGGCTTCAGCGTCGGGTCAGGTGTGGCCAGTTTTCATTAATCAGCACGTAGGCGATGTAATTATTGAAGTCTATGTGCACAGAGGTTTATCAGTTTCACAAGCGTCATGGTGGATTTCACCACTAGTAACATGGAAATCAATTATGACTCCGGACTTCTCCAGCTTTTCTTTACTCAGCAGTTGAAAGCGAAGTAACCGCATAAAAATGTTTCAAATGGTCTTATTTCATCTATCTATAAGGCAAGAAGTGTCTGTCTGTGTGTCTGTGACTCGCATATCTCTCTGACTGTCAGATCGGCCTAAGCTTTCGGAGATGGCTCGGGCATGGCACGATGGTGCGCATCCTACGGGCACTGCACCAGTTTAAACAATTTGAACGATCGTGAAACACATGCATTGTGGTTGTTGCAGTCTTTTTGATATGTGTGTTGTTTAAATCAGAAGCAAATGACCTACTTTTGTTTATGATATGTTAAAACAGTAGTAAATGATCTAGTTTTAGTTGAATACAGCTCTGTGTTTTTGGTTGGATGGGATAATATATGCACTCGAAAGTCTGCAGGTTCTCTAACACGGCACAATGCGAAATTGATAGCTTGCGAAATTGACCCGTCATGAGCACTGTCTTCACGTTCATATATCAACTTGAAATTGTGTATATTAGATTAAAGTGAAAACTGGAACATTTTGAAAAGGTGCCTTGACATGTACTGTATATAAAAAAATTTCGGTGCATTATTGAACCACCCGAATGGAGCCCCTAACATGTCGTCCCTCCAGCGGGGCAGCAGCAGTGACTCACCTTCTCTGAGTCCAGCTCAATATGCTGCACCGGCTGGGGCCGGGGAAACAGATTCAGCTCCTCCACGATGTGCATCTTTCCCTTCGTGTTGATGGCTTTGTGCAACTTCCCATCATCTGAGGGAGAGAGAGAGCGAGAGAGAGAGAGAGAGAGAGAGAGAGAGCACATTTATTAAGAGAAAATGTGTGTATATATAAAACATTTCAATCCAAGCCTCACTCTGAACTTCGTGCAGTGAAACTAAATCTACATGTTTTGCTCAAACACCCTCAAGACTACAGCCCTCCTCGACTTACTGCTGACGTTTAAACACCCAGCATTCAGATCTTGCATATTTAGGAGCAAAGAGGGAGACAATTCAGCCCAAGAAAGCTGGAGAGTGACAGACAGACAGGAGGGACAGTCATAGAGACAGCGAGAGAGAGAAGGAGACAGAAGGACTAAGAACAGAAACATCCCCACAAAACTGACAGCTGGGCTGCTGCGTCCGTTTCCCTCGTTTAGAGGGATGTTTATTGGCCACCTACCAGTGCCGACGAACAGCACGTCGTAGGTGTTGCCCAGGGCCTGCACACGGTGCACAGCGATCTGTGTGTAGCGCACGCTGCGCTTGAGCAGCAGGGGCTGGCTGCGGATCACGCTGTCCATCAGGAAGTGATCCTTCACGAAATTCAGCACCTTATCGGGCATGAACAGGGAGGAGGGGATCCCCATGTCCCGTGCAGCGTTGGTGATGCACTGCGGCACAGAGAGCATGAGGCATATTTCAGAGATAAAGCAGTGCGGCACGACGGACAGGGTTTAGACGTCTCCTATGAGTGTGTGCCAATCCCGGATCAAATGATACCAGGGCAAATCTACTGAAAAAATCTGAGTGAAGTCTGAGTAACGTGGTGAGAAGTTCCCCTTGTACAGCAAATGAGCTATAACCCAGACCAATCAGAATGCTGCCTTTTACACATTCACCACCCAGACCAATCACATCAGCCCGTACTGCCTCTCACATTCACCAGTTAGGTCAGCACTTACTGCATCTAATCAGAGTTTCTCATATATGTGTGTAAATTCAGCAGAAAGAGATAATTCTGTGTGTGAGAGAGTGAAATTCTGAAAATGAAGCCTCTCTGAACCAAATGGATGAGAGCAACACTGAGCAATATAACATAGGCCAGGTCAGCACTGTAGTGCTGTGCATTTAAGTCATTTGTTGATTGGATGGAGGTTAATGGACTGTGCGGAAGCTCAGGTCCCTGTTAATGAGCAGTACTGAGCTGCGCCAGTGTAGACTTGTATCTGTCTCTTTGAGCAGTTATGGGAGGTAGCAATGGGGAGAATTGCATTGTGGGATTGAAAGACAGACAGCTGGAGGAGTGCCAGCAGGGCGACATTCTCACCGCTCCGGGCCTTGGTTCCGGGACCGCGTGGTTGTAGGTGTACCACTGCTGCGTCTCACGGTTGACCTCACGGTAGCGACCGCTAAACGCCTTCTCAACCTGCTCCATCTTGAAGGCACACACTGCAGAGCTGCCGTGCGCTCCTCTATACCTGAGAACAGAGAGACAACATTATGCAACTGGTTACTAATATAAGGCAATGAAAAAGCATTCGTTACCCACAACACCCAGCGCCCTCGCTCCCTCACCACTGCGATGTAAAGACTCCGTAGAACACAGTACTGGCCCAGTCCTCCTGGCTGGGAGTCAGCACAAACACATCCTGGATGATGTTAAAGGGGAAACCATCGTCCGGGAGAGCGCACAGCAGCTGCGCTTTCAGGAAGGTCGTCCATTTCTTCTGCAGCACCCTTTCACCCCCCAAATCGCCCTGTGTGACAGAGAAAAAGATTTCCCTTGTCAACCGACAGAAATGGCTGCAGTACTCTCTCTAACCAGTAGAGAGCTCAAGGGAGCTATATTTCAATTTCTTACTAAATCGGCAAAATTAACACGCGCACTGTGATTCCATTGCAAGATTCTGGGCAGGTGCAGATAATATAACGCCTCAAACTCAAAGAACATTAATACTCGCAGTATTCGGAGTTCACAAACAATAATTTACAAATAACAATCGTTGGCAGAAAGGCCATCCTTGATATCCCAGAGATAAATAATTTCAGACACGCCCACGAGCCAATATGCTGAACACACACTGAGACATAGCCTGGCTACAGTTGAATGAGATAATAAAAATATTTAATTTTTTGACAGGTAATAAAATTGTTGAGTGATAAAAGAAAAGCCTGAATATGTTTTAAGGTCCCTGGAACAACGGCAGCACTCATCCTTATTGGTAAATCATGAGCCAGTTCTGGTGGGCCTGTTTTCCCTGAGACTGGAGCGTCTGTGAAGCTCTACACATGAAAGACTCTGCAGTAGGATGTGCTGAAAAGCTGTTCGTCTCTTTTAAATAAAAAGCACAGGAAACCGCCAGATGAGGCAGCGCTGAATCCCACAGTTACAGAGATATAACAGACACGTGGCTATCAGAAGTGCAGCTAAACCACAGCTGCCTCCGACCGGAACACCAAGTGTCTGCGTTAACCGCACAGCCCCCACGAATACCTCCAAAACACATCGCCCAGACAGCCATGACACATTCATCACCACAGCCACCAGGTCACCAGGGCGAGTCAGCTCCCCCATGTCTTAATTATACTGCCATTGCAGCCAATGTAACAGCAAACATACGGCTCACATCATACAGTCTGCAAACGACAGACATTGCTATTTTCAATTATTTTTCATTCTCGAGCCGGAAAACGGCACTTGGAGGCCGAGAGAGAGGCATGGCGAGACAGACACTGGAGCGCAGAACAGGAAACGCGCAGCAGTAACAGCCGACAGCTGAAGGCGCCATTCCAGTGTAGCAGCCCAGATTAACCCCCGCCAGACTATACCCGAGTATAATCTGCCCAGGGGAAGAATATACCCCGGGGTACAAAATGCGACTGCGTGTGGCGTGTATAATTTGGCCTGGGGGGGTAGCCCAGATTATACTCTGGGGTATAAAACAGGCTAGCCCACTTTAACCCCGGGGTATACTCTGGACTGGGGATATACTTTGGCCTGTTACACTAGGCCAGCAACTAGTAAGTTACCTTCTTAATCTGTGGTCTCAACATTCCCCTTAAACTGCCTAACGGCATCCCGGGAGCAGCGACAGGACATCATGTGACTAACGGTGGGTTTCTGAGGAGTTCACATGTGATGCTGGACCAGGAGCTTTAATGAGCTGGTCCTGTCAACGAGCCTCCTCACTGCCCTGCATAACCTCGCGTCTGTCCCCGAAAACACGGCTCTAACTCTATCCCCTTCATCACTCACCTGGAGCAGCCGACCAATTCATGAAATTACCTCTTCAAAATACTAAATGCTTAAAAAATGTGACCTGGTGCACACTGCTCTCTTCTCAGGAAAACAGCAGGTGTCTCTTTCTCAGCTTTTCAAGTGCTGAACAACCATGACAAGTTGTGCTGTCTTGCCAAAAGAGTCATTAAAGATCTCTTACTGCAGAGTTCTACGGCCCTTGGTGTCCTGACCGAACTCTCTCTATCGACACTGGAACTCTGCATGCAGGCTGTGCTGGCCAGTAATTAAAAAAAAAAAAAAAGACTTAAGCTCCCAAGGAGGTCTATAAACATGTTAATGCATCTTCGATAAGTTACTTTGGGTAAAAGCATCCGCTAATTGCCTGGATGTAAATGACGCTCTACACAGGAAGGAGCGCTGATGGTAGGAGAGAAGCTCTCTGGCTGCTAATTTCTCCGAGATTAATGAAGGGCACCATTAATGTTTCTTTTTTGTTATAACAGTGCGGACGTCAGGGGAGGGAGCTGGGTTTGAGAGAGTACTGGTGTGGCACTGTATCGCGTTCCAATGAAAACTCTCTGGGAGCGCAGTGGCGGACAGATGTTTGTGTTTGGAGCCGGTATTGTTCCACAGCAGCACTCCTCACTCCCATCTTGCCCAGCACCTGTATAAACAGCTGAAGGACGGAAGGAGAGTGTGTGTGCTGCGCGGTCCGCACCCTGCTCTGCGCTTTTCACTGAGGTGGGGTGTGTTTACTTTCAGTGGCACCCCTCTTCCACCAGCCCACAACCGAGTTTAAGCTCTGGGGCCACACTGAACAAAGAAAGTAGCTACCGTTCTAACAGGACAGCTTTCACCCCTTCAACTCTAATTTTTCACTTATTTTTCCCTAAATCCTTTCAGTACTAATGGGACACCTGTCCCATAATATGTGCATGTATCCTGTCGGGACACACGAGTCTCAGAAGTCCCTGCATTTGGGCTAATTCCATATAATAGTCACAATATATTACATATCCAACGGGTAACTCTGATTTGTATTACTGTACTCAGTATTAAAAAAAAGGTACAGTCAAGTTCAAAGTCAGAAAAAGCATTTTTTCATATTACGGGACAATGTCACATACATATTCTGTGTCTGCTGGTAACAGTGCTTCACTGAAGCAACACGACCCTTTCGTTGAGAGAAATATTCACAACCAGGACACCATGCTTTAATGGGCATGGCATTTCATCACATGGGAAATATGAAGATCTAGTACAACAGTTTATACACTTAAATTTCCCTATGATTCAACAAGACATATTCGACATCATTGGAAATCTTGTGATATCCACTAGAATTTAAAATAGGCCTGAGACGTTCCACAAGCTTGAATGCAGCAGCTGTATCTCATTGACCCATATATGCGTCTGTAGGTTTTATAGGGTTAAAAGCAGCAGCAGGATTAACCGTTGGATCCATCAGCAATAATTTCTGGCTCCATCTTAATCACAATCATTCTTGGATACACCACATACGTGCCATAAAGAACACTGCAAAACAGATTGGCTAAAAAGCGTGGCTCTCATGGATGGGAAATATTCAGTGAACTCAAAGTAAGGTTTCCGCAGAACATGACCAACCTAAAGCTGCTTTCACAACGGACGCGAAACGAATTTTTCGCATAACAGATTAATTCAATGCAAAGGCGAATACACGCGAAAGATGTAGCGTCAATAGGTAATCAACAGAGGATGTTTTCAAGTATTAGAAGAGTTAATTAATCTAATACTGCTATATAGACTGCACTGTCCTGTACACTCACTACACGCTTTCTGTCCAGAAGAGGGCGCCATTCCCACTGCAGCAGTAATGATGTATTCGGTCACCATTGAGTTCAGTGAGTCAGCTATATTCCTTCATCATCCCAGCCTCTCCAAGCTTTGCCACCACTCCCCACTGCACATGCGCCAACAACATAACCTTTATACCTTACGTCTACAATTTACACTACCGAGTACATTCACTGAAGAGAAAGGGGGAATTGTGTGCCAGCAGCGTTTTCAGAACTGGATTATCAAGAAATCTCAGAATACCCACAGAGCAAAGAAAAACTATTTAATAGGTTTACAATGTATAATAATAAGTTTCACCTAAAGTGTTCTATTAATATAATAGGTTTCACTTTCCACTTCAATATTGCAAATAGCACATCACTTATATAGCAAATAGCACGTTTGCTGAAATACACACTGTACGAGGATTGGAGTGGAATTCTTGTGTGTGAATGTGAATGTTGGGGTCTGTGTAAGCATATAAATTCAAGTTTGGGTGCAAGGGGCCGTGCTATCAGATCTTTACCAGCTAGCTAAGCGAGGAATGAAGGGCGGGTCCATTATTTTCCTTGCTGTACTACAGTAAATACCCTAGCCCTGTGACAACAGACCTGCTCCAGTCATTGCCAGGCTCTGCACTGATGGAGTAGCAGAGGGGGAGCAAATCTCACCTTTCATCCTGCTGCAGACAGCCAATCACACAACAACAACAGGCATCCGCTGTTAGTGCTAGCGCCTAGCAGCTAACGAAATGCACTCCACAGCACTTTCACAGAGGGATTCGAGGGCCTCGCTTCTGTCTTCTCACGTTTGCACTGTTTACGCTCTGCTCACACTCTTCCGACAGAGCGGCAAAACTGTCTGGATTACACCCCCCTCCCCCTCCCCCCTCCCCCTTCCCCTCCTCCACGTAGAAGACCGGTATGCTATTTCGAGCGGCAGCGCATACAATTCCACACAGCCTGTGTGTGCGATAGTGAAATGTATTTCGTTAAGAGAAGCATTAATGAATCTATGAGCGGGGTGGGGCCTAGAGAGTACAGTACAGCTAATTAATTTCATGACTTTTTTAAACGTACGGGTGCAGCTGAGAAGGCTTTTGAGCCGAGTTCCTACGAGCGAGCAGTTAACATCTCCTAATTGAGTCCAGTAATGAGCGCCACTGTTTAACTACACTTAGCCACTCCCAGAGAGCGGAGGACGAAACGTAACAAGAGACTCCTTCGTTCATGGACTTCAGTGATATCTGCACAGGTGCACACACGCGTGCTCACACACACACACACACACACACACACACACACGCACACTCATATACAGGCATGCATACAAATGTGGCGTCTGCCTGAGGCTCTGTATCACTACATATGAGCATACACACAGGAACGTGCGCTTTAAATGCCCGCGTATGCAAACAAACATGCTAACGCGAACACTGCCTGTTGTTCTTCCTTAAGCATACGGTCTCAAGTCTACACACACACAAACACATATGCACTCTGTTTATATTCACACGTACAGAAAGAGTAGCGAATTCACACCATCTCTCTGTCCCCTACATACAGACACATTTGAACATGCACTCACACACTCGCAAACTGGATGCACATAAATATGAACATTTTGCACGACACAAGCATGCATAGCACACACAAATACACACACACATAGCTGCTCCACAGAACACGACGGGCACACAATCCCATTCCAGCCAGCACACACACACACACACACACACACACACTGGCAGGCAGCATCTGGCTGCAGTGCGGCAGATCACTTCCAAATATAGAATTAAAAAGCTGGCAGTCTGCAGGGGGAGTGTCCCAGCCCCCCACTCCCCCCACCCCCCGGCTCGCCTGCTCGTCTCCCCGCCCGCCAGCCGCCCGCTCGCTCGCTCGCGCCGAGGGGACAGTGAAAAAAAAGGAAGAGGCGGCAGCGATTAAACCGTCACTCAAATCGCACGCCGCTATCCAGATGATTCACATCGCCACTCCTGTAAAAAGCAGAGCTGGTTTTCCCGTCAAAGGGCCTTTCCCTCTCTTCAGCGCACATTACTGTCTTTATACAAGTTACACTCTCTCCACAAACAGAGATATGCCTGAAGCAGCAGCACTGAGCTCGGAGGCGAGGGGGTCGAATGCCAGTCTATATCAGTCACAGAGATAGTAGCGTCGAGTCTATTTTAATACCTCACCCTGCCAGTAATTACCTTGCAATTACATGCACACTTTACCTTTTTTAAAGTTACTACAATAATAAACGGCAGCTAAAATAATTAATCGCTGTACATTTCGGGAAACATGTATTGTACATTTCTACAACTGATTGCACAATTAGACAAATTTATCCAAGGTAATTGGCTGGAACAAGACATCGTAAATAACTGCCAAGGCCCTCCCCCAACCCCCATTCCTATCACAAACAAACAAACACACACACACACACACACCCAAACAAACACAAACAGACACTCACACACAAACAAACACACACGCACACACATGCAACCCCAAGCACACACATGCGCGCGCACACACACACACACACACACACACACACACACACACACACACAGCACTCCGCAGTAGAACTGAGCGTGGCATGCTGTAGGGCTGTATCCCCACCATGTAAATGAAGCCTCGACGGCTATTTATAATGGAGGTTTTGGAGTTGTTAGCGGAGGCTAACTCTTCCTCTGCACTCACAGGGCAGCGCAGGCTCACAGGCTGTAGAAGCCATTAACGGTGCTGAGGGCCCTGAACATGCTAATGTTCACATAGAAGTGATAAGTCACAGAGCCCAGAATGGCACAAAATCCGCTCTGCAAACATAAACACGGCACAGCACTTCTCTTCAAACACATGCACACAAAGACACACACACATGCGCGCATAGCACCTATCCTCACACACAAACGCACACAAAGTACAACACTTCTCAGCTTCACACACACACAAACAGCACTTATCTTCACACACACACACACACATAGCACAGCACCTATCCTCACACACTACACGCACAGGCACACACACACACACACACATTCTGTCTCTTTATCTGCGATAGTGCAAACAAACGAATGTAATTTCAGTCTTTATCTCCCTGCAGGGTTCGCTAAACGATGGGTGAAGACCACTAATGGCTCGTGGGAGAGAATGTTTTCCTGGAATGAGTCTGCTGCTCATTACTCTACACAAATGTGTGTGTTTGAAAGGTCCCTGAAAGGTAATAAATTCCTAATTTAGGTCGTGATAGTAATAAGTTTCAGAACCAATGTCTGAACAGTACAGAAAGATAGACAGACATACACACTCATGCAGGTTCTCATACTTGCACGCCCTCTGTCAGTTGGTCAGTTAGTCAGTCATTATCTCTCGCGCTCTCTTCTCTCTCTCTCTCTCTCTCTCACACACACACACACACACAGAGGCTCAGGGGAATGGTGTTTCACAGGACTCTTCAGGACCGGCGAGATCCACCGGAGGGAGGACATCTCTTACCTTACACACGCGGGCGATGCGAGACACCATCGTGTTGTCGAAGAAGTCAAACTCCTTCCCCACTTCGCTGAAGAAGAAATAAATCTTATCATCGTCCCCGACCACGCTGTCCTTGGGCAGGCTCTCCCGCAGGTACGCCGACCCAACGAACACAGGGTCTGAGCAAACAAGCAGGCAGAATGAGAGCAGGAGACAGAGATACAGAGAGAGCGCGTGACAGTCAGACAGACAGGGAGACTGCAATCACAAAATAATGAAAGATTATAGAAAATTCTCTGACAACAACAACAGAATCTCAAAGCCTTAAGTCAACATTTCTCTCAAGATAATCTGGAACTCTAAATTCGCTGCTCAAGCGCCCTTGCCACAGATGAACCCATGTCAGCCATTCTGCAGATTCTAAAGGGTCTATCTCACAAGGAACATTTCTGTACTGGTGTTCAGATGTGCTGCGTTAGTGCCGCATGTGTCAGAGCTGTGCCGAGATCAAAGTACAGACGGGCCTTAATTGCCGGCGATTAGCGGAGAATGCGCCCGTGTTCGCCTGAAGCTGCGAGGCTGGCTGACATGCATGTCCTCACAGCCGTTAGCGCTCTCTCGCTCTCTGAGCAGTGTGCTCGCTCGCTCGCCTGCACCCCCCCGCCAACACCCTTCGGTTAGCCTGCACATGGAAATGCCGGCCTAATGATTCCCGCTCTTATCTTGTGACTTATATTCACAGCAGGGCAAAAACAGAGGGAGAAACAAGCTCCAAGAACTAGAGCACTTTCAAGGTCCATTGTTAATCTGTTAGCATCATTTTGTCAACTCGTAACGACTATGTTAGCATTGTTTACTAAGGGAACAACCCCTCTTATGACTGTCTGGTCCATGTATGCATTTACCAGTGTTTAGCTTGTGTATAACAGCTATGTCAGTAAATTGCGTCTAAGTATAACCACTGACAGTATAGTGTTACCTAGGTTTAACCGTCCAAGGTTTATAAATCTAGGGTTACTTTTACGGGGCATAATACAGTCACTTTTAATCTGAGGACAAATGTTCAGTTAGAACAAATTGAACTGCCAGGGTAGAGCTTTTTACCCTGGCAAAAAGCACTCTGATAGTGTTTGTTTTGTGTTGTGATGGAGTAGAACTGTTATGAAGAATCATTTGCTCCAGGGGTAACTGCTATGTTAGAATTTGTTTTTGGTAAAACCACAATGTTAGTATTTGCCAAAGGTTTTCACCTTGAAGCCAGTTGAGTGAGTTTTCAGTCTTCAGGGCTGGGCCTGGGCCCAAGCTCTTGTAGATGATTGGCTCGTTGCCCTGGAAGTTGCTGACCGTACCAGCGTACAGCTCTCCATCTGAAAGGAACAGGACGTGGAGACGTCAGAGGTGGAAGCCACAAACGTCCAACACCCGTAACAATGCAGGCGTTGCTAACGTGTATTTCTCCACAATCCTTGCTGCGACTTACCAACCATGATGGCGGTGGATTTGTACTCGGGGTTAAAGGGACAGCGCCCTCGCCCATCCTCCGTCAGGACGTCACCCATACCACTCCTCACCATAGAGAAGTCTGATGTATTCTGGGAAGCAACAGAATAAATCAGATCTGCAGCAGAGCAGATGAGACAAACATTGTCCATCTTGCACCTCGCAACCAAACCCCGCTCTTGTGTCCTGGGCATCGCTCAGAAGCTCAATCAATCTTGACCTGGCTTGACCCGGCCTAAGATCTCATTGTTCAAGGCAATGGTATGAATAATCACTGGCATTCGTTACCTGCAGAGCAATAACAAAATATACAAGGGCGAAGGCTCATCTGTTAGCATTACATTCTGGAGGGTTAAAGGTTGAGTCTTTAAAGTGAAAGGCCGATAGCTAATGCTAAGGTTAATGGCTAATTTAAGGAGAAAAGGTATAGGGAGAGCAGTTATTTTAATGATCGACGGCTAACACTTAAATCTTTGTAGGTTTACAGCGGGCACGGGGACCTGATCTTCAGCAGTCGATTCCCTTTTACAGAAAATCGATGCTGCCGTTTCAGCGCGGCCCCTGAAATATGTCATTCAAAGCGCCCAGGGCACTGGCCCCCAACCTCCACCGTCCCCCTACTGTCTTCGGCTTCCTGGCCCCGTGAGCCCTTATAGGAGCCCCACAGACACCTGGTTACACAACAGTGGTTCACAATTCACAGCTGTGGTCCCAGAAGCCCAATTCAGGGGAAGAGATGATAGGTCACATCCTCACACCGAGCGTACCCACGAGCATAAAGCTTTCGCTGCACATGCACCCCTTCCCTACTGCACCAGTTCCTCATGAATCACGGTTCCATGGCGGAAATTTGAGATGAAGCCGACCCACGTGCCATCCGTCTCTGAGAATTGCAACGTAATGCAGCATGTTTGGTGTCATGGACAGTTAAACTGAGACAAGAGCATTTTGAAGCTGGCCAGCCATGGGGCACAGGCGGAAGAGAGGGCTGGGCAGTTGACTTCAGACTGGGACACATCACTTACTATGTAGGCGCAGATGGGACTGAAGGCGTATGTTCCGCACACATAGAGGTGGGTGGCGTTCAGACGCAGGAGGATCTTGACGTAATTGAAGCAGTCTGTCTGTCTCAGCGGAGGGGAAAAGACAAACGCATTGCATCAGCCACAGGAAGTTCGAGCACAAAGAATAAATCTCCACAAAAAATATGGCCGGGTGTCAGAGAGAAAGTAGTTTGTCAAGCCTGAAGTGTGTGCGCGCATTCCCATACGTCAACATGGCCTTTACTCATTATCTGGAAACAATATTCACGCATTAGCTGGGCAGGATGTTTCAGAATTAGAACAGAGGGCCTTTTCACCTGCCTCCTCCATCGCCCAGGACAAATCAATACAGCTAAGAGCCCTCTCTAACTCCATACCATCCACTGAAGGAACAGGAAGAAATATGTCACAGTCAGCGCCGCGCTTGCAAAAAGAGAAAGAAGCCTCTTGTGTTTCAGGCTAAATATAGATTCTGTGGGCTTCATCCTGAACTGTGGGAACACAGCACCACCTCCGCAAAAACATACTGATTGCCCCTGTCTATTGTGTGCCTAACAAGTGGTCCATTAAATTTCCTGAGCGGAGCTGTATAGGTGAGCCCATCTGCAAAACCGATCTGTCAAACGTTCTGCATCGCAAGCGTCGCAGCGTCTTGCGCGCTAGCGGCCTCTTGGTGAGGTTGCCATGGTAATGGCGAAGGCGGCAGCTCGTACCTGCAGGTCCTTGCCTTTGAACCCGCACTCCTCTCTCTTTTTTTCCGGGGTGCTCCATGTCAGCTGCTCAGGGAAGGGGGAAGGGGGAAAAGGTCAAGGGTCAAACCAATCTGGCTTGGAGTGCACCGCTACAGCGGTGAATTATTCAGATGTGGGAGCACAGATCAATTTTTTCACAGTAACAGAGTGTTTGGACATTGTGTGTGTGTGCGTGTGTGTGTGTTTGTGTGTGTGTGTGTGTGTGTGTGTGTCTCAGTGGACACAAAGCTTCCAGCAGAAGCTTTTTTGCGCTGTTCATTTCCATAGTATTAACATACCACGTAATAAAAAAAGCACAGAACATTGACATATGGATTTAAATTTGCCCAAAACACTATATTTTATGCAAGAAGCAGCCAAGTCAATTTCCAGCACTAGTCCCCAGACAGGCTTTCATTACAATATATTGAAAAAACAATATTGAAAATGAAATATTTAATACCAAACTTCACAAAGACAAGGAGGAAATGCCTAAAATAAAACAGTGATAGAGCATGACTGCAGATCTAATTTTCTTTCAGCTGCTCAGGCAAAAATTGCGTGTGCGTGTGTGCGTGTGTGTGTGTGTGTGTGTGTGTGTGTCTGTGTGTGTGTGTGCGCGTGTGTGTGCGTGTGTGTGCGTGTGCCTGTGCGTGTGTGTCTGTCTGTGTGTGTGTGTGTGCGCGTGAGCGTGTGTTAGTGTGTGTGTGTGTGAGAGTGTGGGAAAGCCTGTACTAGCTAGCAGGTGTGTATGAGTGACAGTATGTATGTGCATATTCACTTGCATGAGAGCACAATTGTACAGACACATTTCAATACGTGATATTATGTGTCTTAGATGCTCGAGCAGAAATGTGCTCCGGGAATCATGAGCAGCGCTCAGTCAGGAGAAGCTCATCCCAAACACACATGCAGACGGACGGACGAAGGGACACGCAGACACTCACGCTCTTCCGCAGCTCGGCGCGGCTGATGTCGGACAGGCTGAGGGCGAAGAGCGACTCTCTGGCCCCCACGTACAGCTTCTCATCCTGTTTACTGAGGAGCAGGGAGGTGTAATTAAAGACTCCGTCCACAGAGAACCGCTTGGCTGACCTCTCCTTCGCATCTGGAGAGAAGAGAAACAGAACAGAGCGTCCTTATTAATGAAAGTCAACCGGCCCAGCTGTTTATCCCGGCCACACCCTTCATTAAGGAGCGGACGGCAGAGAGCCCGGCCGCTCACGCCCTGTCCCATACCTCCGCCCTGTTAAAGTCATTCGCTACCCGGTCATGCGTGCTTTTGCCCGTGAGCCCAGCCAGCTGTTTTCGCAAGCGAGTTCTACCTCTATCTTCTGAAGAACTGATGGCGAAACCAGGCGACTGGAACGGAGCGCCGGGGAAAATTTTTACTTTCTGCTCTCGAGTTTTCCGCCGATGCGGCCGTTCCGCCAGCCACCCGCCAACACCCCCCTGCGGACAAGCTAACAGAGCTGAGAGGAAATCGAAAGGAACGGCAGCCGACTCAATCGTTTCAGGCACCGTCCCAAAACTCCCCCTGGTCGATCAAGTTTTTTTAACGCCTGAGATGTAATTAGCTTACCAAGCACTGTTGACTATAAAGTCTCAGGTCTGTTATTCAGTGCGTCGATACTTTGGAGGTTCTGAATCTGGCTTCATTGGCAGGCCCAGCTTGGAAGATACATCTGAGGGCAAGGTGGGCTTCGACTGCGCGCAGTCAGAATGGTGGCAGAAGGATTGGCCGTCTGTCCCTATGTGAGCATGTTCAGGAGAGTGTGTTTAAGTATGATAGTGCGTGCGTGTGTTTGTGCGTGTTTATTAGCACAAATGCGCTGCATGGGTATGCACGGTGTATATGTGCATGTGTGAGTGTGATTGCAAGACCTTGTGCGGGAAGTCAAGACAGATGTTCAACAGCTTTGCAAGAAGCAACATCACGCAGTCATTACTGAAAGTGTTCCTTGGGGGAGTGTATGCGTTTCCATGGCAGCAGGGTTGCCTGACAGAACTATAAGAAGGGGGAGGGGCAGTCTTTGGGGGGAGGGGGCTTTTCGCTCACAGTGAAGGAAGTGCTTCACCTTGCTTGACCTTCAGACCAGTGGGGGTCGAGCATATACACCTGTATGCCGTAACACCCACTGAGAATCTAATCCCCCGGACACACATAAAACCCAACGATCCCCGCTATGTTTGTAAAAACCACAACGCTTGTAATATGCCTCGAACTAGGGCGGACAGGCCAGCAGCGCTGACCCTCAACATTTTTTTATGTTGAGAACCATTTTAAAATTACACGGTTTCGATCGTTCTCTTAATCCAAATGCAATTAAATGTAAATCAGATAAATTTGACTGAAAAATACAAGCCACCGCATTGCCAACATACACAGGAAATAATAAAGACTATTTACTATTGAATTATCAGAACGCCACGCCCCTCCATTCCCTCTCACCAAACATGGGGCTGAAATCAGAGGCTTTCAAGGGCACTTTTCAGGGCTACTGACAGCCACTGAACCCAGCTGATAGTGGTGCCACTTCACACAGGTACCTCTGAGGATATAATGTCATAGTATGAGACATAAAGCCGAGAGGAAGTTTCACCTGTGCTGTACTGAACTGTAAGGTGTGGTCTCACTCTTATGTCATTCTGACAGCCGCTTTCGAAAAGCACTTTCCCCTATATTGCCGAGTTCACAGGTTGGACCCATTTACTATCTGTGGGTGGATCCCCCAGCAAGCTACTCCGCGAAAGATATATTTCAACACGGCGCTTGATCTACATCATTTAGACACCATCGTCTGCTTGTAACAGGAAACTAAATATAGTCAAATGCATCGTCCAAAACACCTCTTTAGTGATTTGCTTAGTTAGCCTAATACATGCCGTTCCCTTTAACTGCGCCAGAAAAATCGTGCCTCGCCAACTCCAATCTCTCAGGGAAAAGCGCCGAACGGTCCGCAGAAGGAGCTCCCATCCCGGTAGGGGGAGGGGGAGGGGGGAATACCACCGACGCAGCAGGGTAGCGGGAGGCAATATGACGACTCCATCCTTCAGCAAAAGCAGTGCACTGCACTGAACCTATCCAGTGCATGATCCAGTGTATGCATCGAGCCGTTCCACCGCGCAACCGCAAGAAACAGCGAAGAGAAGGTCCGCTCACGTGACTGGGCGCTGTCCTCAGAGCTTCGGTGGACAACCCAGCGATCTGCTGTAGTTACAGACTGACAAATGAACAAAACACGTGACACGATTTAGATGGGCTCTGCAATGTAGCACAGCCCTTAGTCTGATGTCATGAGGTGAGTGATTGTGTTAATGCGGTAAACCCGTTGAAAAGTATGGACTATGAAATATGTTAATAATGGCATAAACTTTATTCGTTTTTCATGCATAGAAAATACAGAAAAATCCATTGCAATTTATTTTGGCGCCAGCTGTTCGCGGATCTTTAAACTTGCCAAGTCATCGTATTCTGGCAAGAGGTGAAGCGTATTTTCACATTTATTAGACACACTATCATCTTCACCAAGTACAGAAACTGCTTGAACAGCTCAAAGAGCCAAACTAAATAAATCTCTGTTCCTGTAATTTTGCTCTTCCGTCCAAACAATTCCTTGGCTCCCATTCTCACAGTCGTAAACACCAGTATTTCGGCAACAAAAAGTGTTTACATAGCGGCCGCAGACAGCCGGCTCACAGTACACTGAGAGCCTCCGATTCAGCACCACTGACTCTTCGAAAACAGTCGCTTTAACGTCACCAGGATCACATATCTGCTGGGCTCCAGTTTGTACACTGTGTAGATGGGAAACATCAACCTTCTTAGCAGTTTACAGCCAGAGCTAAGCTGAACAATACGCAATCCCCTACTTTGAACAATAAGAACATGGTGGTGCTTGAACTTGAGGGCCTTGGCATGGAGGGGGGGGGGTTAGTTAAGTTGCGACAAGAGCCACATACTACCCACCATTAAATACAGGCTCTTCAGTACAGTACATCACATCTTTCCCTGCATTTAAAATGATTCCCTCATCTGGAGCCAATTAAAGAATCGCAATGCGGGCCTCAACAACAGACCTGAGAAGAACAGATGTTCATGATAGAAAAAAAACAAAAAACAAAAGATCTGTACTGAATTTAATTGTTGGGCGGTTCTGAGTGAAGCTTGACTGTATGAAAAGAGTGCGTGTGTGTGGGAGAGAGAACGAAAGCAAGCAGGGGAGCGCGTAAACATAAATCGCGCAGAGTGCTCACGCTTACATGCTTACAACAACAGATTGGACTAGTTCCTGTGATCCTAGAACTCCTTTAAATGAAATATGAAATCAATTTAACACCAATACGAGTCTAATGCGGCTCAGGTGGAATGTTCATGAACTTTTTCCGTAACCAGGAACTGGCCCGAACACAGCTCTTCTGCCGAGGTCCCCTGCACTGCAGCCGAGCACATGAAGTCACTCCCGAAAGTCGCTGCGCAGAGCAAATCGTGCTTCCCATGAAACCCAGCTATTGCAGTGCTATTTTAGTGTCTGCGGTGTTATTGCTCCCTGGGTCTGGGGTCGGCTCTCTGGGGCCTCTCCATGACAACGGGCTCTGACGACGTGGCCGAGCGTTGTGGGAAAGTGCAGTGTCGGTTTAGAACACCTCAAGGGGCAGTTGCCTCGAGAGTACAGACATGCAATCGGGGCCGAGTGTTGATGCAGGTCAAGCCTACAGTATCATAACACTTGGGATTATTTTTATGCAGCGTATTGCCGGAATCCTCTTATACAGCCATGCATATATCAACAAATAAATAGTCAATTTCTCCTCATTATTAACAGATTAGTCTTTGTTGCTTGTGGCTCCAAGCTTTTCTAATTTAACCCATTCAACCCTTGAATGGCGCTGAATACATTTTCAAGGAATTGAAAATGTATTTATCCTGAGCCGTTGAGAACCTATCATGTGGCAACTTGTTTAAAAGAGCTCCCGCAGGAAAGGTCTTTTAAACAAGTTGCCACATGATAGGTTTCCAACAGCGTCTGATTTTGATATCTTACATCATTGCGGAACTACAGTTGCCCAGGGCGCCGAAAGGGTTAATCATTGAACGCTTATGGAACTTCTTTCTCCCAGCTCCTTCATCTAATCTTTAAAATAAGTATTTTATTGCACTGAAAGCAAATCAACAAGCTTTCTCACACAGCTTTCCATTACGCGGTGCAGCTGGAAGTTTAGGGTTCTGCCCTCAACACATTTCCCAAGAGCTCTGACATATTGGGACTTGTTGGCCATCTCCTCCTCACACTGTATCCTTCCCCAGACTGTGAAAAGCTTCTGTCCCAAAGAGCTTCCAGCCTCAAGTGGGCAGTATGTTCCAAAAAATAAAAAGCAAGATCACGATCGTCCCAGTGAACACGTCCTGGATCGCCCTGTGCAGTATACACCGTAAAAAGAACTGCGGTTCTTTTTTTCAAACTTGGTCTTCTAGCCCCAGAGGTTATGCAACCAGCCACAAAACAGACGAGGGCAAGTATCTGATGTAGAGAAGACACTGGACATTGTTCGATTGTGGCGTCACGCACAAAGAACACCACAAGAAGACAACATCTTGAAAGACGTCTTTTTGCCCGAAAAGTTCTATTTCTTATGAGGAATACTGCCCACTTAAATCACTGTGAAACCCGAACAGCTCCGCATGAAGGACAGGCAGGGGTGTCTCGTCTGATACAGATGAAATTAATGCAGTGGGCCAAAGTGCGAATCTTCAATGGAGGTCAAAGTTGAAACAGGTCTTAGAAAAGCAACAAAGTCAGGCTACCGCCCTCCCTCGCGCTCTCCCACCTGTCAGACAAAATATGCCATAAAACCAGGGTTGGTTTCGATTTCTATTCATGAAAACTGGTTTCAACCTGGGGCATCAATGAGGTTTCGGAAATGAAAGCTGAGAGTTACTGAGTCATAACCGTGGCTATGATACTATAGGCTACTATACATTCTAATCCGTGATCAATCGTCGAAACTGGAGTCTAGTTTGGCTGTAGGGTTTGAAAATTCCCAGGCCCCAGGGACAGACGACAGTCGACCAGCAGGGTGGAGCAGTACTACTGTCAGACGCAATAAAAAAGACAAGAGGCACTAAAAGAAAAAAACAAAACAAAAAAAAGCAGCATGCCTCACACCACTAAAATGAACACACAATTAAACATTATTCCGAAGGCACCACTTGTTAACAAACTGTAATATCCACCCTGCTCTACTCCCTAATCCGTTTAGGGAAGAATTAATTATGCTGCAATTTAAATAAACGTGCTAATTTTGCTGCAGCGGGATCTCCCCGTCAGACTGTCGATTAAAAGCAATGGGAGACTGTGGAAAAGCCAGAACACAAGACAATCTGCCGCAAGACATCATATTCTGATGTAGTCATGAATATAGGAGTTAGAAGTATGCTCCTTTGAACAAGGAACTTGACAGCGCTCTTGACTTGCGCTTGCTTGGACTTTCATTAAAGACGAAGGTGTACCACACTGTCAAAGCTGAGAACAAATCTAAGAGGACACAGAAGTAAAAAAGATCCTCCTTTACTGCGGTTTCACTGGAAGCAGGTGTGCGTTCGCTGTTCCCTGTGGCAACGATGTCACCATGACAGTGCTATTAGTTGTCAAACGTCCGACAGCTTCTTGCTGTTTTTCTGAGTGTGTATTTTTCTGCTTTGCAGCTCTTTATTTAATGTCCATCATGCTAACCCTGTAGCAAAAAAGGAAAGCCCATCTCTCTATATTCTGTAATGTAAAGGTCGGCAAAATGACCCCTTGGCAGGAACATCTGAACCCCCATACTCAAGAGGTAATCCAAAAAAACAGCCCAGGTTCGAGGGGGAATATGCCAGTCAAGTTTTACAGCGACACCCCATCCTGACCAAAGGAGCCCCTGGTGGGTGGAGGACTAAAAAAAAAAAGAAGCCAGAGAGACCTGAAAACCATTCGACCACCAACCTGAACACCACAGATGTTCATTTGCATCTGGACTGACCTTATCTTCCCCAGCAAAGATCACACCTGTGCCTACCGAACACAAACACACCTTATGTTGTGCCACCTCTATCCGCTAAATCCTTGCCAGCTTTGGCTAGCTTTAATGTGAAGCCCATCCAAAAATAAGTGCTTCCCTACCTTTAAATAAAGCAGGCTTTCTTCGGGCTCTCGGTGGATTTGAGCAGGTCTCGACGGGTTGAATTCGAAAACTTCCATACTAACCTCCGCTGAGTTGGCAGACAATCATCATGGTGCGGTTTTGAGGCCTCTTCACAGTCAAGCTCCCAAGAGGCCTGCATTGCAAACGCAAGCCAGAAGGGGCAGCACTGAGCAAGATACCTGCCCAGTGCTCATTCGGTACCACACACAACTGTGCTGCGAAATGAGATGGTCAGCGATGAGCCTCAATGATCAGGCAGAACAGTAGCGGCTGCCCAGTGACGTCAAGCATGTTTAGCGTCTTGCGCAGCTATGCTGAGACTGCACTCGCGGTAACGAAGACCACTTTCTCCCAGTGGCTTTACAGTTGGGGACTACAGCCGCAAAGCAGGGCCCCCGCATTCCCTGCCAACAGAACAATAACTGCAGCCACTGCTCATCAATGTAATTGCTGATGATTATGCAGCTGGGCTTGCGGCGGCGGTTTGTTAGCAGACTGCTGGAAAATTCCTCAACGTGTGCAAAAAGACACAGATTACAGCATCAAAGCTTTTTTTTTCTGACAGCATGAATGGCTGACGGAGGTAAACGATACCTCTCTGTAATGAGCATAAACAGGGAAAGACATATTGCGAGAGGCGGTTTGCGCTCTCCTGGGCTTCGGTGATAAGCTCCCCGCAGCTAGCGCGTAGCGGATTCCCCCCACCCCCTATACGGGCTTGTGTGTTTAATAGGGAGGCACCAAAGAGGCTGTGCACGAGACAGGCATGGGCTCGAACGTGTGTGGGAGGTACAGTAGGCACAAACCTGCCAGGTTTATCCCAGCCCAATCAAGGACTTGGATACTGACTGATATCTTAATATGCATCTCACTCCCCCAACCCCTCTTTTTATCTCTCTCCTTCATCATTCCCCCTTTCTCAACTTTCACATTCCCTCTCCTTTCATCTGCCATTCGTCCTTCACCTCCTTTTTATGCCCCTGTTTCCACCCACACACGGTCCTCACTCATCTCCTTCGCACCTCCTCTCATCATGCTTTTCATCCTGTTCGCATGCTGACATCAGGCTGTGTTAATCTGCCTTATTAACGAACACACGTTTTGTTTTCGACGCGGACGTGCTATGCCAGCGCATACAATAACAGGGTGAAAGTCGTACTTTTTTCTGATGCTGTTATCTCTCCACACAAGAGTAGCACACGTGGCTGTCAGGAGACCTAAAGACCTCCTTTTTGCCGACATCAGCTGCTCACTGCTGAGTTCACTGCTCCGCCAACATGACTGCATGGACCAGCTGGTTGAGTTCAGTTGAGGTTGCTTTTATTTTAAGTCAGTCAATAAAAAGTCAATTTACTAACTGCAGAAATCATGAATGCTTTTATTTTATTATTCTCTCATTTTTTCCATGAGTTCAGATTTAATTACTTTTGAGAATTGACCATCAAATTTTGTGCACAGCGGAGCCAAGCAGTACCTTGAACATGCTCTGCAAACAGAAAAAGAACTTAACATCCATGGTCCAGCAATAAACCTGGGCCATCACAAGAGGGAAATATTTAAAAATCTGAGATAAAATGTGTTAGCATCCCTAACGTCTCCCTCCTGTGTTCAACTCCATGTCCAGAAAAGTAGGGCATGCTGGCTAAAATGAAAATAAAAACAGAATGCAATGATCTGCAGATCATGTTACCTCCATATTCAATTGAAAATAAAATAAAGACAACATAAAAAGTTTTGAAAATGGGAAATCTCATTGTTTTTGAAAAATATCCCGTTAATTTTGAATTTGAATTTCAAAAAAGTCTGGATGAGGGAGAGTGTATCACTGCGCTGCATCACCTCCTCTTTTAACAGCACTTTGTAAGCGTTTGGGATCTGAGGACATCAGCTGCTCTAAGTTATGAAGCAAAATGTTTTGCCATTCTTGCTTGATGTAGGATTTCAGCTGCTCAACACTTCTTGGCTTCCTTTGTCATACTTAGTGTTTCATAATGTGCCAAATCTTTTTGATGGGTGACAAGTCTGGACAGCAGGCAGGCCAGTTTATCACCCAGACTCTTCAAAAACACAGTCATGTCACTGTAATGCGTGCAGAGTGTGATGTTTGGCATTGCCTTGTTGACATAAGCAAGGTATTCCCTGAAAAAGACATCTGGATGGCAAGATATTTTCCTCCATAACATGTTTACATCATCCAACATTAATGGTGTCTTCACTGATGCACAAGTTACCCATGCCACATGCACCTATTCACCCCAATACTACCACAGATTTTGGCTCTTTAACCATGTGCTGCTGGATCACCTCACACCACTTCAACCAAGAGGAAGTAGCTATTAGATGTTCCAACAGGTGTATTTTTTTTTTACATCATACAACCTTTTCAGTCATTTGTTGCCCCAATCCCACCTTTTTGGAAACCTGCTGATGGCATCAAATTCAAGATGAGCAGATATTTTTCAGAAGACAAGAAAATTTCTCAGCTTCAACATCAGATATGTTGTCTTTGCACTCAATTAAATATAGGCTTCAAGTGATTTGGAAATTATTGCATTCTGTTTTTAATTTACATTCGACACAGCATACCCACTTCTTTGGAAATGCAATAGTAAGAAAATTCAATTTACTACAACCTTGCACACCCTTGTATTTAAATCTAAGTGCAGCGACACCTGCAGTGAGAAAAATAAGCATGTTAGCACACTGCTAACAGCCCTGCCTTCCACTGGCTTCAGTCAGGGTCACCTGGTGAGAATAAACAAATATTGAAGAACATATGCAGCAAATGATCAGTTAAGGGGTACAGGTGTGTAGGCAGCGACGGAGAAAGGGATATGCAGTAAACATAATGGACCGAGGAGACAGTGCATTAGGGTTTAATAATTTCCACTCACTTTCATAATATTTCTCGCCAGATTTTATTCCCGGCCGTTAAATCAAGAAAGGTAAGAACATCCAATTGAGTTCAAAAGGTTGGACAAAGAATCTCTCAGTTAGCAAATTAGTCCCTTACCTATTAGATCTCGCGGAGCGGTTGAAATATGCGACATGACATCCTGAATGTGAGGGAGCTTTCAAGCAGCAAAGAATTTTTTTCATTCTCTTTTATAAAGGCCTGTCAAGCATGATTTATAGCCAGTTCTCAGGGGCTTAAAAAAAAACTAAATAAATAAATGGGCCCCGCAAAAGGCAGTAAAAATCAGGATGCTTTCATCACACCGTGAAAATAAACCACAAATGCGTGTCTACCCGGAAAATCCATAGACTGTAGCCCTATTAGCATTTCACCTGCCTACTACAGCACTCACACCCAGGGAAAAGAGCCATGCCACATGCTAGGAGGCAGGAGGATTACCCCGTGGCTCACCGCGGTCATTACCCCCCCTGGAAACACTATCTGTGCTGTAGCACATGCAACCGCGCTGCATTAAGCCGGAGTTACCTCAAAGGGAAGGTTAAAACAACATCCCTAAGGTGCACCGGTAAACTCTGCCGTCTGAAGTCCAGGCTTCTTATCTTTTCTTTTTACCCTGCGATCCCTCGTTCCCAACCAGATGTTCTTCAGCATAATCTACCAAACAATAAATAAGCCTTTTTTGTATCAGAGAACAAAGAACCCACTTAATAAAGAAGTGACACAGGTTTTGTACACTGCTAATGTTCTGTAAAAACATTCAGTAGCTTTTTTTTTGGTTCAGCTCTTCACTCAGGCTTTTATTTAGCAGGAAATTTGCATGTCTTTCCTCGCGGGTCCTTCTTATTCGCTGCTGGAGCGTGCCTAAACCCTCACGAGTAGAGCGCCTGACCCCCTCACCTCAGAACCCACAGTGCGAGGGCGCGGTCTCCGAATCAGACACGCATGAGGGCTAACGTGGCCAGTGCGCGCACGAGCATACATGCTTGCGCGGTAGATTTATTACTTCACTGGAAGAGATTGTCACCATGATTTATTTCGCCCCGATCGGACGGATGAGCCTAAACGCTCTCCCGCGCGACAAGGACAAAGCAAACGCAGAAATGCGCGCCTCCTCGGAGCATTTTCAGCTCCGCAGCATCGTCCTCACTACCAGCATGACCCTGATTAGGAGGGGTCACATACACCATGGAGATGTTTACTGTGGAACAAGCCGTACCAGTGAACATGTGTTACTGTAATTACATTCAAGTACCTTAAGGAATTGTCTTCAGTATGGGCTGGAATAAATGAGATGGACGGGCTTGTCCGCAAACATCCCTCCCCACCTCAGTGCCACCCGTGAGAACCAGCGCAAAGCAGCAAACTCCTCTGTTCATTACTTGATTGGGCCGGCGGAAGAGGAAGGTGACAGGAAGTCTTTGAAGACAAGAGGTTAAGTTTTGTTTCACTGTTGGAACAGGAGGCCCTTCACAGAGGAACTTACTCGTCAGGTTGCGGGACCATTGATAGGGGGGCGGGGCTTAGAGGTGGGTGAAAGTTGTCCAGCATCTCTACTGACCCCCAAAACCCCCAGGCACTAAACAGAACTTCGATGGAGATGGGGCCGAATTTCCCGGTGCTGGGCTGACAGTGCTTCGCACGTGACTGAGTTCCCAAATTGCTGATGCTCTAGACCTCTGCCCTGCACTAACCCCCTCGCCGTCCTAATAACATCCACAGTTATCATCACTATTGTGAGCAGTAGTGCTCCCTTTACAGTGGTGTTCCATTTAGCTCCTGGTGTTCCCACAATAACACTCACTCTACCGTCCACTCAAACTGCCAAATAGCTGAAGCTATTAATATAAAGACCTAAAATGCCAGCGCTAATGCAAAACTGAAACACTGCTCAACCAAGGATTTGAACATTCCTCTAATTGATCATTGGGCGTGTCGTGCAAGTTTACAAGTTGCGTTCCGTGGCGGCACTAAAGCGTGGTCACAGTAAGCAGGTGATGGCAAACGGGCTCTATTCTGTCGAGGACTACAGGTTCTAATCCCAGGTGAGGCATAAACTGTTGTGCCAATGAGACAGCGCTTACCCCAGATTTAGATAAATACCCAGGTGTGTAATTGGATGATTTTTACCACCAAGCTTACAAAGCCCGCGAAAAATCTGCGGATGCCCAGCCACGCTAATACACACTGTAAGTCTCACGGTCAGTTTGGGGCTTTTCACTGATTCACTCGGGAGAAAATGCTACTTGGTAAAACTGGCAGAAAATGCACAGACATAAAACTAATAGTGCATATTAGCGAGACAGGATTTGGAAGGATGCCAGGGAGTTTAGAAAATGTGGCTGCTGGACGATCCAATATTTACACCTCCGCAGACATGGAACAATGCAAGCACAGAGAAAACAGAGCGAGGACCTGCCCCGCTTTGTCAAATGTCAGAGCCCCGAATATCCCCAGATCAGTCAAATCCCAATTGTTTAGGTCGTCAGTAAGAGGGGGATTAGCAGGCATTTTGGAAAAGGAGAGATTTTTTGGGGAGAGTGATTTACGGTGCGTGTTTTTCTGAAGCGGGCTTTCGTAGTGCTGGCCGCAGATTATACCTCGCGCTAGCGGAGGAGGGACTCGTGTTCAGACTGGCAGAGCTTAAACCTGAGGCTCGCATGACCCATTTTAATCCACACTGGGGGGTCCGGGAGCTCAAAGACCTGCTGGTGCTTTTACAGTAGAGTCTGGCAGGAGAAATGTGCTTCCAGCTTCAAACAAAGCAGAGTTGTCTCAGGCCAAAACAAAAAACAAACTGTCATGTCTAACTGCGGCCATCTTCCCCCAGCATAAATTGTACAGTATGAATAATTGTTTAAACACAGCTTAATTTATGAACGTTCAGCATTTATTTAAACTGCTCCCCTTTCTATTACTTGCATACGACTGGCCTTTTTTCGTTTCTTTTAATTACCGCTGAATGCACTGAAAATGTTTTATATACCTAGCTAATTAAGAGTCAATAGGCAGGCTTTGAGAAGAAGTCGAGTGTAATTACTGAGAATGGATGTTATTAGGCACTCGCCCTTCTCCCGCTGCCTTTCTGTTTTTTTTTTTTGTGTGGTTCTACATCCATCTTAATTAATGTGCCATTTTCTCCCTCCCCCAACTGTTCAGGACATGCGTTAATTAACAGCACTGCCATACTGCTCTGCCCAATCACGGCTCTCTTCTCTGCTTTTTCCCCACGACAGTTTAACTAACACTCCAAAAACCTGGCTGGCCTGTTTTCAGAAAAAGTCAAACACCTAGGTGAAAAAATGAATGTATCTGTACAGCAAAAATCAACCCTTTTGTGTCTCTCACTATGAACTACATTAGCCTACCCAGAGTACAAATTGCCGCATTTGGATGAACCTCTTGAGTGCCCCCGTTAACAAATCAAAGGCACGACAGGGTTCTCTAGCGCGAGGCCAAAACAGCGCAGGCAGATGTCTGCTCCTATTGTTCTCAGTGACTAGCAGAGCAATTCACCTAATACCATTGGAATTAACAACAAGCCACTAAAACCTGCACCAGCCAAGCTAATGAGTCTGATTTGAGGCCAGTGCGCCGTTTAGCAGAGCCGGAGAGAGCATGTGGTAAACAGGTATGCAAGAGACAGAGGGATTTAACGGGTGACGTACTGGCGAAGTGCCACAAGTTAAAACACCTGAGGTACGTTCTTGGGCCAAGCGCATTTCAACAGAACACCGTAGCTGTGTGTCTATGTGGGAGAAATATGGTCCATAAACATGCCATTTCAGAGATATAAGGTCAGATATTGAAGACTCACATACTAAGATTTGGAAAAAAAATCTGAATTTTAGATTTAAGATTTTGGACAGTTCACATAGAGTCTACTCATGACAGCAAACACCAAGAAACTTGCCAGTCAAAAGGGGGTCTAAATTTTTTTCCTTGAAGAGAGAGTATTGGTTAATTAAGGGGTGGATATGCAGATTTCTTCAAAGTGAACTGCATTTGGCATTTAAAGTTTCAATGGATGTGCAGTTCAGTGGCCAAGTACACGCAACAAATCAGTGGCTCGCACAAAAGACAGTAGTCACCCTCACAGTGGGGTCACAGCAAGGCATTCGACCTCTTAATGATGTGGTGCGGCAGACATTACACTGTTTTGCCAACACAATTAGGCCTCCATACGAGACCCGCTTCAGCCATGGCCCGGAGCGAGACGGCTCCAGCGATGAGTCCCCTGTTCCCAGCGGCCCAGCGAGCGCCGGGCCACTTAACAAACACAAAAGCTGCCGGGGCCCCTGGGCAGTGCCAGGACTCTCACCGTCCCACACAAACAAGGTCATGTGACTCTGCTTTTATTTTAGTATAAAACGGAGAGCGGCTACAGGGCACGGCCCCGTTAGCCGCTCCTCAATACAAGATCATAAAAAGGGTCACTGGAGGGGGGATAAATCTGAGGCAATTATCTAATACATTCCCAATCAGACTAAACAGAAGAAAAGAACATTTAATAGGACAGGAGGCTGACCCAGCTCAGGGCGAGCCCCAGTGTCGGCTGCATTTTGTTGTTATGAGGCACTTTAATGATCAACCAAAGCAGTTGATGACACGCTTATCTCACCTCCGCTAGTAACTTTGGTCCAAAGGGGTGTTTGTACGCGAGATAAAACTAAAAACTAGCAGAACTTGCAGCTCTCTAGGACTAGAGTTGGCCATCATTGCTCTAGACGCTGACTCTGTGTGCTGTTCCTGAGTGTGGCTCTTCTAAAAGGACAGTCAACTCTACTTACCGAACGGGAAGCTCAAGCGGGGAGTGACGTCATCATCATCATCGTCATCCGCCACGACCGCCGGGATGAGGCTGACCAATAGGAGAGCAAAGGCCAGGCGAGGCAGCGAATGGACAGCCGTCGTCCTCATCGTTCCTCGGGACGGCGACCACTATTTTGCAGCGATAGTTGTCTCAGTGTTCTATAGCATTCATGAAGTGGGGGATCTCCTTCCTTGTGTTCGCTTTCCCTTCCGGTTTTTCTGTAAGCAGCACCGTTGATTTGTACTCCCAGCAAGCGAGTAATTAACCAAAGGCTTTGGACGTCTCACTCTATAGGGCTCTTTCTCAGTGACAGGAAATTCTGGCATAAAGAAAGAATGAAACTTTCACCCCAACAGCAGCACTCTGGAAATTCCTCCAAATGAGCTCCGTGGACCTGTCCTCTGGGATTCCCCGCAGAACTGTAAAAAATGAAATAAAAATCTAGTTAAAGTTTAAATTCCAAACATTTAACAGAAAACAGTATCAGTATTTTTTTCATATACGCTGTACAGCCTTCAGATTTCAGTTTTCTTGCAGCACAATAACAAAACGAAGCAATCATTATTAGGGTACCTACTGCTTGGGCTTCCAAAACATTCAGTGACATTCAAAAAAGTCCTCGTTACATCACTTGTTTGCACACTCTACTTGACCTTTAAGTGTGAATTAACTAAAAAGCAGCCTGTGCCAAATCTACAGTGGATGGAATGCAGTCCACACTTGATACAGCTTTACATTATCATCTGAACACCAGTATCACATCAGGCCTCATGAATGAAGGAGGAAAATCTACAAACCGGCACAAATGTCTCTCGCGTCACGCGCTGTTGGATGTGAACCTTCACAGAGGCGAGACAATCCCTCAGCACGCACATTCACGCAGAGGTTACACTTCCAGAAATAAAATTCAATGTAAATTAAGTTTTGTTCCAAATGAAAGAACAATAGACCCAAATAATTTCCCAATAGAATGTGAACAGGAAATTGCGGCAGTCTCCGAGGGAAATACTGAAACTTAAGGCAAAGAGTGCTCTGCTCAGAAACACAAGGTGCTTTTGTCTTCGAACCCATTCAGGAATATCAACCCAAGTTCAGGCCCAAATTAACAATCTCCAGAGGGCATTGCTTCCTTGAAACAAATTGTTGTGTTGTTAAGTCGCCGCCGACACAACAATACTGCATCTCCTAAACAAGGAACAGGGGTAAATCTGAGGTCAGGATTTCAAGGCTCGACAGCTTGCCAAACCTGTAGTCTGTCTGTAATTACCATTGTATAGATTTTATTACCAAGTCAGTACTGGTAAACATTGTATACTGAGACAAAGTGAATCGCAGGTCAGAGCAGGGGCACGTGATTCGGTAAACGATTAACCCATCAGCTTTGCGTCACAGAAGAAACCAGACCCAGGAACGTTGGAGCAGCCTTTTGTTGTTTTACTCACTTAAGCCTCATCAAGCCTCAAGTTTCATGTATCATTCTTGTACTGATGAACACAAACTTCTCAGAAAGTCTATGCAAATAAACTGATCCGTCCAGGTGGTAACTGAGAAAGCCTCAGCCAAGCCCTCAGAGGTGTGCGGATTACAGGTAGGAGACCTGCTGATTTCAAGCCAGGACAATTCAGGAACATTAGGTGCTAGCTTAACATAACAAATCTGACTCAGACTTAACAGTGGAAATTTTCTCGGAAATTTAAATACACAAGGTGTCTCTCACCAAAATTTTGTCTTATTATATAAACTAGCACTGGAAGTTTGGTAGACCGTACAGTGGGAGTCATAGATATTTCATGGTCAGAAGAACTTGAGGTCTTGACTGAAGTAACAATATTTAGATAGGCCCAGTTTTATGTTATATTTAACGGAGGGCAGGTTCACATTTGCGCGAGGGGTGAACTTTCCAACGGGCTGCACACTGGTGCAGCTGGTAGGTCTGTTGACTCACAGCAAGATGGCTGTGGGTTCAAATTCAGGGCCTTTCTGTGAACAGCTTGCGTGGTCTCGCCGTGTTTGAGCAGGTTTCTGCCAGGTACTCCCAGCCTTTCTCCCACAGTCTAAAGACAAACACGCCATGCTAACTGGAGGTTCTAAATTGCCTCTAAATGAGTGTGGAAGTGAATGTTGTGTGAGCCCCAGGTTGGCTTGCCAGACTGTCCAGGGTGTGTTCCAGCCTCTCGCACTGTATGTTTTGTATGTTGGGACAGACTCAAACCGCCCCTCCCACTATATGACCCTGCCCAAGAAAAATAAATAAAAATGGGGTTAGATATTGGGTGGATAATTTCTTGACAAAACACAGTCTGTCATATTGATAGTGAGCAGTCACGGTGAAACTGCTATATTCACCAATTACATGAGGAATAACGCTAATCTTGAATACAAAAGGAATTATCGAACCTCGTTCATTTTAGATGGTGAGACAGAGACCAGAACCAAAATTTAAAAAAAAAAAAAAAATGTCAGAGTCCAACAAATTATGGTGCACACTGCACTGTATAATTCACTGCACCAATTAACTTCACCTTACAGATAAAAATGAGACTATGCGTCTGTTCCATTAAAAAAAACTATAATTCCAGTCGTAATGCCCGGCCACTTAAACAACCATTCAAACCATGCTGGGGCTCACTGCTGCTTCAGCGTTTATGAGCTGAATCATGCTGCTTCATATCGTTCGCCTGAACTACAATGAGAATCGGAGCCTTTCGAATACCCTCTTTCATTTTCATTTAATCTCTAGTCAGCGACTCACTGGAGGCGACTGAAAAAATGGCGAAGGGTCTTTGCTCTTCAGAGGGCCCTGGGAACTCAAAAGCCCTCTCGCCAATTAGACATCAGGGTATTCGCTCACAACTCAGCATTTTTGACAAAGTAGCCCGAATATTCAGGAGCCAGAACAGCCGACACGACTTCGTTAAGTTTATCACCGTACACCATGTCGTGACAAACTGTCTGCCCATTGCTAATTTTGTCTATTTTTGCATATGTTGTCACACACGCATACAACACAGGCTATTTTAGGTCTTTACAGAAGCTCCTGATGACATTTTGGCACTAAAACCAAAGGCTAAAGGAGTTTTGGGGATTCTGCTGTGAAAAATAACTTTCCCCTCCCGATGTCTTCTTCTCCTTTCCTTTTCTGGTCACATTTAAATGCTTCAGATCATCAGACTAATTTTAGTATTAGACAAAGATAACCTGAGTAAAGACAAAAAATTAGTTTTTGTGTCTACCACGAGTGCACAAGTAGACTCCATGCTATTGAGCTGTAAGTCCATGTAAAACTTCTTAGCCTGCAGTGAACTAATAATCCTCAGTAGACACACGTACTCATCGAGTACCTATTTTTAAATTATGATTTCATTTTATCTATCCAACACTAACTGGTCCCACATGAAAAAGTAATTGGTCGCTTAGTTAATAAATCCGCCAATTAAATTTAGTTGATAATTGGGCTAATTTCACTGAGCTCACCCAGCCATGATAACTCCCAGCCCTATTAAACCCAATAAAACCTACTGACTCTCACATGGGTTCATCAACAGCAGCTGCGGTATTCAAACTGACCCTGTCCCAACTTTTTTGGAATGCACTCCAAGCCAGAATGGCAGGAATGGATGTACATTTACAAATAAAATTAAACTGACCACACAAAACACTGAATACACTGTCTTCATGCAGTCTGCGATGAAACACAAGTCAGAGTATATTTAGAATTATTTTTCTGTTATTACATGCATTCTCCGTATCCTCCCAATTTTTTCTGCGTAGGGGTTGAATGAAAAGTAGGCTACGCCTTTTAAAAACTTACCATCATAGCTTAACTACATGTTCCTGGATCCATTAATAGGAGAATGAGTATTCAGAAAAAATAACATTGATTCACAGCTTAAACTGAACAGACAGACAATTCGACTCACTGGCTTTTGTAATTCAAACTGAGAAAAATGGTTTCATTCAAACGCATATTCCCATCACAAACAATCAATCCAGTAACCAAAATGCCTTGCTTATTGACTTCATGTTCAAAAAGCTTCTTTTCAGCAATTCGCCAGGCAAGAGGACATTCTCAATAAGCAATTTTGCCTCGAAAGCCTAATGTACACATCGCTGATGTGCAGATCCAATGAGCTACATGCGTATGTACGGTTCCTGAGTTGCATGTCATGAAGTAGATGCTCTATGGTAACCCAATAAAACCTGATACAGGCTCCCATATTGTGGCAAAGTGCACATAAATGGTTTCATGGCCGCCTCAGAGGGTGCAGCCAGTCAAACACCACTGCAGAGAGAATGGAAACTCATTTTCAGGCAAAAAAAATTCCTTGTTCTTTTGCCAGTGTTGATGTCTCCTTGACAGCACGCAGACAATGGCAGACCCTTACTGTAGGTGCGGTAGTTTCAGAAGTCGGCCTACATTGCTGATAAAAAGATTAATCTCAGTTCAAAAGAACGTATCAAACTAAAAAGAGCTGCCTGTGAACACAAGTCCTGTGGTTTGGGTAAATTAGCAAAACACTGTTTTCCCTGGCAAGGCAGTCCACATGAATACGAGGCACTGATCCAAATAATGTGCTTATAATAGCAGATGTACACTTGCATTAAGTGGGAAATATGAATAATCACAGGCTGACCCATAATTCTTTCCCCAAATTTACTCTGGTTGTAGACAAGAGATGAGGAATCCATTCCAACAGGATCACTATGAAGCTTCCAGTGCAGAATTTTCCCTGATCAGTACCAGAATGCATTTGAATTCAGAGATAACAACCCCCCTCCCACGCATATACTATCTATACACACACGTGCACCCACACACACAAACATGCACATGCACACACACACACACACACACACGCACACACACACACACATATGAAGACACACGTGCAAAACTAGCCACATGTTAACCGCCCCCTGTGTCCACAAATGGTAGCACACCCTGCTGGGCCAGTTATATCCTCTTCCCAGAGATCCTCTCTGATCCTGCTGATATCAGAAGCATCGCTCTGTGTGAGAGAATGTGCATGTGTGTGTGTGTGTGTGTGTCTGCGAATGTGTGTGTGTGTGTGTGTCTGATCACAAAGGTCACCTCCTGCTACGAAAGTATTCCTCCCCATGCTAAAAATTTGAAATGATGGCTCCCCAAACGTTACGGAACAATACAATTTTATTCCAGGACTTTTCACCTACTTTGACTTTCCAGAGCCTGGGATTAATGATACAGACTGAGTGGAGATGAATCAAGGAAATAAACATTAGCGGTACACAGCGCACTTCTCTCAGTTCTATTCAATGACCTCAGATGAAAACACTAACAGAAACAGAACACACAGACCCATCTGCAACTTGGTCTATGCTTGGATATACCACTGCAGTCCATATGTATTCACGCATAGTGCAAGTTTAGCGCATTGCACAGTCCTCCAGCAGTGGATGTGAAATCAAGTGAATATGAAGTTTAGAGAGACTGATGGGTATATATTTGTGGATTCCCTTACACAGCATCACAGCCCCAGGATTCCCAGACAGGACTCAACGTGTTCCCTCAGCTGTGTGTATATTAAAAGTTGTGTTAAATCAAGTAAGTAGGAATCTTTCTCCTCACACAGGTACCAGAAAAAAGAGCAGTGCCACAGGGGGAGTGAGTGCGAGAGCAGGAGCGATAGAGAGGGCAGAGCTTCTGCGAGGGAGGTGCGAGGCCCAGGGTGAACTTTATGAGCGAGGTCCTGCTCATTGACGCGCACACAGATGAATCACGATCGTATAAACATTACTATTCTAGTTAAACCGCACTCAGCAAGCCCATCTAGCGATGTCGAAGTGCGCCAATAGTCTTTTATTAAATGGAAGAACAAATTAAAACTAATAAAACCAGGGCGAGTTGGGACGTTATTAAAGCATAATATTTTCCAAAGATGCTGAATGACCAGACATATTCAATGCGCTAGTATAACGATTACGATTTGCTAATCAAATGCTTCCCGTCATATTTTCTCAGAAACAAAAATGGCCCAATATAAAACGCTGGTATATGTCAAATGGCATTCTGTAAGTGAAGAAGCTTTAACATATTTACCAAAAACTACAGAGAAAGAAGACAATGTTCGATCCACAGAAGCTGCGTTCGAACTCACTCATTCATTATTGCCTACTCGGTATGAGGGGACTCATATGTTGGTGATTATACAGTGAGCTCATGGACAGAAGGGGGAAACGGTTTTGGACACTAACCGCCTCGTTTTCTCAGTGCTGTTAATGACGTCATCTCACTCCTATTCAGTTTGTTTGCAATGCATGATGGGACATATTTCTGGGTTGGGGGCCATCAGTCGGTCACTACAATTCACTGTAGATGGTGGGATGTTATGAGTTCATTATATAGGGGATAATAATTCTTACTGACAATTCGAACAGCACTACAAAATGGCGAACCCACTATATAGAGCACTGTATGAGTAGTGAGTGATTTTGGACGCAGCCAAAGTGAACTGCAAGCACAACGCAGACGTTTCTTTCTGTGTCATAAATGAGCAGAGCATTACAAGAAGCTTCTAATAACACGATCCACACAGACATCGTAGAAGGAGGCATTTTTTTCCATGTGACCATCACTATGCATTACTAAACTGGCACACGGGAATGTAATTTGAGGTGTAGGCTGGGTCAAGAAGAGTCATAAGAAATATTACTATAAAAAAAACTCTAGGATTGTTGGCCAGGCGCGAGGCCCAAGTGGTGTGAGGCCTGGGCCCATGTGATGGTTCTAAGAGAGGGCAATCAGCCAATGAAAAGACAAAAATATGCTTGCATTGACATCTGCTTAATGTAACACACATGGTATGTAATTTAAAAGGCTTCTGAAGACACGTATAATAAGCGCTTCATAACAGGGCATAACAGCTAAAGCCACAAATAAGACTAAATGAAGCCATCACCAGATTTTTTTTCTTTCGTTATTTATTTTGCAATGTTTTGAGTGTAACACTTGTCAAGTGCTCCAGACGGAAGATTCAGGAAGACTGTTCTTTACACAGCGCACTCTGAATAATGGATGGTTAGACTCACTTAAGACTGGAGTGCCCCTGAGGGCATGAATCGTGTTTCTGAAATCGCAGAATGAGTTATGATGATGACAAATGTTCATATTACAGCACGGGAGTACCTGTGATGAAGGGATCGTGCAAAGGAAGTACAGGCGTGATTGATACGGAAGAAGCGCCCTGCTGCGAGACAGAAGAAATCGTGTACTTTCTCAGGCACATACATGGAATGTTCTTGTCTGACTGATTTTATGTATTACTGGGGTGGGGTTGGGGGGGGGATGAAGGTCTTGCGGGTTGAGGGAAACCTTTTGAGCGTCACCGTTTTTTACAACTACGCTAACTTGTTACACGTCAAATATAGCTAAGTGCCTAGAACTATCTTCTTGGTACCAAACTAACTAGGTATGTATAATGCGAGAAAAGGCAACTACTGCTACTGTATCATCATAATGAATCTCAGCTGCACTGCGCTTCTGAACAGCGGGGAAATTAGTCACGGTTCTCCGCGGTTTTGCCAGGATTCAGATGCTCAGTACAGGATTTGACCGGAATCAGGTGATTAGTGGTGCTCTAAAGGCCTCAAATAGGAAACGACAGGCCCTGCCTAGTCCCTAGTTAGACAGGGGAAGTCATTTCTGACAACTGCAGTGCAGGACGTCCTGCTGAAGATCAGCCAGATTCATCTCCGCCTAAACTGGTCAGGCTGTTTTGAATACCCTTCTCACCACACTTACCCAACTAACAAGACAAAGCAGCCTGCTAGTCCTGTAGTTGACCACCAGCGTACACCACCAAAATTGCCAGCTTTATCCAGCAAGACACCAGCTTTGAGCTTCCACAGACCCGTTATGATCAGGCAGAAGAGTCCCAAACAAAGCTTCAACCATCTTAGAATCCCAGCTGGTCTTTTTAATTGTCATCTCTAGAGGAGCAGATGAACATATGCAGACTAAATACTTTTAAGGAACATCCATTTCACCGTTGCGCTCAGACATTGTGAGATGAAAGTATAAAGGCCGTTTTAAGACGGTGTGGATATGTAAACATGACTGAGCTGCACCTCCCTCTGCTCTACGGTCAAATTAATCTCTGGGTCATGAATCACGCCACTGTTACACACCATTTCTCTCAGGTGCTTTAGCAAGATAAATTGTTCTAAATGAGGTACTGAAGGGTCCTGATCGCACGCCTTGATTCCCTCATAGCCTGGCCCTTGCGAATAGTAATAGCTAATGGTAAAAAAAAAAAATCTTTCCGTTTCAAAGACAGAGGCTTTTTATCATGGATGTTTTGTTTCTGTGCACGTGTTTACAATTACATCACATGCACATTTACGCACATTTTCCGCACGGTGAATAGCAGCAGGATGCAGACTGACAATGCGTTAATTGGTCATTACAACCGTACAAGAGCGCTTCCTGAGGTTCCCTCTGGGGTGGGCCAGCTTCACCTCAGTGAAAGGCAGGCGAGCCCCTGAGCATGAGTCAGGCCTGCAGTAAAAATACACCCCAAGTCCCAAGCTGAGCGGGTCTCATGGCGGCATATGGGCCCACGACTCCTCACGGTTGCATAGATGCAAGAACAGCTGCATGAATCAGCAAAACAAATTGACTGCACGCGACATTTCATTCAAGAAAAGCGGCAGCAAACAAGAGGCTCATGGGGCCTGTATCGCTAACCTGGTTTGACATCCTAACAATTCTTTTCAGTTATGCAGTACTACAGTGTAAACATCAGTGTACCGTACGGCATGCCAACATAGTCATGTAATCATCGACACTAAGTACCTACGTGATGTTACGCCGAGAAAAATCAGTTGTATTGCTAAATGCACAATTAGCTTGATATGAAGTCTCACAATGTAATATATGATAAATATATACAGAAGATAAAGTAGGTTAGTGAGTCAGTCCAGAGAGTTTCACGCTACGTTTGTAAATGGATTTCTGATCCATACACTCAAAAAACATATTTCAACTTCGTCAAGACCAAGACTTGGACTTTTAGCAAGTCTGATCCAAACTAACCCACTGAAACTTGAGGAAGTCCAAAATGTGTCTGCCAACCAGACACCAGGATGACCCAACTACATTCAAAATCAACCAAATTCATTATAGCACTGACTCAGGGCTTAGAAATGTACATTCGTAGCAAGTTTGATTCAAATATACCAAGTGGTAAGGAGTCGAAAATGCATCAGAGGCGAGGATAACCATATTGGATCAATAAATCCAGTATAAAAAAACATATCTCTTCGAAACGTTTATTGCCAATGATGAGTGGGGAAATAGCAAGCCTTCAGCTGTCATATGGCAGAAATGTTTCAGAAGCTCACAGAGTAATTGTCTAAAATACCATCTCGAAGACCCAAACCTAACCGTACATTTAGTTTACAGTACCATCATTCTTTAATGTTTCAGCCACTGAGGCGAAAAGCTACATTGAGGCAGAGCATTCGAGACGCTGGCTGTTCAGGCTGTGTGAACCTCTCCCTCCTAGAGCCTCATTCAACTTCCGTATTTCAACTGCATCATAGCATCAACATACCTTTTTCCCTGTTTAGCCATGCTCATGGACCAATCAGAACTCAGCTCATTATCATAGGTGGGATGCCTATTATTCAGAGGGTACAGAGAGAAAGTCACAGGTACAGTAATTTAATTGGGTTTTTACAAACTTGCCTTTTATTTAGACCTATCCAAGAGTATCATGACTTAAAAAGAATAATAGCTCAAAAGAACAACATAATATGGGACTGATAACCAATGTGGAAAGTCCAATAACTCTTTGGAGAAAAATAAATTCTTCACACAAGGGCAACAATAGGCCTTGAGGACTACAACAGAAAATATACAAATTCAATATTTTACACGGCATTATTCCCACGCTACTCAACTTTAAGGTATTTGTAGAATTACGTGACGCAGCCCATTCACCACCAAGACAATGCGGGTGAGAAGTTTCACCTGACATGTGAAACGTGTTGTTTTGTGGGAAGTTAGAAGAGGGACAATTAGAGTGCATTTTTCGTTTTCACCTAGTCTAATGTAAAATCAGCGCACCTCCAGCACATAAAGTAGGCTGCAGGCCTTGGAGATCCTGACAGAGGACTGGCAGCGAGTCAGTTCTGATGAGATCAAAGCAAGCTTTCACACAATAGACTGACAGACGGACCACAGGTCGAAAGCTGCACTTAAGTCAGGCTGAATTTGTTGCGATGATAGGCGAACAGCACCCCACCGACGTGCATGCGCCATAGCCACGCTAATGCTCGAAAAAGCAAACTTAGATCAGAGGCCAAGAGCGTGTCACCCACACGGCCAACTTCCAACTCCCTGATCCACCCCCATGCGCTGGTTCCGGTAAATTAATCTCAGATGTGTGGCTATCCAGATGTGTCATCTGCCTCTATTCCTTTCACACAGCGAGAGCGCTGCACATGGATTCAATTTCCAAAAGTGAGTGATTCACGGTGCTGAAAGCACGATGTTGAAACTGTCAGTGTACAGTGCACTGTGACCAGCATTCTGCGAGTTTCTACCACCGCGAGTCAGTGATCGTACAGACGCCATTGTCCGAAACCAGCAGCGGAAGTGACTAACCAAAGGACACCTGTGTCACTCTGACAAAAAAAGCTAAGTTCTATTTCGCAAGGCCACAACCTCACTCTTGCACAACCAAGAATATCTGATCATCGAGTTTGAGCAATTAGCAGCCACTACACCTCTGGTCTCAGACTGGCTGCCTAGGGGAGATCAAAGTGGCCAATGTCCCCAGTCCTGCCCACTAAACTCTTGGCTCCCTTCATTAATGAGTTATTTTCTGCCAGTGTGAACTGTGGGCGTGTAATTACGACCATACGCTTTAAGAAAATTCTGGCTGCATTAAGTCAAACATGGGGCTAGGAACACAAGAAATTTAAACAGATACTTGACTTCTTTATTCTGTTTTCAATGACTGAAAAAGTAATTAATCTCTATTAAAAAAAAAAAGGTTTGAACATCAAACAACCTACCTTGACCAATACCATTAGTTGTTGCCTGAATATCAAATTTAAGGAGTATTAATTAAAATTTCAGTGAATTGGGAGTGTTGAATTTAACTCTAAAACTGGCAAAGTTTAGTGTTTTTTTTTCTCAAGATAAATGATAAATGTGGTTGTGATCCATTGCATGTACCATTGTCCCACTCAAGAATGGAAATGACAGCCACCAGCGAAGACAATAAAATCATTTCATCAGTAGGAAAAGGCCCTAAAATGGACGCTAGTGTGAACTACAGACCACAGAGGCCTCGTTGTTTTGAAAAAATACCACTCCAGTTCAGTCAGAATAATTGTTCATTTTTAAGATGGCTCAAAATCCTCTTCCAACTGAAAAAATATTTGAACTGGAATTCAGTTTCCACAGTCTCATAATCTGCATATTGGATGTGCTGCCAGAGCAGGACCTTCGGTGACCGGAGCCAGACATGCGCTGCTTTAGCAGTCAGAAACGGGCCGTTCCGGCATTATTACGTGTAGGTTGTGTGTCTGTTGCTTGTAAAGGCACAAATACTATGGTACTACTGATCACGGGCTTTGTATATGTCGTCAGAAACAGGCAGTACTAGTGCTTCAACTCACAGTCCGTGCCTCAGTAACGAGAAACAAACGTTACTAACGTTAGTTCTCTGATGCACAAGCTGAGTGCAAGTTATCTGAAGCTGGCAGTTGCAGATTAATGACATACAGTCCATGTCTGTGTTATCAAAAACAAACAGTACTTTTACTATCACTCACAGGCGCTGACTGTGCTACTGTGCTATCAGAAATGTTCCTTCTGAGGGAGTTAGCTTAAGGTACAATGTTGTGAAAAAGTATTTTCCCCCTTCCTGATTTATATTTTTGCTCAAATTTGTCATATTATTTAGATGTTTCAGATCATTCGATTTTAACAGAAGACAAAGGCATTGTGCATACGCACAAAATGATCCTTTTAAAAGATCATTTCCTTTATTGATGGTTAAGAGTTACTCAAAGTTATTCATTTTATTCAAGTTAATTATAGAATCTATGGCTGGAACAAAAACCAGCATACACAGGGGTCCCCCTGGCCCAAGTTTGAGAATAAATGATCTAAACCAATGTAAGACATTTCTGACCCAGTTCTGAAAGCCTGGCAGTGCTAGGTTTCTGTAGTCCAACGCTATGCTGGCTCACCCAGGAACTAACTTCTTTTTTTTTTTTTACACTGAACTCTAGCCAGTTCATCAGGGTAAGGTTCAGTCTCCAACAGAAACTCTACTGCACCCCGCAACTCTTACGCGTCCCACCAGGAAGACTAATCATCATACCCACCTCATATCCTGTTCTGTGACACGTAAGGTGTTGAGAAACCTTTATGGCAGCACAAACTCTGAGCTATGGCAATTAGTTCTGATGCATAGTAGTTTAAACACACCAAATATCCACCTGCTAAAAAGCACACCACCGGTGTCCACATAGTAGCAAGAGGGTGAATTGAGCACGATCTGTAGAGATGTTACATGTACACAAAGTTATCAAGTTATCTTAAAGCACAACACAGAAGACCTTACTCTCCTGAATGAGCTGTGAAAGAGATTTATGTAATGGAGATCCAGTTCTCTTTGGCATCATTTACACCAAGCAGTCCGGTTTTGTTCTGTTCATTCCTCATTAGAATGGTTACGCTTGCTTTTCTGTAGTCAAAAGTCATGGATGGTACCAATAAGCCATTCCGATCAGTCCCATTTTTTTCATTACCGTTTTGTTGGGTTACCAAGCACAATGATCCAACATTGAAGAGAGGAGCTAGAAACTCAGCAGTCTGTGAATTGGTCGTGAGAGAATTGAGAGCTGGATGGAACAGCGAGAAATGAAATAGTGTTTTCCAGCTTTTCTCAGCACGTGGCTGGCAATGGGTTCAGTAACATATCCGAGCGATGCCGGACGAAACGTAAAATGCTCCGGAGCGACTGTTGGAGGATCGAGGATCATTACAGCCAGAGAGGCGTAAACAGACAAGGCTGGCGACTGCTCAATTACTTTAAACGAAGCCTATTAACCGTTACTGTTCAAGCCTGTTTGATATCTTTTAACCCCCCTTTTAACTTTGGGGTGGAAACTCAAAACAGATCTGGGATTTATCAACCAGTCTGTACAGGTTTTGAGGCTTCAACCAAACGTGCTTAGTGGAAACGCAGCTATAAAAGCCCCCCCCCAATCAGGACATGACTGTGCGGGATCTACACAGGGACTACACAGTTTTCATTAGTAGTTAATCAAGATTTAAAGCAGCATGAAAGTACTATCCAGATGAAATGCTGAAGGTCAAACTTTAAAGGGCCACGGGGCAACTTTCCTCAGTGGCCCCATGTAAACATTAACACTGAGCAGGTTGATCTGGTTGAAGTGGATGTTCACTGATTTAATAGAGGTGCCCTTGTCCTCTCGCGTAGCGTATTTTTGATCCTCCCTCCATTGTCTGAGAGGCACCTTAATGCTACCAGCCTCTTTGTTTTCATTCAGCCCCGAGCAGAGAGAGACATTCGATATGCAGAAGGCACAGGACAGAGGCACTTTACGGGGACAAGAGAGGCTGTGTGTCAGTCGCCAGCTCTTGATGTGGTCTGACTGGGGATGAGCTTCCATGGTATCTAATTCACCAGCTGCAAGTTTTTTTTTTTTTTTTTTCTGGCCACGTTCTCAACGTTTATTGATGGAGACAAGGAAAGTATTTCAGCAGCTCTCCATTCGTTACGCTGAGTCCTTTTGGGATAACAGAAAAGGTACAGGAACACAGAAGTACGAGGCTGGATTATTCGACTCTGGGGAGTACGGTTTGCTGAATGCACAAAGTTCACCCCTTTAGAAAACAACGAACAGCTGCCTTATATAGAAATATTGGAGAAGGTACTTCGGTTACTTCATATATTAGCAAATGAAGTCATTTCTATCGTGGCGGTTCTTAATTTGGAAAAAGTATTCATAGTATCAGACCCACTCATGAATGGGAGATGCAGGAAGGTCTATCATGTGATGGTCACTGTTGCTGGCTAAGTTACCTCGCTAAAGGGTGCAGGGCTGGGAGATGAGAGGTGGGAGGTAGTGAGGTAGTTTACATCTAGTGAGCATCCAAACTGAAATGCACCTTGAAATTGAAAGACCCTCACAATTAACAATTGTGATTCAACCAATTCAGTGCTAGTCACAAAAACAAAAATAAAATGAAAAAAACCCACAAAAATGCCCATAGAACAATGTCTAAGATCCACTGGGCCACAGCCCAAAAAAACTGCATGTACGTGCTTATTCAAAAACTCAAAAATTGATCTCAGTGTCTTCTTTGCTAATCCATTCTCACTCATTTCGGCTGCATTTCTTGAATTTCTTCCCAAAATACATGTAGATTCCATACAGACTTTCACTTGAGTGACCATTTATTCTTCCCAAGGAGACAGCTGTCAACATTTCGTTAGCCTCATAGCATAATTGCTTATCTAATTAAAAAAAAAAAATTTATTTACTTTTGATTATTTTACAGAATGGGTTGTTAATAGTTTTGATAAATAAGGAAAAAAACTATTTTTTTTGCCAACAGGAAGGAACAGGCAACAGATATATCAATTTGGCAAAAATATGCTCAAGGAAATTATGCTATGAGGCCAACGATTTTTATCTGGACCAAAACTGAGCAAAGGGTAAGATACTGGATTGGTAAACAGTCAGTCCCAGATTTAAATCAAATTTCAATTGTTCATGTATCTAGTTGAGCCAGTGGATCGTCTGTCTTGCTCCTGAAGTGTCTGCTTAGCAAAATCAATGCTCATATAATGTTTGACGACCTCATATCCTCCCACAGACACTGAACTGGATAAGTAGTGTCCACTCTCAAATGCGAGGAGCAAAGGCCACTGAAAGAACAGCCCGTGTCCTCAGATTAATTACACCCATTTCCTTTCAGCTACGCTCTTAATCAAGGCCTAATTTATACCCAAACACAAACACTGAAAGATTTCAAACAGTGGAGGCCCAACAGATCACAAGGTACAGGAGCAGAGCCTTTCAACGAGCAGCTGTCTCCTGGAGGGACACGTTAATCAAAAGCCAAAGCTCTTCGATCTCTGTGCCCACCTGCAGGCAGAGATGTTTCAAAAGAAAAAAGAAAAAAAAAACCCAAAGCTTCATTTTGCCCTGGAAAAGTTGGCAGATTAGCAATTTCCCCGTGGCACGAGCCCATGTGCGCCACGCGTTTAGAATGCAGCAGGGCGGATTATCGTTTACGAGGAGCTTCGACAGTGTCGCTGAAGCAAGGAAAATGGGCTCCCAGAGACGTGCACTTGGGTCTTTCAGAGCACTCAAATATTGACTTGCAGTTTTGTAGTCTAAAATGAGTGGCATAACTGGCCTATAATTCTGCCAATTCCTAATGACCCAAACATACAGTGTGGGCCCTTAGCATTTGAACAGCGCACACCACTGAACACTGAACCATGTAATAATCTGTCCATTTTCTCTCAATTACAAAATAGGCATTAAAAAGCAGACAAAACTCAAAACTCAACACTCAATACAGCTGCCTATCTCACTCAAAACCATTTAACGGGGTCCATGCCATCTAGAACAGACACCAAAGTCCATAGTGCTGTTCACCTCAAGTGCGTTTAACATCAACACCAGTTCAAGAGGAAAAAAGGTAAAATATCAGTTAGAGAGCAAATCAGTTGAGGCATTGACTAAAATAAAACAAAAACATGTAAAACTTGACAGACTATTAGAATTTGTCAAAACAGCTTACAGGAGTTCCTTCAAAAGTAGAAATTACCCTCACACTCCTCAGACATTCGCACTTTCCTTGAGACAGAATCTCTTCAGTGCCATGAAGAGGTAGCTGCATGCCAAAAACTCATGAAACCAATAAGTATCCTCAAGAACCCCAGACAAGCAATATTTTTGAAAAAAAAAAAAAAAAACAAGCATCTGTTAGTGGGCTCTCTGTCACTTTTCTGCTGGATTGATGTGACGCGTAGGTGGCACAGCGATAAAAGGCTGTGATTTATGAGTGTCTGTCTGAAGAGCAGTCTCCGCTCCCGTGTCTGGGGCTCCTCCGAACTGTCTGAAGACACACACACTCCTGGCCAGTTCTCTGCCTCTCAGCCAGGAAAATGCTGACCCCTCATTTTGTAAGCTCCTAATGTGGGGCCTCCACAGCCAGGCAGGTTAGCACTACTGTCTTTCTCCAGACATCTGGGCTCACGATGTAATCACTGCCACAACAAAACCTACCTCAGCTGAACAAGGCAAAACATGCGCAAAATGATGTTTGTTCAAGTTTATTTCGTAGCTCTGCCTTCCAATAACCTCAACATCAGATGTTGGTCTGACCGGTTTTTATAACTAACTCCAGAAAACCAGTTCTTACGACTCTCTTAAATTATGCAGTCTTTAGGATTAGCTGGCTGTTAAGGAATAAGAGTTTACAAAGCCGCATATGACCCAAGTGCCCGACCCACCCTTGTTATGTTTGGCTGGTGCTCAAAATTGCTTGGAGTGGCCCGTGCCAGCAGGCACAGTTATCTTCTCTTCAAACAGGCAGCGATCGGCACAGTCATATCAAGAGAGGCTGTACCTCTGACGAAGCGCAGAGCTTCTCGCACTGACAATGTAAAGGCATCTGTTATACAGCCTATAATCAGAGCAGAAATCAAACACTTCGGCCTGCGGGTAGAAAACTAAAGCACTCTAGCGGAGTTTTCGCTCTCCGAAAGGGAAAAAAAATAATCGCCGACTTAGCTGGTAAAATTTAAAAACTTAATTGAACTTCACAGCAAACGTAACAGGTCTGTGCTCACTTGGTGACCTTTTGCATTGAGAGGTTTGCTCATTCCGTCACTCAATATAAAGTTTTTGTAAGCACATGCCATCAGCAGCATTTCGCCGAATTGTCAGCAGCACAAAAATTTAACGGTTCCAGTCCACAAAGGGCCGTCAATGAAGTACATTCCAGAATCCCGATGCACAATGCCACAGCCAGGCTGTGGATTCCGGGATTGCGGAGAATCACTGTGACAGAGAGGAGATGAATTTAGAACGACGGACCCGAATCCCACTGCTCCTCCTCCAATCCTCATCCGCCTCATTGTGGCTCAGAAACTGGATTCCATCCATGTGGCTGCAGGTTTGTATGCTTGGTGATGCCATTATTTCAAAAAACTAAGTATAATTTCTGACGACAAACAGCTGCATACCGGACAAGCTGTTAAAGTATGAACAGACTGCATCCCTGCTCTCACTGGCAAGAAAGTTTACGAAGACAATTAATAGGGATGAGATAACTTTCATGCATTTTACAATCCCATAAAATCATCACTGTTAGTATACATTTGTATATGGATTCAGTTCTTATCAATAGTGAATAAGACACACACGGTTTAATGACTGACAGATAGTACAATATCTGCACAGAGGCTAAACACAGTCGAGCAGCACCACAGCCACAAGCGACCAGGAGGGGAGCCGTGACGCAATGTGATAAGCAGAAGGCACCGACAAGCACAGAAACTGAGCTATAAGAAATCGGCGCAATGTATTTATGCGCCATTTCTCCGTCTTTCTTGTTTGGAGACATTTTCTCAGCCGTCATCACCCACACGCTTTCATCCCACGAGCTCGCCGGCCACCCGCTTTGTCGCCTGGAGCCCGCGGCGAAACCAGTCGCACCATCTGCGCTACGCCGCGAGCTCATACTTATTCATCCATCCTTCTGGGAGAGAGACATCAAAAATTATTAAAGGTGCGTAATGGAAATACAATATGCCAAGGGGGGGCGGACTGTCCTCTCCTGCTGTAATGAGTCAGGAAAGATCAAAGCGAAACCTGATTGGAGAAGATCAACTATCTGGATGTGCCTCAGTGGTGGCCATGTTGCTCCAAACATCGGTCCTCTCATTAAATTTGATTTGTCACGGCAGAATCTGAACAGACAGAATACACTGTGTTCTCTCTTTACATTATATGTTAGTACAGAGCCTTCCATCTCATGATCATCTGGTGATGTACATATTTAATATGCGATTCACAACACCAGCATAGTATTAATTCAATGAGAACTAGTTTGGTTAAGTGGTAACTTGTGGTCAAACAAATTTGAGGGGTTTTTGTGGACACAAAAATCAAGAAACGGACTAAAACACATAATACCACAGTGCCGCTCTGCTTTTCGCTTCTCCGTCACAAACCAAGAGTAAAATGTCATCCATCCATCCAACTAATTTTCATCACAAAATAACCAACCATAGATGCACACCACTGTTATATACTTTAAATACTTAACCAAACAGATGCTCACAGCTCATGTGTGTTAAATGTGGACAGTTATACTCAAGTGAGCATATTTCATTTGTTAATCCCCCTTCTCAAAGCTTGGCAGATACACAGATGGTTAATTGGGCATTTAATACACCAAAAGTCAAATTAGGAAGTGTGTTATAAACTTACACTAAGTTTGTCAGTTCTGCTTATTCATGATTGGCAGGCACCAGTATGTAATGGCAAGCGTGCTACGAGCTACGAGTCTTTCCATCTGCGTCTTCATATTCTATTTTTCAAGAGAGCATCTTTTCTTTGGCTTTGGTTGAAACCACTGAAGTGAAACACTCAGGCTCATGGCCATGGAAATCCTGAATAGAATGGGAGCAGGAACAACCAATGCCAGGGATTCTGCACTCCGATCTGCGTCCCACATGTTCGAAATCTCTCCATGGGTGGCAGATGTGTTGGATTTCTTTCGAAGCATTCCAAAGGAAATAATGCAAATTCCCAGAAACAATGGGAAGTCTATCCTTCTACTTTCTCCGAAAGCAGGCCTGCAGATTACACCATGAGGAGCCGCAGTAATGCCCCCTCAGGCTTTGGGTTAGGTTAACGAAAAACTGTAACTGCACAATATCTTTTCTGTCCACCGACCTAAGTGGGTGTCCCTTCCCGAAAAAAGAGCTGGCCCCGCGTGAAATGTGCATTCTGGCTTCTTCAGTCATCTTTTTGCACTGCTAACCCCAACCTCCTTACAAGAGATAAACAGCTCAGTTCAAAAGATTGGCATCTTAAGTGACTCCCATCAATCAATCGAGACTCCAGCCTGCTAGACACACGAAAGCCAGATTGGCTACGTCATTAACCTGTAGTAGAATGGCGGCACCATTTTCAAGTACTAATTGTCCCCCACAGCCCTTCTCTCATTCTTCATTGTCCTCATTCAGCAAGGATCAACAGAATGCTTCTCATTCCTTAAGACACAGGAATCGGTGGTCACTGCGGTGCTAGCATGCTAAACATCCCAGTGATTCCATGAATTCTATATAAAAGAGACGTCCAAGGAGAATTCCACACAGCTGCCTCAACCGCATCCCAGACAACGGGACCCCAACCTGTGGGGGATCCCGCCCGCCAATCAAACCGTCGGGGGTGGGCTGATGTCATCCAAAAGCATCAGCTAGTTTGCTCCAAACAAACAGGTTTCTCTGAGTCTCTGCCGAGGCATTTTAACTCTCTCAGGTACAAGATTACAGCTGAGTGATTAGACTGCTCAAAAGCAGCCATTACGCAGCAAACTTTGCAATCACCTCCAGTCAACGAAAGCAATTGAGTTCTATAGCATTGGCTTGGAATTTTGAACAGAAAGAAAAAACTGCCCATCAAAGGTTTACTGACCGCTAAACCCAACTACACCAGCCTTTAGGGTGTAAATGTATATCAAGTGTGTACAGCCAGACAGCCCTACAACATTATATAATTAACACCAGACAGGAATCGCCCTCTCAGGGCATCACAAGCCTCTTAAATCACACCTCAAAGCTCCAGAAGAAGGTGAAAAAGGGGGGATTAAATTCACCCCTCAGGCACAGCAGAGGACAGGACCTGACGGTTTGCTCAATTTTGCTCTGGAGGCACATGAGGGGACTGTAAGCTTCATCAGATTACAGAGCTACGCGCTCCTGGTCTCCGGCTCGTAGGGAGCAACACGCCCGAGTCAGCCCCACAGAAGCCCGTTTTCACTTCGCAAGTCATCTCCATTTACGGCTACAGGAAAGAAAAAAAGAAAAAAAAAAAGGAACTGTGGGTGCACTGGAGCCTAAACAGAACCAGATAAGCGTTAATTCTCTCCCTCTCATCTCAAAAAAAATCCGGAAAATAGTGACAGAAACTTTCAAAAACTGTCTTACGTCACCTCACTTACAGTTCATTGTCCTTCAAGAGTGGAAAATATGACATTTGAATGAGCCACAAAATCTTAGCTCTCATATCTTTACAAAGTGCAACACAAAACCAATTTTCTCTCTTAAAAAAACACTTCCAGGCATGTGATCTAGTAGGTGAAGAGTAGAACTTATCTAAGAACAGAACATGTCGTCTCCGAATGACCTCTGTGACGAGACAGTTGGTGCCGCCCCTCTCTGCCCCACCCCCAAATGGTCAAGCGTAGGAGAAAATAAAAAAACAAAAAATGGAGCATTCTAGAAGGCCAAAGGTTACGAGGGAACAGTTAACACGTAGGAGCGAACAGTGAGTCACAGAGCAGAGGATTCACCATAAAACAAGTGAAATTCAGTGCTGCATCAATTCATGAAAGATAACATTGTGCTACAAACGTCCCCAGGTTTTCAACGAGCTGCTTGTATTGCGGAGGTCATGAGAGAGAACATTTTATTTACTCTAGAAAGTTACACATTTGTAATTTCATTGCGCTCGTACTGTAATGGCCTCGAGCGAAAAACACAGGGCCGTGCTGAACATTTTCCCCTACTTATCTCCGGACATAAATTAAGCCACACTGCCGAGAGGCATTAGATCGACTGACTGGGCGCAGAATTGTATCACATTTTCAATTACAAAACTGAATTAAGCTATCACTCTCTCTTTTGCCCCATGTCTCCATCTCTCCCCTCGTGCAAGACATTCCGCAGGTAATGATCCTCAGATGATATCATGCAATTTAATAGCCAGGTTTTACAACAATTTCCCACTGTGTCTCTGACGGTTTACCAGTCAAAGCGACCGCATTTTCCAAGGCTCCAAGCAGGCAAGTGGCAGTTCACCGCAGGCCCTGTGATGCCTTATTTATGGATTCAGGCTCCTGAAACATACAGCACCAGGGGGCTCATAAAGGGAACATGGGTATCCCCATCAGTCCTGTTTAATTAAAGCATCAGACACAGTTCTTATCGGAGGAGATCCTACCCCTGGTGAAATATGATGCACTCTCATTCTGACGATAGTGCCAGGACATCACAGCACAAAAAAAAAAAATACCATGTGCATTAAGTTTCATAAAAACACTTCAGAAAACAAGAGCAGGGAACATTTTTTTCTGTTTAGTAAACACAGGCAAAGAAGGTGAGACACTGGTGACGCCTGATAATAACGTGTATGGTGTCACAGAGGGGCGAGTTAACGTGCCAAACTGCACGAGGACGACGCACGGGCTTTCGGCCAACAAGCCCTGCATGGCAGCCTTTACTCCGACCAATTCTGGAAAAGACCGATGATCCTATCACATAAATCACATTAGTTTGAGGAAGACAGCGCACGTCCGTCAAGTTGACCCACTGGGGTGAGTAAACAAGCAGGGCATTTACAGCAATCTTCCATAATTTGAATGTTGCCTACAAAGCCAACCCTCACATAGGGCTGTGCGATATGACGATATATATTATGCCACGATAGAAAAATGTCTTTCGCTCCATGTTTGGCTTCCATCGTTTATATCGTTGTGTTACAAATCAATCAAATCGGGTAATTTATAATGGGAGTTTATGAGCATAGGCCATATTAACTGACTGCCTAATAATAACAACAACAGCACAGTTTAAAGTGATAGTCCACCCAAAAACTACAATTTGCATATCAATTACTCAGCATTAGATGTCTCGAACGGACAAAGTTGTTTTTCACCTGGCGCAACTTTATGGCCACTGGAGTGTTTTATCCTAATTCCTTTTATCAGGAAGCAAATGGGGTCACCCGGTAGCAACGGCAAAACTCCACAAAACGTCTGTTGACAAACTTTCAAACCATCGTCGGACACATCGTCCAGTATAATCCAAGTCTGCGTTGTCCACTTTGTATCCTCAGAATTCTGTGCTTTGCGCATATTCTTTTAGCCGTGTATAACACGTCAGGCTAACCTCGAACATTCTGCAGACAGGCCAGGAAGACTTTCTCCGTTTCTACAGCCTTATCCTCTGCCTTCGGTGCCACCCGTTAGCACACAATCAGCACGGAGGAGGGGTGATGTGAAATGCACATCGTGAATAGGGGAGGGCAAAAGAGCTCATGTCTGAGGATGTCATGCTTTTGATCTGCTATTAAATAATTCATGGCATTTTGCTGCTTCCTGCTCTCGACAACGAGATGGGCTACATGCACTGGAAATATTTTTAGTCTAAAGCAGAGGGCTTTTCTGGAGTTACTTTAGACCGAATCTGCTGCAGCACGCTCTGGCAACACCAGAGTGGAATAATGTCAACAGAACCTAGCGCTTACAGGCGGCACCGAAAACGCCGGGAGACAGTGAGAGACTGAGGGAGAGAGAGAAAAGAGAGAGTGTGAGAGACAGAGAGAGAGAGAGAGAACAAAATAAAGGAAGAATGAAAGAGAGGGGCCAGGCTTTCAGGAGACCATAAATCACCACACCGTGCCACACAAGAGCCTTTGATCTGGTCGAGCATCTACACCACGGCCTGTCTTACGAGTATATACCACATGCTGATTTAACACTCCATAAAAATAATGGGCCAAGCCCCTCATCATCATAACAAAGAGTTTGGGGCAGAGACAGATAAACACGGACGGGAGGGGGGCTGGTAAATGACGTTGCTCAGGCCTCTGCCGCTGTCTGAAGTCCTGAGGGGAGAGGGACCTGGGTCTCTCATGTGGGGCAGCACTACAGCAGCGAGGCAGGGACACAGGGCAGGGGCTCGATAAATTTACTCTCTGCTCTGTTGAGTCCATTTGCACCTGAACAGTCTCTTCTGTCCATGATATTAGCCACCACATACATCCTCCATAAACCTTTAAGCATAATACAAATAATTCAAATTTCTGCATGTTGTGCATGAGCGTATTAAAAGGTGTTCGAACTCAGTATTTATGTCACAGAGACTGGTAAAAATAGTTCCAGTGAAGCAAGACATTTGAAAATTTCATCACAGAATTATTTAGCAATTAAATTTCAGAAATTATGGACGCCGGCGTCTATATTTGCAAATTGGGGTGAATACAGAGCAGAAATGTATCCTGACCTCATCTCCTCTACAAACACTAAAAAGCTACAAAAGCCATTTAAAATTTGCATTTGTGTTAGTAATATGTCTATTTTTTTGGATGCCTAAGATTACCCTGAAACTCCCTCTCCTGACACTGTCACTGATGAATGTGTTATCTGAGTGGGAGACGGAAATAAAGAGCCAGTCAGCAGTGACAGGAGCCGGAATGTGAGGGAGGGGCTGGACTGACTGTAAGGGCGATTGAGGGTGGCACCTGGAATGCTCTCTTACCCAATATCTGAGCGAGGGGGGAGGAGAGGAGCGGGGCCACCGGATTCATTCATCCCTCTTGATGGTCTGGAAAACAGAGGCTCTCGTGCACGTGTCCTCGACCTCGATGGGCGCTGCGTATGGAGCAGGAGGGAGCTAAGAATGGGGCGGGGGGGCTCCCAGCCCAGCAAATGTAAGGCACGAGGAACGGAGAAACATATGGATGTGTGATTTTCAGCTGCCTCTCCGGATATCCTGGCTTTTTGGGTCGTCAAGACTTTCGGCAATAAGTAATAAATCTGTCTAAACCAGCACCAATGCGCTCCACCTTCATCAGGTTTGCAGGGGTTCCATGTGTGCAGAGCATTTAATATGGGCAACCATGAGAGCCTCCGAAGCAGCCAAACACAGACAGCAAGTAAGGGCCAATTCAATTAAAAACACAGTTTAACGACTGTCCACAAGTAATGTGATGTTATTGCCTTCAAACAGAAACATAGATTTGTAAAAAAAAAAAAAAAATGAGGCTTGCACTGACTCTGGCTAGATGGTTCTTCAAACTCGCAAAGATACACAGAGACTAGCGTACAGTACTGGCTGAGCTCTAATAGCATGTGAAAAGCCTGGGGCACTTGTGCTGATCGGTGTTCTGTCGCAGGGGGTCAAAGGTCGTTGCTGAGGGTGGAAGTACCAAGCGAAAAAACAGATCTGGCCCCGGTCCAGGACCAGAGCCATTTCCCACGTCACGTCCATCCCAAGAGAGGAGGCGCTACCGCTTACAAAATGACATGTTCGCAACGTTCCCACGAGTCGGAGCGCAGCAGCCAATTCCCCCAAGGCCCACGCTTCAACTCCGGGTTACAAGTGGCAGCCAGTCCCGAAACTGCCCCTCTTTTCCCATCAAATCCCCACCCCCCAACCTGCGTCACTGCTCGTCCCAGCAGGGCGTGTTCACGTACATTACACACGCAAGTCATGAATGGAAAGGACAGTCTTTCCTCCTGTCTTTAATTTCTGTGATGTAGTGACCGTCCAATCCAGATAAAAATGTGTGTGTGCGTGTGTGTGTGTGTGTGTGTGTGTGTGGGGGGGGGGGGGTTGTGATGGAAAACGATGACCTTTCCATGGAGACTCAGACCTGCGTTTGATTTCCGGGAAAAGCAAACTGCTACCCCCCCCAAACTTTAGAAGTGATCTGCTTCTAACCATGAGTGAAACAAGCCAACAGCGTCATCACTATCCCCTGACACGATTAAGGCCCATAACTCTGTAAAAAGTATGCTTCGACATCCATTTTTGAACTCAACTTACATCTCGAGGAGCTTATTAAGCTTACAAAATTTCACACCTCTAGGTATAATAGTTTCAGAGAAATCTTTTCCCCATTGTGGTCCGCTCATTGTGGTCCGTTTGATCCATGGACGGACAAACAGACAGATGCCCAATCAAATATTCCCGGTCCTACTTCATGGTGGGGGATAATTGATGACCCAAATTCCAAAATAGTTGGAACAAAGTGTAAATTGTGAATAAAATCAAAATGCAATGACTTTGAGATGACGAGCCAATATGTTATTTACAATAGAACATAGTTTCAACATTTGAGATGTTATCTGAGACATTTTACATTTTTATCCACAAAATGAGCTTTTTTCAAATTTTCTGGCTGCCACAGGTCTCAAAAAAGTTGGAAACAGGCAGAAAAGGGCGGAAAAAACTATTAATATATAAGAGAATCAGCTGGAAGAACATTTAGCAAGTAATTAAGTTTACTGGCATCAGGTGCGTAACATGACTGGCAATAAAAGGGACGTCGTACAGAGGCTGAGTCTCTCAGAAGTAAAGATGGCCAGAGGCTCTCCAACCTGTGAAGGCTTGCATAAAATATTATGGAATACTTTATAAACAATGTTTCTCAATGTCAAATTGCAAAGGCTTTGAAGGTCTCATCATCGACAGTGCATAACATCATCAAAAGATTCAGAGAAACTGGAAAAATCTCTGCGCATAAGGGACAAGACCGAAGACCTTTACTGGATGCCCGTGATCTTCAGGCCCTCAGATGCTACTGCATCACTCACCAGCATGATTCTGTCATTGACATTACTATATACCCCCAGGAATACTTCAGGAAACCACTGTCTGTAAACGCAGTCTGTCGTGCCATCCACAAATGCCACCTAAAGCTCTATCATGCAAAAAGGAAGTCATTGTTGAGCCTGATCCAGAGGCGCCGCCGTGTTCTGTGGGCCAGGGCTCATTTCTAGTAGTCCTGAGGTCAGACGAGTCCAATTTTGACATTCTTCTTGGAAATCATGGGCGTCGTATCCTCCGGGCTAAAGAGGAGAAAGACCATCCTTCCTGTTATCAGCGTTCAGTTCAAAAGCCAGCATCTCTGATGGTACAGGGATGCATTAGTGCATATGGTGTGGGACACTTGCATGTTTTAAAAAGCATCATGATTGCTGAAAGGTATATAAAGGTTTTAGATCAACATATGCTCCACCCAGATGACATCTATTCCAGGGAAGGCCTTGTGTATTTCAGCAGGACAATGCAAAACCACATACTGCAGCTATAACAGCAGCATGGCTTCATAGTAGAAGAGTCTGTGTGCTGAACTGGCCTGCCTGCCATCCTGATCCTTCACCGATTGAGAACATTTGGCGCATTATTAAACAAAAAGTCTGTCAAAGGAGATCCAAAACTCTCCAGCAGCTGGAAGCCTGTATTAAACAAGAGTGGGATCAAATTCCAATGGCTAAACTCAAGAAACTTGTCTCCTCAATGCCCAGATGCCTCCACTCTGTGTTAAAAATAAGAGGGGATGCTACACCATGGGAAACAGGCCCCTGTCCCAACTTTGAGACCTGTAGCAGCCATCAAATTTGAAATGAGCTCATTTTGTGGATAAAATTGTAAAATTTCTCAGTTTCAATATTTGCTGTTATCTCTGTTCTATTGTGAATAAAATACTGGCTGGTGTGATTTGAAAGTCGTTATGTTTTGATTTTATTCACAATTTACAATTTGTCCCAACTATTTCAGAATTGGAGTTGTATATCTTCTTACATTTATGCAATATTAATGCACAAATCACGAGTCTTATCAAAAATGCGTAGCAACGAACACAGAGGAAAATCCAGCAGTTTTCTGACGGATCAGTTGATGGATGCACAGTGACCCGTCTCCAACTTTGGCCGCCTTAAACAGAGGAAACACAACAGAGTACACAGTCATACCAAACAGCATCACGCTCACTGCACTGCCGAGAAGAATATGGCCTCATTCAACACCCTGGTGTGAGCGCTAAGACAACACGCTGATTTCGAGGCAAGCCGAGTGACCTCCAGTCACTGAATCAGGTTTCTCTAATGAATTACTCATTGCCGAGGATAATGCCTGTTATCACAACGTAAAAGTGCAGATCGAGATGTCATGGCAAGTTTGGAACAATCACTGAGCCATTCTTTCCTAGCTTTGATTTCTGCCTCAATTTGCCAAAATGCAGATGGCTGAATGCAAAGATTTACATTCCAGATTTTACAACCATAGCAGAGTGGTTGACGTAGCTCTATTGTTTCTGAGGAACACAGAGTCAAGTAGAGTCTGGGTGTAAAACCCAACCAAAGAAGAAGAAGAAGAAAAAAAAAAACAAGAAAAACACTTCACTGCCATTCTACAGTAATCGTGACATGGTTTTGGGAAAAAAAAAAAAAAAGAATCATTCTGCAGCGTGACAGCCATGGGAACCTTATCTTGAATACCTTAACCTTCTGAATATGAACATTTTTCAGCTCTCACGTCATGTTAAGTAGGTCATTAATATGAAATTTCTCCAAATTAGCATTGTGTACTGGACAATCTTTTTTACTATAGCGCTGTCAATTTTTGGTGTATTGACTTCAAACTTGGGTAATTTATAGCTTATTACAAGGAAAAATGTTGTTACATAATCAAAATGTAATGGTGTTCATGAATCCACCAGAGAAACCTGCCATATCAATTTTCTTAATGACAATTTTGGCAGGCATGACATGTCTTCAAATTAGTCTCGTTAGCTTCACAAGACGTTAATCTATAAATGCAAACGCTTCCTTTCTGAAATTTCCATGGTGATATGACGCAATCCATGGAAAAATCCGCACCCGGAAATCGCAACTCTTCTGCCGTACCTTCAACTGACCTGCTTTACGATGGTGCGCATTATGGTCCACATTAATTTTCAAAATAGGCTTGTGGAAACCAACTTCCAGTATTTCTCCGTAAAAATTTGTAAATGAAATATCAACCAGAGGCACTCGTAGAGTGCAAACCTCCGCTAAGGCAGCACAATCCAAATCTTCATGAGGGGGAGCAAAGTTGAGTTATCGTGTGTTGTACAATTTCAAGATGGCTGACGTGGTGGCCTTATTGTTTCACTGATCATGGTGAAAATCAATAGGGTCCATCCTTGATGTAATAGCAATCCACCCACAAAATTTCAGACAAATCCGTGCATTACTTTTTGAGTGATGTTGTTCACAAAGACAGACAAACAAACAGTGGCTAACAGGTAAATTCATTAATTTTAATATCTGTGATGTTAGAAATTAATTTTTGAACACCATGTTTCGAAACCCCAATATGTATCATATCATTTACCCGTCTTTTACAGCAATAAACTCACATCTCACAGGGACTACTTGACAGTAGACCTTTATCTCAAAATTAGATCAAGCGAGTTTAGCCAGGTTCTCACATGTGAGGTCACATATATTAAACTCATTAAAGGTTATATCATTCTGGCTAAGACCATTCTAGGGGTGCTTTTATTGATTAGTCACATAATACCCTGCAGTGATCACTCATTAGAATAAATATGCAGGCTTTTTGATCACATGACATTTGTTAAGTCACTCTACATGAACTTCACTTAGATAACCCCAATAGTGATACTTTCCTAGAGGCCAGGGTGCACTGTGACAAATCTGTCCCGCAAGCAATGTCTTTGTATGTCCCGTACGCAACACAGGCTTAATGAGCTCAGTCCCTAATTAGGGGCCTAATGAAAATCCTGTTCAGCCAAAATGTGAAGCAACTATCTGGCTCAATGCTTAGGGATTATCAGTTCGATAGCTTCTTTTCCTGAACAAAATTCCTCAAATCCCCAGAGGATCCAGAAATCCATGTTGCAGGGTGTCATGTACGCAACACTGATACTTTGAGCCAATTAACCTAATTGAACAATGGATTTCAAAAATGTTGTTACATACTGGATAGAGGTTTCATAGGCCTGCTGAAGTGACAGTTGTGTTCTCTTATCAGTAGCTTTTCACAGCAACATTGAAAAGTCTGCCATCGTCACATACTCAACAATTTGAATGCTGTGAAATGGCCGGATATTAAACAGGACTGTGGTGGGAGTTTGGTGAGTTGGTGGGAGTTGGGCTTTACAAATTGGGTAACTACCCATAACTGTACTGCAGTACTGTCGCCCTTGTTGACTCTCCGATCTGCAACAGGTCATAAAGTTTGCTTTCTTTAGCAAAGCCCTCCTACACAGGAGCACCCAATCTCTGCTGATATGGTCTCTCCTTCCTATCCAGTGTGATTCTTAGGCAAAATTCCAAGAGGAATAACACTGTCACAATGCAACGGCAGCAAACCGCAAGCAAGGCAGTTTCTGTCCAATGCAATTGCAAGCATTAGGGCCACTTTTCATACACTTCCACATGAGCAGAATACTAAAACATGAAAAAAAAAAAAAAAAAACTATTAACGAATTACAATATTTTGTCAGAGGAATATTTAAACTGCTCAACAAAAGCAAAAGCTGACTGCAGTCAAATCTTTTGTGGCAGTAGCAAGATCAGAAGATATGGATGTGGCAGGCACCGTCCTTCAAACATGGAGCTCAAATCTTTCTGACAGTGTCAACAGACAGTTCATTGTCGAGACACCCCGAGCTCGAATGCTGATGCCAGCTGTTATCCTAAAGGGTCCAACCTAATGAAAACAGGGGCAAGTCCATCCGCACAGACAAGATTTTCCTCTCCCCCGATTAGAACCCCACCCATCCAAGAAAACAGAAATAAAATAATGGCACGTCTTTAATATGCATTTCATAACTATTGGAAACAAAAGCATTGATAGAGTTTTTTGGGTGTGGTTTTTTTCACTCTGCTTCCTCTTCTTAATTTTAATATAATCAGTTTCACAACTCAAAAATATCATTCTAAACATTCTAAACCTATCTAGTTACAAGTAAAGAAAATTCTCTCGGTACCTGAGATTAATTTATCCTTCCGAGGAACACAGACTAAGCAGACTAATGCATTTCTCAGAATTTGCTTGCTCAAGTTCCAAAAGGCAACCATCATGGTTGTCTCTAACATGTTGTGTCGTGCGAATCTGGGAATTGAAAACTTCCATGACAGCAGTCAGTCACTCCCTGTCTCACTTCGGCGAGCACCTGTGCCAAAGAGACCTCATAATAGACTGTTTACACATGGACACGCGTCACTCGTGCAGAGCCTCGTAGTAGCTTTACTCATACCCAGTGATGTCAAATGACGTAAAACGTGCACAAGCTGCATTCACACTATCGGAAAATTAATCTATGGAACACAATCAGCATTCATAACAAGACGTCCATCTTATAACACAGGTATAGGCAATATAGCTTTCTACAGAATGATAGTTTGCAGACTTCATAAGCTCTGTTTGTGTTTTTCTTCAACCTGTTCACAGGCAAAAGACTTCGTTCATTTCCCCCAGGAGAAGCCCCTGGCACTGGGCCGAGATCTGGAGCGCTCAACTTCACTGCACGTACAACCCCAACAAATACAACCCTTTCTACTAAAGAGCCAGTAAGCTTTACCGAAGCACCCCAGTCTCGCATCACCAGTAGTCCAGCTATCACTTCCCTCTCTGCGCTGTCAGGCGCACCAGCAACAAAGAACAGCCTATCGTGCACACAGCGACTTAAAATAACCCGTGAAATGATCGGAGGCTGGCAAATCTCCATGAACTTCTGAATATACAGCAGACTCCTACAGCAGTGGCATCCTACACACACGTCAATACAGAACAAACTCGCGCACTCCATTCAATATATCCTGTATGCGAAACACCTCTCCATCCGAACAATTATTTGGGTGACTTTCCACTTACTTCTCCCAAGCGTAACGTCCACGTCAAAGTCCTCTCCGGGAATAATGACGATAAAAATAAAACAGTAGTCGGCGATATAGACGGAAAATTAAAGGGGTCGTACTGCCGAAGAACTTGAAGCGCAGGCGGAGTTGGTGATTGCTTTAAAATATCAGCGATACGCGCAGTAGGCTGTTTTCTGGGCTCTCGCAGACAGCTCTCCCACCGCGCTAGGAAGCTCCTTCACGCTTGCTGTAGTACTATATTCCATCTGCACTCGCAGCGAGCCTTCGCCCCTCCCCTACTTGTCAGGGGGGAAAACATATCTATTCTCTCTCCGTGAGTCATTGCAAGGAATAAAGCAAGCTAAATACTGATACTTTCCATCGCTGACGGTCAACAATATTTTCTAATTTGCATCAAATTAATTTCGTCGGAGATTGAAGAGAAACCTGCAAAAGCAAAACCTTTAGGTGTCTGAATGGTCCAGCGCTTTGAGCTCTTACACATGCAAACCGATCGACCTCCTCCTTTGGATTGATCAAAGCGCAGATGTTTAATTTTACACTTTTTTAAATTCACTTCTGCATTGTAGCAACTGATTTCTGAACGAGTCACTTTTTTGTCATTATTCGTGTCATGTCCAATCTCTCAAAGCCAAGGTAGCATTATACAGACAGAATTACTGTTTGTTTTAAACTGAAAAATATAACCCTAGAATATCGTTTGAACTGTCGTCTTAAGGGCACCGGTAATATGGATCAGATCAGTGAAACCGAGCGCTGCGTGCAATGTGCAGGATCAGAGAGGTATACTGTGATGGGTGATTGAGAGAGTTACCGAGATCAGTTGATCCTAAAGTCGGGATTTGCAATGTCAATGTCTCTTTTAATCTATCATGATAAGTTAGTCCAGCCAACTTACGCAAAACAAGCCAGGCTAATGTTGCACTTCGTGGTCCACCCCTCAGATGACAGGGCTTGAGCTGGAAAATACGCAGCTCAGGGGAAATGGATTCCATGCCAAGGGACTCAGTATATGAACATGCACGCGCTGAACTCCTGCAGATATGAAGCTGCAGACAGTGACAGGAAATGTACAAGCAATTACCTGTTGGCCGCCACCTTGCCTCACCTGAAACGTGTTTACGTTAAAGGATTTCCCAGCGTAAACGCGCATAAATAAACTCTCAAACGTCCGTTGGCAATTTTAACAGCCTGATACAGGCCGGTCAGGTTTTACGAGGTGAATGTCGCGGTTAAGTGGAAATTCTGGTTTCTCGACGGCAAACGACACAATTTATCTATATGGTGGCACAATCTGCCGAACTGCAAGAGCTTGCATAGACACAGACGCGGAATGACATAATTGACAATTAATCGGTTTTCCTGGCTGCTACAGATAATGCCCTCAAGCATTTACAATCAAACGCGCGGTGCTCATCGGCCACAACATCATTAAAAACACCTGCGTATTATCGCGGATGTCTCCCTTGTTCCGCCAAAATAACTAAATGAAACGGACCTCCACAATGTTTCCCACCAGAACATGTTCCAGGGCATGACACTCATTCCACTAGCTCTTCTTCCCTCAGTACATCCTGGTGCCATCCCTTCCTTAGATGTTGCACACATACTGGCCAATGCACACGATGTAAAAGAAACAGGACTCACTGAACCAGGTAACCTTATTGAATTGCCCCAAGGTCAAGTTTCGACAATCGCCTGCCCATTGTAGGTCCTTTCAAATGTAGAGCGGGGTTAGAATGGACATTCTAACTAGTCTGCAGCCACAAAGCATAATATGCTGCTGGATGCAATACATTGTGTGTTGTGACACATTCCTCCAGTAATATTAAAATTCTCTTGGATTTGTGCCACAGTAGCCCTTCTGTCAGTTGGGACCAGACGAGATGTCCTTTGTTGCCCCAGGGCATTGATAAGCCTTGAGCCCCCAACTCCCTGTTGCCGGTTCATGGTTTGTCCCTCCTTGGACCACTGTGGCTAGAAACTCACCTTTGCTGACTGGCACCCCATAGCCTAATCGCTTAGGAGACGCTCTGAGCTACTCATCTGGCCATAAAGATTTGGCCCTTTTCAAAGCTGCTCAAGTTCCATTTCTCCCATGCCCAACGTGTCGACTTCGAGACCCACTGTTCACTGACCATCTAAGGTCTGTCGGCAGACCTCAACATGTGCCATTTTTACAGGATAATCAACACTATTCACGTCATATGAGTGGATTTATTGTTTTGGCTCATCAGTACACAGTACAATATATACTCACTCACCATAAAATGGCATATTACTGAATAAAATATGTGTCGTATTCTATAAACTATTGCGGAAAACAGGACTGAACTTGGTTACTCACCCTAGCACCTCTTGTCATTTCCACTTTATAGGGGCACTAATCATTGATACAGAACCAGTCAAAGGTGTTAACACAGCCACATTTAAAAAAATCAATTATTAAAAAGAAATACATTTACAAACAAGTAGATCAGAGGGATCTAATAGCTGCGACCTGGCCTAACATCCGTCACGTTGCCTAGTGTCCGTGACTGGTGGTTTCTTGTACAAGTGTGACCTCAAAATTGGCAAATGACCTTGAAAATGAATAGGGAACCCTTCCTCTGTACCAAGAAGCTTGTTGTAAGATTTAATAGCCAGCCATCAAGTTAAACTGGAGTTACGGTGCAAAAACTGTGAAATCGGGGCAAAATCGACACTTTTTTGACCGGTGTGACCTTGGGATTCGACAGATTACCTTGAAAATCAATAGGGAACCCTTCCTCTATACCAAGAAGCTAGTTCTATGATTTCATAGCCATTCATTGAATTATACTTGAGTTACGGTGCGAAAACCGTCAAATCGGGCAAAATTGACACTTTTTTTACCTGTGTGACCTTGGCGATTTGACGGATGACCTTGAAAAACAATAGGGAACACCTATGCCTAGAAGCTATTTCCAAAATTTCATAGCGATCCATGAATTCTAACTGGAGTTACAGCGCGAAAACCCGCAAACAAGGTCGTGACCTCTGTGAAGTTGACCTTTCACCTTTGACCTCGAACTTGTGCATGGACATCACTTTGGTGAAGGTCAATAACTCATGAAAATTTCATGATGATATGACGACAGAAACATGGTCAAAAAGGTGTCACAGACGGACTGACGGACGGACAGACGGACAGACAGACAGAAGCGTTCATAGAGCTGCTTGGTCGCAGCTAAAAATAACGAAATGAAGTAAATGTCAAGCCAATCAAATTAACCTCTATTTGTAATTATAATGCAGGGTATACTCATGTTATTATTGTTTTCTCTTTTTTTCTACTAAGACAAGTCATGTGGATATTACAGTTCACCCCAGCTCAGCTGTAGAAGTTCCGATACATGTGCCGCACTTGCAGTTTGCTTCTCAAAGACCTTTCTGTCTAATAAGTCTCAAACCAGCTAGATTTAATTCACTCACAGGAAAATTGAAGGAATTTGTTAGCCTGTTTATTTTACCAGATGAGAAGTCCAGAAAAATTTTGAACACTATTCTGTGTGAAGTAAATTCTTTTTTTTTAACCTCTGATCATTTCCCTCTTACCACAAGCCACTTTTTCGCTAAAGCCAAGTACTGTAACATCAGTGAAGTGTATCCAGACTTTTGACCGTTACTGCATTTAAAAACATACATTAATAAGATTTAGAAAACTGCCTCAGATTCAGACGGAGTGGCCCTTGTGACACCAGGTGACTCGAGGCTAAAGTGGACGGCGTCAAAATTGCAGAGAATAAAACAATGTTAAAAAGGAAACCAAAAATGTTTTCTCTCATAGCTGTTTAACATAACATGAGAAATGGATATACTGTAGAAATTTACAACCATATGCATATGCATATGGTTTATGCATATATAAAACCATATGCATAAAACCTGTCTGAGCTGGAATGGTGATAAGCGATCAGTTTTCCTTAGTCCACTGGCTAATCGTATCCATGATGATCTATAAGGGATCTCTGATCGTTCCTCAGCTCATCTACTCAAAATTATTTCAAGGAAATGGACCTACGTTCATTTAGACAGCCTGTCTGATACTGGATGAATGGAAATATAACTGGGGATGGATGAAATTACAGTATAACAGGAGATGAATGGACTTCAAACATCGATGCTCTTGACTTTGTAATCTCATAGATAACATCTATTATCACACAAGAGTCTAAAAAAAGTCTATATTTGGGTAAATAAATACTACATTCAATACAAGATACAGTAGTTTCCTCCAGCATTCATAAATACACCATGACATTTTGGAAATCATTTTCGCTGATGATAAAATTTTTTGTATCTCAAAACAGGAGGCGTTAAGTATGAGAAGTGAGCCTGTTTAATTAAGCAAATTGCACCATCGCACCTGACTCTGACACTTGCAGTAATTCAGTTTCATAATGTAGTAGCTTTCATTTTCAAATAGCTGTGGATTTATTCCCATTAATATTGCAACTGTCAGACAGAGTGGAAAAAAAATTTCACCTCTCTTTCAGCTAAGAGCACTTTGGTTATTGAGCAGACTGGATAAAACATTCTCTCAGCATCGCACCCAGCCGCATCTTCAAGGCCCTTAACATACAAATTTCAATAGCAACAGAGTAAAATGTACCCCCAAAAACCATTTTTTTATATATGGAAAGCTAAATGTTAACAAGGAAGGGTCACCAATCACCATTAGAGCATTCAGTGATCTCGTATTTGGCCTGATTATGAGAAACCAAAGCAATTCATTCAGAAATAATGATATGGGAAGTTGCATACTTCTTAGCGCTAGAATGTTCTATCTTTTCACTTTATTTGCACTCAGGAATAGCAGCCTGGGCCTTTCAAGGAAAGGCAGAATAAAAGGCAGATGTCACAGATCAAACCATGACCGTCGGGTGCCCTGACCTCACAGGGTGGGGGTGGGGGTGGGAGGGGCAGTGAAGAGTAGACTGGGGGAGTATGAGGCGCACACAGGGTTCTGGGGTGACTGTGATCATCTGATCAGCTCTGGGGTCCGAGAGGGAACAGCAAGCTCTCCGGGTCAGGGATACCGTGGGGCCGGAATGTCAGGCGTGTGTTTGGACCAGAGCAGGAGCCAGCTGCAGATTCAGGGGTCAAGGGAGGGAGTCAGGGGCCATGGCTGCTGGGGACAGGTGCTGTGGTGCTGCAGCGGCCCCTGGACACCAGTGATCACACACTCAGTGGAGCAGAGCGGCCCCCGCGGGGCTCACTCAAGCAGTACACTGGGCATGTGTGTGTGTGTGTGTGTGTGCGTCTAACTGTGTACTTCTGCGTGCCTGTGTGTGTAATTAAGCCAGGGCATGCATGTGTATGTTAATGCTTGTGTGCATGTTGTGATAATTGCCGGTGTGTGTGTGTGTGTGTGCGTGTAAGTGTTTGTGTCTGACTGTGTCTGTTTGTGTAATTATGCCAGGGGATGCATGCATGTGTGTATGTGTGTGTGTGTGTGTGTGTGTTTGTGTCTAACTGTCAGCTTGTATGTGCCTGTGTGTAATTATACCAGTGCGTGCATGTGTGTGTTTATGCTTGCGTGCATGTTGTGATAATTGCGTATGTGTGCGTGTGCATGTGTCTGTGTGTCTGTGTACTTGTGTTTGCCAGTGTGTGTATTAATGCCAATGCATGCATGTGTGTGTGCCTGTACCCGTGAGAGAGTGTGTTAATGCCTGTGTGCATGTTGTGATAGTAGTGTGTGTGCGTGTGCGGGTGTGTGTGTGTGTGTGCGTGTGTGGGCGTGTGTGTGTCTCACTGTGCACTTGTGTGTGCCTGTGTGTGATTATGTCAGTACGTGCATGTGTGCATGCCTGCACCTGTGAGTGTGTGTTTTTATGGCTGTGTGCATGTTGTGATCATTGTGTGTGTGTGTGTGTGTGTGAGTGTGTGTGTGTTTGAGTGAGAGAGAGTGCCGGCATGTGCCTGCTCATGTGCGTGAGTGAGTACACGATGGAAGCCAGTCAAACAAGCAAGAACAATGAGGACTTTCTCACACAATAGGGATTAACAAATCACCCCACTGCCAGTAAGACAACTGGCACGAAAATCCCATGTAATCCCACAGTACGCTGTTCTTAGGAGTGTCGTGGAAACCATGGTGAACAGACAGACTAAAAGACCCCCCCCATCCCCACCTCCTCGGCCGTTAATCTTAAAGTGGTTATTACAAGCTGGCCAAACGGCAGACATGCATCCCAGCCAACAGCCGCAGTGTCATGAGCTGCACTTTGCGGAAAACATCCGGCACAGTGTTTACGTCAACTAACTGTGGCGCCTGCACCATGTCAAACCTGAGACGGTGGGACCCCCAGAACATTCTGGTAATTACATATTAATGTGCACAGCTGGACTGTCGTCTACCTCTCCTTACCTCAGACTCTGAGTTTACCTTTAAATATTCTGAAATAGGTCCTAAATCAGGTACCTTCCTTGGATTTTTTACATTTATTATTTTGTGTCATTGTTGTATTTTATTTTGTCATAGTACACCCTGCTTGTTAAAATCCTATGACTTGGTCTTCAATATAGTAAAATACCCAGGGTTGAATCATTTCTCACAGAAAACAGAGGGTTCAAACTGGACCAACAAGTTAATTTAATTACAGCAAGTAAACACTTAACTGTAAAAGTTTAATTAGCAATGGAGATTAACTGGATTTGCTTTTTTTCAGGAACTAACCTAATTTATCACAATTATGTTTTCAATATATTTCTGAAATCCGCAAGTTTTAGGTCTTTTGTGTCACTCAAAAGCAAAACACCATGTTCTCCCACAGAAACAAAACCAACTCAAGGCACTCTGAGAGTGCAAACCTCCGCCAAGGCAGCGCAGTCGAAATCTTGCTGAGTGAACATGGCTCATAGGAAATGTAAGGATAGGTTCTGTCCCTGATGCGAGATCAATCAACCCAAAAAATTTGACTGATATCACTGGGAGTGAAGTTCAGTCATCGCGTGTCATGGGATTTCAAGATGGCTGCCTCGGCGGCCATATTGTTTGACTGATCGCGGTCAAAATCGATAGGGCCCGTCCCTGATGTAATAGCAACCCACCAACTAAATTTCAGGAATATCTGAAGATATTCCTGACTTTGAGTTATCTTGTACATAAACAGACAGACAGACAAACCAACGCCAAAACAACATAACCTCCTTGGTGAAGGTAACAAGTTCCTAACTGACAGGTCACTGCTTTTGGCAGGTATGATGACTCAGTGAGTTGAATTGCACTGAGTAAAAGATCAACTCAGTGGAGTCATAGGCAGCCTTATCTGTTTTCTCTGAAGCACTTACTATAATCAGCCGCAGTGGAGACATGGTAAGGCCTCCCAAGAGATGTGTTAATATCCCATTGATACACTGTAGAGTAAATATGCATAACTAAACTAAAATAAGTAAAATATAAGTTAACGCGAATGCTGGGCAGTCAGTATTTTATTCCCTCTCGATCTCTGAGAGATGGGGATGAGACTGCATCCGCGTAACCGACCGGCGCACAGCCAGCTGCCTCTCCCCGCAGGCGAACCTGTCACAGCGCAGATGTTTCTATCTGAAAACAGCACCATCTCACCGATAGAGACGCCTGACCGCAGCATCATCCATCCCTTCTCCCTCTCACCTCATCTCTCCCTCGCTTCCTTACAGGAAAAGATGATGAAACAAAATTTTGAGCTCGTACACTAGAACATGAATTAACATCATTTACAAAGCAAGAACTTGAAGGATTTCATCTCATTCAAAAATCCCTCTCTCTCTCTCTCTCTCTCTCTCTCTCTCGCTTTCTCAGCCTGAAATCAGGAGGGGCTTAAACTAATAGAGACATCAAAGTAGCTTTAAAAGGGCCCACAGAATAAAACATCACTCTTTTATCTCCCGGGAAGAGGAGAAATCCCCAAAATCTGAATAATGGATTAATGTTGCAGAAATTTAATGTACCCAATCCTCGAGTGAGATTCAAAAGCCGAACGACTGATGCGTCAGCTGTGCCTCATTTCGAATGCTGTAAAATTAAAAAAAAATAAAAAAAATTCAGCACAGTGACAGTCTTAGACAAACTTGCTGAATGATAAATTCAATTACTGCAATCAAAACCATTATTGCATCATTTATTTTGATGAAAGTCAAATTAAGTTTTAACCCATTTCCCTTAATGTGCACAAATTGACTCCCCAGGCTTCCCTGCTATAAAACAATGTATCAGTTATTGAGTCTAAACCATTCGTGCAGGAACATTACCACCGCCTGCCAATCATCGAAGCAATAAAACTCTCCCCATTTTACGCCAATGTAGGCTGTTTCTGATTTTCAGTTCACTATTGCTAGTATGATGTCCATAAAGTTTCCCATTGTAAGCGATCAAAACGCTTTCATTGTCTGTTAAACCGTAAGTAGACTCATCACACTGATTCAGTAGGGCAGGTCATTAGCTGCTGCGTGTGAACGACTAGTTTTTCGTGGGTCTTTTCATGTTTTCTAGTCTCATAGATTGAAGCAGCCAGAATTCGAGGCAGGGGACAATTACAGAAAGATTACTTAATAATTGGTTAAATTTTTCCAACATAATGTAATGTTTCTACTCCAATAAAATGACAAAGAAATGGCAGAAATTATTTTTCATCCAAGCAAAGCAGCCTAGTAAACATTAATACTTCAGAGATCCAGCCCAATTCTATTAATCTGAACTCAATTAATATATGAAGAGTTTGTTTCCAAAATGTAAAAAGTGCCAAAATTACAAAAATTTAGATAATACCATAGAGCGATAGCCCTGTGCTTTTTACAAAAGGTGCAAAAATCCGTTTTTAGAAATTCATACTATAAGGTGTATTTTTTCATGGTCAAAGTGCGTGTTTTTCTGTAAAATGCAATAGGCGCCAAATTAGAGATAGCTGATTCACTCAGAATGAGTAAAATGGAGATATTGTGTTTTGGAAACAAACTCTTCATATTTTTTGCATCGTTTGACACAAAATCCAGAAGCGGAAAGTAGAAGTAATCCACAGGTTTTTGCTATATTCACCTGGATTGACCATTTAGCACAATTCTTCATCCAAGGGGAGGGGCTAATTAGTAAAATCAATTAGATGAGTCCACAGGTAGAGGGAAAAGATGGGAGGATTTTTACTTTCTGACCCCTGGATTTAACATCTTTGCATAAAAAATGTGTGCAGTGTTATGACTTGAAAATCACAACAAAGAAAACCAGCAATGACAACTCAAACAAACTTATTCTTCACTGATTAAAAAAAACCTCTACAAATAATCCACTGTTTTAATCTTATCGTAACACTCTAATGCCACTATGTAACTCTGTTGCCAAAACAAAAACTCTGTTTCTGCTGACCAAAATCACAGCATTTATATAGACTAGCAACATTCTGAGGATTCCTGGGTAATCCCACCCACTCCAGGCAGGAGGATGCCAGAAGCGTCTAGAAAGCACTGGTCTATTTCAACACAAAGAAGTGGTATTGCATCAGATCATGTTTTGCTATATACACACCACCAGAGGGTGCTGATGAACAAAATAAATAGCTGACCAGCTAGGCAGCAAAAAAACAGCATGTAACAAATCTCCATTTACAAATGATACACAATGCAGTACATAAATACTCATACATAACACATCCCCTCTTTAAGAAAAGAAAGGTTTGCTAAAAGCTTTCTTTTGTTAAAATTAACAGTTTTATAATCAGTATAATCTTGAACTTTACACAAAAGTATCTTTGATCATTATAACAATCATTTATATAACAACCAGTGCAATTTTCACAATCAAATAGACAAGTAAAATTACATGCGAGAAAGTGCATCTGGAATAACATTATCTTTTCCCCTGATGTGAGAAATATCCCACTCATACTCTTGCAAAAGTAAACTCCATTTCAGTAATCCTTGATTCTTGTTTTTGATCTTATGCAAGAATGTGAGGGGATTGTGATCACTGAAGACCTTGATGGAAGTAGCTGAACAAGTCAAATGGAGTGCTAAACATTCTTTTTCAATTGTTGAATAATTTTTCTGATGTTTATCGAACCTTTTGGAAAACTAACAAACAGGATGATCTACTCCATCAGTGTCTTCTTGCAGTAAAATTGCGCCTGCACCAATATCAATGGCATCAACAGCCAACTTGAACTCCTTTTTGAAATTAGGAGATGAGAGAACTGGTACATTTTTGAGGATAGCTTTCAGTTGGTCAAATTAATTTTAAAATTTTTCATCCCAAACAAATTTTGCATTTTTCTTCAGTAAATTTGTCAAAGGTTCAGAGATGATGGAGAAATTTTTACAGAATTTTCTGTAGTAGCCAGCCATCCCTAGAAATCCCATTAGTTGTCATTTAGTTGTAGGCTCAGGAAATTCAGTAATAACTTTTACTTTTGCATCAGTTGGTTTGACTTGACCCTGTCCTACAATATAACCTAAGTAAACAACTGTAGCTTTACAAAAGTCACTTTTAACAAGGTTGAAAGTCAGCTTGGCATCACTCACTCTCTGAAAGAAGTTTCTGATGAAGGTGAGGTGCTCTTGGCAACTGTCGCTGGTGATGATAATGTCATCAATGAAGGCCTCACATCCTGGTAGTCCAGCAATCACTCTATTTACCAGACGTTGGAAGGTGGCCAGAGAATTGTTCATTCCAAAGGGCATGACCTTGTATTGGTATATTCAATCTGGTGTGACGAAGGCCGAGATCTCCTTCACTCTGTCTGTTAGAGGGATCTGCCAGAAGCCCTTGAGGAGATCAAATTTGGTGAAACACTTTGACTGTCCAACTTAGTCAATGCAGTCAACAATCCTGTGAATAGGATGTGAGTCCGTTTTTGATAGAGCATTTGCTTTCCTGTAGTCCATCACCATTCTATATGTCCCATTGGGTTTGGGTTCTAGGATGCATGGAGACTCCAGTCACTGTTACTTGGTTCAAAAAAAGTCATTTTCAAGCAAGTATTTGACTTCCTGTTTAAGGTATTTCTGCTTCTCTGGATTCATTCTGGAAGGATGCTGATTCACAGGCTTGGCATCATCTTGTAGGATGACATCATGGTTAACCATATCAGTCCTCAATGGAACATCAGGGAATATGCGACTATATTCAAATATGACCTGCTTTAGCTGTTGTTGTTGAAAAGGGTCCAGGTGGGACAACTTGCTGTCAATATTTTGAAGAATGTCTGAATTTTCAAGTTTGGCTGAACCAGGTTCATTTTCTAGAGGCAGTCACAATCTTCTTCAGAATTTTCCAGTTCAATTGTATTTACCACATTGACTGGCTTTTGCTGAGTGTCTCTGTCAATGTATTCTTTCAGCATGTTGATGTGACACATTTGTTTTTGTTTCCTCCTTCTAGGGGTTAAAATAATGTAATTTAGACCGCTGACCTTTTTGAGTGTAAGGGCTTAGATATCGGGCTCTTAGAGGGTTTCCAGGAACTGGCAAAAGTGCCAGGACTTTGGCACCAGTTTTGAAACTTCTATCTTGGAAATGAAGGTCATATCTGGCTTTCATGTTACCCTGAGCCTCTTTGAGGTTAGACTTAGCAAAGTCACAAGCCTTAGAGAGACAATCACGGAAGTGAGACATACTGAAGCAAGTTCATTGGGACATCATCTTCGGGCAGCAACTTTTCCTTCAGAAACTTCAGAGGTCCACAGACTGTATGCCCAAACACAAGTTCAAATGGACTGAACCCAAGAGACTCCTGAACAGCTTCATGGGCAGCAAACAGAAAAAGATGGGACACCTTCATCCTAATCTTTCTCTGTGTCAAGGCAGTAGGTCCTTATCATGTTCTTCAGGGTTTCATGGACCCTCTCCAAAGTACCTGGACTCTCAGGATGGTAAGCTGATGACCTGTATTGTTTTATACCAAGCTCATGCGTAACTTGTTGAAATATGCCAGATATGAAATTTGACCCTTGATCAGACTGAATAGACTTAGGAAGACTAACAAAGCAGAAAAACCTGGTAAGAGCCTTGAAGGTAGTCTTTGCTCTGATGTTACGAAGTGGAATTGCCTCAGGAAATTGGATGAAAGCACACATGATAGTCAGTAGGTACTCACAACCAGATCTAGTCTTCGGCAATGGTCCAACACAGTCAATGATGATCCGACTGAAAGGTTGTTCAAAAACGGGAATGGGCTTAAGTCGAGCCTTTGGAATATTCTGGTTCGGCTTCCCAACCATTTCACAAGTATGACCGGATTTGCAGTACCCGTGTACATCGGACCTAATGGAAGGCCAGAGGAAATGATTCCTGACACATTGAAGGGTCCTCTTGATACCCAAATGACCTGACATAGGATTGTCGTGGGCCAGACTAAGAGTTTCTTGACGATAAAACTTTGTAAGAACAATTTGATGGGTGATCATCCACTCTACAGAAACATCAAGTGGATGCCACTTTCTCATAAGCACACCAGTTTTTAGTAAAAATAGACAGAAACTTGAGTAGCCTCTTGTTCACTTGCAGCCTGTGGTAGATGCGCTAGATAACGAGCTTGTTGTTGCTCCTAAATAAGTTGTTTCCGAGACAGAATGTCATTAGAATGACCTGCCAAGGACAAGTCTCAAGATTTCCCAGACATCTCAGGACTGCAAGGTTCCTTATGAAAAGACTGCCCAATGAAGGTGTCAGCCAGGTTGAAGTCCAGGTCAGAATCATCTTGTATAACCTTTTTGGCCATAGAATGAGTAACTGCACATGAAGGATAGAGGTCTGGAATTTCCTTCTCTATAGAATCAGACTCTTGGTCAATCAAAGGAGTGTCAGTTACAACAGAGGAGGGCACAACCTTATTCCCAGCAAGATCATTACCAAGAAGCAAATGAACACCTCTGAAAGGAAGAGAAGACCTAACACCAACAGTAACAGGCCCAAAGACCAAGTCTGATTTGAGATAAACAGTATGGAGGGGTACACTTGTAAAACCACATTCTACTCCTTGAAAAACGACATGAGCACTAAGCCTGAGTAGACGATTTTTCTGAAAAAGTTAGAATATCTGCAAGAATAAGAGATTGGGAAGACCCAGTATCCCTTAAAATTCGAACAGGAGCAGATGAGGAAAAATCATGTGAAAGTGAGACAAAACCATCAGCGGTGAATGGCTCAAAACCCTCCATAACAGAATCAGACACAGAAGGTAGATCAGGCAAACTGACCTTTGATACAAGAGATTCTCTCTTAGTGAGAGCAGTTGGCTTAGTTTCTTCTCGTTGTTCTTGAAAGCATAACTCTCAGAAATAAGGTGACCTTGCTTTTTGCAGTATTGGCAAGAGACAGAATGTAAAGAATCAGAGGATTGCTTCTCACTGGAAGGTTTCCTCTCAGAAGTGGCCTTAGAATCATTAGAAGTGTTATTAGAAGAAGCCTTGGACTGAGACTTGCCTTGAAATTTACAGAAAGTGGATTTTTGGACAAAAGAAGACTTATGAGTCAATGCATAACTATCAGCTAGGGTGGAAACATCTTGCAATGTACCGGCTTGTTTCTCCTCAAGGAAAGTCTTGATATCAGGCTGGATACACCTTTTGAATTCCTCAACCAAAATATGTTGCCTCATTCTGTCAAAATCTTTCTCAACTTTCATGGAATTACACCACTGATCAAACAACTGTTCCTTCAACCTGCCAAATTCAACATGAGTTTGACTGGCTTTCTAGCGAGAATTCCAAAGTTTTTGCCTGTAAGCCTTGGGGACTAATTCATAACCCTTCAGAATGGCAGATATGGCAAAATCATAATCAGCACACTGTTGAACAGATAACTGGTTATAGATTTTCCTAGCTTTACCAGTAAGAACACTTTCAAACATCATTGTCCAATGCTCTTTTGGCTATTTCAAACATTCAGCAGTTTTTTCAAAATGGGTAAAGTATTGATCTATATCATTTTCTAAGAAAGGAGGAACAAGTCTGATGTGTTTAACCACATCAAAATGATCAGAAAGTCCAAAAGATTTTGAAACATTACCTGCTGCTATTTTCCTCATTTCCAATTCGTACAGCATCCTTTTTTCTTCTTTCTCTATCCTTCTTTCCTCCAGTTTTCTCCAACCTTCTTTCTTCTACTTCTCTTTCCTTCTCCCTCTCCAACCTTCTCTCTTCCAGCTCTTTCAGGCGTAGCTGGAATTCAAGTTTTTGCAGCTCCGTTGCAGGCACTTCCACAGCTTTAATTAATTCTGCTGCTTCTTCCTCAAAGATATCTTCATCGATGAAATGTTGCACCAAAATGAATATTTCTTGTTTCTTCATTGATAACTTCACATCAGACAATCCAAGGGTTGAGGCTATTTACAGCAAGTCCTTCTTCTTTGCCAGCACAATTGATTCCTGGGTTGGAGTTTTCAAAAAACTTTCGTCATCAAAAGTCATGATTGCTGGTTTTTCAAATAGTCACAAGATTTAAAATAATAGTTCAGCTTGAATCTTTGGGGAATCCAATCGTTGATCCAATGAATAGTTTATCTTGATGGAACCTCCAATTTGTTATGACTTGAAAATCACAACAAAGAAAACCAGCAATGACAACTCAAACAAATTTATTCTTCACTGATTTAAAAAAAAACCTCAACAAATAATCCACTGTTTAATCTTATAATTACAGTCTATAACTACAGTCAGTCATATAGACTAGCAACATTCTGGAAAGATCTTCAGGATTCCTGGGTAATCCCGCCCCATCTAGGCAGGAAGATGCCAGAAGCTTCTAGAAAGCACTAGTCTATTTCAACACAAAGAAGTGGTATTGCATCAGATCATGTTTTGCTATTACACACCACCAGAGGTTGCTGATGAACAAAATAAATAGCTGACCAGCAAGGCAGCAAACAGCATGTAACAAATCTCCATTTACAAATGATATACATTGCAGTATATAAAATGCTCATACATAACTGCTGGAGGTCCCTCGTCAACGTATAGCTCAAGATCTTTGTGCCGAAAATGGCACAATATTTTCATTATCTACCCATAGGGCACTGTAGTCAACTATGATTGCCCAATGATGTAAGATTTCAAAATCAAAGCTTTGAAACCCTATCATGTGGGGAAGCTTTTTTAAACAAGTCGCCACATTATAGGTTTTCAACAGCACAAGATTATTAAATTTACTTATTTTTAAGATGTATTTCAGTGTTCTAAAAGTTAAATAAACCGAGACCGAGTGGTGCTCTTTGATGATTAGCATTTAAGGCAAATGCAGACTGAAAATGCTTTGAAATCATTGTAATGAGACTATGGGTGATGTACAATACATCCCAAGTCCTGTTTTACAGTCTAGTACAGTTTTTTCACCCTACCGCAGCCGAAGTCGATCTCTGTAGACAACACAACGTCATGAAATGACACTTCTGCAGCAGACACAACGGTGGAGATTAATAGGAGAGTAGTCTGTAGCATCAACCATAAGTATCAGATATTAGTTTCATTCCATGGGAACAAAGACTCAAGGTTTCAGTCTAAGAATCACTGAAAATTAAATTTTTGTAATTTCAATTGAGAGAGATTACGGTCAAATTTTTGCCGCGCCATGAGCTCATGGACTGTATAATGATGGATCAGGCTCGTACATCTAGTATAAAACACTCCGGCTTTGTAGATGTGGCCATGATCTTCAACTCAAGCTAATATTGCTACTGCTATCCATGCCGCGCCCTTTTTCTCACAAAAGAGAGGGAAGATGAAAGTCATTCTGGGTAACGTTGGGAAATAACGCACTGAGGGAGAATAATAATTAGATAATTAGATATATTATTATATAATATAAATAATTAGTATCTCTCAAATCTCTCAAATTTTTTCAGTGTACACACCCTCGACACTCATGTAAATGTTTTATTTCTGGAAAGTGAAAAGGGCTCCAGAAAAATTGCAAACAAATGGCGAGCAAATTTCGTCCTTCCCCCCTTTAAACAGCAGCGCCTCGGCTAACTTGCTGCAATGACACGGCAGCCATTTAAATTTGCCTGCAAGACACTGCTCTCAGGCTCTAATCAGAGAACGCCGTCTGCCCGCCTCCGCTTCTCTCCAGACATTTTCCATTTAAATCACAGCGTCGCAGGGCACCGCCGAGTCTCCTTCGCTGGGAGAGCGACAGGCTCACGCTGACCCTCGCGGTGAGCGAGCAGATTTGACTGAAATACGAGCGGACGTTCGGGCGGGGTAATTCCTGAAAGTTGGTGAGCAGCTAAGCCAATTTGTAGCGATGCCGGGGCGGGGCCTCGGCAAATGAGATTATGCGCATTGAGTCCTTGAGTCCAGCTCGGCGTACCATCTTTCTGACGTAAGCAATTTTAAGGCTGATTAATGAGGGAAAGCGAGCAGTTTCTCAAAGTTCCGGGGCAGCACGAGGATGAAAAGCCAGAGGAGAAACGAGAAACAGACGTTTTCTTCCCGACACGTTTCTTCCTGGAAGTAAATATTTATCTTCTCACAGCTAAACAGCATTTCAAGGTCATAAGAGGAGGGCATGGAGAGGAGGTGAGGGGCAAGACTCCGCGGGACTAATGGAAGAGTACTGAGCACTCTGCAAAATGAATATCCGTCATTTAAAACTAAAAGAGTTGCTTACCGAAAATGGCAATGCATTTAGTCACATAATAAATTGTGACTTGCCTTCCAAGTTTGAATAGGCAAACAGAAATGTACTTTAATTTGTTCGTTACATCCTGCGCCATTTTAACGGGGACCGGTAGGAAGGTACTTTAGATTCCTCAGATTGTTTCCGGAAATCACTAGTACTTCTCCCCTCTTGTCTCTGCACCTCCGGCCGACGCATTTTGGTGTTGGCAGGTCAGTTTACAGGACAACTCATCCCGCCTCTCCTTCTCAAAACCCATACGGAGGGGTTTATTAAAATCTCGATGACTCATTCCTACTGTCCTGGACTGGCCCGGCTCATCTGTTCACCTGTGCCTCTCCATCAGCAAAACAGCCGCTGACCATTTTTCGGGGGCTTCAATTTAGGGAAGTTGCACTTTCACTGGCTTGAGTTATTAAATAATGGCCACAATCCAACCAGGGACCCCAGTTCCCCACTGCAGCTGAAATGAAGAGAGAATCTTCGAAGATCACGTCTGTACTGACAGGCTGTATGTGGCTGGCCAGCTTGAGGCCACTGGGCCAGGCCGGTCTGTATTTAACATTCACCTGCTACATTGCAGGGAAATAAATCAGTCTTTACAGCCTCTGGGGGCACTTCCAGCTCGTATCAAAGGCACCAGCGGCCTTTCTTTTTCCTCCTCTTCTTCAAGGCCCCTGATGGAGTACGACATACTGCCTGCTCTTGGCCAAGGCCAGGGAAAATAATTAAGAAGACAATGCAGATGTCCAGCTAAATGTTCTCTTCACCCATTAGAGATGACAGGTACCACAGGATTTACTGCACATAATGATCATGCAGCTCTCTCTCTTGTCCACTGTCGGTGCCTGTTTTTTAAAAGACAAGAGCTATGGATTCTCAGCTAAAAAAAAGAAAACAACTGGGAATATACCGGTTTGGTCAAACTTTCCAAACAGAAAAACATGACCAGCATGTATTGCTGAGGGGTCGATCGGCCTCAGCTCACTAAACATGGCTTTTTGGGTCAGTTTTCAGTTGACTACGATGTTACTGAAGGTGAGGGGATGTACAGTTTGTGGGACTCCTGTCATTTCATCAGGCCAGGGCATTTCTAATACTCAGCTGGGCACCTGCAAGTTGTCCAATGACCTGATGCTCCAGCACTTTAACTGTGCAGAAATTCTTGCCAAGTAGAAAAGGCAGCTTTAGCAACATGCTGCAGATGGAAGCATAAATGCGGACTTAATGCCAGTGAGACAAGCCTAAAAATTTGACTGTATGTTCTGAGGCCTCGTTCATACAGAGACAGAGATTTTCGAAAACGGTCTTTTTTTGTCGTTTCTAAAAAAGTGTCCCGTCCACACGGCATCGTTTATAAAAATATCTGCATCCACACGGAGACGCCTAAAATGACCCAAAACGCTGTGGTAAATATTCCAGGCCTGCGTGTGGCGCTGTATGGAGCTGTAGCATTTCTACAAAAATAGACCAGTAAACGGAGAAGAATACGGCAAGCATGCATATAAAGCTCGCGCACAAGCACGTTATCCGCAATTGTCACTGTTGTCTGGCGGGCTAAGGCTTATGGTTGGGTTGGCGAAGCGGACTGTGATGGGGCTAACACAACATTGCTTTCAAAAAAACCCGTTTTGATTGTCCACACGAAAACGCTGAGGTGGTGTATTCATATTTTCTCACTCTGTAACCCGTAAAAAAAAAAAAATACCGTTTTCGGGCTGCGTTTTCGCTATCTCTGTGTGGACGCGAGGCCGAAACAATTAAATATTTATGCGTTTTCATAAAAAATCGTACCCGTGTGGATGGGCCCTGAATTAAAAAGTGGGGGTTTTGAAAAGAACAGACCACATTCAAGAGATGGAAAGATGTAGATAAGGGGTGATGGGGGGGGTAGGAGTCCAGGGCACGGACCAGGGCAGGGGCAGACATCAAAACGGCAGTTAATCCTAAAAGTGTATCCAGCCGTCCTGCTGTTGAAAAGTAAATACAAAGCTTTAGCACCAGTCTGCCAACTCAGGTCTTACAACAAAATGATAATTAGCTCTGACAGAACAAAAGGGAAATGGCTTCCAGCCTCCAGAACTTCTATCCACAACTGTCCACACGAGTGGTACTAACTAAACCTGTTTCAAGAGATCTCTCGTAATGTGGGTTTCACTGCAAACCTGGCAAAGCAAACCTCGGTCTCCAGCTCAAGGTTTTATTGAGCTCTTGAGCTGCTAATTAGTTGAGACTGGTGCCCCCGAAATAGAATTGAAATGAATGAGCCTAAAGGAGGGTAGATATCGATGAATGGGATGGGATCGGTTACCACTGTTGGCAGAACACCTCAGTGAGACCAACTGCTGATTGTCCTCACAGAGCATACCAGATGATTTTGCTAAAGCTACTCCTGTGTTCTGGAGGTTTTTTTATTATTATTATTACTTATAACCTTGTGTCGATCCGAGTTGAAGAATTGTAGACGGTGGTATACAGTCAGGTGATAGTTGATCTTGGCCTATACCATGTTCCTTCACCTTGGTACATTTGCTTGTACTAGAATCCAGTAAATTAGTGGGTAAAGCCAGAATAGAAGTGCAATAAGCCCACCACATTTGAAAAAGGAAGCAGATTTGTGAACAGCAATTAACCTGCCGTGTAGAATGACAGGATAATGCAGAGTAACAATAGCAGGCTTGGAATTTCAATTTCAATGGCCATGTTCTCTGTGAAGAAGCTTCAGGAAGCAGTGTGTTCGCTTTGCAGGTATCTGATGATGACAAATCAGTAAACAGCGGCCGGTGATGAGCTTGCAGTGTGTCTCTTAGCCCTTGCTACACATCCTATTGCATGGCTGCTACCACATGCTACACTGATGAAAAACTCTGGACCTGGAACTGGAGTCTTTCTCACAGCTGTCAGTGCCGTGTAACAGCAAGGGAACCGAACCTGTAACTTCAAGGTTGTCAGCTTGATTCCCAGGAGAGCACTGCTGCTGTGCTATTGTGCGAGATTGTTCCGGCAAATATACAGCAGCATAAATGACTTGTTTGTGAGAGGATACATACTGTGTAATCAGCAAAATGCTTGAGATGTAAATGTGTCAGTTGCCATGGTAGACCCATCCAAAATAAAGATATGTTTTAAACTGTCACTTAACAGTCATGTTTTTATTGACTGAAGAAGAGACACTGCATGCAAATTTTTTGAACCTCTGCTACATTTTTTAAGAAGTCTTTTTTAGGCCTTGTGTTCACAAGATTGATTACATATTTGGAGAGGCCTTCAAGGTTACATAAATCGCTGTTTCTCATCTTATTTGATAGCGTTAACTGATTTAAGAATCTGTGCACAAGACCCCTCCACTCCAGATTCCTGTCTAAGGGCCTAATTTACGAAGACCTTTAGCACATGCAAAATCTTTTTGCCCATGCAAAACCAATAACATTGCCCATGATTGACCATGGTACTTGCCTTGCACCAATCAGTGGCAAGATTTCTGGTTTCGCACAGGCAAAAAGATTTTGCATGCGCTAAAGGTCTTAGTAAATCAGGCCCTAAGTCTTTTACCTCTGCCAATCAATTTGAATAATACTTTCTCCTTCCCTAATTGGAGCGACCACCTACATATACTGTACTTATGAGCTACCAGTGAGCCCTCAACAGTGCTGTAGGTTTACACATCAGGACAGACATGTAGACCAGAACAAGCTTTTTCAGTGCAGCAGTGCAGTCAAAGGACCTGAGACCAAGTTTGACTGCATATCCAGGATGGAAATAGCTGGAGCAGTCAAGTGTAAAGGCACAAAGGCACGGAGGAAGCTGAACAAGTTTGACAGGGCATGCAGGCACAGTGATGTGAAGAACAGAGATTTAACTGTGCAGTTGTTTATGCTGTTTATGGAGAAGTACTGATTAGAACTGCAGTGTCGGTTCATAATTCACATGGCTGACATCGACCTCCACAGAGAAACCATGTGTATGGGAATTAGAGAAATCATTCTTCTCCTCCTTTGGGATGGAGGTAATAGACACAAACACAGACCGAACAGGCGCCAGGGCCTATCCAGGTGTGTGTGTGTGTGTGTGTGTGTGTGCGTGCGTGTGTGTGTGTGTGTATGTGCATGTTGTACAGTTTAAAATGATGGACTAGGATACTTCCATCTTCTCTTTTGATAAATTTCTAAAATAAAATGAAAATTAAGAAACATTTATTTCTGAAACTGGGAAGGTGGATTTGCTGAAGATAAAGTGAAAATAATTGCCTCATACAGTTTCCCAGCCACAGTATATTAGGTGCATCTTAGGTGCAGTGAGGTTAGACTAACGATTTTATGTTCAATCTAGCTGGAGGCGTGAACGCCACTACCCAATGAAATAACGGCTCAGTAAAAATGCTATTACTGTCTACATCAAAAAATCAACTTCATACGAACACATTCAACTATACGCAACCTCCTTTAAATATCAAAATAGCATTTGGTCCAAAACATACTTTGAATTCCTTAATCACAACGATTAACCACAGCTAATAAAAATTGATGATAAGGTTTCAGGATTTACAACCTAAATGTTGTAACAGCAGTTTTGTTTCTAGCCTTTAAAAAGCTACAATGTTTTATTCAAACAAAAATCCACTGATCTAAGATATCCATGATGTGAAATTATTATTAAAATATTAGATACATTCCCCGCATAAACTCAGTATAAGATTCTACCATTTAGTTTCACAACATGACGCTTCTACATTATCTCAAGAAGCGTTAAGGATAAGTAACCGTATATTTAGCCCCATAATGATTATTACCGATGTTTTTAACAAGTCTATTAATTATTCAATTTGTTTAATTAAGGCAGATAATAAGAACCAATGGACCGAGTGTCGTGAATGGGTTTTACTACAATAAAGTCATGCATTAATGCTGCAAGTGTGCTTCTACAGTTTTGTCATGCGCTTTTCCACGTTCAATGAGAGCAATTTTCCACCAACACCAAAAATCTTTGCAGCACGAAGCTAAAGTTTCAACCGTCATCTGCTACAGTGCATAAATAAATAGGAACCATTTAAAGCAGTGATTGCCATGTCAGTCATACAACTAAAGTACCTGGTGGAGCTGGGCAGGAAGTGGAGAGGCTTCTAGAAAGCATTGTGACATCACAAGGGTCGCTTTGGAAGTTGCATAGCAGTTTGGTAAACTATTGGTGAATGAGTTTATTTTTTGATGGCATCCAGGAGTTGTTTAGATCGGGCCTGGACATACTTTCGGAGATATTCTGACCCAAAAACATAATTAAAGCAAGCAATTCTCCTTGGAGTTTCCCTTACCACTTGGAGCAATCTTCCTCTCCCTCCTCATACACATTGCCATATGTCTTACATTTAGTAATGCCACAAATAGTCACAATAGGCGTTTTTAACCTTTCATTTTATTTTTTGTCATTCCCACATTTCTGATGCTCAACAACTTTTTTTAGTAGTATTCTTTTGTCTTTGCCATGGTGATGCACCACTACAGGAACAGGAGGTCATGATTGGCCACTTAAGTTCCCCTAATCAATACGACAAACGTTAAAAGTAAAATATGAGCAGGAAAATTGTTCAATTAGATTTTTCGTAAGGTTTTCCGAGGATGCCACAGATTGTAGCCCAGATTGTAGCACAGATTTTTTTCACGAAAAAGAAATATATCTATTTTAAGATAAAAATAATAACTTCTTCCATCATTTTCTTTAAGTTCAAGATTAATTTTTTTGGCCATATCCAAAAGACTGGAAGTATTAAGAGCAATCACATTTTTTCACATCCTCTCTCACTAGATACATTTACACAGGGTGCCATTATTATTGGAGGACACTATCAATAAAATATATTTGAACAGTGCAGTAGCCAGAAGCTCTGAATAAGTGTAATTTTCTCATAAAAAAGGCAAAGATTAGCACCGTGTAGCCTGCAGAGTGGAAAATCTTCGCTGGCGAGCGGGCAAGTGCATTGGAGCAGAGCACCGACTCCAGCAGTCACAGGGGTGCAAGCCCGGGTGAATCAACAAGCCTCACTGCCAAAATGAAACTCCAGAACAGAAAAAGAAGAGAGCAAAGGGGCAGAAATTGGCAAGGCAAAGACAGGGCCTTGGGCAGCATACGATTCTCAACCGACATAAAGCTGCTGCTTCAGTTGACTGAGGTGCGCAGCCTCTAGTCAGACCATAGGGCATGGCACTGCCCTCCTCTCAGAACTGCAGGACACGCCCAGGTTACGGCTATTTTGAGAACTGCCCTTTCCTAACGGCGGCCTTGGATACAGAAAACACAATGTCACGGCACTATTTTGAGTTAATGCTCCTAACAAACAGTTACGCTTCAAGGAACAGAACTTTCGGGAGAGGTAAATCTATAATCAAGGTCACTTGCAAGACAGGCTAGCACTCAAGGGGGTACAATGACCAACAAGAGCAACAGTTAAAATAACTGGTTTCTCTGTCCTGCTGTCCTTGAGCTATTTAAGTCATGAAAAACATTAAAAAAACTGAAATTTTGTGACTGAAGGTCGCATACTCATTTTGACGAGAGTGCTAAACTGCATCTTATGGTTTTCACTGACCATAAGATTGGCAAGATATCACCACTGTAATATATACTTGGGAAAGCACATAACTGTTACAGGCATAAGTCGATGGCAAGCACAAGAACTTACAGTATAAGCTGAACCAGTGGTGCAGATTTTCATGTCAACCCTGTGTCTGAAATTCTGAATTGAAAACTTGTGGCATAAACAGGCAACTATGAACTATAGAGCCATAGTTAGCGTAGGCAGTAACTTTACGTTTTAACGCAAGCCGATCATCAACCTCGTCCCAAGTGCAGCAATGTAGGCTACTTACTGGATAATCAAGACAGACATGTAGACTACAGTGATTAAGAAAAGATAATGACAGTGAGATAACTTGGCTTCAATGTGAGATGAAATTAATTTCAATGATTAATAAGGAAAAAAAATTAAACCTCTGGATTCCACTTCCTGTAGTACCAATTTTTTTCATCAGATATTATAAAGGATTAAATGCAAAATATGGCACTTACTTTTACACCTCTTGATTTAGTTAGAAGCACTGACAAGCATACATTTAATTATGAAAAAATCTTGTTAAATGTGTCAAACTTGACTCTAACTCAACATATCAAAGATTTTCACACTAATGTGGGACTACATTAATTCAGCTGGACGCAGACAGCTGTACCAGCCAGCAGGGGCGCTACGGGCAAGCCTTTTCCAACTTACTTTCAACAGGGCCGTTTCCGCTAATTGGTTCCGATCAATTGCCTGACTTGCTTATGCAATGGAAAGGTGTCATCTCTCATGAACAGATATCTGTGCAGTTTCTTTGCTTTATCTGATTGGGATAGGCATTCCACAGCCTCATAGTGACATCCCATCTTTACCGGTGTAAATCCGCAAGAAATGGTTCAGAAAAAAACAGGCTTCGCCATTAACAACAAGCATTTATAACCCGCCAATCGAAAGTGAACTTGCTGTCATATTACCCATAATGCAAAGCAAATTTGATGGGGAGGACCCCTGGCGGGATGTACTGAAGGGATCTATTGCAGTAAATCAAGCAAAGAAATTTTTGCCAATCTGATATGTTTATGTTTGATGTCAAAATTCTTCACTACCTTTCAATGCAGTGAACAATAATCCTACCTAAATATGAATTGTCCCATCATTCTACCTGTTGTCTTAGTTATTTCATTAATAAATTGTTTTTTTAATGGGAAAAGGTTGAAAGAATTTATGTTTAAGGAGCCGCCTACCCTATCTTCACTCTAACCACTTGGGTGAGGAAGAGTTTCCCCATAATTTACTGAATTCGTCGGTTCAATTACTTAAGAATTCATGAGTCCTTAAAGTGAAAGACAAAATTTGCTAAAAAAAATGAAGATGTGTTGAAACAATAAAAAAACTGGAGGTCACCATCTTTCCATCCCTCGAAAAGGTTTAGCCAATGAGAGACCGAAGAAAACTCAGGCAGTCACATGACAGCAACATTGACTGACCATAGCTTAACCAAACTCTGTATGGGCTTCTCTTATTTTCAACTAAATTCCAACTCATTTGCTGCCGTTTTGTCCGCTTGAGGTGTTTTATGCACAAGCTAGTACCCCTTTTTTTCTGTGCCGGTTGTCTAGCACCAGGAGATTCGTTTTTGATCCATTTTTTCCTCTCATTGTTAGTTTCTTTTGCACGAAGTATACATGAGTGAAACGTGAGTTGTCTTCCTTATATTGAGCTGATATACACTTTAGCGCAAATATTACATTACTAGCAACATGTCACTCCTTTTATAGTTCTGGCATCCGCAAAGTTTGCAACAGATTTCGTCATTACACACAGCTAGCATGTTTAGCAAACCAATTTATGTTTTAGCTTATGTGGTTAGCCCATAGACTGTGTATAAAGATTTAAGACGTCTCTCCACTTCCTAGCGTTGCACAAAAATGAAGCCGAAATATCCTTCATATGGATGCTGCCATCTTGCGCATTTGGAGCCAAAGTCTGCGCAGTAGTGATCAGGGGGTTGAGCCACGGTATTGAGGTCCCTCCCGTACACCCGCCCAACTTAGCTGCAAGCACATCCCTGAACTTTTTATGTAGCTTGGCTGGCTGTATCAGTGTTACATGAGAGACAAGATGGAACGTTTCTAAACATTAGGTCCACTGAAAGCATTGCTCTACCATGACTGAAACCTTGTTAAAGGTTTAGCCAGTTTTCCAAGTACAGTTATATGAAGCTTAATATGTTTGCTGTTTCCCTCGTCCACAGCAGTAAATTGCTTGGCTCCCATGCCAGTGTCCAGTGCTAGCAGTGTCCTGCTAGCCTATGCTAACTCCTGCTAACTGCTATCTACTAGCTAAGTGGCTAATACGTTGACCATGTTTAAGTACCATTACCTCATACAACCCCACTTCAAAAATCATGCCAATCCACCAAAATAACTAAATAACTCGGTTGCCACAGGGACCAAGTTGTCTATCTCCCCGATCCCCAAATTTCAAACAAAATGGCCGCCGGCAGCCATATTGGGCGTCCGAAATTGACAAAAATCGAAAATTGAAAACATTCCTGTAATAACTTCCAGAGCCCGGAACAAAAAAAATCGAACAAAATGGCTGCCGGCAGCCATAATGGACATCTGAAATTGACAAAATCGGCCTTGAGCATTGTCATATATAGCTTCACCAGTGTAAAATTTGAGAACATTCTTGTCCAGCGGCGCTGGCAGCCCTGGAACTAAACCATAGTATCTCCAGACTATCTTCGTCGGGGAGATACACTAAAATAGCTTGATTCTGTGGATAAATTGACTCCCCACTGTCATGCGTTTTAGCATTGGTTCTAACTAGCTAGGTGACCCATTACTGAATCTCAACTAGCAAACCATTTTAGCCAGCTAGCAAGATTCAGTCATGGGCCACTTAAATTAGCAACGAAAACTGAAAAAGTTCTTTGTGCTGAACATACCATCGCTGCTAATAGTACATGATACTATATTCTAAGTAAAAATATTTTTACTATTGATTTCCATTGCTACTTACTTTATGGTGACCTGTTACAGAATCTTGAAAAACTATCTTGCTAGAAAGCCAGCAGACTGGGATTACTTATTTGCAAATGCATCGCTATGATGCTATGTACTTGATGCTATGTTCAGAGCAAAGGCAATTCTACTGTCAATTTTCGTTGGACTTTCAAAATCACACTGGGTAACATTCAGCTGTACTGGAACCCATAAACTTTTGCAGAAGTAATGTTTTCATTATTTCTCTTCTCGAAAACCACAGTCCAGCGCCCAAGAGTTCCCAGAAACCACCCAGCTGGCCTTCTCCTCAGAGTCGCTGTCAGTCACATCTGTCAATCATGACACGCCGTTTTTATAGTACCAAATAACTAAACAAAACCAAACTTATTAGAAAAATGAACGCTTGCAGCATGGAAAGAACTACATAAAATTCCAGAAAACATCTTCAGAAAAAAAATTGAAATGTATTTTAATTTCTTATTATGGCTCATGTCTCATCCACTAACATGTAGGAGGCAGGTATATGACCTGCACTGCAGCCAGCAATTGAGATGTTTTGGCCTCAGTTTTGGGGCGCTGTTAGGATGCATATCTTTGTATGCAGTCATTGAGTTAGCCAAGCTGACATCATCGTTAAATTACTATGCATGCGCAATACTTAGCTCAACAATTTTATTTGTTTGGTTACATAGCAGAGCGTGGTACTGGTGGATACGATTCTTCATTAAATTGCTGGTGTGTTGGGCTGTTGGGTGCTAGAGCGCTCACGGGAAAAAAGAAAATTCAGGTCTTTAACTTGAGCTTATTTTACCTCTTCCCGTAAAAGACCTATAGGACATTTAACGTTGCTGTTAATGGCAAAACGGTGGATTCTGTGAGTATTTCTCTCCAAACGTTTAAGTCTTTGTAATTCAGTTCAGCTTTGTCTGATAGTCACCAAAAACATAGTTTGCAACACCTTTTTGTTTGTAGTTTGCTTTAGATGAAGGTTGTCTTTCACTTTGATACCTCATGAATACTGACAACCCATCTTTTCCCAACACAGGAGTTTAGGGAGTGTCAGCAGCCTTGTGCAGAAGAGATTCTCTGATGGAGGGGCAGTATCAGGCACACAATGGGCTCGAATCAGAGTTCAAACGCAATTATAACCTCATCAGTTACTTTAGAACATGAGAGGAGACGGAACGAAATCTGTGTCCGCAGCAAAGTGACTACAATGGTCATTTGAGGTGAAAATCCCCATCCAGTAGTCTCTGAGCAGGAGATATTTTGGTAATTTTGGTACTCTGACCTCCCGTTTGTAATTTCCATTGCACTGCAGAGCTGATTATAATTTTCAAGAGTAAAAATCGAGCAAAACAACTCTCCGTGCTTGTTATGAAAACACGCCATATATTAGAAAATCCTGTTTCTGACAGCTCCTGGTTTGTCTGACACATCTTAAATTGGTAACTCTAAAGGATCAGTGGTGTTTAACAAAAGCTTCATTGTTGGTATGGTAATATCAGGCTTGTGATTGGCTAAAATCAGGGTGTAGCAGCAATTGTGACCTCATCAGCTGAGATGTGTTACCCTGCTGCAATCTCTTTTCACAAATGTATTATCTGAGAGTTCATGGGATAGCAAGCTGTTGCAGACAACTCTTCTTCTCCTCATGTAAAAGGTGGCATGGCGGTGAGATTGTGATAATTTCCGAGACTATTTATTATCTGAATCCAAGGTAATAAAAAACAGAGTATTTTCCAGCTTCGAAAAAGACAAAAGCCATCTGATTGAGTTAGTTATGATCATAGCTCCATGCATAGCAGACAGGAGGTATAAAATCATTTTAAAAATTGGGACACAGCACAGCAGGAATAAATGGATAGGCAATACTACAACTGAAAATACACCAGCTGAATAAGAAATCAGAAAATTTACCAGAATGTGTAAGTGAAATCCAATACATCATGCTGGTAATACACGTTCACTGGCAAGCTTTTATATTTATTGCAGCACTTCTTTTAATTTGCCTAAGACTCAGAGGTATATTAAAATCTGGTGGAAAGATGAATAAAGATCAATTAGGATCCTGACCACTCAAGCATTCATGCAGCCACAAAACCACATTAGGATAACTGCACACGCCCTCATTCATAGCACAAATGTCCACCGAGCTTCACAAGGTTAACACATACTGGCAAATGTGCTCTTTTCTCTCTTTCTCTCTCCTAAGTACAAGTGTGTGCTCTTTCAAAACCACAAGCGCAAATGTATATTTTGGGCAATACTGTGCGAGAGCAGTCAGCTCATTTGAATATCAAGTAGGCGAGCCCATGAAAATGCATGCACTTAGCATGTGCGGCTTTTTAAAGAATATATACATTACAGTGCGCTCTCGGTATGCAATCTTAACGTTCACATTATCTGAAGTAATTTTTAAAAGAGAAAAAAAAGCTCTGCATATCAAATCAGCAGCAGAGGGGAATGGGGAATTTACCTTCCTTTACAAGGCAACATGGCAAGAGACACCTTGAACAATCGGGAAACCTGCAAGGGAATCCATCCCTATCTCACCATGGTAACCAACACCTTGCTACAGGCAAAGAGGGGAAAAAAGCATACGGCAGCCCAGGGACCGGAATTCAATCTATTGCCATGGTACCCGGCGCCAAGGAGACCAGAAGCGTACAGCCAGCGTTCAGCATTTGACTGTCACAGAGACACCAGTGAAGACACGACTGCTGCTCTACTCTACCCTACTCTCCGCTTTAGCTTACAGCATCTTTTGCATCGCGTGTGTCGGAATAAGCATTAAGAATACCGGGACTTACCGTGCCTTTTTCCGCAGGCGGAGGCAGGTGGCTGTGCGAACGCGAAGAATACGGCTGGAGGATTCCCCGAAAGTGCTCGCGCACTGTTGGCCGGTCCGGTCCGTGCAGACGGTAGCCGCACCACCACCAGCAGCGAATGAGAAGCAGAGGAAGAAAGCAGCTGAGCGGGTAGCTTTTCTGAACCAGGCGCATTACATCATGGTTTTCTTCAGACTCGGAGCTGCAGCTGGTGAGGGGGGGAGGGGGGCTTGGGGGAGGTCCTTGCCCTGGAGTGTGCTACTGCAACCAGTGGGGTCTTCCCATTTTCACAATCCACTGATACAGACTGCATACACCTTTGTGTGTGCAAGGTGTGTGTGCAAGCACGTGAAATTATGTGCCTGTCGGTTAATAACTGCAGTACAGTATATGCAGATGTTTGTGTGTATGTGTCCGTGTATGTTTGTGTCTGTGTAGAAAACACAAATGCCACACATTCTGCATAGCTAAAAATCAAATTTATTATAATAATTTTGCATTCTGTAACTAACACACCTGGAGTGGATTTTTTTCTTTCGTTGGAGAAAGCCCAAGGAAAATTGCAAAGGAAACAAGGTGTGCAAAAATTAGGCTCTCTTCGACTGCCACTCATTCATTTCCCTCCCCAAATTACAAGTAGATTTAACCTTATCCGCTGAACTTGCTTTATCAGGTTGCTGATATCCACGTTATCGCTCAGCCTAGTGCTGTCTGTCTGGGGAGACGTTTATCGTGTGGAGATGTGCTTTCCCTGGGCTGAGGAAAACATAGTCTCCTTCTGTTTGGCCCTTAGCAGATTCACAGACACTGACGCTTGATTATGATTAATTATCCGCTCGTTTCACACTTTACTGACATCCCTTGATTGGGATGCATAAATCAGGCCTTTATTACAGTGACAGCCAGTCAACCTGCCCTCGAGGGACCCAGCCAATGGGATGCTTTTCTGCCACAGCTGCAGGGCTGATGTCCAGAGTCCTTTCCAGCATGCTCCAAAGGGCGTACACTGAGCTGCTGTTTTACTAGAGTAGCCACAAGGGCGGTCTTCTTGTACATCTAGTTCTGTTGGCCCAATCTTTAACCCTGCCTTTGTGTCGTGTTCGTAAAGCACCAAAGTCTTTAAACCCTTGAACAGCCTAGCAACAGGTTCCATAATCTTTCTCAGGCCGTGATTTGATGGTGGATAAAGTCAGTTCAATAGTAAGATGTGATCAGTTGAGTTAAAGATTGACAAGCAGTTGAAATGATGACAGCGCCCAAAGCTGAAGTTGTCATTGTTTTTTTTTTTTCTTCCCCCAGAAGCTCCTCATTAACTGGACAGTGAGAGCACCTGGGTCTACAGAGAATGACGTCACATGATCACTGTCCCCATGCCCCTTGAGGAGCAGTACTGACAACTGGAATCTTTGAATTATTTGTCTTCACCAAGATGTCGCTCTTTCCATATCTCTCTCTCTCTCTCTCTCTCTCTCTCTCTCTCTCTGTCTCTCTCTGTCCCATTTGCTGTCTGAGATGTGTCTGCAGTAACACACATGCGCACATGGATATACTCACTTATTCTCACCCATACATTAGCGGTCTTCACTCAATGAGGAAGGCTTCTACAGTTGTAAAGCTGTTGAAATAAGAGACAGCCAAAACTGCCGGAGAGCACCCACAGTATCGAGATGGTGTGTAAGGAACTGGGTGTGTTCTCTTGAGAGGTCGATGCTCTCATTGTCGTAACGCCCTTGAAGGACAACGCCAGCTATCTTTAGGGGATATGCAGCAGAACGAGCGCATTGTGCGGTGCAGTAGGTCATATGATAAACTACTCTCACCCGGCCGCGTCACTTTATTTACAATTATCCTTTCTTTGTCTGGTACCCCATTAGTTTTATTCATGGAATTAAGTCAATGTAATTAAAAATGATGCAGCTGGGTTGAATGAAACATCTTCCTGCCTCTCTCCAGTTGTAAGCTCGGATAGGCTACAGCCCCTTGGTGACCCCGCCCAGGAGTAGAAGGGTTATATGATGGTTGTATTAATGGATGGCTGGACATAAATGGAAAGAGAATGACACAAATTAAATACCGCTGCTCAATGAGTGAACCTTTCCTGCTGTTTTAACTGAGCATTAAATTGAGGAAGGTATGGATTGAACACTGATGTATGAGAATGAAAAAAGCTAGGTAAAAAATCTCCAAGACTGCGTAAAATCTGGGCAAGACTGCAACGATGGCAAAGACATAAAGTATGACAAAGCAGTTCCTCTTCTCCCCCAGTGTCGACCTTTAGGCATAAATCCTTGACTTTTAACTCACTCACGTTTTTAGCAGACGTCTGCCTCACAAAGTTTTATAAAAATAAATTGCCGAAGTCAGCCTAAACTGATAGAGAAAATATGAAAAACAGAGGATTCCTTGTGTGTCTTGATAAGTGTTTGGTTAACTTCCCGGGCCCAGATAAATCCAGAAAAGAACGTCATTTGTGTTTTCTGGTGTCGGTTGGACAGATTTAAGATCAAACTGTCTGTTTGCCTCTCACTATGGAGACTGAGGTTCCAGGAAAGAATCTCTTGGATTGTGAACTGAACAGCTACACCTTGTCAGAATCCACCTTGTGAGTGAAAAGGTTGTCCTGAAATACTTGCTGGCTCCAAGTTGGGCACTTTCTATTGGTCCCAATGGACACCTCCCAATACTCCATAATATTGCAAGGTCACATGACTGTCTGAGCCACAATGAATGGGACAAGAGCTTCTCTGATCAGTCAGGCATCTTAAAAAAAAAAAATATGGCAAGGGTTCCTGACATTAAAGTAATTTATGGGAGGACATGTGCAAGAAGTTTTGACCTTCCGCGTTTGCATTAATATTAATCATTGTTTCAAATGCCCTTTATAATTGACAGGGTAATTACTGGGCTCATAAGGTCATCTATTTCCACGGATGATCGAAGGACGAAAGAGTACCACCACTTGATCGGTTTTGATGTACGCTGTTGTTCAATCACACTTCACAGGGTGCGCTTAAGCTTTTGTCACATGAAAGCATTCGCCAAATTGGAAGGTCAGAGGTTAAATGTCGGGTCCCTCCCACCATTCATCAAACAATGCGATTGTTTGGGTGCTGCGGAGAAAGCGCTCAGTGTAACCCCTTTTAGATGTGGAGAAGACAGGGTACAGGGTGCAAATAAACAGATACTCCTTCACACAAAATAGACAGGCACTTCTTCTTGTAAACTCTTCCATGTGTCCCTCTGATGGGAACCAGCAATCAGTCTATCTACCATTATTTACCTTCTGAGGATTAGGACCGGGGACAGGTGGTGATGTGAGGAGATCTGTGGATCACCTACTTGTAGCTCATGTCATACATGTTTATACCATGGCTGTGCATGAATCATAGCATCCTATCAAATTATAAATGCTGGTAATAGCTTGACAGAACTGTTCAGTCAAAAATAATGAATTGCTCACAAACTCATTCATTTATTTATTGATTCCATGCATTGTGAGAGCGTGATAGTTTGCATCAGTTTTATAAGCCTCTGACAGCTACATGAATGACCTTCAGAGCTCAGCTTTAAGAGTTGCAGTTGAACGTTGTCATCATTTGACCCAGCGTTTAGCGATCTGACAGAGCGTCGGCTCTGGAGTTTGAGAGGGGGGTTATATGGACTGCAGAGGCCACGTCAGTGTCTGCAGTGAATTTTAACCACCCAGTCCCAGCCTCTGCCAAGCCACGCCACTTCTCTGTCAGTCTGCTGCAGAAACAGGGGGGGTGACAAGACATGGTACGTTCCAGATCTGAAGCCTGACTGCATGCTCTAATTAAAGCAGAAATAGCATGTTCAGCAATGCTCTGGCTCCTGCACGGCTTCCGCGATACGGGGAGACAGACGGCAGTGCGCACGCCGTGCAGGAAGAGATGAGGTGATTGGCACCCCATCTGCTTGCGTGTGTTTGTAAATGTATGCAGCAGACGTGTTCAAATATTCGCGCATTTGTGCATTGCATGTATGTTCATTCTGCGTGAATGTGTGCTCACGCACGCGCGGGTTGAACGCATGTGGGTGCATGCGCATACATTTCCCTGTAAACCTTCGCCAAAAAGACAAAGTGCTAGTCGCCATTCACAGTGCTAGCCCCCATTAATAACCAGTCTTTTCCTTTTCAAATGTTCCAACTAACACGCCCTGCAATTCATCAGCCCCACATTGGCTCATTTTATTTGGCTCCGCTGCTTCCTGTTTTCTGTTTTTCTAACCCTCAGTCCTCAATCTTAGTTTGGGACGAGACTTCAGTGCACAGAGTGCATTGGCTTACGAAGAAAAGAATGAATTTAAATCAGGATGGATGAAATGCGAAGGCGGTTTAACGGGATCTGGATATACAGGGACTCTGTCGATGATATCAGGCGCAGAGAGCACATCACAAGCAAAATCTGAAGGGGGGTGGATGGCGAAAGTAATGACAGATAATCGGGTTTGATTTGTTGTCAGAACTGCTACACCAGGGGAAGTTTGTCATACGTTAGATACTGTACCCAGGGATCCACAAATCATGGTCCTCGAGGGCCGTGAACCTCTGGTTTTGCAGCCTCCCTTTACCTGGAAGTCAGCCATGACAACAGTCTGGCCAATCAATGGCAGTGACTGTCACTAAATTGCCCGCATGGAGAGAAATCCCGGACTCGATTTGGATTTGAGTGCCGGATTTCGGGAGCCCTGCAGTGTATACTACTATCACATCCGACAAGAATTACAGATACTGTTCCATCTTAAACGGCGGAATCATAAACACCGAGTACAGCTTCAGAGGTGATACCAGCAAGCTCCACATTTTGCTTTTCCCTCAGAAAATCGCAGTTTATTTTTGTTTGGTGCGAGTCAGAAACACATTAGCATTTTTGATTGCCATGCGCGAGTCTTTTAAGGGCGCAGCTGCATTGCGATGGTGTTACTTCTCATTCTCATTTATCTCATTGGAAGTGCTTGGGAAAGATTACAATATGACAATTGTCAGACAGAAAGGAGGGAGTTTGCAACGCCCCACGTTGTGACTGCAGATTGGCAATAAGAGCTTAATTGTTTGACCTCTTCTTTCAGGGCTGAATGACGACGATACAGGCACCAGCAAGCGTGATTTTGAATTAGGTCTGGCGTGATATTTGTTTCCAGTGATGCCAAATGAAGCTTGGCGTGATATCTGAACGTTAATATCACTTGCAATGGCATGGCCTCGCTGTTGGCTGCCGTCTTTTTTTAAACCACCCAGCCTGTCAGCCTGGCACAGAGGCAGAATCGTTCATGTCTTGACAGGAAGTGGCATATCTTGAGTCAACACAGCCGCTTCCTGGTTCTTAGGCCCAGAAAAAGCATAAAGCAATTAACCCCAACAAACCCATTCCAGACGATGGAGATCGAAGCGCGGCACGCACTCAATTGCATTCTGTCCAGTGATAATGCGTGAAGTGACATGGACCCAGTCATACAAACAGATCCTCACAAACCTTCACAGAAAGCGATGTGTACCCAGTCAAGAAAATCAGGATAAGCGAGTCCAGTGCCCATGTCTTAAAATAATTTGCAAAGTCCTGTTATTTCAACATGAAAATGGAAGGTTAAAGATGTGACAGCCAGCTACTGCTGTACTGCTGGCTACTAGTATGATATTCTGCAAAACTATGATCGTGGGAAATTTCACACCGACAGGAATGGGCAGTGCTCTCAAAATGATCAGGGATACATCCACTTTGCGTATGCTGACTGAAGGAAATATTGAGAGGAGATGAATATCTGGAGAAACATTTATAATAAATTGCTTTTGGTTCGGCCCATTAAACAACAAATCCCATGAAGGCACATATTTGCATTTTGCTGGTCCTAAAAATAAATCCTGAACTTGTCCCTGTCAATAACACCCTTTCACTAGTTTTATTTGCAAATGCAAACCCAAGTATACAGGAAACAAATTGTCCTGCTCTATACCGCAAACAGGGAACCCAACTGTTCATTATTCTACAAAACAGCTTCATCTTCCTTGAAAGAAAACCAACTAAAACAGACAGCTGGTTTCAAAATAATTTCCAGAAGACATTCAGAACTCAAGTGGATATAATTCAAGAGAAGAACCAGGGCTTTTGTGGTGGCGTTTTTGCTTGTCTGCTCATTAAAGAGGCAATGATACGCCGCAGCTGCCTCATGAGAGGATGTTAAAACTGTGTTTGCAGTCCTCTTAGGCTCTTACAGGGTGGCTACAGCCCTGCTCTCATCCCTACTGGCCAGTCATGTGACAGGGGTGTGGAAGGTGGCAGTGGAGAACTGGTCTCACTATCGTCACATTCTTGGATGGTACATTTGCAGCTACCAAATTTTGGGATGGTACGACCTTCCTACGGATCTGAAACATTCCGTTGGGTCATTGCACTTTGGAGCAGTGCAACACATTCCATCCCACATCAGAAAGGCCTGTGATAACATGGAGACATGCTCTCATTCGCTCGTTAACATGTCTTTACCCACAATCTGAAGGTAACGTTGCTGGTGCTCAGAAGTACTAGGACAATAGGTACAATTTTAAGGTAAACCCATGAGTTTTCTTAATGAAAATGCAAGCTGTTTTCTGTGCTTCAGCTGATTAGCCTATATTCCTTTTTCTCACTCCCACATCTCTCCATTTCAAACTCCCCCGCTCGGAGGCGCAATGCAATGTTCCCTGGTACAGTCACTACTTAAATGTAACGTGTACCTGCGACATTACAGCCATTCCATCCCACTGTCCCTTCCAGAAAACGTAAACAAAATCCATGCAGGTAGGTGTCTCTTTCTCCTTCAAATAAATTAAAACACATTCTCATTTTCCGAAGAAAATTTTAAAAATTTTATTGACCTTCAACAGAAATAGATGGCGACGGGGTGCCCCGGTGGCTCATCAGTTGAAGGGCGCGCACCATAAAGGCTGTGTCCTTCTCGCGGCGACTTGGGTTCGATTCCGGCTCAGGTCATCTGCCGCATGCCTTCCCCATTCTTCTCCCCAATCTTCCTGCCTATCTCCACTATAAAACTGTCAAAAAAAGGAAAAAATGCCCAAAAAAATAACCTTTAAAAAAAGAATTGGATGCCGACACACATGCACGAGCATGCTCACGTACACACGTGCGCGCGCACACACACACAGAGCACAGGTGACAGCCACTCCTCTTTCCACTTTGAGCCTTCCCTTCCTCGCAGTTGCTGAGCACCGTTCCACGTTACCGTGGCAACCTGAGCAATGTTCCACTCTCCTTTCACTCAGTTTTCCTGCCCCTCCGGTGCTGCCCTGAACTTTTATCCTCACAAAGGGTCCATCTGGCCAAAGACCAGCCTTTCCTCGCAACCTTTCCTTTCCCCATCACATCTTCCAGGGACCGGCGCTCTTAGAAATAAAGAAAATAAAGGTCCAGTGGGGTCACATTCCTCTTCTTTAAATTACACATCTCCCAGATGTACCCTCACGATACAATTTTGCCGCTTTTGGAGTGAGTACTTTCTCCAGGCAAATTGTGCAAAATAATTTGACATTGCTGGCTAGGGGTGTAACTACAGGGTACCACCCAAGTGACAATCATTTGCACGTTTTCAGTCCATTTACTCACCTCTGTTTTTGAGAGTGTACTTGCAGTGGAAGTTAGACAGAAAGCACCACATCACAGGTCTGGCTTGCGGGCATTTAAAGTACATCTTTTGAATTCAGAGTCATAGTTCTGAGTGCTCCCTACATCGATCACTGTGGCTCTTTCCGGCCAGCCTTTTTACAATGCACTGCACAACCTTCCAGGTGAATAGAAGAGAACCAGAATCCATTTCCAACAAGATGACATCATCCAGCTCCAGAAAGTTCCCCAGAGCTTTACTGGTGCATTGGGCAGACACCTCAGAGGACATCCTCAGATGAGATCATGCCCAGAGCACACAGACTGCAGGGACAAGGACGGCAGCCTTGGGTGGAGCTCTCTCCACTGATGAAATACAGATCTACCTCACCTGCACCTGAAATTTAGGCCACACATAAAGCTCTGGGACTAAGAGACAGTTTTTACCTCCACCAAGGGAGGTTACGTTTTTGCCAGCATTGGTTTGTCTGTCTCTCTGTTTGTGTACAAGATAACACAAAAAGTAAAGAATGGATGCTTCTGAAATTTTGCGGGTGGGCTGCTATTACATCAGGGATGGACCCTATTGATTTTAACTGCAATCGGTTAAACAATATGGCCACCACAGTAAACATCTTGAACATCCTATGTTTCAGATACCTTTAATTTGTTATGAGCCATATTCACTCAGCTAGATTTCGACTGTGTTGCCTTGGCGGAGGTTGTACTCCCGGAGTGCCAGAGATGCCAAGGCTTACGTCTTAGGCGTGAGTTTCTCCTCTTAGTGGCATTCGCTTTTCTGTGCCGTAGTCAGCAATTATTCAATCAAAGCGCACTGAAGAAATTCACTCACAGAATTGAAGTCATTGTGCATCGAGTTAATCAGTTTCACATGCATTATGGTGGATTTCCCTACTAATGACACGGAAATCGATTATGACTCGGGAATTCTCTTGCTTGTCTTTACTGAGGGATTAAAAGCAATGGAATTGCATAAAAATGTTTCAAATGGTCTTATTTCATTAAAAGAATTTAAATGATCATGAAACACATGCATTGTGTCCAATCCCTGAGTAAAGAGAAGCACGGGAAGTCCGGCGTCACAATCGCTTTCCATGTGACTAGAGGTCCACCTTTACGCAAGTGAAACGGAAACTTCAATGCACAAGGATTTTAATTTCACATGAGAATCTCATGAAGCCTTCAATGAATAATTACGGACTACAGTGAATAAGCTAAAAAAATGCGTAAGACCTACGCCGAATGCATGAGACTTGACATCCCTGGAGTGCCTCTAGTTTTTAACCTTTTATCGTCATGGTTTGTGAGGCGTGCGTGTTTTTTGGACTTTTCTTTGTGGCTCTCATCCTGGGATGAGATTGAATTCCTTTTCAATCGGATTCTTTACCTAGCTGGCTGATTGAACTGGGGCGACGTTTCCCCGGACTCTATATAAGCCATAAGTCAGCCACGCCTCCTTTGCTAGAGTGCCTGTTTGTAGCTAAGCACTATAGCCGAAGATATCTCTAGTCAGAATTTGTGCGAGTTTATATCTTCCAGTTATTATTGGACTTCCTTCCTCTTTAGGAATTTTTCCTTTGATACTTTTTTCTCTGGCGCGTTGCTTCCATTTTTTTGACCATTATACGTCCTTTGGAGGTGCGAGTACTTTCGGATGGTCTATGATTCTCTGTGTTTGTATTGTGTCCGTGCTGCTCATTCTCTCTCTGGCCGCTGCACTTAGCCTCTCTACCTTACCAGCCATTACATTTATCTTCAGATGTCATAGTTTTAACCAGCAAACATCTTGAGTTTGACCTCTGTCACAAATGGGAATTAATTTTATCTTGTCCAGACAGCCCTAACCCACAAGACAAGAATAGCAAATTCCCCATCTGGACCAGTCGTTTTTAATAGACTTGGCCAATATACAGTTTTCTACTGAGTTTCCTTCACCTGGCAGAAGGAACAGCAAAGCTAAGTCACTCTCAACTGGAGTTCAATAAATACTAGGTCTCACCTGGTCTGCACATTTTACCCAGTGTCAGTCAGGATTGTGAACACCTTCGGAATCACTATGCCAGCGTGCCTCAGCAACACCTCTCAATCAGCGTGCTATGTGACGACTGCACTCCACACAGCTAGGTGCAGAAAATATCTGGAAGCGAGGTGTTTATAAACACATTTGTGGTTGTAGTCCTCCATCTTTCCCCCTCCATTTTCTAAACATGCTTGAAAGCTGCACGTGCCCCCTCATGGGAAATGCGTTCTATTCCCTGCCATACGTTTTTACTCTGCAGCCAATGATTATACCAGTACGGTACACTCCACATGCAGCTCATACAGGCAGCATGCAGGAATGCAGCTAGGGGAGCAGCTTTTTTTATTTTAACTGATCAAATTACACCATTTTACAGAAGGCTATGATAATTTTCTTTGGTTCAACCCTGAGTCGTGGATAACAAACACAAGCTCTAAATTTGACCTAACAAATTCCTCTAAGGGCACACAGATAGCTCACTCAGGAAATAATAAAACAACCCAGATGAATTTGTAAGGAACTGCTGGTATAAAGGCTCAATTCGCATTTGCAAAAAAAAAAAGAAAATTGAGATAACTCCCGCCCCTTTTTGGATAATATTCTGTGGATAATTCAGTCAAAAGTCAAAGTTTTTGGAAGAGACGGGATCCCTTACATCTGGTGTAAAGTCAAAGCAACATTGCAGGATAAGAACAACAAACCTACAGACAAACATTAGTGGCAGTGTGACATCAGTGTGAGAACTTCGCTGCATCAGGGTCTGAGTGACTTTTCATACTTGAAAGAACTATTAATTTATCCCTCTACTGCAAAATCTTGAGGGAAAATATCAGGTCATCAGTCCACGATCAGAAGTGTAAGTACAGCTGGGTAATGCAACAAGACAACAATTAAACACACCAGCAAGCCCATCTCTGATTGGCTAAAAAGAAAGAAAATTCAGACTTTGGGGTGGTCTTTATTTGGAACACAGAGAATTCAACTTCAGACAGCAGTACAGATACCAAACCAGAGTTCATTAACGGGCAGCGGAACAGAAATCAGAATGTAAGTGGCTTAGTTAATCAATTTGAGAGTGCTTAAATCACTTGCTTGCCCCAGGACGCATAGAACATGGGGTGGATTCCTTTAAAGTTGCACAGTAGCTGCAGCTACACAGTTACTGGACAGGCAATCTTCAAATTGAGAAATAAGCTGTTAATCCAGACCGCCCGCCTCCTCAAATTCACCCTCAGCTGCAGGTTCTGGGTTGCAACCCAAGGGGGCCCCAATCAGAGGTGATCCGCTGCCCTCTTCATCCAGTGGCCGTACTGCCACAGGATCACCCAGCTGTGCTTACAGGTCTGTGAGCAGCATCTTATAAATGTAGCCATGGATGGGACTCCCTCCTCCTCCTTCTGAGCAGGGAGCAAGGGTGGATGTAACCCCATGCAGCACAGAAATGGAGACAAATAGTATACTCTACCCATGAGAGTTAGCGAGTTCAGACATTGAGTTTGGCAGAGGTAACACATCACAAGACGCTCCCCGTATGCAGGTTAGCCCCCTCGGTTTGTTCCACTGGGATGGAAGCATGTGGAAAGACTAACAGAAGCACCCAGTCATTTAAAGAAAGCTTTCCAGAACTTCAGGGGGAATTATGAACTTCAGTGAGAAACAATGTCAGTGGGAACACAATGGAGCGTGAAGAAGTTTTGGACCAGAAGCTCTGCCATCTTCTTTTTTAAATTTTTTATTTTTATTTAATTTATTTTGTCTCTGCCATCTTCTTAGCTGAAGGAATCTTAGGCAAAGGTAGAAGATGAATAGCCTTCAAAAACTGATGAACAGTGGCGAGCACGGCGGTGTTACCATCAAACAGGGACAGACCAGTGACAAATCCAGGGCTGTATGGGACCGTAGTTGATGAGGAACAGGTAGAGGATGCAATAAACCAGCAGGCAGGGTGGTAGGCGTCCTGTTCTATGCAACGATAAAGCAGACAAACATGGCATTGTTGACGTCTCTCCATTTTTGACCAGCAAAATTACTGTTTGATGAGGGCAGCAGTGCATTGGACTCCAGGCGGCAGGCCAGCTGAGAGAAGTTTCCCCACTGCAACACCAACAGATAGACAGATTGAGGAAAAAAGAGAGGGGTTGGGAGACCTTGACTGGAACACTAAACCCTTCATGTGGACAAGCCTTTTAGTTCCGTCTTGGAGTGGAATTCATCTCGCTCACAGTCTTGTCTTGGTTCAGCAGCCTGTCCCGTTGGACCTCTTACCCCCGACCACCAAGGGGAACCTCTTGCACATCATGACCAGGCATTCAGGAAAGCACAAGCCACATCATTTCTACTGTACAGATCTGATAATTGTGCCATTGACCTTATACCAAGAATGTCGCACCCCAGGGGCTGGCTGTGCTTCCTTGTGGCATAGGAATCTAAGACAATGGAAAAGTACATTAATCAGTCCCTGGCTTCGAGTTTTGTTGGCAGTCGAAGTTGGTTTCTTCTTTGTGGCAAAGAAAGATGGGTCTCTGCATCCCTTCATAGATTATCAAAGCTTAATTCCATCATTTTTAATAATCATTACCCCCTTCCTCTGATAGTCTTTGTATTCTCAGACCTCTAAGCTTCTTCACCAAGGTGTACCTGTGCAATGCTTACCACCTAATGTGCATGCAAGGTGGAGACGAGTTGAAAACAGCACTAAACTCCCCTCTGGTTGTAGGAATATCTGGTAATGCCATTTGAGCTCATTAACATTCTGGTTCTGTTCCTGAATCTCATAAATGATGTCCACCGAGATCAAGTTTCTTGTTTCGTCTATGTCAACTTTGACATTATCCTGGTTTTCTCTTCCACCCTGGAGGAACAAACCCTCCATGTTCGCCTGGTGATTCACAGGTTGTTGGGGAAACAACTTTACCTAAAACCTCAGAAGTGTGAATTCCACCTCACCACTGTCTCATTCCTGAGCTTCACTATATCACAAGGCTATGCTGGATTGACCAGACCCTAAGGAATAAAAGCAGCTGTAGAAGTTCTTCCGGTTCCCCAATTTCTACTGGCAGTTCATTCCGGGGTACTGCATGGTGGCAGCTTCCTTAACGACCCTCACATCTACAAAGATTCCCTCTGCTGGACCTCCAAGGTGACCTCTGCCCTGCACCAGCTAAAAGAGCTGTTCACCACTGCTCCAATCCTCATGCTTCTGGATCCTCAGCACAAATTCATTATGGAAATAAACCCCTCTCCATAGCGTGCCCAGGTGGCGGTCATCGACTGTGGTCTTCAGTTCACCAGTAGCTTTTTCAAAGACCTTTTATACCCTACTGGGTGCAACCCCTTGCCTGTACTATGGATTCCACCCAGAGATTAATGGCCAGGCAGAGAGGCTTAACCAGGACTTAGGCAAGACCCTGCACTCCCTGATGGAAAGCAACCCCATCAGGTGGTCCCATTTTCTTCCTTGGGTGGACCTGGCCTACAACTCCCTACTTATGGCTGGTGTTGCCATGTCAACTTTCCAGTGTTGTTTGGGTTACTGCCCACCTTTGTTCCAGACAGAGGAGAGGGAAGCTCCTAGTTTGTCACTCCTACCAGCGATGGAAGAGAGCCCATGCATATCTACTTAAGCAAATATCTACCTTCCAGGAACAGGGCAACAGTTGTCGCCATCCAGCTTCAGCCTACAAAGTGGGACAGAAAGTGTGGTTGACCACCCAGCCCCGAGGGATGTTGAAGAAAATCATTGGCCCATTCACCTTAACTAGTGCATTATCTGCATCTGCTGTCAGACCCCAGTCTCATCCCGACACGTCATATATTGACGCTACCTGACCAAGTCACTTTTAGCGTCCTTTATTGACACCAATTTAAAAGAAACCCTACCCCCTAACCCCTAACCCCTACCCCTTAACCCTAACTGTCAAATAATGATGCCAAAAGCTTCCTTCTGCCTCGTATATCGATGCTTGGTCAAGTCGCATCAATATATAGAATTCACTCCGTATCCTCTACAGTAGAGAATAAAACTTGTCTCTGTCTCCCCTTTCAGTCCTCCCTTCCGCTCCACGCCCCCCTCTCGAGGTACATCTATGGTGGCCTCTTCCTCTTTGTGCATTGGCTACTGGAAGTTTGGTGTAAGGGATGCGGTTGACAATTCCTTGTCAACTAGGGGGGCTACAGGCCCAAGGAGAAGTTCCAGGTCCCACAGCGCAACAACCTTGACCTTTTACTTGTCCGTGATTTCCTACATTGACGTCTGGGGTCAACCACAGGGCTGTCTCTCAGGGTGGGGTGGGGGGTAAAGTCATAGCCCATGTGTCTTCCCAATTGTCTCCTCCCCCTTTCCAGAAACCTGCATGTTTTTGCAGTATTTTCTCCTTACTTGATTTTGTGTCTGAATGCTTCCCCTCACCCAGCTGTAATCTATTATGCACCCCGTTCCCTTAGTGTGTTTGTAGTATATATAAGCCTCAGTTCTGTCAGGCAGGGTTTCAGGATTATAACGCATTATTCCAGCAAAATACGTTTCAGTCTTATTTATAGAAACAAGCTCCCAAGCATCAATATCGGTTTTGAGGATTGGGACTGTGTTCCTGTTAATCGTCTATTCCAGGCTGTTCCTCTTGGCCAGTTTATTAGGAACATCTCCTAAACCTTCATTGTTCTCCTAGATTAGGACTGCTTCCCTGCTAAGCTCATTGGTTTTGTAGTCGAGCTGTCCTGCCTGGGAGAGGAGAATTTGCCACCTAGTTTCTAACCCACGACGGCCACTGGCCGAGTATGAAAACACTCCCCCCCATTTTCTTAATTTTCTTTCTTGGTTGTTAGCTGGACAGCCCCTCTTACCATTCTGGGCTTCAGCCTCATCGCTCTCATTACCGTTTTCTTATCCACAAATACCCCTCTTTGGTTTGAACCGCGTGTCTGTGTTTGGTTCATTTTCTGGATCAGAACATCGCCAAAATGTGATTCACTTTTCTCGTCTCAAGATGGGCTGTTTTGAAAATGCAACAGACAAACCATCTGATTTCTGATCTGGACGAACTGTTCTGTCTGCCCTGGCTTAAATGATTACAGTGAACACTGGTGCGTAGCCACTCAAAAACTAAACCAGCTTACACAAAATCCTTTTCTCATAACCCTTACCCCCCTCCCCATCAGGATCTCTTCAAATGAACAGGCAACAGATACTCCAAAATAAGGAGTGAATGTTTTAGGGAGAACCTGGCGGATGTTAAACTCAGCCACTGACAGCTCCCATATTCAGACGTCATCTTGCTGCATTAGGGAGGACATAGAGTTCCATTGGCAGTCTCAACCACAAGGCTCTTGAAAATACTAATATTCTTCAAGTGCTCCTGTGCTCTGTTTCTGTGATTTTACTGGGGAATATTAAATGGATTTTGCTGAAAACAGCTGTCAAATTTAAGAGGTATTAAGCCTGCTTAGCAGCAGAGAACTGAACATCACGAAAGAAAAAAAAACAAAAACAGGATGTCCTAACAAGTACTTTAACCTTTTTTCAAGTGGAAAACATAAGAAGATTTTTTTTGTCTAAACTTTTTGCTTGAAATGCCTAATTGTGACACCCCCTCTGGTTAAAGTTTAAATGAATAAAGGCTCTAACCTCATTGGTATTTTGTCCCTCTCAAGTGGCAAAAAAGTGGTTTTTATAATGAGACTTTAGTGTTTCTCTGTGGTCCAGATATATGCAGATGTGCACAAATTGACACATACATGCGTATGGGCGCTCACATGAGGATATGCATGCAGAATACCTCGGCACGGCACGGTAGCCTGGTGGTAGGTTGCTTCATAGGTAACTGAAGTGTCGCCGATTCAAGCCCCCAGTGCGGCCTGAGATCCTGACTAGCTCTGGAGAGTTGAAGTTGAAAAAACTTTGCAGTTGGGCCTGTTTGCAGTTATTGACCAAGGTCTATAACCACAAAATTGCTTCAGAGGCTAAACGCATCCCAGACAGCACAGCTACGTAGCGCCGATGGATGCAGCAACGTAGACACAACATCGAGTGGCGTGGAGATAGTTTGCCTATTGGTAAGATGTTGCAGGGACATTGCGCCTGTGTGGTCGATATTTTCCCGCTGGTAAAGCAATGTTGATCAGCGACCTCCCAATGTTTATCCAGCCACATCACAACGGATCAACGGAGGCATACTCTGTAGCTTATCTTTTGCCTCAACTTTTTTCAGCATAAACAAGTCTTTTCTTTTATTCAGCTGATTACTGATATAAGTGGTCTGTCGAACTAATAAGGCAAAGGGAACCAATAAAAAAAGCGCAGGCTCAGTCTTTGTATGTAAAGATTGAATGTGTATCTGCCAATCTCCCCCCTATATTCCTCCTACTTTCGAAAATGAAGCACCATTAAAAGCCTCCCTGATGCTGGCGTCACTGCGATGTACGGTGCTGTCAAGGCTGTTTTTCTCTATCTCTCTTCACTTGCACTGTTTTATCTGGCATTTCTCACAGGGCATTTTTGAAAAACTGCAACATTATCATTAGAACTTTTTGTTTAAATAAAGGTGAAAAAAACATAGAGGCCTGAATCTCTGACTCAACTGGGAAAATGGAGAGTAGACTCATCAAACAAACAGTAATACAATTAATGTGCCTAAGTGTGGAAGGACCACATTAACATTAAGGGCTTGATTTAAGTAGCCCCACCCAAATATGTGCACTTTAATCAATACTGTACATGCTTAGCATGTGAGCAGTATGTATGAAAACTCCTCCATCGCTGAAGTATGGTCCATCAGGTCAGCTTTATTTTTTTTATTTTTAATTTTTTTAATCTCAAGACTTTTTTATTTATTTATTTATTTTTTTTTTTTTTATTAATTCACCAATAAGTGCATACAAACAAATATGTGACCAGACAAATAAATGGGTAGCGAGTTGATTTACTGAGTAATATACATACAATAATATTAGACAAAGACATCAACAAAAGGAATAGAAAAGAAGAGAGAATAAAACAAGACAAAAAAGGGGGGAAGAAGGAAAAAAAAAGAAAAAAAAACCACAAAGGAGAGAAAACAAATGAATAATAACAATAATAATAATTATAATTATAATGAAATAGAGAGATAAGAGCAAAAGAAAAGGGAAAAAGGGAAACAAGGCAAAACAGTGAAACAATCAAATGATCCGAAATGAAGCAGAGTTGTGTTTTGGCAGTTATTTCACGATGTTTTTGTTCAAGAAGTTTCCTTAAAGATTTATACAGATTAACAGATTCCAATTCCCCAGGTTCTCTATTTTTTTTTTTTCTTTTTTAAATATCCCTTCTCCTCTTCGTGAACAAGCCATTGTATATCTATGCTGTGGCATTAACTCACCGGCATTGAGATGGCAGTGAGAGTTGTGGAGTAGATGTCGTTGAATTCTTGCAATTGATTCTTGTGGGTTGCTGACTGTTGTTCCATTGATATATGTTGCGTATAGAGATCTAACCATTGTGTTGTTGTAATGTTCAGCTTTAGCTGAGACAAAAGCAACCGTATTTGAACCGATGTATCAAAGCAGGGCAGCTACATCAGTGAGTTTTGCCCTTAATAAACAGCATAGAGCACGCACAGCGCTGTCTGTTTTTCAACTTAATTAACACCACAGAGATGGGTGTGTGTGTGTGTGTGTGTGGAAAATTCTGTCTTCCCAACACTTAAGGGATATTAGCAACACTTAAGGAAGGCTGCTTTCACAGCTGTGTACGTGCAACCATCAGATTTTTCATTCACACCCTCCTCCAAGGTCTATATTTAGAGGACCGAGTAGGGGACACCCTGTTCTGAAACAGACGTTTCCAGGGTTATTCACTTACATCACCGAGGAGGCTTTGTCCATCCCTGAGAGCAGGATATGAAATTATACATGCCAATCACACAATCTGACATCACTGAGTACGTGTTGTTCAGGATCAGTGAAATAATGCTCCTCAGGGAGTAACATCATAATGCACCAATGAATAGCAACTGCAATGTCTCTATACTGCACTAAAAAAGTCGGGCGTTTTTGCTGAGTGATCTTTCCCAGCTCATGTCAGCAGGCTCTTCATGCAGATGATGTATGTAAGAGAACCCAAATTGGTTTTTCTCTGTGAATTTTACGTGATTTTTACATCACTTTCACCGCTAGATAGCTCATCTTCTGGGACTACATTGGTTTGAACGGCTAGCCGAAGGTCCTCGCTAGCCACTTTTGATGCACACCTCTGTGGTTTCACACTGTCATCATACCAGAGCTGCTGTTCGTTGGTGGACTATATTGTTACTCCTGGATGAGCATTACGTTATTATTGCCAGAAAAAACTCTTTCACAGGGATATTAGACTGTGCGCTGCAATCACTTGCATCTGATCCCAGTTTTGCAGAATGTAACATAGTTTAAAGGAAGATAAAAAGAACAGGGTTATTTAAACTGAATCCTGCGGTCAGCCATGTTTCCTCCCCAAAGCAACTGGAACCCAGATATAACAAACTGTCAATCATTCTTATTAAAGCAATCTCAAAGTATTTTCATTGAAAATATAGGCCTATCTTATACCCATCTTATTCCAGCATCCATGAGCTTTAATCAGCCTGATAAGCCAAAGGGTAAACCAAAATCAGTATTACATTTATAAATATGTTATTCAAGGCAACGTACACAGCAGAACAAAATCGTGAGACATCAAGTCTGTGGTTATCAATTTCAAATTTAATATTCATATATTCAAAATAAAAAATAAAATCTCGTCTGGTGTTTCGCGACACTGACGTCAAACTCTGTATAGGCAAGTGATGCCACTTAGTGGGCATCTTGGCAACCCCCCGAGCAGTTACTGAGCAGCGTGTCTATTCATTCCACAAGTTTCGCGATTGTGCATCTTTCCCAGCCAGACTGAATCTCCTCACACTGTTGTCTCCTAATGACCATGTGATGGGTATTTAAACCCTCTGTTTTATGAGGAAGCTGCTGGATTTTAAACTTGGATTTGTGCAAACATTCCAGTCATGTATTTATCAGTAAAACTTTGTCTTGATTTAATACAACTAAAACTTTAGTGACAGCCTTTTCTCTACAAAGTGTTTACTGTCATGTAGTTAATTCAGATGTGTTTCAGTCCTAATCAGGGTCCAGGATTGGGAGTGAGTTGAAGTTTGCTAAACTCAAGCATGTTCATCTGCTCAAGTTTTCAAGAACAAGCTTCGAATCCTAATTAGGGTCCAGGTCTGTGTTCTTTCTAACCCATCCAAGCCGGTTCTCCTTGTTCAGTTTGTTAAGATCAAGCTTCAAACCCTGATCCAGGTCAGGGATTGAGGGCGCGTTCCTTGCAAGCAACATCCTCATCCTCTGAAACAGTTCAGTATGAAGTCTGTCTTACATCTAGCTGCATCCTGGAAGCCACTGGCTGGCGACTGTCAGCCCAGCCTATCCTACAACACTTGTGCTAAACTGCGCTTCATTGTCTGGGGTTCCATCCCCATTACATTCTGTGGGGTCTGTCCTCACTCTGTACCGTCTTGCTGTCAATTAACTACTGGTTTGACTGCATGTCTGACTATGCTCTTGATTCCTGGTCAGGACCGTAACAAGCAGAAATATCATGGTGATCAGTTTTGCCGCCACAAATTCCTTTCACCGTGAGCTAAAGAACGTAACCAGGTCTTTTGAGCCATCATCCTCTTTTGTCTGTATAATGACGGAGTAACCACAGTTTTAACATGGCTCATTTAAATCGATCAGCTCAGTTCTCTCGCCAGGTGTAAGGTGTCGCTTTTGCCATTCCAGTGTTTCACTGACCACAGGCGACAGGATTCAACAAGCCAGCCACATGGCGCTCGTCACTGCCTGCCTCTCCCAAAAACACTCAAGTACAGCAACTTCGCTTAGTCCACACCACTGCCCAGCTGGACCATTGAAGAGTCGTGTGGCACAGCTTTCAAAGGACACAAAGACGCGTGGCGACTGCTCCCATTCTGAGGTCAAACTCTGGATAGCGCGATTCCCTGGGGACAGGCGTGCACTTGTGGAATGACTATTTAAAGACAAAAGTTGGTTACATTCCATGTAAATGATGTGGATCCAACTGGAATGGTAAAACATAGCAAAAGTTTGTTCTGTGGGTGCAACTTTTCATTTCACTTGGATCTGGAATAATATAATCAGCTAGAGCTCTTCACGGACAGGGGATCTCAATCTTAGCTCTGTGATTCCGAACTTATGTGCACAGTTGGAGTCAAATTGACCCATTTTAATTTAAGAGTGAATGATGAAAAACAGTCTTTCATGAACGAAAAACTAACCGACAGCTGTTTTAGCTTAATGTCTCTATGCCAGAATTGTTTCCCATAATGTTAAAATAAAATTTAAAAAAAAATTTGAGAGTGTCAGTACAAAATAAATATGGATCATGCACAGCATGAAAAATACATTTTACTTTAATGCTGTCATGGACCAGAACACATGAACCATTCGCAAATCCAGGGGTAGCAAGAAACACTAGTACTTGCACAATAACTGAAGCCCGAGGTCAGAATGAGCAAGCTGAGTAATGCTGAAAAGACAGATTGTAGTTTGGGCACCATCCAGGTCGAGGGGGTTATCCAGAGAGAGAACCAGATGCAGATCGGTGAGAAGCCACTAGTGCGTATTCATTAACAGGAATACGGTAACTGAGGAAGATGGGCCGAAGCCCAAAACAGGGGTATAGCTGCTCAGCTTTGTGGATGGTATAACTGAAGTAGGTGGGGACATGTCCACGCCAAGGCCGAAAACTGTCCCATAGCAGAACTAGGCAGAAAACACCACTTGTGAGCTCATGACCACTTGTAAACAGGAGTGAAGGTTTAACAACAATGCGATCCTAATCCTGGAGATTGATGAACGCTTGGAAGTTGTTTGTAATAATTAGACTCAGAAGAGTTACAAATAATTATTTCATTTACAATTGCCAAAGAAACAGAAGAAGAGCACTATGCTCCATACTAGAAGGCAATGACATCATTAACGAACACATAGAACATGAGCATAATGCTCTATACTAGAAGGTATTCACTAATGAGACGGTTACATGGGGGATGAACCTTTTACAATCCAGCGATGACAAAGACATCAGAAGAAAATTATACAGACAAGACACTTAATGAAAGGGGAAAGGCCACAAATGACCACATTGGAAGACAGGGGACAAAAACAAGATAGTAAATCAAGTAAGGGAGCCAAACTCTAAAACTCACATGCACGGCCGGGACAGGGGAAGAACTCATGACTGAAAGACGAGGATTGGGGAAGGGGCACAGAACGGAGAGATGGAAGGCAGGGTGGTTGAGATGCAAAAAGCAGGTGAGGGACAGAGCTGGTGAAGCAGTCTTAGAGAGACAGGAGTGGAGGAAAGCTTTGGGGGGGAGGGGGGATTGGACCTAGGCAGACATAAGAAATAAAGCCAGGGAAACAGAAGACTGTGATCAACAACCCACAAAAGAACGAGACACAGACGAGAGGGCACGCATAATCTGGAAAAGAAAAACTGACTTAAACAAATTTGAATATATCCACCTTATTCCTGAGGGCGACACGGTCGATATGACAATGGGTGCAACTTCCGGCAGAAGTAGTTTTTAGTGAGTGGCTAGTCATGAACAGCGGCGTTTCTTTCAGTTAACTTAGCGATTACAGCTCTTTTTTTTTTTTTTAAACAAATTAACTTGCTTTTCTTAAAATGCCCCTTCAGAGCTCCTGCACCTATTCGTTCAGCTGTTCGAGGATGAGCGAACAACCAGAGGAAGCTAAATTTACGGTTTGATCAACAGTGTTTTGAACACGCGCCCAGAACATAGGGGATTGTCCTTGTGTTCAATGAAACGGTTTCCATCGCCTACAGAAGACGAAGCCAGAATTTGGCTGAAAAACCTAAATTTGAAAAGACCCCCGAAAACATTCAGTGCTCATTTCATTAAGCAGACAAACAACTATTCCTACTTTATGGCTGGGCTCAGACAGACCGCCGCAGCAGAGACGCCGGGTCCTCAGAAGCATTTTGACAGCAGTGTCAGGAGAGCACCAGGTATGATGTCACATGTAGGGAGGACAGAAAATTGTTGTATTCGTCCGGTAATGCCAGTCATTGTAACTAAAGTTTCATCCTGTACAGTTTAAGATGAGGCTGTAGAAGTAGCAAAAGTTTACTACAATTTGAAAATAGCCTACTCTATTCCAAACAATAGTCTTGCACTCCAAACCTCATTTCACTAAAATTAGAAGTATGGAAAAAATGGATTAATTGTATTTTACATGTTATAGTATTGGAATAGCTAGCAACCTAATACCGTATAATGTAGTTGGCTGGAGTAGAGCTAATTTGACTCATACTGTCGGATGGCTTAATTTACTCTGTATAACAATCCATTACGTTTCATATGTAGAGCAATATCTACAGCTGAAATATAGTGTTTCCCTCATAAATATTCACAGAAAGTACTTGTATATCTGTTTTTAGGTACATAAGGTCTTATACGACCTCCTTTAACAAAACTCGACTGACCTTGTTGCTGTGGAAGTACTGCATACACTTCGGAGCTTTGTAGATTGTTCATAGCTTCGCAATCTGTGGCAACCGAGTCGCTAATGTAGCCAAATGCGCTAGTGTGACCGCCGCTTCAGGTCGTTCTCCCATTCTTCGATAGTATAAGGCAGCGGTACCGTAACTTTATCCCGTCTGAGGGCTAAAAGGTGACGTTCCCTCATATATTATTTTCCAATCGTTTAAAAAAAGAGGATTCGCGTGACCCGCTACCATGGTAAACAGTTCAGTGACAGGATGCAGCGGAAGTTACGCCCAGAATTCGCACAAGGGATCATGGGACGTGGGAATAAGGTGGATAGAGACAATGAGCACAGCAATGAGACACTGGTGTGGCAAAGAGGAATGCACATGGGAATTGTGTCGGTGAGAAGAGAACGATTCAGTCAACAGAATCAATTTATGAAACAAAATGGGAGGCAAAAATAGCCAGAAGAAAAAAACATGAAAATAATTTGAAGGGGCATGAATCATGACAAAAGTTTCAAAAGCTATAGGATTTCTGCCTATAAGCCTTCATTTCCTCTTCATTTTTTCTCGAAATTACACCTTCATAAAAATAGAGGATGTGATCAGCTGATGCGTTAAAAGGGATCAAGCTGCGGCAAATTACGAATGCCCACGGGGATACGGTATTGACTGCATTCATCTGGAATTGAATTCTCTGCATCAGCTGTGGTCTAACTACAATCAGACATCATCATCACCAACAGCGATCTCCAGAGTGAATTCAACAGTAAACAACTGACTTCCTGAAACGAAAGTACAGAAATGGGCTTGATCAACTCAGGGTTCCAGATAAAACTCTCCGAAAAAGGTTGTCCTTAATAAACTTAGCCGTTGTTAGTTTCCTGACCTGACTTAACTTTTCACTCCTGCGCTCAATTCTGATGACAGCAGTGGGAGCATTTAGCAGGTCGATGCTTTGCCAGAAAAAAATGTATTTTAGAAATGAAGCTGAGCTGAAACTCTCTCTCTCTTGAAACACGTAATAAGTCTGACCTGCGCTCTGATTCCTACCAAAAGCTGTTACTAGTGGAAAAAAGGTGGTGAAGGTTCCCATAAAACGTCCAACAGATTGTTGCTTGAATTCCTGACAACACTCATTGATTACAGTATGTATTTTCATCATAGTATTGATCTTCCATGGATTTTACAATTATTCCTTATCCTGATCTAAACCATTTGGCTTGCATGCAGAGTGGGCACAATGTTGCAGTGTGACTGCAATTTTTTGTTTTGAAAAATAATGGTTTTGTTCTATTTGTCAAGAAATATAAACAATTTTTAACCTTGATAGAAAATGTCATGTGGTCAAAGGAGCCGTGTCACGATTACTGCCCATGCTCACAACTTTGAACAAACTAAACTCTCTTGATTGCAAGTCAAAATCTGTCCATCCTTGGAAATTTGTCATAGTTTTGCTTTGAATTTGAATATAATTATTCAGACATTATCCTTTTTATGCTGAGGAGGTTTCTACGGAAATTCAAGGATTTGAAGTGTTATTTACCCATCTTAGCTGAGAGATTCAAAGTCACCAGCTTTGCCAAACATCAGAGGTCTTGTAAGAAGGCATTTTTGTGTATGACACCACACAACTGAAACACGTAAAGAATCATACAAGCAGAGAAAATCGAGGTAAACTAGGTAACCCTAGGTGTGACTGAAATTAACAACAAAAAAAACAAGCTCATCAGTGTTCAGCAGGCTTGAGGCAGATGTAAGTGACAGACTTGGAAACACGACGCTCTGTGCGAGCTATACTTACCAGCAAACACACATAATCATCATGAACACAAACCGTTCTCCTTTAGTGCACGAATTTAAATGAAAAGATGTACCTCTGATCATTATCACAGCTTAAAAGTACACTCTGCGCTGAACTGTGGGCCGAATTCCTGTCAGTGGTAGATTGAACAAACCTGTGTTTAAAAAAAATAAACTTTTTAAACAACCGTTCGTTAAAAATGTTATTCCTAAGTTCTTGTTAACTTTATTCTTTGAGACCACCTCTTCCACATGTATATTTACTGCTAGCTCAGTAAAACCATTAATAGTTTAGAGATTCAAACAGGCTGAAAGCACTTTTGAGTAGCATATGGTTTATTTCTGATGCATGTGGGTTTGTTGAACAGCTTCGGAGATGAATGACTGTAAAAACTTCCCAAAATACATCAGCTAAGTCAGGATCCGGACTTGGAATTTCCTGTTTTGATTGACGACATCATTTTATTTCAATTAAGGGGAGGAGAAACTCACAAAAATGGTTTTTCACAATTTTTATCAAAATTTTAATTTTGGTCTTAATTAAAAGTTGAATCGTTCACAATTAAGAGCAGGTGGATGCGTCGCGCGTTGGGGGGGGGGGGGGGGGGGCAGAGAAGGCCAACCTAGACTCTGAAAAAGCCAAAAGAAAGAGCAAATCACTTCAATCTGCTCAAGAACAGGACAATCAGAGGGAGCAGGAGGGAGAGGTTTATGCTTCAGGGGCATTTTAATGTTCTAAGTTGACTGTTGCAATGATTTGTATAGTACTTAAACTTTAACCTGGATTTTCTCAAAACCTGATTTTTGCCCCCATTGCTATCATTTAAGGCACTCTATCTCACTTACTTGTGGAGCTTTTCTCATTAAATTTTGACAGAAGTCTATGTACATTTATATTTCATATCAAGGGGGCAAAAAATGGCAAAATCCTCTTTTACCCCACGAAATCTCTAGTATTATGTGTAAATGCTTTATTCCAGTTCAGAAGAAGGTGTAAACATAATTAAATCTAATTTAAAAAAAAAAACCTTATTCAAATATCTTGCTTCAGTCCTGAGATATAAGGCAAAGAAATAATGGTGAAATCGGGGTGGCAGCCATCTTGAATCACATGACCTAATTATGCAAATTAGGTCAAATTCAGGTCATATACAGTCAATACAGTATGAAAGATTTCCATCCAAAAATTACAATTTTTTTTCAAAAGGTTTCTCCTCTCCCTGAAGTGTTGTAATCAGTCAGAAGTCATGATTCATTTTTGCTTCACGCAGATTCTGTCATGTAGAGCCAAGAAAGCAAAAGAAGACGCAAAAACCCGATATTAATAAGGGCAGGTTGACAAGAACACTGAAACGCTGTAATACAGGTGAGCAGATCATGGTCCAGAGACAAGACGGGGTCGGACACAGATCTCAGGGGGACAGTTAGAACATGGTCAGAGTTCTGCACCGGGGTTGAAGCCAAGGAGTCAGTCCAAAGGAGAGCAGGGTCAGCAGGGACAGGGAAATGAGGAGCACTGGAGGAAGGAGAAAGAATCAAAGACACGGGGGCATGAAACACACAAAGGACTGAGGTAAGGACAGGGAACCTGGAAGCTCATGTGCAACTAAACTGAGAGAGAGAGAGAGAGAGAGAGAGAGAGTGAGAGAGAGAGCAGGCAAGAAGCACAAGACAGGAGTTAGAGAATCCGGCTCTGAACAAAAAGACTGGTGAAACTTAAATGCACAAAGACAACAAGTAAGATGAGAAACAGGTGCAGGGAAGGGCACAGAGGGTTAACAAGGTAACATGACAATGAAATCAATCAACAAGAGCCCGTGACCAAAACGACACACTGAACACGTAAAACAGGCTAATGCAACGTGAAACAAATAAACAAAGGCACAAGACGTGAACAATTCACCATTCAAGATTCCATTTGTATTTCACTCAAAATTTTGGCCGAATTCCAGCCCTGAAATGTACTTGCTGGTGGTTTGCAGTAACTTAGAGCAGCATTTCTGAATTCAGTCATGGATCAATTCTGAGTCTGGCCACTCAATGTCTAGTCTCAAGGACATCTCTGCAATCCATCCAGCTTCACAAAAAGAGACCAGAGTCACAGCATTATAAGGAAAATGAGGGGCATTCATTAGGATTATTGTAATGGACACCAACCCAAGGGATGGCCTGAGGCTGACAGTCAATGGTGCATTGTGTATTTCCGAGGCTCAAACAATTAGTTCCATAACGTCACTGCGCACATCACACCAGCCGATGGAAGTCTATTCAGATGGCTGGATGTGAATGATCTGGGCTGACCTGACTCCTCGGTGACATTGGCCATCTGTGGCTCCTCGATCCCAGGGAGAGCTGCTTCCCTGCAGCAGATACAAATAGAAATTGTACCCCCAGAGAGGACCGGGTAGTCTACGCCCACACTCTGCCAGGCCAAAAGTTCAAGTTAATTAACCCTTTAAATATCACAGACGATTGGAGTTTTCCGAACTGAACATGCTAATGCCTACTGGTAAATGAAAATGGTGAAGTTTTAAAACCTTTACAAGTAGGGCGTATGTTGATTTTGAATTCCCTCATGAAAATATCCTACCATTATTTCTTATTCATATTATAGTATTCATGGCACAACTATAGAATTACTATAGTTTGCACAGTATAACAAGAGCAGGGGTCATCAATCTTACCCACAAAGCACCAGCGTTGGTGCAAGTTTTCATGCGACCATGCAGTTGCACGCCTGACTTTACTAATCAAGGACCTTGGTGAAGAATCTTTTGTAGATTATAAGAATCTGGTGTGTAACTGCTCAGTTGCAATGAAACCTGCCGCCATACTGGCCCTTTCTGGGTAAGATTGAGGGCTCCTGAACTAGAGGATTACTACGGCCATCACATTATTACCACAGTCAACAGTACCATGATAAAACTATAGTCCACACAACTGTATTGCTGTAGTTTGAATACCTATAGTATCACGTTGTAATACTACAATATGGTGGCAAAAATACCATCCATTTACAATAACTATAGCTTGGAACTATAGTAATTTTTCATAAGGGTTGACTAATTTAAAAAAATCAACTCCTCACAGGGTTAAAAACACCCAGGCAAGAACTGTGAGTCAAGAGGGAGTATAGCAGAATGACTGAATATAGCAAGTCTTGACATCTTCGAGAGAATCATGTTCTGATTTGATGCTGGTCCAGCTCACAGAAACCATGACGCCAATTGTGCAATGTGCTTAGAGGCACAGCCAACATTATTACGTTCTGGAGACGTGCGGTAGCTACAACACATTGGCATAAACCCCCATTTTCTCGCTTCAGAGACTTCCTGTCTGGAACAAGAAAATGGGGGTCAATGTATGCCTTGTACCTCACATCTCCACCGTGGAGTGTATGTTACAATAACAATTTCCTCTTTGAAGTAATTTCTAACCCCTTAATAGAGGAATAGGAAGGATAGCTGGGGGGGGGGTCGGGGGGGAATATTGAGAGGGAATATTGGAAAAGCCATTGGAGCATTTTTATAGGCCTTACACACGGCAAGAGATCCTCTAAACTTCATCTATTCAGACACAATTCGTCATCTCGTACCCATCTGGTGCTAGAAACAGCAAGCATTCACGCAAGCTACGACTAGACGACTTTGCCAACAGCTACAGTTTGGTGAACAGCAGACTCTTCTGAGAAAGCATTTGAGGGGCAGATTCTGTGCCTACTTTGTTCCTTGCAGCACATAATAACATTTACAGTAATGGGTGATTGTTTGATGGTAGATCTTTAAAGGTCCTTAAGTACTTCCCCAGGCTGGTGCGGACTGACCCCAGGAAGCAGTGGTTTCTGCTATTCACACACAGACATTGGTCTACAATGATGGGATTGTTACAGTGCAGTAACGCACAGTGGAGTAAATCATGACCAGGGCCCGTGGTTCTTGAGGTTTGATATCAAGCGGCTTACAAAAACACTCTGAAACTGGGCAGTCGTAAGATCTTTCACTTCTGGTTTTATGTTAATGGCCCCGGAAAAATAAATAAATTAAATAAAAACAACCGGATGGAACCCCAAACTGACCTCCTTCAGCGGTTTAGAAATAAAGGCGTACAGTTTGGGAGTGTGCATGCCATGCATCAATGAAGCTGCCTCAAAGCTTAACAACTTTATAGGTTACAATGAGGAGAAAAAAGCTCGTTATAATCCCCACAGAGAGGACATTCCACAGCAGTGACACTGAGGAACTCAACACCCAGCCAGTAAAATAAACCGCAAATTTCCACTGATTAAAAGCCAAAAAAATCCAATTCTCTTCATTAGTCCTTTTTCTCACCATTAAACCATTAAGCAGAATTATTAAAACGATGTAACAATTCACAAGCAAATTTCAGGTATTCTAAGAGAGGTGCACATGAATAGAAATCATTCACTACAGAAAACTGGCAGGAAACTTAATGTAGGAGATGCAATGTTCTATCATTTTGATAAATAATGCCCGACTATTGCTTGGCCAGCGCTCGAAAGGAAGGGCTTTACAGTTTATTTTTAAGAGGAAAGGGCCATGACTGGGAATCAGACATTTGCTGATCAATCATCATTGCAGATTATACTTTAGAAAGGCATTATGGGAAATAGACTCATCTGCAGGCCCAGAAAAACAAACTGTGTTAGTTATCTGTTTCCACAGATCTGTCATCAGTTCCTTTGAAATGAGATGATTTCGCAAGCGCATGGCCTGTACATGCTGGTACGGGCATCACTCATGTGTACAGTATCCTTTGACGTATCTCCTGTTATCAGCACCTGGTGATGAAATCATAACCAGGTGATCAGCAGGGCCGCTTAACTAATTAGCCTTATCCTTTAAACAATGTTTTTATCGCTGATTTTGCATGGACATGGAGAAGAACAGGCAAACTTCCTCACCAGTCATAAAAATGACTGAACTGTTTTTAAAAAGCTGCCATGGCAAGGGAGGTAGACTGATTTTTGGCTAATTTTTGGCTACTCTGGCATTACATTAAAATAACATTTCAAATGCGGTCCTTTTGTTAGACATTCAAGAAATTAACAGAAAAAAAAAATCAATTCACAACGTTAGGTTGCACAAGGCTACTAAATCCCTGAGAATGAAACCTGAGTACACAAAACATTAACTTGCTCCTCCAACTCGAGTTACAACATGCACCCTGCAAATATTCAGTCCTATTTTCAGTTGTATATAATAATAGCATTTGAGCAGCAATACCTTCCCTTCAAAACATGAAACAAGAATTTCAGCAGCCGGACAAGGCTGTCCACAGGTGAGCCCCCATAAATCTGCTACGGCCTAAAAAGGAGTTCTTAAAACAAGAGCATTCAAGACATGCCAGAAAAAAAACCCATTATAGTATGTTCAAACAATTGTTCCCAGGGTACGTGTCATGCTGGAGAACAGTACACACACATATTAGTGTCATTAATGATTGCAATCTATGCGCAAGAACCAGCTCATTGGCCTTGGGCATAAATCCTTTACCTCTTCTTTTTTGTCTGTGCATCTGACAGACCGAAGATTTGTGTTATCAGTACTTCCTCTGGCTCCAGGTGGTAATGGTGATCACTCAACAAAATGACGTCCACGGAGACTTATTCTGAAAATGTAAGACATTACCTGCTCTTTCATGGAGACTGCTTAAGGAGTCGGCGGCAAGCATTGCCGCTGTGACAGCTTCTGAAAGGGCCAAGCTGTGGAGGCTATTTTACACTTCACATCACCGTCACTGCGTTGCTTAACCCCAAAGCCCCTGCAACCCGGGATTTGACAAGAGCATCGTCTGTTTGACTGCGCCTGGCAACCCTGTCCGAATTTGAAAGATGAAAACACGACGCGTGTCCAACCGCAGCGCAACATTCCTTTGAAATTTATCGACTATGCCTTTACAAATGTTTGGCATTTTCAAATGAAGGCATTTGAAATGTACGTCTTTTGCAAAACCCATTTGTAATTCAAACTGCGAATACAGAACATCCTGCAGATTTGATTGCATTCCTCAGGGATAGCCTATTATCCTCCACTGGGAGAGGCCTGGTGCTCAGTGTCTAACGCTAGCCTAACACACACCATCCTCTAGAGCCTAGCAAGACAGATACTGAAGAATTTATGCTATTTTCACAGGCTTGTGGGTTGGGGCTACTCTTGTACGGCACCCTGTTTTGTCAGCTGGCCCTTCGCAGCACTAAACCATGTGACAGGTCTTCAACGGGCCCCCTTCTCCCCCTCTTTGTGAGGCGTACTATAGACCCCTCCCCAAAAGCTGCAGCCTGAGTCAAACACAGAGGAGCGCAGGCATCTGGACCTGAGGACCTCTCCCTAAACCCACAAAGACAGCTCTCACACGAGCCTCCTCGGGATATTATGAAACATCCAAAAAAAAAAAGAGTAAAAAACCTGACGGAGGACAAAAGCAGGTCGGGTGGGGCCCTTGCCGCGGGACGGCGGGAGGAGATTCGATTCGGTGGCCCAGCCTTTTGCCGTGAGAATCCTGACAGCGCAGGAAAGGGGCAGCACGCACTCGAAAACAAACAAATAATTACCTGGATCAAAAAATTATTTTAAAAAAGGCGGGCAGTGCCAATGCAGACTTAGAAGCACAAAGACTCCCGTCGCAAGAGGAGAACAGATGGCTTGTTGCAGTAAAGCTGTAGATTAGGGCAGGATGAGTGAGCGTGAGCGGGTGTGAGTCAGGGCCGGAATCTGTCACTGCGCAGGACACACCCTGGCCGCCAATCAGCAGGGCTGTGTGTGCGGAGAGGCACACCGCAGGAGCCCGCTAACACCAACACTAATGACACCTGAGGGGACCCTCTAACCCTGCACTATTATCTGTGTGTGATTGTGCAGGTGTGCGTGTGCATTTGAACATGTGAACATGAGTGTGACTGAGTAGGAGAGATGGAGAGAGAGAGATAGAGAGAGAGAGAGAAAGGAAAGAAGTAGTGGAGGAAGTAGGAGGGATAATTCCCTGTAGTTGAGCTGTCTTTTTTTTTTGTTTTCTTTCCTTTTCGCAGTCTTGGGCGGGTGACTTGTTTTGCAAGTCTAGCTCACTTGTAAGGCAACTGGAAGAGATTTAAATTTGAGAAGCATTTTGTCATTTAATATCCCTACATCTAACACAAAGAAACCTTCAACGGTTAAATCTAACCCTGGAGAACCCACGGGGTCAAATTTGACCTCACCTAATTAGCCCCTTCCCTACATTAGCAGATTTCAATCTTTATTAAGTTAATATTTTTCTTGAGGAAAAAAGATGTCTTGGGTTCTCCTGGGTTAAAAAAAAAACCAATATGGACCAGACGCTTCAAAAACCCAACCTGAAAAACAAATGCAAAAAATAATTAAAAGACAGAGAGCAAGAGAAATGGAGAAAAACACAGATCCCAAATCTGTGTTGCCAACAGATAAAATCATCACCATTTTTTGTGCAAATATGTTTAATTATAATACATGATACATGAGAAGATAGTATTAAAAAGATGCAAAGAAAGAGGCATAGAAATGAGATGGTGAAAAGGTGACAAGATAAATAAAGATAATAAAAAAGAGAAATAGGGATGTACCCTGTACCTTTTTCTCTCTTTTTTTGCCATCAGATAATGTACCGTAAATGCAGAATTTTCCAGGAAACAGACCTAAAACAATGTTTATCACACACTCAGGTCAGCTTGGGTGAGAGAAAAGAGGAAATTACATGCCCTGGCTTCATACAGGCGTCAGAATTGATCCATTTCTGAAATAGAGGTCTGAGTGCGAGCCGCGCTCATCTAATGTTTACTAACCTGTACGGACACATCCTTCATTACACAGTCCAATGTGGTCATGAAGCGCTAGGTTCCAAAATGCTATACGTTTTCATTTTTTAAGAAAAATCCCTTTTTCTGGTGTGGAGAAGGCGGGAAAGGAAAGCCACTGTGTCATGTTTTAAACTTTATTGACAAACTGTTGAAAGGTAACAAGCTGAAAAGTTCAAATCCAGAACCGACTTGGGCACTCGGCTGCGGGAGCATCTGAGCAAAAATGTGTCCCCCGACACGCACCCTTTGTCTCAACTCATATGTCTGCTTAATTGGCTCTTCCCCTGTTCTTGTGGGTTGTTCCTGTTAATTGATTGATTGTCTTGTTGTTCCCTTAGTGTGATGAGCTGTAGTCACACTGATTGTCCTTTGTGTAGGTTGCTGGTTGACAGCTTTGCTTGACAGCTTCTTTAAGAGAAGTTGTCTCCTATCGATGTACTATTCGGAATTGTACGGAGCTGGATGTGACCATTGAGAAGAGATATAATGATAACACTAGTCCTGCATAAGTTGATAGGTCCCAGTACAACTGAATATAACCCATAGCGATTTGAAAGTCTGATGATGATCGTAAAACTGTGTTTGCTCTGAACATGGCATCAGGTACTGTTTGCTGTGACGCTGCTGTAGAAAGGTAAAGTAAGCTGGCCAGCCAGTTTAGCAACATTTTACATTAGGTCATTGTCGACAGCAACGGAAATTGGTGGTAACAATTGGTGGTACATTCATTTCCCTTGAATGTACCGTAATGTAGCAACTGTTCGCAGTGCTCAGAGCAAAGAACTTTCTGAAATCATGCTAGCTTATGCTAGCATAAGTGACCCAAAACTGATAGCTAGCTACGGAACTAATGTGGAGCACATGGGGAGAGCACATCCACCCATAGACTCTGTTTGCCTTTTTTTAAGGTTAGCTGCTAGGATTTATGAAGTAGGTTCATATGATGGAGCCACCTAACTACCAATCCAAAGTCAATGTGTTTGCTGGGTAGCAAGTGCCGGGCATCGCCAAAGCAACTATCTATCAAAGATAAGAAAAGCCGCAAATGCATATTACCTTCATATGACTTCACTGGGAAAAGATCCAAACTATCCAACCCTTTAACAAGCTTTCAGTTGTAGTAGTACTGTCTGTCTGTTTACAACACGCGGCGTTTACAGCAAACAACCATTTAAACTTCATAAAAAGGATGCTGCCTTAAATTCTGGCTGGCTGACTGGCTATTCGTGTTTTGCATTGGATGTTCACCTGTACTCAAATCCAGTGACAGGCTTTACCATCAGAGCTAAAATAACAAAAAAATGTGTCCTTGTCCATTAAATTATGGTGCTCATCGTATATAAGTTGTATAATGTTTTGATCCCACTAACCCCACCCCTGCCACCCCACCCTCCCATGAACCTGCGCCGTGTGTGTGTAACGTTGGAAGACGTAGACAAATGTGTGTAGTCAGGGTTTGCATTGCAATACACAGCTGACTGTTCTTGGAGCAAGAAAGGACTGTGGCACAAGCAAGTGCTATACGGCATCAAATGAACTTCCTATGAACAGAGTTCAACAGGCCACAGACCCCAGTAACGACACCACAGCTATGAATGTTGACCATGCATCCAAACCACCTCCCACGTCTGCTCGATTATTACAGTAATGTACTGAGTAAGCGGCTGGACTGGGATCAGTTCTTGGCAGACCTCTCTCTCCTGAGAGGCAAGCATGATGAGGAACTAAGCCTTGAGGAGAGAGGAGAGGGCATTGGTTCTATCAATGATGCCAAAGCCATTAATTCCAGACCTGAACCATAATTTGGACAGTTACTGGCAGCTTTTGGATACATCAGCAGCCTCTCTGTACGGCCACTCCAGGCATTTTGACGAAGAACAGATTTCAGGGTCTGCTGGGATAACATTTCTTGAGAATACTCAGGAAGTCAGATTGAGAATTTTTCTCATGTCTGGCATCACAGCTCACAGTGTTGGAACTGCAACTGATCATCTCTGCTCAGCAGGAGAGAACAACTCAACTGGGGATGAGATTTGGTTGATATTTGAATTGAAATATCATAGATTCCTATAATTAATCAAATGGTTGATAGTAACCCTTCTCAACACTATTAAAGCCACTCCCAGATCATACAGGTTACATATAATACATGTATGATTACTGAAGATGCACAAACACCCGAGGCTAGAGTAGGTATGAAAAAAAATGTACACTAAAGGATGCACTAAGGTAAGTCCCTCAGCCCTATGACATGCACATGAACTGTCTTGTGTTTCTGCCAAATGTAGCATTTCGAATATAGAGAATGTCAGAGAGAAAGGAGGAGAGATACAGAGAAAGGGAGGGAGAGAGGTAAAAGAACAGAGGGAGGAGGGCGTGGGGGATAACGTGACCTCTGGCTGAGCCATCAGTGTCATTCATGAGTCATCAGTCCCACTAGAGGATGACCATAAAGACGATCACACACGTACCTGCGGGGCGCAGACATGCCTCCTCGCTCCCCTACTGCACTGGTAACTTGACTGCGCTACAGTGCGCAGAGAGAGCGAGTTCGCTGTGCGTTTCAGGTCCATCTGGTTTGGCCACACTGCTGAACTGAACCCGAGATGTGGTTGTTAGAGGAAATTAACGGGGTTGAGCGGGGGTGTGTGTCTGAGTGATCTGCCAGCAAAGCTTTGAGAATCAGCGAATCAGGTGCACGGTTTCCGGTGTAACTGACCTGCCCTGCCTGCACATTCAAGCTGTTATGCCTTTGGGGAAATTCTCAAGAGACCAGGGTGTGGCTGTATGGCACTAAAGGGGGCTCTGGGCACCAAAACAGACTCAAATATAGGCACTAACCCCGCAGGGTACACCATCACTATTCAAAAGCTGAGTCTTTTTTTTAATTACAATTTTTGCCCTCTTTTCTTCCCATGAAAGACTTCTGAGTAGAGGTCCTGCAAGCATTTTAACATCAGCCTTTTTGGAAAAGTAAGCCAGCACTTTCCCCTGACTTCGCCAGAGCCAGGAGCAGGAGTGTACTTTGTTTGCAGACTGCATAGCAAGACTTGACAGGATGAGATAGTCTGCAGCCCCACACAAACAGTAATTCTGGGAATAGGAGCACATGTGGGATTTCCTCTCTGCCGCTGTGCGCAAACAACAAGTCGAAGCTGTTCTGCTACCTTTTATAAGCAACCACCTAGACTTACAGTAGTCTTTATCGAGTTTTAGCCACTTACCGTGAAACAGGACAGTGCAGAAAGCTTTTACATTGCGCATGGAAGATTATGTGAGTTACAGAAAAAAAAAAAAATCCATTTCCCACTACTCAGCGTGAGAGAGATGAAATCACAAGGTCATCACTCACATCACAATTATAGTAAAGCACTGTAATTATGTGCCTGGCAGGTGCCCTGTATCCAGGACTGATGTCTTTACCTATGACCGCTTGATATCACATGATTTTTTTTTTTTTTTTTTTGCACTGTTTGAAGCAAAACAGTCATTAGGTATTTATAGTTCATGAGGCAGTATGAGACAGCATTTATGCACATTGCCAGGCTAAAATGTCCACAGATTTAGGCATGGTCCTTCCTGGAGCAAACAGTGCAATACTTCGATTTGAATGACCTGGTTAAATGAGGGTCAAAACATATTTTATTAGATGTGGGGACACATGATTAAAAGGGTGGCTGTGGGAACGGCCATTATCTATTTAATGAACTCCAGACCACGCCTAAAATAGTAGTTAATGATATTGATGGAATCGAATAAACATTAGAATTCGTACTGATGAAGGACAGAACAGAGTTGAGTAAGAGGCCAGTGCAGTATAACGGTAAGCCCCAGGTGATGAGACTCATGGCGGGGGCCGCATCTCTTCTTAGAGTCATAAAGGCTCTTCAAGTCCCAGACAAGCGAGGATTGTAGAATGAAGGCGGTATAAATAGGCTGCTTGGTTGGGACATGAATAAATGGAGTGACGTCTTTAGGCATGGTCTGGTTCACTAACCTGCGTTTATAACTCTAACTTTAGAACTTAGAAAAAGTCACAAATGTCTGGCCAGCCATTGAATGAGTCAGATGTCTGACTCTTTTCACCCCACATCTGTTAAAACGCTCTTCTTTCATGGATGCTCTAATGGGAAAAAAAAAACTAGCACAGGTAAGTGATGGTGCAAATTGGTGTTACAGGTGCAGTAAAGGGGTCCATATTGGCGATAGGTTGCATTCACTGTATGTTAATCACACAATGGTTTATCTGAGTGTTATTTGTGCTGTTTTCTCTTGTAATGATGATCCTCTTGAGTTTCAAATCTTTTGCATCTTCTCGTGCCTCGAGACATGTGCTAACGCTGCATGTGTTTGCCCCATGCATCCTTCAACCCTCCTACTCTGAATTTTAGCTCAGATGGGGCAGTTGGAATTTCTAAGTCTGCATTAAGATGACTACTCTGTAACATTAAGAGGAAGAAAGTCTGTTTCGAGTCTATTGACCCATCATGCCGGTGATTAAGCCTGATTTCCTGTGACATAAAGAGACGGAGAGTAATGCCACTCCCCCTGGATGGAATGCTAGTCCATCATAAGTTACTTACCCAGCTCTTAGTCAGGCGTCCCTGTTCGCTGGTGCTCATTTATACACAATGGTGGACTGAGGCACTGTGGGGGTGAAGTGTTTTGCCCAAGAACACACCATGACGGCCACGGCAGAACTCAAGACCTTTCGGTCCCGAGTCAAGCTCACTTAACCACTGTAGGGCTGAGTGTCCCAGTGCTCATTCCCAGCCAGATACTGTTTCTAGGATGCAGGATTGCATTAAAGAAAACAAATTCACAGAGGGGTAACATGCAGTCAAGAAGATTTGGGAACGAGGAAAATCACGGCGACACTTCTTGCTTTGAGAAGTTTTATGTAATCTTTAGTATCGTAACCATGACAACCGCTTGGCTGGGTCTGCTGGTGTCTCACTCTGTGTCCCACCCCCAATAATTGGTTCAATATTGCTGCTTTCCGGGACGACAGAGCCTCTCCATTACGGCGCATGAGATGACATCATCAGTCGGGTGGAGAAGATTTGTTTTGACTCGGAAAGAGGCATTTTGGTTCGGTTTGTATCAAAGCTACAAAGTGCAGAAAACTGATTATTAAACTGCAGTAATTGGGTACAATAACTACTTCCAATGAAGCTATTCTGATGCTTTATCACCAGGACCTAATCTCTGGCAGTCATCATCGGACAAGGAAGTTCACAGCTGGCTTTAGTGTACAGTCATTATTGGCACAACAAAAGAAATGCTGAAATATAGCACTTCTGTATTACCCACACAGAAACTATTGTTTACACAAAGTGCAAACCATTCCTCATTGGTCTGTCACAGTTTCATGAGTCGGCCTATCTCGGTGCTGCGTTGTAAAGGCGTGGTCGATGTCATGGGACCCTGAAACTGCTCTGCATGAATTCCGTCAGACTCTAGTTATGTAATATTAAAGATTTAGCACGGAATACCCAGTCCCCACCCGGCTCCAAATTCATTCGTACTCTCCACCCTGAGAACACTGGGATATTGCAGTGAAAAAATAAACATCGGGATAGTGTCCAAAACCATAGCTCATTAAGACCACACATGCTCAAGAGCTTCCCAGTATGACTTCAATATCCACAGATCTGACTGGATAACTGCATAAGATCCCCAAAGTTGCTACAACTGGAGGCAGGAGACACACTTAGGTGGTATATCGGGATTTAATAGTGAATATTTAATAATATGTCCTTTAAAACTACCTTGAATATTTGTACATAGCTTTTTGTAGAATAGAAATAAATATGTGAAAGTAAAGGTAATTTGGGGTTTTTGTTTTTAACAACTCGGTATTACTTTACGATACGGGTACATTAATTAATATTAGCTGATGCAGTAAGATGCATTAACTATTAGTTGATTAACAGTAAACTAATGGGTGTACTAATCGTTCACTAATGGTGTTCATATTAACTAAGGTATTAATACTTTATTTAATAGTTTGATAGTTTGAGGTGTTACTTAAGGGATGTTTTCAACTTCATTATAAGGATGTCAAAGAGCATTAATTAATGGTAGGTTAAGTTTACTTAATGCTTATTTAGCTCTCTGATGCATTAGTTAACTGTTATCTAATTTTTAGTTAAAGCTTATTACTGCATTAACTAATGTATTCTTATTGTAAAGTGTCACCAACAAGTTAACAGCTCTTTCTATTAGCCTACTAATGGAACTGCATATTCTGGACACATAGAACTATTTTCTCAATCAATTTGGCAGCCCTGATTTTGCCTTTGAATTTATGATCACCTACACAGCATGGTAACTGCAGCAGCATTACGTCCATTCCTATGATACAGTTTTCCACAGGCCAATAATTATCAGACAATGCCACCACAGAGCCCATAAAACACTACAGGAATGAGCTAGTGCTGATCTGTGGAGTGTCACTGTCAGTAATGACAAATGCTAGCCTGCAGGCATCATGGTGTGTTGTTTGGAGGAAGTAGCACTGAGGAAACCTGAGGACCTCTTGCTGACCCCCCCATCCCCTTGTGGGATGAGGTCAACCATGAGCTATCGTGGTGGACTCCCAACTATACCTAATCACAGATGCGAAGTTGAGACCTGCACCTGCACTTTGGGGGCCCAGACATTCCTTAAGACTGCATGGTGAGCCCCTTCTCCAAGTATTGACCTTAAATCATCAGAGACTAACAGCACATTACAGGACATAAGACTTCCAGAGTAGCTCAGTTGACAGAAGTGCAAACAATTAGGCTGCATTGACACACAAGCCAACATTTTACGGTATGAGTCTGGGCTCTATCATTAGCCGAATACTGTACATCCCAGGCAGGGAATTGTCTGTGATTCTGATGAAAATCACCTTTGTCTTGTATGAGAAAAAAAAGAGTTTAATAACACAAATATTTTTCACCCCAGTAACACTTTGGTTCACAGCTGTGTAACCTTCACTCAAATGAGTCAGCTGTATTTTTTTAATGCACAACCCATTCATGTATTTATTTGGAAAGTGTTAGAATGCTAAAAATATGGACGTACAAGTATTGAACAGGTGACACTATCATGCTTGGACAAAAAAGAAGCATCCACAAAAATCCTAGTTTTTCCGAAGCAAGATGGCCATATAGTTGTTGGGATTCTGTAACTACCCTGTGCCTTGTTTAAGTTCTGTGCCTGGCCGAGCCATGTTGATTGACTTTCGTGTTAAGTGACCACTGCCTTTTTTCTGGCCATTCTTAGTATTGTGTATTGTGTTCTGATATTTTAGAAATCCTGGTTTATTATTTTTCATGTCTTGTATTTTTCTTAGTCTTTGTCATGTTACCTAGATCCCTTGCCATGTTTATTTTCTGCCATGCCTCGCTTTACCCTTCGTTTACCCAGTCTTGTCTCATGTAGGTCTTTGCTCACGGTCCCTAGTCTTGTGTGCACTCATTCGGGTGATTTATTGGTTTCTGGGTTTCAACCTTCTTTCATTATCTCGTGTTCTTCCTTCCTCTCTCTTTTACTATCTACTAACACATACTAACAGTTTGTTGTTTTCGCTTAATTACTAACCCACATTAACATTGTATATTTTTATTAACTTACTAACGTGCACTCGGGATTGTATAGCTGCACATACTAATTGACTAACGATCTCTCAGCAGTCGCCCAATTCTAGTCTCCGCCTCCTTGCCTATCCCTAATTATCTCTGCAAAGAATTTCTGTGGATTTCCACTAATACTTTGTGCTTTCCTGTCTTTAATCTATACACTTTAGTACTCCTTAACCGGAGCTGTTGTTCTGTACATAGGTTTGTCTTGTGAATCCTGCCTGTGTTTTGGCTTTTGCCATATTCATGTAATTAGATTATTCTTCATGTGTCACCCCTGATTATTGTATGATTGATTGCACCTGTTTCTCCCTGGTCATGTGTTCGCCCCAGATGTGTATTTAAGATGTCTGTTTATGCACTTCCTTTGTCAGATCGTTCTTCCTGGTTTCCTGTGCCACGTTTGTTTTCCGCCTTGATTCTTAGTGATTTATCTTTCTGACTGGACCTCCTGACTACGAGCTTTGCCTATTCCCTGTATTGTACAACATTCTTGTTTATTGACCTCTTTTTGCCTGACTACAATTTTTGTGATTGGTGCCCTGGTTTTGACTCTGGATTACGCCCATTGGAATCTGTTTTTGGATTGCGCGCATTGTACTGTTGCCAGCTCTGTTGGGGGGTTTCCCCCTTCAGAAATAAAGCCTCCTTTTTGCATTCATCTGGTTTTCGCTATTGGTTCATTTCGTAAATCACAACAATAGTAGTTTGTTCCCTAAGCTCAGATACAACTCATAGGGGCGTTTGTCATACCACTCTTGGGAGGGTCTCCCCAATTACTGTGAGCAACTGTGACACTTTCTCTTTCCAAACAAATGGTTAGGCAAAGACAGTCACTCTTCAAGGTTTAAGGTTAGGGTTAGGATGTGGTTCAGAGTTAGGGTATGGCAGTCCTGGAGGTCTGAGGACGCACATCAATGAAGAATGAGGAAAAAATCCTTCAAAACTGGAACGACTGGTATCCTGATTCCCCAAGTGATTATTTTACATTAAAGGAAAGCTGGTTTAACACAGTGGTAAACACAACCCAGTCACACCTTTTCTTGATCATGTTGCACAAATAACGTGTGGCACAGATGTCAGTTTTAGTTTCATTTTGTTAATTGAATTAATTGTTACCTTCCATTGCTCACCCTCTTTGTTTCACTCCTCATGCCTTCAGATTTTCGTTCTATGTATTTAAAGGGCATCTAAATTCGATTCCCATCGTTTTTGTTTATTGGCCAATCAGCGAGCCGCACATGCGCAAATGAACCGAAATGGAAGGATTATCTACGGAAGTACACAAAACATTGGTTTATATAATTATAAATTATAATTGGTCATGTGACAACGCAAGATGTCAACAAAAGCAAGTGATTTGTTTGTAAACATTGGACGTTCAACGTCCCGTTTGAGAATCGACATTAGATGCCCTTTAAGGGCCAAGTCTTCATCTTCCCTTTCCAGGATTGTTGTTTTGTGTCTTGTGTCCTCTGCAATCGGTATATCTTTCAGAAAAAAAAAAAAAACATGTACTATATCTCTCATTAAAGACGGCTTCATCTAAGGACCTTCTTCATTCCTGTTTGAAGGCATGAGCCCTCCCAGTGTGCCCCGACTCATTTGGCTTGCTAAGCCAGTAACTGGCCTCAGACCAGTCCCTTTCACTCCGCTCTGATTCATCGTCAAGCTCCTGTCTGCTGTCCACCTGACCATGGACCAATCAACAGCTCTGAAACTCCCGAGTTCTGAAAGCTCTTTTTGTTCTTCAGTTTTGTTTATAAAAGGCCAAATTCGGAGTATTCAGTGATTTTGCATTTGGCATTCTGACACAAGTGACATTTTTCAATTAAATACAGGTCTTGGATAATTATCAAATTACTGGTTTCTTTTTACATTCACTCTTAACATATTGTCCGAACTTTAACGGAATGGGTATTGTGCATGTATTGATGTGATCCAAACCCTTGGAGCAGCATTGTTATTTAATCAGATATCATCACAGAAATGCCATGCTCATACAAATGGACAATTAGCCTGATGAACTAATGCAGCAAATCAACCCCAGTCCCTTCATCAGTCGTGTTCTGTGGTGGGTGGCTGTTCATGTTACGGATAACACGCCCTTCTGCGCTGGGAGAAAATGTCGCAATACGATGGGAAAGGCATAGCGTAACCCCAGTCGGGCATTCAATATTCAGAGAAAAAATAGATCGGCGTGTAACCCAATAAAGGCCATTGCTCAGTCCATCAGAGAGAGCAGTGAAGCCTTCCTTTCAAATAAGCACAGTCAGCTGGCCACTTTAAAGAAACGTGTTGACTGCTCTCAGCATGTTGGAGAGAATACAGCTGCTGGCTAAACTTAGCCGACGCTAAAGTGGATCTTCGCTCGCATTCCCGTGCCTTCACTAGGCTCTGAATGGTCACCATAGGCGCTCTGTACACTACATTCCTTATGCACATTCCAGTCCAAATGTCAACAGAGCATGTGTTTAAGCTAGCCAAGTTTTTTGACACTAAAGCAATTTTTTCCTGAGCTGTTTACTCCCTCCTGTACACCAAAAAATATTTTTTTTAGTACAAAGGCAACTACAACGCCCTTTGGCCAGATTGTATGAGGATTTGTAACTGCAGGCCATACTTTCTTTTGTCCCTGGCGATTTGCACCAGCATCAGAACTAAATTCAACTAAATTTGCGTGGGAGATGTTCAAAGATACACTTTATTGAACCCCGTGGGCCGGTTTCTCCTCTGCATTTGACCCATCCTATAGCAGTGGGCAGCCACAGAGCGGCGCCCGGGGACCAACTCCACTTCTAAAGCCAGTTCCTTGGTCAGGGGTACCGGTAGGAGAGTATTTGCGATGCATGTTTTGTGGGTGTTGGAAACCGGAGTACCCGGAGGAAACCCATGCGAACACGGGGAGAACATGCAAACTCCACACAGAAAGGCCCCAGGCTGGAAATGAACCCACAACCTTCTTCATGTGCCACTGAGCCACCCTGTCCTATCCAGAACAGTGAATAGTAAATGAAAATCATTTATCATTAAATGAAAATCAGCACTCTCTTATATTTTGAACCTGTAAAATGTAAATAAAATACCAAACAATTATTTTTTAGGTTCCCAAATGATTATAGTCCACATACAATACATTTAGTCCACAATATACAGGTAGGTCCATAAATATTTGACCACATTATTTTTATTGTTATTGTGGCTATTGAGTATAGAATATTGGAGTGGAAATTAAATAATGAATATGAGTTCAAAGTGAGGACATTCTGCTTCAGTTTGAGGTTATACATCAGAAATTGGGGGAGAGAGTAGAAATTAAAGCATTTTTTTAAAAGAAGTCCTCCATTTTTCAGGGATCAAAAGTATTTGTACAATTGTACACACCTGTTTTATTCCCAAATAACTTCATTTAAAAGTGGACAAATTAAAGGCCTGCAGTTGATTTCAAGAGTTGCATTTTTATTTGGACTCTGTTGCGGTTGTTGCTCTCGATATGAAATCCATACAGCTGTTACATGTCTCTTCCTCCATTAATCTCCATCCCTCCATTCAGCCAGCTTGGTGATGTTCTACAACCCTAATTGTGCCAAACTGTATATGTACTCACATACACACACACGCACGCACACAAAGAACGAAAGAAATTACTCATACTTAAGGGAGAAAATTCAATGAAACAGCTGTTATGAGCTCTTTGGTATGAAATATAAGATGCATCATTCAGAGAGTATAGATATCATTTTAGAGATTCTCATACCACTGAGATAAATGGCATTCATCACCAGCAGCTTGGGCCAGAACTGTACCTGCCAGTACGTACCATATTATGATTTCTCCAAGAATTCCGACCTTATTGTGGTGGAGGAGTTAACATGCCTCTGGGATCTTGGGAGCTGTGTTGCTATGTTGCTTTGCCATGGGAAACCTGGTAGGTTTTCTTATAAAATATTATTGAGGGGGTGTCTGGGTGTGTGCAGATGTCTCAATTTGTACTGAAACGATGTACTTTGGGTTCTATGACTTAAAACAGATCGGCAGTTGAAATTTTCAAGCCGGTGCGGCCATTGGTTTGCGTGCACATAGCCGTTTGCCGCGACTGGTGTGGGTTTGGGGAAAAGTGATACGTTCATGACCGGCCAGCCACCTTGCCGAAAATGGTCTCTGTGGCTTCAATTCCTGCATCCTTGGCGGTAAATCGATGTTAGTTCTGCAGAATGTGCTCCTCATGTGTTACTACCTTTTTAGGCCATGTTTGGGCATTTTGAGTCGATCCCCCACCGCAAAGAAGGGCGGAATGGCAAAATTTTGTCAGAATTTCACTTTCGGCCCCCCAAATAGCCTAATTTCGCTAGATTACATGCTTTTTCCATGTTATATTCCTTACCACACCTACTTTCAATAGTTTTAGTGTGTTCAACCTATCCTGGGTAGTATGATATTGCCACAGTACAGGCCTAAAGGTCTTTGGCTACACCGCGTCACTCACATTTCACCTACTAAGATTATGGCAGCCACACAGCTCTATATGCACAGCTCGGGAAATTTCACTTGTTAGTATTTTAGATTGGCCTCTTCTCTAATATCCTCACCAGAAGTAATGAACATTGTGCAAAACCTTCACTGCTTTAAGGTACATTTTCCCATCGTCACTCGTGTTTCAATCACTATTTTTTCGTCAGAAAAGGCACCTCCACCCCATCCAGCCTATTCATATTTCACCAGAAGATGGCCCTGTGGTACCCCTAACTTACACAACAGCGAAATATGTAGACACTGCATACTTTTTAATTATCAAAAATTTCTGGGGGCTGTATTTTGGGTTTTGACTGGATATTTGGTCACTATCAGTCGCGGCTTGTGAGCTGCCAACAGCAGAGGCTCAAACAATCCCTTAAAAAGAATGATTGGTCATGACCTGTTTTCAATCAGTCATTTAAATTACCATTACAGAAACTCTGAAATCTCTCAACATTATCAGGTGTGGCCAGTTTTCATTTATAACGCATACCTGTCAACTCTCAAGCATTCGGTGTTAGTTTAAGTGGCATATTTTCGTTCCTCTGCTGTAGTCAGCAATTATTCAATCAATGAGTTTGTAGATTCTGGCGCGGAACTGAGGTCCTTGTGCAGGGAGAAGTTGGAAGCAATGGACTTGCATGAAGAAGTTTCAAATTATCTTATTTCATTTAAACGATCGCGAAACACATGCATTGCCTCCAACCACAGAGTAAAGAAAAGCGTGTGAAGTCTGGAGTCATAATCGGTATGCGTTGTAAATGAAAACTGACCACACTTAACATGTTAACAGCTGGCCCACACGGAGTCGCTGATGTCGCAAAAAAAGAGTTACATTTTATTATGAAAGGCATAGGCATGGTAGAAACCCTAGATGGGCCAGATATGTGTATTTGTGCCTTTAATTTAATAGTAGAACATGTTTGGTTTATGTCGGAGTGATATGGATACAATCCAATTATGTATAGTGGTGCTGAGGTGGTTTTATGGTATGTTATCAGAGGTGAGACGCAAGTGACGAACGAGAGGTTTTCCGATGGTCAATGCAGGGCCTGACTGAGCTGTTTAAGTAATTTTTGGATGGCAAAGGGTAAGTGTTTTGTATGAAAGACACACTGTAGGCAAAGTACAGTGATTTTGAAGAGTATTTGATGAGTTTTGAGGAAATGAGGGTAAAGTTAAGAACGCGAGTCAATTTTACTTTTACCTTTTGCACTATACATTCGATGACTGTTGTGTTCTGGGGTCCTGGCCTTTGGCCAGGATAGCATTTATGGTTTTAACAGTTTCATGTTTCAAGATTTCATAGTTCATAGTTTCATGTTCCATAGTCATGTTCATAGTCATAGTTTTAACAGTTTCTTGTATCAGGTTTTTGCATTTCATGTTTTACAATCCATGTCCATGTTTTTGTTTTTGCCAGGTCTGCCATGCCACTCCACCGCTTGTCTGCGTTCCGCCCCGTGCCTTCGTTGTTGCACATTTCTGAGCTCTGGTTGGCTTTGGTATTTCCCCTTCCTTCCATGCTGTGCTGGATTCGGGCCTCTCTAAGCTTAATTGACAATTAACTGTTTTTAAGTTACTAACATTTACTAACACTCACTGGGTTGGTGTAATTCTTAGACAGGCACATTACCAATATTACTAATTTAGACAGGGAGTTTATTGTCATGATTCCTGCTTTGCTATTTCAAGATCTTGCTGTGCTTTTCTGTTCTTAACATTCATGCTTGCTTCCAAGCTGCATACTTAATTGGTACTTAAGCTGAGCACGCTCATTCTCTTAATGAGCAGGTCATGTCATCCAATCTCTGTCCATGTCTTGATCTTGCCATGCCTCTTGTTTCTCTTTCTCCAGGTGTTGCCCCTCATGTGTCCTTGATTATCAAGCCTTTATCTGGATGCGGTGGATGTTGGCTGGCAGACAGTGTCTCGCGTCTCGTTGCATGCTCAAGTTTTGCCAAGTTCTCGTTGTCAAGTTCCCTTGCATATCTAGTTTCAAGTCTTGTCCTAGCCTCTCGTCTTGTGTACATATATAGTCTTGTTATTTATTTTCCTTGATCTCTTGCCTGGAGTTTCCAGTGCCTTTTGTTTTTTGTTGTTTTGCATTCTTTGTTTATAGCTCTGTGCAGCATACTTTAGTTTGTCTTTTGCAACCCTTTGGGCCAAGTTTTTCGTCGGCCCTCGTGCCTGTTTAGTTTTTTGTTTAATAAATCCTCATTCCCATCTCCCCGCATCTGGTGTCTACCTGATACCATATCAATGACTCATAATTCTATAAATTTTCAACCCTGGTTTTTGATTTTTTTGTACACTTAAAGTAACATGGTGTAGTAGTTTGTAAATAAAATTTGGTGTTGAAATGACAATTATTATTTGTACTTTTGATGTTGCATTTAAGTTCATCACTCATGTTTCACGTATTTCAGAAGGTTTTACGGCGCGTGCGATAAAAACTGACCCATTGGGAGTTGGTGACTTGAATGTACCATTCCATAAAGCCAAGATATAGGGCTATCGATAAAGTTTTATTAAGTGAGCATCCCCTAAGCATCATTTCTTGGATTGACCCATATATGTATGTGTGTGCATTTTATTTTATATAACTTTTTAACTGTATTTTTTTTCTTTTTTCTTCTTCACTGTGCTATAACAGATGTTGGAAGTGAGCCATCATTGTCAAAGTAGATGTGACATTTCCTCATCAAAGATAAAATTTATCAACGCACTTCACCCCCAATCCTGCCTCTTTCCCGTGTGAATATTGAATGTGACAGCATGAAATGAGAAAGAATCATAATTTATTGCACTGGCTCACTTTCATTCTCCCTAATGCACTCCCTTCTCACCTCTCTCTCTCTCTCTCTCTCTCTGTTCACTGGCTACAAGTTGGCTGTGGTCCATCCTACCCTAACAAACCAGACATCCTGCGAGTACAATGTCCTCACTGCAAAGTTATGTCAGGGTGAAAGTCAATGAAAAAATTATTCTGGAAATTGTACTTCCTATGAATGTATTTATCCACTACATGTGTAACAATGCTTCAGCTCTTTACAGCCGCAGTGAGCTCCTCTCCATGCTCTTTCCTCGTGGGGAATATTACATCATTCACACACACGGGCAATTTAGTCTTCAACCAGCCCAGTATACACGTTTTTGAATTGTGGGAGGAAACTGGAGCACATAAACATGGGGAGAATATTCACGCAGAAATGCCTTGAGCCAGATTCAAACCCATGACCCTCTTGCTACAGTGCTACTCGCTGCACCAACGTCCCAGCCCCCATCTTACCATAAAAAAAGGGGGAAAAAATGGGCAAGATATGTAGGTCAAGACTCACCCTGCTTGGGGTGCCATTGATTTAATAATCAATTCACACATCACAAATCCATGAAATTATTATTAAGTAATGTCTACTGTCTCTGAGCAAAAATAGCTATGCATTACTGAATGCACAATAAGAGTGGCTGACCACATGCTCTTCAACATTTATTTCTTGCGCCAAGGCAATAATTTCAAATTCAAAAAAATAACTTCTCATGGTTGACCTTGCCTAAAACGAATGATAGTAAAAATGACAGCACAAATGTACCAACTAGATCATACACTCCTTTCTCAATGGTAGACAAGGTTCCCCTGTCAATACAGACTACAATTTCTGCCTTATTCTTTGCATTGTTCAATCATATATCTTTTTGAAGGGATATTTGAGGACAGCATATAATATATATATATATATATATATGTATATATATAATATATAAATATATATATATATATATTTTTTTTTTCCGGAACAGAGGTGTTTCCATGGTATAGTGTTTTCCAACTATATATACATTTTTTTTTTTTTTTCTGGAAATAGACGAGTTAAGATGCTAATGCTGGGAGATCAATGACCCCTCCAAGGCTGATTCATAAATGCTCGTTGCGTCCAACCAAATTTTTCCCCTCGGTTTTATCTATTTATGTTTGTACTAGCAATGGAAGTCCAGCATACTAACAGGATGACAGCAGCTGCAATTTCACAGTACTGGCCGATATCAACTACCCCTGCTACACATTCTCATCTCAACTCGTCATATAGCGATGCCACCTGACCAAGCGTTGATATACAACTGAAAAGGAGGCTTTTGGCATACTTGTTTGATGCTTAGGGTTAGGGATCGGGTTAAGGTTTAGGGTTCATTTTAAACTGACGTCACATATAAAGGCACCAAAAGCCTTCTTTTGCATAATATATCAACGCTTGGTCAGACAGCGTCACTATATGATGTGTCCGGATGAGACTGGGCTCACCCCTGCAACTGAACATACATAGAAAGGTCCATGTGCTGAGGCAATCTGATGGAGCGTTTATATGGCCACTGAACCACTTACCAAATCGATCAACTCAGATTTTAAGTCGGATTAAGGTATTTCACTAAAATCAATGTGTTTTCGTAAGGTCATTACTTCTGATTGAGCATCAATAGTATTACAAGTGCTCCATGCACACAGAGCTACTGAGAACCTAAATAAAGCTTTTATTCATATTGACAGTTTTACAAAAACACGTTTCCTCTCTGTCTTTGAATGTGTCTAAAAGCATTTCTTTTGGGGAAGGGGAGTTTTTGTGTTTGTTTTTGTCTTCTCAGGTTCCCGATGATGGACTGGCCAATCATAAAGGAGCAATGATGACTCATAAATAGTCAGGAGTGCGTTATGGGATGTCCATTTAGATCCCTGAATAGAAGTGACCATCCATTTCCCCATGGTGGATTACTCACTCACTTGTACTGCATTCTAGATTTAACCCCAAGGTAGAATCAGCGCCACTTTGCCTCAGTATCCGCCGTCCGCATGACTTTTTACGTCGGTGGTTGCAACGAGTACTTTTAGTCTTCCAAAAATTAATTTGTGGGTTGGAGGAGAATTATTCTGGAGAGCAGGTATAAGTGATTGGGACTCAATGCCATTTATTGTAATTGAAATTAAGACCATGAGGCAGACGTTTCTAATCTCATTTATTGCAGCATGCCTGAACAATTCATTCAAGAAACCATTGTGTTTAGACATAGGGAGCTTCAGCTAGTAAAGCAACAAGAACGACACCGTAAATTGGACAAGTATTTGTGGGTTGTGCTCAGCTACTGCCCAGCTCTGATGGTAAATAGAAATGAAAACTTAGAAAATAAAAATCTGTTCCTGTATTTTCTTCTAATCACCTGGGCTTGTGAATTTTTAACAATTAATTCTGCACGCCGCAGGAAGGCAACCAGCATTGTCCAAGATACTAACCTCTCTTCAAGAGCATCTTGAAAACAATAATCTACACTGAAAAGCACTGAGGGGCTGATAGAACAAACTTATTTCAGCTTATCTTCATACAATTCTGCCCCAAAATATGGAAATAGTTGCCCTTACTATACATCCCCCCCCCCCCCCCAATTGGTTTCAGTAAAGGTAACAGGGGCTACAAAATCCTTATGGTAAAATGGATTTGATTTGCAATACCCTCAAATAGAAGCTGAATGTCAGGCCTATCAGGCTAAACAACCCAAGTCATTCCAAGTTCAATTAAAATGCCAGATATTTATAATATAAAAACATAATTTAGAAAAGTCAATATCTCAACGTGTTTTCGGATCTGTTCCCTTTGTTTCATTCCTGATGTAGAAAATTAGACTTGATGCACCTAGAATTAGTCTTTACTCACTGGTTTAAAATGGTCTATGAAATGGTGCCATCTATTCAGTTGATATAAACTATCTTTTTCTGAATGCAACAATAGTATATTGTCTTTCTGTTGGCTGTGGCTCAGGCAGTCATCATAAAGCGCTCCATGGGAAGATGTTTTGCCATTTAGGGAATGAGGCATGAGTCACAGCACAGAATCTAACTGAAGTGGTCCGTTGTGAAGACCCTGTTGTTGTGGTAAACTGGCTGTGCACTGTGGTTTAGAGCAGACGGCAGACAGTCACCCTTTAGCCCCGCGGTAATTGTGCTGACCCAGGCAAGCTCCTTTAACCAGCTCAGTGAGCCAGTCTCTCGCAGGCAGCAGCACAGCGTAAACGCTGCTTTTTCTCAGGCAAGACCTCTCCGTGAACCCACTATCTAAGCAGGCCCTTGGATTCTGAGAGGGGGCCCAGTGATCCGAGCACATCTCGCGTTCAAAGGTTAGCAAGGCTGCCGAGGACAGGCGACACACGGCCAGAGAAGCTAGCTGAAATGTTTTCGGATAAGGCCTCGGCTTTCCTAGAAATGAAGCGGCGATTGGTATTGTCAACTCCCCTCAAAGCTTGTCTCTTTGCTTCAGAAAACAGAGAAGGCTTCTGATTCTCATCCAAAACACGTGTGCTCTTTCTACGAAGTGGTATCTCAGATTCCCCCCTCTTGACATGTTTCCAAAGAAGTCTGATGGAGAGAGAAAAGTGCAGGCTGATTCGACAGAGGGAAGATAAACATGTGAAAACGGTTTTTAGTCCCTTTTACCCCACTGCTGGTCCTTTTTTCCGTTTGGATTTAGTCTTTTCAATCAAAGTTCATTTAAATGAACTTGAATGGCCATATAGGTAGACAAGCGTCTTCCTCCGAGATCTCCATTGTTTCGTTACTTTGTCATTGAATGGTTGACTTGTTCTGTCATGATTTTGGGAGAAATTGTTTTATTTCTTTCATCTGTGAGCGGTGCACGTCTATTTTAACTTTAGTGTTTAGTGTTACCAATTGGTCTTGCGATTGTATTCCTGTCGTGGTTTTCATTCAGACATATTTTCATATTATGAGGTTCCCCCATCCTTAAGCAACTGGAGAGAGACAGATTCTTCAGAAAATTAGGCTTTATTGAGGCCTATTGATAAATATAAAGCTGAGTTAGTTTTGCACAAGAAGAACTGACATTGTGCTTTTCACACCCAGTTTTTATACCTTCATCATAGGAAATATCTTCCAAATATGGTCTTTCCGCCTTCTCATTCACACGCTACAACACGACGGGCAAACCAAAACACTGCCAACTTGCCTTGAAAACTGCAACCAAAAGATAAGCCTGCATAACACTAAAAAGAAGAGGAAAATTACATTCAAGAGTGGAAAAATGCATTCAGATAAATAGGATACAAGTAGATACATAACTGATTCAACTGATTATGTTTTTCTGTAACAACTAATGATTTTACTGTATAAATATTGATCAAGCCTGCTTACTAATCAAAGCTACAGAAGCCTGCTGCTTATGTGTGTCTGAATTGAATTGCTTGTATATTTGTGCGTGTGTGATATATGTATTTGTGTGTATCTGTGAGTGTGTGTGTGTGTGCATGTGCGTGTGTGTGTGCGTGTGTAAGTGTGCTGCTGCTGCTTACATAATACATAATATGATCATTGATTATGGTTATTAAATATGGTTATGTTTTACTGATGAATAAGATGAGAAATATTGAAATATGATCCTCAACATTCCCTCCAGGTGTTTGCCTTTCCAGAGCTGGTTAATTGATGATTTGCAGCACCAGTGTTATGTTTATGTACATATATATAATATATATATGCAGAAGTGGCCCTAACTCCCTACTTGATTGTCATCTATACATGAGAACTGGTAACAGCTAGAGGGTATTACTGTAAGTTTGTGTCCGAGGTCTTCGTGTTTATATTGAGAAAGAATCATAAGAAACTTTGCATCAATTATTCTCCCTAGTTTCTCCCTTTTTGCGCAGCAAGCGATTTTGGTAACAACTGGGAGGGTTACTCCCATAGGAGTATTTCTGCTTTTGTTTTCGTTATTCCTCTGTCCTTATCGAGATCTTAGTGGCTGGTTGTTTCTTAGCACCAGCTTTTAGGACAGATTCGCAGTGGCAATCGGTCTCTGCCGATTTCCACTCCATTAAATGTTTTTTTACCACTTCTTTGAGCTCCGGGAGGTACAAAATACTAGTTTATTAAGAGATTTGTGAATGATGCATTTTTCTTGCCCACTAGCAAAATGTCAAAAAGTACGACGTACAAAATGACTCTCATAAATATTGTACTTCGGGCACAACAGCAAAGCATGTCACAAAAAAACAACAACAACTTATTCAGAATAAACAAAAATTTAATTCATTAAGCATTTGGCAGAACAATACAGTTGCAGATATTTCTGTTGGATTGTTTGCAGAAGCACAAACTCGATTCGATGTTGCCTGGTCTTATTTTGCCTCCTTGTCTGACATTCAAACTTCAGTTAGTTAGATGGGCCTTTTCAAAAAACATACTTTTTAGAATGCTCTTCAGCGCTGGAAAAAAACAGAGAATAACAAATTGATAGAGGCCAGGCAAACCTTTCTAGGACAGCTGTCTTCTGTTTTTGACATAAACAGTTGGCATTTTCTCTGCGAGAAAGACTTGAACTTTAAATTTACCGTCCAGAGGCAGTGCAGTTTCCAGCAGATGAATGATGATGGGGTTTGAGCTGAAGAGGGTAGTTTTAACCCTTTCTATTCTAGCTGGTGCTCACCTTTACAGGCTGAAAGCTCAATGTACTTTCAAATCAAACACAGTGAGGTTTCAAAGCAAACACATCACTCAAAAGTTAGGCCCTTAGTCTAAGTTAAAGGAATCAGGAGTCAGGAATATTTGTGAAGTGGCAACGAAGTTTGTCAGTGTTTTGAAATAATAATATTGAAATACCTTCTCTCTGGGGTAGCACCATTTTTAGACCCAAATCAATTTGCATACCATACACAAATGGAGGGGGGTGGGGGGGAGCATTGCTCACTTTGACAAATAATATCTATGAGCACCTTGAACAGGAAAAAAGCCTGGTTAAAAATTGTTTTTATAGACTTTAGCAGTGCTTTTATCACAATCCAACCCCACCTGATGGCAAAAAAGATTGCAGACCTTAGCGTTAACCCTAGACTGATTTTATGGATTCATGACTTTTTTTACCAATATCAGCCAGCAAGTATTTATTTTGTCAATCTCATCTCTGAAAACTATCAACACAGGGGGAGCAGAAGGGTGCGTCCTGTCACCGGTATTATACACCCTAGATACTAATAATTGTCAAGCAGCCTCCCTAGATCACACTTATTTTAAGTTTGCTGATGACACAGCAATAGTAGGTTTTCTTAAGTCCAATCCCTCATCACTGGAGGGTTTTGAGAGGGAGATAAGAGGTTTTAGCCAATGGTGCTTAGACAACTTTCTTGAGGTAAACGTAAAGAAAACTAAAGAGACGAGCATTGATTTTAGCAAGGGGACTGTAGTTCCATCATCTAAGATAAATGGGGAATAATTAGGTGTTGAAGCTGACAACAAGCTCACTTTTAAGGAATGTGCTCAGAATAAGACCAAACAACTGCAGAAAAGGATGTATTTCTCAGTAAGCTGAAGCAGTTATGGATGGAGCTGTGTATTTTAGAGCTGTTTTATAAAGCCCTAATGGAGTTTGTCCTCTCCTTCGGCCTTATCTGTGTCTTTGGAAACATGTATCTTCAGGACCAGAATAAGCTCCAACGTATGGTCAAAAGGACCAGCAAGACTATAGGAATTGATCAGGTATCTGCCGCCCAATTATTCGATGATCTAATCCTTAAAAAGACAGATCAAATCTTAAACGACCCGAGCCCATCCTCTCCACCAGAAATGTCAAAATAGTAACAGGTCAAGAGGTAGAATTCTGCAGTGCCCAATTCAGAGCCTCAAGGTAAAGCAAGTCATTTGTGCCGACAGTAATTAGGTCAAATAATAATAGACAAAAGGAAAACTTTTAAGCACTTTTTTCTGATATTTATTCATTTATTCAGACAAGCTATGGTTAGATGTGATCACTGTATGCTTTTATGTACTTTCTGTCTTGGTTTTTTTTAGTTTAATACCATAGCTGTAGCAATGGAGTGTGTGAGCTGACAAAATGAATTTCCCTTGGGGGAGAATAAAGTTTAACTTGAAATTGAACTTGATAAACAGTGATGGGTTTGTGCTGAAGATAGTAGTTTTAACTCTTAACCACCTGTACTGTTGTTCACCCCTAAAGGCTGAGGGGGCATCATCATTTCAAACGCACTGAGGTTCCGGCTAGAAGCCTGTTGATAAAGAGGTGAATTAGAAAACTGACCCTAAACTCAGTAAATTAAACATAATTGCCTCACTTCTTCTTGGACTCTTCCTGTGTTGTTAATGATCTTAATATCCCTCTGTACTCCTTTCGGCTCGATCACATTTTTCAGAGATCAGTTTCTAGTTTCTAGGTTTCTAGGCTCTATGATTTTGTTTCATCAGAGAAAATATCCACAGTGAACCGCTGCGAGAGAGGATGGCTGAGAATAATGCAATACAAAATAAAGGCTTAATTTATATGATTAATTCATTGGCTGATTGACTTTAGTCCAACCGTGAGGCTTAATTTATTCTTAGACAATTTTACACGATGGAATTCTGGATGAGATGTGACCCTCTGACAGGTTGGATTTAATTCTGAAAAAGTACAGGCACTCCGTAACATCTCAGAAGTTCATCCTGTATCAAGTTACATTCCAACAAAAATCCCAGAAACCTGACAGTGGCTTACCAAACTTTCCAGGACTTCACTGGCATCTATTAACTCTCCATCATGTGAAAATAAGCTGCTACATCCAAAAAGCAAGATGGAATTTTGCCCAGAACTGAATTGCTTCTCTGCCTTAATCCAGAACACAGGCTTTCGATCACGACAGTAAATGACTTTCTTGATGGCTGTCAGCTGTGCTGATATCATTGATCTGACTGAACCAGCCAATGAACTGCAAACAACCTTCAGCAGAGCCAATCAGCTCAGGCTCTATTTGCAGAACCCATGCTATGAAAGCAATCAACTGAACAATATTTGTGTGACACAATGTCCTCATTAACCAGCATCAATATTTTTGCCTACAGTGACTAAGGTTTTTGGCTGCAGTTCATTATTGGAAACCCAGCAGCACTGTCCTTGGTCTTTAGGAACACAGCTTAGAAAGGTCAGAGTCAGAGTCACAGTGATGAGGTGGACAAATAAATGCACAGTCATGCCTTACATTTATTGTCAAAAGTATGTGGACACTGCTTGGTCTGAGACGTTTTTCATGATTTGGGCGAGATCCAACCTGCAGGAAAATCTTGATGCCTTAGCATGCAATGATAATCCAGAAGATTCTGTTCCTCCACCAGACGGGGAAACACCCTTTCCGACTTTCTTTCTCTGGTTTGATAATGTCCCTATGCACAGAGACACAGCTGCTAAAGATTTGTCGATATTAGTGTAGAAGAACTTCACGGGCTTGAATGGGCACCCAACACTACCTCCAGCCAAGCCGCATTGGGTTCAACTGGACATCTGAATTTAAGCCAGGTTTAATTGCCCACCAGCACTGCCTGACAGCACCAATGCTTTTCAGCCTGCAATGGAGGGAAATCCCCATTGTAATGTTCTAACAACTACTAGAAAGCCTTTCATGGGGCAGCTCTTACAACAGCATAGAGGGGGCAAAGCCAAATTAATGCCCATGATTTTGGGGTGGGGCGGCATGGCGGCACCGCGGGCAGCACTGCTGCTTCACAGCGAGAAGGAGCCTGGGGCCTGTCTGTGTGGAGTTTGCATGTCCTCCCCGTGTTCGCGTGGGTTTCCTCCGGGTTCTCCGGTTCCCTTCCAGAGACATGCATGCCGGGCTAATTTCCTCATAGGCATGAGTCTGTGAGTCAATGGCGTGTGCGCCCTGCGATGCATTGGTGAGCTGTCTCGGGCGTGTCCCTGCTTATTGCCCATAGTCAGCTGGGATAGGCTCCCGCTCTCCCACAACTCCAGTGAGGAAGAAAGGGCATAAATAATAGATGGATGGATTTTCGGATGCAATGTTAGATCAAATGTTTGCACACCTCTGGCAATTTGGTCTCTAATGACTCATTTTTATGCAGAAAGCAATTATATTCTATATACATAAGTCACTTTACTAGGAACAGCTGTATAGCTGCTCATTCATGCAATTATCCAATCAGCTCATGTGGAAGCAGACGATTGCATAAGGTCATGCAGACACAGGTCTGGATTTCACAGGTAACGTTCACATCGTGGAATTGAGAAAAAATGTGGTCTTAGAGACCTTGATTGACCATTGATTGGTTGTTGGCAACAAGTGACAGGTGTGAATATTTTTGAAACAACAGACCTTCTGTGATTTCCATGCAGTTCTGCATGGAACTGTCCCTACAGTTTACACAGAATGGTGCAAAAAGCAAAAAACATCCGATGCCTTGGTCATGCGAGAGGTCTAAGGAGAATTGCCACAGTGCTCCAATGATCTGGAAAACCTAGTACCTTACTTCACTTTCGGTAGAAACAGTGTTTTACCCTCATTTGCAGTAATTAAGAGTGGTGAATATCTTAGAACAGTAGCTATTAGTGTCATTTGAGCAGTCAAAGTTTCTTTCTTTTTTTTCAGTTAGGAAAAGTCAAGAATCCAAAAGTTTTTGTTCAATTGCGAGACCCTTGCTATGGATAAACTCACTAGGTTCCTCCAGATCATGGGAGAGAGCTTTTAGCTGGTAGAAGGGCTATAATAGCTCAATAAGTACTCTGTATAACTGTGGAGAGCAGAAAAGTATCCCAGAATGCACAGCGCATCGAACCTTAAGATGGACGAGCTGCAACAGCAGATGACCGCAGAGGTTCCTCTCCTATCAGCTCCTGCACAGGCTCACCCAAACTGGACAGCTGATGGATGGGCCTGTCCTGATGGGCCTTCATTTCTCCTGCGACTCTCCGATGGCGAGGATGGAATTTGGCATTGGCAGCATGAATCCATGGACCTCACCTGCCTTGAGTCAATACTTCAGGCTGGTCGTGATGGTCAAGCAGTGATTTGGGGAATGTTTTTCAGCAAACTTGGGCCACCTTAAAACAAACCAGTGATTGTTTGAGTTCCACAGCCAATCTGAGTGTTGCTGCTAAATGCTAACCCAGTGTATACCAGTCCGACCACAATGTGCCCACCTTATTATGGCTGCTTCCGGAACAACAAGGCACCGTGTCACAAAACAGAATTTACCTCAAACTAGTTACATTAAAATTGCAATGATTTCAGTGAACTTCAATGACCGCGCCAGTCATCAAATCAGAATCCAGCAGAGCACTACTGGGATGCAGCAGAACTGGAGATATGAGCCTAAAGGTGATCAATCTGTAGAAATTATGTGAGGCAATCATCACAACATGGACCAGAACCTGAAAGGCATGCTTTCGTCCTGTGGAATCCATGGCACTATGAATTGAGGTTGTACTGAGAGCAAAGCAAGGCGCTACCCCAGTGTCAGTATGGCGTTCCTAATAAAGTGCCCAGACAGTATACGAGGAGTTGAGTCTCATCAGCGTCATGAGGCAGAAGAAAAAAGGGAAGAAAATCCTGGTAATTCAAACACAAAACTGTATGTCATGCATTATAATGGAGTCAAATATCCGGGCTTCCCCACATTGTGTGAACAAATTCAAATAAATAAAAGCACACGAGTCAATAAGAAATAAGTCCGTCTTTAGATTTTTTCACAGAGCAGATATCAGGAGTTATTTTCTGGAGAGTGAAGAACGCGAGCTCAAATGCACACCGTGCATTACAACGACAAACCGCACAGAAGGCTGCGAGGTCCTCTTCTTTAATAACTTAACAAAGACTAATTTCATCTATTTATAATAGAACGCAAATAATTTGATCTTTTTCATATCATCCATTTTGTTCCGTGGTGTTTGGCGTCCCTCTGTGATTACGTTCAGGTTCATGCTCCAGTGTTATTAACTAAGGGCTTCTAAATTTAATTACTGAAGAGTCATTGTAGACTCGGCTCCCCGCCTGCAAAAATGCACTGTGAAGCGGCATTCAGCCATGATAATTTCCATGCAGAGTGATAATTTTTATTATGGATTCTCTTCTTCATTTTTATACTGCGAGCAGCAAGATAATGGATATGGGTATAAAGAGACAATCTTAATATTTAGCAATGCATTATATTAACTGTGATTATATGACAGTGTACTAATTTCACTGATAGGGTAATGACATGAAGGAAAATATAGCTGCAAATTGAAAATTTGATTATATATTATACACATATGTTTCAGTTCCGAATCGAATATTAAAACAATTAACGCTCCTAAAGTCAGTCAAAACAACGATTAAATCAGTGGCTATTTTGAAAATCTGTATTTTGTAAGTATTTTTTGGCAAATACCTTCCTTGGCAATTTTGGCACAGTAATTCTCCCCACAGATACAATTTAACAATGATATGATTAATATTTATAAATGTTTAAGACGACACCAAATTGCAATGTATAATTGAGTACCGTTTATATGTTTATCAAATCATATTAATTTTATCATGAATATTTGATATGGTATTTTGGAAAAGATAGCTCTGGTAACAGTAAACTTTTAAAAAACACAAACAGAGGATTTCCTTCAAGAACAGCCTATCCTGTGGAAGTTAGAAAGAATATCAAAAGAGTCCCTGGCACTTAGAGCAGAGATGTTATCCTGCGTCGAAAAAGAAGTGATTTTTTTCATGCAATGGAATGTCCATTATGTCACCATGGAAACTGCCAGGGGAACTAACCTCCAGCATTCTGACAGACAATATTCCTGCATTTCCCCCATTTTGGAGTGTGTAGAATGTATAACACATGGAAATGCATAGATACAACACAGGAACAGGACACTGCATATAAAGGAGCTTTTTTTGTGCAGACTGGAAGGTTCTGCCTGACCAGGGTATTTTACACATTGTTTATGTTCACTTTATTGTCCCATTGATTGAGGCGAAGTCTGCTTCTCATGCAGAATTTACAGACGCCCTTACATTATGAATGAACACTTGAATTATTCAAAATTTCATGAGCTGCCATGCCTCAAGGCAATGTAAAGAGAGTAAATATGATTTCACCGAAAAAACGAGAGAAATATGATAAACACAATGTTGTATGGAGATTGCATAACTGAAACTTAACCGTCCTTGGCCCAGCTCATTAAGGTTGAGGCTGGATTAAAATTCATAGTAGTCTTCAGCAATGAATATTCTTTACAATGACAGAATAGAAATGAGATAGAGGCACTGCTGACGGGAAACAGGTCTAAAAGAACAGAACTGAAGATAGTGTAAACAGAACAGGACACTTTGTACAGGGCAAGACAGAGTGTACTGTCAGCAATGGGTGACCACCAGTCACTCTGACACAAGTTTCCGGAGTGTTCTCAGCAATAGCTTAACTTCTATGGAAATGTGCTTTCTGGCTACGCAAACAGCAACAGCTACAGTGCATGTGCAGTTTATCAGAACAGAAATGCTACAGAATCATCCCAGATAAGAAACAGCACGGCCTGCTTCCCCAGAGCTGTAATACAGTATTTAATAAAAAGAATTGCTCGGTAGAGGTAGCAGTTTTACTCAGAGAACTTCATACCTCTGTTTTCCCGCCTCTATGGATACAGAGGCTCCGAGCCACGATTATAATATGGATGTAGTGATTCATATACAGCAAATTATGGGCCAGACATTGTAAACAGATGAACGATCACTGAACTGGCACTTCCATGTCTCTTACAACCATAAGGCACCCAACAAACTCAAGATCCAACAGCTGTTAACTTATTTAACCCAGGTGTTCATTCAAGCACAACATTTTACATCTGGAATCTTCATAACTTAAAAAGATTTAGGACACCAAACAAGTCACAATTGATTGCTCTGGGACCTCAAATCGCCAGAAACTCAGTGAGGCAATTTCTGTCTTCCGTTGATCTTTGATAAAGGGGCAGCGACAAGATTAGTGCCAGAAAAAACAGAGTGAGATGCCATAAGTCATTATTGAAGCAAGAGAGGAGGGGGAAGAGATACACTAGACGCCAAGTAGGCGTACACGCGAGCTGCCCTCGGCCTAGATGGAGAAAGGTCATGACCTCGTGTGTAGCCTCATTTGCATGACACAATACCCAAAACACTTCTGGGTAATTTACCATTCTCGATTCAGAGGGAAGGAAGGTAGGATGGATGGATGGATTTATAAAATGGACTTAGACTCCAGCTACCTTTCAGGTAGCCCAAGTAATAATAATCTGACAAACTCTTTTTAGTATCTAACATTGTTGTGGTTAATAAGAACTAGCAATCATAAATTCCTCTTCCAGCATATGGCTCATCGGTGGCGTATGTTTATCGTAACATGATGATAGCCCATTTCAGTTGTGTTCAGTCAAATTGTTAAACAAGTGCATAAGGAAGTGGGTCAAAACAGGTCACACAATGTTGTGACCCAATCAGGACCAGACTTTTCGCATAAATTGAGAATCTGTCAAAACCAACTTCGAAACCTGAATTGAGAACTTACAAAGTTTGGCTTGTTAAATTTCAGGATATTTTGGTCCAGATCAGTGGCGGCTGCTGAGCTGAAAATAGATAAGATCCCAAAAATCGCTTTAAACTGATGACAAATCTTTCTCCTTTGTTCACAAGTTTTCCAATCAGGAGAGTAATGTATTGGCATGAAAACATGCTAACTCTTTCCGAATACAATGTAAAGGCCACCATACATCCATCCATCCATCCATCCATCTTCAACCGCTTAATCCGGGGCAGCAGTCTAAGCAGGGATGCCCAGACTTCCCTCTCCCTGGACACTTCCTCCAGTTCTTCCAGGGGTATCCCGAGGCGTTCCCAGGCCAGCCGAGAGACATAGTCCCTCCAGCGTGCCCTGGGTCTCCCCCGAGGCCTCCTCCTGGTGGGGCATGCCCGGAACACCTTCACAGGAAGGCGTCCAGGGGGCATCCGATAGAGATGCCCGAGCCACCCCAGTTGGCCCCTCTCGACGTGGAGGAGCAGCGGCTCTACTCTGAGCTCCTCCCGGGTAAAGGCCACAATGAATGCAGTTCAGAAAAGTTGAAATAATATTCATGGAGTATACTTTTTGAAAAAAGATTGACAAATTGGTTATTTTAGCTTGTGGCATATCCTGCAATACAGGCTACCAATCCTGCGCTGAATTATTCATATGGCCGCATATATCCACAATTTTGAGTGTTGTTGAGTGAATTATGCCCAATTTTGCATGCAGATAAGAGGAATATTTCTTGTCTTATGATAATGAGGATGACGGGCCAGAAGTTAACTGATGGTTTTGACTGTTTTCAGAGTTAGCACAATGTTAATCAAGGAAAATGACTGAAAACAAGTCAAGACTAATACTCAGTTAGAAGGGATTTTTGACCCTCTTCCATTTTCAGCGCAGCAGTGGTCACTGGTATTGATACGGGTCCCTCCAACCTAATGAACTCCCAGCACTGTCACCATCTTTAACACCAGGATGGATGAAAACTCTTTATAGCTCTGCAGCAAGCCTTTTCTTTGTGGCATATGGCTGTCCGTGCACTGGCCCCAACTCTGTCCCGTCTCGCAGATGGCCACACGCTCCCATTGGTCTGAAAGGCATCTGGCTGAGGACAGGCTCCCACAGCCGTTTGTCATGGATTCACACAAAGCAGAGGCAGACCTGGAGTGAACCCTCTCCCCACGAGGAGGGTGGAATAGTTCAAGCCAGCGGCTGTCGCATGTCATCTTGTTCTTCAAATGGATAAGCTAATTAGGCCTACAGTTCCAAAGTAATTAGACGGCTCATTAAGAGGGATCAGGCCGGCAACTGATGGCAGTGTCGGCACTCTTTGTTACTTTTCACAAAAACATTGTGAAACCTAAATTTAGAAAAGCATGCCCCCCACAGCCCCCCCCCCCCCCCCCCCAAAAAAATGAGCAAATTGGATGTCCTTCCTTCTGCAGATTATAAAACTAACGAATGTTACGCTAGCACGAATCATTTGCCATACACAAAAACTGTCTGGGCCAGTGGAAAGCACACATCGAAACTCAAAAACCCCAGAAAGAAAACTCCTTTGAATTTGTCTGTCGTGAACATCAAGACAACATCTGTGATACAAAGAGAGTCATCCTTGTTCAATGTCCCATGTATTGTAAACCCATATCTCCAAGGCCTCCATCCTGCAGTTCGAGAACAAGGATGCATTTACTGACACACAGTAAAACTGAGCGGGCAAAACAGCATCAGAGCAGCTGTTTATCTTTTGTCCCTGCTTACGCAACGGGCCCAATTTCTGAGAAATGTGAGGAAAAAAGTATTTTTGATCATACAGCCAAGTAGCTCTTTGCTAACACCATACTCAAGGCCCTGGTAAAGCCATAAAAACTATCCAAGGACACATGAGGCAATACCGTCACACCCAAATAAAATAAACGGTCAGCCGAGGGACAACAAGCCCCCGCTTCAAATGCAGGGATTACAAACACGTGCAGCCAAGGAAGAGCGATTTCGCCTTCATTCAACGTGAACATGCAGGTCAAGGCGGCATGAAGTCAGAGAGCTGAGGGATGGCTAAACAATACCGCTAACACTGGGAGCTAAATAAATCAAGCTCAAATGTGTTTAAATGTGCACTCTCTTCAATGCAGATATCCAGAATTTTAGTTCAAGGTTTTATAACGTAGCCATGACTTGTTTTGAAATGTAATTTATATCAACGCAGCCTGACAAAAAAAAAGAATTACAAAAAAAAAATGATGATGACATAACTCCACCAACATGACGCAGTAATGCCTGTCTGCTCTTGGGGTTCACAGTGCACTTTCTTGCAGCTTTTTGGGGCGTAAAAATGGCTTTTAGGTGCAAACAATGATGTGTTTTTACCACGTAATTTAAACTAATGGACGACGCCAGCACCACTTTAGAGGAAAACAATCGGAGAGGAGAGGGCTTGTAAGCGAGCAGCCCGCCCTCGCTCGCCCGCAATTCAGCTTTCATTTGCTTTCACATTTGGATACGGACAGCAGAAGCAATACTATACCCCAAATAACCCAGCGAGTAATAACCCAACAACCCAAAACCCTGGCGTGCTGCATTTTGGACAGGAGTGGATACAGGGTCTCCGAGTTTGAAAAATGTAGGCATCAAAACGAAACCTCTGTAAGAATTAAAAACACTGATGCATAATGGAACAGACGAGTGCAAATTCTCTATAATTTACGGGGATTAAAGTCTTTTCATCAGATGAATGTAAAACGTCTAACAGAAGTTCTGATCTGGGCAAAAAAAAAAAAAAAAAAAATCCAACAACAACAGCGATTCCAAAACAGGCTTTCGTAACTAAACCGAGGAATTAGCAGAATCCTGATAATGAAATGATCTGAGGATAAGAATCGCAGAGATCTGCGGTAAAGTGCCAGGGGCAGCTTTGAGGCTTTAATCACGTTTTAAATGCAAACTAAGACCAATAAATTGAAATTTACTGGAGAAAAGAAGCACTCATTTCATTGATAAAATAGCACATCCCCGAAACAAAATAAATCTCCATATAAAAAAAAAAAACAGTGCTGTGAGTCCTGAGGTCGCTGAAGACTCTACAGGTTAACCTTTGCGAAAAGCCGTCCAATCGCATTTGCCGATGTGTCATAACAGCTCACACTTATCCACTCCTGTCACCCCTCCTTCAAAGTGCCGGCCGTCTGAGGGCCCAGTCGTCCGCAAACACTGCCAGAAAAAAAGGTGACGAACATCTCGCACGGTCCACTGCTCTTGCCTTCAAACCTCTGTGGCGGCCGAGGGGAATCTGCCAATCACGGGGCGAGCGGCGAGCCACGGGCGATGACATCACTCAGGATGTCTGAGCTGGCCAGCGCTGCCTCCCAAGGCGATCGCACTGCCAGACACTTTTCAGGAGGCAGGATGAGAGGCTCGCCGGGTGGACCTCCTCTCCTCCACCCTCACACCTCCGCCCCTTCACCCTCCCAAATCTCCAGAGGCCAATAACAGTCAGCGGCGGCCATCTTTGTCAAGGAAAAATACAGCCCCTTATCTGAAGACAAGCAACATCAATGCATTTATTCTTTGATTGTCAAATTCTCGTCACGTCATCACTCATCTTCGTTCGACTTCTCTTGGGGGGGGGGGGAGGGGGGCATGGCTGAAGAAAGCTTCAGACACACTCAGAAACTATCTCATCCTGCTCTGAACTTCTCATAATGTTCCAGCATTAGATCCTTCATGCCGACTGAGATGGCACCCACTTTCAGATATCAATTTTAAAATAAACTGCCATAAAGCAGGAATGGTTTCCACAGTGGGCTTCACACCTTTAAAATAATCGATCCATCTCTATTATTTTCAGCTTTGGAATTACAGTTCATTACTTTGATACTGAAGCATTTGTTTTCTGCTCTGTAACATGAACCCGTTTGTTCCAATGGCTTATTTTTCCAGCATCAACTGTAACTGGGAACACAAGGGAAAATGATATCCAAAACACATCAAGGTATTTGTGCTTAATACAAATAAAGGATCAAGGGCTGCATCTTCGACCGCACTGTTCATCATGTAATTATTATCAAAATATATTGTTAAGAATTTATCTGTATCAGGAGAGTTTGAGACAGAAATACATTGCTCCTGTGGATAAAATCAAACTGCGGCAGAATGAGCTGTAATTGCCGGTTATCGTCAGGCGGTTTCCTGGGATACTTCCGCAGAGATGGAATGGGGGAGGGTTACAGTGCTACCATTACAAAACCTAGAATCTGTTACTTCAATGGTAATTACCTGCGGCCACACTCAAAAAAAATTACCCGTAAGATTTACTCAATAATGTTATGTCAGCTGGTTCCACAAAACTGAGAGGTACATTTGACTCAATCTAATTAATTAAACTGGCCAAAATTGTTAGAATCCAATTTCAACTTAAAGTACGTTGTAATTGTGTGCAACCGCCTGACATAATATTTTTAAGTGCACTTTGGGAAATGGCCGTAACCTACAGTTACACAACACCAAGGTCATCTTCTGTATCATCAGTATGTACTAAAGAAATCTTATTTTAAAACAGAGTTTCTGCAGTTTCTACATGGTTCTCAAAATGAGGTTGTAATTGTCTCTAAATACACTGTATTATTCTCCATCTTAACCTTATACTAATTGTTTCCAACCCCGGTTTGCCGGAGTACAGAGCCCAAAAAAAAAATGTGTCAACGTCTAAGAACTTCTGGGCAGCGCTGAAGCTCGTTGGTGACCCCGCACACAATGATCCACTAACATGCATGTTCAAAGCACCCAGAAAAAATCACTCCCCCTTTATTGGGTGTCACGTAATAACAGTTATCGTTTCCCAAACCAGCTTTGCCGGAAAAGCACTGCATCAGTTTACGGAAAGAGCGCGGCTGTAGGGAGTTATGTTAGATTCACTCCCACTCAGTGCCTCAGGTTTCTGTTTCCAATTGTCCAAAGATTTTCCCAAAGTTTTGTGCAATACCGGAAAAAAACAAAATAATAATCTACCCAGGGGACAGCCGCACTTACTCTTTCAGGAACTGCTCATTTAAATGACAACATACGACTCTCAGTGTTTCCCTCTCTGACTCATTAAGGCAGGCGGGTGAGAAGACCTGGGCTGCGTCCTAATAGTTAAAAAATTACTGCCTATCCGCCAATTCCGAACCACTTTTCTTTAACCTTTCTGGAAAACATCATGAGATAAACAAAAAGTGTAAAAGGGAATTCCTGACGGCTTAGGAACCAAACTGCGCTATAAAGAGAATCCGAATGCACTGACACTAGGCAATGTGATCATGAGTCTTCGGCCCATTGCATTCATTTCTTTCCGCGATTGACCACGTCAACGTTCGCCACTTGATATTGCTGCTGCACAGAATTGTGGGATAGCGTTACTGCCTTTCTTTTCGAAAAGGATGGTTCTGTGTACCCTATGTTTCAGGAGGTTAATCAGGAAGCACTGAGACACCTTTCCTTAACATTTGAAGAATTTGAACACACCCAGGCTGCGTCTGAAAAGTCTTTTTTGCCTCGGAAGGTTCCTAACTCCTATAAAATGATCCGGAAATAATTGTCTGGCAGCCATGATAAGTGTATTCGAGTTCTTCAAATGTTGAGGAAAGGTGTCTCAGTGCTTCGTGATATAGCTCCTTTAGCATAGGGCACTTAGAACCATCCTTTTCAAAAAGAAAGAAGATAACGCTCTCCGACAGTTCTGCGCAGCAGCAATTTTTAGAGCATCGAGCACTCATCCAGCCAATCATGTAAAGAAACGTATAGGATGGGCAGGGGACACTTGATCAGGTTGCCTAGTGTGAGGGCGTTTGGATTCTCTACTTAGCGCGGTTGTCTTCTTAAGCGGTTAGGAACTCCCTCTTACCTTTACCTCAGACGTTTTCCACGATGGTTAAAGAGAAGTGGTCTGGGATGAGTGGATAGGCTGTAATTTTTTTGACTACTCAGACGCAGCCCTGGAGTCCTAGCAACAGTCATTTCAACCACCATTTCCTCTCTCAGATTAATGCTGCTGCTCATTCAATTCTGCCAATCCGGTCCTCTGTCCACAGGAAGCCCATCCTCCTCTCCGATGATCCCTGTTAAGATCAAGCCAAATTCATCAATTCTTGAGCAGTGCAGAATGCAGAGAGTGCAGGGCCACAATTTGAATCCTTGATGTTCTTTTCTTCTGAAACTCTAATTCCTTTAGAACATTGTGGTAAAACTTTTCAATCTTTATTATGTATAATGTCTGTCACTTCATGTATTCATATTCATTATTGGGTGCACAAAGCTTCTTTCCCTCCGCAATCAATGCCAAAAGCTGAACGCCAAGCATCAAAAATAAGCCATACCAAAAGACAAGCTGGTATTTTAGGGTCATAAAACAGATTTTATCCACTGTCTATGCTGCTTGCACTGTTTGTTCATAAAACAGCCAAAAAAAAATGTATTACTACAACTTTTATTACTCTGTCCTCGAGCTGACCCACAGCCTGGTTATTGCTATGAATTAGACATGCATCTGTCCTGAAGGACATTTGAAAGGTGAAGAAATGAAGTGAAGGGTTGGGAAAGTCCCCCACAGGTGAATTCTTTGTGGTTTGGGCTCTCACACCTGATAACTCGCCTTCCACTGCGGTTAAATTCTATTTCACAACTGCGTTTTTAAAAAAATTCTAAACTCAGCCTCTGAGAATCGGAAGTCTGAAATTATCAAAATGGCCATCAGAGGGTTTGTTGATCCTCGGAGTTCACGCCTGAAACAGCCTGAACTTCCCGGGTTTCTCATGAAATCTCAATGGGGACAGCCCAAAGTAAGCCAGTCCGTGTGAGTACAGAGGACGAGGACAAAAAAAACAGCCAAACACAACCACTAAATTGAATTTCACAATTATAAACTTGTTTATCCTTCCATGAAAACCAAAACCAGAACATTCTATCAATGGCTGTCCTTGTTTTCAGTCACTGCAGGCCAAAAGGTCAATAAAAGGTTTGATCATTGATTAAAACAAACAAACAAATAAAAAACACAAAAACACAAATGCTGAAATATGCTATTTACATTGGAAATGGCCCATGTGCAAAAGGCACTACTGCTGTACAAATGCTCATCTGACTCCCAGATCTGTACAGCCTTATACTTCCAGCAAAATCTGTTGTAACCCCAAAAACAACCTTGCAGCACATTATTCAATTCCATTAAAACAAACTAAACTCAGATCTGCGGTTACTGCCTTAATGCTGCGCAGGGTGTGTTTGGGCAGTCATAATGTTCCTAATGTGATGGGTGTGTTGCTAAAATGTGCCCAGACCTCATCCACAATACTTCTCTAGTCATGACATTTTATCCACTCCCTCTCGTTTCACAGTGTGATAGCATTCCTATCCATATCCAGATATCCGAAGAAACTCACAGGCAAACAGAAGAGGCATGTTTTGTATGTGACCTCAGTGTGACCCCGGCCCTTGCTGGGGCCTCAGTAATCACTGATGGCTTATGGGATGGATCTGAGCCGTTCTCCTGTCTTTCTCGGAAAATATTTCAGCCCATCATTGATTTTTAAGAGGACACATTCGCACATTCACTGAAAAGCACATTAACTCCTATTGCTACTAATCAGTACGCATGCATTGCTGATTGCAGGAGAATAAAAATGTATTTAAAGGGGAAATATTAAGAAAAACTCACTTCTTCAGTTTTTGAACACATTTATTTTCGTATCGAGAGTGCTCACCAACCCACAGACCGAGAGAATACAACCCCGTCAGTTTTTGCGGGCTTCCATTTTCATAAAACATGGCATTCAGAATTCAGTTTAGGCTCCCCTTCCATCACATGCAGGTGCTTGGGAATTGTTCTGTGCCTCATCTGAATATCTCTGCTCACGGCTTATTTTTCATGGCAGCATCCCAGCTTCAGTCGGCCAAAAACCTATACATGTGTGCTATTCACTTTGTTTATCTTATTGCTTGATACTGCTATGCATAGTATGTACAGTCATCTAATATGACACCCCAATCCTCCACAAACTAAAGTCAGGCTGGGAAAACACATTTAACCCATTTGCCCAGAATACAAACTGCCAATTTTTCCTGTTATGTATGAGCCTATTTAAGCTTTATAACTCAGAATTTGTGTCACAGAGACTGTGGAAAATAATTCCAGTGAGGCAAAACATTTGGAAATTCAATTACAGAATTATTTAAGTTTTGGAATTTACGGGCACTGGCGTCTATATCTGCACGAAGGGGTAAATTAATCTGGGAAAAATTGTGAATGTTATTGTGCTTGAAAATGGGCAAAAGGCATGCAGCAGGTATCATTTTCAAAGGCCCTGAAAACACAGATGTGAATTTGCTGAAACTGCCGGCTGCACTCCTGCGCTGCGCCACTTACCGCTGCACCTGCAGGCCGCAGCAGGGCCCAGTCTGCTCATTACCTGTCACTCTCAGCCCACACAACTACAGCATAAAAACCTTTCATTGCTCACACTCAAAGCCCACCTGAATGATTCAGATCATCAAGATTGCCTCTCCCTCTTCTAAAATGGTCTACCGGCATTTATTCATAACCTTTATTACTCATCAATGGAAGTATACAAGTTAAGCACACGCTTAATATGGTTTTGCTTTGGCCTGAAGCAAAATTAATTTGTGAACATAAAAACAAAGCCATTTCCACCCAAATCCGAAGTGCTACAGGCTAGCACATATCTTTACATTAGCTGTAAATGAACATGGCTCACATGGCTGATGGTCAGTGGTATTTTTCCACCGTAAGAAAGCTTCTTATCCACAAATCCCTTGAAGTCCAGGGCAGATATTGATCAGGTCTGATCATATTAGCTGATATCAACACCAATACGCCCCTGTTTAACATATTAAAACAGATGGACCATAAACAAACATTTAACTTTCACAGAGAAATACTGTGTATGAGGGAAGAGGGCAAAAAATGTCCAAATTTCTTTTAATATGACAAAATATTTTGTCTTGTTGATTAATTGGTGCTGTGAGCGATATCAGCATCCTGTTTGGTCAAACAGTTAGCAGTTCCCTCCCTCCCCCCCACATCAACACATGAGCAAAACCTTTCTGACTAATGGACATGAACTAGAAATTGTTTGGCTGGTAGCCATGATTAGGAGGAGTCTAAATAGTTTCTTTCATGAAAAACGAGGCAATTAGCTCCTTTGTTGCTTCCTTCCAGCACCCTGGACCAGCTATGAAAGAAAGGCAGGATTGAATATGGACCACAATCCTTAGCAGTTGTAGTGATTGGATGTGTCACTTACGTTCCAAAGTTTTCCACTAAATTGCGAAGACCGTCTTTGCTGTTGATGTTTGAAAGGAAAAGACATCTGACTATTCTTCATGTCCCAGGGTTCCTCTAAAATCTCCCCGCAGTTTTCCCTGGAAGCGTAAGAAATTTTCTACACAGGTCAAGGGAGAGTGAGAAACTAAAGAAAATGGCTGCCTATTTGACAGATTTCAGATGCTGCCTTGGAATCGGCAAGACAAGGTCAGAAGCCAAATAGCCATGTCGACCGACAAGAAAAAGCAATATTAGAGGATTTTACACAAATATGACTTTGTACAGTTTTTCTTTACGGAGAAATCAGAAATAAACAATGGCAAAAGGCGTAACAAAAAGCATGACTGAAAGTTTTCGTTTTGCTGAAATATTGCTGGCATTTTCAGCCTATAGACATTGCTTGAATGAGGAGAATGTGTAATAAAATAAAATATTGTTGGCAAAATGATATAAGACACATTGCACATAATGCACTCTAGACATGGATTGTGCAATTTAATACATGCTAACCGAGAGATTTGCAAAGTTGCAAACTTTCAAGGCTTACATTCGAACGAGAATGCCAAAGACTGACCAAACTTTTTGAATGTATTTATTTGCATGATAGTGAATTTTAACTTCTAGGGGCATAGTTCCTCTGATGTGACTTTGATATTACCAGACTTTCCAAGATGACAGGATGGGCGCGGCATCGGGCTACGGGGGGGGGGGAGGACAAAACCAAGAAAAAGCCAAGCTCTGCCATTCTGTGCATATGCGTTGTTCCTGCCAATGATAATTACCATTTGAACACAGCACCCAGGCCAAGGCCACTGGATTACAGGTTTCAGAGGGAGTCATGATTGGAAGGCAACATGCACAACTGAACACAGAGCTTTCTCAGGCTACAAACCAGCAAGCTAGCGAGTTAGCTGCGGCCCAGTCATCTTCAAGCAAGTACAGGAGCTAAAATGCTACCACAACACTCCCTCTGTCTGCCTTATAGGAGCAGAGGAACGGTGGATGAAACCTGTTATTTGTCCAGATAACAACCCCCCCCCCCCCAATCCCACCCCCACCTGCCTGTTGGAAGGGCTTCTTTTAACAGTGTCACTCCAAATTTAAAACTCAACCGCCCAAGTGCTATGAGGAAGCGAGTAATCTGTCAGTGAGCAAAACAGTCATCCTGTAGTTCCTCCTCGTGTCACTATAAATGAGCCTTAACCTTTTCATCCGCTGCCACTGCTAGAACACCGAAGTAAAACGTCAACCCTTCAGCTGTTGGTTTTCTAACAGCACTGGATGTAAAGTACTTCTGAAAGGAAGCGCTACAGAAGCACATGCCCCCTTTTTAGTACTAGTTACTTCAAAAAATGACTACTATATTTTCTTTTCAACCAGAAACGGAACAAATTTGGCAGCTGGAAGCAATAGTGCCGTTAGAATTTTGTCACCTCAACCATAATAAATTGAAGAAATGAATGACCTCAGGTATTTGATAGCTACAGTACAACTACAATTCCAAAAAATGTCGGGATATTACGCAAAATGCAAATAAAATCAAAATTGAGTGATTTGAGAAGTCAATTCACCCTCTAGTAGTGTATATTGAACATGCAACAATAACACAAAGACAGAACAAGCTAATTTCTCAGACAGACTCTCACAAAGTTGGCACAGGGGAAATTTATGGCTAATAATGATATGGCAAGTTGCAACGAGGCGATGAGATACAGGAGATGTGTGTTGAACCAATGAGGACAAGTCATTAAAGAAGCCTCCAAAAAAGGCCCAGTCCCTCAAAAGCAAAGATGGGTTAAGGCTCACAAATTTGCCAACAAATATTTAATCCTATAATCCATTCCTCATTGACAAATCAGTAAGATTTTGGGCATTTGCCATCGACTATTCCGTACTTCTGCACCCATGTATTGGATACCACTAGATGGGCGCAGAAATACTTTTTGCCGCTACATCCAGAGTTGCAAATTGATGCTTTACCATGCTAAGCTGAAGCCATTCATCAACAACCTCCATAAGTGCCACTGACCTCTCTCAGCTTGTTATCATCTAAAATGGACAGTGGTTCAATGGAAGTGTGTTTTTGTGGTCTAAAATGAGTCAACATTTCAAGCCTTCTTGGAAAAAAAAGAACAGTCGCCATGTTCTCCAGGCCAAGGACGACAAGGATATCCCAAGGTGCTATCAGCTTCTTGTCCAAAAATTTTCGCAATTTATGGAGGAAGATGCACAGAAATTTTGGACATTAGGTTTTAACACCATGTGAGAAGTGTCAGTCTTTTTAGTGTTGGTGATAGATAATGTTTTTGATAGTGTTGATGTTAATATCCCGCATGCTGTTGTGTTTGGAACCAGAGGAGTCAATCTATTATTAACAGAACAAGGGGAAATTATAAAGCAAGGTAATTCATTTCTGAATTTTCTTGAAAAGTAATCCTATTGTTCATGAAAACGAAACATCGTGAAACTTCACCGTTATAAACTGGCACCTCCTCTGCCAGTCATTTTAAGGGTAATTTCACAATCAGTTTATAACTGAGTGAAAATGGTGACTCAAATCCTTGCGCTCCTGCGTATGTGTAACTTGAGAGGGTCAAAACTGCATAAACACCCTGTGGACCAGCCTGGTGTGGTCACACTCTATCGACCTCGGCCGTACCCCACCAACCAGCCACGCAAATCTGGTGTTTTCAGGGCTTTGGACGCAGAAATCCAATCTTTTATCCAATCATCAAATTAAAGTTGAGTCACCTTCATATGTAGTCCTAAATCAGATACATATCCGATACATGGCCTTGTGACGTGAATGATAACTGTCAGATGGGGCTCATCGTGGCTTATTGTCAACACACATGCGCTGAGTGTCGTCATCTGCCAGCACCGGCACGGCAGCAGGATCAAACTGGGTGAGACACACAGATGACTTGCGCAAAAGCATATAAATGTGTGCCATTTTGGCGTACGGATGCGTTCACATTACGGTAAGATACAGGGCACTTGTACTAATGAATGGGAACTGTCAAGATGGGCAAATCTGATCTGAGCAAAAAAAAAAAAAAAAAATTGGATTTGAACAATGAAGCTTGTAATGTGAAAGCAGCTAAAATGCCTCCAGCACTGGCAGTTAGAATTTACAGTATGTTTGTTCTGCTAAATTCACTCCACCTGGAGACAATCAAACCAAGCCAAGGGCACGGAGGAGGAGACGAACAGAACGGAGAACACAGCAGAACAGAACAGACTATTCAGACCATTCAGGATCATTATTTCATTCACTATCAGTCCTAGAACCTGCGGCTCGTCTTCAGAAACTCAGGAGTCTCTGTTCCAGAGGGAGATTTACCACACCCTGTATACGGGACAAGCAAGGAATATTCCTCTGTCCCAAAAACGAAGCACGCGTCACAGATATTGTTATATTTGGCTCATAAATAAACATCTGCTGGAGTGTTTTGGGGAATACTTTCATTCTCTCTCCAATAAAAATAAAATTGCTCAGCAGAAAATTATGCAACAACCTAATTAAAATGTATGAGCAGACAGGCACCTCAGTGCAAAACCACTGGGTGAGGAGAATGGTGATTGGGTGGCTGGTGAGTCAGAACCAACCCTGGCATCTTGTACAAAAGAAATATAAATAAAGGATGACAGAATAAAATGCTCAGCACTGTTGGATCAACTTAAAACAGTTTTCCTTAAGCTTACAGAAAAATCGTTGCTCCTGCACGTACAAAATTCCTTTCTCATAACTTTGCAAAAGAGGTGACTTGCCATTAAATTCTACAGAGTTTGCTATATCTTTCCCACATAAAACTGATGCAATTGTATGACAATTCATATGTCAGCATTCATTCTGGGGTGCGTTTTCCAAAAGCGTAGTTGAGTTTGTCCATTCACAGTCAATGGGGCCCACTATGTAGGTTAGCTTCTGTGATTTTGGGAAACGCACCCCTGGTTAGGTTCTGGTACAGATCTGAGCAGATCTTCCTACGCGCTGCACAATGTTTACATTCTTACCATGTATATGCAGCAAATTATCACCTTTGAACTGAAATATCTGCTGCTAGTCCATGTCAACGACTGTATCAAGGGCACCAAATCAAGGCGGGCCAAACGCCCCCAACTTCTATCTCCTAGTGTGGTACCCCGTCAATTCTCCATCGCAACCTGGTGATAAAACCTGCCCATGCATTCCTGTTCACCCAAAGCCATTAGTTAGTTAAAGCTCGCAAACAGAAAGGGGAGTGTCAACTCTTTATTCCAATCCAGGAGTCTGTTGACACACAAACCACATGCAAAGTGTTCATAAAGCGACTGATAAAATTATTTCATCAATGAGTTTACACTGTTTATTTGAGCCAAACATGGCTGACATAATTCTATTTGATCAGCCTGTCGCGATCACATATGTGACTCTGTTAAGTAGTTCTTAAAAACCTGACTTACCTCAGCCCTGACTGCCAGTCTCAACATTCCAGTGTGAGCCTTCCAGTACAAGACTCATGGAAGTTGGAAATTTAGGAAAAATTTGGATCAGTGAAAAATCAAGCTGGGGTGCGTTTCCCTAAAGTACAAATGCTAACATACATAGTTCGAACCACTGACTGTGAATGAGCAAACTATGTAGCCTGCTAACTTACTTAGCAACTATGCTTTTGGGAAAAGCACCCCAGAATGACTGTACTACTTCCTTTTGATATGACTTCTGATGTTAGCTCAAATTTTAAGCTCTTTTTAACAATTTACAGTATGTGATGATGGTCTCTACATTTTCAAAACAGAAGCTAGTCATGAACTAGGATATTGCCTACCAGAGAAGCTTGTGCTGATTAATACATGTACTTGGACAGAGTTGCCAACAGTGAACAGTATCCAATCCAAAATAACAGGGTTCCAGGTGTAGCCCTGATAATGAGCACCGAGATGGTAGAAGGGTACTGGGCAGCAGGATTTTTCCAAGTTAGATAACAATTGATTTTTTTTTCTTTATATTTACTTTGTCTGCAATGTTTAGCATTGCATTTGTATTGGCTAAAAAAATATATGTTTTCAACGACAAAGACTAAGAGTGACTTAATGTATCTAATAGCCACATCCTGCTTTCCCCATTATTTGATGCACCGATTAACTTTCCGTGCCAAAATAATGGGCGGCTGGGCCACGTAATTGCTCTTAATCCCAGCGCTCCGATTTTGCCAAATTACCGACTCTTCAGTATAAACATCTTTTTACTCAGCCACAGGCGAGGCTTAGCCCAACAAACACACATTTATTTCCAGCATTGCCATTCTATTAATTTATTATGAGGAATATTAGAGACCTCTCTCAAATCATGTTCTGCTCACATCGTCTCACAGCACTAAGCAAAACATAGTTTCCAACTTGCACAGTTCAAAATGAAATTGCTTACATGAAAAAATGTTCAATTTACTGTTATTGCATTTTCAAGAGAATAATCTATTCTGTAGGCTATAGTTCTCCAATTTTTAGATATCAAAATTGAAGATATATTTGGCCCCTGTGCTAATCAAATGACTCATAAGGCCCTAAACTGTATTACAATTTCCTCTTATTACATTTGACTCTATATACAGGGAGATATGTCTGATAAAAAGTGCACATGGAGTACATTCAAAACGTTATTGTTTACTGTACTACTACTATAGTGATTCATGGTCACGAGATATACTGTATGTATATACTATAACTCATCAGATGATGATCCACTTACTTGGATTGAAGTGTTCAGATGTAATTCTATGCCATGCTCCATTTCCTGCATCTCACCATCGCCCCCATTAGGCAAACTTTAGCATTGCGCGAGAAAGTAAGCTTAGTTATGACTACGTAAAATAACGTGGAAATGAAAATTGTGCACAGTGCTGATATCACTGGTATTAATATTTTGTTTTGCTCAAAACGAAAATCTGCCGACTTCATCCAGCTTCGGACAATGCACAGAGAAGATAAGCAATGATAATTCACTGTATCAGGGCTTATATGGCACTGTCAATCAAGAGTAAATAGTTTAAAGAATTGCATACAATTACATCCGTTTCCTGGAATGCATTAATCTGTGGCATTAGTCCACTTTAAATGTAACATTCAATACAGAGCTTCTGGCAATGCTGAACAGGAGAGGCTTACCGATTAAGAAAGTCTCATCAAACAGAAATTCTAAGATATCGCTTTTGAAAATAAACATCAACATCCAGGACGAGAATTTTGACAGCAGCTTTGCAAAGATGATTAAAAGAAGAATTTTATTCATTTTTATTATTTTACAAACTTGCTGTTTGAACCTGGATGAACAGGTCAGACTTTCCTATCCTGCAAAACACAGGCTGTACATATGAACGTTATTGACATCACAACTGAACCAGGTTTTCATTTCAGATTTATGTTACATGATAATAAATAAGCCCACTTGCCCCCAAAGGATGCCAAATGGGTGGAGCTTGACACAGTCCAGCTCCACCTGACACTAGTGTTGCTCCACCCCTCTGTTTTGTATGAGTAGTATGAGGACTTTGGGGTGGAGCTGGACCTGACTTGGGGTGGGGCTGAACCGAGAGGCGGAGCTGGACTAGGTCAAGCTCTGCCCATAGGCTCTGCAGTGCCTCTCTTTGTTCAAAAAAACACCAATATTCCGGAAACAAAAACATTTTACAGCTTGGTTACTACTTCATTTGCCTGTTACTACAACTTGGCTCTATTGCTACATGCAGTTCACTCTGAGGGCAGATTTACATAATTTCAGTTGTTACAATTTCACTTTTGCAGTAATTCCACTTCGAAAAACATTCTATCATCCCAGGGTGCCATGAGTGATTGTAGGATGGGGGACTAAGCTTTTACAGCAGGTCTGGCCTGGCATGCTCTTCCCAAATGATTTAAAATGATGGTTTCAAACAAATAATTCTTGAAGGGGGGGGGGATAAAGGATGTTTAGCTAGTTCTCCTTGCTAAAATAAGACAAGAAATATCATATATTATTTTGTCACAGAATTGCATTGAAATGAATGTTAATCAAATATAAATATTCGTTGAAAATTTTTGTATTCTTTGTTTTAATTTAAAGAATCATAAAGCGCAGGTTAGATAGCCAACATTGTAGGATGTGCTTAAAGGAGGTACAGATGTTTACAGAGTAGTTTAGAGTAGTAGTTTTTGTAATGAGAATAAAACATTTTATAATTTTTTTTATGATTTAATTTACCGTAGTCACTACAACAATGTATTAAGAAGGCAGCTGTGTGTTGAACTGTCAGTGGATTTTTCTATTCATTGCAAAACTTGTCCCTGTAATAAAATGACTGAAAACAGACGACCTGTTTTTACCCCTCGGCTGACCCTGGCCGGAGGGGTATTGTCGTCACTTGCAATCCGTCTGTCGTCCGGCGTCCATCGTCCATCGTCCATCGTCCATCGTCCGTCCATGATTTTGTCCGGGCTAGTACTCGGCAACTAATTATCGTAGCTTCATTTGGTATGGTAACTCATTATGACCCATGCCTGTGCAACGTCAGATTTTTTGCTGGATTTGACCTTTGACCTTAGCTCTGTGACCTTGACCCTGGAAATATTGTACAGGTCAGTACTCGTCAACTAAATATCGCAGCTTCGCCAAATTTGGTATGGTAACACACTGTGACACATGGATGTGCATGGTCACGTTTTTTCTGGATTTCACTGTTTGACCTTAGCGCTGTGACCTTGAGGCAGGAAATCTTGTTCGGAAATCTCATGTAACAAGAAGAACTGGCAACACAAGATGGGGAGTCCACCTGCACAGCCTTCTAAGTCAAGTTTGTCCCTTTTTTTTTTTAATATAAAAATTTGATTTTTTGGTAGGCATAGAAGTTATCTTACATTGATACCAATTTTCACCATACTGAAACTATTAGCCCTGCAGAAATAATCCATGAGGTAATTCATTATTTTTTTAAAGAAATGACTTTGATTTTGCAACACAAAGTTTTGACTTAGCAGGTTTTGAAAGTGGAATGGAAATTTAGCAGGTTCTGAAAGTTTTTAAACCTGCCCCGTTGCTCAATGGGTGAAGATATTTCGTCTGGACCCACTATACATGCAAGAAATGCATTTTAAGACAAGCAAGGATATCATTCGAAGTCATAATAGTGTTTCTTACCTTTCAAGCTTGAGGAGCTTCCTTTTTGAACCCTTACGAGATTTCTTTGCATATTCTGCTATCAAAACAAAACTTGAGTCTCCATCCCCCATCTTGAGTTAGAGAAAGCAAAGGCTGAACATGCTATAAAAGCTCGACTTTGATTGGTTCTTTCTAGTGAACGAAAACGGAATCACGTTTCCACACTGGCTGATGACTTAGCAGAATTTGACAGTTTTCCTCCTTGACTTGGCGGGTTTTGACATACTTTTGCTTTTTCCATTACAATTTATGATATGTTTAAGTAGGTTTTGAAAGTGGAGCTATCAGTGGTACATGCGCAGGTGCTTGAAAGATAGACTAAGGGAGATAATTCATTTATTTTCAAAACTTGACTTAGCAGGTTTTGTTAGTGGACTCCTCAGATAGTGTTGAATATTTTTGGACTTCCTGTGATGTTAATTACAAAAAAAAAACAAATATCAAAAACAGGTCAAGACCAAGCATTATTTTGAAGCGATGTTCGCTGCATGGTCTATTTTCAGCTCTCCAGTCACCAATGATATAGGGCAATGCACCACGAGCCCCACAGCCATTTATGTCATCGAAAAATCTAAGCCTTGACTGATAACTTTCAGAAAAGGTCTAACCAAATAGAGTATAAAATAGTTTGAGAATGTGAGGAAGTGCTTTGATCGCATAACTCCTAAATGAGGTACTATACCGGTCAGTGGGTCTGTACCGGTCTGATTTGTTCTATATCCCTCGGTCCAAATGTACAGTGGGCGAGCATGACTCTGTTCGTAACCAATCAGCAGAGGTGTAAAATCCAGGGGTCAGAAACATAGAATGGATAAAAAGATGGACGCAGCACCCTGGTCTAAAAAATGAAGCCCGTACGGAAGTACTGTAAAATGGCATTCTATTTAATGGCCAGCAGATGGCCATGTCCATGGTTGCAGAGAGAAGTTCAATGCTATAGAAGTCTATGAGAAAATGACCCTACTTTCCCACCTGATTTTTCATCCAAATGATTTTTCACATTATTTTATGGTAGCTATAGCAAGTTTCAAGTCTCCTTCGATATATGATGATGTTCATTTTTGTAAATTACAGTCCCTTATAGACTAGAATAAAGAATAAAGCCAGAATATGCTTTAGGGGCGTGGCTATCCTCTGGTGTTCATCCGATACGATCAGATCCAGAGCAACGGTCCTCCCGGGATCTTTATTACATGCTCTTGTCCAATAGAAATCACATTCGGTTTCAAAATGACAACATAGCGCAATTCAAATAGCCAAAATCAAGGCTTCCTTCATGGTATGCTGAAACCACAGGGTCACGTCATGGAGGCTTCGTCCATCTTTTTATATAGTCTATGGTCTGAAAGTAAAAGTCCTGCCAAGTTTTTCTCCCTCCCACAGAATGAGCTGATCACTCATATTGGCTCCATCTCCTGTCTGAAGTAAATCCAGGTGGTTGGAATAAAGTTCTGGGGAGGATTTTTACTTTCTGAACCTGGACTTTACACCCCTGCCAATCAGCAAGTGTTACATTTAGGGTTACGGTCAAGGTTAGGGTGATGAGATTGGTTGAATTGAACAGGCGGGTCCCTCCCAGTATGTTAAGATCTAGATCAGGGTTTTCCAGTCTTTCCCAAATTGGGCCAGTGTGGGTGCAGGCTTTCACTGCAACCAAGCAATTACACTCCTGATACTCCTAAACCCCCGGGCTCTTTGGTAATAAGCTTGATTAGTAGCATTGGGTGTGTAGCTGCTTGGTTGCAAAGAAAGCCTGCATCCACACGGGCCCTTTCTGAGAAAGACTGTGGACCCCTGATCTAGACCTTACCATTCATCTCCATCCTGGTCCCGCTTGTTGTTCTCCGGGGCTCTGCTGCCACCTAGTGGAGAGTTGATTTGAAGGCAATGATGAACAGCGACACTGAAGGCTTTCGATGAAGCACTAATGCTGCATTAAATATTCATGCGCTTTTCAGGAGGAAACACGGAGTAAGTCTGTTGCCAGGTGGCTTGAAGAGATCGTGATGCACCCCGCTGTCTAGAACTAAATCCCGCGGAACTGAATCATTCCTGACTGTGGATGGATAACCCACAAAATTGTTCCTGGTGTGGATCCGGGAGGGAAAGTGTTTGAATATGCAGGGATTCTGCTCACTCATTACATCCGAGAGCTCTGTAGACTGCCTGTGTAGGCTTCCTGAAGTATGGCCCTCTACTGTGCAGTGCAGCTCAGCAGGAAGGCAACAGTGAAAAGAACTATAGAGCACTGTCAGCATAGTCTGGAGTTTGCTAAAAACCCTGAAAAAAAAGGAGAAAGAAACCATTTCAAATAATTTCATGAAAAGCTTTAATGGTACCTGAATAATGATGTCACACATTATGTTTCCATATATGCCTCTCTCTCTATTTTTTTTTCTCTTCAGTGTAAGGACAATGCTTAATGAAATGAAAATGTTTGTAAAAATGTACACAGCCACAACACATTTCATGCTTTACGCATGTAGTAATGGCGTCATTGAAAACGTGCATTAATATTGGTATAAAGAGACTCAAAAATAATGAATGATCAGCCTACAGTGGCATAAAGTAACAATGAATATTAATGCATGATACACCTCTGGAAATTTGACCAGCATAGCCAGGCAGCCGTGTCCTAAAGCAGGTCAACCCTGAGCTACAACCCCAAAGCAGAAAATCTGGGGGAAATACATTAAATTAAATGTTTTTCTCAGTTGCTTTTGCACATTTCTCAGGCCAGAATTGAAATTCTCAAAACTACTTCAACCTCCACGTCATGTCATCATTTGTGCACATCTTAAAAGCAGTTTCTTATTCTTTAATTTATTCTTTAAATATTCTTCAGTTTACAAATGCTTTGGTACATTCATGCTAATGACTATGTACAATTAACTGCTGTTTCCGCCATGATCAAACAACTCTGTAGTGTTGATCAAAACATTTTGTACTGTTTCCTTTTGAATAGTTTTACCCCACAAAACATCTTAGCAATATTTCATCATAGAAGTCACTGCATGCAAAATATATTAACTGGTTGTCATAATCTTTTGTCAGACATATTTTCTATACCTTTCTTTTAGACTTTCTTTTATAAATGTCTGCTGAATAGGTGAGACTGCTCGTTGGCTTTCGCTAGCGCCAAGGGAATGTCTGAAGTGTGAGTTCACCCCATGATCAACCAATTCTCCAAATTGCTGAGGTGCATCTGATGAGCCTTCAATTGACAAGCTTATTTATATACACAAAGGACAAAATCGCTTTATTATTTTCATAAAATGAAGAACAAGAATTTTAACAGTTAGATCAAGGAGGAAAAAGGAGAGGAAACGTAAGGATAGGGGGGCAAAACGGAGGGAGAAGTAGAGGGAACATTCCTGATGAAATATGGGCCACACTCGCAGACCGTTTTATAAATCATGGCCTTACAATGGCTGAAGCTGCTCGAAGAGTGCAGCCAAATGTTTGATGATATGTGTCATTTTGTCCAGAGAACAGGTATGTAATCCAACAATGTGCAATGTACTACAATACTGTATACTTACTGTAATGCTGAATATTCATTTTCAATTTTTAGTAGTAGTAAATGGGTAAGGTAAAAGTACTTCATACAAACACCTACTGTACGTGTACTGTGTAGAAAGATTCTATCAATGCTGCATTATAAGGGAAGATATCCATTCTGACATGGAAGAGAATCTGTGGTTCCTATCAACAGGTCTAGAAATACTACATTGCATGTGCGGTCTTGCTTACAGCAAAGGGTGGTGCCTAAGTTTAGAATCTCTAATTCTATATTTTTTTTAATTTGTGTTATGCTGTGAATTGTAGGTTTTTAGTTTTTTATTTCAATTACATTTTCTGTCGATACAGTGAAATGTTATTGCAAACAGTAATAAATGTGAATCCTGTCCCATATCTTGCAATATTCCTCATAACTCTGCCAAGTTGAAATGCCAAATTAAAAGTTTAACTGGCTATGTCGACTATATAAAATACACACTCACCAAACAATTTATTGGGAACATCATTCTAACACTGGGTGGGGTTTCCTTTTGAATCAGTTCTTCAGGGGTGAAGCTCTCACCGATGTTGGAAACATTCCTTAGATACTGCGATCATCTTGACTCGATTGTATCAAAAAATTGCCGTAGTTACGTCAGTTGTACATTCATGCAACAAATCTAACTTCCAGTCTCATGCTGGAAACCCACACGAACACGGGGAGAACATGCAAACTCCACACAGAAAGGCCCCAGGCCAGGTTTGAACCCACAACCTTCTAACCACTGCACCACTGTGCTGTGCCACCATGCCAGAAGTATTAATGAAAACTCAAAAGTGCAGGCTTAGTTCCTCCCCCACACCATTACACCACCACAGCCAGCTGGAACTGTTGACACAAGGCAGGTTGGGCCAATAGTTTCATTCAGTTGACACCTAATTCTGACCTTACCATCCATACGTCGCAGCAGAAATTGAAATTAATCTGACCAGGCTGTTTCCCAGCCTTCAATTGCCCAGTTTTGGTGAGCCTTCACCCCCTGTTGCCTCAAATATCTGTTCTTGCCCGGCAATGGACTCAAACCAAATGTGATGGTCTTCAGCTATTGTAACTCATCTTCCTCAAGGTTCAGCATGTTGTGGATCCAAAGATACTTTTCAGCTCACACAGCTCTAAATAGTGTTTATCTCAGTTACAGTAGCCTTTCAGTCATTCATTTTTTTTTTTTTACCATTCTGTTAAATCTCCAGAAACTATTGAGCTTTACAATCCTAGACTAGCAGGTTCAGAAATAAGCAAACCAACCCATCAGGACCAACTACCATTCCACTGTCAAGGCCGTTTAGATCATATATTCCCCAATCTGAAGTTTGCGGTGAACATTAACTGATGGAGCATCAGTACCTGCATTTGATCAATCTTGCGCAGCGATACGCTGACATGTTATTGGCTAATTGGATATTTGAATGAATAAGCCAATATACATGTACTTCTAACGAAGGTTACATTCACAGAAACCAAATGAGACTCTAATTGAATCTGAATACTAAATAACATTTAATTTTTTGACAAAAAGTTTTGGCACCAAAGTTTGTGATGTTGCCATGTGCAGTTCAAGCGCTGCTGGGCCTACTGCATTGCTGCCTGTGTCATTGTGAGCATGGGTCACATTGCAGGACGTCTGTAGTAAAGATATCATAATGTCAGCCAGTGGTGCGCTGTTTGTCTTCTTCCAGACAAATAGAGACATTCCTGACATTGCTAATTGGCCCTGACCAAGGCTCTGGCTTTAGAAGTATTGAAGGCTCCCCGAGTGCTGCATTGTGGCTGACCACCACTCCTCAGAAGGAGTCAAACGGGTCAAATGCAGAGGTCAAAACACAAATTGCCCCAGGGGGTAATAAATTATATCTCATCTCTCACGGCTGTGCCTTGTCTCCGAATGGTATTTCAGGGCGTTTCAATAATAGGACTTGTGCTCATGCTGGTGGCAGATACCTGTATGTCGGTCATGCTATCATCACACAAAGTGTTTCACCTCTGGCTCCCGAGGGCAGCCACTGACTTTATATCGAGTCCACTGAAATAGCCACTCCGAATGGATTTGCAAACAAGCTTACGAGCGTCACAGACTTCAGCTGATTACTCTTTTAATTCCTACTTCATCAGACTTGCTCTCATAAGCCATATGAGCTCTGGCCTCTGAATCCAGGTGAACTCTACGACTTACATCCTTGTAATAAAAGGAAAGTTCTACACCTGACAGGTTTCTTTTGGCCTACACACTCGATGCCTAATTTAAGACGGTGCAGGGATCATACGGTCCAAACTTACCATGTTTTTCCACATTATGCCTGATAGGCACTGTGCTGACTTCAACATAATGCTTCTACATAAATGTTCTCTATTGTTTGTAATGCTTTTCCACTTTCTGCGTTCCTTTAGGTGTTACTTCGCACGCACTATTGCAATAGCGCAACAAAAAAGGATCGGAATTTTGAAAAACTCGAGACGTTCTGAATTTAAATTATTGCAATTTTACGGGCTGTTTGTGTGGAATAGATAGAAATGGTCACTGTAGGAACATGGCGATGTTTTTAAGCATATTTTTAATATAGTGTTATCGTGTGCAATTACCGGCGCATATTCGCTTGCAGGACTCCCGTAAACGTCTAGAGGCGCAGCAGCTACTCTGCGTGAGGATTACTGTACTGCATCTGAACTGGCTGCACACTCCGAAGCTCTAACACTGTCAGAGGCCCCTGCCGGCTAATATGACCCATTAAGAGCGGTAAGTTTGTGTAAACTTATCGGGCCCTCCGCAGACGGGGATGTTAATGAAAGAAACGGTTACGCACATATGTGAGAAAATAAAGCTTAATCATAAAATGTGAAGGACGGCCTGCGAGGTTTTAATACTAAATCATATCTATCACATACACAAGCGGAGCGTTTCCAACTTCAGCCGCTTTCACACTGGACGCGAAACGAATTTTTCGCACGACAGATTACATTCAAAGTCGATGCAAAGACGCGAATTCACGCGTTTCGCGTCTTTGCATTGACTTTGGATGTAATCTGTCGTGCGAAAAATTCGTTTCGCGTCCGGTGTGAAAGCAGCTTTCGCGCCCGCTTACGCAGTGCGATGGTGTAGGTATCTCTCCCCACCTACTTGGCATTAGCCGACGCAAGTAAACTTTAACTCGCTAGTTAGCCAACGTTATATTATAAGCTTTTACAATAGTTTGCTCACTAAGACGCAGCTGTTATTGCTGATAACTCAGTCGGCTCGCTACCTTTTGCCACTTATATTTGCGAGGTGTCAGATGCGGCATTTTAGCGCAAGTTGCGTTACTGTCAACAGCAGTCGCGCTTAGGACTGTTACCATGCCAGCGCGGTAGGTTAATTTTTATTAATGAATACTAGCCAGCTGGGTTCAACCATTACCCTGTTGATGCTATGGCTAGCTAGTAGCCATCACAATGAAAGTAACACCGAAACTAGTTTTTGCTGCGAAAACCGCGCATTTGTTCAAACAAAATATTTGATATTTGCGACTGGGATTCTTGTGGAAAATGGAAAGGCGATTAATGGGTAAACAGATCAGGTTTCCGAGCTGTGGCTGGTTGGGAGCGGTGCTACTCCTGCTGTTTCCTTAGTGATGTTGCTAGCTCGCTGGCTAGCTAACGTCAGTGGGCTGGTTGTGATCAGGTAGGTTGGTTTGGGAGCTGGTGAGCGGTCGCGACATGCTAGTGCATGATCAAAGTCGCGCATGGTTTGCTTGCTGACTTTATGGAAACCTGATTAAAAGCTGGATTCCGTGCGCAAAACAAACTGGCTGAAAGATTCAGTCCTCCAGCTGATGCTGTGACGGTTAGCCGGCCAGCTTTGCTGACTGCATCATGTCTCCCAACAATGGCTGAGCTCTTCGTTCTTTTGCAGCAGTATTCTGAAGTCCTTTAGTTACACTTTGCGCTGTATAGCTTGTCCTTCGCAGATTTGATCTATCGCAGGATTTGGTGAGTTGCATGTCTAAGTTTTCTGCACCCTGACGCAGCAAGGATCAGTGGATGATTCCTTTATCCTGGCGAGATAATGGGAGGAACGCCTGTACTGTGAATATGGTCGTTAGGTGTGGAGTGCCGAATTTCTTTCCAGTTCTGTACATCCCACCGATTTTTCCCTATCCTGGAGGGGTGGTGTGCTGTCGATTTGTGATGCATTGTGTCGTGACATCGCTAGAAGCCTAAGTTCCAAGACCTAACGCTGTCTATGGATCATTGTTCCCAGTACTGTCGCGATTTAATTGCAAGCAAATGAACTGCTGATTAAAAAAAAAAACAGGTCTACGTTCGTTTATACTTAAATTAGAACAATTCGAAACTCTGTATTCTCATTTCAATTTATTCATCCAGCCGCATTCTTGGAAAAAACAAATCTGGCCTGGAATTCCCTTAGCTTTTTCCAGATATAACTGTTGACATTTCTCTCGTCTAATTGGAATTTCCCCGCATAACCGCAGTACACTGGAAGTGCTGCTGTGTGAAGAGGTGAAAGTGGTAAAATTGACCGCTTTGTTGCCCAGCATTGGGCTTCTTTTCAAAAAATTATAATTGGAAAATGCCGAAGTATAACTTCCTCTTATGTTTCATAGCAGACTTTAATTGTCTTGTTGCTGCTCCTTCCAGAATCGCAGGAAATTTATTGAAAGTAATAATATGTAAATTGGCTGTACTTATGATTGAGAGAATAATTTCAAACTGTGTCGGGGAGAACCGGTAAAATTGTAGAGTTTCACACTTGCAATGCACACTCAAAAACATAAGCACAGGTGCGAAAATGAACCCATCCACGCCCCCTGCTGTCCTCTCACTGGCCTGGAAACTTCGAGTTCTCGTGATTGAGCTGCGCAAGTTAGTCCTACATCCACGGATAGGTCGGCTTTCCACACACGCCGAAACTGTTCGCGTGCTGAGAAGTGGATTCTACCCTGTCAGGATGTGACGAGGTGCGTGCAGCTCCGCGGTCAAAATCCTGGTATTTCACCCCCGTCAGGCGGTCATATTTTTGTTTTTGTTTGCTGGTTCGTTCACTCGGAGGATATCTCAAAACGTGGTCTTCCTGTTTGGTAATGTATAGCATTTAATTTCCTTATATTATGAATCTTGACAAATGGCATGAGATAACGATTATCTGTAGACAAAGGATTACTATGCCTCCCTGTTGGTGAATTGTGTTCTATAAATACTGCCATACAATGGGCTCTAAAAACTTTGTTGCAGTCCTTTATGGTGAGCTTTTAATCCTTTTACTATTGCAGGAAAGTTAGCTTGTCAGTGATAAGAGTTGATGTCAGGGTAATTCCGTGGCAAGTCACCAGAAGGCTCCCGTTTGATCATCTCAGATTTGCTTCATAACTTTTTGTTTTGATGTGTTTGTTACTACTAATTACTGTGCAAAATTTTAGACCAATATCTCCACTAGTTTGGGAGATATTAAGCCAACAAAAAGGGGGCGTGGCCCCATATTTAGCATAAAAATTAGTACTACAATCAATCATCCATAGTTTGATGACTAATAATTTTTGAACCGTTCACAGTAAATGGTTCAAATTTTCACGCATGATTCTTTGATATAATACGGCTGTGTACACAGAAGGAGAGTGACATATTTGTATGTGACATATATGCAGATTTATGGCATTCCAAATATGGCTTCCTGGAATGCGCGTTCATCTCGGGTAGCACTTTTGGCTCTCTGTATCTCCAGATTTAATGACACCAGATGTCTGATTCTTTTCAATACATGAGACGTATTATAGTACTATCAGGAAAACATGTTATATCTCTAAAAAAATTATACTTTCTCATATATAGGCCCCTAAAAATGGAAAAAAGCTTGTTGCGTCTGTATTTTGAATGCTTATAGCAAGAATCTGACAAGGTCTACCAGAAAACAAATTAGATCAGTGAAAAGAGCAAGGTCTAAATTAGTGCAGCAGATAATTGCAAATTTCAAGAGAATCGTTCAAATGGTGATGCAAGCATGAAATTTGGCACAGATACTCTCTAAGGGCCACTCTTTTGAAAAACAGTGCGTGCCACGCAAAAATTCAAGATGGCGGCCATTTTTCAAGATGGCTGCCACCTTGTTCGAACAATTCAGTGATGTAATTCTTTAGTTGGTGATATAGGCATGAAAATTGGCATAACCAATCTCCATGAGTCACTTAACAAGAAAATGTTCCCAGCCACAGGAAATTTCAAGATGGCGGCCATTTTTCAAGATGGCCGCCACCTTAGTGGATCAGTTAATTGATGTTTAGTGAGTGATACAAGCACAAAAATTGGCATTAGCATTCTCCATGGGTCATTTGACAACAAACTGTACATAGCCAATTCAAATTTCAAGATTACATCACTTAACTGCTCTAGTAAGGTGGCGGCCATCTTGAAAAATGGCCGCCACCTTACCAGAGCAGTTCAGTGATGTAATCATTCATTTGGTGATACACACATGAAAATTGGCATGAGCAGTGAACATGCCATTCAGGGGCCACTCTTCTGGAAAAAGGCAATGGCCTCTGAAAATTAAATATGCTGACCATTTTCCAAGATGCACGCCATTTCTGTTAAATGATCTATATGTATGTATAAAATGCAGAAACACATTTTTTGGTCTACACTTACCTAGGTTTTGGGGGTTTGTAAATTCCAATAAACCTATTGGTTTGTTATCACAACACAATTTAGTGGGTTTAAGATTTGTTTAATAGAGTGATTGTCACTACACAACCAGGGCACAATGGTGAAATCACTGCTGTGGAACTCAGCATGGGGTTCAGTGTCAGCTAATCTAGTTTTATTAATAATTTAGTATAACTTAGTTTAGTGTCCCAAATGCTGTCTAACAGCCCCTCATCAATTAGCTAGTAATAACAGTTAGATGTAGTTAGATAGCCGCACCTGAATTGACAGGTTGTGCCAGCGCGGGAGAGCCGAGCCAAGGGTAAGCGGGGCAATACATGACTTGTTCATGTATACTTACCCGGAAGGTGTACAGATCACACGGGACTTAAATGGCACTGGATGAATGATCGGGCTAGGTGTAGGTGACCCGAACCTCGTTGTATCCCATACCTGAATGTGTGGTATTACTTTGATTAAGGTGGTAAAAGGATAACCCCTCGGCCTTCATCCGACATCAAAACCAAAAAATGGAAAATGAAAATCACCAACCCATGTTGGCCAAGAAGAAAACCAATTGGGAGAAATGTTGTCTTTGTCAGACAGACAAAGATGAAGACCTCAAATCACCGACATATCATGTTCCCCAGAATGACGGCTACACCATGCTTGCCACCAATCTTCCACTCTTTAATGAGATCAATGGAATGCCAATGATCCTGGACCTGGAAAGGCTGGATGAAGGTGGTGGTATAGCAGCTACGTTGAGAAGGAACCAGGCAAAGTATCATTTAAGTTGTCGAGTTCTGTTCAACAACACCAAATTACTTCGTGCAAGGAAGCGACAATCCAATGTAGCTCATTGTAGTGAAACAGATGAAGGCCACACAAAGCAACGTAGAACCACGATGCAGAGAAGTCATGATAATCAAGCTTGCATTTTTTGTGATAAGATATCCCCTGCATCTGACCTAAGACAGGTAATGACAATGCACATGAACGACAGACTTCATGAATGTGCACAAACACTAAATGATGGTAAATTATTGGCTAGACTGAGTGGTGCTGATGCCATAGCACAAGAGCTGAAATACCATCGTGCATGTCTCGCTGTTCTCTACAACAGGGAGAGATCCCACCTCAGAAGGCTTGAGAAAGAGTTGTCTCAGAGTGAAACAGAACCTGATATATTTCCTCTGGTTCTATCAGAGCTGGTCAACTACATTGTAGAAACCAGTCTCAGTTCTGATGGTCCTACCGCCTTCCGTCTTGCAGATATGAGCAACCTGTACCAGCAGCGTCTGGAGCAACTGGGTGTAAACTCACCTACAGTAAACTCTACCAGACTAAAGGAAAAACTGTTGGCAGAGATCCCTGAACTCACAGCTCACAAACAGGGCAGAGATGTACTCCTGGCTTTCCAGGTAGATGTTGGCTTGGCTCTCTCTCAAGCCTCTGAATACTCAGAGGCACTTATCATGGCCAAGGCTGCAAAAATCCTGAGAAGGCACATTCTGGACCATGTGTCCAGATTTGATGGAACATTCCATGAGGGATGTGTCAAAGATGCCATCCCTCCAATTCTCCTCCAGTTCATTGGTATGGTAGAACATGGAGCTGACATCAAATCACAGCTGAGATTTGGCACATCACGGACTGACCAGGCTATTGCACAACTGTTGCAGTACAACTGCTTCTCCCGATACAAAGAGGGAGCAGCCACCCACAGACATTCCAAAGATAGAGAAACTCCATTTCCAGTATACATTGGTATGTCTGTTTATGCCAAAACCAGGAAGAGACGCCTGGTTGAAATGCTGCATGAACATGGTATGAGCATTTCATATGATCGGGTGCTGGAGATATCAGCTCAACTGGGAAATGCAACAGTCAGCAAGTATGTTGAGGAGGGTGTGGTCTGTCCACCAGTGCTTCGGAAAGGGCTGTTCACCACTGCTGTCATGGACAACATTGACCACTGTTGTTGCCTCTGGATCTGGCTATGTTGCCAGTCAGTTCTAATTGATAAATTATTTTTTGGAGCGCTGTCCATTCAGCACCATAGCTGTGCTACTTTACTAATCTTTCTTTTTGTTTCCGGTTCCCCTGTATTTAAAGTTACTGTCTGTTTGTATATATACGTTTATATATATATAAAAAAAACTTAAAAAAAACTAAAAAAAAACCTCCCTTGTGACTGTTACCTTGTCGTGGTAAGGGAGCTTGTATACTTCACTGAACCCTGAGAGCTATGCCATTAGGAGGCAACTCCTGGTAGGTTTTACCAAATTGGACAGGTCAAGGGCAAGGAGTTAGACAGAACACAGTCAAAAAACACCCTTTTTTAGGAACTCAAACTAACATGGTAAAATATATTATAAAGATATTATTTAAAGATTTATTATTATTGAAAGAATGTTTGTCATCTTGAAATTTCAAGTGGCTGTGTGAATTTTCTGGTCAAGTGACACATGTTCACTGCTCATGCCAATTTTCATGTGTGTATCACCAAATGAATGATTACATCACTGAACTGCTCTGGTAAGGTGGCGGCCATTTTTCAAGATGGCCGCCACCTTACTAGAGCAGTTAAGTGATGTAATCTTGAAATTTGAATTGGCTATGTACAGTTTGTTGTCAAATGACCCATGGAGAATGCTAATGCCAATTTTTGTGCTTGTATCACTCACTAAACATCAATTAACTGATCCACTAAGGTGGCGGCCATCTTGAAAAATGGCCGCCATCTTGAAATTTCCTGTGGCTGGGAACATTTTCTTGTTAAGTGACTCATGGAGATTGGTTATGCCAATTTTCATGCCTATATCACCAACTAAAGAATTACATCACTGAATTGTTCGAACAAGGTGGCAGCCATCTTGAAAAATGGCCGCCATCTTGAATTTTTGCGTGGCACGCATTGTTTTTCAAAAGAGTGGCCCTTAGAGAGTATCTGTGCCAAATTTCATGCTTGCATCACCATGTGAACGATTTTTACAGTTATCCGCTGCACTAAATGTACCAAATATGACGTTGGTGCTGTGAAGAAAACTATTTTATTCAGGCCGTTGAATATAGGTTTTATGACATGCGAAAATGCCATTCACAAGGTTACATCACACATTCTACATTATTATTAATTCAGTTCTCTTGACTATACATACATTTCTTATATTTGTAAAAATGATTAATGATTTACAAATCTCACAAAAGTCAATTACACTGCAGCTGCTCCCTTGGTTTTTCAACTTGTGTTTATTTTGATTTTAAAAAGTTTATCAAAATCTTTAAAGCTTTTTTCAGTCTGTGCATTTGCCTTGACTTTCTTTAAGGCCCATGGTCCTAGCTCCTGCCGGATTGCAGTATTCATCCGGTGGGAGCAAATCCATGACAACGTAACCTTGTGAATGGCATTTCGCCATGTCATACAACCTATATTCAACAGCTTGAATAAAATGGGTTTCTTCAAAGCACCAACTTCACATTTGGTACATAGCGCAATTAGACCTTGCTCTTTTCACTGATTCAATTTGTTTTCTGGTAGACCTTGTCAGATTTTTGCTATAAGCATTCAAAATACACGCAACAAGCTTTTTTTCCATTTTTAGGGGCCTATATATGAGAAAGTATCATTTTTGTTGCAGATATAACATGTTTTCCTGATATTACTACATAACACGTCTCATATACTAAAAGATTCAGACATCTGATGTCATTAAATCTGGCGGTATAGAGAGCCAAAAAGTGCTACCACGGACAAATATGTATTACAGGAAGCCATATTTGGCATGCCATAAATCTGTAAATATGGCACATACAAAACTCTCCTTCTGTATACAGAGCCTTATTATACCAAGGAATGTGTGAAAATTTGAACCATTTAGTGTGAACAGTTCAAAAGTTATTAGCCATCAAATTATGGATGTCTGATTGTAGTACTCGTTTTTATGCTAAATATGAGGCCACGTCCCCTTTTTGAAGGCTTAATAGCTCCAAAACTAGTGGAGATATTGGCCTAAAATTTTGCACAGCAGTTATTAGTAACAAGGACATTAAAATAAACGAGCCACCTGGCAATGGCGTATCCCCCCCGGCCCCCCGACATTCATGGATTAACTGCTTAAGAAATTCCTAAATACCAAAAGGCGCATCTACATGATGTATCAGATGTACACATCAAATTTCGTGAAGATATATTGAACGGTTTTTGAGTTCTGCCCCGGAAACGAAGTCATTACAGACGGACGGACAGACAGACATGGCTATCGCTATATCCCCCCACATTATGTGTAGGGGGGATAATAAAAAGTCTGAACAAAATCTGAGATGGTCAGTCGGGAACTTTCTCAGAAATCTGGTGATTTAGCACTGAATTACCCGTAACTGTTCGTGAGCACCGTAGTCGACTTTGAGGGTTTCTTAGACTTGTAGGCTTAATTGTAATTGCCAGTTCTGTTATGAAGGATATCTTGCGAGTATTTCTGTTGACTGTCTGCTTAGTGTTTATGATTTCTATTATGTTTCTACAAGCTGCATGTGATCCTGTCATTCAAAGTGTAACTTGGACCCCCAGCTCTATATGGAACGAGTATCATGCCATATTTCCAAATTGCAAAAACAAAAATTTGGAACTAAAAAAAGGTTTGAAAGGTTGGAACTCAGTGTCTGAATGCTTGAAATCTTATATAAAGGATTTTTCAAGATCGAAACCAAGTTTTGAAAACTTGCAAGTTCCTGAGTGACTAGACACCCCATCCTTAAATTGGCAGTTACTCCATGAATAATTGGAGTTGGAACTTAAGATTTGGGATTTGTCGATTTGAATTAATTGTAAACACCCTTGATTTTTTTTTTCAAATTTTTTCTAGGGATGAATCGAAATGAACATTTTTGTCTGAAACCGAAAATGAGAAACACTTGGCCGAAAACCGAAACACCGAAAGAAATTATTACGCCAATTTTTAGTTCCATTGCATTTATGGCTATGACTCTGTACTTACCTAACTAAAGTCAAGGCATTGGAATTGCATAAATTAATATTCATGCTTCAAAGAATAAATCAATTTTAAAATTATGAAAATATTTATTTAACTGACATTCCAACAAAGCACAATATAAAATAAAATAAAATTATACTTTGCCCCACTCATGAATAACCTACAGGCCCATGACTGACTAGCGTATTCCTGGCTGCTGAAAAATTGTGAAATTAAATATGTTACGTGACAACACGGCAGCCCACTGATTGGTCAGAGAGAATAGTCTCTGTGAAAGAGATATCGCTTACACATTATCACTAGGAAACTGGCTTCACTTGCCATCATTGAAACAGGTCTTCAAATTTTATTTTTGAAATGTGTGTTGTTTTAGACAGCTTGATAAATATACTGTGCGCTGCCTTGCCTTTTAAACAAGTTAGAGTTTGCTCACTGAAGCTGCTGCATTTATGAAATGCGTGTCTTTGCCTGTGACCCCGTTCGTAGCGAAATTAAAACAATAATAGTTTTGTCGTGTATTTTGCTTCTTTGTTATGAAGGGAAAAGGATAAATTAACATCCTTGGTGTGTGGTTATTCCATATTTTTTTCCAGGTGTCGTAGTTGCATTATAGAATACTGATGGTACACAAATGCCTTGAGAATATATTGCCTTTGTCTATGAATACTCTACGCCTTTTACGGATATCATTGCTTTGCGTTTTTAGGTGGTTCGTATTTAATATGCAGCCAAATCGGACACAACACCAGCTGCTATCCTATGCATCAGGACAGTGTCAAACAGAAATTACAATTAAACACTCGCGGAGTTTAGTGCCATGACGTGGTGAGGGTGGTGCGCGTCCCCTGATTTAAACACATGAATATTTAACAGAATCGATGGAATAAAAGTCCGGACAGGCGCGTGCTGGCCGCGGTTTTTGCCTGCGTCTTCACAAGATCCTGTTTTGGTCGTATTGCTTCGGTGTTTTTTGGCCGAAAACAGAAAATGCATTTTTTTTGCCATTTTCGGTGGCCGAAAATTTGGTGCATCTCTAAATTTTTCCGAGACGGTACAGTGCAGACCCTGGTCCACTCGGCACAGAATGGCTCCTTGATTGGTTAATCGTTAGTGGTCAGTAACTATTGAAAGAATGATTGATTGGATTTGACTTAAACTTACTCAGGTTACTTGCTACCAAGGTCTCAGTGGGGTTTGATTTTGGGACAGATACATGAATATTTAATGAGCCCGCTGCTGCCTTCTGATTGGTTAATAGATTCCAGGCCGTAGCTCTTGATAGGATGATCAGATTTGCGTCAAATCCATGCTTTTGCTCTGATCCAAACTCACTTTTGACATTTCTACTGTTCTGCGCTAGGTGAGTATTTTTCCTTTCCTTGCACTGAGTTTCTCTGGCATGTTATTTTGCATCTGATTGCCTTTTTTCCCCACCACAGAGGGCACGGTAATGGGGAAATCTTCTGCTTTATTTTCTGAACTGTATTTTTATCACACGTTCCTCTTTCTACTTTTACATCTTATTAAACTCAACTTCCTACCACAGTCGCTCAGTATACTTTTCAGGGTGTACACTTGCTTACACATGGGGAGATGTGCTATTTTTTTTTTTTTAGTTTTTTCGGAGTGAAATTTATGATAAAATGTTGCTCAACACAACTTCTTTCAGAGGCCAGAAGTTCAGTGGCGGATCAACAAATGCAAGCTAAATAGGGTAGACAAACCTTTCTGCTTCAGACAGCCTCACCTCTGAGAGTTAAATTCTGTCACGTATAAAATGGCAAAATATAAGACTATTTTCTCATTAATGTACTGCAATAATGTTTTTTCAAGTCACTTCCGCTTCGGCAACTCATCCAGTTCTGTAGAACTCATTTGAAAGATACCTGTTCATTATGAATTTGCTGACTGAGAAACACCCCTCTTTATTGGCTAAATTTCTGATTAGCAGGTAGTTTCACTTTTTTTTTAATGTGCAAGCTGGAAAATGCTTCTAAACATTGGCTAAACCATGCACTCCGAGCACGGGCTGAAATGGTCACGGGGGTCAAAGAGGCATGCACTGCTATGTCCTACAATACTGCACCATCCAGGGGAAATGGTGAGTTTTTAGAGTGTAGAGACGCAGAGGGGAGAGGGTTGATGTGGGGAGCGAAGGAGGGGCTTAGTGTCAGGTCGACACAGAAATTTAGTACGCTCAGTTAGGGCGACAAAGCAGCCGGGCTGTGAGCTGTTTGGTGGAACAAGAACTACAAATGATGACTCGCACTGCCAGTGGTAATTTTGCTGGAAAAAAAAATGCATGTTTTATGGCTTTGTGCACCTGTAAGAATACCCAATAACTCTGTGTGTTATATTTGGACCAGGTCCTGGTGTATGGCTGATGCATAGCGCTAGACATGCGTGATAAAAATAAACATCGATTTTTGACTTCATGGGCACTTAAATTCCAGCGAGTGAACAGTTCCATGAACAGAGCTCATAATTTAAAGATTGATGGTGTCCACCCACCTCTTCTGCCAGAGTGTCCACACAATCCCCACCACGTCCAAGGCTCTTATTATTATTATTATTATTATTATTATTATTATTATTATTATTTTGAATGCTCAGTATATTGAGTTTTTGAAGCCAATGTTTGCTGAGTTTCTCATTGCGTTTCTGCAAATAATGGGCTGGCGGCGGGTGGGGGAGGCATTGTATGAATCATTACTTTTGATTAGGTTCCCTGGAGGGCGTACCTACACGGTTTATTCATGTCTCCTGTCGGCATCAGCGTTAGCATTGCGCTTCCATGTGCAGATGAGACCTCAGCTACCACAATGGCTTCATACTTTTCACATGCGTTTATACGGATGTCTAGTTGTGAATCCACCATGTTAAGTTCACCACGGTCAAAGGTCAAGGTCACTGAACATGAAAATGTTTGTATTATGTGTGGATGAGGTCACGGCAACCACTTGTCTCAAGGGCTTCATGCTTTAGGGACGTGATTATACCAATCTGAAGTTGTGCATCCACCGTATTAGGTTCGCGTGGGTCAAAGGTCACAGGATATACTTCCACTTCGGGTGACGTTTTTTTTTTCTTTGCAAAAAACGACTTTCTCTAGTTTTCTGTTGGTATTTACAACCCCAGTTCCGAAATAGTTGGGACGAAGTGTAAATTGTGTATAAAATCAAAATGCAATGACTTTCAGATCACATGAGCCAATATGTTATTTACAGTAGAACATACATTTCAAATGTTGAAACTGAGACATTTTACATTTTTATCCACAAAATGAGCGCATATCAAATTTTATGGCTGCAACAGGTCTCAAAAAAGTTAAGTTAAATGGCATCAGGTGTGTAACATGATTGGCTATAAAAGGGATGTCTTAGAGAGGCTCAGTCTCTCAGAAGTAAAGATGGCCAGAGGCTCTCTAACCAGTGAAGGCTTGCATAAAAAAAATTGTGGATTAGTTTCAAAACAATGTTCCTCAACGTATTGCAAAGGCTTTGAAGGTCTCATCATCGACAGTGCATAACATCATTAAAAAATTCAGAGAAATTGGAAAAATCTCTGTGCATAAAGGACAAGGCCGAAGACTTTTACTGGATGCCCATGATCTTTGAGCCCTCAGACACCACTGCATCACTCTCCGACATGATTCTGTCATTGACATTACTAAATGGGCCCAGGAATACTTAAAGAAACCACTGTCTGTAAACCCAGTCCACCGTGCCGTCCACAGATGCTACCTTAAATGCTACCATGCAGAAAGGAAGCCATTGTTGAGCATGATCCAGAAGCACCGCCGTGTTCTGTGGGCCAAGGCTCATTTAAAATGGACTGTAGCAAAGTGCCCTGTGTTCAGACAAGTCCAAATTTGACTTTCTTGTTGGAAATCATGGGCGTCCTGTCCTCTGGGCTAAAGAGGAGAAAGACCACCCCTGTTATCAGCATTCAGTTCAAAAGCCAGCATCTCTGATGGTATGGGGATGCATTAGTGCATATGGTGAGGGACACTTGTATGTTTTAAAAAGCACCATGAACGCTGAAAGGTAAATAAAGGTTGTAGAGCAACATATGCTCCATCCAGATGACATCTATTCCAGGGAAGGCCTTGTGTATTTCAGCAGGTCTACGCTAAACACATACTGCAGCTATTACAACAGCATAGCTTTGTAGTAGAAGAGTCTGTGTGCTGAACTGGCCTGCCTGCAGTCCTGATCTTTCACCGATTGAGAACATTTGGTGCATAATTGAAAGAAAAGTCAATCAAAGGAGACCCAAAACTCTCCAGCAGCTGGAAGCCTGTCTTAAACCAGAGTGGGATCAAATTCCAATGGCTAAACTCAAGAAACTTGTCTCCTCAATGCCCAGATGCCTCCTCTCTGGGTTAAAAAGAAGAGGAGATGCTACATTATGGTAAACAAACCCTGTCCCAACTTCTTTAAGACCTGAAGCAGTCATGAAATTTGAAATGAGCTAATTTTGTGGATAAAATTGTAAAATTTCACCGTTTTAACATTTGCTATGTTATCTCTGTTCGATTGTGAATAAATTCAAAACGCAATGACTTTCAAATCACACTAGCCAGCATTTTATTCACAATTTACACTTTATCCCAAGTATTTCGGAATTGGGGTTGTAGCTTATTTATTACTCCTAAGTAATTTTGTAACTGGCACTAGGCAGAGTATCAGAGTATGATGATTTACTCTGAAGCTGCAAGGTGCGGTTGAACATTGAGTAACGATGGAGTGCGAGGAGCTGCGCCTTCTTGCACTAATTCAACTGAGGAAACCACTTTCATGGTGCTTTTTACGTCACCGATTGTCTGATGACTGACCCTTGTCTTTTGCTGGCAACAGACTCGAGAATAATGAATTTGGATCATAATGCTGCAGAACATGACCCATAAGACGCATGCCTATGGTCACAGTATGCTTTCATGATGTTGGGTATTGTGCTGCCCTCAAAGCATTGCGTGTCCTCATTGGGTCTGTAGTAAGAATATGATAAGGCATGGAGAGGACATGAAATAAAATATAACGACAAGATTCTATCCAATTTTCCCCATTTTAGTTTTTTTGGGCCATTTGTCTTTAATCTACAAGTAATTTACAGCCATCTCTGCTCTTGAATGACCCTGTAGCCGCTGCCTTTCCTGCAGTTTTCTGCGATTGTATCTGTACATCACAAACTCCATGGAGAAATGGAGGACACATCAGAGAAGTATTTTGCCCTCTATCTAGACTGGGATCAGTTCTGCTACACTTCCGCAGATCAGTTTGGCTCAGGAATTTGGGGAAAAAAATTCCATGAATGCTCTGTGTTGTTGTTTCAAATGACAAAATTAATTTAAATTTTCAACATCAACCATGTTTAATCAGCCCTTTTCTGCCCTACTCGTCTGCACATTTACACCTGCTCAAGGTGTGACTGCGGTGAAGTTACTTTGATGTCGAATGAATGACGGACATTCACTGTACAGTTTTTGACATAGTTTTGCGATCGTACCCAGGGACGGCGCTCTGTTACTGGGCTACAGTGGGCTCCAACATTACTGGCACCCCTAACTGGCAATGCACAAAAATGTATAAACACTGTAATTATAGAGAAGCAGAATATACAAATGTGTGAAATGCTATATTTTATTGATGTTTGAACTTCTGAAGTCGCAATGAGTAAATTTGAATGAAACCTGCTAAATGTGTTCTAAGTCCGTCCAGATGAAGTTGAACTGTTGTTTTATCAGTGCATTGATTAAATATTGACTGATTCGCAAACACACATTTTCTTGTTACACTAACTCACCAAGTATAGTTTAATTAGTGCTGCAACTGATTATATTTATGGTTTAACTTCGTTACTTGCTGTAGATAATAGCATGACTGTGTCAACATGTTGCTCCGTACTCTGAAGTTTACTTTATACTACTGCATAACTGAAAAGACTTATGATGTCAAACCAGGTGAGCGATACCGGCCTCAGTGGCCTCTTGTTATAATTTTGCTGACAAATCCAGCCAGCCAGTGGTGCATTTCTTGTATCCAGCGTTCAGCTGGGCTGTAGAGTGGTTGATCCAGGTGGATCGGGCTGGCAGGCGGTGGGCCCAGGTTTGCTGTATGGAGAGGGAGGAGCAAGTGATGTGAAGTCCTCAGTTGGGCCTCCTGAGGTGGGCCGTTTATCCCCTCACTGGGCTGAATTAGGAAAAATGTTGACGGGAACGCACTCAATGTTTGGGAAGGAAATTTTCTTGGCGTGCTGCATCACTCTGCATCACCTGGAAAAAATGAAGACAATGGAGTTGGGGAGATGGTTTCCCACAAAATCGAAATAAAGCAAGGAAGCATCTCATAGAGAACCTCTCAGCAGGAGACTTCTGAGAGCTTCAGGGCACACCGCACATCAATAGATGTTCTTTGCTGGGTATACAGCGGAAAAAAAGGTGCCTGCCCATCAAAGTGCTTGCAACTCGCCCTCTTCCAATCATACAAGTTGATACGGGCACTTGTGAGGCCCGGGGTTTCCCTGCTTGTGCACTTTGTAGAAGTATAACCCCAAATCAGGAAATGTTCTGTTGTATGAAATTAAAATTTAAACTGAAAGCAATAATTTTTATATCATCTTTGACCTGTTTTATATTGAAAACGGTACAACAGGACATAATGAGACATATTACCATATGATTGTCATTAATTTTTCAAATTATACACAGGATTCTTGCCATATATTTCCAAAAAAAAAAAAAAAACTTGTAGCGGCGAAGTACTTACCTCTTTGTGATGTTGTTGTTCCTTATCACAACCTTATAAAGGTTTTGGGACACAAGATACTCGGTGATTTAGTGTTTAAGGTGTAATTTTGTCCCATTCTTTCTGAAAACAAGTCTTAAAGTGGAAGTCCACTTTCACACAAAAACAATGTTTAATAATTATTCATATGGAGTCTAGATATGGCGTGGAGTTTTTTCTTTTTTTTTGTGAAGTTGTACACTGCTTTAAATAACGAGCAACCGAACAATAAGAAAAACTGTAGGTCACCATCTTTCCGTTCCTTGAAAAGATTCTGCCAATGAGAGGCCGAGGAACGCTTGGGCAGTCAGGACAATGACATCGACTGATCATAGCTTAACCAAAGTCTGTGTTGGCTGAACTCATTTTGTACTAAATTCCAACTTGTTTTCGCCTGTTTAGTCAGCCTAAACTGGTTAAGGCATGAGCTAATGATCCCCCTCCTTTTCTGTGTTGGTTGTCCAGCAACAAGAGATTTGTTTTTGATCCCTTTTTCTCTCATTGTTAGTTTATTTTCTACAAAGTGCGCGTGAGTGAAATTGGAGTTGTGTTTTGTATTAATTATTTTGAGCACATATTTACAATAGTGCAGGTTTTACCATTACTAGCAATATGCCGCTCCTTTTATAGTTCTAGGGATCTGGGAAGGTTGCCACATATTAGATAATTACGTACTGCTAATATGTTCAGCCGACTAATTTATGTTTTACTTTGTGGTTGGCCTCAATGGCATCAGATTACTATGCATATACAATGGGTTACTTAACACTACAGTCATGTTTGTTTGGTTGTGTAGTAGAGCATTTCTTGTATTGGTAGATACAATAAACTTCACAGATCTTTAAATTACCTGTGTGTTCGGCTGTTTGGTGTCAGAACTCTCATAGGAAAGCAGACACTTTGGGTCTTTAGCGGGACCTTTTTTTCCGCCCCTCAGAGCTACAGGACGTTTGACATCGCGGTTGAAGGGAAAATGACTGATTCCATGAATGTTTCGATTTGGGTGTTTAAGGATTTTGTTGTTCTGATCAGCTTTGTCTTAAAATGACCAAAAACGTATTTTGTAATGCCTTCCGGGCAATTCTTTCATTTGCATTTCACTTTAGTTGAAGGTTGGCTTTCACTTGAAGGCATGCACCAGTGTGTGTCTCCTTTGTTTCATTTTGTGTTGCAAAATGCACTACATCTTCTCTATTGGGGCTATTGACTGTACAGGTGAACAACCTACCAGCTCCCCAACAGTGAGGCCAAAACATCATGATCGCCTGTAGTGGCTGGTTGCAGTACAAGTTATGAGCCCACTTGCTATTTGTCAAATAAGTTTTTTCTGAAGATTATTTCTGTCATTTAAAGTAGTTCTTGCCATGCTGATCTATATTCAGTTGTTCATTCACCAGTAACGATGCTACTGTAGAAAGGTATGGCAAGCTAGCTAGTTTAGCAACATTTTATAATGGGTCACTGTTGATAGTAACAGAAATCAGTGGTAAAAGGCTCTTTGCTTTGAACATAGCTTGACATAGCAACTGTTCGCTGCAATGTTCTATTCAGAGCAAAGGGCCTCTACAGTGAATTTTCATTGCTGGCGTAAGCAACCCAAAAACTGATGGCTGGCTAGCAACTTACCGTAACTAACTTTAGGAAATAAAAATTCTGTCGGGTTACCCTCGTTTGCTTGGTCGCTTGCAAGTTAGATCTAATATGAAAACCCACGATGTGTGGAGAGTCTATTCGCCCATAGACTTGATTTACCTTATTTATGAAGATTGGTTAGCTCGGAGTTTCTAAGTGGGTTTGTATGATTTGGCGAGCTGGCTATTTAATCATAGTCAATGTATTAGTTAGCGAGCAAGTATTAGACAAAGGTTTCGCAACGAGTTGCCAAGGACGAGGTAACGGAAAATGTAATTTAGCGCGATGCGCCTGTATTTGGAAAGATCCAAATTATTTAACCTTAAATACATTAATAACCTTAATAACCATTCAGTTGTATTTCAACCGGTCTGTTGTCTGCTCAACACACAGCGTTTACCACTTACAGAAAGGGCCAGTTGGGTTACATGAAAGGTTCAGCGGATGTGGTTACGAGTCGTTCGGGAATATGGGCGGGATCACAACTGCGCATGTATCTGGCTCCAAATGTGCAAGACGGCAGCGTCCATATGGAGGATATTTTGGCTCCATTTTTGTGCAGCACTAGTGGAGGCACGTCATCCATCTATACATTTTATGATTGGGCCCAAGTCGGGACTGCAGGCAGGCCAGTCCAGCACCTGCACCTTATTACGCAGTCCTGCCTTTGTAATGCACGCAGAATGTGTTGTCTTGTTTATTTATGCATAGGCATCCCTGGATAAAGTATTCTCTTGGAAGCGGCATATGTTACTCCAAAATCTCAGTGTACTTTTCAGCGTTATGGTGCCCTCACCAAAGTGCATGTTGCCTGTGCTAAGGGCACTGATGCAGCCCCTTTCCATGTCAGAGCATGACTTTCTGACGTTTAATAGTCTGCGTGACCCTTTTCTTCTTTGGTTTGTTGCACATGTCATCCATTTCTTCCAAAAAACACCCTGAAATATTGATTCCTTTGATAACCATGTGCATCCCCCTGTCTGATGGTCCTTCAAAGATGCCACTGAGCCCAGAGAAGTTGACAGCGCTTCTGAAAACTATTAGGATTTTGCACACCTAAGTTTTAACTGGCATTTCTGGACGTAATGCGTATTGTAGTGTTTGATGAAGGTTTGGCAAAGTAATCCTGAGCCGATCTGGTAATGTCACTTATGGAAAAATGACAGTTCTTGATGCAGCACCGTCTAAATGATCAGAGATAACTAAGATTCAGCTTACGCTTGTGCCCTTACCCTTAATGCAGAGAAATTCCTCTGGACTGGCGATCCTCTGCCCATCACTGCTGCTGAAGAAAAAGCCATTTCCGGGATGCTGCTTTTTACCAAGTTATGATGTCTCCTGCTGACATTGGCTGTTTCAAATCACATTGATATTCAGAGTTTTAACTAATTATTAGTGTGAAATTGCATGTCCCGACTTTTTTTTAGGACCAAGTTGCAGGCCTGAAAGGTTGACGTGGATGTCGATTTACAAATAGCATGAAGTTCCCAGACAAAACATCAAATATCTTGTCTTCATATTGGCTGAAGTGAAATGCAAGTAAATTTACAACTGCTTTCTGTTTTTATATGCATTTTCCACACCATCCAAACGTTTTCTGAGTTGGAGTTGAGATCATCAATCCTGCAGACCCACCAAATTGAAATTCCCTAGCCTGGCTGAGGAATGACTGGATTTTTGAGTGCAGTGGTCATTGAGTCCCACCTCTGAGAGGTCACTGAGCCTGACGTCAGGCCAAAGAGGGGTCAGAGCCTGCTTTATGGAGGGAATCGGGGAGCTTGGCTGTGCTGCTACTCCTGGAACTGTCACTCAAATAGGGATGGGACAAGGTACTCTTGTCTGGTGTCGCTGAGTCGGGAGAGTAAGGACACTTTCATTTAAATGAGCTTGATGCCTCTTCACCAGCTGACTCTGGATTTTTGGAGCCATCGCAGAAATCTTTGAGGGAAAGAAAGGAAAGGCCTCGGTGAAATACTTTCTCAAGGTGGGTTATCGGATTTGCTGTTCTTGACGTGTAGTGCGATTCGTTTCTGGGAGTTTCAGTTTGTTTTCGTCGCAGTCGGGCAATGAGTCTTCGGTGATATCTAAAAATATCGGTCTCCAGGGACGGGAAACAAAAAAAAGCTACATCCTCTTTCACCAACGGTACTGCTTGACCGGATTTATTAATTAATTTATTTGTAATGCAAAAGCTGCTTCCTACGAGATGAGCTGTTTTTGAGCTGTAGTACTGTGATTACTTTTTGATTTTATGGCGCGCACTTGATTACCGCAGACATGCCCGAAATGGTTTGCGCTGCGTCATCCAGAGAGCGCTCGCAGTGCAGATGGGGGCCAAGCAAAGGTTTATGGTACCTTGTTTTTGTTATGGCTGTAGTATTGTGTGTTCTTATGATTAAATCATTGGATTCTTTCCAGATGTTCCACTTTGTTTTGCAGTGGATGAACAGTAAATACATGTGGTGACATCTCTAAGCTATGCAGAATAAAGAAGGCTTGCTTATGATCGTTGCGGTATTGGGGAACCCACAAGCAATCAAGCCTACTGAACAAAGATCAGTCCCACTTCTACTACCATCACCTTGAAAGAAACTGCAGTTTTTTGACTGAGAGATGTGGAACAGGCGCTGTTTGTTTAAAAGTTTGGCTGATGTCAAGCTAAGAAAATCCTAAATCCTTACATTTACAGTAGTGTGCAGTGTTGATTATACACTTAACAACATGAAGATAAATCAGAAACCAAATGCCGTTCAAGTGCACGTTGTATAAATTTCAGGCAATATGGGATCATATAGATGAAAATAAGTAAACAAATAACACTATAAAATAATTTTTAAAAATTGCCTTTTTGAGAGAAATAGTCTATCTAGTGTGGACTTTCTTTGCTTTGATTACAGCATTTCATATTTCAGGCATATTTTTCAATTTTTAGGTCACCTGAGCCGCATGCGTGACCTATTGCGATCCCCTTTTGTCCGTCGTCGTGCGTCGTCCGTAAAATTTTCCTTGTGAACAAAATAACTTGAGTATTTATGAACCAATTTTGATGAGACATTGTATGCAGGCTTATATCCATAAGATCTTGGACGAGTTCGAAAACCAGATTGATTCGATCATATTTGATGGAGTTATTGCCCTTTGTTGTATTATTATCATAAGCAACCTTGTGAACACAATAATTTTAGTAAATATTGGTCAATTTTCATGAAACTTTGCATGCTGGCTTATATCTATAAGATCAAAGAAGTTCGAAAACCAGACCGATTCAATCAAATTTGATGGAGTTATTGCCCTTTGTTATCATAAGCCACATTGTGAACACAACAACTTAAATAAGGGTCATTTAAGGATGTGTCATGTTTAGCTTGTGGAGGAAACTGGAGTATACCTGGAGAAAACCAACAACCTGTGGTTGGTACTTGGCAACTGCCTGTACAGTTTGAGGGGAAAATGCCCCGCGGGATGCGGTTTTACCTCAGAAGTAGAAAAGTAACTTGACATATGTTAATGAAGGTATTATTTCTTCCTTTCACTGAAGCGTTTTTTGTTTGAACGCAAAATGAAGTTTTTATGAGCATATTCACAGACCGCACCGACCAAACCTATGTAATGTCAACTCTGTTAGTGCAAGACTATTGTCTTGCATTTACTTTTTTATACCTAGATATGCTGGAAACCAGTTATCTTTATAGATGGAAGTGTCTTGAGGTGCTTTATAAAAATTGTGAATTTCATGACCCCCAGGCTCCATGTTTGCCCCTGGGGAGGGGGTCAAGTTTACTATAGTTTATATAGGAAAATGATACTTTTGGGTATATTCTGTTTAATTTCTACTGGAAATCATTCACACTTGATTGACATTACAACAATGAGATGATATTATGATATTTTTGACAGTTTCCCCTACCCAGAGGCTAAGGGGCAGGGCCCAAGGGTCAAAATGGCTTGAGAAATCTTCTTTGCTTAAGGAAAATAGCCACAAGTTATATATATACAATTTAGAATACTCTATTGCTTATGATACTGGTTTCCATTAATCTGATCCCTGGGGTCAAAATTTGGGCCACGCCTAATGGCCAAGGTTTAACATTGGATATACTGAACTCAGGTGACCGTTAAGGCCCATGGGCCTCTTGTTTTTATTTTCTCACTCACTAGACCATTCCATACGGTTTGAAGTTCGTTCCAAAGAGATTCTTTGAATGTTACAACAGATTTGCAGAATCGGATTAAGGTCTGGACTTTGATCCGGCTAAATCATAGCTTTTATACCACCAGACCTTTCTTTCCGACTGAGAATTCTTGTGCAACTGAATTGTCTTTAGGAACATTATCTTGTTGAAAATAAAATCCCAGACCAATCAGTGTCTTTGCAGATGGCAGTGCGTGCCTCACAAGGATGCTGTGATGCTTCTTTTGTTCCATGATACCGTAGACTTATTTTTATGAGATCACCGGCCCCTTTCGAGCAGACTGAACCCCTAACCATAATATTACCACCTCCATGTTTTTCCAAAGAGGTTAAACGGTACTCCAACTTCACAGCGCACATAAGTTCTGAGTTTGGATGAGAAAATGGCGAGTTTTGATTCATCGGTCCAAAGGACTTGTTCCCAGTTCACCGTAGTCCAACCCTTGAATTTCTTGGCAAACTTGTCTTCTTTTGATGTTGCCAGCTCTTGGCAGCAACTCGACCAATCAGACTATTTTCACACAGGCCTCTGGAAATAGATCTTGATACTTTCTTCACTTCTGGCAGATTCTAAAGAAGTATAGAGAAGTAATATATTAGGACCCATTATAGATGAAAGTGATGGTGCATAATCATCACTGCACACTGCTGTATAAATGAGAAACATAAATGCTTTATTAGTGCAAGGTGACTGTTACTCATGAATCGATTATTTATGCTCCCACTTGTTTGGCTGCCTTTTACCGGTTTCTAATCAATAACTACTGAAAAGTGTATCTATGCATCTAATCTATTTTGGGTGTATTGCAACTGTTAACTTGATGCGATGGTTATAAATGAGATTTTTTCATAATGCATTGTTAGTGAGACACTGATTCAAGGGCGGGGCTCATGAGTGGTCACTTGGTTAAAGTTACTTGATAGGCATGCGATCGTCCGAGATCGTTCTTGCAATCCTCCGCGTAGTGGCCATATTGTCAGCTAGGAAGGGCGGAGTCTGAGGTGGGCGGGTGATTGGATAACCTGATGGACTAGAGACGGCCCACGCGTCCGTATCCTGCCCCACGTCGGGTGGGCCGGGCTCTGCTGTCGAGGACGGCGGACCCATCAGTCGTGCGCCGCTGGGCTCATCGTTCTTCTCCAAAGGTGCTGGGAACGAGCGCAGATAAAACTGGCCAATCCAAACAGGGCAAATGTAGGCCTAGAAATGGACAGGCGATGTCAACCTTTAGTGTCCATCTGTCAGCTCGATGCGGTGAATTTTCGGGTCTTTGTGATTTACTAGATGGCGATATATTGTGTTTGCCATTTCAGGAAAACCGTCACATGACACTCAAATAGTGCAGTGCGGTGGAACAGCCTCTAAGACAGCATGTGTTATATAGGCAGTGTGAACTCTAGTCTCTCCCTTGAAAATGGAAATGAAGAACTCAAGCATAGATAACAGGAATAGGGTTTTTTTTTTGGTTGATGATCTTGAAATATTTTGGAAAGCCAGAATCTTCATTAATATCACCTTTCAGGATATTTTGATGAACACTGGCCATGCGTGGCCTCGCCTCTGTCATGGCTGTTCAACGTGTGATGAAAGATCGCTCATTTTTCAGAAAGTCTTACGGGATTATGTGAATGAAGCCGCTTTCACACCGGACGCGAAACGAATGTTAAGCACGACAGATTACCTTCAAAGTCAATGCAAAGACGCGAATACACGCGTTTTCGCGTGTATTCGCGTCTTTGCATTGACTTTGAATGTAATCTCTCGTGCGAAAAAATGTGTTTCGCGGCCGGTGTGAAAGCGGCTTAAGTAAATGTTTGTAGAGCCCTCTGTTGGCCAAATTGTGATCAGTTCCCTCAAAAAAAAAAAAAAAGAAGAGAAAGAAATAGCACGAAGACGGCCATACCCAAAAATGGCCAGTGTGTAGTCCTCCGATGCCCTTCTTCTTCTGTGCATTTGTATTGATACGTGTCTCACAGCCCTGAATAGGGTTCTTTTTCTCTTTCTCCCTTCTCTGGTGCTGTTTGCTCTGCTTCTCTCTCTTTCTCTCTCTCTCTCTCTCTCTCTCTCTCTCCTGTTTCTTTGACTCTCCCTTCCCCTCCTGTTCTGTTGCATTTTTGTCTCATTTCTCGGCCTGCTTTTCATTCCTGTTTTTCTCCTCCATTGTTTTTCTCTCTTTATCTCTCTCGCTCCCTCTCTCTCACATGCTCACTCTGACTCCATTTCTTCTCTTCCTCTATTCAGGTTTCCCTTTATTCTCTTCTCTGAATAGTTGTTCTTACTTTAAGGGAAGGGGAAGGAGGAGGGGGAGGGGTTCAGTTTCGGGCCCAGCTGTGACGGAGAGCTTCTCCCAGGGCCGACCGCAGCGAGGGCTGGCCCGGGCACCAATCGAGTGGCTCTGCCATGATGGCCGACTCATCTTGCTGCAAAGGGTCGTGGAAGTGAAGAGTTCTGCACCATGTGCATGTGTTTGCCAGGGGTTGGGCGGTTTATGTCACTGTGGCTCTTTTTTCAGGGTTATATTTTGGTTAGGGGTGGCGTCAATGCATCATATCAACATTGAATCAAGGAAACTTTTCCCGGAGTGGTCTTTTCAACTAAATAGCCTGGCCTACAATGCAACGGCGACACCTTGCTGCCCAGGCAGAAGATGGCACTGCCGCCATGTTGGCTGTAAGAGCAGTAGGGACGGGCCACTGGTTGCATTTCCTGGCTTTGCTCTATTTTACCACAATTTTACTTTGAAATGCTCGGAGAACATGCTACCGGCCGCCCATCTGTCAGGTTATGGTGCTTTCAAGCTGAGATGTCCAAAGGAGTCGTTTCTTTAACGCTCACCAGACTCCTGTTTGAAACCTGCTCTGAGAGGCTTCATCTCGGGGACATCAGCCTCCTAATTTTTTGGTGTGGGGCGGGGGGCGGTGTGGGGCGGGCGGGGGTGCGTGTGGCGCAAGAGTCCAGGATTCGGCGTAGCTGAGCGGATTGGCTGGAAAAACGGCAGCGAATTAATAGCGCAACAGGATGAAACTTTTCTGTCCGACGACGTCAGTCGGGAAGGAGAGGAACACAAAACAACCCCCCCCCAAAAAAAAAAAGAGAAGAAGAGTGCGGTATGACGGAATGGCAGGCTTGAAGGGGAGACAGAGGTGAGAGTCAGATGAAAGTACGGAGAGATAAAAGCCGGAGAGAGGAGGGTGTGGGATAAAGCGGAGGGAAGGGAGGCTGAGATGAAAGCGAAATGAGAAAGATAAGAACGGAGAGAGGGAGGGAGAGACGAACGGAGAGAGAGATAGTGTACAGAGCAGAGAGAGGAGTAACCATGGAAACAGGAGGAAGGTACAAAAGAAGAGAGAGACAAAGGATTTTGATTTAAAAGAATGAAATGAAACTTGGGGTGGGGAGGAAAGTGATTGGGGCTTGAATTTATGGCTGCAAGTTGGAGAGAGAATTGGAGAGACTCGGAACTTATTTGCAGGAATGCAGAATTATTATCCTGTTGTTACGAAGTCTCTGCAAAGCAGATTTGGTCTGGCTCCCACCGGAGGGCGCTAGAGAAGCCCAGTGCGTCTCCCTGCTGGTGAGCAGGGTCATTATGTGCATGTTTTTTAAAAAGGGATGGAGCACTGAATTATTTTTTAAGGCTGGGTCACCATTTCGTCCTTTGTAGAGCAGGTTCCTGAGGTTCTTTTGAGGAATGATGCCCACGCTGTTCTGTCTTACCAGTGGCTGTTCTCCTGTTCTCTCCACGGCAAGTCGGACATCGCCCATTTTCAACTCATTGAAAGTTCTGAGAAAGCACTTTCGATACATGCCACAGGCATGTATGACATGTCCCATAATGCACTGTGCAGGTGTATTACTAAACCATGTCTGCTTTCAGAAGGCAAAACGTGTATGTGCGATGTGTTTCTCGCAGGCAGCGTCCTGCTAGGTGAGGTCCTGAGCGAGTACATGTGACAAGCTCTGGGCTCCCATCATCCGTTTTTTGCGAAATCTTTGCCACTTTGACTATTCAGTGCACATCATGTGACCTCGAAGTGCAAAATGGTTGGAGTAGAGTGCAGGTCAGTTGATCAACAATGACCCGCAGAGCTGGCTGGCAACGTCTAGACGAGGCCGCACATAATACTTTAACACTGTGGTGCACATACTGCTCGAAGGGTCAAAGTGATAAATCCTTTGGTTAGTATTATGCATGCAAGACGGCCAGACAGCTTTCTGCTGGTTAACCCCAATGGGAATGATGGATATTATTATCATTATTAAAATTCCATGGGGCTGTCCAATGGCTGGAGGAGGGGTCATTTAAAACACACCCCCCCCCCACCTTCAATTTGTCCGATCATTACTGAGGTTTGGCCTGGAAAGGGATATTTTCTCAGCAAGAGAACCTCACTCCTCAGGTACAGCGAGTGGTCAGACCCTACTCCGGAGGAGTCGTGGTTTTCATCGTAACTCGCCACTCCACTGGATGCGTTAGAACGGTTAATTACACCGCCTAGCCACCTCACCTGATGTCTTCACGTCTGAACTGGAGGGCTGAGGTTTTTGGGCAAATCGCCCGTGTCGGCCGGGCAGAGGTCTGGTGCCCCCTGTACAGGGTGCGAGGTCGCGGCTGCGGTGCGCAGCTAATGACGGGATGGACTTGAACGAGGTGCGTGATTGAGAGCGGTGTGTACGCCCGCACCGCTCCCTGACTCTCCCGTATATATTTGTGAGCCCATTGTATGCACTTCTGCGTAGAGTGAGCGGTAGACGAAGGCTTTCTATTCTGTGGTTTTTGAGTCTCTGGTGAATATCTCTCTCTCTCTCTCTCTCCCTTCCCCCTCTCTGTTTTTTTCTCTCTCCTCTCTCTCACTCCCTTCCCCTCTCTCCCTCCCCCTTCCTTCTTTCTCTTGATCTCTCCTCCCCCTCTCATTCTCTCTGTCTCTCTCACTCACTCACTCCCTTCCCCCTCCGTACCCCCCCGTCTCTCTCTCTCTCTCTCTCTCTCCTCATCACTCCGTCTCCCTCTCTCCCTCCTCTCGCTGTTCCTTTTATATCCTCTTTGCTGAATGCTGTTCTCCTCTCCTCCCTCATCTCTCTTCTTTCTTTATACTCCCTCTCTCTTTCTCTTCTGCTCTCAGCACAGTCTGCCTGCTGTTTTTCCTCTCCACTGCAGGCGCTTCCTTCCCGATACTCTCATACCCCCCCCCCCCCCTCGCAGAAGGGGACAGAAAAGGTTTATCTTTTATTTAGGGCTTTTTTGGGTTTACCATCTCTGGGCTCCGTGCTGTGGGAGTTATCACTCAGTGGGACTGGCCCCGTGGAGGAAAAAAAACAAGCACTCAGTCCTGGCCGGGCCGTCGGCTGCCCTTCGCCGTATGGGTAAGCTGGGGCCACCGGGTCGCCCTCTGGACCCCGGCAAGGGGCCACACCCTGGGGGGCCCCTGAGAGGGGTCGGATCTGCGTGCTACCCGCGCGAGGGAGTCGTGGAGCTTCGCCTTGTGTGACGTTGGCGTGGTCGAGGGGCTGCTCTAGCGTAGGGATTGATCGCTGGGCCAGCCCGTCCGAAGGGGCCGTTGGCTTCACTGCAAAGCAGCGTTTCACCCCTTGATTTAAACCCCATCGCCCTGTCATGCTAAACAGGATAGGCTGCGAGCTCAAGTGACAATGACAGCCGTTACTTTGACGACCATCTTCCACCACCTTCCACCCCCACCTAGCAGCACCACAAACAAATCCCGAGCTCTAACCCCCAGCTCCATTATGCTGAAATTATATTTATTCTGGAGGTGTGTCTTCTTTAGAAGATGTTTTATTGTGTGCGCGCAGCACTGAGTCCTGCTGCATTGGTGTACAGTTAAGGAGGGACGGGGGATGGGTCGGGCCTGTTGTCTTGGCGATAACCCTGCAGGTGTGGGTCATGTGTATTAGGGGGCTCTCTAAAGTCTGGAACTTGCACAGCAGTGGCAGGCGTAAACGTGCACGCAGACTGAGTCCGGTAGAGATACCTTCTCTGACATGTTTGAATCTGCTATCATTATTATTCTCTTTCGCCAACCTTTGCTCAAGATGGCTGCTGACGTTGGCTACGGATGTGATGCGGCAGAGGTGAGAGGGAGTGGGGCGTCCCCCGTCCCGGCCCTGACTGCATTAGATTCATCACTCTGCCTGTTAATATGGAGCATGTGTGTCAGAAACCCTGATTATGTGGAGTTCGCTGGGTAGGGTGATCGGCAGGATCGGCAAACGGGCCATGCAGGGAGTCAACAAGTGTGTTTTTGTCTGCGTGTGTGTGTGCGTGCGGCGCTTATGACTGCAGGAGAGTCACAGTGTACATATACACTTGTGTATTTTCTCATGCATGTTTGTGTACACGAGTGAAGTTGCGCTTATCAATCCGTACATGTGTGCCTGCGACTGCGTGCAAATACAATCATCTCCAGGATTTGTTTTTTCCTAGATTTGTCAGTGTACTTGGCAAATTCTAATTTGTTATAGAATAATTCTAGCAGTTAAAGTACAGATTCTCTGATTTTATTGAAAGGTATTTTAGATTTACCTTGTAAGAATGATGGAACCTCCCACCTCAGGGTTCTGTAATGTTTTGGAAAAATTAACATTACAGAAATGGAAGTATTCCTACTTGGGCCAATACTTTATTGCACATCTGTTGTGCGGAGCGACCGCTTGAACATCAGTGGTGCTGACTGTCACTCAGACTTGTACTACGGCCATCTTCACTTCCTGTTTGGTTTGATGACTAGTTTAAAATTTTTACTTCAGCATGTTTAACGCATGTTCAATTCTTCTGAGATCAAAAGAATTAGTCAAAAGTCAGGAATTGGTAATTTTGTGCTTTGGAAAGACTTGTTATTGAGTGTTTGAGAGTATTTTCTCATTGTAGGAAGGAGGAACATTCATGGTGTTTGGAGCCATTTCACTGAACCAGATCAGAGAAGATGCTTAGAGACCCTGGTTCTGCTTATTGCAGCAGCATCATCAACGCAGTCGAATGAGCAGGTCCTGTGGTGTCCATGCAACTCGCCGTGTGTCTCAAAGGAGGAGGGGGCTTTAGTTCTCGGGAAGTTCCTTAAACTCTAATGGTGCCATCTTGTGCTCATACCTTCACTGTGATATTAGTCAATTAGTCCCACAAGACCTTTTTACCAGAACTCTAGTTCTGATTGAATGGGTTCGGTTTTTTACACACCCGCTCCACCGGGAGGGTGTATATTGTGATCGCCCCTGTCGATCCGTATGCAAGTCATTGTTTCGCTCTACTGACCACATTTTTTTTTTTTGTTGGATTCTTGTCATTTCTGTTTTGTGGGTCAGTGATGATATGACGAGGATCCTTTTCCATTTTAGTGATGAAATTTTTTTTTTTTTAATTCAAATACCGTAAATCGACTAGGCTCCCATGAGGTCGTATCACCATGCTTCGCGTGGCCATGTTCTTTACCATGTCGATAACTTTCAGGCGGTGACTGTGGGCGGCTTCTTTGGTCTGATAGACCATTTGAGGTTGCTGAACTCCTTCTCCATGGAGATATTCCAAGTAATTGATGTTTTTAAGCCTCAGGTTTGGCCCGACTCATTTCTCACAGACACGTTTCCTTGATTTTTTTGTGCGCATAACTTTAGTTCACATGTCAACCAATGGCGATAACAGACTCTAAATCTAGTCGAAAGACTCCCATCGAGACTCCATGCGGAAGGCCGTCTTCCACCTGCTCTCTACTAGTGATGTAAAACACCTGAATGTGATTTCAGAAGCAAACAGTGTGGTTCTCTAAATGGGGGAGGTGGGTCTCTATCCCTGTTCCTCAAATCGAGGTTGGAGAACCGCTGGTTTTCCACCTTCCCTTTACCTGAGAGTCGGGGGTCATGACCTTGTGGCCAATCAGCGGTGCCGATTGTTAAGTGACTTATTGGGGCAGAGAAAACCAGGGCCACATCAGGATTCAGGGGCCAAAGTTGAGGACCCCTGGTCTATTAAAAGCACATCAGGCCAAATTATTCGTGGTGTAACCAAACTGCGTAAAAATCCTATTTAAGAAGCACAGGGAATCTGCGCTGTGCCCTGTGTGAATCCTTCGATTTAGAAACCTGACATTGTACAGTCGGAGCCAAAAGATATATTTTTCCTAATAATGTCAGTACGTTCAGTTGTGGCCACATTGGTATGTTTCTGTACATGAATACGAGCATTTGCCCATCCAGAGACACTCAATGAGATCAGACGTGTGCCTCTCCACTCTTGTTTTGGGTGATGTCTTCATTCAGACTGATATACATGCAAACATTCTCAATTAGTCCATTCTCAATTAACACTCCTCTGTGTTTTCATTTAAGAAACTCTGGGAGCATAAAAGCTGCTCGCGTTCAGTGCACGTCTGTGGGCTCGTCTGTGCGTGGGCTCTGTTTTTGTGTGTGTGTGTGTGTGTGTGTGTGTGTGTGTGTGTGTGTGTGTGCGTGTGTGTGTAGACAGCCTGCCTGTCATTGTTTTGTCAGCATTTTCATTTTGAGCCCCTCCTGTAACCTACGAGTCCTCTTTTGGGCTCCAGTGCAGGTGACCGCTGGTACCGTATATCCTCACACATAGGACGCCGCGTTCGACGTCACGGCCTAGGCTGGCAGCGTACGGTCAAGGGGCTGAACCTCTGCCTGCTGCACCTGTGCGACCAGCACTGCGTTCAGGTGCTCGCCGAAACGTCACTTGAGTGCGTCTGTCAGTAGTTTCGCCCACAGAGGGCTCGGGCGGTAATCCCGCCTCTATTCTCAGATCTCTGTGGTGCGGCGCGCGTTTGGGCACTTCCCTCTTTCTCTCTCTCTCTCTCTCTCTCTCTTGAGCTTTCTCGCTTGTGTGGAACCCTGGTGAGAGGCGGAGAGGATTGTGGGAACAGGGAGGTGTCGGCCTTTCAGCACGTGCTCCCTCTCTCCTGGTCTGGGGCCCGTTCACAGGCCCCTGCGTTGGGCCTAACGGAGAGATGGAAGGTACTTTCTGAAGACACAAACTTGGAGAAACGCCAGATTTTTTTTCAGTTGTTTTTTGTTTTTTTTTTCCTGTCTTTTTTTTGTTTGTTTTCTCCCCTCTCTCCCCAACTCTCTTTCCCCCTCGTCTGTTTTTCCCACAGGCGAGTTCTGAGTGTGTTTTATGTCTGTCCCCCGTCGGCTCTCCCGTGTTCTTTCTTTGTCTTTGGCTTCTTCTCTGTTCTTCCTCTCACTCTTTCTGCTTTTCCCTTCACCTCAACTTCCTGATATCTCTCCCTCCCTCCCTCCCTCTCTCCCTCCCTCTCCTCACACTGTTCCTCTCTCTAGGCTTTTCTTTGCCTTTATAAAGAGAGAATGCTCGCCGCTCCTTCTCATGAACCATTTGCTTGGCGTTCGCGGCCGCGCGAATCGCCGCTCGATCCGTTTTCTGCGGCGGCAGTCTGGCCGCCCGGGGGTCCCGATCGGAAGGTGAGGAGCCGTAGTACCTGCGGTGCGCGGCGCGCGGGGCCCCTGACGCACAGAGCACCTGATCCCAGTGCAGCGTTCGGCGTCCAGGTGCCTCCAGCGCCGTCGGAGAGGCACCTACAGAAATCTGGAAGTTCAATAGTTAATTTCCCTTGTGTGCTTTTTTTCTTTCCTCTCTCTCCCTCTCTCTCTCTCTCTCTCTCTCTCTTCCTCTTTCTCACCCCCCCGCGCTCCCCCTCTTTCACTCGCTGATGGACTCTTCTTTTTATTTTCACACTCCCCATCCCCCCTTTCTCTCTCTCTCTCCCTCCCTCCCCTTCTCTCTTTCACTGCATTCTCTTTTACCATCCCTTCTCCTCCCATCCCCCTCTCCAGCTCCCTCCCTCCCTCCTTCTTTCTCTCTCTCTGACCTCTTCCTTTCTTCTGCTCTCGCTCTCCCTCCCCCATTCTCTCCCTTCATCTCTTCCTCCTCTCTGCTGCATTCTCTTCTTCCCTCCCTCCCCCTCTCTCTCTCTCTCTCTCTCTCTCTCTCTGCCTTCCTCTATGCTCTCCCTCCCTCTTCCTCTCAATCTCTCGTTCTCTCTCCCCCATGTCTGTCTTCTTCCAGACAGCTTTTCTCTCTCCCCCTCCCTCTCTCTCTCTCTCTCTCTCTCTCTCTCTCTCTCTCTCTCTCTCTCTCTCTCTCTCTCTCTCTCTCTCCCATTTTCCTCCTTTTGTCACTCATTTCTTTTGTCAGGTTTCTGCCCCTCTCGCCTCCCCCCTGTGTGATTCATTTTTAATTTGGGGAAAACACACACACTGCTCCTGCTTAAGTGAAATATCTGGAGTGTGTGTGGGGCTCGGGCGCTGTGGCGGAGGGACAGTATGTCCGACTGTTCGCCACCGACAGACACTCCTCCACCCGTACTCCGCTCAGCAGTCGCTTCAAACTTCAAACTGTGTGTCTGCGCGTGTGTGTGTGTGTGTGTTTGTGTGTGTGTGTTTGTGAATGATGAGATGGAGAGCTGTGCCTGAAAGCTGTCAGATTGCTTGTGCGTTTGCGTGCGTGTGTGTGTGTGTGTGTGTGTGTGTGTGTACCTGTGTGTTTCTGTATTTTTGTAATGAGATTCTGTGTATGATAAATTGACTGAATTGTGTCTTCCATGGCATGAATACGTGTGTGTGTGTGTGTGTGTGTGTGTGTGTGTGTGTGTGTGTGTGTGTGAGAGAGAGAGAGAGAGGGGGGCGAGAAAGAGTGGGAGAGAGGGAGAGATGGACAGAGAGAAATGAGGTGATACTAAGAGAGATAGGTTGACACTCAACTGTGTGTGTGTGTGTGTGTGTGTGTGTGTGTGTGTCTCCGAGCGAGCAAGAGAGAGGGAGATGGAAAGCCTGTGTGAAAGCGAGAGAATGTGTGAGTGAGAGACTGTTTGTATGTGTGCGTGAGAGAGAGAGAGAGAGAGAGAGAGAGGCGGGTGAGGGAGAGAGAGAGAGAGAGAGAGTGTGTGTGTGTGTGTGAGAGAGGGAGAGAGAGAGTGTGTGTGTGTGTGTGTGTGTGTGTGTGTGTGTGTGTGAGAGAGGGAGACAGAGATAGGGAGTGTGTGTGTGTTTGTGGAGACACAGTCAGTTGTGATAACAGCAGCAGTGGGAGGGGATGAGCCCGTAGCTCCGCCCCCTCCTCCCGCGGTTATAAATAGGCGCAGGATTTCTCCCCCCTGCTCATTGCTCATGAAGGATGAGATCTCTGAAACATCTGAGACACCCGGGCAGGAGCGGCGCGGTGAGTCTCCTGTCCTCTGCTCGGCTCGCACTCCTTTACCGCGCCGACGCGCCTCTTTTAATCATTCGCGCTCCGCACTGTTTACAGTTTAATGAGCAGCGCTGGGGCTCGTGTGCCGTAAAGCTGGGGGAAGCTGCTGACTTACTTTCTCACTCTTTCTCTCTCTATCTGTGTGCGTCTGTCCGTCACACCTTCCTTTATATTTATAGAAGCTCCTCTCATTGGCTCTCCGCGCCCCTCTCTGGGCAACTCGCTGGCTTTTGTGCTCCTTCTCGTTTGTTTTTCTGTCTCGTTTTTGTCGCTGTTTCTCCCCTCTCTTTCTCTTTCCTGCTTCCTCTCTCGCTCTCTCTCTCCCTCCCTCTCTCACTCTCTCTCCCTCACGCACACACAATCTCCCTCCCTCCCTCCCTCCCCCTGCCTTTCCTTTTTCTCTCTCCCTCTCTCTCACTCACTCACTCAATCTCTCCCTCCTCCCTTCCTCTCTCTCTCTGCTGCTCCCCCGCTCCCCCTTTCCTCTCTCTCTCTGTCTCTTTCACTTACGCTCTCTCTCTCTCTCTCTCTCTCTCTCTCTCTCTCTCTCTCTCTCTCTCTCTGGCTACTTTGAAACCAGTAATTATAAATGACATGGAGTATCGGGGCAACCAGGTTCCTCCCCCCCCCTGTCTCTCCTCCTCTCTCCCTCTTTCTCTCTCTCTCTCTCTCTCCCTCCATTTTCTCTCTCCTCTCCACTCCTCTCCGCCCCCCCCACCCCCCCTCCCGTGCTCCTGTGCAGGGTGCCAGTGTCTGTGGCCTGTTCATTATCAGTAGATGGAGAGACTGGAGTTCGGCTGTCCCGCACCTCCCCGTTAGGACTTTAAGGGTCGTTAAAGTGGCACAGGGTGGCGAGGTTACGCTGCTGACCTCGCTCCGGGCGACGCTGCAGAGAGGGCGAGCCGGAGCCTCGCAGCGCTGGGCAGATTCTGGCGCCTCGCGCCTCGTACCGGGCTGCGGCGCTCTCCTGTCAGTTAGCGCCGGGCCGTTTGTTTACCTCATCCTGGGCACTCTGCTTTGCATATTATTATTGAGCATGAATCACATTACGGGTGGAAATGGATTTTTACTCTAGTGGAGACTTTTAATGCTGCTACTGCTGTAGGGAGGGTAGCGGTGCTCAGGTGTGCTGCTTGCGTCACTGCCGCTGTGTGGACTGTGGTGTTGTAGGACAGAGCTGGTATAGCTGTTCAGAATATGGTGTTCAGGTACAGGTGCGTTTGGGCTGGTACAGCTGTAGAGTGGGTAATTGCACTCAGGTGTGTGGTTCACATTGGCACAGCTGTGTGGACTGTGGAGTTGTCAGACAGAGCTGGTATAGGTGTTTGGAGTTTGGTGTTAAGGTACAGGAGAGTTTGGGCTGGTACAGCTGTGGCGCAGGTATTGGTGATCAGGTGTGGAGTTTTAGTTGGTTCAGCTGCGTCGACTGTGGTGGTGTTGGAGAGATGGAGCTTGTACACCTACAGGGAGTGTGGAGATCTTTGGTTGTAACAGTAATACTGTGTAGACTGCGATGTTAAGGTGTCTGAGAATTAGGGCCGGGGATGTGTATCGGTGTTCAGGTTTGCGGTCGGTGCTGGTACAGCTGTGTGGACTGTGTGTGGTTTTTTTATGGATAGCTAAGCAGGTTTAGCTATAAGGAGGTTACTTGTGTTCAGGTGTGCGGTCAATGCCGATACAGTACTCTTGTTATTGGAGAGCTAAGCGGGTTAGCTATAGGGGGAGGGTATTGGTGTTCAGGTGTGCGGTTAGCACTGTCCCACCTGTTTAGAATATGGTATTAAGGTGTAGGGGAGTTAGAGGTTGTGCAGCTGTAGGGAGGGTATTGGTGTATCAGTGTAGAAGCTGATTTAGGGACGGTATTTGGTTGTAGGGAACGGTTGCTATGGCGGCCATCATTGCCGTTAACCTTGTGCTAGTCAGGAAGCAGCTAATCGGAGGTGTAGGTGAGCTGCTGTCTCAGTGCTGTGCTAGTGTGGCAGCCATGCTAGCCTTCAGTTAAACAAGAGGCTTCTCGCCATGTGGATGAGGAAGTGTTGCTAACGGGCTTGGACAGGAAGTCTAGGGGAATGCCTGGGGGGTCAGGCTTCCTGTTTCATGCTTCGGCCTGATCTGAATGTGGAATGAAAGTGGATGTGTCAAAGGAAGAAGGCTGTTTGGTTGCAGACTGTCCGGTGTTCTCTGGTGAATGTGGACTGGGACCGAGATACTGCCCCAGTGCATGATATAGGGGTTCTGCTGACCAGCCTCTCGCCGTGTGCACAGACAGTGGCCCTTTCGATATAATGGTCTGTCTTTAAGATGGCAAACGCGTTGAGGACCTTTGTTCTGTGAAATTTTCCAACTTTGGGTTTATGGGGGAGGGGAGCCGAAAAAAGTGTTCAGATGTGCTCCCTGATGTAGGAAGTGACATGAGTGGCTAAAAGCTGACCTTCTGTCGCTAGTTATAGGAGGGCCTGAGTGTTTATCGGTGTCGGCTACTCGGCTGAAATTAGGGGAGGTGCGAGACTGCTCTCTAAGCTAATGATTTGTCTTGACTTTTATTTCATTATTTTTACCCCCACTGCCCTGGGCTGATGGGGTATTGTTGTACTCTGGGGTGTCTAGGTGGGCAGCATCTTTTTAATTTGTCTGGGCCGTGTCTCTGAAAGTGTTGGCTACAGAAGCTTCAAATTAGGTGTGCAGATTCTATTTTTTTTATTTGGCATCTCCAATCCCACCCGAATCTGGAATGCCCAATTAGTGAACTATGTACAAAGCTTGCTCATATGCAACCCCTTGTTGCCAATTCAGGAGAGTGAAGACAGTTCACGGCTCTCCTCCAAAGCACACGCCTGTCAGCCACTGCTTCTTATCCAGTCATTGGTTGAATCTTCGCAAGTTCAGAACGAGGGCGGAGGATAGCCGGACATGACCAGGCTTAGAATCTTCCTGACGAGCGCTTGTCTGGCCAACGAGAGGCACTTGAGCAACGAACAAAGTTATTTCTTTTATTTCCCTTTCTAGGCAGACCCTTCCCAGTTTGAAACTCTGTAGTGCTATAGCCAATTGTGCGCTACTCGGAAAAAGCTGCTGACCACTGCGGGTGGTAAGACCGGGGCTCGAACCCGCGACGTGATGGTCACTTCTGCACTTCAACGCAGTGCCTTAACCGAGTGAGCTGTCGGGCAGCTCGGAATGCAGACTCTTAACGAGGGATATGTGTGCAAAGTATGGATCATTAGTGGATTTGACCTTTGACCTTGGCACTGTGATGTTCAACTTAAAATTGTGTCCAGGCCATTTTTGCAAAAGTATTAACAACAGCAGCTTCAAATGTGGTTTGCAGTTTACTTGTGAGGGTTAGGTTTGCAGGGTAAGGGTCAGCAGTGGATCTGACCTTTGACCTTGGCACGCTGAAAATTTTGTCTGGACCATTTTTCGAAAAGTACTAACCACAGCAGCTTAACATTTGGTATTGGGGTTCCTTGTTAGTTGGAGAGGTGTGCAACGAAAGGGTCATTAGTGCATTTGTCCTTTAACCTTTGCACGGTGATTTCGCTATTTATTAATAATAAATTAAGGGTTGTGGGGTTCTCGTGGCATTCAGCGTCGGCTTGTTCATGTTTAAGATGTTTTCCTATGATTAGTATGATGTATTGGCGGGCAGCTTCCTTCTTTATGCAGTGTTACTGTGATTAAATGGTAAATTAAATTCAGAAAAAGAAGTTTTATTCTCCAAATATGCTTTGCAAAAAGATTTAACTACTCTTAACTTCCATGTTTGCTTTTGAGCACATTATGCGACGTAGGCTGTATATTCTGGGTTTTATGATTGTTTAAATTACGGTAAAGAGAATTTTGAATTCCAATGAAGAGTTTTATTTCTCGTTTTGGCCTGTTGAGCAGAAATGGCCTCACGCGATGGTGGCGAGTGCTTTTGAGCTCATGTAATGTTTAAAAAAAGTATTGAAACAAGTTACACAACTACTCAGTGTTTCAAATGTTTCTCAGTGTTGCTCTGTTTCTCTGTATGTTTATGTGGTGTCTTTGTATGTTTGTGTATGCGCGTCTGTCTACTTGTCTGTATGTTTATTTTTGCGTACGTGTCTGTGTGCTTGTCTGTGCTCTTATGTTTGCATACGTGTGTCTGCAGGAGGGGGAGCGAGCTCGCCTGGATGGATGCTACGCTAAGCTGATGGACGGACAGGCGGACGCAGGCACGCAGACGGAGCCGGTGGTGGTGCTGTCCCTGGCCCAAGCCGCCGTGCTGGGCCTGATCTCCCAGAACGAGGTCTTTGGCGCCACCATCGCCCCTAACGGCTTCTACACGGGGGAGGGGCGGGACAGCCCCCTCGTCCCGGGGGAGGAGGTGAAATACGAGTACGCCAGCCAGCTCATCGGCGCTAACGGCGACTATGTGGGGGAGGGTTTGAAGGAGGAAGAAGAGGAAGACGGTGGACATGGGGTTGAGCGGAGGCGGGACGGACCGCAGAGCCAGGGCATGAGGGCGGAGCCGGAGGAGAGGGAGGCGGAGGAGAGGGTGGTCCCAGCTGTCGAGAGTGGGAGGGAGGGAGTGGAGAGGTCTTACAGCCACGGCCCATGTGCCCATCTCCACGGAGGCCCCGCCCCTGGGGAGGGGCCTTACAGCGTGGCGCTCAAGCCAGAGCAACTCCCCCACGGCTGTCCAGACTGCGAGAGGGAGGCTCGCACCCAGGAGGGGCGGGGCCAGGGTGCTGAGGGACAGGAAGGGGAGGGGCCAGAGGAGGCGAGCAGCCCGCTGAAGCCCGCGGAGGGCGGAGATAGCCCTGAAATGAGCCGCTACTTTGAGCCCAGCGAGGTGGGCTACGAGTCCGGCGATGCGGCCGCGCCGGGGGACTACGAGGAAGGGGGCGGGGCCGGCCTGCTGTGGCCGGAGCCTGGGGGCGGGGACACCCAGCCAGGCCAGCGCATGCAGATCGACCGCCTGGACATCAATGTTCAGATCGACGAGTCCTACTGCGTGGACGTGGGAGAGGGGCTTCGGCGCTGGAAGTGTCGCATGTGCGAGAAGTCCTACACCTCCAAGTACAACCTGGTCACCCACATCCTCGGTCACAACGGCATCAAGCCGCACGAGTGCCCACACTGCGGCAAACTGTTCAAACAGCCCAGCCACCTGCAGACGCACATGCTGACCCACCAGGGCACGCGGCCGCACAAGTGCACCGTCTGCAAGAAGGCCTTCACCCAGACCAGCCACCTGAAGCGACACATGCTGCAGCACACCGACGTCAAGCCCTACAGCTGCCGCTTCTGCCGCCGCGGCTTCGCCTACCCCAGCGAGCTGCGCGCCCACGAGACCAAGCACGAGAGCGGGCGCTGCCACGTGTGCCAGCAGTGCGGCATGGAGCTGCCCAGCCTCGCCCACCTGAAGCGGCACCAGACCACGCACCAGGCGCCCACCGCCTACCAGTGCTCTGAGTGCGGCAAGGCCTTCGCCTACCGTAGCCAGCTGCAGAACCACCTTATGAAGCACCAGAACGTGCGACCTTACGTCTGCCAGGTCTGCGCCATGGAGTTTGTGCAGATACACCACCTCAAGCAGCACGCGCTCACGCACAAGGTACTGAGTCAGCCGGCCCTTCGCTGCAAGGTACTCAGATCTCATTGGCTGACTGTAACTCCACCCCCCACCCCCAGTTTACACTGTAACCTGGCCCTGAAACTCACATCGTCAGCTTCTCTTTCGGTTTAGCGGCACAGGAAAGTCTTTAGGTTCACGTAAGGGAAACGCTGCCGTATGATGTGACATTAGACAGCCTGGCTCCACCCCTGATATCCCAACCCTTTCTTGCCCTTTACTTGGATTGAGCCGCAGTATAAATTCCCAATTCCTCTTCCTGTTTTGCTAATTCCTGTTTCCTCTTCCTGTCTCCACGGGCCCAGCAGGGGAGCTCTTTTCTTGTGCGTGAGCTGTGTGCTGTGAAGCGTATCATTTCCGATCGTTATCAGCATCAGCAGGGACACGCTTGAACGGAGCGTATCGATTTAGCCCGCGCTGGTGCTGGACCGTTTGGACTCCAGAGTCCGGTCTCCAGGCTCTGAGCCGTCCCTGGTATTTGCCTGCGCTGTGACAATCCAGCTCTGCTCCCCCTAGTGTCGTTACTGTTGAAATTCAGCCTGCAGACACTGGGTGGAGCTAGAGAGGCAGTGACACGTGTGGCTGTGAGGATGGCAGTGGGAGCGAGGACCGGCTGTGGCGGGGGGGGGGCCTCTTTGTGTGGGTGGGTTTCTTTTGGTGGGGGTTGGGGGGGAGCGGATGGGGCATGGGCGGGTGTGTCTGAGCGCACACTGTTATGATGCAAATCTGTGGATCACTACGGATGCCTTATTTAACGAGCCTCCTTGTGTGCTCTGGTAATCAGGGCTGATACCTCATTCATTTAAAAAAATTTGTCACCCCTTAAATTTTTACTTCATTTTTCTGTTAAGTAGGTCAGAAAAAGGTTTTTGTTATGTATTGTAAATTTGTAATATCACATACACATTCTCTGTCTGCTGGTTGCAGCGCTTCTCTGAAGCTACAATCACACTTCTATTGAGAGAAATATTCGAACCCTGGGTGCTGTGGATTTATGGCCGCACCGTTACATCAAATGGAAAATCTCCAGATCTCTTACATCTTTTCATACATCATTTCCCTGTAATTCAGCGGGACATATTTGGGATCACTGGAAACGATGGGATCTCGGCTGGAATTTAAAATTAGCCTGCAGCTCCACAGGTTTGAATGCAGCAGCTGCGTTTGACAGACCTGTATGTGTCTCCGTGAGCTTTAGGGGATGTAGAGCTGAATGCACATCACAGAGGCGTCACCGACTGTCTCCTCTCCCTCTCTCTCCCTCTCTCTCTCAGGGAATGAAAGAGTTCAAATGTGACGTGTGCTCGCGGGAGTTCACCCTGTCGGCAAACTTGAAAAGACACATGCTGATCCACACCAGTGTGCGGCCGTACCAGTGTCACGTCTGCTTCAAGACCTTCGTGCAGAAACAGACCCTGAAGACACACATGATCGTGCACCTGCCTGTGAAGCCCTTTAAGTGCAAGGTGAGCCGGCGGCAGGGGGCGTGTTTATCAAAGTTACACATGCGACCCCGAGTTTATAAAAGTCACATACTAATGCACCTCGGTTATTAGGTGTGCTCTGAAATTATTTTATGAGTTAGAGGACATGCTCCTGAAACATGAGTCCTTTTTACTGCCCGACAAAGTCTAAGTGCAGTAACTACATATATGGTTAGTTATGCAGTTTTGAGACTGAAAATATGGAGGTTAGGATTTATTTGGATAGAAATTATACCACGGCTCGTCAGTTCACCATAATCTGTCACTGATGTGCAAACAAACTCTGAAGCCATTTTTTAGTGTTTAAATTATTTTGTACTTACTGCGCTGGGCCTGTGTTGGGCAGTATTTGCCTGTGAGGCCTCGTGACGTGTGGTGCTGTATTGGACAAAAATATGTACGTAAACAGCTGCTTTTAAAGCATGAAAGGATTAATATCTGCCAAAATTCAAACCGCACACCTTTAAGCTGTGAGATCACAAATGCTCTATACAACTAAAAGTTTGTGAAAACTCCCACTGAAGTCTCATTTTCATGCATAAAAAATTGGAATTTTTATATTCAAAATGTCTGTGGCATTAATCGAATGTAGAACGCATTGGTCAGTATGGGTTGACGGGACAGATTTTCAGCTTCCATTTTAGGGTTTTGCTGTTGAAAAATGTTTTATCATTAGGATTTTTCTGTACTTTACATACCCCTACACCCCTGCTATTTACTGACGGCTCCTTTGTAACCGATTGGGGTTGTCGAGAGGAGGGACCCGCACAGGAAGGGCAGCAGTTTCCAAATCGTTGCGCAGAATTGCTATGAAAATGCTTTACAATGAATGCTTACAGTCTGTCCTGTTAGCTCATGCTGTCCGCCTCACTCGAAAATCAATTAAAATGTCAGACGTGGTTTTTAAAATGTGTGTTTCCTAGGAACGACACTGAGGGGGCAGTAAATTGTCCACATAGTTTTGGCTGTGTATTTTGCAATAAAATGTTGGGGACAGAACATTCTGATGTTGATCTAAATATTACTACTATATATTAATTAAAGTGGCAATGGACTCCCCCCTCACCCCCCCAAGTGATATTGTGATATGACGTAAGGATTCGCTCTCTCCTGATTGGTCGAGAGGAGCTCTGCTGGTCACTGTAAACAGTGATATTCACCGCGGGAAAGTTCACTAGAGGTGATTATTACAACCCCAATGACCTCCAGCTAAAAATAGATTGGGCTTCCCTGCAGGGGACAGTGTCAGCATTTAGTGTCGCTTCGTCCCTGTGAGTGTCTTACGTTAGAGTTCTCTTATTTTATATTTCATATAATAAAGTATAAGGTTCTTATATATAACCTTATTATATAGGTTCATATAATAAAACCGTTATTGACTTCACTGATCAGTGAATCCAATGATTTATCCACCTTGGACAAGTGATTTTCATTAGGGCTGTGTCTCGCTGAATATCAATTTTCCAAGATGGATAAATCATGGGATTCACCTCGACTGAAGTCAATAATTGTATATTATTATTTGCACTGCTACTGCAGAATTAACCAGATTGCTGTCCCTCAGCCTCTTAGCAAACCACCGCCTGCAGCCTGGTTACTGTTCAAAGGAAGAAACAAACATAAAAATCCAATTTTAAACTAGAGACCCCAGTCACAGTGCTGTCATAAAAGCAGAGTGAAATATCTGTTAGTATTAATAAGTAGGCAGGTTGTATCATTGTAGCCTCCTGACGAAGTCAGGCCTTGTTAAACGTCCCCCACCGTGGCTGTGGAAGTTTCCCTGTCGATGCTCAACAGGCCACTAATTCAAAGCTTTTTCTTTTTTTATTTGGTATGTATATGGGCAGTGGTTAGGACGTGGCGCCTATCAGATTTGGTTGCCATGGTGACATATTTCACGAGATAATATACAATTTTTGTTCAAAAATAAGCCAAAATGAAAAATGTGGTCGAACAGGGGCTACCTCCATTGGTCGGGGGCGACTGACCTGCCTAGTTTACGAATACAGCAGAGAGAATGTTAACTGAATGTCGGTGTGGAACTCTCTCCAATGGAGCTCTCTCCCTGGAGTGAATGCCCATCTGAGGTTTTCTCGTTTTACCTTGGCTTCTATCACTCTCTCTCTTCGCCGCCGTGCCTCCTCAGTCAACAGGATTCTTCTTATCTTGCCGGGTAGGGTCTCCTCTTTTCATTTCGGTCTTTCCACCATGCGCCATTTCCGCTATAGGGAATGGGGTTATAGCTAGATGGGATCTGACTTCTGTCAAGTGCGATGCACTTCTCGCTAGAATGTAGCGAGGGTACAAATGATGGCATTTAAGGAAAAATATAGGATAACGCGCTTTGCCATAAACCTTTTACACTGATATGTGTAACGTGTGTAACATGTAATATATTGTGTGTATCAGGGCTGCCCAACCCTGTTCCTGGAGATCTACCATCCTGAAGGTAATCAGTCCAACCAAAGCAAACCACACCTGCTCTCCCAGTTACAGATCTTGACGAGCTGCTAATGAGCTGAATCAGGTGTGTTGAATTAGGGTTGGAGCAGACACCTGCAGGATGGTTGCTCTGCAGGAACAGGGTTGGGCAGCCCTGCTGTTTGTTACTTTCTTGTTCGGCTTCTGCTTGATCTGACTCAGTGTCCTATTTTCCGACATCACCCAGAATGACTTTTTTCACCTTCCCGCTCTCTCGTGAGCAAAAGGTTGCAGCGTTGGTAGTGGAAGCAAAGTCTGCTAGCTAGCGTTTGAAACTCAGCTGGAGATGATTGGCTCTGCCTGCTAAGTTTGAGTGTTGCATTCTGGATGTATGAGGCTGATAGCATGGCGAAAATCGGTGTGTCATCTAAAACATTTCTCTTGTTTAAATCCTGAAATATCATTCAAAACATCTGTAATTTCTTGTACTCGTAATTAGCCAATTATTGCAAAAGGAAAATTGCTGAATTATTTCTGTATCCAGTGCAGTAAACCGCTCCGGATATATTGTGAGGTCTTTTATAGTCCTGAAGCCATCCCTAACAATGATATGTCCATAATGGAGGTCTGCGGGGGATGGAGTTTTCAGTCCTGCACCAGGCCGTTCCCACAAAGATCTATCCCGTACCCCACCACTTCCAAAATTAACATGATGTTTTGGACCGCATCCCTTTTGCAATATTGTTTTGTTTTTTTTGTCTACCATCACGACGGAAAAAATGAAATCACTCATTTTGTTAAGGCAGCTTTTATTTGTTGCCTACATAAAAATGAGAGTAAAAGGGTTCTTTTACTAATTTTAGCTTATAATAAGCTGAAAATAGCCCTGCCATACTCAAGAGACGAATAAACCATGCAGCATAAATAAATAATTCTAATTAAGTCTAAACATCAATAAATCAAGTCTGATCGCCTGATGACAAACTAATGGCAGTCATATGTTTTCAGACCTATCTAACCACGGATCTGTTGCCAAAACTTGCATAACAAACCAATATTAATGCCCAACGTAGCTTTGCTGCTGAAATTACACTCCGAAAAAACTCATTACAAAAACTGATGATTTTCTGGCAGAAAATTACCAGGATATTTTCTGCAGTGTTTATGGACTGTTCCTTCAACTGAAAAGGGAGGATTCTTCGCATTTAATGTCTATCTTCTGTAGCAACCATTTTACAGTAGCTACTCTGTAGATCCGGTAACATTCCGTCTGTAAAATCACCATATCAATTATGGATACTCCCTCAACCCTGATACTGAAAATTTTGTATAATTACAGTTTGTCCTCTGTGCCATTTATGCACTCATCTGTTCAGGCCCTACAGAAAATTTCATATATACTGTGTATATTCTTCAGTCGATCAGACACTCCTGATGCACACAATTGTATGAATTCACTGCTATATCGCCTGAACCATTTACCACCTTTTATCAACCCTAAACCAGAAATGTGCAAAATGTGCAAAATTTGCCTGCTCCATATCTTTTGTAGCATTTACCAAGTATTTTTTGAAATTTGCACTTTTGCCTGAATAGTTAAACTTTGTTTATTCGCCAGGGTGTATGTGTTGTGTTAATCATATAAGGTTATATTCATGACCACGTTTTACCAAAAATTAAGCTGCATTTTCAGTTTTAAAGTCGAATTTTGTTGGGTATGTAAATTGACTTCGGATTATATCCACTTTTACTGAGTCTGCAAAAATTAATTTTGCGTTGTTTTAGAGAAAGCAGACTATTTTTCATTCGGCTTAAAAAAAAAAAATTGTGAACCATCTTGAGAGAACTCCATCAGCCTCTTGGTTTTGTGAGTTCCCCCGGTCCATCTTATTGGTTTCACTGGCTCACATACGTGTCCCTTTCGGCCTGTAGTTTCTTTTCATTTCGTACTGGTTTGCAGTGTGAAGCTCGAGCTCGTCCCCTGGAACCGAACGAAACATCAAAGCTATTTCAGTGAAAATATCTGTAACTTGTTGGCCCTGCACCGGCATGAATACTGGTGATGCTGCACCGCACGCTCCCGCATTCCACAAAGATAAACTGCTCCGTGCTGCACAGTATCGTGTCCCGCGGGAATGCAGATCTTTAATCTATCGTACGCGCAAATGGGCCTAGAAAGATTCGTGTCCGCTAATATCTGAGATAAAAATATATCAGTCAGATTCAAGCCTGCTGTATTGAAAAATAGCTGATCAGCATTAGGTGTTTTGTGTCGGACTGCATAATTGGAGCATTTTGCAGGGGTGCTGCAGTGGGGAGTTGGGGGGTGGGGCGGCACAGAACATCCCTTTATAACAATAATTAATCCTGGCTTGTTCTCAATCATTTTCCTTTATTGACACGTTTTGCAATTATAGTAATAATCCATTGGCAATCGAAGACATGGCTTCACTCCCCATGCGATCTACAGCGACAAAATAATGGGCTAAATTCAGTGCAGGAACATAATTTACTCATATAGGCCTGTGCTATACTGAAGACGAACTGCTCTTGGACCTTCCGCGCTACCTTTTCGGCACATCGGGCGACCTAACCTGTGCCTCGCGATCGTTTGCATTGTTGAAATGAAACAAAAGGCCATTTGAAACACCTTCATGCAATTCTGAATAACGCCGATTCAAATGCGCCATGGTGCACGTGCAAATGAACCATTGTCGTTTAACGAAGTGAACCAGCGACACCTGATTAGTGCGGAGTGTTTTCGGTATTAACCCTTTCAGCGCTGAATACATTTTCAAGGAATTAAAAATGTAGTTGCCACATGATAGGTTTTCAACTGCGTCTGATTTTGATATCTTACATCATTGGTCAGCTATAGTTGCCCACGGCTCTGAAAGAGTTAATGCATTGTTAATTTAGAAAATGATTGAGAAACAAGTCGGGACTAATAATTGTTTTAATGGGGTGTTACTCTGTGCTCCCCAATGTCCAAGTCTGGTGCTGCTACTGGTCTGAATGCCGATGGTGTCCTTTCCACAGCCATTACATTACATTACAGTCAGCAGTTACGTCATACTAATAAGTTCAAGAAAATAAGTCGTCCATCGTTACTTTAAAGCAACTGCGATCTGTGACGGCAATCTCCACATTAGGAAGAATATTCCAAAAAATTCTCTTAAGGTAGATTACTGCTATACAAATACTGATTTTTGCAAAAAATATCATTTTTTGGTTTTTTTAATGTTTTTGATGAGTGATAAACATTTTTAGGGTTTCCTGAAAATTGACTTTTCCTACCATTTCCGCATTTTTCATGCGCCATTTCTCAAAAACCACTAGTCCTATTTTAATGAAGTTTGGAACATAAATAGCAGCATGATGGTTGTCCTGAACCTAAAAAAATGTGGCCCTTTTGGTAATCTTTTAATTTTAGGGGGTGATGAATATATAATGAGGTATAGAATTTTCAAGTCGAGCAAAATTTCAAAAAATCTTTGCATTTTGTTGAAGTATCCAACTTTAAGGGGTTTAGCCCATAGATGCTGGATCAGGCAACCTGTGTGCAAAATAATAAGTTGATGTGTCTGTTAGTTCCTGAGGTGTGGTGTTTTGAAACTGTCATGATTTTCCCCTTTGCGGTGGCTATCTTGGATGCCTAATTAGCATAATTTATGCAAATAACCTCCATCCCTGCCAATTTGAATGTTTGCTTCTCATATCAATGAAGAAATTTGATGTAAGTGATTAAATAAAGATTTTCATGCTTAATAGCAGTATTCTACCCTAAGTGTGGGTTAAATGTAGTTAATCCCTGTGTGTGCGGCTCTGTCCCCTGGCTGCCAGGTGTGTGGAAAGTCCTTCAACCGGATGTACAATCTCCTGGGACACATGCACCTGCACGCGGGCAGCAAACCCTTCAAGTGCCCCTACTGCTCCAGCAAGTTCAATCTGAAGGGCAACCTGAGCCGCCACATGAAGGTCAAACACGGCATCACTGACGTCTCCCTGGAGGGCCACAGCGAGGAGGCGCCGCCGGGCCCCGCCGCCCTCGCCTTCGGGACCAGATGTTAGCCCTGCGGCCCTGACCTGCTGTCCTCTCGCCTGCTGCCGCTCGCGATTAGCAGCCTGATGCCCAATCGGGCCGTCAATCTGATCCAATCCCCACCCACCCTGGCTTTAACTAGATAACTCCTCCCCTCCCCCCCCGTGTGGCGAGTGATATAGCTGCTCTGAGCCTCTCGTGTTCAGCGCTACGGTGTTGGTGGACGTTGAGATGACACACCTCAACCAAGCATTCTTACTCTGTGGTGGCCCTTCTCTCGCCTCACCTTCTGATTTGTCCTGTAGCGCACGTTCTTCCTGTACGTCTTCGAGAGGAACGTAAGCTCCAGTGCTCCGCCACCAGAGTGCAGTGTGTTCTGAATGGAGAAGCAGTTGCCTTTATTCCTGAGACACGGGGAATGAGTGTGTGCACTTATGGGGCAATATTGGAGGGTAGAGCAGTTTTGTGCAGTGGACTGCTTGCGTGTAAATGTGAGGGTGTGCAGTTGTGCATAGTGAAGTGGGTGGTAGTTAATGTGAGTGGAGTGCGTGTATGTATTTGAGAGTGTGTGCAGTTGTGTGTGGTGAGGTTTGTGGGTGTTAGTGCGAGTGTGTGTGTGTGTGTTTATGTGGATATTGTAGGATCTAGCAGCCGTGTGCAGTGGATTGGGTGCGAGTAAATGTGAGTGTGTACAGAGATGGAGCAGGATGTAATTGCAGATCACAAGGGGGAGGGAAATGGGTGTGTCTGTGCACGAATGTTCCCTTCCTCTTGAAGACTCCACTTATGTACAGGACTGCGAGGAGCACTTTGACTCGGTCCGTTGTGAGGAAATGGCCACCAATTCACAGGACATGTCCAGACTCTCTCAAGATGGGCTACTTAAGCCTCAGGATGGCAGAGATGGAGAGCCGTAGCATGGCCGAACGACATGCATCACTTGCACTGAAACGCACACACTGCTGCTGCAGGCACTGCTCAGCACTTCGAAATCCAGATCAGAACTGGACTGAAAAACAAGGCTTGATCTACGGTGAAGCTTAAGGGAGTTTTTTCTTCGATCTCGTACACTGCAACACCGATTGGTGCCGGAAAGCCGTGGCGGGAGATTTGGTGCAGCTGGAAACTGTGGAATGGGAATTGGTGCTTCTGGTAACCAGTTTTCCTACTACTCTCACACCATGAGAGGAAGTACTTGCTTTGTACCAAACTGAGCCATTTTGGAATGAAACTCCCATTTTCGCTGGTCTCTAGACCTTTGTGCTCTAAGGAAAAGGCTTCCATACACTGGAAGAGCCAAAGTGGCTCCGAACAGATTCTTCGTCTGTGACGTCACGGCTCTCACAGGAGCTCCACCTTCTGTCTGTCTACCAAAGCTACTGTGATGTCCTGTGTTGGCCACTGTTTGGACCGTGGTCCTCTCATACCTGTATGAGGTGCACTGTGGGCTTTTGTTGGAAGCGGTCCTTTGCCCCCGCCCTGTTTTTGCCCCCGCCCTGTTTTTGCCTTGCTTTTTTATAGCTGTGTGTCAGGAAAACAATCTAGTTCAAACAGAATCAGACATTGAGGGATGACTCTTATACAGCTTAGGTACTGGAGTGTGTTCAAGCACTGTGTGAACCAGCCTTTATTGTGAAGTTGATGGCTCCCGTGAGAGTCTCTAAGACCAGGACTGGTGATGGTTTGGACTAATCTGACTCCATACTGTAACAAAGAAGAATCTTAGACTCTGGTCCTGAAATTAAGAACATTGATTATTTAATGGTCAGATTTTTCATTAACCATTTCTGTCGAAGTGGCCAGTAGAGATGAAAATAAAAGTTCTTAGAATTAAACCTTAGGAATGCAGATGGTGAGGAAAAAAAAAAAGCTGACAATGGACTCCTCCAATGTTCAATTTTATTGGCTTTTTAAGAGCCACTCGGCAAGCTGGAAGTAACCAGTGAAGAAGGTGATCTTTTCATCTTTCAAATGAAGAGTTGTCATTATACAACACTGTGTGATGAAGTGCTAGTGGAATGGACAGGGAAGTAGATGGTTAAATGCTCCTATGAGGAACGCAGACACCCATTCTGGGTACTAATGGGTAGTGAAAGTGCTGTACTTCACCCCTGTGGTCTTGTGATTTTCGTTATTTCAGGTGTGTTGGATTGGAGTTTGACAGAGTTCCCCTGTACAAAATCTGTTGCCAAATGTTCTCTTCTGTGAAACTGCGCAGAATTTGTGTGTTTGCGTCATATGGCCTTGTGTTGATTACTGTTCCTTTGTCAAATCATTTGACTTTGCCCTGCCTGCTTTCCCTCGAATTAAAGCAGCAAGAAAGGTTGTACTGTTTGCGCTCTAGAAAAACTGAGTTTCGTTCGCACTTATCCTGTGGCTGCAGGGCCTGTCTGTCAACTGTCCTGACACGGCCCCCACAGACCAAAGAGCTTAACTACTGAACTACAATACAGACCCTCATGTCAAACTGAACACTTACTTGTATGATTGAACGGCTGGCTCTGTTGGGTCTTTCCTGTAAAAACCCAATCTGTGCAATGTAGCCCTCTACAGGCAGGGGGCAGTATTGCACGTGGCCCCGTTTCTTCCGCAATTGTTTGGTTTTAAAAAAAAAAAAAAAAAAAAAGTGTTCTGCCAGATCCCGCCTCCGACGCAGATCCGAAATACAAGTAATAATCACCATTTTTTTTGTTTTTCATATGAAGCTAAGCATAAGTCCCTTTATAGTTTTATTAATGGCAGTTGATTCATGCTGAGTTTGTTTTGATTTTGATAAAGTAGTCTGCAAGCACGTCAGGAGGGATCTGGCAGAACCTGGGCAGAAAAAAAAAAATGCATTCCAGATGTTTTTTTTTGTCCTTTGTGAAAGCGATGAGCTGTGCTCTATCGCCACCTACTGCACAGGAGGCGGCCCTGGAGAGGACAAGAGGCTCACAGGCTCTTGAGGTTCGTTTCCCGAAATCGCTGATACCAACTTACATTGTTCATCCAGTCACAGTCAATGGGTCCAACTATGCAAGTTACCGACTACGCTTTTGGGAAACGCTCCCCTGCTCGCCTGCAGAGTGAAATAGCAACAGACTACCTGGGAGAGCAGGGTCCCTCCGCTGCATTGTAGGTGATGAGGCTTCACTTGCCAAGAGCTCGCAGAAAAACAGAGGGAGGGGTGGGTTAATTCTTAATGTTATTCACTGGTTTCCATAAGACTGGGGTTCTTCCCCCCCTTCCATTGGTGATTCTGAATGTGAAACGTCTTCAAGTTCAGCTTGAACACAGACTGCCTTGGCAGCAGAACTGCACCCCTGCTGAGGCCAAAGACCCAGTGAGGGAGGGTGGTGGATTTTGAATATTTTTGCTACAGAAAGACTTTTTTTTTTTTTTTTTTGCTTAGCTTTACAAAGAAGCGCTAGCCAATGGCGTCCATCTTTTTGAAAGAATGTTCATATTGCAAAGTTCAATAAAAAGCTTATTTTGCAAGTCCTGCCATTTTATTTTTCCTGGTCACTTAGTTTCAGTGACGGAGCTGCATTTTTGGGCTCAAAAGCAGGAGCGTTTTTTTTTTTTTTGGATCAGCATTTGTGTGAATATACTGTGCAGTTACATGTAAAATGTTGTGCATCGGATATTGTAAATAAATTTATTTACCTTTAAGTAATGCACTTTTGTTTCCAGTTTTCTGTTCAGAAATATTTTCAATGAGAAACAGACGAAGAGAGAATCAAATGATTTATTAGTCGACTCCTGAAATGGCTCTTCAAGTTGAGGTGCACAAAAATATTAAATTACGTACAGCATCAGAGTACAGTACTTCATAACAAAATAAAAATTTGGACGTGGGGATGAGGTTGAGGGTGGGTGGGGGCAGGGGTGGTTGAGCATTTGTCATCTGACCGGGGCAACTACAGGGTACGTACAGACTTCTATATTAAAACTTCCTTCCCTTCATACAAGGTGCATGTGGTTATCTTGACCTATTTAAGTTAAAATGAGGTACAAAATGAAAACTGGGGAACGATGTTCCGGTTCTTTCCCTCTCCTCCTTCATTTGCCGAGGGCTTTGTCCAGGTTGTTCTTGATGGCATCCAGGAAGTCCGTAGTGTTGACGTAGTGTTCGTTCAGCTTGCAGCTGCAGGAAAGAAAATGGAGAGGTCGTAATGAGCCTGAATGTACACCTGCGTGATGAGATCCCGTCACAGAAATGCAGGCTACACAGAAAAAAGGTGCTTCCAGAGCCAAAATGGCTTCCTTTTCCAGCCAAAGATTATCACCCATCAGGCAGCACTATGCACCTCAGAAACAGAGTCATGTAACCCTGGTGAATTGACAACTGTGCAATCAAATGCTCCAATTTCCCCTTTGAGTGCACGTGCATAAAAGCAATAGAGCAGCCAATGGCTCTGCAGGACCTGGGACACAGTCCCCGGATGAGAGATGAGGCTTGAGGACACTGGATTAGAGGGATGAATCCTCACATCTGGGTCTAAAATAAGGTTTTTTTCCTCCAGGATGATTAACCAAACATTTAGAGATTCTGAATGGTCACCTGCCAGTCTGGCCAACTCCCAGGTAAATAGTGTTGAAAGCCAGCAATTCTTGACCTTCAAGAACTAAGAGACATTAAGGTGTACTGATTGAGATACTCACTTTGGCAGGCCGTGGATGCAGCCCGCAAGGTCCTTGGTCATGACCCCACTCTCCACCGTCTCCACGCACACCCGCTCCAGAGTCTGAGAGAACCTGCGGACGGGCATCAGAAGACCAATGCTAATGCGCATACACAAAGCATACAGTCTCAGTATTCTAATATCCGCAAAAGTTTTCATCAATTTGGAGAAATAAGAAGCGCACTGCACTACTTCCAGTTATCAAATTGCAAAGCCAGTGCAGATGGAAATCCGGGGGAATTGGTACATCTTAAATTATTAAAATTTTCATTTGGAAGACCATTATTGCTTCTGGAATGTCAAGCTTCAAGATACCATTTTAACAAACTGAATTTGTCAGCGATAGTCCTCCTAAAATTACCCACAGGAATAAGCTGGATCGCATTTTTTTTGAGCTGAAAGCTCATTGGCCTGTTTATGTTCCAGTGTTCAGAACTTCCACAGTCCAGGAGCACATTCCTTCCCAATAAAAATGTCCCTCCTCACACACAAAATTCAGCGCTCTGTAGTGAACGTGTATGTGTGGCGGAACAGTTCCCGCCGGCCACGGGATGCGCAGTGTCGTTACTTGATCAGGTCAGGATTCCCGTCCAGCTTGCCGCGATGTTCGAGGCCTCGTGTCCAGGCGAAGATGCTGGCGATGGGGTTGGTGCTGGTCGGCCGTCCCTACAAGCAGAGACGAAAATGTTGCACGCGTTTCAACCTAAATGCAACTTAACCCTTACACACCCTATCCCTCCAGAAGTTATTTAGCTGATAAATGCACTTCAGAAGGACCTTTTGAAATTCTGTCTACTAAAAAATTGTCAAAATCCCCTTTCTCAAATTCAAATTTTGCTTTGTATATTTTGTGCTGTGTGCGCCTGTAGCAGTGATCATCGCTGTAAGGGTTAATATTACACACCACAATCAATACCCCTGTACTTCAGAATGAAATATTTAATTAATGTAATTTTATGGCTTATTGATCCGTTTATATCCATTTACTCAGCGTGAACCTGCTGAAAACAAAATTCTTTAAAAATGGCCAAAAATCAAGAACAATAAATCCATTTTTCAAATTGATAATTTCCCATACAGCAAGAAGCAGGCGTTTTGGGTTTTGTGGCCAGCTGTGATAAGGCTATGGTATGAAAACCCTAAGAGTGGATTTTTAGCTCTGATGTTCATTTTGAAAGCCCTGGAATACTGCCTCTCTCCACTAGATGGGGCCGTTTATGAACAGCCAGCTACGAGCAAACCAAGCTTCCCCTTTGGAAAATGGGTTTTGACAGAATACATCAGTCATGCGGTTTTTTGATCCAATTCAGCTCCACTTAAGAACTCACACTCCACCATTCCTCCAGGGCTTTAGAACACAGCCGCTCCAGGCTTTCCCTTTTTAACCACGCACAGAAAACCAGAGCCTCAGCTGTTATTAGTTGTATGTAAAATGCAGACAGGCTTATTATTTAATTATTCCTGGATGATTACACAGCAATTTAAAAAAAAAAAAAAAAAAAAAAACACCTACAGCTCATTGTTTGACCAGTTGCCATTTTTGATTACCAAGCAACTGAACATCCTGCACTTCATACACCTCATCTCACAGCATTTAGAACGGGTGCCGACTGTTTGCAGCCATCGTAGATCTGGATTTGACCCATCAGGCATATCAATAGCTTCAGTCCCCAGCCAAGTGGATAAAATCTACCAGTTTTTCCACGTTATCCACTAATGAGGGTAATACAAGGACTTCCAGGAGGTGAAACCGGGACGCTTACCTTCTGATGCTCGCGATAGTGTCTGGTGACAGTTCCATGGGCCGCTTCAGCCTCAATGGTCTTGCCGTCAGGACACACCAGCACAGAGGTCATCAACCCCAGGGAGCCAAAACCTGAGAACAAAATGGCATCGTCAGCAGTTTATAACCACAGAGCAAGTCCTCACTGTGTAAAGCCATCTGCTGTAGACCAGTGACATGTACAGACCAATTAAGACTTCGTTTTTCCACACTAAACCATTATCACAGTTTCACAGCAGTAAGTCATCAATTTAGGAATAGAAATTCTACCCATTTTGGGATTCAGAAAGCCTCATGATCATTACTCTAAGGCTAAATAGGTGTAAATTGACCTAAACAGATAAAGTGGTTGTGCTATGCAGGGCAAAGATCACAATCAAGCGCGCGGGATTTGGCCAGTGGCCCACAAAAACTTTCAACATTACTGCAGTGTCCCTGATACCCGTACTTCCCAGCACAAAGAGAGCACTGCATGGTGTGCAGTCAGAACAGCACCCTCTAGCGGTACAGCTGAGACGACAGCCCCATGACACCGCTCGAGCACACAGGAACAGTTCAATGAATGAACGGTTTCACAAGAGCCAAGGCCAGGGGAGCGCATTCAGTAAGTTAAAGGGCATCTAAAGTCGATTCTCAGACGGGACGTTGAACGTTCAATGTTGACAAAGCAAATTACTTTTGTTGACATCTTGCACATGTCACACATCTTGCACATCTTGTCACATGACCAATTTCATTCATATAAACCAATGTTTTGCCTACATGCGTAGGTAATCCTTCTATTTCAGTTCGTTTGCGCAGGTGCGGCTCGCTGATTGGCTGGTTAACAAAAACAATGGGAGTCGACTTTAGATGCTCTTTAAGGGAAGCAACTTCTAACTAGGTTTCATACATTGTATTCAGTAATAATGACTGGGATTGCAACATCTGAGGGATTACTGCAATGAAGATGAGGGGCCTCAGTCACCTTGAGCCAGAATGTCGGACTGCACGTCCCCGTCGTAGTTCTTGCAGGCCCAAACGAAAGCACCAGACGACTTCAGAACCTGGGCCACCATGTCATCAATCAGCCGGTGCTCGTACCAGATCTTCAGCTTGTCGAACTCTGGTTTATAGTTCCTTTGGAACAAGGAAACAAGGTCAAGAATTTGACAGACAGCCAGATGGGCCATCATGTTTAGGCCAGGACAAGGGAACGTGTATTTTTATCAACTGATTTCCTCATCTTCGCAAGTAACTTCTGCATGTGACGAACAGGTTCCTTACACCCAATAGTTTAATCAGGGCTGAAATCTGATGCCTGTACTAGCCTGTAAAAATATAAACAATTCAAACTAATTGAGCAGCTTCACTCTACCTTTCAGCCCTGGTCAGGCCCTAAGATTTATGATTATAGATAAATTAACAAGTAATTAAAAAGATAAAGGCAACATGACCTACCAATCTCAAAGCCTCAATCTAATGCTAGGTTCTCACTATCACTATTCGCAGCATGATTGAAATCGTGGTCTTAATCGTGGAGTAATCGTAGTGATCCTATCAGATCTTGAGGTCAGTCATGGCAATCGTGTTGATCGTAGAAAAGTTTTGGACGATTCAAAAAATTCCTACGATCAACATAACTAATCGTCAATCGTGATCATCGCATCACCTCGTATCCAAACCTGAAATTTTAAGCCGCTTTCACGCCGGACGAGAAACAAATTTTTTGCAGATTACATTCGTACGCAACCGGTCTTGCGAAAAATTTGATTCACGTTCGGTGCGAAAGCGGCTTCAGAGAAGTTCCACGATCAGGTACGAATGGCCAATCGTGGCGTTCGTAACGGAGCACACAACGGCAGGAACTAGGAGCAAGAGAGCTTCACATTTTCAAGACCCACAGAGAGTTCATCATAAACCCACACGTCTCAAAGCACTGAATAGAGGGGCCTACGTTTCACCAATGTTCTGCAGGAAAATCTTACTTCTGAAAGATGTCCTCGAAGATGTCCTTGAAGCGGCCGTCGTAGGCCTTCAGGATGGTGTTTTTGGTGCTCATGTAAAGGGGCCACTTCTTCTGAATGGCGTATTGGAAGCAGCTGTGCGCAAACCCTGTGATGGACTAGAGGGAAAGAACAGAATGAACAGTGCGTTACGTCGACATGGATCCAAACCGACAGGTTATGGAACAAACAGCAGTTCAGAAATGAAGGGGTGAACTTTGACATCTTCAATTCCTCCCTTATTGGAACACAAAGTACAAAACCCAAAACCAGTGAAGTTGGCACGTTGTGTAAATCGTAAATAAAAACAGAATACAATGATTTGCAAATCCTTTTCAACCTATATTCAATTGAATACACTGCAAAGACAAGTTACTTAATGTTCGAACATGTAAACTTTGTAATTTTTTGCAAATATTAGCTCATTTGGAATTTGATGCCTGCAACATGTTTCAAAAAAGCAGGCACAAGTGGCAAAAAAGACAAGAGTTGAGGAATGCTCATCAAACACTTATTTGGAACTACCCACAGGTGGGTGCCATGATTGGGTATAAAAGCAGCTTCCCGGAAATGCTCAGTCATTCACAAACAAGGATGGGGCGAGGGTCACCACTTAGTGAACAAATGCGTGAGCTGATTATCAAACAGTTTAAAAACAACATTCCTCAACGAGGTATTGCAAGGAATTTAGGGATTTCATCATCTACGGTCCGTAATATCGTCAAAAGGTTCAGAGAATCTGGAGAAATCACTGCACGTAAGCGACAAGGCCGAAAACCAACATTGAATGCCCATGACCTTCGATCTCTCAGGTGGTACAGCATCAAAAACCGACATCAGTGTGTAAAGGACATCACCATATGGGCTCAGGAACACTTCAGAAAACCACTGTCAGTAACTACAGTTCGTCGCTACATCTGCAAGTGCAAGTTAAAACTCTACAATGCAAAGCGAAAGCCATTTATCAACAGCACCCAGAAACGCCGCCGGCTTCGCTGGGCCCAAGCTTATCAAAGATGGACTGATGCAAAGTGGAAAAGTGTTCTGTGGTCTGACGAGTCCACATTTCAAATTGTTTTTGGGAACTGTGGACGTTGTGTCCTCCGGACCAAAGAGGAAAAGAACCATCCAGACTGTTATAGGCGCAAAGTTCAAAAGCCAGCATCTGTGATGGTATGGGGGTGTATTACTGCTCAAGGCATGGGCAACTTACACATATGTGAAGGCACCATTAATGCTGAAAGGTACATACAGGTTTTGGAGCAATATATGTTGCCATCCAAGCAACGTCTTTTTTATGGACGCCCCTGCTTATTTCAGCAAGACAATGCCAAGCCACATTCTGCACGTGTTACAACAGCATGGCTCCGTAGTAAAAGAGTGCGGGCACTAGACTGGCCTGCCTGTAGTCCAGACCTGTCTCCCATTGAAAATGTGTGGCGCATTATGAAGCGTAAAATACGACGACGGTGACTCCGGACTGTTGAACAACTTAAGCTGTACATCAAGCAAGAATGGGAAAGAGTTCCACCTGAAAAGCTTCAAAAATTGGTCTCCTCAGTTCCCAAACGTTTACTGAGTGCCGTTAAAAGGAAAGGCGATGTAACAGTGGTAAAAAGGCACCTGTGCCAACTTTTTTGCAATAAGTTGCTGCCTTTAAATTCTAAGTTAATGATTATTTGCAAAAAAAAATAAATAAAGTTTCTCGGTTTGAACATTAAACATCTTGTCTTTGCAGTGTATTCAATTGAATACAAGTTGAAAAGGATTTGCAAATCATTGTATTCTGTTTTTATCTACGATTTACATAACGTGCCAACTTCACTGGTTTTGGGTTTTGTAGATTACTGCTATAAAAATACCACTATCCACATTTTTCACGCGCCATTTCTCAAAAACCACTAGTCCCATTTTAATAAAGTCTGGAACATAAATAGTTTACAGCATGATAGTTGTCCTGAACCTAAAAAATATGGCCCTTTTGGTACTCTTAATTTCAGGGGGTGCTGAATATATGATCAGGTAGAGAATTTAAGTCGAGTAAAATTTCAAAAAAACCTTTGCATTTTGTTGAAGTATCCAACTTTAAGGGGTTTAGCCCATAGATGCTGGATCAGGCAACCTGTGTGCAAAATAAGAAGTTGATAAGACTATTAGTTACTGAGGTATGGTGTTTTGAAATAGTCATGAAATGCCCCTTTGCGGCAGCCATCTTGGACGCCTAATTTGCATAATTTGTGCAAAGTACCTCCATTCCAGGTAATTTGGATGTTTACTTCTCATATCAATAAAGCAATTTGATGTAATGATGAAATAAAGATTTTCATGCTTAATAGCAGTATTCTACCTCAAGCCTTCTCTGCCCAGTCAAGTCAGACGGCAGTATCTTCAAAACAGTGAAACTGAGAAAATTGGCCTTAAAGTTTTACCTCCAGCCTTCGTTTTGTAGATACTGCTAATTTGCACATTCAATAACTCTGTACATGTGTATTGATCAGGCTAATCTCTACTAAAAATAGGTGGAGCTGGTGCTGTAGAGGGTCAATGGCAGGTTTTCCCAATTTTGAGAAATTTGCAGATACTGCCGTCTGGCCTGACAGGGCAGTTCTGCTCACAGCACTCTGGGTAATTTTTCTTGCCCTCTAATCCATGCCCTCAGTACCAACCCCCTCCCCAGCTCGTGCAGCCTGCCAGATTGCAGTTAGTGTTGTCAACTCAAACAAGTCTTGTTGATACCCAAAGTGTGACCTCAGAGTCATGTGACTGGATCCCCTGCAGGTATTTTTAGCAGCAATATTTGCACGCAGGACATAAGCAAACGAGGGAGGACGGGAGTCCAGATCTCAGAATTTGAATAACCTGCAAATATTTTGTCTTACTGTGATTTGACATTATAATACCTGTATGGACTCCTCACTGCCATTAAAAAAGCCAGTCTGAACAGTTCTGAGGAAATACTGAGATTCATCTATATTGTGGATGTGAATTTGAAACCATCAGTTGAGTGGCAAAACTTCACATTTGAATTTTGCATTTAAAGTGCATGATTTGACCTGCATTTCTACAGGAGTAGAATCTAAAGAATTTGTGCCTGCAGTCAAAAAAAAAAAAAAATGTCTTAAACATATATATTTTCGCTTGAAGCATTTCTGAGGTGTGGAGGTGCAGAAAGCTTGAGATTAGTTGTACGGTCACAGGTCCGTTGACCAATCAAACACTCCGATTGTGTTTCCATAGCAAGAGTTGGAGGAAAGCAGAGAGGGCCCTCTACCCTCTCCGGATCATTCCGGACCTCCGTCTCAGGGACCTCCTGCCTGTGCTGGTTTTCATTCCAACTGCAGCTGCACTCCATTTTGAACAGCTGCTAGACTGTTCACTCAATCCATTGCTTATCATATTTAGAGCCCTTATGTAAGCCACCATCGGACATGACTAGAGCTACAGGACATGCAGTATAAAAATAGTGGCAAAGCCGCTGTGCCCACTTAGCCTATAGAAACACGGTCAAAAATCAAAACTTAACCTAGATTTTCATCCCAGATACATGCATATAAAATATCTGAAGGCGCTAGAGCGCTGAGAAGGCGAAAAGTTTACAGACGCACGACAGATCACCATGAAGGCATCCAACCACAGCATAAGCCCGCTAAGCCAAGCGAGCTAAAAACTCGCCCCAGATCTCACACACCAGCCCAATACCTGAGCCCACTGCTCAGCTCCACCGACTGTAGTTGGTTTAATGTAATCATTGCTTAAATAGAAAGTTTCTAGCCAACAATGACCATGGCAACACCACTTGGAAAACAGATTAATTATGAGGTTTTTTGGGGCTGAAGTCATTTTCAGTGTGCGACCAGCTAACAGAGCAAAATTCTTTCCATGGCTTGTCAATTATCTGTTTTAATACTAAAGGGACACAGAAAAATGGTGGCTTTTTTTTCTACAAGAATGAATGGATTCCAACCAGCAACAGTTGAAATGTGTTTTTTTTGTGTTCAAAGAAAGAAAGATATATTTTAAGACTCATCTATATTGTTACACATAATTAATCAAACATTTGCCCCAAAAATTATGGTGCCCTGACAGAGGAGGACTGTGTCCAGGACTAAGCAAGAAGAAAACAAGATGTTAAAAAAAAAAAAAAAAAAATCCTAAAACAAGCAGTGAATCTGTAAATCACGTGGCTCCCCTTCGGCTCACCTCATCGGTGTTGTACATTCCCATCCCGCAGCCGCCAGCGGGGAAGTCAAACACCTCCCACTCCTTCCCTGGACTCCCATCGGACGGGACGAACATCATCTTGAATTTCCCGGGCTGGTCCACCACGAAGTCTGTTGCTCTGTACTGCATCAGAACGCAAACAGCGTTGGACATCCGAAGAACCAGAGCGAAGCGAGAAATTCAATCTACTCAGAGAAAAAGCGAAAATTCTGAATTCATATATACAGTGAAAATGAACCTGATCGCCGAAGGCGTGTCTGCCAATTGTGATGGGCTGCGTCCAACCAGGGACGAGACGGGGAATGTTCTTGCAGATGATTGGCTCACGGAAGACTGTACCGCCCAGGATGTTCCTAATGGTTCCGTTCGGGCTTTTCCACATTTTCTTCAGTTTGAATTCTGGATGGGGAGAGACGGACCGCAGCCGGCGTCAGATCATAAAGTGCAATCCTGCAATCCTTCCCGTTCCTCATCAGCAGCGCTCTTAAGGGATATCAGCACGTTGGGCAATCCCTGACATCCTAAGATGCAGTTTAGACTGTTTCCATTAGCTAGTTCTTGGCGTCAACTGAAGTGCTTTTAACCCTTTCAGCACCTTGGGCAACTATAGTAGCCAAATGATGTAAGATATCGAAATCAGAGGCTGTTGAAAACCTATCACGTGGCATCTTGTTTAAAAGGGCTCCTTTTAAACAAGTTGCCACATGATAGGTTTTCAACAGCTCAGGATAACTACATTTTTAATTCCTTCAAAATGTATTCAGCGCTCAAAGGGTTAGCGGCAACAATTTTGGGATTTCCATGCCTGTAACAATACAACCCATAGCAATTCACAAATACAAACCAAGATGCCCTCAGTGCATTTTATAGGGAACTCGTATTTAAGGCCATTTTCTCTCCTCCCACCTAAAGGTCAAAGAGCTGATATCCTGTCCGCCCCCACAAACAGAATCCACTTCCTAACCTCTGTAGGTACAGACATAATCTACATCCGGTCGCCATCACCACTACCATGAGCCGGACCCTCTCTCAGAGCCGCTCCCCACCTCGCCCCATCGGCAATGAGCCATTACCTTCCACTCTGGCTTCGTCGGGAGTGATGGTTGCACATTTGACCGCAACGTTATACTTCTTTGTTGCCAGGGCGGAATCGATGGTCACCTGGTCATCAGTGTGGTCACGGTACGGAAGACCGAGGTCAAAGTACTTAAGCTCCACATTCACGTTGGAGAGGATGAGCTGGGGATGCAAAAATCAGCCATCTTGTGACATCAATTTGAAACTTTGATATTATGGCTCAAGAACTAGGAAACAAGCATTTATACCCACCCTGTTAGTTTGCAATATGCATCAAGATTTGCATGTGAAACACTCATTTGTAGCTGATTGTAATTTTGCTTTGAGTAACATTGTTAACTTAACCAGTGTTTGAACCTGTCACTTCATTAGTTCTTAAAGGGCATCTAAGGTCGATTCTCAGACGGGACGTCAAACGTCCAATGTTTGCAAGCAAATCACTTGCTTTTGTTGACATCTTGCATTGTTACATGACCAGTTTCATTCAACAACCAATGTATGCGTAGATGATCCTTCTATTTTGGTTCTTTTGCGCAGGTGCGGTTCGCCAATTGACAGACAACAAAAACAATGGGAATCGACTTTAGATGCCCTTTAATCTGAAAATCAGCACACTCTCGAAAAGCTTTACTTTAGTCTACCTACAATTCCATATTGATGCAATGGTGCTTCCACCACCACAAGGACATGTACAAGCAACAATACAATGATAATACATGGGGCCTTAGGCCTGTATACTGATTGAAGAATATGCCTCATACCCCATTAGTGTTCAGAGCAGTGTTGTACACTGAATATAACAGTCTGTCATTCGCTGGCAGGGGGTCCTGAGAAGGGCACTTTGCTGAGCTGTGTGTTGCTTTAAAATAAACAGAGTCAGAAAATGGACCTTGACTATTTTTATACAGAAGAAAATTCCGTTCATGACTTCCATTGCACTTGATGAGCTACATCCTTGTTCTTGCAACCCAAAATAGTCACAGCCAGCTGCACATTCAAACTTTTTTTATTCAGTATGTGCACTCAAAACTATTCAACTTCCTCCCTCTGTGAAAATGTCAATTGTGTTCCGAGCTCTCACTGCACTCACCAAATAAAAAAAAAAAAAAAAACGTTATGATTCTCCCTTGTGTTCGAGTAACTTTACAAAGAGCTTAGAAGCAAGCTTTCGGAGGAAATAAAAGCAATTGTAATCAATAATCAGATTCCAAAATTAAGACCAAGATACTTTCTAAATCAAGCATGATCTGAGGATGCGGTTACTAATCTTAACATATCATCTCAGTTAAAGATGCTGATAGAAATAATTTGAACAACTTAAAAATGAAAACAAATTAAATATCACAAATGTCAGCGCTGCAGGCCAGTTAACTGTTGTTGCAGACAAAGGCGGCTTCACCGTCACTGCTGACCAATCAGAGTGCATCACCACCAACAACGCACCCATTAGTCCAATCAACATCAAAACCCAATATGACTAAGGGGAAAAAAAAAAAAAAAAATCCCCCATTACCTGGTAACTAGAACGTTGTACAAACAAGCTCGACATGACAAGGCACCCCAACGAAGGATGGGTACAGGCATGTTTGGCAGCTATTGGCCTGCTACAGGCCATCATGATAATGCCTAAAAGAAAAGAACCTTTTCCGCACCCAGTCTGATTTCTGTTATTTATTCTGCATCCAGCAATTCTCAACATGGACTAGAAGTCAGCTTCAGTTCAGTCCAAGCAGAAGTTATGAAATGTTAAAGTCAAGTGTCCTGTTCCTCTAGCTCACGAGTGACTGGTGCAGGAAATGAGCGCTCCAGGTTTAAGGTACATGTAATAAAAATAAATAAATCACAACACTGAATGACTAAATTGGTCATCTTAAAACCTTACGATGGGTAATTAGATAGGTAACCTCCTGAATAAAACATTTGCTTTTGGCCAAGCTGGATGTAACCCAACCGAGATAATGTGAATCATGAAACCAGCGCTCAGCTTCGCAGCGGAGGAATGTTATCGTCTGTGATGCAAGTTGACACTTTCTTTTTTTTTTCCCCCTTCAGGTAGAGTGCTCAGACATATTAATTGTTTGCAAGTTACATCTATAATATTCATATCTTACTCCAGATAAATGTGAAGCAACACTGAAACCAAAGTACACAATTTCCATTTTAAGTTAGCTAGTGTCATGAGGTCATGTCTAGACGGTAACCCTAGCAACTGGTTGCACATTATTCCATTCATTGCACTCTCCAGTGAATGAGAGTTTCTCTGGCTGATTGTGTGGTTGATTAGCCATGACAACTTAGTTAATATGTGCACAACATCATAGACAGACTTGCTTACTTGGAAGCGTTTGTCTACATCCATATGTTTCCAACCAATCTCAAATGATGTGCTGGGATAGTGACATCGCGCCAATAGGGAGACGCAATGCTTCTCTCGGCTCTATAGTAACATTCCTTTCTGACAACACAACACAAGTCTCATGAGACTTTCACAAGTCCAGGCATAACCGTGTCATAAGCAGCCTGACTTTCAGTCCATCGCAAATAATTCACCACACACTGATCAGCCACAACATTAGAACCACCTGCTTTATATTGCATAGGTCACTCTAGTGCTCCCAAAACAGCTGACCAGTTGAGGCACGGAGTCCGGGAGACCACTTAAGATGTCCTACAGTATCTGACACCGAGGTCTTAGCAGCAGATCCTGCAAGTTGCGAGGTTGGGCCTCTGTGGTTCAGATTTATTCTTCTGGAACATCCTGCAGATGTTTGATCAGATTGAGATCCAGGGAATTTGGAGGAACCAAGTCAAAACGCTGAACTCTTATCTTCCTCAAACCACTCCTGAACTATTTTAGCAGTTACTACAGACGTCCCACTATCCCTCTGCAACCCAACCCCTCCCGTGACCTTATCAAGTGATCGAGGATTAACCCTCAAGGATTAACCTCCTTAATTACAAAATTACAAAAAGGTATTACCACATAAAGGTTTTTCTGAGCCAAAATTCCCCCAAAACTTTACCCTGTTGGACATTAAAAATATGTTAAACATTCTCCACACAACTTCTTAGACAATCACCTTGTAAGATAGTTCTTTCCTGAGCTGTATGAAATATGACATTTGCAGACACGTTAATTTCTTCCCAATTAGGCGTGTAGTGTGTACGCTCTGGTTCAAAAAAACTGCCCCAGAGCACAAACCCCATGGTCAACCACAACAGCCTCGATGAAGTGAATTATTACGGCACAGAGCAGCTCTCATAAGAATCCATGGAAAAAGATGACCTCTCCAGATCTAGGACAGCTCACTGCCACCACCCCTCTGTGCCCAACACTCCACCCCCTCCACCCTGGCCCCACCCTCCCCCCGCAGCATTCCTGTTCCCCTACCTTCTCCTTGATGAACTCCCAGATGATGCGAGTCATCTCATCCCCATCCATCTCCACCACCGGCTGGGCCACCTTGATGCGCTTGTCAGCATCTGTGTGAGAAGACAACCAGACACAACCAGTCATTACCACTGCACGCAGCTGCAGTTTAAATTAAACTGACACAGGAGAAAAATCCTACTGTGGCTTCCCGAAAGGGGCCCCACGGAAAAAGTTGAAAGTTCGGGAAAACTGGTTTAAACGGGTTCAGCCGTTGGAATTTAAAATGTGAATATGCAAAATCTTGTACAGTGAACCCTAGAGAAAAGGTTCCTGTAGAGGTAAAATTCTCTATTTCAATACGACTCATTTAGAATGGGATTTTACATAACTGGCAATAATGGTAAGGAATATGCAAATTCTTTGACCTCATCTGCAGAAGTGTTTCAGGATTGGCTTTCACAAAGTTCTATCGAATTGGCAATTAGATTGCTGGCTGTGACCGTGTTGTAGGAGGCAGGGGAGGCCCAATAGTTGGTTGCATGACTGGTAACTGCGAAGTAGGCGTTTCCAGCCCCTGGTGAGGCCTGGGATTCTGTCTTACATCTGAAGAGATGATGCTGAGAAGAACTCTCCTGTTGGGCCCTGAAGCAAGGCCCTTAACCCCAAACCACTCTTGGGACTTTGCCCCAGTTCCCCTCTATCGCTCCCCACTCTCAACTGCTCTAAAGAGCTAAATGCTGGGTCCGCGTCTGTTGTCTGCTTCTCTAAAGAGAGCGAATGCCACAGTTGCCGATGGTTACTTGTGCACATGCTGAACTCGGCCAATACAAGATATTGGCGGGCCATTTACTGTATGCTGGTAATAACATGCATGAACAATTAATAAAAGTTGTTTCTGGATACGTAGCGAATTATACTGTTTGGAAAGTGAGTATCTCAGAATACTGCAACCATCTCAATTCACTTAACCCGTATTAAAAAAAAATAAATAAATAATAATAATTAAAGCACAGCACAGGAGGGGCCACTTGCACCAAAAGTGAATGAATGAATGAATAAATAACTAGAGTGTTCAGGTGAACACGTGTCGCCTGCGTGTGACTACCAACTGAAAGTGTGGTACAGTGATCCCCATGTGCTGCTAAGCTTCGCAGGCGACACAAAAATTGTGTTTAAATAGCACTCTCCCATTGATACTGAATGATGGAATGAACACTGCATTTAAATAGTGCGCGCTCACAGATGCTCGAAGTGATTATTTACAGTCAATTAAATCATTTTTTACTGAATGATACCACCCCCCCCCAAAAAAAAAAAACCCATTTAGCAATTCAGAATTTGAAACCCATGGTTTGAAATTTTCAACAAGCTGGCCTGAGCTGCACAGGTTACACCCATCAGCCCTCTGTTCCCTCCCACAAGCCTTTAATCCCCCTGCCTCATATCACCAGTGTTTTTATTGTGTTTTACTCCGTTCCCTTGCCAATCTGAGCGGATCATACCTCAGACGCACACTCAAAACACCTCATTCTTCAGAGGGGAGAGAGACTGACAGAGTTGCCCAGAGATTATGGTGTTTTTGCGAAAAAGGTTACAGGCCTCCCTTTTGAACATTCAACAATATAATCATTTGAGGCAAAAAAAAAAAAAAAGATATTGGTTAATCTAGTTTATCACACATGCAGGAGACTTCTGCAGATCACTGCAGTAAAGTTCTCACTTCATGCACACCAGAAAAAAAAATAAATAAATAAATAAAGGAACAACTAAAAATGAAGAACCGTGACCGCAAGATGTTTTACAACCAGAGGTCAAAGAGCGAGAGAAACCGTGGGTGCAGATTCTGAGAAAATGTCTGGTTGATAACAGACAGAAGGCCTTTGATCACTGCAGTCAGTGCAGGTGTTTAGACGTATCGCTGGTCTGAAATAAAGAATGACTTCGGCACCAGCAGAGGGGTAAGGAAATGCGTGGTTGTTAAATATGGCTGCCAGTGAAATTCCCAATCCCACTACAGAGGATTAGAGGGAAATGGAGGTCATTAGAATAAAGGGAAGAGTGGGGGTTGGGGGAGGGGAAATGAATGGCAGAGGTGGGGGTGGGGTGTGGGGGTGGTGAAAGTTTGGTGCAGGAGTGCAGTTATTGTGATGCTGGTGATGTGGGTTGGGTGGAGGGGGGATACTTCAAGTCTCTGCACACCACACGAACCCTTACACCCCCACTACTGCTGAAGGTGAAGAGGCGGTAGAGGTGAGGTTTTCAGGTTGGGGAGGGTAAATAAAGGGTTGGGGAGGGGGGGGGGGGGATTCTCGCCCGGAACAGCTGCTCTTTGGTGAGACTCCCTTGTGGCAAAAACAGGTAGCCCACCCTTTCAGCGCCGTTGCCCAATGACGTAAGATATCAAAATCAGACGCTGTTGAAAACCTATCATGTGGCAACTTGTTAAAGAGCTCCCGCAGGGGAGCTCTTTTAAACAAGGAGCCACATGATAAGTTTTCAACAGCTCAGCACAATTACATTTTTGATTTCTTGAAAATGAATTCAGCACTCAAAAGGGTTAAGCACTCCTTTAAGACCCAAATCTAGTTACCCCGCCCCACCCGAAGGGGTGTTTCCAGTTCGGTTTGTTACTTGCCGGAATCCGAGGAATCTCAGATTGGGAAGTACATTACTCTGTTAGTTTGTTTGCACTGTGGCATCCATAGTTTCAGCTCAATATACCTCATCACATGATCAACATACGATAGGCACTGGGCAGGCACTGCACGATTTTTGTTAATCTAGGTCAAGGTCACACAAAAGGTCAAAAACATAAGCCATATCTTCAGTTCTAATCGTCGTAGACACTTCTAAGTGCATAGTCAACATAGGACAGGCACTGGGCAGGCACTTTACCATTTTGGTGAATCTAGGTCAAAGGTCAAGGTCACACAAAATTTCCAAAACACATACAAAGCCATATCTTCGGTTCTAATCGTTCTACAGACTTCAAACCAAGTGCATATTGTTGATAAACGAAAGGTCTCTTACTTCATCTAGGTACTGCACTATTTTGGCGAATCTAAATCAAAGGTCAAGGTCACACAAAAGTTCCAACACACATAAGCCCTATATCTGGTTTTAATCCTCGTAGAGACGTCAAACCAACTCCATTCCATTCATTCTGTTTCTATGATCTGTGCATGATTCTGGCAAGTAGTCATTCTATGAATGACATTTCTGTGGTTGTTTGTTTGTTAACACTCTAGCAGCAAAACTAAATGGCCAGATTCACCCCAAATTCAGTATAGGGATTGTCACTGACTCAGAATAGATCCCTATTGAATTTCGTACAATGACAGTATGTGTGAGGGGCGGGGTTTGTTGTGCCTGGCACCACTTGTTTTAAAAAGCTAATTTTAGACCGAAACTGCCCAGGTGCACAAGGCTTGAGTCACACGAGACAAGTTTTGACAATTAAAAAACCCCTCTGGTCCCAGATCAAAAGGCAAAGAAATGATTTCAAATATGCTGTTTTTTGAACATTTTGCAAATAATTTCACCATTGGGATTTGAGTGCAAACCTTGCTCTTCTTACGACAGATTTTACAACGCGGAGTACTTTACTCTTCATCCGAAGAGTCGAAGCCGAACCACTTCCACACAACAGACTTGCTCTTCCTCTTGTCCACCAAATCCACCGCCGACATGTTTGTTTACAACGAATGTGTAGGAAGACCGTGATGGGAGGACAGAGGCGGAAGTCACTACGGCAACCCAGCGCGGCCCAAACATGAACGGGGGCGTAATTACCCTAGTTAAAGTGAAAAATCGATTTTATGAGTTTTACGTTTTTAACATTCTCCTAACTAAATAATCGCGATTACGATTTAAAATCGATTAATCGAACAGGCCTATATGGACATATTTGGTCAATAAATATAGGGGTTTGTAAAAGTTTCAAGTTTATTTTCCAGATTTCACAGGGTCATACCACAGTCCCAATAAAGACAATGTTATTGAGAATAGACATGCAATCAACATGTGATAGTCTTCCTTTACTGAAAATGTCATGCATTTAGCTAGAAAACTTAGAGATATTGCACTTTAAACTTTGCTGCATTTTAAGACAATCGCGAAATGCACCAAAAACGACAAGGAGGGGGGGTACCTTCAAGAATTTTTTTCTTTGGATAAATTTGATATATCGGTCTGAAATTTTGGCTGGGCTAGTTTTCATGGTTGAACTTCACATGGTAAAAATTTGAAGCAAATCCAAGATGGTCGAGCAGGGATTTTTTTCTAAACCCATTGAATTGAGGTGGAATGACCCAATAATGAACTGTACATTACATGCACCAATGTAGTTAAGGTGGTAAATAAATCAATGGACCCCGTATTAGTTTGAAAGCTCCAATCGTTGAGATTTTGACAGGCAAATATGATGGCGTTGTACAGTTAAACGATGGAGTTATCACAACCATTGTACAAGCAAGACAAGCCAAAACATTACAACTTAAGCCAACATTCATCTGGTGTTTCCCGTTACTGCAGCCTGAATGAAATTTTTGTTCGCCGATTTGTGGTCTAAACAGACAGTAGCAACTTTCTAATACGTTTATGGCATGGTATATTGTGCAAAGCATCGTTGTGCTGAAGAAAAGGTCGATTGACGGATGCTATTGTAAGCTACTCTGCACTTCCGTGCTAACCAAGATGTTACCAATATTATATGAAATATCATTTAACGAGACCTTAATGGAATTATTGTTTGTTTCAATGAGGTCTAAACAGATGGTAACAGCGGCATGAACTGATCTGCCCAACTCCAATAGATTTTGTTGCCACAGTGCTGCCAAGACGCATTGAATTGAAGGTTAAACACAGACGACAGACAGAATTAATTACAATTAATCATAGAATGCAAGAGACAAATAATGGTTTTTAAGCTCATGTAGCCTATGCTCACCTCAGAAATCACTACAGCGGTGCCCCCCCCCCCCCCCCCAAAAAAAAAAACTGCTAGCACTGGCAGTTAGACAAATTAAATCAATCAGCAATGCTCATTGTCAATTCACTCAACACAAAAATAAATACAGAATTATTCCCAAAACAAGTCCTGTATTAGTCGAATAGATTCACCACTTTTTTTTTTTTTTTTTTTTTTTTTACCCCTGGTCAATGTTAAGCATGATAAACTAGAGCTGCGCTCAGGGAGCACAAGTACCCCCGCCAATGTACTCAGTGTTATTCTTGCCAGTATTAGCTAGCAACCCGTGTTTATACAGTCCTGTAGTCTTCGCGAAAATGTGTTTTTGACCTTTTGCATGCCCTTGACCCCCAAAAATTGAATCACCTCTTCCTTGAACAATACTTAATCATTCCACCAAATTGGAGGAAAATCCATCCATAAATGTTTTTGCGAAATCCTCCAACCAACCAACCAACCAACCAACCCACCCTGAAAATTCTAGCTTTAACCAGCCTAAACTGGTCAAGCTGGTTTAAGCTGCATTTTGGACAGTTTTAGTTGGTCAACCAGCCCTTCACCAGCTGACTCCAGCAGACAATTCCAGCTTTGACCACCTTCATTGAACTAAAGAGACCAGCTTAAAACATCAAGACCAGCTGTGACTAGCTAATGGTGTTGAAAACACAACTCAGACCATCTTAAACCAGCTTAGCGCTCAAGCTGGTCTTAACTGGAATCTTCAGCAGGAAAAATCAGTTCAATTAACTGTATAAAAGACCATTTGCTTTAATCTCTCGGTTCTACAACAGCAGCGATGCCAAATGACTAGTTTAAAACCAGATTAACGGCAAAGGCATGTATGGCATGTCACACATGTACACCGATTCCACCATGTGCTTCAGGCCCGTACTATCAGATATTAATGTATTAGTATTAATCAGGGATCTGTATATGGGTACATTTTTAAAAAAAATTGTACCAAAAAAGAAAACAAATTGAATATCGCTTACAATTCTAAAATAACTTTAAGAATGCCAATGTCCAGTGCCATGCCAAGGGCCCTTCATGGCCCCCATCACTGTAATTGACTATGACCCAAATAAATAATGTGAAATTTAAGGCCAGTGAATGAGACATCCAGAAGTGTCATGAAAAGCTGCTTCAGTGAACAGACAGAGGTGTGTCTTGAAGGGTCATGAAGGCCCTCCCAGCTGCCATAAACAGTGGATCACGTGACATAGGGTGACAATGTTCTGAAAAGTGATGGGGTCACAATATAGGAGCATATTTACCATGCTTACAGATGGTAGGATTGATTGTATAATGATGAAAAGTATAAATTACTGATAAACACGTGGTTGAGCTAGCTACAAAAAGTAGACTGCCTAGCCAAAAAAAAAAAAAGTCTCCACATGAGTTTCTCTCAAACAGGTTTGAGCCTTCCATTGGATAATTGCTGCAGTGATTAGCATGTTTCAGCGGGTAACAAGTTATTTAATTTTAACTGATGCAGTAAGTAGCTTATAATTGTTTAAACAACCATGTCAGAAGACTGTGGTCGTGGAAAAGATGTTACTCCCTTTCAGAAGGGTCAAATTATTGGCTTGAGTCAAGCAAAGAACAACCAAGGAGGTTGCTGAAACAACTAAAATTGGGTAAAGAACTATCCAATGCATTATTGAAACCTGGAAGGATAGTGGGGGACTGCCAACTGAGAGAAAGAAATTGGGGGGGGAACAAACACCATAAATGATCACCATCGGAGATTAACAAAACGCGTGGTGAAGTCTTATCCAGAAAAATCAACACTAGAACTCATGGCAATGTTTAAATGTGATCGTAAGAGCATTTCAACTCAGACAGAGACATGAATTTGTAGGACTGGGACTAAACAGCTACAAGAAATCGACTCTTTAGTGAGGCCAATTGGGAAAAATGACTAATTTGCTTGGGACTGCAAAGATTGGCCTGAGGAGCAATGGAAAAAAGGCAATGTGGTCTGAAGAGTCCAGATGTAGGGTAAGAAAGGAGGCCCATGAAGCGATGCACCAGTCATGCATAGTGCCCACAGTACAGGCCTCTGGAGGCAGTGTTATGATCTGGGGTCGTTTGAATTTGTCAGGTCTAGGCTCAGCAACATTATGAACCAATGATATGAAGTCAGCAGCCTACTGGAACATACTCAACGACCAGGTTATCCCATCAATGGATTTATAATCCCTTACAGCAGAGGCATAGCTAAGGATGGCAATGCCAAGGTTCATTGGGCCTGAATTGTGAAACAGTGGTTCACTAAACTTGAGGCATCATTTTCAGATGTCAGACAACCACAAAGTCCTGACCTTGACCAGTAAGTCTTTGGAAAGTGCTGGAAAAGGCTTTATGGAATGGTTTGACTTCCTAACATCATCAATACAAGATGTCTGCCATAAACCATTATTAAATACATGTTATTACATTGCATAAGATAAATACAGTCAGGGTGAATGCGCACTATGGTCAAAGCTGAAGGCGGTCCAACGAAATATTGGAGTCAAGTGCGTGATTTTTTTCTCTGGGCCTGGCAGATTATGATACAGAACTATGGTTTTGTCCGATGAAGGCCTGTTTGCTGCATGAAAACTGAACAAGATTAGAGTGGCGTTCAATTATTTTCTTCAGACAGTAACATCGACCCTTGGAATTACTTCACTGAAGTCACGTTAGCCAGCTATCTGCCCAGAACCACTCAGTGCATATACGCACTCAGCTTTGTTTTTAAAATAGTTGAGTTAACTTGGGTGAAAACCATGCACTGTTCACCAAATGACATACTGACTGTATAATTTTTAAACAATAAATACTTTAAAAACATTAAATTTACTTTTTCAATTTTCCTATTCCCTTTTAAGTTTAATTATGTCCTCATTATTCCTAGTAGGGTAATGAAATAATAATTAAATTATTTTCCATTTGAACTTTTAATTTTAATTATGACCAAAAAAAAAAAAAAAAAAATCCTCGAAATTGATGATGGTAAGATGTTGCCTCAATGTAGAAGTAATAAAGTTCCACCCATTTACAGAATAGAAAAACAACTTCATGCGATAGCCAAAAGAGTAAATGTGACTTAAGTAATGCTGGAATTACCCAAATGTACTCCCCAGTCTTCACTTTGTGGAGAAAAATTGTGAAATTCCTTGAGTCAAAACTGGACACAGCCTACATGGTTACTAACAGCTATTTCAGAGAACAGCAAAGGTGCACTTTAATTTGGAGGTCATCACTAAATACCATAATTCCCAATGGTTTACCAGCGCTTTCTAATTTAGCTTCACCACAGTGTTTTATTACCCTCAAATAACCCAAAATAAGTATAATCATGGGACATTTCTCTGCTTTTTTAAGCTTACAGCAAAACTGAATGTGTAAAATAAAGATTACAAAACATAAAAATTACATTTTTTCTCCCCCATGTTTTCAGAATGCCATCTCCCCATGAGCAAAGACAACCAGGTATAGCAATGAAAACCTTCTCTTCTCATACGAAACCATTTCCATTTTACTAAAGACACGCATGAGTAGTGAGACAAAGTGAGGACAGCAAGCTGCAATAATGCCAGCATCTCAATACCAATGAAGGGATTGAGCTCACTGGATTCTACAGTCAATAATGGACAGTTTCTGCTGAAAATGGATAAGGCCCAAAGTCACAACACCAAGAATTTTTATCCTACCGAGATTGAGAACAGTAAACCAATGGCTTCAGATCTCCGGGAAAAATAAAATGTGACAGAAGAAAACAGTAGATTAGGGACAGGCTGTAACGCTCCGCACGGCCTGCCATCTTCCTTCGACTACAGAGCATCCAAAAGTGAAACTAAGAACCAAGAACCATCTAATATTAATCAAGCCTCATCATGAAAAACGGCCCAGATTTTTTTCGTCCACGACTACACGACCCAACACATTGTGAAAAATAAGTGATAACTTCTACCTCTAACTATCGTTGTAACAGCAACAGTCCGACCAATATACTGCCATAATATTTTAATGAAATTGAAGGCTTCATCGAGCTGAGAGTACAGATTATTCTACACAGACCTTAATACACTTCAGTGTGACACTGTGACCACTTCCCCATCAGGACTGATGTGCAGGTTGCAGTATGCAGGACATAAAACTGAAACCGTTGTGTGTGAGGTGGTCTGAGATGCATGAGCGCAGTGCAGGGACATATAAAAGGTTTCTAATGTTTGGAAGTCTTCCAATCCAAGCAAAAGACTCCAAAGCTCTCCGACTAAACAGCTGCACATGGCAAGTCCCAGGCTCATGACAGAAGCATTGTACTCGAGAAGGCACGTTCTCTCAAAAACAAATGCCGGCAGAGAACTACTTAATTACCCAAAAGCCCAGTAATGAAAGGTCTGCAGTCACTGAATTGTGGAGGGTGGAAATATGAGCTGTAAAAGGTCCTATTACAGAAGAGCAAGTCGCTGAAGAGCAACGGACCGTACAGTGAACACCAGGGAAAATGGAACCATTTTAGAGGATTCTCTGGTTAAGTCATAACTCGGTTGAATATCAGTCATGGGCAACTTGTTTTTAAAGAGCTCCCCTGCTGGAATTGCCACATGACAGATTTAACAGCTCAGGATGAGTACATTTTGATTCCTTGAAAATTTATTCAGTGTTCTAAGGGTTAAAATACATTTCTGCAGCATTCTTCAGCAGGATTTCAGCAAGAAAAACTGCAGCCATCTCAAAGCATGGCAGTGCGCCTATTATCCAGCAAAACTAAAATTAAAGTGATATCACATTTTTCTCCTACATAACAGCCCAATACTTCTGTTTCCACAAGGAAAATATGAACAGCACATCCTATATGTTGTCAGACCATGGAAGGCACAAATGAATAATTAGCAGTAGTCACTGGTAGTAAAAACTTCGGGGCTTTGCTGGCAAAAAGCCCAGGCAGCTTGTTGACCTTACATTCCCTCCGAAAGCCCATACTAAGTCCAGTCAACGGCAATTCCGCAAGCTAAGATGTATTCATAGAGGTCGACTTCATCGTGAAGCTATGACTGAATAAGCGGAGGTTGTTTATCATACACACAATGGCGCCCTGAAGCAAAGGTGTCCTTATCAGGGCTCCTGTTTAAATATAATTTATACTTTGATTGACATTCGCAATGAAGAAAGTATTATGGGAGAGATATTCTTCCAAGATAAGGCTAGTTGTGTCAGCAACCTTTTTTTCAAAAGCCAAACCAGACAACAAGCTTATCAATGTACCAATAAGAAGTACAGCATTACAATATCAGATAGCCAATAACAAATGACAACTAACAAGAAGATAAAATGTTCAGGTCTAATTTTTTCATTAAAATGACACATTCAGTTAAAGTAAAAGTTGGACTTTCAGGAAAATATTCAAGATCTCTCAAGGACTGGGGCACCTTTTGTTAACTAACAATGACCAATTATCAAAAGTGCCGCACGACTGGCAATCAAAACAACCTTTGTCATCAGCCCAGTTTATGTGCCAATTCACCTAATGAGTCCACAACCATGTATGTCAAGGCCACAAAATGCCATGCAAATAAAAATGAGGCAAGTCAACTGAGGAAATGGCTGTGCCATGTCACAAGGAGACCAACTTCTCAGACCGTTGGCATCTTTACGCACACTTGTTCCAGTTGGAGTGAAACTAGGAATTTAGTCGCCCACAATCACAGGTGTATCCCGTACTGGGCCGAATTCCCCTTTTGCAACAGCTGATCAATACAAAAACCAGGCAGCATGACCTTTGCGACCCTAATAATGATGGGCCAGCCAGTGCCTGAAATAATAATAAGATGATTTATTATTATTAATCCCACCAAATGTTAAAACCACCTGATTTAATTTGGAGCCTGAAGAGCGATAATCATGTTCTGGCGCAGAATGAAGTACAATCCATAGTATCACCCAATACTACTGTTGGAAGGAGAAAGGTTACAATCACTAGGATTGAGGTCCAATCATACAGTTTACATGAAAGCGATTGAATGGATTGAGTACGTTTCCGTGTTCAAAACTTGGGCTACAATCAGAATAAATCAGTCAGGTACATGTGATGCATCCAACATTTCTGTGTAGCTTTTGCTGCCAATTCATTTGTAGCAGTTGTTTCGCATCTGGATGAAACCAACCAAACCTAGTGTTTCCACCATTTTCTATTCTTTCAAAACATACAAAAAGAAACGCGGTCTGTCACTGACCAGTTTCTGATGGACGTTACCATGATATAAATCTGCATGTGCAAATAAAATATGGCATCATCCCTGCGAGTGGGTCAGCAAAACTCGTGCGGAAGGGTCAGTGTGCAGAGGCCGTCCGATGGAGCCTTTACACAGCCAGTGAACCGACTGCCAACAGGACTTCGCCATCTTGTTCAATCGGCTTAGATTTTCACTTAAATCGGCATGTGAATTTTCACATTTCACTCAGATGGAGGGGTTTAACACGAGGACAATTCATTCCGATTGAGCGATTCAAAGTGCTCCATGTAAACGTTAGTGAGCTGAAGGTAGCACATCAAAGAGACAAACTCTTGCTCCATCACCAGGACTGCGGACAGATTTAAAATCATTCACATGCTCGCATATATTACACTCCCAAGTGCATTATTCTGCCTGGCCAACATAAAGCTCAAACAGGCACAAGCCTCCATTTTGACATTTTACCACTTCTTATTTCTAAGCATTTGGCATACATTCTGAACAAACCAAAAAAATTGCCAACTAACACAGCATTTACACAGGAAGTTTAAAATAAGCCCGCATGGGAGCAAGTACCAAACGGTATTCTCAAAACAAAAGCACTTTCGGCAGTACAAGCATTCTAAATGCCTGCAACAAAGTAACGACAGTTACTTCAGTAAATGGAGATAAATAACAGCTGCCGTTAAAGACTACGACCGTTAACCCCAGCAGGCGGGGAAAATAGGATTCCTAAAGAGTGCACCTGAACAAAAACTGATTTCTTGAGCAATGCAGCAAAAATGACTCAAGTTACAAAAAAAACACGCACACACCCCTGGCGTTGGCAACTTGTGTCATGTGACTGCAGTGCAGCGGAGATGGACTTGTCTGGCTTGCCTTTCTGCCCACCTGATGCATGAAAACGTCCAATAGTGGCACTGAGTGTCCTTTTTCATTACATAACACCCTACCCTTCCATCAGACAGAGTAGCACGAGAGGCCTGACTGCCCCGTAGCCACGTGGAATTTTACAAATAGGAGCCTGTTTGATGCACTTCATGACAATAAGCAAACTTAATACCTGAGATTTGAAGTTCAAACAGACCAATCAGGTTTACAGTTTAATCGATGCTGTGACTGTAGGTTTTGGGCCAATGGAATCCATCCCAAACACTGGTCCCGGAGGAGCCACAGCATATGCTGGTTATCATGGTTACTGAGTTTGACCACTCTCCTCATCTGTAGAAGCACTTACTTCAGTTTACTCAATAATTATACTACATTTCTGTCTTATTTGCTGATTGTTGGATCTCTTGAAAGTCATTTGGAGGATACCACAGTTTTGGAGGACACCGCCATGTCCACCACGGAGATACTGGCATCATCGCAGGACAGCAAGAAATAATTCATGGATTTCTTCCATTTTCAGCTAATGGCCAAGTGTGAACCCAAACCAGAATAAATTTGATAAAGCGATTGATTAAAGCCTTGTGTTGGGCTGATGGAGGCCTAAACAGGTCAAAAAATGTTAATTTTTCATTAAAGCCAGTTTTTTTTTGTGATCCCTCCAAACACTTGCTGTAAAAAGATGCAAAAAACAAAGTCTTATCTCAGCTTGGAGATCAGGCCCCAGGTTGGGCCCCTTGGTTGTGTTGGGGAGTGTGTGTGTGTGTGTGTGTGTGTGTGTGTGTTGAAGGAGAGAAGGGCGTGCACATCCGGGGATACGTTTGTGCTTGGACGGTCCCCCAACCGACCGCTCTAGTTTCCACACATTACTTACTGAACAAAAGCATGCAGATCCCCATCAGAGGACAAATTTTAATTGTTTCAACAATAAACTCAGCCCAAGTTACTTTTGAGTTTATTATGACAGATGTACAGCCAAATCTACCTTTACCTTTGTCCCACTGATGTTTATCTCGGTCAATTAGACGTTAAGGACAGGAGCCAAGCTTTGAGAGTACTGGATAAGGGCCGCTTAAATCACCTTGGAGCTCATAATCCGTCTAGACCCTGGAGTCGCTTTCATACTGCAAGCTTAAGCGTGGGCCAAGCGGACCACAGTCAACCAGCGCGACCAAGAAATTCAAAGTCACCTTGAGTACTTGAACAAATGAAGGGGCAAACGCCCGTCATTGGCTGGAGGACGCTTCTCACCTACAGACCGCGTTTCAAAGCCTTTAAATGGCTCACAGAACCAGCAGTCAGTTTAGTTCTCCTCGTGCAGGCAAGGACGACACACACACACACACACACACACACACACACACACACACACACACACACACACACACACACACACACACACACACCAAGAATGTAAAACAACGGCGCATTCGTCATTAAATGACCTTGAGGTTGGTCTGAGCGGGGTTCCCAATGATTAAAAAAAAGCCCCCTCCTATCAATAGGGAAGAGTTGGCAACTTCATACCAGGAAGATGAACAGAAATTGCATTTACAATTAAAACAAACAAAAAAAAAAAACACGTGCCAGCTCATGAAACTATAAAGCCGTACATTGGTTATCGGGGAGATTTGAAAGTAACCTACTCCACTTTGAGCTGAACCGGGGAATAAACAGAAATTGCAGTCAGTTTGGCCTCTTCCAATCAGAGAAACTACTGCAGTCAAGACTTGCAGGCAGCCGCTACTGCGTGACCTTGACAGCGAAGTTTTTCCCATGACAAGCCATGAATCCAACTGAAGTCACAGGCCTCGGATAAGGGCATTTTCTGCTACACAGCGGGAGCTGCACTAGGGACTCGGGAGAACGACTGCACCTCCCCGTTAGGTTTGAAAAGATATGGTACAGGTAAAGACTGCAAAGTAACCCAAGTGCAAGTATTGCCTTAAAATCGGTCTTCATCTGCAGGCATAAAAGCTCTGAAACTTCTCTCTGCGGAGCTGAGCGCCTGTATTTTAATCAGGTCACCTAAGGACAGCTATAGGCTGCCATAAATGATGAAGCGGATTCGATTGCTTTTTGAGAAATGGCTCGCCAGACAAAACTCGGAGCTCCTGAACCACATCCGGCGGCTGATGCCAACGATTCCATTCATTTCAGCAAACTGAATCGGCCTGAAAGGCTAGTTCAGCATAGCGTCTTTTTGCGTAGCACTGATTAAAATGAATGTGAACATCCACATTAGCAACATTCAAAAAAAAAAAAAAAATCACAAATTGTACGCGATATAAGAAAGCCTGGGATCAACTGCTCGCAAACGCAAATAATACTCCCGTAAGCAAGCAACTGCAAGCTTGAGCGCCCGCATCGCGGTAGCCAACATTAGCTGCCGTTTTCTGGGTCAAATACCCATCCTCAGGAAACGGAGACGCAAATGGTGGAGACGCCTGAAATAACGGAGAATGCGTAAATGGTGAATTTGACAATATGCTTTATTGTAAGCAGTACATTGCATCTTTTATTTAAGTGAGTGAATCAAGATAGTCTCCAGCGGTCTGACCGCATGCGAGAGAAAGGGAGAGAGAAAATGACCGGACGGTGTTTGACCAGCGTTTCACTGAAAGACCGGCGAAAAATGTTAGTTCAATATCGCATCTCGGCGAGAAAAAAAATCACCGGCTTCGGCGACAGTCTCCTCTACATCGTGGCTGCCGACTTCCTTTGACAAATGAAAGTAATAGCGGCTCGACTCACAGTTTCTTTGTTGCAGATGAAGGCAGGTTGAGGCCGGTGCGAGCGCGGCGGGGGTTTTCGAAAGCGCAGCAGCGGACCTGGAAATGGACTTAAGGACCTTCAGATACCCGGCCATGTTGCGCTGAAGTGGAATTGAGCTGCTAACCGGTAAGACTCCAAACGCGAGAAGGACCGAAAGGGGATGTCGTTGCGCACAGATTGGAAAGCGCCTCCCAAGCGCAACACGTCAGCTTCCGAGGAGAAAGAGTTACTCACCATAACATTAAATGCGCATTACTCAGCCAATCAGGACCGAGCGCGTTGAGCGGTCATAAGCGCGGTTCTAAAATTACTCCAGGCACGTGATTCCCACGGCAGCCTTACTGCAGCTGCGTTTTCAGTTTCAGTCACCGACACTGTAGCAGTCATTATTAGTCATTTTACTTTATATCCGAAATAAGAAGTGGCCGGTGAAGCCAATGTTAAAATTATGAATAGCTTCTTATGTGTAAAAAATATGAGTTGCACCCATTACATTAACCTACGCGGCACAGCCTACCTTATAATGGTAAGGTATTACGGTAACAATGGGAAAGCGAAGATTAGTTCCAATCAAAGGGGCTTTGAACGGGAGTTCAGTCCTTGAAATAACCTCTTCACATTCTGTTCCAATGTTTGGGAGCAGGGTTCTAAGTTTAGCCACGGACGGTGCCCATATCGAGACGGAATGGGACGTGATCTGTCACGTGGCGGGGATTTCTTAAGCTGCGGCAGTGTTGGCAAGGTCCTTCGCAGACTGCTCTGCTTAGGAGCTTAGATGACAGTGACACATCCCAAAAGGAAGAACAATCACAATTAATATGTGCTTATTTTTATATTTGACATCATTAATTAAAGTCCTCGAAAATTCCCAAGCTTTGAGTTGATGCTTCATGCTAAAATACTTGATGCAAAAGTGTGAAGGTCAGAGGGTAATTTTAAGTAACTGAATGTTTCAGACGCATGGTATTCCATTGACTTTCAGTTCAGTCTGGCGTTTTACTGCTGCATGTTTTAAATGCTTTCGAGAGTCTCTCTGTGGTCTGCTGAAGGTCACGAACTGGCTCGCTCTCGACCGACTGCACTGTTGGGAGTCTGTGTAAACATCAGGTCTTTCACACACTGTTTAAAATGTTTGCGTGAAAACTGTCTCAACCCTTAAGATTGTAAGGTGTTATATACGACCATTCTGTTACGCTCAAAGTTCAGAAGGACGGTCTCGGGTTTCGCCCTCCTGGAGGTCGATGGTGTTGCTCAACAATGTACAGCAGGCTGACATTACATAATTGCAGCCTCCACTTTGAAGATTTTGCTTAGAGACAAAATAATGAGGCAAACATTTGTTTAGATCTTTCTGTAACATTTCTCTGCACAAGTAGGGTTAATGATCCTTTACCTTTGCTTGTGGCCTTCATTTCAAAGCACTGCCATTAAAATAATAAATTAAACTCCCAGGCAAAACTGAGAACAACGAGCCAGCAAGGTGAATAAAGCAGAGAGACAAGATGCTTGGGACACATTATTAGTAGTGTAATATCAATCTGGAAAGACACATTAAATCTACCCACTGCCTCAATGGATTCTCCGACAGAATCTGTCAGAAGCAACAACTGCGGCATTTTAGAAATAATTGTAAAAATGTTTCGCTGATTTTTTTTTTGTTTGTTTGTTTCTGAAGCGTAGGAAATGGTGTTGTTTAACGGTGAGGCTTCTTGTGGGAGTGCTGTTAGTGCCTCCATTGTTTTCCATAATTTGTCACAAAGTCAAACCGAAGAACTTGTCCATTTAAATGAGTAATTACAGTGCTGTTTGTTCTGCTTTTATTTATATCACCGTGAGGGTGTCTATGTGATACCCCAACTGCCATTAGCATGCCAACGTGCCCCAGGAATCATTTGGTTCAGCACTGACTGATGGTTTCTCATGTAGCACTGACAGCTCTTGCCATGTCATGCTTGCTTTAATCTACCCAGGAACACTGACCTGTTCAGTCAAAATGAGTCCAGTACTGACTGCAGTCTGCTTGATGTGCTATGGTCATAACAGTTTCAGTACTACTGAAGTTACTGTGTAAACATTTTGGCACAAATGTCACATCAGCAACTCAACAACTGGTAATGTTCATATAAAGCTGGATGCACAACATATGTCCCTCTGAAATATATTTGTCAAGATTCAAAATGTAAATGTGTGGAGGCTAAGCAAATTATTTGTATTGTGTTTTGTTATTCTTGTTGTTGCCTTATTCAGTGTGATCTTAGATGAAGGTAATTGGTGCTGTGGAATTAATTAAAGTGTCCTCTTAGTATTTATCAGATGATGTTATATGAAATGGACAGAAATCTTAAATGCAATTAATAAAAAAAATACTTGGAATACTTACAGTAATTTCAAATGCATCGTTTTGGTACGCAATAAGGCTGTTTTCATCAGGTTTTTATTGGCAGTATCCAAGTTAATTTGTGTAGATTATTCAAGTCAGCTGCAGTGAAATGTCATATCCAATACCAATATTCATGTGAAACCGTTTTGTAGAAGCTGTCATTACTGAGTTACCAACAACAATTACCATCATCAATGATTTGCTATCATTAATCAGAATACGTAGCCGTAAGAACATTTTAAACGTCTAATGCTTTATCAAGGCTCTATGTTTGACAGAACATTGTATACAAATGGATGAACCTCTGCGTCGTGGCATATTTTTAATGCAGCGGGCGACTGACTCCACCGTCTGGGCGAATGAGGGAAATGCCGTCATGGATGTACGGTGCTTCATAAAAATGTTTCCGGAGTGCAACGAGTAAGTTACCTTGTAGCCTCTTTGGAGAAAAATGCTGGTGGCACTCCGTAACATAATACGTGGGATAATTTCAACAGTGGGCTCCAAACTTACTGGCACCCCTGACAAATAATGCGCAAACAACACATCCCAAAAAAAAAAATCAAAAAAATATAATTATAGACGAACTCTAAATAACGTGAAAAATGCTGTACAATATTAATGTTCCAATGGAACCAACCAAAACCATTTCCCGATTTAGTTAAAAATCGATTTCCTCCAAATCAAGGTTTTATGATTAATGGCACCCTAAAAGATTATTCTGAATAACATCTACCAAAATTAAATCAGGTATTAAATTCTGCTTATTCAATTTTTATCTAAGTGTTAAAGGAAGTATATTGAGCCATTAACTCACTTGCAGCTACAATAGGGAATAAAAATGAGGTAACACACATGCAATAACTTTTTTTCATCCAACATCATGAAAAAAACCAAACCAGCTCAGTTGAAAAGAGGCAGATGGTCGTAGACCTTCATACATCTGTTAATGGCTACAGGAAGGTTCACAAACAACTGAAGACCACAAAGGAAAAATGATCCGTCCAAATTTAGCATTTTTGTATATTTAATATATTATAATAATATCCATAATAATATATACCAGTGTTGGGAGTAACAGCGTTACTTTTGGCAGTTACGAGTAGTGGCACGCATTACTTTCTAATATTCAGTAACGTGATTACAATTACTGGGATTTAAATAGGTCCTTTGCTCGCGTTACTTTGTGAAAACAGTGGCGACACCAAAGACAATAGAGAATGGAGGACTCCTCACCAAGGAGTAATTTGTGGCATCAGTCACGCGGGTGCCCCGCCTCTTTAGATAAAAAAAGATTAAAGCCCCTTTGATTGGACTTGCGGTGGGTCTTGCTGAATTGGTTCCAGTGGGGAGTAGTGAACGCGAGCACAGATTAGGCCTATAACAGATTATTTTGCCCCATGGTCAAAGAATTAAATATTTGACTTATTTTTCACGAGCCACATATCTTCTAAACATTCTGGCGCTGCAATGGCATTTTTAAGTCCAACAGATCAGGAGAAAATGAACTTGTTTTTGAGACCTGTGTCTCTCTCAGCAGCGCTGACGTGACATCTGGCAATACAGAAATACAGTTTGGAGTTGGACTGCGGGAAACCATGAATAAAATTTTAAAACTGAAATAATGCTTGTGCTTATACGTTTGGTAATACTGTTATTCACATCGATGTTTAATTGTTTTTATAGGAGAAAAGGAATATATTTGATCGCTATGATCTTGTCCTGGATAGCAGGGTTTCCTCCAGGATTTTTTAAAACTGTGGCGCAGGGCTTCAGCGTTGGGTCAAAACAGCATTATCAGGTGTGGCCAGTTATCATAACATAACATAACATAACATAACATGAATGGTAAGAACAGGCCTTTCAGCCCAACTAAGCTTGCCAGTTTCTTTATACTATTGTGAATATATCCCTTCAGATACTCAATGACTCAATGGTATCTAGCTTTATGTCAAGCCTGCTCTTGAAAACGCCCAAGGTCTCTGCCTCAACAATATGGTCCGGCAAGCTATTCCACATTGACATACTCTTTGGGTGAAGAAATATTCACCCAAAAATATCAGTGCTAAATTTACCTTTGGTCAACTTCCATTTGTGACCCCGAGTTCTACTCACAACACTTGGTCGAAGGAATCCTACATAATTCACTTTGTTAATCCCTTTAACATATTTAAAAACCTCAATGAAATCACCCCTTAGTCTCCTTTTCCTAAGACTAAAGAGATTATAGATCTTCAGTCTCTTCTCACAGCTTTCATCTTTTATACCTGGAATAAGCTTAGTGGCTCTTCTCTGAACTTTCTCTAGAGCCTCTATATCTTTCTTAAAGTATGGTCCCCAGAACTGTATACAATACTCCAGATGTGGTCTGATCAATGTGTTTTACAAAAGAAGTATCGCCTCCTTAGATTTGTACTCAATACTTTTGGCAATGTATCCCTGCTTCCGATTGGCTTTTTTAACTGCTACGGCACAGTGGCTAGAGCCTCTGCGGGTTTGGTCAACAATCACTCCCAGATCTTTCTCGTGTGCAACACATTCCAGTTTTAACCCTCCCATGCAGTAATCCCGTCTAATGTTTTTATAACCTACATGTACAACTTTACATTTTGCTGGATTAAATTTCATTTGCCACATTTCTGCCCAATTTTGGATTCTATCCAAATCATCCTGAATCACTTTAGTGGACCCTAAACTATTTGCCAAACCCCCCAATTTAGTATCATCTGCAAATTTAACCACTCTGTTCTCAATATTACTATAAAGGTCATTAATGTCGATGAGGAAAAGCAGGGGCCCTAACACCGATCCCTGGGGGACGCCACTCCCCACCATACCTAGCTCAGATGATATACCACTGACCATCATTCTTTGTCTTCTGTCCTGTAACCAGTTTTGAATCCACTCCAGAATACCTCCTGTAACACCAATGGAGCTTATTTTAAAAATTAGTCTCTCTTTCTGAAAATCCAAGTATATGATGTCATAAGCCCTGCTCTGATCATAAGTCTTGATGGCCTCTTCAAAAAATTCCAGAAGGTTTGTCAGGCATGACCTTCCCTTACGGAAACCATGTTGGCTATCCCTCAAGATACTGTTACGTTCAAGAAATAAGTCCAGCTCATCTTTTATGATAGATTCCAATATTTTGCACGCAATGCAAGTTAAACTGACTGGCCTGTAATTTCCTGGCTCGGTACGGTCCCCTTTCTTATATATTGGTATGACATTGCCCTGTTTTCAATCATTTAGTATTTCTCCAGTTTCTAAAGACCGTCTGAAGATGGCGGATAGCGGCTTAAAGATGATCTCACCAACTTCCCTGAGCACTCTAGGATATAAGCCATCAGGACCCGCCACCGTAGCTGCCTTTAGTTTATGCAACTTGTCTAATACTTCGTTATCCCGAACCTCAATTTCTGCTAAATAATCTAGAGCATTTAACATGCCCTCTGGCCAAATAAAGACCCTCTCTGAGGTAAAATTCTCAACAAAGTAACTGTTTAAGGCATCCGCAATATCCTTTTTATAGCATATAGCAGCGACCCATTTTTATTCTTTATGCACTTAACCTGCTCTTTAACTTTCCTTTTTCTGCTACAGTACTGAAAGAAGCACTTAGGGTTAGTTTTTGCCCCCTCTGCAATTTGTCTTTCATAAAGTCTTCTAGCATTCCTCAGCTCTATTTTGACCACAGCCCGCATTTTACAGTATTCAGCCTTAGTGTTCTCATGTATTTATGTACATCCTATAAAGATTCTTCTTTTCCCTCAAAATCTTACGAATATTTTTGGTCATCCACTGAGGATTCTGCTTTTTCAGCTTACTTTTGGACACCTTTGGAATGAATCTGCATTTTGATTCAAATAAAACCCCCTTAAATCTTTCCCGCATCTCATCTACGGACTCACAGTCCAGGAGTGTCTCCCATTTTATTTCACTTAGACATGAGCGCATCCAGTCAAAGTTTGCTAGCCTAAAATTGAAAATTTTTGTTTTTGAATATACCTTTTTAACTTCCCATGAAACAACAAAATTAACAGCAGAGTGATCACTTGTCCCAAGTGGCTCCAGTACCTCAACATTAATGACTATGTTTAATGAACTATGTTTCAACCTGTCTCGTGTTTGCCAATGAGCCTGACCCAGATATCTTCACAAGGCAAGGAATGTTCAATTTTGGGAATTTCCTGTACATTTATGTTTTCGTTCACATAGATTGCTACGCCCCCTCCTCCCCTATTACATCTATCCTTCCTAAAGAGCTTATAACCTTCTATATTATATTCATCTCCATCCTCTTCACTTAGCCATGTCTCTGTAATCCCAACTATGTCATAGCCCTCACTAATTATAACAGCCTCAAGCTCTGGAAATTTATTTTTTATGCTTCTTGCGATTAAGTAAAAACATTTCAGGTTATCACTAATGCTCTTCCCCTTAGATTTCCTATGCGGCCCCTGCTTCAAGCCCCCCACTGCGCTTTGTTGCTTTAAAAGTATATCATCAATAGTGCATGTAACGCCATCAGCCTCCATCGGGGCAGTCTGCATTTCCCTATGTGTAACACTCACTAACCTCCCTGCCCCCCAAGTCCCTAGTTTAAATAATCCTGTGCTACCCTCAACATACGCTGACCCAGAGCAAAGGTACCCCTCCGGTTCAGGTGCAGCCCGTCAGGCTTGAACAGGTCACCCCTGTCCCAGAAAAAGCTCCAGTGCCCCATAAACCTGCACCCCTCTTTCCTACACCAGGTTCGTAGCCACATGTTAAACCTCCAGATAAAATTCTGCTTTCCTTTGCTTGCACGTGGTACCGGTAGAATCCCGGAGAACACTACTGTGGAGGATTTGCTCCTAAGCTTCTCATCTAATTCCACAAATTTGCCTGCAGAACCTCAAACCTACCATTGCCTATGTCATTTGTCCCAACATGGACCATGACAACTGGATCCCTCCCCGCTCTGGCCAGGAGCTTGTCCGCACGCTGCAGGAGGTCCAGGCAGGCAACACACCGTACGAGACTCCTTGTCGCACGAACAGACTAAGCTATCTTTTCCTCTAAGTATTGAGTCCCCCACTATCACTAACTCTCTTTTCTGAGGGATAGAGGCCAACAGGTTGCCCTGCTCATGTATCAGCACATAGGCGATTTACTAATAATTGAAGTCTTTGTGCACGGAGGTTTATGAGTTTCACATGCGTGACGGTGGATTTGGCATATAATATGAAAACCAATTATAACTCTGGACCCTGGAATTGGTATTAAATAATCATGAGGATACAATTAGGTAGAGCAGGATGTGTTCACGGCAAACACAGAAGTTAACGTTGTTGTTTATCGTTTTGCATAGTGAACAAAATATTTTTTCTCTAATCGTTGCACACATTGCATTAAGAAGAAAGCAACACTTTTTACTGCCGATGGCTAATTTGTATTCATTGGAAAACGTGTTCACCAAGCAGAATGATTGACAGCATGTCAAGAATTATTGGCGTTCATTTAAATTTTATTTTAATTTAATCCTGATTGTCTTCAGGATTTTTGAAGTTTATGTAAAGTCATTTTACATAGGCGTGGCGGCTTTTATTTTGCCGTGCACCACCATCAATTATTCATGTAGCGGAAACCTGGATTGATATCAGATATTAAACAAGCGGGGAAAAGCGGAAAAATAAGGCGGACAAAATTAATGTGAAACGTATCTTGCGTTGGCCATCCACGTTAAACTTTACAGAATACCATAGGCTACTAATTCCTTCAGTTTGAGTTTATATTAGTTAAACCATAACTGCATTAAATTTGTGTTTGCGAGGCTGAAAAATCTTTTTTTAAGTTTATCATCATTGAAGATAATGTCTACAGTTGGTGAATGGGGTTCAGTTGATTTTAATCATAATGTTACAAAGGATAAAATACAGTGTTTAATTAGAAAAGACAGTCAAGTGTCTGAGAAACATTTATTGTTTTACAGCGCCAAAAGTATACTTGATTATTGGTTTGAGGCCTGTGACAATAAAAATTCCAATCAAAAGCTTAAAAACAGTGTTTTATATTTCCACTATTTTGATAATGGGTGTACAATGATAGATGAAACTTGACAGCAATATCCACACTGTGCAATACTAGCGCAAAAATAATATGTGCTTCAGTAAGAGAATTTAAGAAAAGAAAAAAAGTAATTTAAAAATTACTTTCCCCAGTAATTGAATTATTCTTCTGTGGCAGTAATTGAGTAGTAATCGAAATTACTTTTTCACAGAAGTAATTAGTAATTGTAACATATTACTTTTGTGAGTAATTGGTCCCAGCACTGATAATAACAGGGTTTCCCACACATGTGTGGTGGGCCGCGCAGAATCAGCTCCGACCGCCACAAATTTATTCCAGCCCAACGCGATTTTCTGTATCGCATTCTCATGCGCGCAAAGAAAGAAAAAAAACCCGAAAAAATTAAGAGTAATGGAAGACTTATTTATTGTGAGAGTGGGGATTTTGACTTTGATAAGCACCTGAACTGGCACCGTACCTTTTTGTTTTACTAGCGCCGTCTGCTGGAACCCCCCAACATTGCAGCTCCATTTACGGTGCGCGTGTGCCGTGCCCCAGAGTTTCACTAGGGCCAATTGTCGTGTGTTCTCCTTGTTTTTATACTCTCTGTACTGGACCTGTCCCCTTTTCTTTGACAGCGCCCATTTTATTACGTATGCATTCAACGACTGGCTGATTCACAAACATGACTTTTTTTTGTAATTTCCAGTCGAATTTACTCCTCCTAAGTCACAGTTTCACTGACATATCGGAAGCGAAACCGTTTTGAACGTCGTCTCCAAGTCTTCTGGAATAACGACTAAAAAGTTTGACGTTTTCTTAGTCTTTATATTAAAGGACAGGAGTCTTGTCCTACGTTTAGAATATTTATTCGCTTTTGAAAAAACGAAAAGACTGTCATGCAAAACTACCTGAAAGAAGGCGCGTTTAGGCAATTTTTGGAGGAAAACTTGGTTGCAATCACTGTTATTGTGGTCACTGGTAAGTTATGGAAACGTCTCGGAAAGTGTCGAAAAGGTTTCCACCTGTTGTACACTACATACATAAAAATATTTTTAATTCCGCTGTTATTTTTTGAACTGAAACGCAGGGTAACCAGGGGCAAAATTGAGTACCGGGGAAACTGGCTTTTGTCAGAATGCCTCCTTTAATGCCTTCGAGTGACCTCAGCCTACATTGGCTTTGCGAGATCACTTAATGAGAGCCCTGCATTTCTGCCCAGTGCATCTGTTGACTGTTGAACTCGCCTGGGAGAAGTAAATATCTAAATACGTCCATTTTAATGCTATTTTTCACTTGTACTTTTTGTGGGAGAGATATTAGACATAAATATAAAGGTGAGGTTCTGTTGGAGTAGTATGCTACAGGCGACGGGAACGCTGTGTTGTTCTTGACCTAAGTCGCATTGCTTTTCTTAAAGGACTGTTTTGTGTTCTGCATGTGATGTGGAGTAAAATGGGGAGGCGATGCGGGGCATAATCGGGTACTTCCCCGTTATGCTCCAAGTGTATTATTTTGTTATGTCACAGATACTTTTGTGTCAAACGGGTGTCAAGACAGAGAGGGAAAACAGCTGTACTCACATGTTCACCTTACGAAAAGGAACTGCTGGAAATGAAAGAAAAGAAAAGTGCTCCAAAAGTAAATGGTTGCAAAAAAAGAAAAAGGAAAGAAAAGTTCAGATGCACAGAAGGATACTGAATGTCTCTATTGTGAAGATTATTGTTCAGTAGGTCATGAAAATTGTGTTGCCTGCAGCAGATGGGCGCGCTACTCATGCGCTGGCTTGAATGAAAGCAGCAGAATCCCAGTATTCATGTGTGAGCTGTGTGAAGACTGAAAATGGAATTAGACGTTGTTTTGTGATCATTTTTTGGACTTGCCACAATAGTTTGCTAGTTCCTCAATTAGCCCCAGGAGCCACCCCGTTTTGCCCCCTGCATGGGGTAAAATGCGATTGTGAGCCGTTCTGTTTTTTCAGTCTTGAATAAAAGCCTGAACTTGAAATTTATAGATTTCTTGCTTTGTCATCTTGTTCTTTATGTGTAAACCTTTAATGTTTATACAAGTTTGAGTCCCTTGAATGAATTATATGGATGTGGGGAAAGATCTTTCTTAAATACCCCATTTTCCCCCAGTTTCCCCTACTAGTACTGATAATTATGGATATGCCTCAGCAACAGATAGGGTAGCTATTTCTGATGGTTTTACTATCGTAATTTAAAATGATAGCATGTTCCAATACGCACATGGGAAATTCCACGGTAACGGAATTACGACCAAGAGTAATTTTCACGTCATTTTTACTTGCCATCTATTACTCCAATGCAGTAACTACTTGCCTCAATGCTTTTATCAGTTCCACTGGCATGCTTACTGAGCTGTATAAGACAAAGTTTGGGGTAATCTATTTTGTAGAAGGCTATACTAAGGTGAGAGTGTTGGTAACAGAATTATGGCAGAAAAAATGGAATTATTTTTGCCTTTATTTGACTGGCATTTCTCCGAAATATGGCAATGATAGGCAGTACCTTTAAGCTTAAGTTGGTGGCCTAGGATGTTGACCAGCCTTGATAAGTTTATATTGACTGATATGTTCTCAGATATTTTGTAGGATTCCATTTTTGAGAAAGAGACAGCGGCAACGGAATTACAAAGTGGTAATGGAATTACATTTTCTGATGATCTACTAAATTTATTATACTCAAAACAACAAAGCAATTGAAAATTGGTATCATAAATGATGTTTGTGTTGCTGACCTCCTGTTGAAACAAAATTTTGATCAGCAAGTCTGGGCAAAAGGAAGGCAAAACATGATACTGATGAAAATAACTCATTTCTGAATTAAAATGTGAGCTAATTATGAATATCAGAGGTCACACGCATGAAAATTGTTGTTCTTTTCACTGACTGGATCCTGAAACATTTGTTTTTACTTTGTAACAGTGTTGCAGCATCATTCAATGGGTAAATATTGTGAGTAATGAAGTCGGTAACAGAATTACAGCAACACAGCCAATGTCAAAAGCATTGTGCAAATCTCAAATGTGTCATTGTTTGCAATATCTATATTCTTTCTATGTTTTCATGCAGTCATGAGTGGCAGTCTCTTCACACAAACAAAAACTGTAAAATATCAATTACTTAACTCCCGAAACTTGCAAAGCTCAAAATGAACATGTTAACTTTAAACACTAGGATAATACAGTACTTATGGTTTATTAACATTATTGGCACTAGACAAAACTGTTTATACAAATGTAATCCTGTCCCTTCTATCCATCTGTGGCACTTTGTGTTCAGAAGTCCAGCGTAGTGTGACGACGGGAGCCGCACAGCTCAGTCGCTGTGTCGAAAATCGCCACTTTGGGTAATTTTTGGACACCACGGCCACTTGGAAAAAAGGCAAGCTAAACTGGCCATTTGGGTAGTCCACTATGATGGCCACACAGGGGGGCAACCATGGCAATTGCTGCTTGGCCGTTGTATAATTCATGTGTTGGTTATGGAAACTTAACTCACAGGAAGAAACACTGAACTATAGATGTCCAAAACAGTGAACCACTATGCTCCATAAAGTCCTCATGCCACCTTGTGTTATCTTCTGTTTTTCACTGGCTTTCATAATAAATCTGTAATTCCGTTACTGGTGTAATTTTGTTACCATGTAATTATAGACACAACAAGGAAGAGAATTCTTAATAACAATAAAATAAATGCAGAAATAAGTTGATGAAGAGAACTATACTGCAATTTCAGTTATTGAAATACGTCGAAAAAAGACAAATTTCACAATGAGCCACTGGAATTGTGTGTTTAAATTTCCTACAAAGACTGACGGTCTCAATTACTTTGGCTACCAATGTATGGAAATACAGTAAATACCTGGAAATAGCTAAATATCTTTAAGAGTTGTTTGCTTTGGAAAAATAACCTTTGATCCTTGTCCTGGAGCCAAAAAAAAATCAAAGATATTTCCAAACGGTTTTCAGAGTCTGATTTGGTAATTAGTAATCTACATGAAAACCTATATAAATCTAATATAAAACACTTTTTAAAAATTGCTTTTTTAGCAACTCTCATGTGGAATTGCCCACATGGTAGTTTTTTTTTTTTTTTTTTTTGCAATTTAATTGAGATTTACTTGCATTACATACAGCTAGCGACTTCCATCATCAGCTTTCGACAATAACGCTGTTTGAGAAGTTTTACTCTCTTCTGGATGTAGTGTGATGTGGTGACCTAATCCTATACTACACAATCTGCAGAGGCTGTTTAAACCTTTTTTTTTCTCAAAAAATAAGATTCTGAATTGAGCCCAAAGCATTCCCTCTCCTTTGTTTCCGACACTGTTGTCATCGACTTTCCTTTGCTGTCAATTTATTTGCGGTATTCAACATGCATACATCACATGCTCAAAACTGACTTCAAAATGTGTTGGATGGTAGGCTTAACTACATCTCAGTTCATACTGTAATGCGAATAGCAGCCACTAGATGGCAGTATTGACCTTTCTTAGTTAAGCCCAGACTGGAGCTAGGTTTGGGCATGTCTTGGGCATGTCTGGGAAAAGTCCCAGTGAATTAAAAAAAAGAGGTCTAAATATGGGAGGGGTCTGCAAAAGAGTATATAAGGAGGAAAATTGAGGGAGGGGAGTAGTAGGAGAAATTGCAAGGAGTAGTATACATGTGACCAGAACTGTCATTCTGTTCAAGACCTGTGAAGTTTCTTGTGGATTTTTGCCTGTGTTGGAGCATTTTCCTCACCCAGGACATCACCAAGCAACCAAACCAAAGGGACTGTAAATATTTTTGTTTTTGTGTGAATCAATCTTGGTTAGTAGAGTAGACAGTAGATTAGTTAAAAGTGTTTGTTAAATTAAGTGTGTTTAAGTGGTTAAATTTGGTCTTTGGGGCCATAACAACACGATTAAGAAACTTTTATGGTGACATCAGTTGGCTGTTCCAAACTTGCAGATTAGATGTCCTCCAGTGCAGATCCAGGCTATTGCATTGCTGAAATGGAAAGTGTCAACTGTATAATGGTCTCAATGTGGTGTGTTTTTAATACTGGTGGGGGCTGCCAAGCTGTCACGGAATTACAGTCCCATTACATTTTGGGTTGAAACTCTGCAACTAAATAAGATAAAATCAATTATGATATGTCCTATTGAAGGTATTAACTTGTTCTTTAATATTATTAACTGAAAATATATTTTTTGAGAAATTTTCATAGAAGAAACAAGCAAAAACTACTCCGTTACGGAATTACACAAAATTGACGTGGTTTTTTTAATGTTGTGTTTAACTATCCAGAAAGTGATGTTCATATCATAGTTAAGTTATGAAACTTCAATATGTTCATATTTTAAGTGTTTTTTGTTAATACTGTAAGTTATAGAAACAAATATTGACTTTAACCCTGCTTTATGGGCAAGAAATTTCAAAAAGTCAATGTCATGAAATTACAAGAGGCAAATTTTCCCGGAATGACAGCAATAGTATTAATTAGTTTGAATGTATTTATTTCAATATATTATAAATATATACATAATTATTTACATTTTTACAGTTTAGCAATATATTACAATGAGTTTTCTGCTTATAATGACTAATCATGATACATACTTCAAAAATTTTTTTTAATCTCCATGTCAACATTGGCTTGGCGGCCCCCTGGTATATTTAGAGCAAAAATGTTTCCCAAAAATATATTTCTAATATCGCGCAAGGCCTAAGGAAAAGGGGGCATGTTGGCTCGAAACATTAATTTGGCAACACGGTGACAGTCGAGTGCCCATCATGGAATGTTACATTTTTTTTTTTTGCAGTGTTTGGTATTCCATGATGAAATGATGAAAAGCAGGGAGCTGACTTTATGGGAAGAAACAAGTTTCTCCAGAAATCATGCAAAGTAGGCCACACTACGTTGATGACTACGCACCCAGAAACCGTGAGGAAGGATGTGTTTTTTCTGGATGCTTTGTTGTATAATTTCACCCAACTACATTCAGAGGATGTTAACACCTGTTAAATGCAAAGTTGTCCAAGCTAGATTACCTAGCTTGTTGGTGCACAAGTCATGGTCTTGAGGAGCCTTCAGTTTGAAGGTCTAACAATAGGCAATAATTTTAAACATAAACATTCTAAGGGTCATAGTTAATCACTATATTACCAAAAAAAAACCTAAGCTAGAAGAATTAAGTGAGAGCTATGCTCACACAATACATTTCGTATCAACACACCCCATTTTAGGGTTGACAATGGTCGGTCGATACAAGTGTTCGGATGAAGATGTTACCAATGTCGACCCATCTGGGTTTTTTCATTGAATGTAGGCCGTATCCTTGGTCGCATTTCAGCATCTTCCCTTAGTGTGTCATAGCTGGGAACTTTGTCAAATTTACTGTCGTTTACACACATAGCCGCTGTAAAATCTCCATTTCAGAACATATTTTTTGCACAAGTATCTTACTATCTCAGCAGTATGACATCAATTTAAACAAATTCTTTTTTCATTCATTAGGAAAACGTATCGGCTACAATGTGCATTGAGAAGCACATGATTATAATCATTGGTGACACTTTGTGGGGCCCCAGAATGGGTGGCCCCTCCCAAAAACTAAAAATGTTAAAAATATAATTTTTTGTCATAAAGAAAATTGATATTGCAGGTTTCTCTGGTGGATTCATGAACCCCATGGGGTGGTTTATCAGTGCTGAAAATTATTTTGAAATTGGTGGTTTGGGCCAGAAAAGACCTTTAATGGGTCTCCACCTTTCCGTAGGTTGTTGCGGGCGCTGCACGTCATTACGTTTTTGTGGCACTTATATTTCTGGTCTGTGCCCTCAACATCCCAAGCAACTTTATGCATGGTATGATTCCATTTGCAAACCAAGCCCAATACTTTGCTGTGTGAAAAGCATGAGGGATAATGTAGGCGCAAGAGTATTGATGGCGCTCATGACGGTTAAAGCATAGAATTCAATGTTTAGGGGGGATCATATATCTCATTGTGCCCGCCTCAGATTAGAAATAAATCTTTTTTAATCAGGCAGCCCTGTGCATCTTCTAACTGTATAAAGATTATGGTGGGGTTCAGCTGTTTTAAGCCTATTATGACCATTATTCCACAAGCATATGAGACCGTAGGCATTCATTTTTTTTACAGTTACATAGTGAAACTAGAGAGTGTGTCCAAAAGGCCATATCACCTCGCCCGATTTTCACCAGAAACTAATAATTTCTTCCCTTCCTCCAAAGGATTGTCCCTGCCAAATTTTAAGACAATCCGTCCAGAATTGTGGCCTGTGAAGTGCAAACGGACACACAGAATAATAAATGACTCCCGCCTAGCGGGACCGTTGTCGAAATCGGCAATCATTGGAAAGACTTTAAATCTCTAGCTCATTATAGCTCGATTTGTACTTTGGCTCATATCTCAGCTGTACTTTGGCCTAGATATGCCTAAATTTAATCCCTTGTTCCCCTTGTGCTACTGGGCCAGGTCATGCGGTTATGGAGTTACAAAATTGGTATATTTTGTATCATAGCTCCAAAACTAAGAAAGAAAGAGTTACAATTTAAACGCTTTGTGTTGGTCTTCCCTAGTACTTCAAAAAACAAAATAGCCAATTTTGTTCATTTGATTTATTTTGGGTGAAAACGACAAAATACTGGTAGGTAACAGAGTTACAAATTTGAAGTTGATAACCTATTGTGCTGACCTAGTGACTCACGCTTGACCTACTGTTTGCTAGATTTCTTTTTGTCTCCATGGAGAGATCAGCAGAAGCAGTAAGACCTTTGACAGAGTCATCCTGCTCAGGTCAGACAAGCTTTTACACTTTGAAATAATTTCACAAATTTACAGTTTGAAAAAAAAAATAATAATAACACCACACACAAGACTCTCAAAGGTGCTGTGAAAAGGGGGACCAGTGAATCGCCACAGAATCGATGCTGAACCCCTAATCTGTCAGAACTGCACAACTTCCAGTCTGTTTGTGGTGCCTCCCATTGCTCAGCAGTTATGGTCATGATTGTTTGGTTGCAGGAGTTGTTCTGTTGAGCCTGCGACGATGGTTTGCAGGGGGCGTGTGCCGAAGCCGGGCAAGACTGGACGGTAAGACTGTCATCGTAACGGGAGCTGACTCCGGCATAGGGAAGGAGGCGGCCCTCGATATGGCCAGGAGGGGTGAGTTCGGAACGTGTGGCATGTGCAGGCCTTGTCTCATGATCAGGTACCTGTAGAATGATGGAGTATTATCGAGCTGGCTGATTACAGCACTGAATAAAACTTGGAACAGCTCATTACTTCGGGGCTCTCGTCATGCTATTTCCTTAATTCTGAGTCATGATTGGGTTGGTGGATAACCATGGTCTATAAATCATGTGTTGCAATCTTAGTTGCCTTGCATTTCAGAGGTTTATAAACTCAACAATAGCTATGTAGCAATGTCTCTCAGTGTCATTCATACTGTAACTGTGTACAAAACCAAAACCAGTGAAGTTGGCACGTTATGTAAATCGTAGATAAAAACAGAATACAATGATTTGCAAATCCTTTTCAACTTATATTCAATTGAATACACTGCAAAGACAAGATGTTTAATGTTCAAACTGAGAAACTTTTTTTTTTTTTTGCAAATAATCATTAACTTTAATTTAAAGGCAGCAACTCATCGCAAAAAAGTTGGCACAGGTGCCTTTTTACCACTGTTACATCGCCTTTCCTTTTAACGGCACTCAGTAAACGTTTGGGAACTGAGGAGACCAATTTTTGAAGCTTTTCAGGTGGAACTCTTTCCCATTCTTGCTTGATGTCCAGCTTAAGTTGTTCAACAGTCCGGGGTCTCCGTTGTCGTATTTTACACTTCATAATGCGCCACACATTTTCAATGGGAGACAGGTCTGGACTACAGGCAGGCCAGTCTAGTTCCCGCACTCTGTTAAAACGGAGCCAAGCTGTTGTAACACGTGCAGAATGTGGCTTGGCATTGTCTTGCTGAAATAAGCAGGGGCGTCCATGAAAAAAACGTTGCTTGGATGGCAACATATGTTGCTCCAAAACCTGTATGTACCTTTCAGCATTAATGGTGCCTTCACATATGTGTAAGTTGCCCATGCCTTGGGCACTAATACACCCCCATACCACCACAGATGCTGGCTTTGAACTTTGCGGCTATAACAGTCCGGATGGTTCTTTTCCTCTTTGGTCCGGAGGACACAACGTCCACACCACAGTTCCCAAAAACACTTTGAAATGTGGACTTGTCAGACCACAGAACACTTTTCCACTTTGCATCAGTCCATCTTAGATGAGCTTGGGCCCAGTGAAGCCGGCGGCATGTCTGGTTGCTGTTGATAAATGGCTTTCGCTTTTCGTTGTAGAGTTTTAACTTGCACTTGCAGATGTAGCGACGAACTGTAGTTACTGACAGTGGTTTTCTGAAGTGTTCCTGAGCCCATGTGGTGATGTCCTTTACACACTGATGTCGGTTTTTGATGCAGTACCGCCTGAGGGATCGAAGGTCACGGGCATTCAATGTTGGTTTTCGGCCTTGTCGCTTACGTGCAGTGATTTCTCCAGATTCTCTGAACCTTTTGACGGGATATGGACCGTAGATGATGAAATCCCTAAATTCCTTGCAATACCTCGTTGAGGAATGTTGTTTTTAAACTGTTCGACAATCAGCTCACGCATTTGTTCACTAAGTGGTGACCCTCGCCCCATCCTTGTTTGTGAATGACTGAGCATTTCAGGGAAGCTGCTTTTATACCCAATCATGGCACCCACCTGTTCCCAATTAGCCCGTTCACCTGTGGGGTGTTCCAAGTAAGTGTTTGATGAGCATTCCTCGACTCTCTCAGTCTTTTTTGCCACTTGTGCCAGCTTTTTTGAAACATGGTGCAGGCATCAAATTCCAAATGAGCTAATATTTGCAAAAAATTACAAAGTTTACCCGTTCGAACATTAAGTAACTTGTCTTTGCAGTGCATTCAATTGAATATAGGTTGAAAAGGATTTTCAAATCATTGAATTCTGTTTTTATTTACGATTTACACAACGTGCCAACTTCACTGATTTTGGGTTTTGTAGTTATGTTTCATTCTGTGCTTATACACTCACCAAGTACTTTATCAGGTACACCTTTATGCCTGCATATTCTCATATACTTCCCTATATACCACAGACCGCACGTCTGTGCATAACTCATAACAATGAATTCTTTCCTCCAACAGAGTGTATTATTCCCCAGCTCATTGGGACAACCAAAAGTAGTTTGGGTTTTCCAAATCCTCTTATTATTAAAATAAAAACAAAGCGTACCAGTTGCGGCAAAAGTCCGGTGTTCTCTCATCACCCTCAAGCCCAAACTCAAATCACTCAGGCCATAGTGCTTGGGATAAGTTCCCTCTAGAAGTATATTGAAATTAATGAATTACAGAGCGACTCGCAGTAAAATTTAGGGTGAAGCGATCACCTTTGTGCTCGAGTGCATGCTTCTGTGCTTGTGTGCCTGCGTGCATGTGTATGCGCGTGTGTGTGTGTGTGTGTGTGTGTGTGTGTGTGTGCGTGCTCTTCTATGCCTGTGAGAACCAAAACCCTTCACAACTTGAATAAAGTCAGAAAAACAGACTTATTTTTCTGGTCCTCACTAAATAAAGATGAATTATTGACAAAGATTAGCTGTAGGGTTACAATAGGGCCTATGTTCAGGACTAAGACTAGTTTTAAGCTTTGGTGTTGGAATTAGGTCGTAGTTTAAGGTAATGTGTTAAATTATGGTTAAAATTAGGGTCACTTTGGGTGATTTTTTTGGTTAGGGATAAGATTAGGGTTTAGGTTAGGGTAAGGGAGGGGGTTGAGATCAGAGGAGCGGCAATGGCAACGTGGTGGTTAAAATCGTGGATCTGGCCTCGTTGCAGTCAGTCAGGAACATGGTTAAAGATGTCAATGACACCGAAGAAAGGCTTGACATCCTCATTAATAACGCAGGTACAGCTGAGCTCCACCGGGTGGCAGTGTTGGGTTGAGAGGTTTATAGGTCGTCAGTCAAGTACCCTGAATTGCCGTCGCTCCCAGAATGGATCCTTGTGGACTGTTGTGTATGCTGGTTGTCTTCTGAAACACAATTTCAGTCTGAGAGATTTTATTCTAAGTGGTATGAATGGTAATTTCTGCCCTGTAAGTCATGGACAAAGTATATGTATACCTGCTCAGTTAACATCTAAATATGAAATTATTTGCATGAAAATGGTTTTGAGCTCCCGTTGCTCCTGCAATGGCCTCTACTTCCCTACCTGTCCACCAGGTCTTAAAACATTGTTGCGGAAATTTAGACCAGTTTCTCCTGGAAAGCATTAATTAGGTTGGGTAATGATATTAAACATTATGCTTCACTCGAGCTCTGCTCTCCAATATCCAGTCCAGTGGTGTGTGATGGGGTTGAGGCTGGGGCTCTGTATGGGCCTGTGATATTCTCCTACAATGATCTCAAAGGACCACGCATGGATCTCTCTCAGTGGATCAGGGCGTTGTCATGGTGATACCGGGAAGGGGGCTTTCCCAAACTGCTGCAAGCACATAATCATCTTGAATGTCATTGTTGGCTACAAGGTGAAACATGCTTCTTCTGCGGAACTAGCAGGCTGGTGCAAACCATGAAATTCAGCCTCAGAACAAGGTGCGTCCTTATAATCTTGGCCATGTAATGTAGTGATGCTTCAGAGAGTAAATAATCACTCATAAAATAATACCAGCATGGAGTTAAAAATATAATGGCGTGTTGATATTCTAAAATTGCCATTATAGTTGTTCCCAAAACTAGCATACACACGTAGGGTACCATAGAGAAACATTCCGCTTATCAGATTCCCAAAGGAAAGTGTGTGTGTGCTAACAGCGATGCTACGGTAGGCAAAGTTTAACTGAGGCATTTCTTCCCTCATTTAGCTCTATTGCCCTCAGTGTCTGTCATACTGTATGTGCGGATTTGTTCCTAGAACTACTGAGTTCTGACAACTTCATGTATACCTTTGGTTGTCTACAAACTTACATGCATGTTTGGTTGCTGGAAAGATTCTGCCATAGGCGTGCAGAGGAAACTAAAGCAAGATCATTCTATTACCACCAATTTGTGATTGTGCCTTCATTTGATGACATCCAGTGTTTTCGTTTTGATCTTTGAATACACAGTCAGAGACTTGGAATGATTCTGGGAGAGACATTAGTTCCGACTTGTGCTCGCTGTTTGCTCATTGTCATTTTACAACAAATGCTCGGCACCATTGTGACTTGCTAAGAATGAGCACTACCTTAAATCGCATTAATTTTAACCTGGAATTGCTCTGATTCTGGACCTCTATGGACTTTGGGGATTCTAGGTCACAGCAAACCTGTAGCTAAGGATATATTTTATTCTGTAGCCAGTCCTGATGCCAGTGTCATCCAGTATGCAAAATTGCTTGGATAACACTTCTGTGCCTGTCACAATGGATGGTCATTCGTATAGAGTCACATCCCTTCCTGGTGGAATTATGGGGGGAACCAGAGGGGGGTTTTCGCCTCGTGCTCACGTGATGTGCTGTTTGTTGCTCAGGCATCTACAGCTCTCCGAAACTGCAGACGGAGGACGGTTTTGAGTTGCACTTTGGCGTCAACCACTTGGGTCATTTCCTGTTGACCAACTGCCTTCTGGACATGCTAAAGAGGTCCGCTCCAAGCCGCATCGTGAACGTCTCCAGCTTGGCCCATGAGAAAGGTACCGCTCTTATCTGAAGCATAGACTGTACAAAAAGATGGACAAAGCAACGGTGACGTTACCTATTTATGTCAGCATACCATTTAGGAAGCCTCGATTTAGCCCATTTGAACAGCGCCATTTTGTCATTTTGAAATCGGATGTGATTGTTATAGGACGAGTGTGTGAACTGAAGATTCTGGGAGGAGCGAGGGGTGGATCTATGGGTGGATCTGACCGTATCTGATGAGGACTAGAGGATAGCCATGACCCTAAAGCATATCTGGATCTATCCTTTACCCTAGTCCAGTGCTTCTCAAACCTCTCCTGGAGGACCACCTGTCCTGCATGTTTTAGATCTTTCCCAGTTTTAACACAGGTGATTAAAATGATCAGCTCGTTATTGACCCTCTAAAGCTGATTGATAACATCCTGATTATTTGAATCACCTGTGCTGGGGCAGGGAAAGATCTAAAACAGGCCGGGCAGATGGTCCTCCAGGAGAGGTTTGAGAAACACTGCTCTAGTCTATTTGAAATCATAATTTACAAAAAAGAACATTATGAAATATCAAAGGAGACCTGAAACTTGCTAGAGATACCATAAAGTAATGTGAAAAATCATTATTGAAATATCAAATCATGTGGGAAAGTAGGGTCATTTTCTTATTGACTTCTATAGCATTGAAGTTCTTTTTGCAATCACTGACATCCCCATCTGCTAGCCATCAAATAGAATGCAATTTTAAGACATTTCCGCATTGGCTTCACTTTTCTGACCTGAGTGCTCCGTCCATCTTTTCATACAGTCTATGGTCTGAAGCATCTGAAGGCGTAAACTGGTATTTTGGTTGTGGGATAAGAGGTGGTGACCGTTCTAGGGTCCTATTGTTCGGAAGCCTTTTTGCTGCAGAGGACTAGCAGAACCCATAAGAGTATCTTCATGGTATAATGTTCCCTCAGGGGTCCCATAATTCCTCGCTTCACCTCGGCGAATACGCCCTTCTTGTGTTGTCTGTTTATTCTCGTGGAATGGAGCTGAGAATGTGTTTAAATGACCTTTGGGTGCATGCAAGTAGGTAATGATTGCCCAAACAAGTCTGATTCTAATTAGTGAATTTGTTGATTATTTTTTTCCTCTCCGGCATAATGATAGTCATTAGTGCTCGCGTCTGTCCGTCCGTGGTCATTTCGTTTCCGGAGCAGAACTCGAATGCCATTCTATATTTTTTAACGAAACTTGCTGTGCACATTCATCAGGTCCTAGACTGGTGCCTTTTCATATTTTGGGATTTCTGAGTTTAGATTACGGGGGCCTGGGGGATATGTCATCCTCTGATGACTCTTGTTAGATAAGGCTTTAATGCTGCACGTATGTTCATGACGAACTTCAAATCTTTTCCATCGGTGGACTTAGAATCTTTCTTTGATTGGGTTTCTGAGATAAATGGCTCTAAATTTTTAGACCAGGTGCAGGCACGGCGAATAGAGAAAGCGCCTCGCCAATGGGTTGTGTCCAGGCGTATGTTGCAATTTCATGCCCGGCGTAGCCTGGCGCAAGTACTCCTCTGTCCCGCCTCTGTCCCTCCCTCCGGCGCAAATAGCTAAGAGAGTGGAGAAAAGGCGGGGTTTTAAGTGGGGTCAACACAGCCGAGTCAACTCTTCACCGATAAAATGAGCTCCTCTCCTCACCTTTAAAGTGTTGAACTAAAGAAGCCTCTGTCCTATATCTGCATGATGCGTTAATGTTGGATTTTACATTGCTGCTTCAGGCATGTTGTCTGCACTGCTTACGCCTATATTAAGCATTATGAATATGAGGCATTCTTGAATTATTACCATTAGCGAACTTGAATGGAATTTCAAAACGAAAACAACGTCAGATCATTCAAACTTATGAAGTTGGAATGAAATACGACAGTTGCTCATTTATTTCTTCTGCCTGTATTATTGGGAAGAGAAACGATGGATAGCATGTTCCTATTATTACACCCTGTTGCTGCTTAAAATTTTGGGATTAACATGCATGGGCAACAATGCAAGATACGATACACATTAATTTTCAATCTGTGATCTTAACTCAGTCAAAGTCAATGCAAAGACGCAAATACATGCGTCTGTTCATTCATCTGTTTTCTTCCGTTGAAGATAGACGACAGTCTTTATTCAGTCTCTCTTTTGAAAATGAATCAGATGGATCGAACAGATTCACGCTTTATTTCCACACCAGAGATAAAATAGTGCTTGTAGTTAGTGACCAAATCTATTCCATGACCATTGACATTGTGAATTAAATATCGCATGCACGATCAAGACTGTCCGACGCAAAATGCAAAATACTCCATGTCTGGCTGCCAGCAAAAAGTAAAAGTATTGATATAAGAACAGATTTATAACGAAATAAAGAATAAAAATATATAGCTACCAACAAACAGAACATCCAAAAAAGATGGCCCGCAAATAAATAAATCACAGAGTTCAATGCAGTTCTGTTTGTTGTTAATGTGTTTCTTTTTATTCTTTTCTTCGTTATCAATCTGTTCTAATCGTCCTTTTTTTGGCTGTCAGACACGGAGTATTTTGCATTTAATGTTCCACAGGCATTGTACATTGACCCGCGGCAATGTCGACTCACTTTATTGAGCAGAGCTAAACAGAAACATTGATTGAAATTCTCGGTACTCATCTTGAAGAACTGAGCCCTCTTATCAAAACATTCACGTTTAATATCTAAAAGAGTCAGTAGATTTGAAGAAATTAAAAACAATAATCGACTGTTGGACTCTGAGTTATATTGAAACCATCCGACTGTCGAACACGGAGATATATTAAACTTTCGGACATGTAGACCATGCGTTCAACGCCGCAAAGCAATCTGTCGTGCAAAAAATTTGTTTCGCGTCCAGTGTGCAAGCGGCTTAATACTAATATTATTGTCACTTAGGTTTTATCGTCTTTAGTGGGGGAAAGGAATACAGCCTGATTGCTATGATCTCGTACTGTAATAAGTCGTGCCAAAAATTCGTTTCGCGTCCAGTGTGCAAGCGGCTTTACTGAGCATAGAATGCAAGCATTATATATATGTAGGCAGTTTGTGGTGGGCTGAGAAAGATGAGAAGTTGTTAGTTTCATCGCAGACTCAGCTGTGTTGATTAACCCAGGTAGAGTTTCCATTACACGTGCCCGCCGCTTGAAATCTGACATCAGGACAATCAATATAGATACTATAATTTATGTCCTGATACAGGTAGTTACATTAAATACTGCTTGCTGTAATTATTTATCGCATTGAAATGTGCCTGACATTCTGGAAACCTGCCTGTGAAGTTTCGGTGACGTGTGTGCACTCTGCGTCGGTCAGCCAAATTACCACTGCACCGAAAGTAAACCAGGTTGGAGCTGGCAAGCTTTCTACGCAACTCCAGCGGAGACTTTTTCTACGAAATTGTCACTGCGTCTTGATGAATATGTGACACCTCCCCCTACTACGCCGCCACACCCATCTCGGCGCACGTTCTGCGCATGGTGCTGCACCGCACAAAATTACTACTGCCCAGGCTGCGCCGGACGAAATTACCACTGCATGGGCTGCGTCAAACTACGCCACGCTGCGCCACCCTGCGCTGCGCCAAGAAATTAGAGCCCGAAATCCTTTTACTATTTGTTTAGTTGTGACTTACTTTACCATTTTACACATTTTGGTGCTCATGTCGTGATGTGATCTGTAAATATTTGCCATTGGCTCATTAAATGTTTGGCTGATTAATTTAGTTTGAGTCCAACATTTTTCCATCTCAGGCAAGATTGACTTTGATGACATAAACCAGGAAAAGGATTACAACCCCTACAATTGCTATAAACAGAGCAAACTAGCTAACGTTCTCTTCACGCGGGAACTGGCCAACCGGCTGGAAGGTAAGTCCTAATATCATGAACTACAAAATGGGCGAGTTCCTTAAGCTGTTAGTTATTGACTCAGTTGAATGAGCTGAACTGAAAAAAGACACAGCGAGATCTGTGTGTATTGTGATAGTTTCCTTGCCACAATTTTTAATGACTATAATTCCTTTGAATTTCACTTCATCTACATTTTAATACCCTCACATTAAAACTGGGTGATATTAGAGTGTTTACTTACATGCACGCTGTAATTGTCCTTTAAAATTGTCACAGTCCGAACGCTTGCCACCGTTGTTAGTCTGCGTGCTGCTGCAGTGAGTCACCGCTGTGAGTGCAAATTGTAATTCGTCTGGAATGACTTTGGGAAGGAACGGGGGTGACTGCTTACAGCCTGCTTACAGATCGTTTTTACGAAGATGATCTATCACCGGTGGTCCATGCTCCCTCTCTGGAAGAGGTTTGTGGGCAGACCTGTGCTACACTTACTCAAGAGCCCCTGGCAGGGCGCCCAGACCATCATCTACTGTGCTGTGGATGAGAGCCTGGAGGGAGTCAGTGGCCTCTACTACAGGTGCGACCCTTGCCTCCATGACACCTGGGTGATCACCAGCTTCCTTCAGATAATTGGCCAGTTAAATTTTTTTACATAACTTCTTTGCTTAAGCTTTGACTTCAAGTGGAACTCCGCCATGTAGTTTGGTTACTCGGAATATGCTTCCTAACTATGCAGCTGATGGATTTTGATGTGCTTGTTTTCATTTGATGAACCGGAATTCCAGAAATTCATATTGTTTTCGACAGGAGGAACTCATAATCAGAGCAAGGTGATTTTCCCCTTTAAAAAAACCCCTTTGCGCAGATATAGATGTCAGCGTCCGTAAATTTCGAAAGTTAATGCCTCAATAATAATAATTGAATTTCCAAATTGCTTCACTGGAATAATTTTCCATAGTCTCCGTGATACAAATATTGAGTTATAAAGCCGAAACAGGTTTGTGCATAACAGGAAAAAATTGGCATTATTTGTATTCTGCGCAAAGGGGTTAAGACTAGTCATTTTGGCTGCAAATGAAAGTGATTATAAGATCTTTGCAGCAGGGCTCACCTTCCTGCATGTTGATTAGTCAGCAAACCTCTACTGACCTCCTCTGTGAAACTGCGGTTCGCAGACTTGGTTTGCTGACTGTACTCTCTCTTGTCTCGCGTACCAGCGACTGCGCTCCAAAGGAGGCAGCCCCTCAGGGTCGCGATGATGCAGCTGCCAAAAGGCTCTGGTACCTCAGTGCTTCCATGGTGGGGCTCGAATAAAGCCGCTTTGCTGACTCGTCCCAGGCGGTAAAGAAGGAGATGTTGCTACTTCCTGCCATCACAGCCCTTCCAAGTCTACCCTTCAATTGTGGAATCGTTGCTTATGGTGATCACAGTGTTACTCAACCGGGACTCAGGCCGGCGCTAGAACAGGGAATTGGATGGGGCACAGACATGTCCCTTTATGACAATTAGGATAGTCCTGGCTGGTTCTCAATCATTTTCCTTTATTGACGCATTTTCCAATTATTACCTCCGCCAAGGAGGTTATGTTTTTGCCTGAGTTTGTTTGTTTGTTTGTTTGTTTGTCTCTTAGTTTCCAAAATAACTCAAAAAGTTATAGACAGATTTTGATGAAATTATAGAGAAGCCGGGTATTAAGTCAAGGAACAGGTGATCAAATTTTGGCATATCTAGGCCAAAGTACTGCTGAGAAATACGCCAAAGTTCAAGATTTCAAGTCTTTCCAATGGGCCGGAGTTCCAATCGCCGTGCTTTTGGGTTTTGCTGCCCCCTGGCGGAGGTCTGAGCTCTCTTGAGTGCTTTTCTAGTTATTATTGGCAACTGAAGACATGGTTTCTCTCCATATGCGATCTAACAGCAATGAAATCATGGGGTAAATTCAGTATAACTGAGAATTGGGGTGGACAAAACACCCGTTTTAAACAATTATTAGTCCTGAGCTGTTCTCAGTCATTTTCATGATTAACAAAAGTTTCATTCCGAGAGCACTCCACACTACACACAGGCTGTGCTGTTAGCGCTGTTTGTTGGTTTACATTCTGCTTGGGTTGAGACAGAGAAAGTCGTGTGGAGGGATTGAAGCTGAAGATTTACTATTGTGAAAATGGGGTTTTCTGAAAATAATTCATGCGTTAAAGCTCAAGCATTAATAGAGATTAGACGATTTGCTCCTGAGGTATAACCTTTGTCGCAGTAGAGGCAGGGAGAATCTTCCCCCTGTCTTCTCTTTCCCCCTGTAACAACTTGGAGAGCAAACAACCAAATTAAGTCACTAATCTAGTCAAACAAAGGCAACGGGGGTTTTTTTGGGGGGGATTTCAGTCTCCCGAAAACAAAGTAAGGTAAAGTTAAATAAATGTAAACGCTAAATTTAAAGAATTTAAATGCTAAATAATTGTCTAACTAAATGAATTGTGTGATATACAACGTAAAACAGGGTTGTTTTCAAGGACTGAGGTACTGTCACCTGGTCTTTTTGTAGCTTATTTAGCTAACGAACCTCAGTAAGTTCTCAACGCCAAGAATATTATCGAATATCCTGGATATCTAACTATAACCCGGCTTGGTTTCATACTTGGTGGCTGCCTTTCGCACTGTCTTCTAGCCAATAAATATTGACTGTTCTCTGTCCTTCGTTCTCGACCGCATTACCGCATTAACGCATTGCCAAGCTTGAATATTAACGCAAACCGGGTTTTTTGTCATTTTCGCATTTTACTATTATCGAAGGGCTCCTCTGATTAAACACATTGCAAATTATGCTATCTTTGTATTTTCCTCCGGTTGCTGTGCCTTGATCAGCTGATTAAAGCTTAACTGCTTGTTTGAGTGCTTAGGACAGCTTGTTGGAGGAGATACTGTGTATAGTTCACTCACAAAGTAAACAACTTGTTTATTCGGTCCGTTTTAATTAAAGGGAACCTAGACTTTACTCTTTTCTCGGTTACCCTTGGTTGTATTTGTGGCCAGCTTGCTAGATAAGTACTGTTTGCATTTTCTGGTTGGGGATCTGAGATTTAGTGTTTAGTTAGTAGGGCAGCAGTCACTTGAGTCATCCATTCGGTTAGGTTGGAATTTAAACGTTAAGTTTTACCGGATTGCTCCGCCTCCTCCCTCCTCCAGTTCCTCCTGGGCGTTGTAGCCAGTCTGTTTTATCTGGGTTCTCAGCTAAGCTCTGTGATATTTTTAGGTTAGTACATTAATAGTACCGGGACAAGATAAACTCAAGTTGGCTCATTAGGAGTGCTCATTATCTGTAGAGTTTCTCAATTTGGTATTTCATTTCTGTTAACTGAAACTAAGCCCCTGTTAAAAGAGGCTTATTATCAATTTACATAGTTTACCCACGGTTTCTATTGTGACTGCTGCTTAGGGCTTCTTAGGTTAATAAATTAATAAATTGTGGTTCCTCAGCTTCTGTCTCGGCATTAGTATTTTTCTCTTATCTAGGGTGAGCGAGGTCATTAGGTAGGGGGTTCAAAATGTGGCCAAAACTATGTGGCAGTTGCAGGATCCTAGCACTTTTGCAAAGAGATTTTCAGGGTGGGTTTGTTTGCCACCGCTGCCAGCTAATTGAGCATCAGGAGTGCAAGATCCTTGATCTTCAGGGCCAGTTGGCGGCGCAACATTGTTCGCAATCAGTAGAGTTCCCAGAGGAACTAAGTAGTATGTCGTTTAGAGAAATGGTGTGTATGCCAAAGCACGGTGGTGCTGGGACCCCAGAGCTGGCAGGGAGAGAAAGCTGGGTGACGGTAGGACGTCCGCACAGGTAAGGGCGTGCGCGCCGTACAGCGACAGTTCCTCCAGTGGTTGTGGTGTTCAACCGATTCCGGCCCTTGCTGGAACTCGAATTGGCCCCTGACCCTGAGAGTGAGGGGACTGATGAGCAGCAGGGCACCCTGTTGTCCTCTACCCCTCAGAAAAGAAAGTTAGTGGTAGTGGGGGCTCAGTACTTAGAGGAATAGACAGTTTAGTCTGTTCGTGCAACAAGGAGTCTCGTACGGTGTGTTGCTTGCCTGGTGCCCAGGTAGGAGACCTCCTGGAGCATGCGGACAAGCTCCTGGCCAGAGCGGGGAGGGATCCAGTTGTCTATGGTCCATGTTGGGACAAATGACATAGGTAAGGGTAGGTTTGCGGTTCTTCAAGGCAAATTTGTTGAATTAGCTGAAAAGCTTTGGAGCAGATCCTCCGCAGTATTGTTCTCCGGGATTTAAATGAATAACATTGAATTTAAATCAACGTTATTCAAAATTGCATACCTGCACAAATAGCTTGAGTCGCATGCTTTCTATAGCCTATAAAACTGCCTTGTGCCACTTTTTTCACTCAATACCGAGAGTAATTTTGAATAACATTGGTTTAAATTAAGCAAATACGCGTCCAGATGAATGATTGCCGTCCTACCTAATCGGGGAGAACAAGCAGCACCTGTTAAGTGCGGAGCCACTCGGAGTGAACCTTTTGTTAATCATGAAAATGACTGGGAACAGGTCAGGACTAATAATTGTTTAAAACGGATGTTTTGTCCATCCCAATTCTCAGTTATACTGTATTTACCCCATGATTTCTTTGCTGTTAGATTGCATATGGAGAGAAACCGTGTCTTCAGTTGAGAATTATAATAATTGGAAAATGCGTCAATAAAGGAAAATGATTGAGAACTAGCCAGGACTATCCTAATTGACACAAAGGGACATGTCTGTGTCCACCTAATTCCCTGTTCTAGCGCCGGGCCTGCCGGGACTGGAGCTGCATCAGTGCTGTACGGCGAATGCATAAGCAGGTGCTAATACTCTCTGCATGGTCACTCGTATTATCTGAATCTGTTTCATTCGTGTCGTGATACGCTTTGGAACTCTATGTGCACACTGGAACTTCACCACTGAAAACACGATACACGAGAGGGCTTCACAAACATTTATTCAAAATATACAGCTTGTTGCACTACATACAAAAATACTATACTTCGCATGGTGAAAACAAGCCTTAACACCAAGTTTCTGTTAAATATATGAAATCAGCATCTTGTTGATTTCATGTTTTCCTTATTTAAAGCCTTGTTTCTAAATACTGTCCTCGGTTGGTAAAATTGTGTGATTTTTTTTCCCCCTTTTTTTTTCTTTTTTCCCACCCTCTCCTGGGTAGTGAACACTTCCATCTGGGCTTACCTGTGTTTCTGTTCATTCGGTGATCTAGATTTGCATTTTGTACTCCAGTCAGATCTGTAATACTCTACAGTTTATATTAAAGTGATTTTACCTATGCGTGCTTATGCTGGAGCTGGACCTAAAATCGCTTCAATGATTTGAATTTACTTTTGCCAAATTAAGAAAAAAAATGCTGTCTGTCTGTGTGAGCTGGTTTGCAGGGATGATGTTAGACCAGAAACATAAGAAAATAGGAGATTTACCTCCTCAATGGGATGGATGGGATTACTTATGACAAATTTTTTGAGCTCAAACTTTTGACTTAGTTTTCATGGCTGGAAAACACTACAGAAGCTAATGATGCACTGAAATATTGAGCCATTTAGCAAATACCAATGATAATCTAAACTGCATTTACAAGGATGGCGTTCAGTAACTATCAGGACCCTGTATTCAGTCGTGAAAGAAGAATGTGAGCGGCCCTTCCAGGTAGCAGCGCAAGTTTTATGGTGCGCTATAATGAGTTGGCACAAACTCGCCGACGCATTACAGAACACTTCTCACATTTTTCATGTTCACCGTGTTGAGAAATGTGACACGATCAGAGCTACAAAATGGCAAAAACTGTCTGTCACTTGAGGCAAGTGTGTATTTTGTTGCATATTTGAGATTTTAAATTAAAATGAATGTACATCTGTGATTGCTACCCTTATTCTCATTCATACATCCTGAAGGCACTACTTACAAAAGGCTAAAAACATTATTTCTAAGTCTTTTATATAGTCCAGGAGCTGACCCCACTTTATTCATGTGGAAGGGGGTTTTGAAGGTGTTTTCTAGGGTAAAACAACCCGGAGAATCAGAATCTGGCTTTCTTACAAGCTGGATATGGTACGTTTTCATGCTGTAAGCCTGTATTTGCAGATTTTCGAGTTCAAATTGGGGCTTAAAATTTTGGGGTAGACCAAATTGAAAAGCTCATAACTTTCTCATTACTTGGGGTTGCATTACCCCTCAAAATGTCTGTCTTGAGATTCTCTAACTAATGGAATTAATTGGATTTGCACATGCATATTAATGAGGTCACAGGAGGTCAAAAGGTCACGAAAATTGACCGATGCCCAAAATCTGCACACGGTGAAAATGAAAATTTACCAAATATAGGAAATGCCTGCCAATGATTTTTCAACCTGAATTTTATGGTAAAAAGATTAGTTTACATATTCAAACAGGTTTCAATGGTATAAAAAAAATACGTAGTGGAAAAAACAAACTCTGACAAGGTTTATGTTGTTATGTTTGACAATTTTCCATTCATCTAGTATGTAAAACTCAATGGTCACAACTTTCCTAATATTCACTCTAGAGCACTAAACAACCCCTTAAAATGCCTTTGAGGGAATACTCTGTAATGTGAAAGTACACGGAGTTCCATTGACTGATCAGCAGATGATACTTTATGGGTCAACGGGACACAGGCCAACCTGCCGAGTTGGACATCAGTTTTGGGAAAGCAGCCACAACGTTTGGCTGTCTCGCTTCTAGAGTATGGAACAAGCCGGAGCTGACCAATAAAACCCAAAACGGCCGTCTATAACACCTGTGTCACCTGCACTCTCCTGTATGGGAGCGAGTCCTGGCCTACTTACTCGCGGTAAGAGAAGAGGCTCGACGTATTCCACCTGAGAAGCCTCCGCAAGATTCTGGGTGTCGCCTGTCAAGATCACGCCGCAAACGCTTATGTACTATCTCGTGCTGGTCTCCCTAGCAGGTACTTTTTCCTGGGACAGCGCAGGCTGCGTCGGCTAGGCCACATTTGTTGAATGGGTGTTGGTCGTATCCCGAAAGACATCCTGCACGGGGAGCTCGCTCAGGGCAAGCGTCCAGTCATCCGTCCCCATCTGCGCTTCAAAGACGTGGTCAAAAGAGACCTTGTAGGTATGAAGATCGACTCCTGGGGAGAGCTGGCTGACGATAGGACCAAATGTAGATCCGCCGTGCATGAACAGATTCTGGCTTTTGAGGCAAGACGGCATGAGCCCGCTGCTGAAATGTGCTGCATGCGCTTTGTACGCTCTGCAGCTCAGCAAGATGGCAAAAGCGTCACAAACACTTATCAGTGTATGACCTGTGTGGCAGAAAACTCCTTTCCCGAATAGCGCTCCCCAGCCAGAGAAGATGATGCTCCAGCAGCGTCACCACCGAGCTCTTCTCTATTTCTTTTTGTACTTTTTTTATTTTTTATTTATCCCTGTTTTTTATATCCTTTAAGGATGCGAAAGCCCATGGTTAATTTGACCGAAGGAGGCCTGCCATCTTCTGGCCTTTGTGCTGTGCCCCTAGTTTAGAGTTGAACACAACTTGCTCCTCAGTTCTAAAACGGTACCATTGTTCTATCCAGATATGTCTGGAAGTCTTAGCACACCCCACCGGTGCCTCCTGCACATCGATTCAGCAACTGATGTTCATGGTCAGTTTTGTCTCTTCACTGATGAAACATGAAGCAGCTCGAAAGCAGCTGCAGAGACCCGACAAAGCCGCCTCGCGGCCTCCAAGTATACTGCTGTTTGTCAGTCACTTCCTGAAAATTACACAACTTCAGATGGGAGTGATGACAGACACGGTGAGGACTTAGAAGGATGATCTGTGTACGTCAGTTGTGGTAGTCAGTGCTACAGATACACATCTGAAAGGGGAAGAGTGACCAACAATCTAGTAGAAGCAATGGAGAACACTCACGGAGAGGCTGACTCTCGAATTATTCTGCATTTGAAATTTGTGAATGACCTCTAACTGGGATCGGCTGCAGTCGTTCGTTGCAATGACAGTGATGTTCTGCGTATTTTGCTGCACCATACGAAACGGATCAGTCTGTTCGTGTACATGGATACTGGGTTTGACAATGACAACGCCAGAAAGTACATCGATGTCACTTCCCTAAGCAAGACAATTGGATCCGGAATGTGTGTGGTACTGCCAGCAGTACACGCTTTCTCAGGATGTGACTGCACTTGTTCCTTTATGCGAAAAGGAAAGGTCAAGGTCGAATCGTCAATGAGTTATCAAGACATATTTGGAAAGCTTGGGGAAAGATCAGATATCACAGATGATGTACTTCTTGGCATTGAGAAATTTGTATGCGCTATCTACAGCAAAGCCAGCATGTCTTAAGTGTGTGATATTAGGTATGCCTCGTTCTGACAAAAGTATGCTTCATCAAATGCTTCCGAGCCTTTGGCTAAGATCAAAGGAGCAGTGCTAGTGTGATGCCATCATCAAAGCCAGTTCTAGAACAGAAGGTTAAGAGGACAAACTGTATAGCAATGATTTGGAAGAATGCCCACCTCCAAGATCCAACATCTGACCAAGCCATGGATGGACCCAACTGAACCAGGTTGGTAACTCAAGGATGGAAAGTTTGGGATGGTGTGGTTCACTGGTACTCAAATGCCACAGAACACAGTCCATAATGTTGCAGAAGCTGAAGCTTTTGAGGATTATGTTTCAATAATTCTCATCATATTCATTATAAGATCAATTGCCATGTTGAATAGCCATAATCAATAATCATAATCAGTATCCATATTATGTATGCCGCAGTAACACACACACACACAGACACACATACATGTACAAGCAGTTTGCACATGCATGAGCATTGCACACAGACACACACACACACACACACACACACACACATACAAGCAGTTCACACACAGTTACACGCACATACAAGCAATTCAGTTCACACATGCATGAGCAGCTCACACACACATAAGCAGCAGCTTCTGTAGCTTTGATTAGTAAGCAGCTTCTGTTTAGTTGATTCAAAAACATAATCAGAGGATGTATTTGATTTCTGTAGCTTTGATCAATATTTGTTCAGTAAAATCTTAAGTTGTTACTGATTATATAATAAATTGAATCATTTATGAATCTACCTGTATCCTATTCATCTGACTGTTTTTCCACTCTTAAACTGTAATTTTCCACACCTTTTAAGTGTATATTCTTTCATTTTTTATGAAACTAATGTTTTTGTGCGCCACCAATATTCTCAGAGAATCCAAGGGAAAGAAAAAAACTTGAGAGATAACCCATGAATTGTGATTGGAGCAAAGTTGGTTAAAAAAAAACGCTAGGGATAAAATGGTTACCACCCATGTATTTTGATTGGAGCAAAGTTTGTTGGCTTTTTCCCATGAATATCGCTCTGTAAAGAGTTAGCACTTCTTGGCCAGAGACTGCTCTCCGGGTTTGGATTATTGCACTTTTCAAGGTTGGGAATAAAGATGGCTTCTGTAGATTTTGACTCTCTGACCCGATTTATCACGAACAAGGGGACCTCAAATATATGAAAACATCTAGTCGGGAAACCGCAACAAATCTACCACAGCTCCTTCGTTTGACGATGAAGAAGACAGATGCTGTGATTCAGATGAGTCAGACTTTGAAATTGAAAAGAAAATGTAGGCCTAATTTTGTGAAATTATCTGAAACTAAGCACATTGCACTAGCAATATCTGCTGGCATCAATCCGAATTTGGGAAGAACTAGCCTTTAGTCTATATAAGTTTATACATTAATCAATGGAACTCCGTGTACTTTCACATTACAGAGTATTCCCAAAGAAGTATTTTGAGGGGTTGTTTAGTGCTCTACAGTGAATATTAAGAAAGTTGTGAACATTTAGTTTTACATACCCGATAAATGGAAAATGGTCAGACGTAACAATGTTGACCTTGTTACAGCTTGTTTTTCCACTGTGTATTTTGTTTTAAACCACTGAAATCAATTTAAATATGTCACCTAGCCTTTTTACCATTAAATTCAGGTTGAAAAATCATTGGCAGGCATTTCCTATATTTGGTAAATTTTCATTTTCTCCATGTGCAGATTTTGGGCATCGGTCAATTTTTGTGACCTTTTGAACTCATGTGACCTCAATATGCATGTGCGAATCCAATTAATTCCATTAGTTAGAGAATCTCAAGACAGACATTTTGAGGGGTAATGCAACCCCATGCAACAAGTAATAAGAAAGTTATGAGCTTTTGAATTTCGTCTACTCGGAAATTTCAGGCCCAAATTGAAACTCGAAAATCTGCAAATACAGACTTATAGCATGAAAATGTACCATATCCAGCTTGTAACACAACCAGATTCTGATTCTCCGGGTTGTTTTACCCTAGAAAACACCTTCAAACCTTGGGCCCCCTTCCACATGAATAAATATGGGTCAGCTCCTGGACTAATACCACTATGACCGCTGAAGAGTGAGCATTAATGTCCATCTCGGGTGGGTTGCACAAAATCTCTCATATCATTGAGTGGGTAACTGGATTTCATCTTTTTAATTTAAATGTAATTTTTTAGGGGGGAAACCCTGGCTTGACCACTTGAAAATGGTGTTTTTTTTTCCCTTAAAGTGCTTAATTTATACCACCCTATCCCTCCAAAGGTTAATAATTCATCACTTAGGTGGCTCACAGGTGCCTGCGAACCCTTCTGAAGGTCATCGCCAGATAAAATTGCTGTCTAAAAATTGACAAATTATTGACCTTTTGAAAGCTGACATCTGGAATTTTGCTTCATGCATTTTGTGCCTTGTGTGGCTATAGCAGTGATTTGCACTCTAAGGGTTAATATTCAGTTCTGGGTAAGGAACCCAACGGCGAGTACTGCAGAATGTTCACGAAGTTTTTAAAAATTAATCCACCTCATGCTTGATGGAGACATGGCGACCTTGATTTCTTCATGGAGGAAATCAGTTGTCTGTGCACGGCCCCATTTCCCAATTCAGGGTCACTGACGGGCTTGTGCTGCCCGAATGCATTTTGCAAGAAGCTGGAACCACCGTGTGGACAGACAACCTTTTCATCACAGAATTAATTAGCTTACACTTGTTTGTATTCTCACTTTCACCATGTTTCTGATCTCCAGTTTACCCCCCTTACTCACATCTCTATGCATGGAATGGGGGGGGGACATGTAGAACCCTGAGGGAACCCACATAAGTATTTGGACCTGCCAGGGTCTAGACCAGCAAGAACTGTAATCTGGAACCTCGGTCTTCAGAAAAAATCGAGGAAATCTTCCAGGAGTTTTTCTCTTCCCCCCCTGGAATGTTTGGATTGTGGAAATAATGACTGAAAAAATAAACACTTATATTTTACCTTGCGCTTTTTTCCATTTGCAAAGTAAAACCATATTGAAGTGCTGCATATCAGCTCTTACCAAATCTTTGCAGCAGAGAAATCAAATATCATTGCGTGGCTCCGGTGAGCTTGAGCTGTATAATTTTACATACAAAAGAGGACCCATGAAGAACAAATAGTCCTCATTATATCTCACTGTTGCCCTCCTACAGGTTCAGCCAAGGTGTTTCTGCCTTCGGAGCCTGTTGGCTGTTCACACATTGCCGCTGCTCCCACTGAGGCTGCGTAGTCAGTTCCATAAATAGCGCATCAGACGGCGGTCTGAAATGCGTCCCCACACAATTCGGCGAAAAGATTTGAAAAGTATTTTCCTTTTCTCCGAATGGTGGGAATGGTGAGGCTATCCATTTAGATGGCTCCGAATTTTGCCCCACAATCAAAACTTTGTTGTCTAGCGCAACCCAGGGATTTTTAATGCAGTTTATCTGCTGCTCATGTGTGACATTTGACTATCACCATCGATGTAATCATGCTCCTCTGAGCCTCTATACGTGGGTAAAAGCGTTCCCTGTGCCCACTGCATTGACTTACACTCACTGAGGCACACCTGTTATTCAGTTCCAGCTCCTCTGCGATTGGACGTTTTACAGGCACTGTTGTAGATACGGTGTGGGCGAGAAGGCACCGCCTCCTCTGGATGCACATGCGTCTGTGGCAGTGCGTATTGGAGCCTGTGGGAAGCCAATGGATTTGCGTAGGGAAGATGGTTACAGAAGCAAGTAAAGCCCAGTCTGCTTTATTTGCTGTGTCTGGAAGTGAGCATGACCTGCTGGCAAATGCAAATCGAACTGTGGAATCCTTAGTATAACGAGTGGCTCTGACTATCTGCCAGCTCTTTCTCGCCACAGCTATGCTTCTTGTCCACAGTTCTAGCCCTGTGGCAGGTATGTCTGAGCTCAATCACTCAACACTAGGAACCAGACGAGGTTTTCACAAAGATAGCAAGGCTGAAATGTGCTACTTATGCTCAAATTTTTAGTCCTTTAATCACTTCTTTTTAGTCCGTGTTTCTCGAATTTGTTAGCTCCTCAAAGTTTGACAGTTGCCTCATTTGCTCCACTTGCATAGAATGTCTTCTCACCAGCTTTTTCATGGGTTTGGGGTAGTGGCAGCCTTTTGGGGAGCTGGGAGCTACAGGGGCGAGGGAGCGCAGTCCGACAGCTAGGGGCGAGGAGGGCTTGCTGCTGGCTCCAATATCTGGGATGGGGGGGTTGGGGTTGATGTTGAGGGGGGGCAGCTGGCCGGGTCGGGTGTGGGAGATGTGGTCGAGCAGCAAGGTCCCAGAGCCCCGCCTCTCGAGTAATCCTGGGGCCCGCCGGCGAGCTGTGCTCGGAGAGGTACTGGCTGGGCTCTCCAGGGACTCCCGCGAGCCGGTGAGCAGGGCTAGTGGGGACGCGTTGTGCTTCCGCCTTTCAGGGGCAGCCTTGGGTGAGTCTTGGGCGCCCGAGTCCGAGTACAGTTGGGAGTCGGAGTCGTACTGTTCATTCCCCAGGCGCCTCCTGTACACCGTGTCCCGCAAGATCCCGCTACCAATTTCGGAATCGGCAGCAACCATCCCGCGTCTTGCCAGGGCCTGCAGCTGTAGGAGTGACTTCTCGTAAGATGTACGGCGAGAGGTGGGTGCAGATGAGGTGGCGGAGGATGGATCGCCCGTTGAGGCGCTGCCGGCATCCTTCCCCTCCACACTGTTGTGGCGTGACAGGGGTGCTCTGCGACCCAAGGCCAGCCCGTTCACCCCGACCACCACCACATCCTCGTCTGAGTTCGCTCTTCGACTCTCCTCCTTCACGGAGGAGGCCAGAACTGATGGGGCAATCAGGCCCCAGGGTTCGGACTGCAGCCGTTTGAGCTGCGGCAGCCGGGCTCTCTTGGGGTTGACGGGTCTTCTAGTGGGGGAGCCTGGAGGGTTTGGTGGTTTGACCACCCGCTTAGCCTGGAATCCCAAGACGGTCTCGTGCTGGCTGTCATTGTCTGGGGTCGGCAGAGTTTTGAGGTTGATGTCTGAAGGAGAGGTGCAGAGTGATGGGGAGCACCTGTCCTCAAGCTCAGGGGAGGGGGGCACGTTCAGATACTGCTTAGTGTTCTTGGGCCCGGAGGCAGACTTGTCGGTCGTTATGATTATGACGTCCTTCCCTTTGGCTTTGCACGCATCCAGGAGAAGCTTAAGTGTCTCCTTATCATCAGCGTTGATGGCGTACACAAGGGCGGAGGCCCCTCCTCGGTCCTCCAGACTGGGGTCGGCACCGTTGACCAGCAGCAGTGACACCACCTCATGGCCCGCCCTGTGGCTGCAGGCATGCATCAAGGCCGTCCTCCCTGCCCGGTCCTGGATGTTAGGGTCGGCCTTGTTCTCCAGGAGGTAGCGGACCAGCTTGGCCTTGCTGGCACTTTGCTGGTCAGCGTGTCTGGACATGCAGGCCAGCATGAGTGCGGTCTCGCCACGCTCATTGCTTTCGTTGATGTAGGCCCCGCCCTCCAGGAGCAGCCTCGTCAGCCGAAGACGCCGCAGCCATGCGGCCTTCAGGAGTGAGTTCCCATCTGTGCGCAGCTCAAGCATGTCCTCCATCATCTGGAATGTTCTTCAGCCTTGAGACATGGGTGCAGCCTGCCCTCATTGAAACAAACATGAAAAGAGACATTCCAGTGGCAATGTGAAGCTCTTAACCTCAGAAACTGGGGTAAAAGCCTGATTCAAATTTTTGCATTCTCAATATCCATAATGATTTTGCTTCTCTTAATATGTTATCTGCAGATTTGACTTAACAAAACCTAGTATGTGTCAGGATCGTTCATGGTCCAAGTGCGAAATGGGCAATGCGCAACGGGGAAAGTACACTCTGCTGGTGATGCGCTAGCATCTTGATTTCCTGAGCCTCCGTTAGATGGCGCACTGTATGCAGAACACGGACGGAAAAACTGCTGGTCTACCTGTTGTAGTTTCAGGCTACTTTCTTGTCCCTCTTGCGCCGTCAAAACTGATGTGAACGAATCTTAACCTCATAAAATGGATCGACAGCATGTCTTAGAAATCGTCTGTCAAAACGTGGTGAAAATGCACGCTTTTGCTTCAATTATGCCGGATTAATTTGCGCGGAGATCCTTCAATTATGCTGCGAATTCAGGCTCACTTGTTAAATTAGCTTTGGAAGGGAAATAGTCTCTTGTTTATACTAATGCATTTTCAAGTTTAATCCTTGAGTGAAGCATGTCGGCCAAGCAGTTTCCCTGTTGGCTAATTACAAGCTTCAGCAAACATTCAGTAGCCTAAGATCATCCAATTTAGATCTCTTGCTAGTTTTTGAGTGTTATGCAGTTGGTTTGCTTTTTCTCGTAAAAGAGCTTGCGATATAGGCCTTTTTTTTTCAATACCGCAAATATGGTAGCCAATTCAGAGCTACTATATGAAACTGCAAAAATAACTTTCCCGAAAGGAAGTGGCTATTCGCCCCGCTGCGGCATGAATTGGGGTAAAGAGGTCGGCTACCTGCCCCGCGGCGGGGCTGACAAGAGAGGCTCTTCTGCTGTTTTCCCCACGGTTGGGCCAATAAGAGATTTCATTTTATAATCCGCCCCGCTCTTTGATCTTTCGCCCTGAACCGCCGCGGGGCGAATAGCCTCTTCCTATTTGTAAACGCGTAAACCAAATAGCAAACACTGTAGTATTTCTGAGTCAGACCAATATTAAATCAACATAATTATGTCACGAATAAAGCTTATTACTATGGTGTGAAAATAATACACCCTAAATTTAGTGTGTTTTCACGTCCCCCAAAAGCTTCTCTCGCAGTCAACTGCTGGATTAATCAGAAGTAGCATGCATCAATTCGAAATTTTTATCCAGTTGTATTTTCCGAAAACTTTAATTTGTTGCCGGTAGTTAAACTCGATTCTAATTCCGAACTATTGCCAACATAAGGGGTTTTACTATGAATTGTTCCAGCCCACAGACTTGTTTCAAGCATCGCCTGAAAATAAGTTGCTGTCCATGGTTCCAGTTAGGGTGCTGCCGCCCGAGTCAACTCCATGGTTTTTGAGGCTGCTGAATAAATGGGCTGTAGGCTACTGTTGCGTCTTAGAAGTGATGCACACAAATCACTAAATAACATTTTAGAAATTGCCAGCCGCACGCGTTGTTGTGTCCCCGAACGATTGCGTGTACAGTGGTTGGTTCTGGCTGTCCGAGGTTCTGTTTGATTATGTGTGAATGTCGAAATCTACGACGAATATATTCTCGTTTTAGTCATTACCGGTAGGCGATTGCTGCATATGATTCCAAGCATCTGCACTCTCTTTCAATTTCATGGGCAAAACTTCGTATTTTAGATGCCACACAAACTGCTCCCTTTTGGCATAGTTAATGCATGTAAGCTAGGCAATTTGGATACATGCAAACTTTGAAAAACCTATCAAAATGTAAGTGATTATCAAACAAGACTTTTTTTCTCATCCGCGTTGCGATACATGCACGACACAAACTGAGCATGACAGTGAAGTAAAATTAAAAAGCAAAAGGTATCTGCGCGCACTCATCAGTCAAACATCATCAACTTTACACTCGAGAAAATAGCCTACAATATACTGATTTGAGGAACATACTTTCATGAACACACCAATTCGGTCTTACCTCGAAAGAGGACAAATTAGCCATTTCGAAATGAAATCTCCCTTTGTCAAAGACCGAGGGGAATTTTTGAAAATTAAACGAAACCATTTTCACGCGTGTGCCTTCTAATTCATCGGCGGGCGCTCTTTTCCCAGAGTTTCTTCCCAGTACTGGACGGATATTATTTTATTTTCGGAAAGCAAGGTTTTTCATATTGGAAGTACAGCGGTCAGAATCAGCTCATCAAGGATAGATTCACTTCTGTTACGGCAACCCCGTTGATCTGTCCAGTGGCAACATTCCTCTGAGTGCGCACCGGGAGAGAGAACGCGCCCAAGATGTTGGGTTTATAAATAACTTATTGTCAGCTCGTTGAATGAAACGTGCAGCTCAGTGACGTCAGAATATGCGAAAATAATCCTTTACGTCTCATTGTTTTAGTCGAGAAAAGACGAAAATAGTTTTCAGTAATCACTGAGGCGTATACGCATAAAACATGCAAATGTAAGAAATGTGCATTTATCGCCCAAGTCTTATCGGAGCGCTGTTGGAAAACGGTTGAGCGAGAGATGTTGGAACAAGTCTGTTAATTGTGTAGCAAACTTGATGCGGTGCACTGTGTGTTTGATTATTATTATGTAACTTCAGTTATTATATGCATTGTAATATCGGACATGTATAGCCGTATGGCAAAAGTAGTCGCACAGATGTGAAATTTATGTCACTGAATCCAGCTTGTTTTTTTCGTCCTCCAGTTTTCACGGAGGTTATGAGGTTTATTTTTATTTGTTAATTTGCGCAGCTCTATTTGTCGTGTTGCAATTTTCTGTCAATATCCTGCAGAAATCGCGCTCCAACTATGAATGTCGTCATGTGATGGCTTCCATCGCTCGCCCTCATGCTGCAGGGATCAGGAATAGCGCCTTGACGTCATGTTCTCAACACCTTTTCCCAGTGCGACGACTGAAAGGTTGCTGAGTGACGCGTTTCTGTTAGAATAGAAAGTTTGCTATTTTTGTTTTATTTGAAAACATTGTTCAATTAATTTTGAGCCGTGTAACTCTTTTATTAGTTGTTTACCACTACGAGTTTGAGTTGTCTTTGCGCATGGATCTGCTACTATAGCCTACCCGGAGGATTCTTCAAAGATCATTTTATGTTGACATGTCTCGCTTATACCGAAAGCTCTTTGCCGACTTCTGCGGCGCGTTTCCCTTGTACCAAATGCACTTTTCCGAATTCTGCGGCGTGTTGCGCCAGTAGTGAAACTTAGGTCCATAGTATTGCCCGAGTCATCGTGGGTCTGGGCGCATTCGTAGTCGTTTGCCATTCCCCTTTGAAATTACACTTCTTGGAGAAAAAAAAAAGACTGAAATCTAATTACTGACCACTCATCCTGAGCAATGACTGTTGAATTGTGTCTGTTAGCTCGCGCAATTTGGGACAGCAATGTCATTCACCGCTGCGCAATCAAGGTTGCTACACTGAAGCGAACTCAAAGCCAAATTACATTCTAAAAACATAGATTTCATTATGTTTTTTTGTACTAATCAACGTGAACTCAAATATTCAGGTTACTGAGCCTATTCTTAGATTATACGTCCATGGTCCTGTGCTGTTGTCGAGAGACCACATTTGAATAATCCCTGGGATTCTTCACGTATTTTTCAGAGAAAATGTTCGGTTACCCGCGGTCTGCTCACGGTTTATCTGAACCTGTCATTGCAATGTGTGAATTGTTCATTAAAAATAAGATTTTCTGTGCCTTGTTGCGTTGCTATGTATCAACTTACTTAAAAATTAACTGGGTTGGAGAGACTATTGTGGTATAGTCTACCATTTGCCACCTATCCTCAGATCACAATGGTAAGTCATCAAAACCTTATCAGATCTTGACGAGAAGTAGCTGGCCTCAAATAGCAATGGCTGAAGAACTAGTCTTGTTTTAATTTATGAACTGAAAAATGCTTACAGTGGGGAAAATAAGTATTTGACCCCTCGCTGATTTTGCAGGTTTGCCCACTTAGAAAGAATGCAACGATCTACAATTTTAATCGTATATACATTCTAACAGTGAGAGACAGAATCACAATGAAAACTCCCGAAAATCACATCATATGAATTTATAAAAATTGATAACCATCTGATGAGGAAAAATAAGTATTTGACCCCCTGGACAAACAGCATGTTAATATTTTGTAGAAAAGCCATTATTGGCCAGCGCAGATGTCAAACTATTTTTATAGTTGTTGACAAGGTTTGTGCACATTTTGGCAGGGATGTTGGCCCAGTCCTCCCTGCAGACAGCCTCCAAATCATTCAGGTCCTGAGGCTGTCGCCTTGCAACCCGAATTTTAAGCTCCCTCTAAAGATTTTCAATTGGATTCAGGGCTGGAGACTGGCTAAGCCACTCCAGACCCTTGATGTAATTCTTCTTCAGCCACTCTTTTGTTGCTTTGGCGGTGTGCTTAGGGTAGTTGTCGTGCTGAAACACCCATCCTCGACCCATGTTCAGCTCTCTCACTGAGGGAAGGAGCTGTTGGTCCAGAATTCCACAGTATATGGCCCCGTCCATCCTCCCCTCAATGCAATGGAGTTGTGCCGTCCCCTTGGCTGAAAAGCACCACTGTGCTTGACGGTGGGGATGGTGTTCTTTGGTTGTTCTTTGCCCCCCAAACACCGCGAGTTGAGTTGAGCCCAAAAAGTTCTATTTTGGTCTCATCTGACCACATCACCTTCTTCCAGGCCTCTTCTGAGTCATTCAGGTGGTCAATGGAGAACTTCAGGCGGGCCTGTGCATGTGCCTTCTTGAGCAGGGGGACCTTGCATGCGCTGCAGGATTTCAATCCATGACCACGTAGTGTGTTAACAACTGTTTCTTTTGTAACTGTGGTCCCAGCTGCCTTCAGTTCATTAACCAGTTCCCCCCTTGCGATTCCTCACCGTTCGCATGATCAGGGACATCTCACGAGGCGAGACCTTGCATGGAGGCCCAGACCGAGGGAGGTTGGCGGCAGTGTGGTACTTCTTCCATTTCCTGATAACTGCACTGACAGTTGATCTTTTCTCTCAAAGTTGCTTTCCCATTTTCTTGTAGCCCATCCCAGCCTTGTGTAGGTCAACAATCTTGTCCCTGATCTTTGGTCTTGCCCATGGTGGAGATGTTGGAATCTGGTTGTTTGGGAGTGGGAAGGTGTCTTTTATACAGGTAATGAGGTGAGGCGGGTGTATTTGATGTAACTAATTAGTTGGGATTGGGGGTGTGTCTTAAAGAAAGACTAACTGGCTTGTGGGACCCAGAATACTTGCTGTTTGGTAGGGGGTCAAATACTTATTTTTCCTCATCAGATGGTTATCAATTTTTATAAATTCATATGATGTGATTTTCAGGAATTTTCTTTGTGATTCTATCTCTCACTGTTAGAACGTATATATGATTAAAATTATAGATCGTTGCATTCTTTCTAAGTGGGAAAACCTGCAAAATCAGTGAGGGGCCAAATACTTATTTTCCCCACTGTACGTCCAAAAAACGTGAAATTTCTTGTTCATTAACCGACTGAACAGGCAAAATCCGAAGTGAAATCATGCTGATATTATTTTTTTATAACCTATACCCTGATGTAATTTTGAAGTTCTATAGTTCTGGTTTTCGTTTGTTACTTTTTTTTTTTTTTTGCAAATAAAGATTTTGCAATATGTAACTGAAAGGAGGGCCTTTACATTTTACCCTGAAACGGATCATTTGTAATCAAACGGGCATGAACTTCTCATATAGTCTATAATCTCGACTGCCACGGAGACTAATGAGATTTTTTGGTTGCTATGAAACGGCGGTGAGGGAGAGGAGAACGGATGCACTGAGCTATCTGCTTGGTGGTGTAATTAAAGTCCAGTTATGCCCTTGGTGGTATTTTACCGATTGCCCGTCCGCAAAGTCTACACTCAGGACTCCAGTCCCGAAGGGATGAGAGCCAGCAATGCCACTTACGTGCCACTCTTAACATAGCGCGTGTTGATGCCTTTTTTTTTTTCTTTAGGGGGGTCGTCAGGTGGGGCGTGGCCGCCGGTGAGGCACATCGTTTGTGCCTCTCATTTTTCATGCTGTATTCGGAATGAACTGGTACGAGCACAATGAATCTGCCTCCCGCTTTTGTGTCCTACTGTGCGCTTATGCTGCCAAGAACCGCAAAGGATGGATACTGGGGACTCCAGAACAATAGAGCCTCAATAAGAGGGTTTCATAACCTTTAGGTATGAAAACCTTGCGCATTATTATAAAGCTCCACACTCAAAGGAACATTTCATATTCTGGAGGTCTAGATTAACAGTGGGCCCCAGAATATTTAGGATGTAGACGGGCCAACTTTTTTCTGGCGATGTATATCCCCTTTTAATCTCCTGCCATGTAGTGGACAGGGGATGGAATGAGTGCTGTCTTTACGCATGTCCGTCCATCTACATGTCTGGCTGTCGCGCTTGATTTCCGGACCAGAACCTCTACACCATTCCAAATTTTTCCACAATTTCTAAAATGTAGATAGGCTACTTCTAATAGTGTAGATGTGTCTTTTCATACCTCTGTCTGTCCTCCTGTCAGTCTCTCCATCCCTCCCTTGCATTTTGTTTTCAGGCCAGGATAGCAGAACCTTGGAGAGGGTCTGAGTTTTTCATCCATCTCTGTTTTGGAATCAAATGATTCACTTTTGGTTATAAAGGGTAGATTGTCAGCTTTTTGTCTATGTTTAGGTCTTTATGTGTTGGTTTGCCATGTGGAAATAACTGTTTATACACTGCGGATACATTTTCTGGGTACCATAATATTCTGACATAGGCTATTAATGATCTGTAAATGAGATTAGTCATATTTGTTAATTTATTGCGTTTAATGAATCCTGTAAATATGTGACTTGCAGGCATCACCATCAGATGAGTCTTCCCCATCGGTTATCTTTTAGGCCTGTCCTGCATCCATATTTACTTTATTTGGGAGATATTGCCTACTGTTTTCTATACTGAATTATACATGTGTTGTTCAATCAGATTTATTTCAGGTGAGCAAATTGGCTGATTAAGGAACTGAGGCATTTGGTTAGTTTTGAGCAGACTATGCCTCTGTAAAAAAAAAAATGTTGTCTCAACTGAGTTAAGAGTTAGTGTCTAGGCTGCCTTAAAATTTCAAGATAACTGAATTTAAGATTATAAGTTGAATATTACCTCTACTTGTCATGTCAGGTTCAATGAGCTTAAAATTTTAAGGCAGCCTGGACACTAACTTTTTTCAGTTGAGACAACTTTTTTTTTTTAACAGTGTACATCATCAGGCAGGACAAGGTAGCTTTACAAGTTGATATGATGATCACCACCACGCTTCATGGGCAGAAGATAGCTTAGGTTTTGCAGTTAGCTTGCGGAGCCTCTTATTTCTACCCTTTTAATAAGGTCCATTAAAGTGCTTTTTTTCCCAACTGACTGGAACTGACAGCACTCATCAAAGCACATTGTAGATACTTAGGCTGCAGGATTCCACACGGAACTTCTGACCTCAAAATGAGTCGTATAGGACATTGTAGTGGGCAAATAAAATACTCTGTAGAAGATTGAATATATACTCTAGATTGTATTGTGATTTTACCAGATGTTGGCGTGTTCATTACCTGATGTTTTTTTCCAAATCATACTGTAAAAATCTTTCTTGCACCCAGAAATATTTATCACAACAGCTGTGAACCAAAATTTTACTTGCATTCATCCTGTAAAGATCCTAACTGAATAATTTTCAAGACCGACCGCCGTAATGTTCAAGATTTTTGTAGAGTTATGATTGGGAATAAATAAAATATAATGAAGCAAATATTATGTACGAATGCCAAAAATGGAAATATCCCTTTAAAACGATGGTTGCCAGGCTACGGTAAGACATGTAATGATTGCCTATATTAATTATAGAACAGATGGCGACGGTTTTGTTAAAGAAATGCATTGTATAAATGGTTCCCATACAGCAGCTGGCGTAAGGAAAACTCGGGGGAATTTTAGGCTTTGTACTTAAAATGCCCCTAGTGTCGGCTAACATGCTATCTTAAATAATGCACGATTCACTGAGGCACTGTAATTGCGCAGGATTCATCAGAACGGTTAGCATTAAAACCAGTCTTTCATTGTTAACGACGGGACTTTGTGGAGTTAAAGGCTACGCAAATAAAGGCCGAGTCAGTAATGTAAGTAATGCATAGCTTACTCATCATCGCGTGTGACAGAGGTGAGTGTTGGAAGAGTCCCTTTCTATCTGCTTGAAATGCTCATTATCTAAAATCCCCACATGAGCCCCTCGCCCCGAGTCACTGTTGTCTGAAATATAGGGTCGATCAAAAACCATATGAATACATGAACAGAAGAAGACGAGCCCTCTCTCCTTGCGGGAATCGTTTCCATTTTCTGAATTCTTTCGTCGCACCTGCCTCACTGATTGGGTCTAAATATAGCAGCCTCCTGACATTTATGTGATCTCGCGCATGGCTGAATTAACGTGAGGCCTATATTGGGACTGTGAACAGTCGCAGGAATGCTCTCTAGCAGTCAGAAGTCTGTTGTTGAAATATTTTACCCCTGGGACGTCACCTTACGTTTTTTTAAGTACATGCGTATACCCAAGATTCAAAACGGACGCATTTAAAAATTAGTCTGTTCACCATTAATATAAATTAACAGCCACATCTGCTGCCACCCATTATTTAATCGGAGATGAAAAATTTTTCCCAATTGGGGCTGCTAAATTTAGTTCAGTCTGGTCCAGAATTATTTCCACCCTTGATAGAAATAGGCCACTACTGCCTAAATTATTGTAATCCGGTGAATAATCCATTTCTTATGTTTAAGTAAATGGCCAAGATACATGACATCTTTTTTTCTCCAGTTTCAGAGTTTTTATCAGTCATCAGCCTTATTCTTTTCCTGCCCATTTGTTAACATCACTGGTTTCCCTTTCAATTATTGCGGAGGGAAAACAATCAAAGTTAAATTGTTAACATGATTTTGTGTGAGGAGGTTAATATCCAGCCAATGAAGCGGTGCTCTGTTGCCCCATCACTTCCTGTTTTATTTGGCTACGTGGTTGAAGCAGGTGGAATCCCCTTTTCATCCATTTCCACTGTGGCAATAACAAACAGGTGACACAGAATGGATGCAAACTGGCCAGAGGAAGGATACAAGAGCACCTCGTCCCAACTGGCAGCGAAGAGGATGGTTAGGGAGGCAATGAAGAGCCCAAGGACACTGGTAGTAACACTGGTAAGAACATCAGTGGTTGGTTGCATCTTGACATTTTGGATACTCTCTTTCCTGCTTAACAATCGCGTGTGGTTTACCCTTTATTTCGAATCCTGCATTCACCATGTCTAAAAACATTATATGCCATCCCCATTGCACTAAAGCTTTTAGAAGGGTCACGTGAGAATAGTCCTTTCTGTGCTCAAGAAACTAAACCAAGCATCCAGACTTTGCATAACATCTTTGGAACTATGATTGAAGGTGATATCTACATCAGAGCAAACTAAAAATCCAATATTTTTGCCAAACACACAATTGATAGTTTTAACTGTAAAAGAGGGAAATAACAGTGCCATGAAAAAGTATGTACTGCTTCCTGATTTCCTCTCTTATTGCTCATTTGTGACACTCAATTGATCCAAAATCTAATAGAAAATGTAATATCAGATATAGACAACCTGAACAAGCTCAAAAATTTGGTCTTTAAATGACGACGGTAGGAAGACAGATGTCCAACAGCACCTGGCCCTTTGTGAAAATTAATTGTCTTTTTACCCAGGTTGATAACTGCCTGACCTGTAGAATCTAAATATCACTTTCCAGTTATATGAAGAGGGCTGAAAGGTGTCAAAAAATGGCCAACTCCACTGAGAGTAAAATGAATTTGGGAAGAGATGAGAAGAGAAAGTTATCTATGTTTGTCAGAATGGAAAGGGTTGCACAGCCTCTGAGGTTCTTGGACTCAAGCAAAACACAATGAGAGGCGTAACCAACAAATAAAGAAAATTTTTGGAAGAGCGGTGTGTTTCTCCAGGAAAGGCCTGCCTAAGAATTTCCTCCCAGAGTGCACTGGTGAGTTTTTTGAAAATCCTAAAAGAAATCAGGTAAACATCTATATAACTGCAGGCCTCATGACCTCAGATGAGGTCACCGTTATGATGTTGTGTTTATGAAGTGTGGTCAAAAACAGTACCCATTGGCGAGCTAATTACGGCTCTCGTCACATTTACCTCAATCACCTTAATAACTCTTCGGTGATGATGTTCAGTGGACTGATGAGTCATGAGTGAAATCTGTTCTAGTAATCATGGGTCCCATTATATCTGGCATGAAGTTTGCACTGTATTCAATCCGAGCAACATGCCAAAAGTCAAACATGGTGGAAGCAGTGGGATGCTGGGGGATGCTTTGCTGATTAAGGGCTCAGGAGAGTTCCTGTAATTGATAGAACCTACACGAAAATCCTTAAGAAGAATGCCTGTGATCTGAGGCTCAAGGGTAATTAGGTAATGCAACATGATAAGTCACAAACACTAGAGCACGTCGTTCTCCAAACAGCTCAAAATGCATTAAATTAAGATTTTGGAGCAGCTAGTCAAAGACCTAACTTGAACCGCGTTGAGTTTTTGAGGAAAGACCTCAAATGGGCCATTTCTGTTTGAAAGCCCTCTAGTGTGGCTAAATTCAAGCAATACCTTTTACCTTTTTATTTCCTCGTGTTCTCTTTGGATAATATTACATTTCGCAGGAAGGTCTGAAACTAATTAATGTGACAAATACGCAATAGTCAACGATAATGGGAGCAGGAAAAAAACCTCATACCCACAGATATGACAGTGGTTTGTTGTTTTGCTTATTTGTTGGAACCTAATACGATTTAACTAGGTTATCATCAGCAGCCATTTTTTATTTTTATCAAGGCTGCCAACAATTTTGAATCAGACTGATTTTGTTGCTCAGAATGAGTGTTTGACTCGAGTTTCTGAGGAGCTGCTCTGCAGCAGAATATAAGGGGGGCTTTGTCTTCCGCTGTGGTGGTTAAATTGAGTGTGAAATGTGTGCTGGACATGACCAGGGCTTCTCAAATATTTGTGATTCCGATCGATGGATATTCCTGCCCGGCACCAAAACATCAATTTTCTGCTGACTTGTCCTTCCAAGCATGTTTATGTTTTTGGTATATGAAGAAAAAAAAATATGTTTGACGAAATGACAGTTACTCTATGTCCTGACAGAAGCAAATTCTGAATTAGCATTTCTCTGGTGAAATTGAGTTTTTCTTTTGCCATAACCAGCATTTTTCTCTTTTGATTCCCATAAAAATGTAGTTAAATAAGTTTCATTCTACTTAATACCGCATGCAAATGCCAAGAGTAATTAACAAGATGGCATTTAAAGTAAAGCATCTTTTTCTCCCCAATATGCTTATTACATGTATATATTTTTTTTTAATTGCGTAAGAAGATTTTATGGGAGTAGGAGTCCAGACTTTGCTTGTAGAATCTAAAAATACATCTTCGTCTCCTGAGGCAGCTCAGCGCACTGAGAACTCGTTAAAGTAAGCAAATCATTAGTGAGACGGTCGCATCGTTTAATCACCACTTATCTCCAATGTGCACTAAGTTTTGTGAAGTAATTTTTTAAATGCCGCATATTGCCATCAAGAAATGCTTATTTTATGTCATACACTTTGAACACCATTCATTTGTGCCATGTCATATTCTTGAGGAAGAATAACCAGCGTCTCTCCTTATAAGCGATGACACGGTTCAGGTCCCGTTCTTCACTGCCATCAGTAGTGCTCTATGGCCACAGTATTGCTGCTGACTGATGCTATTCTTCACGTACTCATTACAGCGGACTCTGAACCTCTGTGTTTTTTGGTCCCTAATGGTGGGCCTTTCTCCTTGTGATTCATAATCATGCCTCTCTTTGAAAGGCAGGGCTGACATTTTTCCTGACATTTGGTGTCTCAGTGATTGTATCAGCCGAATGTGTGGGCTGTGACGACGGCGAGCCGCTGAGATCCACTCCGGTGGTTTGATTAGAAAATCCTCTCCGCTCAAACGTGACCATGGAAATTGAGGCAGTTTTTCCTCTCACTTTCTGTAGAGACAATTTTGGGGCAGTGAAGTAACATGTAAACAATATTGTACTTACTTTTCAGTATAAAAAGCCCTTAATTTATCTGACTTGTTGTTCAGCGTTTTCTCCGACACTGAGAGATGCGCATACTTGCTTGCTCAAGCTACTGGACTTTTATTGGATCCACCTACCGATGATTACCTGATGGCAGAGGCTGTATCCTAGGAGATGCCTTAGCACGCAGTTGGCACTCACTTTTGTGCTCTAGGGTTTGTATCTACAGATTTTAGCAAGCCAATTTTTGGAGAGAAGCATCAATGTCCATCATGATTATTTCCCAGCGGTAATAATCGCACTGTTAATATCGATGACTAGGGGAAGGCCATTTTTTGATCTTCGCATGTTAGGACTGAAATGACTGATGACCTTGCAGAAATAAGTATCTTGCCTTAATTTAATCCTTTGGACACATTTTGTATGTAGTTCTAACTTTCTATCCCCACCCTGAAGGTCACTGCGATCTTTGAAAAAACGGAGGTCAAATCGCTCAACTTGCCATTTAGCTCAACTTGGCTCATCTTGCCACACCTGCGGGGTAAGTTGATCCAACCTCTGGGGTAAGTTGTGCCACACCACAGTAAGTTGATCATTGCCCAAAAATAAAGATCAATGAAGCACAAAACCATTATTTTTCCAGAAAAAAATATTTAATGTAAAATTCTACAACACAAAGGAGAAATGTTAACATTGTTTTCATGGTTGTTGTAATCACTTACAGAGTCATGCTCTAAGAGAAAAAAACACAATGAAGTAAAGTAGTACTGAAATACAAACATATTGTTCTGTCTCAAAAATAGTTAATGTTGCAGCTGCAAAACTGAACGAAATATTTACATCCACCTTGTGTTCACAGTTATAACTCAGCCCAGCTGCCACAGTTTCAGGTCATAATAAAACAAAGGTGCCCTAAATACACCCAAAAAGGCCTGCAGTCAGACTTTGGCAATTAACCACAATATCTTGCTTATTAATGACAGATTTGTCATTTAGATTTGGAACTTAAACTAAAAAATGTGAAAAATCAAGTCGGTTAAGCCGCCAAACTGGCAAGTCATAGTTGAACATTAGCTGTCCAGAACATTTCTCATGTGCTTCTGAGAGAGAAAAATGGATATTAAATATATATTTTGTTATTACAGCATATTTTCATATAGTTTATTTTATATATTTATATTATTTAGTATATATTTATGTATATATATTTAGTGTAGTATTTATTATGCCATGGCTCAACTTGCTCCATTGAGTCTGGCTCACCTTACCCCTGTCTGAAGTTCCTGAGCTGTCTGCACGTGCACAGGGATCCGATGCATCCCTCATGTAAAAGGCTATGACAGGAATGGAGACCAATACCTGGACTATCAATTGCCAACTTATATCCATATTATGTCTGTGTTGCACATAGAAGAAACATGCATTTACCTGTATTGCGGTTTTTTCACTTTTATGGCAGAAAATCGAATTTTTCCCTCTGCAACACGGATTTCTATATCAACTCAAAAAACAATATGGCTGCAGTTTGGAGTCATTCAAATGGGCTATCTTTAGGTGGCGCCACCCTAATTCCTGACTCATTAATTACTCAAGGCCCTTAACAAACTTTCCGCAGGTTGATTAGTAGAATCAGGTGTGTAGCAGCCAGGTTGGTATGAAAGCTGCACCCACAGTGGCTCTTTCTGGAGAAGGTTCCCTGCCGCTGATCTACAACAAACCGGACAAGATGGCAGAGATGATAAACTTAATTGCTGGAGGGCCATGTGTCTATGCCATTTTTCTCGCTTATCATAAATCAAATTTGCCCAATTAATTCATTAGCTCAATAGCGGCCCCATTTGCACAGATCCTCTCAGCAGTAAATCACATGCAGTTATTTACTATACAGAACAGAAGTGAGCCCCTCTGCGCACTGACCTGCGAGTAGGTGGTGATGGTGGTGGGGGGGATCATTTTGACGCCTCCACTGGATGCTGTGAAGTCGGCTTGATTGGACTCATTAGGGGCCTGAGCACCAACCATCTCGGAGTTATTTTCTGTTGGTTCCTTTTAAGGCCTGATTGGGTTCTTCTCCCTTTTTTCTCTTTGTTACCTGATTATTGTTTTAAAACCACAAAAATTAAGCCCAGGGGGTGAAAACACGACTATTTCTGGCTCCTCCTATCGCAGTTCTGACGTCATCCCTGCGCCCGGGACGTCGAATGGCAGGGGCAGTGTCATCAGCGAAATTGCATTTGATTGACAGCGAAATGGAAAACCTGCTGACAGTGAGCCACCTGCTTTTAGAGGTAGGAGTCACCTGCTGTGAATACAGCGTGCAGAAGAGAGGCGGACGGAGATTATAGAGAGAGGCTATGGATCTAGTCGTTCGGTGTTGTGGGGATGGAGGTCTGAGAATAAACTTATATCTAATGACCATCTCTGTCCATTCTGCCCGGAACCATAATTACCCCTTTGATACGCCGACCGGATACGTGCTCTTTTATACACCATCTAGTGTCGGTACGTTATCATCTTTTGTGTGGGTTAAAACTCCAAAGCAAAACCCATGAATCGAAGCCTGCATTTACCCCCGGAGCTGAGCTGGAGCGTTGCCAGGAGACGCTTTCTCAGTCCTGTTCGGCGCAGCGTCCTTTGAGTTGTCTTCGCCAGCGCGGTAGATGAGTCTTCTCTGTCAGGGGCAGGTGCTCCTGGGTCATTTGTCTGTGACAGCTCGTTAGCGTACACCTCCTCCATCCTCACTCGATCACCGAGCGTGAGGTTTAAAGAGTAGCCGGAATCCCAGCCCGAAATGCCCCTCTCCCGTGGGATGGGTTGGAAATTTAGGTTCCTGTCGTCGGTGCTGAGGGTGAACCGGCATTCCTATTTCCCTCAGTGGCCTTGGGAGCTGTTTCACGGATGAAGGACACCCACAGGGAGCGTACGCCTCGGTGTACTCAGCCAGCTCTAATCAAATGTCAGTCCCACATGCAGCTTGACTTGTGCCCTGATTGGTAATAGAGGGCTCTCACAGGTGCAGTGTGTATTGAACAGACCAGGTGAAAATGCTTCAGGTAGTATTATCATCATTGCTGGTCTTACGCCTTTGCAGGTTTTCTCAAATGTGGAATTTAGGGGAATATGGTGGGAATTATTTTTCTCTTCCTCTTATTCATTAGCGTTGGTTTTTCGCTCTTTAAGCTTGAGTGGATTAATAAGTCCCAAAATGTAGTTCCTGCACATCTGTAGGATTCTAGGCATCTGTACAGCTGTCCAGAACACTTCACGGCTTCCCATCTTTCTGCCATCTAATTGGATCATCCGATATCGCAAGCAAAACAGTGCTATTACTTCTGTCACATAGCATTGATTGCAGTTCTAATTTACAAGGAAATGCATGTCTAATAACAGGGTGGGGGAAGGGGTAAATATAGGATGGGAATATTCTGTATGGCACAATGGTGTCGGAGTGACAAATGCATGAATCATCAGCCCTATTATTTCCTGTGCGATGTCTCCGCTAATTCTGGGGTTTTTCAACTCAATTTTCTGACCATTTTTCATAATTCTAAGGCTGTTCGATCAAGCTGCAGCTTAGACATCATACCAATGAATAAGATCATGGCTTCGTCAATACTAAGACAAAGTCTCGCCTGGCATTGATTCGCTGGCATTACGATCTAATCTTCTCCACGCAGTCCTTTATGTGAGCGCGGAGCTGGACCACACGTATGAGCTGGGACATCTCGGGCGTGAATACTGAGAATTGTTATTGCACATAAGTGTCAAATGGTGGGGGCGGGCCTTCTGCGTGGCGAATCCATTGGAGATGCTTTGTTGTTAGTGCAATGATGCTCCAGATGGCCTTGGCTGAATCAGACCAGTGCTCGAGTCGGCACGGAGTCCCAACAGGGTGACACATTATTGGCCAAGGCGCCCCACGAAGAGGCGGAGTTTCAACTGGCTGGGTATCCCCCATCTCCTCTAGCAGAAGCGACACTCTGGCAGGCCCAGTCTGGTGTCTCTTATTTGCCTGAGCCAACCAACCAGTTTTCACTTGGAGTAAATGCTGTAGCTGGGCTGGTTGATGGTATCACAAAGCATCATGATTCTGGTTTCATGCAGGATCCTGCACAGCGTTTGGTTGATTATTCCAATTTGGGGGAAATTTTGCGTAATATGAACCAGATGATGCCACTACAGCAGAGTGTCCTGCTATGACCCCCAGCTAATATTTTCAAAAAGGAATTTATGATCTTTACAACAGGAAAAACACAGTCTGTATCTTCTATTGAGAGGTACCTAATGAAGTCTTTCTTTATAGAAAATTGATGTTGTGATATGAGTAGGCAACCAAGTGTTGAATTTATACAGTGAAAGCGATGTGTTACACGAGTCATTTAGATAACTGCTAGAGCCAATCGCTGTAGTACTGTGTGGAAATATGCTGCCCAGAAATTTTATGTAATGTGCTAATGACCTGCGCTAATGTGCCGAGTTGGGAGTGAAATGTGCCTTATGTCAGAGCTCGTAGGATCAAAGATGTCAGCTAAGTCCGGCGTAATTTTCAACAAAATCTCTATTTGCAGTGATGCCACCACTGTGCGAACATGGTCCTGCTTCCATTTGTACGACTCAAGAAATATATCTCCTCCACATCAAGTACCTATCCAAATGTAAGGCTGTGTGACATCATCTCCTGCAGCAGCGGAGGGCGTGCGTGCGCTCATCTCTGAACGTTCCAGCTCTATCATCAATATCATCGACTTCTCTACTGCCAGATGGTGTCCTGAGGATCTTCGATAGCATCTCGAGCCCAGTGATGTCACTCGGCTCAGAGATTTGAGCGGCGTCCGTAGCATCAGCAGAGGCAGCTCCATGTTAGAAGGGAATTTCCATAAATAAGTGAGGATCCCACGCTGAGCTCCTGGTCTGTCTCCGGCAGCCCCTGCCGCTCTGTGTTTTAGCACACTTTGGAGCTCAGCTCTCCGGCGAGAAAGCTCCTCCCTGACCCCCTTGAAGTCCAGACAGGAAATCAGCCTGTGACATTACCAACAGCCTGTGCAACATGCTGCGCTCTTCCTGGTCTTTCTTCGGGAGAAAATTAAGCCATTATGAGTCTGCATTTTACACGCAGTGATTCTGAGCATGACACGAGCGGAGCAAAAAAAAACAACAATAATATTAACAAACAAGCTGAAACCTTCTCCTCCAATCAAAGCTCATGAAGTCGGAAATTTAAATGAGATGCATGACATGGCAACTAACTGGCCGCTGATGGTAATATTTCACGCCCACACAAGCCCATATCCACAGAAGAAGATGAACACAAGCAACACATTGTCATCCCGACTCGTCATACAGTGACGCTGCCTGACCAGGCATCGATATACAACAAAAAAGAAGGCTTTTGGCCTCCTTATTTGATGCTTAGGGTTATGGTTCGGGTCTTGCGTTACGGGTTAAGGGGTAGGCTTCCATTTAAACCGGCGTCAAATACGGTCGCGAGTAGCATCCGTTTGCATCGTATATTGACGCTTGGTCGGGTAGCGTCACTGTACGACCCTTTGGGATGAGACCGTGCTCATACCAGAGGTGTGATTAGATCATCCCTGTGTCCAGGGCACTTTACCCTGTCAGGACAGGATTCTAAAAATGATTATTTCCTCCTCACTACCCAGGGTTATGTAGGGTGTTTACCTACTTCAGTCAGAACGTACGAATGCAGTTTGCCTATGGTACTCTTTATTTCTAACCTTTAAAAACAGAATATGGGGTGATTCAAACTCAATTGTTTAAAATGTCATTTAATAGCCCACGGCTACATCCACATACTTCATTTTCAATATGTTTATTCATAGAGGATGTAATTTTATTGGCACCAAAACAAAAGAGTCGCTCTGCTTTAAGTCCTATCTTGCCTCATTTCTTATGTTAGCGTCCCTCCATCATTATTTCCGCAGTCAGGAAGATTGTACTTCAAGTTAGTGAATATATTGTAAATCAGCACATCCTTTTCTTTCTGCTAGCAAACGGTCATTGAAGCAAGGTCGCTCCCGTAGCAGTTTGAAGCAAACATTTGTTTGGGATTGAAAATGGAGTCTGGTTCTCTCTGACCTATACAGGGTGGGGAAGCAAAACTTGCGCTGACATTTAAAGTACAAACAATCCCACAACCACTCCCCTGAATTGTGTGCACCTGTTATTGCTAATAATGGTGGACATATTGAATGGACTACCTATTATCTTTATTGTCTGCTTTATAATCTCTTTTTTTCAATAAACATGCCAGTTGAGAATAATATACAATCGATGGATGGTGATTTATTTAGCAAATTTTGCTTCCCCACCCTGTATCCAAGGGATAACCCTGTTATCTGTGTGCACACATGTGGATATATCAAAAAAGAGCTCTTTTGCCCTGTAGATTTCATTGCAAATGTCGCCACATTTACCATGATCAGAAGTAGGCTAGCTGACAATTAGAAGTGCAGGCTAGCAACTAAAACTTCTCTAGCTTGAGTATGTTCAGCTAGCTAGCACAGCCACAGCCTCTTATGTGAAGCATAACATTACAACTAACTGATGAGGATGTGCCAACAGCCGACTAAGTTGATTAACACCGAGTATAGCATTAGTTTGCTGTCTCTTAGATAATTCAGTTAAATGGTAGTGACTAAAAATGTCCTCTCAAATTGGCAGAACAATCATTCACTGAATGCATAGTCCGACCCAAACTGTATATTTTCAGCAGTTGTGGCCTATTTTTTGTCGGGTAATCAGCAATTTTTATTTTGTATTATTGATAGCCCCTGCTACTTGTCATAAAGTCCCGAAACAAATTGATATAGTTTTGCTGTGATGGTTGGCTTTTTCGAGACGCCAAATGCTGTGGCTGAAACGAAAGGAAGAATAGCAAAATAAGAGACACAGATAAAACTAGATGATGCGCACTCTACAGAGATGCTAACCCACGCCTCTTGTTGACCTTGACCTTTGACCGTTGGACCTCAAAATGCAAATTTGGACAGGGCACCCTAGGATCATCTACCCAACAAAGTTTGGTCACCCTAGCTTCAGTGGTGGCCGAGCTGTCGCGCAGACAGACAGACAGACAGACAGACACACACACACACATACACACACAGACACACACACACACACACACAGACAGACGGTGCTAAACTGTGTACCCACGCCGCCTCGTCGGGCGGGGGTAATAAAAGAGGGAGTCTCGCACTTCCACAGGACCTAGATCCAGTCCGGGCAACAATAAGGAAGCAAACGCGAGCTCGACTGAACGAAATAAAAGGGAAAAATCTCGGGTACCGAGATAAAAAGATTTAGCTCCAGACGGTGCCCAGAACGATTCCCTCGCTAACTAGCACTTTCCTCTTTGCAGCTAATTCCTCAAAAACTCTCTAACTAGGGACCTTACCGGCTATAGTACAAACAAAACACTGACACTCTAGCGAAGGTGTGCGAGGCGAAACTTGGGCTGAAATAGAATCCAGCTGCCGCCCACTATTAATACCAGCTGGACCGGGAATCCGATATGGGCAAAACGATATCGTCCCGGACGAAAGTAACAAAGAAAGCTTCCAAACCAACGCCACGTCCAAAACCATGAAATTTTCCATTTAAAAAAAAAATCATTATTCAAATACTAATAAACTATAAACACAAATAAACTGGATTTCGTCATTTGGAGTTTTCTATTTTTTGAGTTTGATTTTGGTTCAGCGAAGTGCTAGTTGAGACTGAATGGACTTTATAAATCACTCTATTTACATTTTATTGGCATTTTCCATAATGTTCCTTTTATTTTTGCATCCATCCAACAGCACCATGTATTGAACTGCCTGTTACCAACATAAAACAAAGATGTGACGTGCAAGAGAGCCCCGTGGGTACATGGGGTGGACAAAATATCAGAAGTACCCCTGGGAAAAAATGGCTTTCACTTTGAAATCTCTGAGCTATGAATCCAAAAACCAACACAAGCCATTCCTATTCATCTGAATGCTGATTAGCTGGATTTTATTGCTTATAAGACGCCTAACCAGTGGCACTTTGCCAGATAAGTCTCAAAGACAAGGTGAAGCTACTGTTCCATATGGTACAAATAGTGGGTGTCTAAACTTCAGGTGCACAAAAAGTGCTAAAATACTCAAGGTGGCTCTGGGAACTGTGTCAAAATTTATGTCTGCATATGCTAAAAGCCAAAAAACAATTCCAGCATAAAAGAACAGCAGCAGCTAGTCAAAGCTCTTTGACGGGAGCAGATGGACATTTGGTGCGGCAGTTGCTGTAATAACTGCAGCTTGAAAAATCAGTACATGATTGAAACGCTCCCAATCTGAACCGGTCTCAACAAAAACAGTATGCCTTTAGCCTCACAAAGCTGCTATTTATGGCAGTGTTTAAAGTTATTTTGCCTCCAGCAGTGTATCCCTTGCCATTCTTTCTAATAGGCCACCAGCCACCATGGACTTAAAAGTGCGGCCGAACATTCACATTGACTCTTGGGCAGAGTTTATGGGCCTATGGTGGGCAGGCAGCCGAGGTTATGGTTCGCTCGTCTCGGTTTGAGGTTATTATTTCATTTCGCTTCAGCTTCTATTGTGGAGGAGTTGATTCTTGTGACTATTATTCACAAAAAATAAAAATACAACCCCATTTCCAAAAAAGCTGAGATGCCGTGTACAATGTAAATAAAAACAATACAATGATTTGCAAATCATGCAAACCCTATTTTCAATTTAAAAAAGGTACAAATATAGTTTATCAATCATTGTGCCTGAGAAATTGTATTGTTTTTGTGGAGAATATCTGCTCATTTTCAATTTGATGCCAGCAAGACATTGCCAAAAAGTTAGGACAGGTACAAAAAACCCTAAAAGTTGATTGATGTAAAAAAGAAAAAGAAAGAAAATCACCTGATAGAACATCTCATTGCTACTTGGGTTTATTGGCAACAAGTTAGTAACGTGACTTGTTATCAAAAGCGCATCCCAGAGAGGCTGAGTCTTTAATGAAGTAAAGATGGTGAGGGCCTCGCCACACTCTCTGAAACACCGCAAGAGCAAATAGTTCAACAATTTAAAAGCAAATTTCTCTTATTGCAAAGAATTTGCTGATAGGATTTCACCATCTATTTTGCATAATATCATTAAAAAATTCAGAAAATCCAGAGAAATCTGTGCACGCAAGGGATTAGGCCAAAAAGCAGTATTGAATGGCTGTGATTTTCAGGCGTCCAGCGGCACTGCATGAAAAACACACAGGATTCTGTACTTGAAATCATTGCATGGGCTCAGAAACATTTGTGAAAACCATTGTCAGCGAACATAGTTTGTTGTTGCATCCAGAAATGCTAGATAAATGTCTACCACTTAGAGATAAAACCATATATATACACAAGATCTAGAAATGCTGTCAGCTCTCTAAGCCTGAGCTGTTTTAAGATAGACTGAGGTGAAGTGAGAAAACTGCCCAGTGATCTGACCAATCAAAGTGTGAAATTATTTTTGGAAAACATGAACACCGCGTCCTCCAGGCTGCAGTGGAGGAGGACCATCTGATTAGATATCAGCGCACAGTTCAAACGTCAGCATTCATCATGGTATGGGGGTGCATTAGTGTCATTGGGAAACAGGATTTTTCGGTGTTAGCAATATGAGGGGAGCCAGACGGTTTGATCAATGGGTGATGAATGTGTGTTAAGAGATAAAGAGAAGCCGTCTAGACTGACAGGGCATATCGCCTATTTGCCAATTGCTGCTGGGATCTCCGTTTGTCTTCAGTTCCAACAGGACACGATACGCACAAGCACCTTTTAGTTAGAGTCTATTGAACTAATTAAGTTGAGAGGTTCAGGAGAGCCCCATTTGTAGAGTATCCTTTTTTAACCCCTTTCTGCAGATGTAGACGCCCGCATCTATAGACCTGCAAATTTAAGCACGCTGTTACTGTACTCGATCACTAAATGGCACCCCCGGATCAGTTATTGAATGTTCACAAGCAAGCAGACCTCGAACGCAGTTCTGAATATGGGGAAGTTCACTCCACGCCCTGTTTTTCAAGAGCTGCATGAATTAAACAGCTAAGCCTGATGTGCAAACTGGTCAGTATCCTTGCCTATAGTATCGATCCAGCAGTTTAAAAAAACGATATCTTGGCACAGAAAAAATCGCTATCCTCTGTAGCAACCAGATAAGCCACAGTGAGCCAACAGTATTCCAAGTAATGGTTCAGAAAAATCAGTTTTCTGAGGCAAAAAAATCGACATGGTATTGATTCTCTCACATTCTACTATTAATTACTGTCGTCACGTACAAAAAAAAATCGTAGTTCCCTACCGTGGATTTACGCGCAGATCCATTCATTGACAAATCCAGCGCTTCCTTATATCCACCCGAGTACTGGCGTTGATAGCCAATCACTCAACCATACACTCAGGGTTTTCTGCGTAATTGTATAGTTGCACTTCATGCCCTCGCGAAGCTAACCTGGTAAAAATGTATTGATTGGCTCGTTTCTTATCCAATTCCCGAGTGTTTAAACATTTTAGAGTAAGTGAAACACATTGACTGGACAAACAGAGAGCATACAAACCTATGCGTATCAGCAGGTTCGGTTGTATCCTGTCTACGTTATGCACATTACGCGGTTAAAATAGACGCGATTTATAGAAAACACGTTCGCAAAACTGGCCTTGAAGTGTTCAGTTACATTTACAGGATCTAAATGAGATAAGGATATGGTCAATTGGAATTATTTACAATGAAACAGGACCGGAGGGTCCCTGCTACTGGATACATCGGTCTCTGGAGCAGGGATTCATGAAAAAGGTGAGGCTGATACTTTGTTATTTTTTTTGTTGTTGTTGTTGTTTTGTTTTTGGAATGTATACGTACTCAACAAAGTCGAATGTCGAGGTTTTTTTTCCTGTTTAAAACGCGAACTGCCCGTGCATTTAGGTGGACCCCCTGGTACGTTCATTGCACGTTTCTTTTGAATCCAGGGAGGCAATGGATTGTTCCCTGAAAGTGGAGTGTCTGTTCTGTTAAAATAAGGTATATTTCAGAATTCAGATATTACTGAGTTAGTGAGTTGCACTTGTTCCTTATAAGTGTTGAAATGAGTTTGTGAGCTTAGAAGAGGGGACTGGTAGCTTCCATTACAGGGTGAATGTTCTAACCGTTTAATAAGAAGTTTATTTAATGCGTGTTTGTGCTGGCTTGGGGCACTTTGAAGTAAAATGGCCAAAACTCTAAACTTTATTATGGAGAAAAGGCATGTTTTGTGTTTGGAGTGGTTACTGGTGACCATTGATATTCAACTGCACTGAGATTGATAAATTCATACTAAACTCAACCAGAAAATCATTTGTTCATATTAAATTTCATTCCTTAAAACTTTATTTGTGTTATATACATGATTTTTTTATGATTTGACTGGTCTTCATTTTGAGACTTCGGGGAGACACTTGGATAGCTGTATAATTTGGCTAAAAGCATGTAGGTAATCTAGAATGTAATGTTGAAGATGAATTGTACTTGTGGTCAAGGAGTTTATGATCCCAGAAATGTATAGTTTTAAGCCCCAGCAGTTTTTCAATCCTCAGAATTATGTTTTTTGCAATTTCAATGGTGAATTCTCATGAAGATTTTTTATGTTTGCAGCTCATTTTCTCTACCATAATCATGAAAATTAACTGAAATACTATGTAATTCTAAATGCTGTAAGTGTCTTTTCAGAATTGAGCCACATTTTTCCTCTTTATGAAGCTTAAATCTTGAATTATACAGCATTAAAGTGGGTAACCCAAAAATAGCCAAATTTGGCTTCTGCACAAAGGGGTTAACAATGTGTAAACCCCAGGACCAATCAGTAACTACTTCCGATTACATTGAAGAAATCATATGCAAATGTCTGTACTTTAACATATATAAAGTTTCTTATGAAATGAAGGATGCAAAAACAAGCAGGGTGTATAGAACAGTTGCCAGGGTAATTACATTGTGAACTGGGCTCTGGGGTTTATGCCAAGGACTGATGGTTGTCGCCTCCTTCTAAAAGTGAAGAATGAAAACTGGACTCAGGGGGGTAACCTTGAATCTCGAAAATTATTGTGGTGATGGGAGCAAGTGGAGTATGACCTCACACCTGCCTAAAGGAACAAATCCTAACACTGACTACAGCCCACTCTTACTGTCACTGAGAGACTCTAAAATCTCCTGCTGCCGGAGCACATAGATCATTTTCCAGCAAAAAAAAAAAAAACTGTTCAGGGCTACCTGATCTCGCAACGTGAAAGATCATGGTGATGTGTATAAGCAAAATAATGAACTATTTTTTAAATTGGTGAGCTTGTTAAGCCTTCTTAAGTCTGCATTGGTAACTTAATAAAAAAAGAGCCACTTTTTTTTTCCCCTTTTATAAATGATGACGATCACTCAATAGTTCTAGGGCATCATTTGAATACCGATCGGCTAAAAAGCTTTGGGTGACGTCATAGAAGCAAGATGTCTAATGTAATGCCCTATCTTGCTAGACACTCCTGTCTCCCCAGCAACCTGACTTTCCTCAAATATCCTATTATCCCCTGTTCTCTCTCTGTTCACGTTCACACCTGATTTTATTTAAGTTAATTATCTTACCCTCGATTTATGCCTTAGTTTTCCCCTTCACAGGCAGGTAGCCTCACACAGTTACATTTCAGTTTGCTGCAACTCCATTTAGTTTCTAGTTTTTATTCCCTTGTACAGTTTATTGGTTGTCAAAATCGACAACTATGTCACTTCGTTCCGTTAGATGTCGGTCTGTTTGTCAGCAGGATATCTCAAAAACGGCCGCATAGATTTCAACCAAACTTTGCAGGATGTTACAGAAGCACAAGAGGAACATCTGATTAAATTTGGGCATATCTAGGCCAAAGTACAGCTGTGATATTGGCCAAAGTACAAATCCAGCTATGCTGGCGGAGATTTTAAAGTCTCGAGTCAGACACCAGACAATTGCAACAACGGTCTCGCTAGGCAGGAGTCAGTTTTATTTCTATTTATTTGTGCACTTCATTTTTAAAATAAAATTCCATGTTTTTTGCATTTGGTCCTCACCTTTATTCACTCTCCTGTTGCCCCTATTACATCCTTGGGCACCTGGAGCCTTAGTATACCCAGGGGTGTAAAGTCCAGTTCAGAAAGTAAAAATCCTCCCCAGAACTATATTCCAACCGCCTGGATTTACTTCGGGCAGGATATAGAGCCAATATGAGTGATCAGCTCATTCTGTGTGAGGTAGAAAAACTTGGCAGGACTTTTACTTTTTGCCCCCTGGAATTTAAACTTCTGAGTATACCTAAACTCACTTTCACATGGTATTACCGAGGACCCTGCGATCCATTTCGGTTGGAACAGTTTGGACCATCCTGGCACTTTATAATAGTGCAACAAAAGCATTGTTTTTGCGCAATGAACCTTATTTAACGTCTGTGACTACAAGCAATATCACAAAAATATGGTTGGCAGTGCAAGCCTCCATGTTGACTAATACTGGCAGATTTACAAAATCGTTGACTAATGCAATGTGCTTTCACCCTGCGCAAAATAAACTTCTATTTTTTTCATAACCCTGGTTATTTAGGAAATGATGTTATGCAAGCAAATTGGCAGATTTTTTAGTGATGGCGCGGATACTAAAACAACTAAAGCCTCTTATCTCTGCATCTTAGTTCAATTATGTAGTTTGCTTTCATGACATCACTAGATGAGCAGCACTTGCATCAGTCTTTCTACAGTCAAACTCAAAACACATAGACATTCCTGAAGGTGGTTCTTTTATATTCTTTTTTTTTTTGGTCCACGTTTAAGTGTTTGTTGCATGAATTCACTGATGGTTGCCATGATTGTCTTGCTTCATTAAAAATGAAATCTCTGTAAGTCCACTCTGTGCATTGAAATACAGTCCTGAGGGGATAATTATTATAACATCAGCCTACAGAGCCATGTGTCTCGTGACAGCTGGGGACTCGGCATTGAGTTTCTTCGGTTGGCTACTCTTTCGTATGTCATCATTGCGGCGCCTTTTTGATTTTGCGCAAGCTCTCGTGAGAATGGCAGGTGCCAAAAGTGCTTTGGGCGAAAAGTGTTCCATCTCCTTTGGGTCAGTCGAGGAACAGGAGAGTGACATTGCAAGTGAAACATATTATTTGAGAAATGATAAACGGTCTGTGCTGGACTTCAGAAGAAGGGTACCGTACTAAAGCTCTGGTGATCTGCATAGCAACAGGTCCTGTTCTCATGGCATTTAAGCCACTTTCACACCGGATGCGAAACGAATTTTTCGCACGACAGATTACATTCAAAGTGACTTTGAATGTAATCTGACGTGCGAAAAATTTGTTTCGCGTCCGGAGTGAAAGCATCTTTAATGCTGACATTACCGGTGCCCATGGGGGCTAATGCATGAAGGATTGTGCATAGCTTGTTGCCTCCTTTTCTTCAAAAGGTGGACATCAGCTGGTTAGGTTGTCCCCGCCTCACTGTACAAGGACTGTGTGAGCTGAGCTTCTACCCCGCCAACCCAACCACATATGATTGACTGCGCATAAACGTATGCGTAGCACAGCTGCTAAAGGAAGCAACCGCCAGCTTTACACTTGGTAGTTCAGTAACTCTCAGACTTCTCTTTTGGAACCACTACCGAATTGGGTACTTAGTCGACTTGTGGTCGACCATCGATTCCCTTACTCCATTCTAGTGCTGCCCGGTCACGTCTCTGGTCTGTTTTGGCCCCCACATGGTGGATTGAGCTTCCCACGGAGGTCAGGACTTCAGAGACACTCCAAGCGTGGTCTGAAGTCCCATCGGTTTGCACTCTACCTCTCCCCATCAACTTAATGCTGGATTTGGAACTGGGCTGAGTTTTTGACTGTATGGTGTTTAACTAAATGAATTTTTTCTGATTTTATTTTCCTCCACACGTGTTTCACTGAGCGATGTCTTTTCTCCGTATTGTCAATTCTGGTGTTTAAATGGCACTTCCCTATGGGATTTGCAGCACTCCTTGTCCTGTCACAGCACTTTGCTGTGCGTCACTCTGGATAAGAGCGTCTGCCAAATGACAATAATTTCATGTAATGTAATGGCCATTTTCTCTTCGTTAACTGCATCAGGTGTGCTTTTGAAAGAACACACTAAATGCCCAGATCTGACTGGTGGTCTCCAAGTAGAGGTATGGGTACTGCTGAGCTAGCTCGTGCTCCCTTTAAATGGTAGCATTTCAAAAAATTGGTTCACAAATATTGCTGGACGTCTTTCGCAGCTTTGTCACTTTTTGTTGCCATCTGAGGTGCAACCAATATGGTTAACTCATCCCTGTAAAGAGCGATACCCATCTTCATACCATGCAGCTGGTTCCTGTCAGGACGGTACTCTAATCTGCTGTCACACTGTACAGATGGCTGAGGGTCGCTAGCTCTTCCATGAGAGAGAGAGAGAGTGCGCAATGTCTGTGGGAGGTCTGTCATTAGCAGGTCAGTGCAGCCAGGACTCAACACCTTCTCATTTGGAAGTGCATATCAATCTGCGCTTGCAGGTTTTTAAATACTCGTAATCGACAGATGTCACACCGGAAAAATCTCTGCTCAGTTCCGAGGCTGTGCTGACTTTTTCTCACATGTTTTCAAATGTGTTCAAGTTTAATTTGTCTTTGTTTAGTTTGAATATGCGTGTTAGAGATTTAGAGGTATAGGCTGGGTGGAAACCATATGCCTTTCTGAAACTTTCTGTCAATGATATCTGCAGCCCCCGTCTGCAAAGAGATAACCCGTCAAAAAATCTGTTGCGATGATAGCAACAAAACATGCAATATAGGAACACTGTGTGGCTGTGTGTGAATGTTTGGTGGTGGTCGGAGGGACCATAGGCGCATACTGGCAGCCACGCTTCCGTCAGTCTGCCCCAGGGCAGCTGTGGCTACAAAAACGTAGTTTACCACCATCAGAGTGTGAATGTGTGAGTGAATGAATAATGTATCCATTGTGAAGTGTCTTTGAGTGCCCAGAAAGCAGAAAAGCGCTATATAAAATTGATGCATTATTATTATTAATACACGCGTGCAAACCCGTGCGAGTCAGTGTGCAAGCTCATGCTGATTTCATCCATTCATGTTTGTTCACAACGGAGGTGGAAGATCATTGTCTTTAGACGGTGAAAAGTCCACTGCAAAATTTTGCTCTAAAAACCAGGATTTGTTAAATAGCATTCCTCCTCAGCAGGGACACAGATCAAATAAAGAGGACTAAAAAGTGGATAACACACACACACACACACACACACACACACACACACACACACTCCAAAATGCACAGGCCAACAAACTAATTTGCAATAAGATCCGTGCCAGACCTTAGCTTACAATTATAAAACGTTGGTAATATTGTCTCTATGGTAACCAGGAAGGGAAGAAAGTTGGAGAGTTCACTGGCTTCCAATTTGAGAAAGCCAATTTCACAACTTCCCCCATGTTTTTCTTGTTTGGCGCGCGGGGAAAAAACGTTCTAAGACGGGCAGAGTGATAAATTGAAAAGATAAAACGAGAAGTGGGAATCAAACAGGACAGAAGCTGCAGGGGCCTTGCGGTGTGGCGGCTGCGTTCGGTTGGAAACATCGGTGTCGCAGTCTGCTGCGAATGACAAAAGGGAACCGTCACATGCGAGCAGTTTTTTTTTTCTCGCTCATCATTTTTCATCCATATCCTGTGAAACCCTCATCGCTTGCTGAGGGAAAGAACGAAAAGGCGAAGGCTGTCTACGGTCTGGCTGGTCTTGGAGGCGGGCGCAAACATTGTGCGAGGCGGTGTCTTGCCGTCATTTCATTTACAGCCTATTTTCTTCTGGGATCACAATGTATTGCTGCAGGCAGAAACAGGTTGAAACATGGTTGATTCATTATTCTGTTGAGGACACAATTGATTCCTAGTTTTAGATGTCACTCTTGTTGAGATTTTCGCTAGGTGACAATGCACATGGTGACTGCCCCGAGGCAGAAAACGCTCTGCAGTTCTCAGCAGTTGCCACAGATAGTTGCGTGACTATTAGACGGCTCCATGAGCATGCTGGCTTGTAGATATAAGTTCAGAGCATATGCTGATGTCGGGGGCGTCGTACTGATGGTGTTTGAGGCTACAAGGGGGTGTTGCCGCCCTCTACTGTATGTTAGCGGTAGGCTTCAGTTTACCGTCGATAGTCCACAGTAAAGCAATTTTGTGTCATCCTGGCAATGGTTGCCGACTTGTTACTGTACATTAGTGACTTGGCAGACACACTCAAATAGTGAGTAAATTGTAGAAGCGGAGGACATCATCGCTAATGCAAGGAAGACGAAAAGTATCACCACCGAAGCTCGAAAGGTCTTTTTAAAATCTCTTAACCGAACAAAGCAGATATTATTCTACGTTGACATAACACCATCTACTCAGAGAACCACCACAACACAGCTTATTTCAATCACAGAAATACAGGCACCCCTCAAAAAAGTGGGCGAAGCATGAATATAAAATAGATATACCGATAACAGTTCCAATTTTCTACAAAATATTTGGGGCAAAAATGCTTACCATTTATTTTCCGATAATCATTCCTGCAAAAGTGTCGTTTTTGTCTTCGGATTAGTTTACTCCGTCAAAACATATACGAAAAAATTATTGGCGCCCTCGAAGAATACTACAATAAAACCAAAGGAATTTGCATCTTTGGGGAAAATTGCTCCTTGATATTGCTGATGGTGTGTAGGAACTTTATTGTTGTCTCTGACCATTTTCTATTTCACTGGGGTATAAATATGTGGTAAGACACAGGTAAAATCCTTTTATCATCCATCGTAATGTGGGTTAAATCAAAGAGCCCTCAATTCAAATGTGAAAAAAAAGCTGTTGAGCTGTATAGATTGATGATTGGCTCCAAAAAATAAAATAAATAAATAATAAATGAAATTTAACAATAGTTTGAAAGGCATAGAACTATATGCCAGAAATAATAATAATAATAATAATGCATCAATTTTATATAGCGCTTTTCTGCTTTCTGGGCACTCAAAGACGCTTCACAAGGATACATTATTCATTCACTCACAGATTCACGCTCTGATGGTGGTAAACTACGTTTTAGTAGCCACAGCTGCCCTGGGGCAGACTGACGAAAGCGTGGCTGCCAGTATGCGCCTACGGCCCCTCCGACCACCACCAAACATTCACACACAGCCATACAGTGTTCCTATATTGCATGTTTGCGGGGGAAACCGGAGTACCCGTAGAAAACCCACGTGAACACGGGGAGAACATGCAAACTCCACACAGAAAGGCCCCAGGCTGGATTCGAACCCACAGCCTTCTTGCTGTGAGGCAGTAGTGCTAACCACTATGCCACTGTGCCGCCAAAGGGGACACATCCACAAATTTTCCCCAAGGAGCACCATGAGGAGGAGGGTAAAAAAAAAAAAAAGGCGAAGCAGAGCCCAAAGAAAACAGTTTTGTAACTAAAATGTTAAGTTGAATCTTGCAGTCTTACCATCTCAGAATCAACAGTAAGATGTCAAATTCACGAGTACCTGTCTGGAAGAATTAAAAAAAAAAAAAAAATCGTTACTGAGATCGAGAAGCAAATCTCAGCATCTGAACCTCGCCAAGCTTCTGTGATTGAACAACTGGAATTGAGTGTTGAGATCTGATGAGAATAAAACTGCACTTTTTGACAATGCCCGCCATCATTAGGTTTGGAGAATCAAAAGAGACAGTTTGCAAAATGCAGCACCTCAAACATACTGTAAAATATGGTTGTTGTTCTGCAATGCATTTGGGTTGTTTTACTGCCAGTGGTCCATAGGCTCTTGCTAAGTTCAGTCATATAATGAATTTTATTCAATACCATAATGTTTGTCCCAAAATCTGGTTGCTTGTTGGCTAAAAATTGACCAAATTTGGTATTCCAACAGGTCAATGACCTGAAGCTCACATCAAATCCAGAAAGAAATGAAGAGTTTGTTTCCAAATCGCAATAAGTGCCAAAATGGCAAAAATTGAGATAATACCATAGAGAGATAGCCCTGTGCTTCTTACACATGGCGAAAAATCCATCTTTAGAAATTCATACTGTAAGGGGTATTTTTTCAAGGTCAAGGCTTGTGTTTTTCTATAAAATGCAATAGGCGCCCACAGAGAAAAGGCTGATTTACTCAAAATGAGTAAAATGGATATATTGCGTATTGAGGGGGAAAAAAACTCTTCAAATGATTACAAAGACACAAAATCAAAATTATGCAATGACCCTCTCAGTCTCCAGACTTAAACCCAGCTGAAAATCTGCAGCTTCAATTCATAGCAGCAGTTCTGCATGACAGAGTGGTCCAAGATCCAGGACTGGTTCACCTTTAACAAGGTTTTCTCCAACCTTATTAAAAACTTCAGTAAGTTGCTGAGAGCAGTAACTCTTGGCAGGGGATTCTCCACCAAACACATAAATATGGGGAGCCAATATTTTTCGGATCTGCATTTTCATGAAAATTTAAACTACCGGTGGAAAACTTTATTTTGTTCCAAAAAACGAGAATGAAACTAAAAACATGGGGTATATTCATTTGTTTAAAGTCAAAATATAATTCATTGTACGCACGGCTCTTTTTATATATTAAGCTATTTTTTATGAATGGTGCCAATAATTCTGGTGTTGTCTGCATACCTGTAATATAAATTCAACCGGAGAATCTAAAAGAATGAAAGACAATAGCCAAGTGGGTCAGGAGGGCGACGGTGTTACATGAGTTGGTGAGTCTGAAATGATGCCGGAGTGCAGAGGCTTTGTGTTTCTGCGCTCTGATCGATTTGTTTCTCTCTGGGCAACTTCTGTCTCTCCCTCGGTCTGTGAAGTGAAGAGTCTGTGTACGACATCAGTGATATTCTTCAGGCCCAAGCCTGACGCAACTGCATGACTTTTCAACTGCCAGCATCATTTTCCTGTGTTCAGTTCTTATTTTCATGTCTACTACTTGATCTGTGGTCATTTGTGTTACCGTATCTCCCTTTATAATTATAACAGGCTTCTAATGGACTATTATAAATTTTATATAACTAAAATTTGGAAACAATGACTCACCCTGTCAGGAGAGGACGGGCTTCCCCACTGTAGCTTTTTCCTCCTGAGACGTCTCCCCATTGGGCAGTTTTACACCCTCAGTTTAAGAATTTTTCTCCCTGTTTGGAGAATTTTTTTTTTTTTTATCATTTTGAGCGGCGAATACATTTTCAATGAATTACTAAAAATGTAGCTATCATGAGCTGTTGAAAACCTATCATGTGGCAACGTGTTTAAATTGCCACATGAGGGATTTTCAACAGCGTCTGATTTTGATATCTGACATCATTGGGCAACTATAGTTGCCCACCGCGCTGAAAGGGTTAACTTGTGACCTCTTTTGTTGACTTAGGCAGGGAATCAGCCCCTCTGATATTCCATAAACTGTCTTTGTGACAGTTCCTCAGTAAAAAAAAAGTGCCATATCATTAAAAATTAAGTGATTTGAGAAATTGAATTGAGTCCTCAGTCACCATCGTAAATGATCGGGGTCTCTGCTATCCTGACCACAATGTGAAGCTTATTTCACCACCAAAGGCAAAGAACTGACCAGAAGCATGACCTGGAAGAGAGGCATGCAAATTTGAAAGGCCACCCACCTAGGGGTTGCAGATTGGAGAAGTGTGGCTGGTGTTTGGCCTTAGGTGGTCTTCCAGAGTTACACTGGATCTTTCTCATTGGCTGCCCAAACCACTGGCTGTAAGAATTTGAAACTGATGTGAGCCCATATCTGTGGAGAGCAGCCAATGAAATTCGATTAGAGTCGTTGTGATATAGCCTGCATCTGGGGTGGTTCTAGATAGGAGAGCAACATCATTCTGTGTGACCTGCAGGTTTTATGTTGCACAAAACTAGATGATCGAGATGGGAGTTTCAGTTGTACAGACAGAAAATTACCAATGCTGAGTTGCCATTGAAAATGGAGTGGAATCCTTGGGAGTTGGGGTGTAAAAATTTTGACTGGCTACTATGATGTTCTTAGAGATTTGCTGTACCGCAACTCCCAATATTCCAAGCCAATAAAGAGGGTGGCACTGTGGTGCCATTCCGGGTGAGTAAAGAGTCTTTGCGTTCCTACTCATCAAACGCATAAATTTACTGGACTCTGATCTGTGCCACTGAGTGCATACTGTCAATGGAATGTCTGCCTTTTTGAAAAAATACTGGGAAATATCGAATCTGAACCTGGTAATCAGGCGCCCTCTAGTGTATGTGTACTATGTTGCAGTTTTAACCACTGTGAAAATAAAAATGTTACATTTATTCGTAATTTTTTTGACAAAGGAGCTTTCAGGTCGTTATTTCACATTAGTCATCTATACCCAGCTTGAAAGGCCCTATCATACGGGCAAAAGCACTCTGGCCTGTCCAATCACTGTTGATTAGTCAGGAAGAGCTGCAGATTAGCCCACACACGGCAAAATTAAAATCTTACCAAGTATTTTAATCTTGTATTTACAATTAAGACACAAGTATTTTAAGACTAAATACAAGACTAAAATGGTTGGTAAGATTTTTTTTCTTTACAGTGTGCCTTCTTCAGTGCACATGGAGCAAACTGATAGTGTTTCAGTGATTTGTTGCGTCCACGGTCCATCCATTGAGATGTGCCGTTAAAGGAGGACTACACTTCATTCACAGACCTCAGAAACCTGTCTACCAAAAGACCCACTTAAAAAGAGAAGTGCATACTATAAATTTTTGGATGGGTCAGTCCATTGGAGCATGGAGCAATATGCACTGCTTTGCAGAGGCACCGGCAGCTATCAGCACTTGGTGTGAGGACTTCGTTCTAACCTGTGTATCTTTTTGAGGGGCTTAATCGATATGGGAGAGGGACATCCTTTAGTTGATTCACAGTCTTACTGCAGTCGGGTGCACATGCCCTGATGTATCACGAGATACTGCACAGCAGGATGCGTTGTGCTCGTGTGTGTGAGGCTGCTGTGTCGCACGTAAATACGTTCTTATATGTTTGGTAGTATTTGTGTGGGAGCAGTGGTTTTTCTTATAATGTTTGACAGAAAAAGTTGTGCATCAAGGATAATTTTTTGGTTTGTCAGATTATTAAGCCTTTGAGTATACCAGATGTAGATGGGAACACTTCACAGTGAAGATACGAATGACTTTCTAACTGCAGGAAAATCGTAAAATAATGACGTGAGGAGAAAAGATGACTAAAAATGAATTTTTGGACAGTATGTCAATGCTCTCTTATCAATAATTTGTAAATATAATGTACTAATTTTGGCACCTCAAAAACATAATTTACAAAAATAAAACACAGAATCAGCTCAAACATTAAGAAATAATGTCTCTAAACAGAACAAACACAGCAGGCAAAATATGCAGCTACCAATTGCTTATATTTTGAGGCAAATCAAGTACAAATAATCTGTAATGTGTCAATTTTAGTCACAAGTAATCACAAGTGCTACCTCTGGGGTGATTAATAGATGAACAATTTTGAAATAAATTGGTGATGTATAATTAATCTTGAAAATGAGAAGATTAAAAGGCAAGTGATGACAAATTCCCTTCTCCAAAAAATAATGTGCAACTGTGTTCTTTGCATTTCCAAAAGATATTCACCTATGAGGAAATGGAAGTGCAGTGTTAAAAACAGCTTCACAGTGCAGAAACCTGAAGTGTGAGAGGGATTATTAATACATTACAGACGGTGAGATCTCAAGCATTATCTCACAACTCCAGTCTAAGTGAGGAAAAAGCTGAAATTTGGGCATATTAAGCAACAGATGTTCCCCCGTTTCCTCCCCCTCCCCCTCGACCTTCGAATGCGATGGCCGGGCAGCTCGTCAGCGACGTAACGATCCCTGCGTTTCCCGGCTGTCTCGTCTCCAGTTCAGGCCATCTCCTCTGAAAGGTGGCGAATGTTAGTCACGTGCCCTTATCAGTTCTCCGTCCAACGGATTCAGAACGGTTAGCTGGACTGGAAAAGTGATAAGGCCACGTGAGCGACCATACGGACAGCACAGCACCGGGCGCTCGGAGAGGGACGATGCCTGTCTCCATGGGGTCTGCAGTGAAAGAGCTAGCTCCAAAGAACCACCTGCAGAAGTTCCTGCGGTCCCAGGCTTTGGAATTCCCAGCGCAGGATCAGAGCGGGTTAGAGTGCGTCCAGCTCAGGAGGACGCAAAAGTCTGTTCTCAACCACAAAAACAGGGAGTGAAAAAACGTAGAAAAAAGCACAAAGAAAGCCTTGCATTGCAGTTTTAGGGTAGTCCACCTTAGAATGTATGTTTGGCTGCTGGCCTGCACTCAGGTCCTCTTCCCCCATGCGTTCCCGATGTCGGTGCTGTCTCAGGGGTGGACCGCAAACGAATGCCTCGCTGGGGACTGCCAACCAACTTTGTGGACACACCCCATCGGTGAGTTTTATTTGTCGGCGGCCCCGCCCACCACCTCTGGCCATCCCGGCTCCTATTGGCTCCCGTGAGTTGACACGCCATACCTGTGCCTGGAAGCTCACGCAGTGGTTGGGGCGGAGCCTGATCAGTCTCTGGCTCATCAGTCACTGCAGAAGGGGGCCAATGGGGTTGCAGGGACAGGGTTTGGTAGCCCTCCGCCTACCGGAATCGCTGGAAGGGGGTGCTGGGGGCAGGTGTGTCCGAGCTGCACATTCCAGTCGGTGCATACCTGTCAGCTACGCTCTCATTCCAGCCCCCCCAAAGCATAGAGAGAGTCATTTAGACAGTTACCCGAGGCTGTGCTCTCTAATTGCTCACGCTAAAGTGCTCCTGGTTGAATGCATTTTAGTACTTCTTTCAAGAACACAAGGCCAGGCCCCATCACCTCAGATAAGACACAAAATAACATCATATTCATTTGGGGCAATGAATCTAAGAGTCTAATTTCACTGAGACAGGAAGCAGATTCATCAAAAACAATCAGTGAGTGAGCTCTTACGAGAAATATTAGGGTACAGACTGAACCACCTCAGAAATAAAAACGCCCCGAAACCTTTGATCACATCACACCCAGTGCTGGAGTCTTTTTAATCCCCTCCACAGACAAGTCACACAGACGTACATCTCAGCTGTCTGGTCAAGAGAATCTTCTTTCTGACAGCAAACAGCTGGTATCACTGTTATGCAGCAGACACAGTCCAAGCTTTCTCTCGCAATGCAAATGCAAATGTTTAGAACATCACGGCCCGCAAACCCTTGATAAACCTTTTTGAAAAAATATATGCAAATATAATTCACAGTAAATTACTGCAGACTGGACGATCTCATCAAAGAGTGTATATAAAAGATGTGAAAAATAGTCAGGCGTGTGCAAAATTAACAACACAGCCAAACTTTTTTTACTCGAGCTAAATTAGGTCCTTTGCATCCTTCAACTGTTGGTGGTAGAGTTTCCATGTAATTGCGGGGATTAATCTGTTGTTTGTTTTCTGAAGCAGAATAGGTCCTAATATTTTGCAGCTTTTAGCTGAGGCCCGATGTCCGACAAGTGTTTATGCAATGTGTGTTTGCAATGGTGTGAGAGTGCACACACACACACCCACACACACTCACACGCGCGCCTGCATGTCTGTGTGAATCCCTGAGTGTGTGTGCGTGTGTACATGTATGTGAGAGGGCATGACTGTGTTTCTCTCCTCTGATTGGAAGGCCTGCTCGGTTCCCTCGGAGCACAGGCAAGCACAGAGACACGGCCAACGGCAGGAGCGAGAATGCAGGCTTTCAGCATTCCGACATTTTGCCAGTCTCCCCGGAGATTACGTGCGGACAAGACTGAGCGTGTGGAAGGCCCTGACTCATCGTGGCACCACTAACTAAAGTCCTCATTTCTTCTCTGTCTGTTAGCACTTTCTCTCCTTCAACAAGGGCTCCAGTTGGCCAGGAAATCCCTGCTCACGAAATCTGCTAAATTCCATTGTTATTGTTGATACTGGCTGTACAGCACAGATGGGTGCCCGTATGTGTGTTGGCACAGCTTACTCTTAATAGCAAAAGCTGGCAGGCTCCTTTTCAAAAGCACATTAGCCTGATCTCCTAGGGCAAGGGAGGGATGGACCAGCCAGCCAGCTGCACGACAGCCTCACACATTGTGTGTTTTTGGGTGGTGAAGTGAGTCACACAGCAGCACAGGTTACCGGTGAAAGTAGACAAACAAGGTACGCTTATTGGGAGGCAGCGAGAGGAGCTTTGCATCCAGGTCCTTCGGGAACACAGGGCACCATCTATCGTTCCACATTCCCGGAGTCCTAACTCTGGACCCGAATCGCCTCTTTGGCCGTCCGACCTCATTTTTTTTCCGCTAGTTTGGGCTGGAGCGGTCTCTGTCTGTAGCCATTGGCCGGTTCCACCCCTGACAGGGAGTGTCTCTGGGAGTTTTGTGTAAAGAATGGGGGTGTTATAATGCTGAAAAGGCCAACTGGCCCCAGGGCGAGACGTGTCAAAGGGAATGAGTCCTCTTGAGTGCACGGGAGCTGAGTCAGCGCAGCGTCTGCGGGTGCACCCTGCTGAGCTGAGCGAAAGGGCTCCCCCTCTCCCCCTCCAGCCCCTGTCACCCCAAAACTTACAACCCCAAGTCAGTATAACTTCGGATGGTACGGATAATACGCTCGAAAAACAGAAAATAGTGATTTAAAAATTAACTTTGACTTGCATTTCACTGCATGCAATATGAAGACAAGATATTTAATGCTGGGTCTGGTGAGCTTCAATTCATTTACATTAACTACTGCCATTCAGGCCTGCAACACATTCCAAACAAAGTGGGGATGCAGGCAATTTAGGATGAGTGATGCTGTAAAAACTGTGCATAATCATGTGACTTGAAACAGCTGATGTCAGCGAGTGATGGTAATCAGGATTTGGTACAAAAGCTGGATCCAGGACAGGCTTAGTCCTTCAGGATAAAAGATGGGACAAGGATTGCCAATTTCCCCACAATGCATTAAAAGGCTGAAAAATAATATTCCACAAAGAAACATAGGAGAGGATTTGAATATTTCACCTTCTATGGTGCATACCATAATTAAAAGATTCACGGAATATGGTGGACTTTCTATTCATAAAGGTCAAGAGTGCAAGCCTAAGTTGAAGTCTGATGAAATATCATTACATGCATGTCTATTGATTAGTTTGGTCTGTCTGACTGTCTGTCTTTTAGTTTACAATTTCAACTGGCAACATTTCATTCCAAGTTTGTGCACATTGTTGGCATTGGCATTTAGTTTAGGCCTATTGAAAATGACAACGCTTGCCTCAAAGGCAAGGTCAAGGTTGCCTTTTAATGGCACTATGACACTTGACCTTAAAGATTTTGGCATGTCCTCGCTGTATGAGCGATTTCATTTTTAATTTCTCACTATTCACAGATTTGAGGTTATTTGCACGAGTAGAAGCGGCTTGCATTTCAACTAAGACATGAACAAAAGCTTTAGTAAACTGAAAACGTTTGACTAATGGTGAATTAATTTCGTTTCTGATGCTTCATCATCAGTTCACTGGATTTGAAGACATCACTGTTGGGACAAAACCAAAGCTTCAGAATTGTTTTAATTTCGTTCCAGAGTCATGCGCACGTAATTGTAAACAAGCATGTGCTTGTTTTTTAGTTTTTTAATCTGCAGATCAATTTATTGCGTCACAATGTGCTGGCTACATGCAACACATTTATTCAGAAGAAAATAAGGAAATTACTTTTGCTGCCCATTGCTCCTCTATGTGAACACTTGGTATTTGAAAACATGAACTGAAACCAGATAATAAACATTTGAATGGACTAAAAAGGTCATTTTTGCATCCACCATTATCTATTCCTGGTCACAGTCACAGTGATGCAGGGGCCTATTCTAGCAGCAGGAATACACCCCGGACGGGTTTACCCTCGCTGAGGTTCTTTTTTGCGACTTGTCATCTTATTCTCGAGGGCTGACTGCAATAAATAGTAATGTCCAGATGTTATATATTGGACATAACTGTTTATTGCAGTCAGCCCTCGTTCTGCAGTACGTAACCAAGATGTCACTTCACTATATCCAAGAATGGCCGTCGCAAATTATCAGAAAAGGAAAATGACTTGGTTTTAAAAATTATTCCAAGTAAGTGGATCCATAGTCAGGCTAAAAATGAAATTAAAAACCACGAGACTGTGAGAATTCATATTCATTCGCACGTTTTGTACATGGAACTTCGCTGGATTGGCCTTTTTCTGCCTGAATAGCGATTCTTGCCTAACGCTTTGTGAAGTCTTCGAATGCCGCTGACATGGGAAGGGCAGCTGCTGCCTTCCAAGCTTTTGTTCTTGATTATTTAGTTGAGTTCCTCTCGTCGGTGTGAAAATTTGGGGCTAAGCAAACACGGTCCACCCGGTCTTTATGCAGTTCCGGATTTCTTCAGCACATCAGACGCCAGCTCCGCTCATGTGGATCAGGGGAGATCTGTTAAAACACCTCAACCGGAGCCCCGAACTCTCCCATGGGATTAGCGCGGCCACATTCCCACTCCGCGAATCGCTGGAGCCCTCGTCTGCAATAAACACAGAAATGGCAAGGTGTGTATGGGCTACATACTACACTTGTGAACACGTTGTAGTGGGCTAATGACACATTGGACGCATTTTCAACGTCTGCATCAATCTCCTCAAATTTAACAGCAGAGCAAAGTTAAGAGTGTAATCCTAATTAAGATTCAATTTGATATCAGAAAACTGTGGGCCCTGAAAACTGCAAGCCACTGCACATGGTCTTTACTGATACCGAAGTCTGGTCATGTTTCATGTTGTTAATGATGAACCAGTGCTGGCTCATTAGTTGCTCTAGATATCACTAAAACAAAGCACGCAGGAAAGTAAGTCAATTCTGATTTGAAGATCACATTTCAAGATTGGATTTCTGTATACACACAACTATTAGCACATCAGATCTGTGTCACATTAAAGCAAAAAATAAATAAATATAAATAAAAAAATCTGATTTGAGTCACGTCAGCCTGTTAATGTAAGTATGCCTGTGAATGAGAACGGTCAGATCGGACCCTGGCATTAAATTATGTTTGTTGCGTTAGCTGACTTGCAAATGAGAGATGGCTACTGCCTGCAACACTGTCTGTGTCTCAAAACCATGAGTAGCCTACTACCTACTGCCTACAAAGGCAGCTAGCTCTTTACATGAAAAGTGTTTTATAATATGAGGTTATTTGCACACCCCACCTTTAGTCCTTGATTTGTGGAATCGAGACTTCATTGTGAGTACAACAGACTAGCTACATAGCTCGCCATCATAGATCTATAATTCATATAGATCATCATAGAATTATAATTCAAAATAATTACCTTGTTGTCAAAGTTCAACATTATAAGTACATCATGGTAGAAGTAGCTTAACTTCAAGCCACCTAGCTATTGCGACTGAGGTGGGTCAACTATCTTCACTAGATTAAGTAATTATTTACAGTAACTGCCCATTTGAAACAATACTCAAAGTCGACAGAGCTAGCTAGCATGTGAATCTATGAATACTGTTGATGGATGAGAACTGTAACATGGCGACCAACATAACTGAAACACATTACATTTTTGTTGTCTAAACTAATACTGCCTGTCTTTACATGGTCAGTAACATTAGCTAGTGTAAGCTGTGAAAATTTCTGATTGGCTACTTCTTTTTCTATGGATTTGCACTTTTTTAAGTTTCCCTGTCTGTCATTGACCTTTGCTCCATTTGTTTGGCTACAGCAAACAGACACTGTAAAATAAAAACAGAAGAGCCAGTCAATTGCATTAGCTCCACCTGCCTGCTTTGGTGAACCAATCGCTGTTGGGTGATGGAAAACTTGTCATTAACTGCATGCTGCCAGTCATTTTTCCCAGGAAGGTCAGCGTAGATCAGGGGTGGCCAACCCTGGTCCCGGAGAGCCGCAGTGTCTGCTGATTTTTGGTGTTACTTTGATCTCGACTGATTGATTAAATTAGTTGATTACTCGCTTAACGAATCTCACCTGGTGTCTCAAGCTTAATTTGGCAATCAAGCAATTAATTTGGTACTTGAGCCAATCAAGCAATTAGCAGGAACAACCCACAAGACTCCTAGAGCCAATTAAGCAGACTTGCAGGTTGTGAAAGATTTGTCAATGTGGTTGGATATTTAGTGTAGTTGTAATGCAGGCAAAGTAGATGCACAGAGTACAGATAAAAGTTTATAGAGCAGGGGTGGATAACGCTGGTCCTGTAGAGCCAGAGGGCGTGCTGAGTTAGGTTTTAATCGGGTGGAGAAAACCAAAGACACCAGGTGATATAAGTGAAGGGTGTAATCAACTGCTTTAATTCATCAATCAAGTAACACTAAAAACCAGCAGACACTGCGGCTCTCCAGGACCAGGGTTGGCCACCCCTGGCGTAGATGCTCAGTTATTTACGCCGGTTTACACTGGTAAATAATACAGATGAACTGGCTTCCATCAGAGGGCGACGTGCGGAATCAGCATTTTGCCTTATTTGTTGATTGTGACTTAACAGACATTTATTTACATGAAAATATTTATTACTTTAAAATGAAAATATTTGTGTGAGTCAGAAATACATTTGTGAAAATTTATATAGTGGATTTCAAAATATTTTAGTGGGGAGAGTCATTTATTTACAATATAAATCCCATAATACTTCTGTGAATTCTTCAGTGTGTATTCATTCCTCATGAGACTGATCTTACCCCATACATGTGTCCGGTCTACTCTTTGGCAAAAATAAATGATGCCGTCCTTTTAACAAATCACCTCACACCTCTCACATATTGTTTTATTGTTGGCCTTTTCCAAAAGGGCTTCAAGAAATTCTTTTTAATTATCTAAATACCTTCCATTAAACCTTGCCATTTAAAAGCTCCTTAGATTCTACCATCATAGAATACAAATTATCCTGCGTGTGGCTGTGAGGTGGTATTATCGGCACAGAAGAATACTGGAGACATTTTGTTCTCGGGAAATACCCAGGGAAGACAAGGGACCTGGAATGATAATAATAATGAACACAAGTTTTAGCACAGAGCAAGATAAATAGCTTGGTGACGATTCTAATATGTTCTCCATTACCAAATACATGTCTGACAATCTGACAAAACCTTATAAATATATAGACTAGGTAGGTATAATGCCGCGTAGTTCTCGTGTTAAAAAATGAAATGTGTGCCGGAATATAATTTTTTCGTCACCAAACATTTTGGTGAAAAAAAAAATTGACTGCTGACGTTCTTTTCTGCTCCTTGAACAACCCTGATCTCTGCTTTCAACCCTCAACCCTCTTCTGCTTTCCCTTTGCGACAGCAGCGTTAATAAATAATTTCCACTAGAGGGCGCGATTCCAAGTTTCTAAATATAGGAATTGACTTTTATTTCCCTGGGTGAATTGTGGCTTCTAGAGAACGTCTTGATCTGTTATCAAAGCAAACTCGCGTCGAAAAGCTTTGCATCACTGAGCAAGTTACCTTGCGAGGGACAACGTGTCTTTACTATGCGATACATGCAACTTAAACGGCTGCCTCCACCACGCTTCGAATTGTCTCGATTTATTATTTTACCGTGCAATACATTTATAATATGATTATTATGTTGCGTACATGGGTGTCAACAGCAGTTCAATGCCGCTGGAAAAACCAGAATAGAGATCCTTTGTTCCTCCTAAATGCGTGTGAAATTATGACTTACAGGCCGCGCCTAATTGATTGTATCGTTAATCTTAAATTAAATATCATCGAATTCTTACGTGTCATCAGTCGATATAGCACACGCAGCGCAGAGCTGCAAATGCGCATACTGCACTTTCAGACTTTCCCCCCTATCCGTTTTTGGCAGCACTCAACCGCTCTCAGTTGCTATGGACACGGATCATGTGGCTCTTTTGAAAACTGTGTCCATGACAACAAACTGGCTAATACGGAAAAAACTACAATGCAGTGCATTTTGAAGGGACGTGAACAGTGGACAGTGGCAAATGATTTGATTTAAACAGTTTGACTTGACACTGCATTTCATTTCCCATCAGTATTACATTGGCTGCATGTTGGCAGAAAAACTGTTCAGACAAGAAAATCTAACATTTTGGCATAAGGCGGCCACTCACAGCTGTTGTTGAAAAAAAGTGTCAGTGCTTATCAGAATCATGTCATAAAATTGTCATTGAACAGAGTCCATTGCTTCTCAGCGATGTGTCTACGACACAGTAGCCTAGTTCGATGGTTAATTGTGGTGCTTAACTGGGATAAGAATGTCTGAGTGTTATGGCGACATGAGGCAGTACCTGCAGCCCTGTCTGGTTGCACTGTTAGTCCAGCTCCTCCTGGATGGCGTATCCATATGTGCAGTCGCAAGGTTTGCTGTGTCTCCCAGCACAGTCACAAGAGCATGAAGGAGATACCTGGAGACCGGCTGTTACTCGAGGGGAGCTGGACAGGGCCGCAGAACAGTATCGACACAGCAGCGGGACCGTAATCCGCTTCTTTGTGCGAGAGGGAATAGGAGGTGCGCTGCCAGGGCCCTACAAAATGACCTCTAGCAGGCTACTGTTGTGCATGTTTCTGACCAAAGTGTCAAATAAACTCCATGAGGGCCCGACGTCCTCCAGTGAGACCAGTACTCACAGCCCAGCACCGCGCAGCTCGATTGGCAATCACCAGAGAACACCAGAATTGGCAGGGCCGCCATTGGCGCCTCATTTTCTTCACACTGAGCACATGTGACAGGCGTGAAGGAGTCTGGAGACGCCATGATGAATGTTATACTGCCTGTAACATCATCTAGCATGACTGATTTGGCGGTGGGTCAGTGATGGTCTTGGAGGGCCACACAGACCTCCACGTCATAGCCCACAGTCCCTTACTGCTGTTGGGTGCTGGGATGAAATCCTGAGAGTGACTGTCAGACCTTATGCTGGGGCAGCGGGTCCTGAGTTCCTCCTGGTGCAGGACATTTCCCAGCCCCCTGTGGCCAGCGTGTGCGGGCGGTTCCTGGATGGCGAAGGCATTCATGCCATTGACTGGCCATCTCATTCTCCTGGTCTAAAACCAATTGAACACATGTGGGACGTTATGTATCGGTGCATCCGCTGCCGCCAAGTACCGCCACAAACTGTGCAGGAGCTCACTGATGCCCTGATCCAGGTCTGGGAGGAGATCCTCAGGACCCCGTCCCTGGGTCATCAGGAGCACGCCCAGATGTTGTCCAGAGTATGCACAGGCACACAGGCTCCATACACAATATACTGAGTCGCATTATGAGTTGTGGTTATAAAATTTACGCAAGCTGGATTGGCCTGTGATTTTAATTTTTTAACTTTAATTTTCGAGGTGATTTTGAGACCAGCCCTCAATGGGTTAAAGATTTTGGTTTCCATTGACCTTTGTTACATCATTCTGTTCTCCACAAATTATACAGTGCATATCAGGAAACATTTTCCACTTAAATAATTTGTTCATCCAGATCTGATATGTGATTTAAGTCTCCCTTAATTTTTTTGAGCAGTTTATCATCCACATGGCTTCCCCTTGAATTTGCTGTAAAGACAACTTTGACACTTCACTGCACCACCCCAGACACGTCCTCGACCCTGTGTGTGTTTGAGACACAGCTGTCATGCAGCACAGGTGAGGAAAACAAGGATGTTTTGTTTCTGAGGATCATCTTGGGCACACGCCCTGGCTACCCAGAGTCATAAACTAGAAATCCAAGCTGAAATCGCTCGTCGTTCTTCCTTACCTCCAATGACATCACTGCGTACATCAGATGACAGCGCTGGAGGGGATGGAGAACAGATTTTGCAACCAATTCCAGGAGATATACAGATTTGGGGGGAAAAACTGCATGGGTTTATCACACTGCGCTGCTGTGAAAAAGTATTTGCTCCCTTACTAATTGCCTCTATTTCCGCATATCATTACATTCATTTTAATTCTAGACAAGGATAGCCCATTTAAACATAGTATTTTGCAGTATTTATAAGTTCATTTTTTGAAGGAAAAAGCTATCCAACCTTACCTGACCCGATGTTAAGAAGTAATAGTTGCCCTGAGTTAACCTACCAACCGAATACAACAATTTAATTGAAAGCTGGGTTCAGTTTCACCGGACACTCCCTGGCATGATTACTACCAGTCTTGTTGAATCTGAAAATCCCTGAAATCAAACCTGCCTGGCAATGTGAAGTAGGAGAAAAGCAGCACTTGATGCCATGATTTAAAGAAATTCAAGGGCAGATGAGAAACAGAATTGCCAACATCTATCAGTTTGGAATGGGTTACAAAACCACGTCTCAGCCTCTGAGACTCCAATGAATCACAGTGAGACCCTTTAGCTACAAATGGAGAACTTGGAACAGTGGCGAACCATCCCAGGAGTGGCCAGTCAACCAAAATTCTTCCAAGAGCACATCAGCGACTCATCTAAGAAGTCTCAAAAGAATTCCGACTAAAATCTAATGCCTCACTTGCCTCATTTAAAGTCATGTGTTCATGATTCCACAATAAAAACCAGACTGAGAAAAAATGGTATCTGCAGGAGAGCCACGAGGCGAAAACCACAGCAGAGCAAAAAGAATGCTAAGGCTTGTCTCACATTTGCCAAAAACATCTTGATGATCCCCAAGATTCTTGGGGTAATATTGTGTGAACTAATGAGTCAAAAGGGGAAATTTTGGGAAGACGTAAGCCCCATTACATTTGGTGTAAATTTAACACTGCATCTCGGAATAAGAGCATCATGCCAGCAGTTAAACACGGTGGAGGTCATGTGACGGTTTGCTGCCGCGCTGCTGCTTTCCCACCTGGGCAACTTGTCATAATTGATGGAACAATGAATTCTGATTCAGGAGCCACATCAAAGAGGTACATGGGAGGAGCTACTATTAGATGACTGTAAAGAATGGTGATAGGCAGAGCTGGAGCAACCTGACAGGACCATTCCTTAAGGGGCCTTCAGGGTAAAGTGTAGAAATAACCATAATTATGTAAAAACTGAGATATAAACATACTCAACATGATTTTAACCTCATAAAATGTAGTATGTTGATAAAAAATGTATAAGGTTGCCATGGAAACGGCACTAAAATTTTGTCACTTTAATGACAAAATCTGAAAATATTTTGTGGCACTGATATTTCAATAACCCATTGTCAGATTTTACTCATATCAGTCTCATATGAAAAGTTTAAGATAGTTCTATGAAAGCATATAGGATTTTTTTGTTTGGAACATTTATGATTATTTAATGAGCTCTGTTTTGTAATCGTAATGAAAATCGCTATCATCAACTTGCTTCATTTTCAAAATTAACCCCCTAGGGATGTTCCTATCTAGAAAATTATTACGTCATTTCATAGATCTCCAACAGATACAACTTCAGTCCAAATTTCAAGTCAATCAGATGAATATTAATGATTTTATGACTGCCACCAGGTTGAAAATCAGTCAAAATTGTGATTTTCGGTAATTTGCATTTAAAGTAACAAGTAACAATTGAGGCAGAGGGAAAATATAGATTCTTGGTGTTTACTGGCATCTTACTGCATTCCTTAATTTATTTTATGTGAAAATGAAAAATATTGAAATTTTAAAAAAAAATGAAAATTTTCCCCAAAGACCCCTTAAATAGCACAGAACAGAATAATTATGGTATTTTCATTCAGATGTAACCTATGAGGCATTTTAATCAATAATACAAAGATAAAAAGAACAAAGCGATGGCAAGGTGAGACCTAATCGTCAATCCTCAGTCTTCAAGCAAATATACAGAATTTATATTCTATATTATATTCAACCTTCCCTGCCGTTGCCCGTAGTCAGCTGGGATAGGCTCCAGCTCGCCCCGTGACCCTAGTGAGGAATAAGCGGGTATAGAAAATGGATGGATGGATTCAACCATGGACTTTATTTACCTTATTTTTAAAGGTAAGCTAGCTTGGATTTTTTTGTAGTGGGCTTGTATGAGACAGCTAGCTAGCTACTTGTCCACAGTCCATGTATTAGCTATCTACGTAGATAGCTAGTTAGTACCAGACATCAGCATGGTAACTACGCAATGAACCATCAAGGACAAGGAAAGCAGCAAATGTATTTTAGCGTCACACAGCTGGACTTTGACAAGATCCAAACAATCAAGCCCTTAAACAAACTTTCAGTCATTGGAGAACTGATTATCGACGTACCACAAGCAGCATTAACCGCTAACGCTGAAAGAGCAAGTTGGGCTATGTTAAAAGTTGTGATTACGAGTAGGGCTAGTGTAGGGACGGGATCTTGACTCTGTTACTAAACCTCCCAGATCACTTCTGCACTGACTCTGGCTCCAAATGTGCAAGAAGGCAGCATCCGTATGAAGGATATTTTGGCGCAATTTACATACAGGGTTAGGCGGTGGAGACGCACAGTCCATTTTTACACACAATCTATGGACATAGATTGCTCACAACTAGTACAACTCAGAGTTATATTTTTAGAGTCCCATTGGCAACAATAGGAAGCCTGATGCATTGGATGGACCAAACGTGTCGGGTTTTTACCGCATCTAGTTTTTTTATCCAGTGATACAGCGGGTTTCCAGCCCTGTGACGGAATGAAGCCCTCGCGTCTGCGCTGGCGCTGGCTCTGTGTGACTCCAGCGCTGTGCTAATAATAGTGACCGACCGCAGAACACAAGCAGAACATATTATGAGCCCGTCATTAGAATGCTGACATATTGATGTGGCACCTGTACCGGCCTACGGGGAGCGACGGCAAAAGAGGGAGAGGGAGGAGGAACCATTCTGCTGACTGAACCTGACAGATTAGGGGGAGAGCGAGTGTTTGTGTGCATGCGTGTGTGTGTGTGTGTGTGTGTGTGAGAGAGAGAGAGAGAGAGAGAGAGTGTGTGTGTGTGTGTATATATATACTTTCCCTGTCCCTCTTGCAGTTTTCACATGTTCAAAGGACACTTGGCCTCATATTGACAAAGGTTCCTTCTGTAGGATTCCAGTGATGTTTCAGTTCAATTGATGGTGTGTTTATTTATTTATATGGAATAATTTAAGAATTAGAAAAAAAATCCATTATTAGAACTGTTAATTTAAACATAACACCATTTAATTGGGACGGCAGGGTAGCCATGTGGTTGGTTGCCTGATGGGTGACTGAGGTGATGCCAGTTCAAGCCCCCAGTGGGTTTGGGATTCTGATGCTGGAGGGATGGAAAGAGGACGAACTCTGCCGTTGGACCATTGAGCAAGGTGCTTAACCCTTTGAGTGCCAAATACATTTTCAAGGAATTAAAAATGTATTTATCCTGAGCTGTTGAAAACCTATCATGTGGCAACTTGTTTAAAAGAGCTCCAGTGGGGGAGCTCTTTTAAACAAGTTGTCACATGATGGGTTTTCAACAGCATCTGGCTTTGATATCTTACATCATCGGGCAACCATGGTTGCCCATGGCGCTGAGAGGGTTAACCCCAATAGATGCTCCAGGGGTTTTACCCCTGATTCTCTCTGTCCCAACTCTCTTGTCGCTGTTCTGTCTGGAATTTGTTCAGCGCATCCTTGAAAAAGAGTTACATGTTTTCAAAAAAGCATCCTAGTGATTTTCAATGAAATCACATTAAACAGACATCTGGAATAAACCTTGATCTTTTTTTTAGATAGCAAAATCCATTACATTCCCTCAGTTTGTCTATTCTCGGTTTTGTTTATTTTTTTTCGATGCTTAGTCTCGCTGAGTGGGTTCTTCAATCTTAAATTCAAGACGTTTATTATACCTGTATATAGTCATGAAAGTTCAGAGATCTCACTCGCTACGCTGAGGCAGTTGTGATTGTACTTGTCGACCCTGAAATATCCACTAGATGGCGTTCACATTCAATCCTTACTGCAGTTCATCCCGTCAGGCTCAAGCAGAACTGCGATGCGGTCGTGGCGCCAGGCGAAAGAGGACGCCGCGGAGCCACATTAAGCGGTATTTTCAGTGGGTTTTTTTTACCCCGATGTGTGAAAAATTTCGCTGCATTTTCCAGCTGCGGAGGTAGTGTGTTCCAGCAGTCAAAAGACACGGTTATTGGTTTGTCCATCATCTCCTGAATATTCTTGCGTGGGATTAGCACATGCGGCTCACTAATGCATAATTCCAGATGTCCCATCTTGAATTCTCGCTGTGTTAGATTCTTTTTTTATCATCCGTTTGAAACAACTTTAATTTCTGATATGCATGTGCGTTTAATCACCACTGCCCACCGCAGCGCTTCTGACCGTAAGAACAGGACTGCACTTGGTGAACTAAAGCGCATTTCGCCTTAAAAAAAATTATCAGACAAAATTATCAGACATGATATGGTCATTTCAGAGAATAGGATGATTTGTCTGATGTACTGTGAAAATATTTGCGAAAAACACATTAGATGTCTCTTTTAGGATAACTTCCTTATTGAAATGCTAGCTTCACCAAATTTGTTTTATTGCCAAAACTTTAATTGTCTAAGCTCCTGCTGTCTGCTTGTTGGGCTGTGAATAACCCATTTATTGAATATGGTTGACCTCCTGTGGCCAACAATTTTTAAGGCAGTGAGAAGCAAGGCTACACTTCTCAGATGTGAGGCATAGGCCATTTTTAAGCTGCAAAGATACACGAGTGCCGAGTTTCTGGAGGTGAGCAGGAGTGTGATGGGCGGGATGTTTTCTGCCTGATCCCTAAGCAGAGTGAATCATCTGCCTGTTCCTCACTTTTTGCAACCTGTGGCACCACTTCAAACAGGAAGTGGGGACTGAGAGAGGCCCTCAGCGTGGTGATGTTAGAGGTACACTCTCAGACACACCCCCCACCCCCACCCCCGCACGCACCCTCATACATACACACAAAGTTTTGCTTCAGCTGTACTTGTGGGGAGCCAAAAATTATTTTAGCAAAAAAATCCTATTTCAGTACTCCCAAACCTTAAAATCAACTGCAGTCGTAACCGTTTCCATAACTGTAACCATAAACTTAACCCTATCCAGAACCCTAATCATGACCAAATAACTCAACGTTTAATCTTAATTTTACACATGATGCTGCGATCTAAAGAAGATTAAGAAGGGGTAGGACACAAAGTCTTTGACATCTATCTCTGTGGAAAGTAGTGAGAGCCATTATCTATAAATGGAGAGAGTTTCAAACAATGATGCACCTTTCCATGTGTGGCCGGCGTACCGAGATTTTTCCAAGAGCATCAATGACTCATCCAGGAGGTGGCAAAAGAAGTCAGACTAACATCTAAAGAACTGCGGGCCTCACGTGCCTCAGTAAAGGTCAGTGTTCACAACAGCACAATAAGAAAGAGACTGGGCAAAAATGACATCCATGGGAGAGCTGCAAGGCGAAAACCACTGCTGACCAAATACAACAGAGGGCTTGTCTCACATTTTCCAGTGACCGTCAAGACTTTGGGGATAAATATTAGTCAATATAGGAACTTTTTGGAATAATGGGTCACATTGTATTTGGGAAAAAGCTGACACAGTATTCTATGATAAGAACATGATACCAACAGTCAGATGTTGCGGTAGCAGTGTGATGGTCGAGGGCTGTGTTGCTGCTTCGGGACCTGGGTGACTAGCGGTAATTAATGGAACCATAAATTCTGCTCTCTACCAGAAATCCTGAGGAGAAATGTCTGGCCATTAGTTTGTGACTTAAAGCTCAGGCACAGTTGGGTCATGCAGCAGGGCAGTGACCCAACGCTCTTGTGGTCGGACGAGATATCAGAAGCTGGAGCCCTCACTTGGGTTGCAGTGATTGTTGAGCCCTCAAACTGGAATCCTGACAGTTGAGCCTTGGCTTGGGAAACATTGCAAAGAATCCCCATTTCTAGCTCTTGCTGGACAGCATATTCCCAGTTAACATCAAGTAAAAGGAATTCAGAACAAAAAGTGTAAACTTTGGGGCCTTAGCTAGTTGTTTTTATGATTGAAATACGTAGGCCTACTGCGGCAGGTGCTGTACATGGATCGCAGGTGCCTACCATAAAAAGATGGACGCAGCACCCAGGTCTGAAAAGTGAGGTCAATTTGGAAATCTCTTAAATTTGCATTCTATTTAAGGGCCAGCAGATGGCGATGTCAGTGGTTACAGAAAGAAGTTCAATGCTGTAGAAGTCAATGAGAAAGTGACCCTACATGATTTATTATTTTAATAATGACTTTCCACATTATTTTATAGTATCTATTGCAGGTTTCAAGTCTCCTTCGACATATCATGATGTTCATTTTTGTAAATTATGTGCCCAAATAGACTAGAATAGAATATGCTTTAGGAGCGTAGCTATCCTCTGGTCCTCCTCAGATACGGTCAGATCCACCCATAGATCCACCCCTTGCTCGTCCCTGGATCTTCACTCCACACACTCGTCCAATAAGAATCACTTCCGGTTTCAAAATGACAAAATGCCGCTGTTCAAACTACCAAAAGCGAGGCTTTCTAAATGATGTGCTGAAACTAATGGGTGAGGTCACGCATTGGATGCAAAGATGCTTCGTCCATCTTTTTATACAGCCTATAGTGCCTACAACTTGGAGTTTGTTAACAAATCGTTCGTATTTAGAGAGGTGATCTAAATATTTATTGGTTGTAAGAAAATTAAGAATGACAGGCTTGTGTGGTGACCTTGTGGAATGTCCCGTATTAACCACAAAAATGAAACAGTCTTTTGCCCTCTAGGGGGACGCAGCAGTCACTTCACTGAAAACTATGAATAGATTCTAATGATTCCATTTTTTCTCGGATCATAAAAAATCTAAATCTGTAAACACAATGTCAGAAATATCTAAATTTGTAAATATAATGTCTAATTGTAATGACTGGAGAAATCACATTTGTCCAGTCATCTGCGACCAATGAACATTGAAGAAGGCATGATAACTTTTGGTTCAGATGCCCCTCAAAACACCACTTGTTCGCAATGCCTCAATCGAAATACGCTGTAAAACCATGCACGTAAAAACATTAGTTCTGAGCTGTATTTAAGTTACACACACACACACGCACACACACACACACATATTTCTCTGTGATATCTCAGGTTTTAGCCTTGTACAGTACATTGTTTTTTTTTGCCACCACAGGGAATGGGTTTGCCATGGTGAACCTTGTAAATAATTTAATAATCTCTCTGAATTTTAGCAATTAATCTTACCTAATGTCTGACTGCGACAAAGAGCAGAAGCAAGTCTACCTGGGAATGGCTTGAAAGAAACAATGAAGTTTTTGGTTTGGCCTAATCAAAGTCCTGACTCTAATCCAGTTGAGATGCTGTGGCATGACCTTGTAGCTCATGCTCAAAAACCCTCCATTGCGGCTGGATAAAGAATATTCTGTAATGATAAGTTGGCCAAAAGTCCTCCACAGTGATACAAAAGACTCATTGCCAGTTATGGCAAACGTTTGATTGCAGTTGTTGCCAGCACGGCCAGTTGCTGGGTTTAGGGAGCCAATTATTTTTTCACGTGGGTGATAAAGGTTTTTAATAACTCTTTACCTTCAATCAATGAAATGAACATTTAATATCAGCATTTTGTGTTTACTCATGTTGTCTTGATACACTGATATAGTGATATAGATATAGCACTGAAATAGTGAATATGATTGGGTAGTATCGTAATTGATGACATCATTTTCCTCCCAATTCCTTCTTCAGATCAGGTGTTATGCTTGCCATCTTTTGTTCCGTCTGTTTCGAAGCTTAAACGGTGACGAAGTTGGAGAATGCTACAGAAGTGTTTGTAAGCAGCCGTACAGTGGAAATATAATGCAGGGCGGCGAGTATTTTAGATCACAACCTTCAATATGTGCCCTGCATGTGGCAGCCACATCTTGTTGCTATGGAGACCGCATCTGACTGCAGGTGTGCAGTGGCGAGGGATGTAGGCATGCTGGAGACTCGGAGTATACTCTGTCTCCCCTTTCGCTTCTCTCTTGCTCTGTCCGTCCCTCTTTCCTCTTATGCTCTCTCGCTCCATCTCTCTCTCTCTCTCTCTCTCACTCCCATTTGTTGCTCTGTCCTGTTTCCATAATCTACCTCATCTCTCCCTCTTATGCCCCCCTCACTTAATTTCTGGGACAAAGAATTCACACACACACACACACACACACACACACACACACACACACACACACACACAGACACTCATTTTGCTGTCACTAGACCAGAGGCCGGATATGAAAGGATGTCTCAGTTGTCAGGAAAACAATTGTCAGCAATTAGAAAGATTTTAATAGGACGAGAGGATGTATGTTCGCTTGCAGTCTTCATTCCCTAATTAGAGATGCAATGGCCAAACTGGGGCCTGGGGGTGTTTGATTTCATGCATTCAATAACTTCATCAGTCGACTTCAGAGCTTCCACGGCTGTCATGTTGGCTGACTTGCTGTCAGTCATCAGACCACTCAAAGCCACCCAGACCTCGAAGATTTGATGAGGCTGATTTTATTAGTGATTTCCTTTAGTTTTACTCAAGTAATGGATTTTTGAGTACCTGTTCTCCTCACTGTGAAGCTCTGTAGATGATGATGAGGATGATTATAAATATAGTTATTTATATGTTTCAGTTGACAACAATTATTTTATATCTAGCGGATACAGCTTGTAGATTCTCATTTCTTAACCAGGTTGAACAATGTATGCTGTAGTCATGGAAAAAGATGTTACCGTGTTTCAGAAAGGGTATATTATTGGCCTGATGTGTATAATGATGTATATAAACTCTGTGATTAGGTTTTTCTTCAACCGAATTAGGCAGATTACTCGAGCACAAGGTGACGTAATCTTGGGATGAGCATGTTCCAGCACAATTGAAGCACCTATTACTAAAACCCCATAAGTCACACTTGACATGACTTGACTTGTGGGGTTTTAGTAATCAGTGCTTCAATTTGTATATATATATGCTGGATACCCCAAGGTCTAAAAAGATAGATCGATGATAATTGATGATGTAGCTAAGTTCCCAGAGACTTTAAGAATTACCCGTTGACAAGAAGTTTATGAACTGCTTCCTCCATGTGTGCATAATCTTCTAGCTTACAGTGTAATTTGTGGACGGTATCTGTCTGTGACTTTTTAGCAGTGTAAATAGCTCCTGAAAATAAAGTGCGAGTCCCAAGATCTTGAAACTTCGCGCAGCTTCTTGTGAAACCTGTGGCTCTTCCTTGGCAGATGTTGCCTCCCTCTTTTTCCATCCTGTCTCTCTCTGTCTCCCTCTCTCTCTTCTTCCTCTTTGTTTTTAAGCGTACGAAGGGTAGATCACCTGATGCCGGACGGAAACACGTTAACATGAACCATGAATGGGCTCTAGGACTCTTCATCTGCAGACTTTTCGCCCCTGTATTGTTTGTCCCCAGTAATGCTCTACCCTCCTCCTGCATTATAACCCTAAACCTAACCCTTACACCTGGTGATCTGTTCATTGTCCGTCAGTCCATCCATCTGTCAACTGTGGTGGCATGTTTCGTTATCATTAGGGGACAAAATATCCAGGGACGATAAGTCTTTGACGAAGAGTTCGGGGACGAAAAGTCCTGTAACCCCATGAAAGTCTGCCATGGAAGGAACCTTCAGGGTGCATGCGTGGAGGCGTGTGTGTGTGTGTGTGTGTGTGTGTGTGTGTGCGCGTGTGTGCCTGTGCGTGTGCGTGTGTGTGTGTGTGCAGGAAGCACTCATCTCATCATCCAAATCCGCGTCATCAAAATTACCCATCAGGAGGCATTGAGGAGTCGCATACAATGAGCACCATAATTTATTGCACAGTAACACGAAACCAAGATAACAAAAAATGTTCCATTGTCCAATGAACTATAATACTCATCATACAACTTTGAACAACTAGCTTGGTGGAAAACTAGAAAAATTGTGGCCCAGAGCCAGGTAAAAATCTGTGCTTCGCCTCGTCATACGTTTGCCCTGGTTTTGTCTGGCCTGTCGCCGGTCTTACATTTATCGCGGTGATTGGTGGGTAATTATTCATCTCATACATGGCAGTGTCTGGGGCTTGTTTGTTGTAAAATCTTTATGGGGGGGAAATGCATTGGTGCGGGCCAGAGATTGTTAGGGAGATTTACGACCTCGTGCTTGTTAAATAAAGCTCCACGTACAGAAAAATCAATCGCTCCGTATATTGTGTTGGGCGTGATCAATTATGGTACAGACTCACTGCATTCCGCATCCCTGCTTCGCCGCAGAAGTTTGCAGCGGTATAATGAAGGAAGCTGCTGCCAGCATAAAGCACAATTTTGTGCAGTGGTGTAAATTTGTTTGTGTGGTGTGTACTTGTGCGTCGGCGTTCAGCTAGGATGAACACACTTGCCGCAGTCAGCTGGGCTGTGAGCCTCATTACTGTGGGAGACATTGCAACAGTGCTGTTATGGTTTGCAGTTATGTCTGCGCTGTATGCGCAGTCACACATCCTCTCACCCTGCACTGCGCCCTCACCTGCCGCTACTTCCTGACTGAGCAGGAGAAAAACAACTGGCCTCCTTCCCCTGCAGCGCCTTCAGTGCTACTGAGGGAACAGGGGACAGCAACATTAGCTCTGAGATGTGTAAGCATTATGGGAATAGTATCAGGAATAAGGTTATCAACACTTAGGATCAGGGTTTCTGTTTAGGGATACAGTATTTTTAAATAGCCTACAAATGTGTATTTATGAGGCAAAGGAATGGCATTTGTATTTAAGTTTTTATCATAAAGCTGCTAAGGTAGCTGCATAATGTCAGCATGAATACGCAGTTGGACTTGAAAGAGTGTATGCAGAGTTTTGCTTGTGTTGTTGTTCTCTGCTTTCAGTGAAAATATAAGGTGATCTGTCATGCTTTTCTGTATTTACAGTATATTGTGTTACAGTGAAGGCTGTTCATATGAAACGAGGCCAGAGTTTGAAATAGTGAGGTGAACGTACTGTATTTAGAAGAAATTCCTACAGTAAGAAACTTCAACTTTCCTAAAGCTCTGAGCGCTCCATTTCAATTTTTTTTTTGCACTTTAGCTACAGCATTACGTCATAGTCTTACAGATTTTTTTTTATATAGTGAACTTCTCCTTGCACAGGATCACTGAAAAAGGCTGCCTTCTATTTTGGCAAATATACCAAGGGATCTGTCCATAACTGCAATGACCAAATGAACATTAAAAGTCTTTATTTTCTGCTGTTGTGGTTTCCCATTCTGGCTTGATTTTGTATTTTTGAGGTCCCCTCATCTTCAAATGATTGGAGAGCAGAAGCTTGAGAAATTTATCAGACTTTAGTCCTGCTGATAATGACACAGTGACCTGAAGTCCAGAGTAGCCTCTGCATGCGAAGAATATTAACTACTAACATTCCAAACTGCCTTTTTTATGAAAACCTCCTTCAACAACATTACACCGGTTATCTCTTACCCTGCCCCTATTGGTTGGCATGCTCTCTGTGGAATTTTCTGGAAAATATTGGTGGCACACAGAGGTCTTGTCCCTGTAAAATAGAAGGGAAAATACATTTAGAAAAGAAAGAAAAATACATTCAAAAATGGGATACAAATTGACATGTAAATGGCTCAACTTATTTCCAGTGACAATCATAACTAAAGATTCTACTAAACAGATATTGATTACATCGACTGAACAGATATTAATTAAAGCAGAAATCAGCCAAACAGATATTGATTGAGTCAGCTGAACAGATACTGAGCAGAAATCAAGTGAACTATTTATCAAAACAGAAATCACTGAACAAATATGGACTGCCAGCATCAGAAGTCAGAAAGAAGAAGTGGTATAGATTTGGTGGTATAGTCTGTGTTTCCGTCACATATGCCTGTGTTTTTTACCTTCATGTGTGGTTGCTGGGTCAATTTTACCCAGCCTAATATATATTAAGATAACTGATGTAAACCCACTTAAAGCGATTCAAGCTGGCCTCCTCCTTGGAAAACCCCTCTTTATTTAATTATACCCGAATTGCGCAAATCAGAATTAATGAAAAGTGATTCTGAATTGCTGATATTTTTCCACAAGAATTGCACTTTTGCGCCTCCCTGTCGGAGTCTATCTGATTTTCGAGCATGCTTTATGTGCTGCAAGCGGCCAGAGTTTTGGGTTTATTGTGGCGTTGAGGCTAACCGATGCAGACTGTGAGAATGTTATTAGTCTCTCCGCTTCACGTACTCACCTCCGGCCATGGGGAATGGAACTGCGGAGAGGCTGGGACGCAAATAGATTTCAAAATGTGGATTATCCCAGCATGTTGTGAAACGTACATTGCTCTAGCATATATGCTTATTTAAATTTAGTTCTCAGGTCGAAAGAATGTTGTGAAGTATGATTTCCCCGCCTCTCAGATACTGCTGAGGGTTGATGCCTGTCACTATATGCACACAAGCCTCTTTGGCGGCCTGCAAACTATTCTGTCAGGAAATACTTTTTTTTTTTTTCTAATAGATAATTTTAGAGGTTTTAAATTTTGCCTATTGGGCTGTGTTTCTGGTTTAGAGGTTAATTGCGCTGCCTGACAGCCGCCATATTTCACAAAACAAATTAGCCATTAACATCGAAATAAATATCTCAAACATATCTCTCTGTCCATTGGAGGACAAAAATAGAGGCAATAAAAGGGGCGGTGTTTGTCCGACGGCCCATCCAAATGTCACACCGGCGAGGCTAAAAGGGCGGCCAGCTGACGTGCCCGGGAGAAAAATGTTGTTGGCCATCAGCTGGGATAATGGCGTTTTTATTGAGTGCACATCGACGGCGGCGTATCCCGGGCGAGTGTGTGGTGATCCATAGTGTAAGAGATGAGGTCCTGCCAGGGGTCTGCCATTAAGACTCATCAGGACCCGCTGTCCCTGTGACATGCTGATAGGAGCTCTTAGCGCTGGAAAAGGTCAGCGCATGGATCTTTATTTGACCTCACTAACCTGTCGCTGATTGGCAGTATTTTTCTTGCCTGAATTTAATTCAGCTGCGATCGAGCAGCAGAGAAAGAGTACAGGTGGTGGGGGTGTGGGTTGTTTTTTTGATAACCTCTGAGGACTTTCTCCCCTCTCCTGCCGTGTTCGTCCCGTGTTCCTTACTGTCGGAGTCTTATTACCCATCATCAAATACGTGTTTACTGGAATTATGGTATTGAGTTGATGATGAAGTAGAATTTCTGTGGTAAAATTTCTATTATAGATCCTATGAAGAAAGAGACATTGATTTTCTGGGGTATATTGTTTTTATGTGCTTCTGGTGCGCGCGCGTGTGTGTGTATGTGTGTGTGTGTGTGCATGAGCATTTGTGTGGGACACAGAGAGAGAGAGAGGCCTTCTCTTGTATGTCCAAGCCCTATTCGGACTGATGTCTCGGAGAGTGCACCAGTCGGTATGAGTCCAACCTTTTCTTGTTTGTTTGCAAAGTACAAATATTTAATATTACAAAATAGCCGTTCAAAAATGTTCTTATCTGTCACTCTGCCTTAATTGTAGTTCGCTGGATGGGGGTGAGAAACACAGATATAGGCAGTTCCTGTTTGAAAGTGGCCCGGCTCTGCACCTCCGACATCCTGGGGCCACAACTTCGGGAGCAACACAGAGCAGTAGCTTTTTGTTTTTTTGCACCACAACAAAATACTATGTTAAGTGCTGATTCAGCTTTTTGGAGGAGACTCTTGAGAATCCAGCTGTGACCTGCAAATCAGCAACGGCACTCGACTTGTCTCATTTATCATTTAAACCTATAGAGCGTACACTGAAAAAAATGTTTTGTTGAATGAACATAATTTTTTTAAGGTGTTTGCACAAAATATTTTTATCTGAAGCTAGATATTTTTATTATGTTCACTATTTGAAATTACTTATATTTTTTAAGTGGAGTTAAATAACACACCTATTTCTATTAAAATATGCTTAATTAATATATGGAACATTTACTAGGGGTCAAAATCACATTTTTCAGTGTAAGTTGAGACTAATCCTTGCCTTTTTTTCTTATCGTCATATTTGAGGAAGAGAGCAAAGGTTTACAAGTAGTGTTTTGGCCTGTGTGTGAGCTGACTTGTGCTCGGGAGTACCTGCGCGTGTTTGATTGTGTGTGTGTAAGTTATTTGTGCATATACAGTATAATTATATTTAGATTTCGGCAGTTTTCAAAATAGCTGTCTTCCCTTCATTTGAGTTCTCGTAGTGTTTTGCTTGGCTCAGTGCAGCTGCAGTAATGTTACCTGAGACTGACTGAAACAATCCAATCCTGCTACGCACCCCTGGGCGCACATGAGGGAGTGCCCACTTTCTTCCGAAATATCTGCTGGGAGCTGCAAGACCTGGCAAAGTATGGAGTCCCATCACTGCAGGTGGTAATCTTTGCAGTGCTCAGAATGTATGAGACTAGGGGCGAGAGGCAAGGTACTGTGATATTGAAGGAACCTCAGTTGTGATTCAGTTGAGTATATAGTTCTGCAGGACTTTGTCAAGCAAAATGATTCTTTCTAGAAGCTTTTCACAGCTTTCACAGCAACCAAGAGATTTCCATCAGGCACTAAAAATTTACTTCCCAGGAGACAATCCAAAGAGTCAATTTTTTCTGAGAGTGTGTACAGCATTGTTCACATTTGTTTGAACCACTTTCTCCTCTAGTCTAAAGATCTGACTCGTGTTTCGTTTATGAAGAGCCCTGGCACCCTCTGTGCTGTTTGTGGGATGAGATCAACTGCAGGTGCTTTGGCGGGAAAGGCCATCTCATCTGTCCGCTTCTGTTGTTGCTCCGCAGATGAGCCAGGAAAGATCATCCATCCACCAAAAGGGACTGCGATAGGGTTCTGGCCTGGTGAAGAAATGTTTGCCTCTGACACTTGGCTACAACCATAGCTGTGACCATACCGCCTCATTTACATTATCTCTTGTCGTAAATTTCTTGTTACACTTGCAAATGTATGTTAGGGGTCGACATCTAATGAAAAAAGTAGGCCTGCTAATATCTGGCTGGTACCATAGCTGAGACCGTGTAACCATTTTATTGTTGCCTGACATTCTTATCTTACGGAAAGGTTGAGCGGGTTCCATGTGCTTCCACGATGTGACTTCATTTGCACATGAAACCGAAGAAAACGAAGGCGTCTGAGAAAGAGCGGCCATGTTACATAACGGAGGGAGACTTGTTTACGCACCCCCCGTCACGTCCACATTAGCACAGACCAATGGAGGGAGGAGAGATTCGAGACACCCTGTGCATCCTGGTCCCTGCTCTGCCACATCGCATCAACGTCCGGTGTTCTTGCTCGTGAATAACTGGCCTGCCTTCCTTCTTCTTCTGCTCTTTTGCTTAATGCTTCACGTCATGGTTAGTGTCAACCCCCCTCCCCCCGTTCCCGTGCAGAAGACATACACAATCCTCAGTCGCATTTGGCACGCACACTTCCATCTCCAGGAAGACGGGGATTCCAACGCGTCTTCATCGAGAAGAAGCTGGCAAAGGAAACTCCTAGATTTATTCGTCAGTTGAAGCTGAAAGATTTCATGCTTCAGAGCGGTTTTACATTTGCTTGACAGACTGCGGCTGTTTGTTTGGTTTACTGTTAAGATTTTCAGCGAATTCAGAGTGAGGGAATTGTGATGAGGGAGAAGATCAGATATCCATTGGTAGGTCATTCACACGCTACACAGGGGTCAGATATTTTCTAAGACACGTGAAAAGTCAAGTTAAATTGAAATTGGTGCAATTTCCTAATCTGGCAGTTTTAAATAATTAGGCACCATTGATTAACATCTAGCACCCTGAACACCAAACATAAGTGCTCCAACTGCTGAAACCACACTGTCATCCAACATAAAAAAAAATTATTTATTCAATTTAATTTATTAACGGTCATCTACGACATCAATGGACCCATAAATTGTCAAATTTATTGATGGGCAGAGCAATCCATTTGATCAACCTTAATCAAAAAGCATAATGCAAAATCTGATACAAAAAAATAACAAAATGTGGAAAGAATTGCGATAGAATATACACCAGCTGTGTCTACAGACAAAGGTCTACTACCTTTAACAAGAATGAATCAGACATGAACCATTACAGAAGGGAACAAAAAAGAAAACATCTAATCAAAGGCTGCTTCTCCTGACAGCAAAAGATAGTGTTACGACCCCTGTCGTCTGCCCACGGGGTTACTAATCTTTGATCCAGGTATGACAATCTTGAATGAACTCTAATTGAAAGTTTCCTCTTTGGGCTGAGGCATCTTTTTAAGGTCGCCACTTGCAACTCCCAGTGGAGACTAGCTCTTTGACCTCATACGTAGCTTTCGTGGACTGTGAGTACGAAGAATTGCATTCATAGAATAGGAACTGGAAAGTTTGTCACAAAGCTTTATTTATTAAAAGGCTACTGGCTGGTTCCTCTTACTGAATGTGCTTTAGAGTTGTCGGCATTTGTTACTCCAGATGCCGCTCTGCAGTACACGGTAATGCTGTTTGGAATGAAAAATGCACCTGCTACATTTCAAAGGCTCATGGGCAAAGTTCTGGCTGGTGTTGATAATTGTGTACTCACAGTCCACGAAACCTATGTATGAGGTTGGCAGCTAGTCTCCACTCGGAGTTGCAAGTGGTGACCTTAAAAAGGTGCCTCACCCGGAAGAGTATACTTTCAATTAGAGTTCATTCAAGAATGTAATACCTGGAGCAAAAATCAGCAACCCTGTGGGAAGATGACAGGGGTCGTTACAATAGATATCTTCATATAGCACCATTTGAATTTAGCCTCTAAAGTCCATATACAGATGTCAAATTCCAGTTTTTCCATGTGAATAAGTCACACCCTGAATGCAGGCAGAGACAGAGTACAGGCAGAGTACAATCCAATTGTGGGGTTTATTGATAGTAATACAGTTAGGGCTACAAGGGACAGAGCTCAGAGTAAAAATGCACAGTTCAGTTCAGATGGTAGTGGGCTTGATTATAGGGCATATCTGTACTAGCTATTGGCATCCCGGGCCAGTAGCCCAATTGAGATTACCCTTGCCAGAGCAGAACTGTCTGAATGCTGGTATGGAGAGTTTTGCAGGAAAGCAGTCCTAATCTCGATGATCACAGAAGGCTTGGGAGGTGTTCCTAATAAACTGGGCAGAGGAACATACTGAAGACTGGTTAACAGGAATATGGTCCCAATCCTGGAGCCTGAGAGAAAGGCTTTGGAGCTTGTTCCTTTTAGTATGACAAGAAGAGTACTTTTGTGTTTGATTATCATTAAAGGTTTTAATATTTTCTGCAGATGATAGTCTCCAGACTCAGTAGATACTGCGAGGTAGCTAAAGGGCACTTAGCAAGCGACAGTCCAGCACACTCAAAGCAATGGCTTATATATTCCACGGACACATAACGGAATGGGGAACTCAAATGCATCACACCTAGCGGGGGAGGCACTCAAGACGTCAAACCAATCAAAAGAGACTGTATGTTTAAAAGACACGCGCGTTGCTGAATAGGAGGAGGAACAAAAGGAATTTGTGTGAGGGTGGGATAGAGAACATCTCTAAAATATCGGTGATATAAACTGTTGGTCTTTGATAAAATTAATGCTGTAGCACACCGCTGTTGTTGTTATGAAAGACCTGCATGACACTCAACTGTGTTGGCCAAAGCCAGTGTTCCCCAAATCACGGCCCTCATGGGCCAAGACCTGTTGGTTTTCCACTCTCCCTTTACCTGGATGTCAGGTGTAAAGACAGTCCAGCCAATCAGGGACAATAATTGTTCAATATTTGCCTGGAGGCAAGGAAAACCAGGGCTGGATTTGGATTCTGGAGCCAGATTTGGGGAGCTGAGGAACTGGATTCATATGATTAAAACCGAGTAACTTTCTTTTAAATCTTGAGATTATGCGCTGTTAAAATAATGTCCAAGGACATTTGCAGCATGTCGTAGCAGTGTGTCAGCAGCAATGGTTTATGATGAATTTCCACCGCAAATTGCAACAGAAGTGCTGGCAATAACAAAAAAGATGAAGGAGAAATGAGGGACAAATCGCTTCTTGTCGTCTGCGCAAGGGAGCTATGCTTTTCAGACAACAAAGAGCCTTCATAGCATCACTCATGAACAGTACGTGTTTATAATTTTCAATTTTGAAAAAATAATCTTGAAAGCTTCAGTGTAATGGTTTGCTTTGTTGTATGAGAAATATTTCATAAATTGTTACTTTAAAAACAAAACTGATGTTCTGTAAGTAGAAGATGTGCACTGAGCAAATCAGATATTTGTTTTCTAGTATTGAAGTCCAATTAAAATGATTTCGCTTGCCGATGAACATGACGCTGAGAAGCTGATGGCCTCGTAAATGACATCGGACCGTAAGTGACAGTTTACAAAGCTCAGTAAAAGGTCGTCTTTCTGGATAAAATAAGAGTCATTTCCCAGCTGTAATTGCCACATTGTTCATCTTTTATCCACATGAACAAGCTGACTCTATCTCCAGTGAAGTTTGTGCCGAGCATTGCATGCCCTGAAGCTATCCACTCTGTGATGTGTCCTGTGTATGTGTGTCTGTGAGTGTATGTCAGTCTCTCTATATTTGTGTGAGAGCATTCAGAAAATTGCGCAATATAGTACTTTTTAACATCTCTTATTCACCTGGCTTTTGGTTTAGAAGCAATATTCAAAGCCAAATTTTTGGCAGATATATTTAACAAGCGGAAAATTAGCAGCAACATGTCCATTGTCGTGTTTATTAAATTATTAACTAGAGCTGGATTCACGAGAGCCCATACCTCCGCCAACATAGCTGGATTTGAACTTTGGCCTATATCTCAACTGTACTTTGGCCTTGATATTCCAAAATTTAATCACTTGTTCCTCTTGTGCTGCTCTAACATCCTGGAAAGATTGGTTAAAATCTGTGCAGCCATTTTTGAGAAATCCTGCTAACAGACAGACAAACAAATAAATAAATATACAGAAGGAGAAACATAACCTCTTGGCGGAGGTAAAGACAGCCAAAGTCCATGATGAAGCCCCCTTTCTGACATGGTACTATTTCAGATATCATTTCAGGGTCTGCCTTTTGGTTTGGTTTTTTGTTTGTGTTTATAGAGTAGAATTAGGCAGGTGAGAGCGCAGTTAACATGCCGGGAGTGTGGCTCCAGACAGTCAGGCCAGGGCCCCGGTTCGCAGTGCAGGGCGAACGGAGGAAGCTGACGCCAGCTGGTTGCTCTGCAGGCAGTGTTGGCCATGCTCTGCACTGCATTGGGCTCATGCCAGGCGTGGAAGAGCTCTCACCTCACACTGGGCTTAGCCAGAGATAACCCATGTGACCATGGTGACCAATCAGAGCCACTTGTGGTTTCGAACTACCATTTCTCTTTTTCATTACTTAATAACATCAAGGTTTTTTTTCCAGAATACTATGTATGATATTGTTGAATTCATGTGATCCAGTGGAGTAAAATAATCCCAGAGAAGACTTATGATGATTTTGTTTTATTACTGCATTGGAAAAACATGCAATAGGTCCTCTGACTTTTGAAAATAAAGCAAAATAGGATACAGTCACTCGACCCTGATAGACGTTACATCATAGAAATGCTTGTGGCCTCCCTGTTTGATGGATTTCTAATTACACTGACCAATCAAACAGTTAAAAACTTACAAATATTATGAGGGAGGTGGGTTTGTGATGCAAAGGGCGTGTCCGGAGTTACAGCAGTAACGGGATTAAAAGAAAATATGATGCAAAAAAAAACCAAAACAAATACTTTCAAATCATAACATAAAAGTGAATGAATATTTCATGACATCAATGCTATGGTCGGTGAAATATTTCTAGAAAGGTCTGTAGAGTTAGAAGCTGTGCTGCCAAGCAGAAGCAAGCATATGTTTGACTTGGACCATACCAACTGCAAAATTTGTTTAGCGTGTATTTGCTGTTTTGTATGTTAACAACGTTGTTCCTGTTTGGTGAGGATAGGAACCCCTGGAGAGGCTAAAATCACCCTCGGAGAGCTAGCTGCGGTTTAAATTTTAATAACTTCAAAACAAATGCAGCTTAGACCTCAGTTGAGATTTCAGTCTTGCTCGAGTCTCTGAATACATGCCCATGAATCTTTGAGTGACATGTACAATCTCTAAAACATGGCTTTTCTCATGTTGTTAATGTTTTCTGAAGTCAAAGCAAAGAGGAGCTTTTCTATTCAAAGCTGTACTGTGACCATCAATTTAACCTGGAGGTACAAAGGGAAAATAATATTCCTTTGAGCACCAAAGATTTGTTCAAAAATAGAACCTTTCAATGGCAGAGTGGTTTCTACCTGGCCAAAAGGACTCAATTTTACAGGGCATTTTATAAGTCACTGCCCTCTCCTGCTGCACTGCACACAGAGGAAAGCACAATTCTCCCCCACTTTTGCAACTATGCACTTCTCAGAGTGCCGAACCAGCAGCACGGTCCACTCTGAGCAGTACTGCAAGGTTTTTAGAAAGAAAGTGGGGGTTTGGGGGGGGTTAGTCTAATAACGCACTTGAATCATCCCTGCAGAGAAATATGGCGCTGTATGATTTGCCAAGTCAATGTGACTTCTTTGTTTATTGCAGATGCTGGAAAGATGGGAGCGGAGCAAACACACACGTTAGATAATGGCCTTGGTTCGGTTAACATTTGAAGGGCTTAGAATCAGGGCGGTCTTACCCACAAAGCATTGATTATGAGATAATAGATGTCAAAATTTTTTTAATATTTAGAAAAAAATGACAATGTTGTTCATAGGTATGATACTCATCGTGACACCATTCTTGCATTATGAGTCCTGTCAACATCTGTCACAATTTGATCCAAAGTCTGATTTTCATTTTTTGGGTTAGACTACTCTGTTTCCCCGCCTTTCATTTTACCTTAATTTTGACTCAAGGTGCAGTTGAATTTTACTAGATGTCTGCAGTTAGTCTGTCATCAAATTTTTGTCTGAATAAAGTACGAAGAAAAAACAATGCTTGCATTTATTTGTAAGTTATACTCAAGGACCAACATTTTCTGGGTGAATGTATATTACAGCATGTAATGCTAGAAAAATAAGAAAGTCATATCACATTAATTTTGTTTGAAGATGAGTTTGTGTCTGAAACGTCGATGGAGTTAAATGTAATGTGAGCAATGAAGTCCCAGTGAGCTTATTTTTTCTCCTCATTTTGAAATACTTAATCTTGTTCCTTGATCTCACGTTTTTGATATGAGAGCTTTTTCTGTATATCTGCACATAAAGGCAGGACGAGCAAAGCAATCTGAGCAAACTAACTCAACTTCTTAAGTTGGATTGACACGGTTCTTCTCTCATCGGTGAAATGATAATTGAAAGCTCTTCATGAGTTTCAGTAAATGACAAATGGACTCGCTGTAAAGTCATATACCACACGTGATTAGATTTCACACTCTTTAGCCAACAAAATAGACCAAAACCACCATGCTTCAGCGCAGAGTTTCAATTTCAGTGAAACTAAGTCAGAAAGTAGACATGCAGACACCTGTGTTGGTTCTGTGGGTATTGGTGTATAGTTTGCACTTGTGTCAGTTCAGCTTTCGTTGTGGTTACAATGGAAAGTTTTATTTAGGTTAGCAAGGTGACAGGAAACTAACTTTCTGAGTTGGTTTAGTAGCACTTGAAGCTGTGATGTGAATATAGGCCACTAGATGGCAGTATTTACCTTTTTTTTGTTGAGCCCAGACTGGAGCTAGGTTTGGACATGTTCTGGGCATGTCTGGGGCAAGTCCCAGAAAATAAAAAAAAAGAGGTCTAAATGTGGGTGGGGTCTGCAAAAGAGTATATAAGGAGTAGAATTTAGACAGTAAAGTAGTAGGAGAAATTGCAAGGAGAAGGATACATGTGACCAGACCTGTCATTCTGTTTTAGACCTATGAAGCTTATAGTGGATTTTTGCCTGTGTTAGAGCATTTTCCTCACCCAGGACATCACCAAGGAACCCAACCAAAAGGGACTGAAAATATTTCTGTTTTTCGTGTTAATCAATCTTGGTCATTAGATTAGTTAGTTGTTAGTTGTCTTTGTTAATTAAATGTGTTTAAGTTTTAAAATTTTTGTCTGTCATCCTTTGCTGTTGTTAATGTCATAACAAATTGGGGCCATAACAAAGCGGAGGTGTGAGTTTGGGAGGGAGAAAATGGAGACATCACGCTCACTTCCCCTTAAGTACCAGCAAACTCCTGGATGCCACCATATCATCCTTGTCCTGGCGCTCATGGTCCAGCCGGAGCAATACTCGCCCTCACTACCTCACATCCCTCTGACTGACAGGTCATCTAATGGGTCCTAATTGAAGAAACGGCCATGGCAAAGACTGCCTCTGTCACCAACGGATAATGCAAGGGACCTCACTCCAACTGTGACCAATCCCAGATATCTACTCCATTTCATCGTCTTTGATCCCAGACCCTTCTGGGTCCCAGGTAAAAATTCAGGGTACCAGTATGTCAGCCCAAAACTTAACCCAGAAATGTCTTGCTGTTTTGCCCCCATTCTGTGATATCTGTGTGTATTTTATGCCTCAGAGATATTTTTCTTTACTTCAACTGAGTATTTATTGCCACTACTGAACAAGTTGAACCAAATGTATTCACTTCAGGCAAAAATATTGCGAACACCCAGCATCTTTCAGAATTTGGCTGGTTTTTCTTAAAGTATGTTTTCAGCGACAACAGCAAAAAACCAAAGAACATAGAAAAAAATATCTTAACTAGAAATGTGCAAAATTATTTGCTAAGAGATATAGATATTCAAATTCGACTTTCTACAAAGCACCCTCCCTTTGCCTTGATTATAGCCTGACATATCCTATGCAGTCTTTCCAGCAGTTTAAGGAGAGAACTTCCTGGTAACTCATTCCAGGCTTTCAGGAGTTCCTTCATGGAAGCACTTCTCTGACTGCCCAGTCAAGTTCATCCCACAGCAACAAAAGCTGAATTTCAAGATGTGCAGTTGTTGACGAGCAACAGTTTTAGTCAATACAAGTGTCCATTCGGGATTTAGTGTGTCTTTTTTGCTCAAAATTAACTTTAAGATGACAAAAACCAACCAAAATTCTGAAAAAAATTCTGGGTTTTCGTAATATTCTGGCCTGTATAGTGTACATAGGACCATGGGGTGGGTGTAGAAATTGAAGCACTGATTACTAAAACCCCTCAAGTCAAGTCAAGTCAAGTCAAGTGTGTCTCATGGGGTTTTTAGTAATAGGTGCTTCAATTCACATTTATCTCTCTCTCTCTCTGTCTCCTCACAGTGCTTGTTGTTCACTGGTACCTTTAAATACACTGTAAAACTGGAACATGTGACATGTTTATAATCTGAACACCAGCGTGTGAAAGCTAAATGCCTGGTGATTATTTTTTGTAAATAAGTTTTCACATTCAAAACACTGATGTTTTTTGGATGTTGCGATCAAGGCTTTTCAGATTTATTGAACTACACTTTAAAACTGAATCTAAACACTGTAACATGTTTAGAAAGTGTTACATAAACAAACAGAACTTAAACATTTAGTTTTACTGTGTAGGGGGGTTAAAGGTATCGGCAGTACTAACTGCAGATGCTGTTATGGACTATCTGATATGCAAATGTCACAATGGCGCTCTGTACAACCCCCCCTCCTCCACACACACAAGCACACACACACACACACACACACACACACACACATACACAGCCCTCCCTCGCCAAACCCCTTCGCTCAGGGTGTGACGGCTGCGGCGAGGTGGCTGAGAAAAGTCTCGGCGGAATCGCCTGGTAACAGATGGAGGTGAAAGAGTTTGCACATCAAATACTGCACAGCCACTCATCTTTATCAGTCTGCTTCTGTCACACACATGTACTATCAACACAAACACCTACACACACTCATGCCGGCATGCACGCGCACTCAAAGGAATATTTATGACTCAAAGGTTGTACTCTGAGTCATTTGTCGCTGGTCTACAATTTAACTTTGACTTTTTTTTAGCAGTAGCATGCAGTATGGACGTGTTGTCACTCGTGAACAGTTTGAAGGGAGTTCCTTGCTGCTGGATGTATTTTGGTGTTTTCAAATGGTGCAGGGTCTGGACGTGCCGGTCGGAATCAAAAGCCTGTTGGATGATGTAATTAGGGCTGTAACTTCGCCACATTGTTTTTGTTCTCCCCATGGTTTTCTGACTGTAACGCACAGCAGGGTGTCCGTGTTTGAATTTCCAAAAATGACAGGTTGGCTGATTCCCACCTTAAACTTCTGGAGATCCTGAGGGGCTGTGCAGTAATGCAGTGTCGTTACACGAATGAAGATTTTCCTTTAGTGGCATTAATAACCCTTGTATGAACCATGGAAAACTTCCCCAGACAACTGAGTGCCCTCATATTGTTGGCCCTATAGAGCATCTACAAAAAAGGCACCTCGCTAATTGTGAGACGCGTGCGGGACAGCCCGTTCGGCAGGAAAAACGGTGCTCAGGGCAGCGAAGAGCCTGACTGTGAGTGTATGGTTTGGGGTGAGGGGGTGGAGCTTGAAGCAGGAAAAACTGTGCGTTCTGTTGCCGTGGCTCTGTGTGTCTGTATGTCTACACAAATTCATTCAAAGCAGGACATCAAAGGGCACCATTGATGCTATATTTCCAGCTTATAATCACAGAAAAAAATTTGGAGGGATTCAATTTTGCACTGGAGTCAATAAAATAGTATGCGGCTTTGTGCATGTGTAATGTGTGTGTTAACGTTTGTGGGGATGTGTTGTTAAGTGTACAGCTTTGTTGCTCATGTAAGCATTAAATTAGTATGGTGGAGTGTGGAATATCAGTTCTATAAATAGCTCTTGAAATAAAAAAGGAAAGAGGGGATATTGGGCTATTTAAATAGCCGTTGTGGAGCTGGGAGGTTTATGTGCTGAAGCAGTACTGTAGGAGTGGCCCGGCCGGCTCTGACTGCCAGGATAAAGTAATGAGCTAAGCTTTTCTGCAGAGCAGCCAGCAGACTGACCGCAGCAGATTAAACCCTGTACCTTTTAAACAAATTGGAAGCCCAGAGAGACATATTGCCCAGTCCGGAACATGTTTTACTGCTAAGCCAAATAATCACCATGAAAAAGAGCATCACTGCAGTAGCATATCAACTGCAACCGGGCTTCAGCCGCTAAAACAGCTCCCTCCCTACATTAGCTTAGCCGGGAGGAGGCAGCACTGATGACTGCAGGGAGACTGCATGCGTTTTCATCATTTGCTTTGATTAGTGGAGACTGGGGTTACATCTTTGTGATTCTGTATTTGGCTCCATGACTCTTTGTTGCTAAAACTTAGAGAAATACCTTTACGATATAGGTGTAGTGCAGAATGTCACCTACAAAACTTGTATTGATGCAACCTCAATATAACATGTATTTAGGTCAAAATACTCCATTTTCGATATGTCACAAACATGCCGAAACAACCCCATACTTGGGGTTACTTCGTCAGATGGGTGGGGTAAAATCATCATAGCTGGTAATCAGCTGAAGCTTAGTAGTAGTAGTAGTAGTAGTAGTAGTTATTTTTATTATTAGGCTATTATTATTATTATTATTATTATTATTATCATCATCATCATCTTGTGCATGGTTAACATTTTTATATTAGCTTATTCACAAGGTTATTATCTGTAAATTTGTGCTTGTCATACAGCTCACCCAACTTGGAGAAGAAATCACAAACTGAGTGTACGTTGTAAGCCATTGCTCAGGCAAGAGAGGCTGGTTGAGGGTTCCTGACAGCTAAGTTGTGTACAAGCGGAGCAACTTCGGCATTCCTAGGGCTACTAACCCTGAAGAACTAACCCCATACTCCTTAGCCAGTGTTGCCCCGTGTGGCCATTTTGGAAATCAGGCCGCAGCTCTCATCTCATGATCGCAGCAGGCCTTTATCTTATGGGTTGTAAATAACTAGTCACTTACAGTACGTAAGTGAAACAATAAAACCACTGTGGTGTGGAAATCTTTGTCTTCAAAGGAACTAAACGCATTTCTTTCTGAAACTTAAAGTTTACGTTTTGGGTCAAAATTCATTTCGGTCAAAAGTCTTTCGGGAGAAAACACTTACGTGACACTTCCGGTCCTTCTTCCCAGCAATGACGTCGCTGGGATGTCACATAATTTGTACGTTTTAGTTTTCCGTCAGTGCGTTTGGAATAATAAAAAAAAAAAACTGGGGTGACGAACCTAACCCAGTGGCCGAAGTAACCCCGGTCTCCCCGACAAATCTGTGCTGCCCAACGAGTGAACACCAGGCAAAAATGTCTGCCAACCAGGTATTACTGATGAGAAAACCCGTCGATACAGCTGGTCGTGAAATCAATTGTTTACAATTAAAGTGGTTTCCTCCGTCCTTAATGCCCCACTCTTGTTTAACATTTTTTGTCCACTTTAATGCCTTTTTTTATTTTTATATCTTAGTGTCTGAGTACTGTAGCTCTAAAGCATTTTCAGCGTTGAATTTGATTTCGGAACAAGCCTTCTCGACTTAACGCTGCACTTCTCTGTATTTCTGTTCCCTGGTCTCAACCATTGCTGTTGCTGCGAGGCCACTGTGAAAACATTCCTCTGACACTTGACTGCGACCCAATGACTCTGAAACTACACCTCCCTCTCGGCACACGCACTCCCTTATGAGAATGTCCTATAGTTATTTTTTAGTAATGCTATAGTATTTATGGAATAACTATAGTATTACTGTAGTTTGCAAAGTAAAATTAGAGTAGTACTATAGCCATCTCATTATAACTATAGTATTACCACAGTCAACAGTACCATGATATTACTACAGTTCACATGACTGTATTGCTGTAGTTTAACTAACTATAGTATCACGGTGGTAATACTACACTATGGTGGTGAAAATACTATCCATTTACAATAGGATAATTATAGCTTGGAACTATAGTAATTTTTCATAAGGGCAGAATCCTCCCATGCGCATCTTGGACAGCAGAATGCAGGCAGTGGTGCACAGATTCAGCTAATGTGTGCAAAGACAGAGGTTGTTTCATAGATGTGACTAATGCTGCTTTCACACCGGACGCGAAACGAATTTTTCGCACCACAGATTACATTCAAAGTCAATTCAAAGACGCTTATTTTTTCGCGTCTCTGCATTGAGTTTGAATGTAGGCTAATATGTTGCGCGAAAATTTCGTTTCGCGTCCGGTGTGAAAGCGGCTTAAGTATGGGTATTATTTTTTTATTTTCGAAGTTAAAAATCATGCGTAATGGATGCTGGCTTACATTATGTGGGTCGCATGAACTCCTGCTTCGGCTCTGCAGTAAGAGCCCGTCCAAGAGACTGACAGGAAGTCACGAGAGACTTTTCAGCTGCTAGTGTGTCAGATTGACAACATTCAGCATCGGGAGTCATCAGGATTTAACCCGTCCATTTCGTGGCACAGCTGGAAGTGCATAGGTGATAACCGAACCCCTCCAGCCAAAGGTTATGAATGCAGACTGTCAAGGGCTCGTGGGCTGTTCCTGAGTCAATCAGAACTGTGAAGCATATTTGAAGCAAGCTCTCCATAAATGAATCAGGCAGGACTATAGCAAGTTTTTCATGCATTTATTGGAGGGGTTTGAATAGCAGTAATGCCTAGGCATACTTCAGGGTTGCTAAAAATACACCTTATGAATACATAACAATATACCTAACTTGGATAAGTTATTTAACCCTCAGATCACTAGATTCAAATAGTGTTACTGAATGACGCAAGATCAAATTCAAAGCTGTTGAAAACCTATCATGTGGTGACTTATTTAAAAGAGCTCCCACAGGGGAGTTCTTTCAAGATAGGTTTTCAACAGCACAAGAGAATTTAATTCATTATTTTTTGAAAATTTATTTCAGGGAGCCAAGGGTTAACCCTTAAATTCTGTGAGGAAATGCAATTTACCTTTGCTTGCATTGTTTCATGTCCTTTTTAAATGATTTAATTCATTATTAATTATGATAGCATGCCCAGCTTTTGCATTTCCCTTCTGGGGCTATTGTGTGTTCAGTAAGGACGGGTATTTAAAAGAATCCTTAGCAGATGTCCCTTAGCATTTCAGATGTGCATTTACAGGTAGAAAAAGAAAAAAACCTCTTACTTTTTTATTGTCAGCCTTGAGTTTCAATCCAAAGTGAATTGCTGCTTTTTTGCCTGACAGTTTCCTGAAATTGGGCTTGGCGTGAAATGAAAGGTGAACTCATGAAAGGTCAGTGGGGTCGCGGTGAGAATGCCAGCAGGCTTGTTCATCAAGATTCCCCACAAAATGTTGGAAGAGCTGTGGGTGGGCGCGGGCAAAGCGGGAATCTACACAGGGACAAATGTCACTGGGGGGGGGGGGGGGGGGGGGGGGGTTTGGAATGAAAAAAAAAACCCTCTAGGAAAATTGAAGGAAGTTCTTTGTACCTGTGTGTCTTCTATGGTTGTAGTTCTGCATGCATCACATAATGTCCTTGGCCTGGCTGCTAATCAGACAATGACAAACAGCAGGGATTGGTTTAGAGAGTTAAAAGAAAAATATTAGAATCGTTAAACGGGGCTTCAAAAACTTCAATTTTTTTTTTAAGAAAGCAGGACTAAGACTGGGGAGTACTCTTTGCATTGTGCTGGCTGAAAAATGTGTCGATTTTGTGCCAAATCATTGTATGATTGCGAAGAAGTCTTTGTCCTGATAGCTAGAACCTTGATGCACACAATAACAGGGCCTGATGAGAAGAGAAGCCACTGGGCTGGATAATTTGTCTCTGCTGCGGTGTGTATGTGAGTGGAAATATGTGCAGGAAGGACGCATGAGTTGTTATTTGCATTAATAGAGACTCCGAGGGAGGCCACAGCCTGAGCTGTGCTAGCAGGACTTCAGGCAGAAGTCTCCAGTTGATTGCTTTCCATGCAAAGAGCTGAGAATTGATTGATTAGCGCTGGCAGAATTGACCTTCCCTTTCACTCTTCGTCAAAATAAACCTTAAACAAGTTCCAAGTTTGGCATATCTGACACAACATCTACGTATATGGACAAACATTAATGAATGCTTTGCACTTTTCCTGTTATGTTATCCTGGTGTAAGCACTGAATTGACTGCCACTACAGGTGTTGAAACCCCAAGATGCTCTGGTGTGAAGAGATCTCTTGCATAAGGCTATACTGTTTGGAATTATGCACATCTAAAATTACCTCACCATTAATTTTGGAATAGTTTCTCATAGCAAAGAGGCATTTGGTCATTCTGGTCATTTGTGTGACTTTTGAGACTTATGTTCTGTGGTACACAGAAGTATCCTTACATAAGGTGATAAACGTTGCATTCTTGAATAAAGAATTTTTGCGAGAAAAGCCGTGGGATGATTGTAGTCTTGAAACATGTCGGAAAAATGTTGACACATCAAAGAAAAGCCAATTGCTTTGTATTCTTAATCAGTATTTTTTGTTTTCTTTTAGAATAATTGGAGAAAACAATTGTGGAAACAAACTGAAGAAATTAAATGTAATGGTCATTATTATTATTATTATTATTATTATTATTATTAAATGCAAGCTGTTTCAAGCGCAAGTTCATATAGTCTCAAGCTGTAATGTTTAAGTATTTCCCAACTGCAAAAAGCTAACATTTTAACTGCATTACTAAACCAAATGCACTGGAATCAAAAATAACTTCTGTGCTGCTGCAAACATCAAGGTGCAAAGAGGTATTATTTACAGCAGTGCAGAATTTTAATGCTTAAAACCACCTAATTCACAAATTTACAGGTACAAATAGGGCTTTCTCAGTGCAGTGATAAAAGAGTATTGTAAGCATATGCGGGTTCGAGCCTTCTGGGTATGAGAGAATCACCCATTGGCAATAGGAATGGATTTTTTTAAATGTATGCAAGTGATAAACTATGCATAATATATACATTATTAGTTCCAAATTATGCATTTGCGGAATATATTAGCTAAATATATTTCGGTTATTATTTGTAAAGATTTTGGCAATTCACTTTTTTTGCTGGATGTGCTTTCTCTGTCCGAGGTTCTGAATTTTTTCCTTTTTATAACGTCCCCAGGGACGTCACGTGACTGCAATGCCACACTCAGCACGGCGCGCTCTGGTTTCTGTAGACTTTCACGTGAGAGAACGCGACAAAATCACGTAGTGCAAAATTCTCTTTTCGGGAGAGGGCTTCTTTAGATTTGACGCGGGATGCTACTGTCGGTGCGAATGCGGCATTTGCGGCGCTAAGATGATTTCGTGGTCATATTTAGGATGGTAAAGTCATCTTGTTTTTTGTCCCTTTTTTCACGCCAAGGCATCAGCCCGATTGCAGCGAATGGGCACAGTGGGCTATAGTTCACTGCTAACTAAGAAAGTGCACGTCCGTTTGGGGGTCTTCTTCTGAGAAGATGTAAGGATCAACAAGCGATTTTCCCCAGTGGTTTCAAAACAAAATGCAGAAAGGAATGCGGCTCAATGATGGCCATGTAACCTACCTGGGTCTTCTGGCGAAGAAAGATGGTACGAGGCGAGGCTGTTTGAGCAAAAAGAGCTCAGACAACACAAAATGGCACACCAAATGGTTCGCTTTGCTGCAGAATATGCTGTTTTATTTTGAGAACGAATCCAGCTCGCGCCCCTCTGGATTATACCTGTTGGAGGGTTGCGTTTGCGACAGGGCACCGTCGCCAAAGCCTTCTCTGTCGGCCAAGGAATGTTTGGAAAAACAGGTGAGATGCATACGGAATGACTTTTTGCGGACCACTTTTATTTCACAACGAGTGTCGTTAAAATTCTTTGTGATGACAGCATTTTGGGGTCACCTGTGTTGTCCCTAGTGTGCTAGTCTTGTTCTTGTTGCAGTGCGTGTATGTATGGGCAAGACAGCCAGTTCAGAGAGACAGCTCCTGTGACGGCACGTTGAAACGTGAAGGAGTCGGTTTAATTTTCGCAGGGAGCAATAAGTCGCCCGAGTTTTATGTAATTTTTTTCTTCCAATTTAAAAAAATCATTTCAGGGTCTCCATTGACTTTCCCTTGTCATTCTTTGCATCTGTGGTGTGTAATTAAACCGCTGCTCCGATTTGCACGCTGTAAATTGTTATGTAATATGGTGATTCAATGAATGTGCTTCGCATTGGTCTTAGTTTGGTTACCCACTTGGCAGCATAAAACCGGGTCATTAATATTTCTACGATTTAAAAAAACATTCTAATTGTTTGTTCTTCCTATTATTATTTAGCGTTAGTCACTAATTAGAAATACGTCCTCTGGGTATTCAAAGAGCCATATAAAGACGTAAGATAGGGTCAGTGGAGATGATATATGTGAAGTAAACTGACGTTGTTTTTTCTTATCAACTTGGAAGTTCTGATCTTTCCAGAGATTGTTTTCTGATTTCCTGCAAGGTACAAATTGCGCTAAATAAAGCAGCATGTATAATCTCGATATCGCCATCTTGCGGATCACAGGTGTAATGTCATTGTCTGTTTGACGTATTGATTTAATTCAGCATGCTGATATTAATAGCATCCTACCTTGGCAACTGCGTCTGCCCGTAATTTTTAACAACAACTCGCTACTTTCAGCCATTCTTTGCTTATATTATTGCAGTGCACAGAAGTTGCATCGACTCTGTTGAGCAGTTACTCGTAGAATTCATAGAATCAGGAAATTTGGAAATTATATATATTATATATATATAATTTTAATTAAAGGCGTCTATTTATTTGCACAACCATGAATACAGACTGTATTTCTAGGGGGAAAGCATGCTGTTTATCATAGTCGTGTGTACCTTATTTTGGGTAATTTGGATGTTCATTTCATGAAAAATATCTTTTAGGAGAAATACTCTCAAACTGAGAACAGATATTTGTGTGAAAAAGCTGTGTTATCCGTGATGTAATGTGGTGAAAATGTAATTTGACAACATTGTCAATCCTTTCTGCGTCCAACCATGTTCAGCAACTCGAAATAAACCCTGTAATCAAGTCTAGTTGCAGAAGACCTATTTCGATGTCAGTCAGGCTACATAAGATCTGCTGGCTAAATTGTGCTTATAATTGGTTCACGCCGTCCTCGTACTGTCTGTCTGATAGACAGGCTGAGTATGGTGATGATACCGATGGCCCTTCGTGTTCCAAACCGCATAGACTGTGGAGCCGCGTGTCCATGCGAGTGAAAGGCCTTTCCGTGCCTTTTGCATGTCTGCTCTGATACAGTGAGATGCGGCACAGCGAATAACAGTGTACACCACCCGCCTCCAAAAAAAGCATTAAAGCTACAGCGCATGTAAAACATGCGGAGCTCTGCTGGCCGCCCTGGTGTGGAGGAAGGCGCGCTGCGGCACTTCAGCGCTCGGGTTCGCTCTTGTCTGCCATGCAGCAAAAAAAAAAAAGAAAAAAAACGCACCTGCATTTATAGCAGAGGCCTCTCCACACTGCGTGCTAAGGCTTTTAAACTTTGACGCGGAGACGTGTAAATGTGAGAAACGTCAGCCAGCGACCGCATTCGGCTCTCTTGAGAGCAGCGCGTGATCAGAGCATGCACTGCAGAGCCTGAGGGCTGCTGCACCTACTTATCTTTATTTTATTTTAATCCATAATGAATGTTTTCTTTTTGCTCTCCCTGTGTGAGGTGCCCTGTTCGTGCTCTGCTCGAAGGAGGATGGAGTAGTTGCACGGTTGTTAAGCTTGGCTTTCTTTGGCAAAGGCTGTGGAAGCTGCTTCTTAACCTGTCTGACTTGAGCAGCATGTTAAATACTTGGAGTCACACATAAGGAGTCACAGATAGGGAGTCACTGGCATTACAATTGCAGGGCAAGGGGATGGGGGGGTTGGGGGTCACAGGCATTAGTGCCACATGCAGGATGTGGAAGTCAAACTCTTTGGTGTCACAGGTAAGGTGTGGGAGTCTCAAATAGTGGTGTCACAAATCGGAGGCTACAGACCTGGAGGATACTGACAGAATTTTCTGAGGTCGTCATATTGTGAGGGCGATGGTCAGCCATGTCACAGCGTCTGAGTGTGAGAACGTTTCATGCACGTCTGTCTGATGGGGAAGGGGAGGTGTGGGCGTTGGAGGTCTTTCACCTGAACGGTGCAAAGTAAGCAAACTTGGGTTTTGATTTGCTTCAGAACTGTTTCTTCGGAATGGGGGGGAGGGGGATGGGGAACTGGGGCTGCTGGGGGTAATTGTTCAGCCAAAAGCGAGGTGGCGTGGTGGCCAATCAGCCGCATGCGTGTGGGCTGGAGGGCAGTCAGCATTCTAATTAAAGGAGCGTCAGAGCCGTCTTACGCGCACCCAAATGAACACTCACTCGTCCATTGATTGATTTCCCTCTGCTAATTGAAAAATTGAACAGAAATTCCAGCTTTCCAGCCCAAAAGTCCCCCCTTCACCTCCTCACAGCTTAGCATGTTGCAGTGCTGCTACCAACTAGAAGTCTCTGTCAGTGGCGCTCTTTTGTGTTGTGATAAATTTACGTAAACTCATTTGATCAAGCAAAAGAAGCCCATTGTTGTACAGCGACTACTTCTCTATTTCGCTGTTACTTCATTCCTTGCACGCCGCTGTGTCGCTGTATTGGAGAATATCTTTGATGAAAATTCCTTTAATTTTTATGAAGCCCAATGATGCTTCATTTTCGAGTTTTCATTTCCTGCTAATATGAAAACATGGTGATGTTGCTCTGCATCAAACCTTTCTAGCTCTGTTGGTCAGGGAATCAAATTTGGGATGAAATTATGGTGATAAAGTGAGGGTCCTGATGACTGAGTGATTAAAATAAGCTTGAAAAAAGTCAAACAAAAGCACAATGGCGTGAATGTGCAAAAAAAGCATCACTGTTGAACCTAGAATCTGTGTGGAGTCCAGTTGCAGGAGATTCAGTTCAGTACATTCAGTAATATATTCAGTAATATTGTAGACATTCACCATGGGTTGCTGGGCCATCATGGCAATGAGAGTGTTTGCATGAGTGTGTTTGTCCTTGTATTTGCTTGTATTTTTATGAGTCTTTGCATAGTGAGTAAGCCTGTTTGCATAATATGTGTTGGAGTTTGTTTGGTCTTTGTGCCTGTGTGTGCGTGTGTGAGCTTTTGTGTGTGTGTGTGTGTGTGTGTGTCTGCGTGCGTCTGTGTTGTAGTGTATGTGGGCTCATAATGGTGAGGGGTACTCTGTCTGGTGTGTGTTTTGACGGATATTTGAGACGCATTTAAAACTCTTGATCTGAATATGTAATCAGTTCCTTCAAACTGGCTCTCTAATGTGGATTAGAATTCTTGAAAACCCTGTTTTGAAGGAAAAAATAAATGTCCCAAAAACAGACTCTCCAGAGGGTTCGTGAGTCTTTGTTTGGGTGCTTCTCACAGAAGGCACGATATGTACACACTGGTCAACTAATCACAATATGTAAATTTTCACAGAGGCTTTGTTGGTCTTGCCTGTCTCGGATTTGAGAGATACTCTTATTCAAAGAGTAGGACAAATCTTTGGTTCATATACCAAATGGATGTAGAGCTTACTGGAAGAAAATTAATGCTAAAATGCCCCAAAATGATGTTGTCTAACATGTAAATCACTTCAAACTTGCTATTTTGTGCAGTCTTATTTCCTGTGATCATTTAGTCACAAGGAATCCTGGCATTTCTTGTCATTTCTCAATGTTTGTTTGGTAAAAGTGCTTCCTGTAAATGTTTTAGGTTAAAGTGTTTGGAAAGGCTGTCTCTCGGTGGAATAATCCAGAAAACGGAGAGGCAGAAGGAGTATTATTAGCTGAGCCTCGTATTGCCAACCAAAATCTCTGGAGAAAGAAAGGGCGGGAGTGACCGACAATTTTTGTTTTTATTTCTCTCTGCCGAAACTGGGTCTCGGCAGCGGGTTAAAGACCACATTCCACTGAGCATCAATGCCACACTGCAGGAAATGTTAACTTGATTTGTTTATGTGGTTCATTTACTTGTGGTTTATCCCCAGCGAGCGCATACATCGCAGCCTGTTTTATCTCTGTTTGGTGCATGGATGTGTTACGCTGCATGGATTGAAAATGGCTGACTATTCTCCAAGTAATTACCTGACACTCTGTCCCACTTTTAATCATCTTTCCTTAATAGAACTTCCGATTATTTTATGCTTGAATGCATCGGTAACAGTTGCATTCTCCAAATGAACACTCAAAACTATGTTCAGAAGTCAGTTGTAGGTACGAATGTTGATTAGGCCCAAGCTTGTGACTATTCTAACTGCCTTCAGCCCTCAGGTGTTAAAATGGCCCGCTGGTTTGCATTGCTCGCAGAGCTGCTCTCTCAGTCAGTCTGCCTGCCAGGCAGCGGTTGTGCGATTGAGGGACAGAGCCATTTCCTGGGCTGATCCGTCGGTTGCCGCCAGACGTGCGGATGATTAAAAGGTGCGGTGCGGTGGCGGGAACACGCAGGTGCCTCTCGGGTGGAATCTAATCAGACGGCGTTAGATGGGCACAGTGACGCGTGCGTCACCGGGACTCGCGGACGGTCCGCATCTGGCTTAGTCTCCCTTATCAGTCCTTGTGTCGAGGAAGAGAATGTGCCGCAAATCAAACAGACAACAGCACAGGTGGCTTTTCTTTATTTCCAAAAACATCTCTCCTTCGCCTCTTCCCTTCGTTTCTCTCCCCCTATTTTTCTGTTTACCGAAATATGTATTCTTGGACTGAATGTTCCATTTTTTAAATGTATTTATTCCCAATTTAAAAATAACTATGTTTGAGAACAGAGTTGCTATGGCAACCCCTATTTGCATCTGAAGAAGTAATATGGCAGAGGGGATGAATGTGCGATTATGCTACGCCTCACGCCTTGCTTTCTAATGCAAATTACGTTTGGGACCAAATTTGGGATAACTTGGTACAGTGTTGTACTGTGTGGGGATCTGGGTCTATTTTGATGAAACGCACGTGGTTAGTCCGTTGGAAATGTATTTTCATACAGTCAGATCCATAAATATTCGACGTTGACAGTATTGCTATTGTTTTAGCTGTCTACCACATAATGTTGGAGATGAAACTAAAATATTATGAGCACAGAGTCCAAAATTTCAGCTATGATTTGAGGGTATTTAGAAATGGCTGAACCTCGAAAGAATTGATGCACCTATTACTAAAACCCCATAAGTCAAACTCGACTTGACTTGACTTGACTTGACTTGACTTGTGGGGTTTTAGTAATCAGGGCTTCAATTACAACACTTTTTATATGTGGCCCCCCTCCCACCCACATAGACACACACACATACACACACACACACACAAGTAATTTACAAGTAAGAATATAAATAGTACAGAATTGATTTAAGATTTGGCTTTTTTATTTGCAATCTGTAGCTTTTAACTCAATATGAATTCCACGGAGCCATCAGTGCCAGTGAAGCACGTCATCATTTGGCTGAAAAATCAAAAAAGTTTCAGAAAAATTGATCGCAAAAACATCAGATGTGGCCAAATCAATTACTTGGTTCATTATTAATGAGGAAGAAGACACTTGTGCGCTCAGGAATCACCAAAAGACCTGAGAGACCCCAGATAGCAACTGTGGTGGATGTCAGAGGAATTCTTTGCCTGGTAAAGAAAAATCCCTTCACCACAGTTGGCTTGGAGAAAGTACACTCTCCAGGAGGTGAGCATATTTGTGTTAATCATAGCAATCAAGAGAAGACTTCATCAGAGTGTAGTTAGTAAAATTTTGGTCAGTCTTTAAATCAGGATTTTATGAAAAACATATAAAAAAAAAAAAAAAGCACACGCTGCGGGTTCGATCCCCGCCTCGTACCAGCCGGCAGTGGTCAGCAGCTTTTTCAGAGAAGCGCACAATTGGCTATTGCGCTACAGGGTTGCAACTTGGGAAGGGACTGCCGGGAAGTGAAAATAATAGTTGCCTTGTTCGTTAGTCAAGTGCTTCCTGTTGGCCAGACAGGCGCTCGTCAGGGAGATTCTAAGCCTGGTCATGTTATCCTCCGCCCTCGCTCTGAACTTGCGAACATTCAACCAATGAGTGTATTAGAAGCAGCAGGCTGAAAGGCGCATGCTTTGGAGGAGAGCCGCGAACTGTCTTCACTCTCCTGAATCGGCAGCAAGGGGTCGCATACGAGCAGGACTTGTACATAGTTCACCAATTGGGCATTCCAGATTCTGGAGATGCCAAATTTTTTATTAAAAAAAAAAAGTCTGTATAGTTCTGGAAGCACATCGCATGAGCTTATGAGACAAAGATTAACTTGTGAGAGAATGATGGAGGAGAAGTGTATGGAGAAGGGGAGAAACTGCTCATGATTCAAAGCATACCTCAGCTCAGCTGTGAAACATGTCAATATGTGGGGATGTTTGGCTGCCAAACATCCAATGTAGATTGCATGCAATGTTTGGAACTGTACAACCAGTTCCGTTGTACTTATTGATGATTCGACCGCTGACACCAGCAACAGGATAAAGTCTGAATTCTATTGGGCTGTATTACTGGCTCAGATTCCGCTAAATACTCCAGAACTCATTTCATAGCGCTTCATGGTGCAGGTGGGCAGTGCCTCAAGCAAACGGCAAAGCCAACCTAACAATTTTTGAAGCAAAGAAGAAGAATGTTACTCCATGGCTAAGTCAATTACCTGTCCTGAATCCAAAGAGGCTTGCTTTTCACTCGCTGAAGGCAATACTGCAGACAAATGTCCCCAAAGACAAAGAGGAACTGAAGACAGTTGCAGCGAAGGCTTTGGTGAGCTCCTTCAGCGGAGGTGTCCAGTACTTCATCAAGGGTTTGGAGCACAACGGTTGTATGTCCAAATTTTGTGATTTTGAGATTTTTATCCCCTGTCACAGCTTTCTATCAGCTAATTCTTGGAGCACAATCACTGTGTGTCCATCTGCCTTAGTTTTAAACAGAATTTTCATTTTCATGCTGTGACATGTCCAACAAAATCTGCTTAAATGAATTAAACATTGATATTTTGATGAATAAACATGATTTGTATTGAATCATCTGTGTTTCATTGCAAACAAACTTAAGTTCAGCTGATCAAATTTGTGTAAAAGTGCTAGAAATGTTGGGGCACGCATTGGTGACGTCCATTTTTGGCAATTTTGGCCATGGTGTCGCGGTTCCACACCTGTGAAAACTTATGTGTTCACTATACTTCTGAATCACGCAGCAAAAGAGTGATTGATATAGAAATGATATGAAATACATGAGTAAAAGGAACACTTGCTAACCTAAAAATCCATTTTTCTCAAAACCTTTAAAATGGACAAGTAACCTATTGTGCTCTGACCCCTCGTGATGATGTGTGGGGGTTCCAGAATCCAGGCAGTTGTTGACTGCGAAGGATTTGCAACCAAGTATTAAAATGAATGTTTGATGTATTATTATGTCAGTTTGTCCAAAGACTTTTGAGCCCATGAGCCTTTGGGGAACAATGTATTAAAATGGTTGCAATTCTTATGTGGTAAATACAATATTTTTTTGGAAAGCCCTTAAATCTGAAAGTCTTCCTTTCTAGTGCATCTTGATTGATTTATTTCAAAACCACTCTGATGGCATACTGTGACAAAATCGCAAATAGTGAGTCACTGTCCTCACATTCATATACCTGTAAGCAGTCAAGGTATGAGTAGTCAAACTATTGATGATTATGTGCCGTGACCATGAAATTTGGTAGTTTGTCATGTAAGATGCGTTCACAAGCAAAAATATATTGCCTCTATTTAAGCCTCATCATGGGCCTCATAATGTCTGTAAAAAAAAAAAAAAAAAAAAGGAAGCAAAGAGAATAAGTCTTTCTGTTGCTGTCACATAAAACAGGCATTCCCCTCTACTGGCTGCATTTTCCGTTTATCTGAATTTTCTCTGAAAACATCTTTGTTTGTCAGAATACCCACTAAAAGCTCTCTCATTGCAAATTCACAGGAAGTGTACTTGGATTATTGACGCACCGTGTCTTGCTGCACCGCCAGAGAGCTGGAGCAGTGACACAGTCCGTTAGCCGTAGCACTACAGCTCAGACCTCCTCTCAGGAACTGCTGGAGCAGGCGGGTTAGCAGGCGAGGAGACGTTCAGATTTGCGGCACTGCGGCGGGAATTGAAAGACGGAGTAGCTAGATCAATGTTATGTAACCTCAGTGGAAACTGATGCATTGTCTTAACACGGCCATATATGACCCTTATGTACTTACATAACTGGTAAATCCTACTAAGGTTCACTGACCTACAAAATGAAGTATGGTATTGTAAATAACTTATTGTGCATATACAGGTATACATTATTTACTGTACTCCACATTTGTATGTGTATTTGGAATTTTATTTGTTATCTTATGTAATGACACGTTTTTAACCTTTATTTCACCAGGCAGGTCAATTAAGAACAGGATCTCATACATAGAGACAGCATGTAGATTGAATTTGAGAGATGCAATGTAATGTATTTGGCATATTTCGACCTGAATAGATTTGTGCGAAAATGGTAAAATTATCTGTTCTCAAGAGTGCGACTGTATTGACAGTTTACGGCTTGCTAATTTATTTTTGTTTTCTATGCGGTTTTCTGGACAGGTAACCGCGTACTTGCAGCTGTGCGATGAGTTTGATGGGGAGGGCGTTTGCTGGCCAAATCATCCCATTTTCCTCTCTCTTCACAGAAGGGAGAGACATGCAGTTGACACATTTTACTGATCAGATGAGGCCTTATTTTGATGAAGGAGGGAGGGAGGCAGGGAGGGAGGGAGGGAGGAGGTGTATTCAAATGTAGGCTGAAGGTGCAAAACTAGAATAATGAGCAGAGTCATGTTTACCGGCCCGTCTGCTTCGCCGAGATTACGGTGGGTTTCCAGCTCTGCGATTGCCAGGATAAACCAGGTTTGCTGTGTTATTCGCCCAGTTTAGGGCTGCTGGGTGCCAGCGGAAGGCAGATAAGTCACTTCGTAGCTCGACCCTGCGGCGTCATCTGTAATCGGGTGAATTAAGTTCTCCTGTGACCTTTTTACTGAAGCGTTCTTAATGATAATCAGGAAAAAAAACATGAAAGAGCTGCGAGAGCGTTTTTAACCCACGCATTTCTCAAGGACTAATAATTTAGCAGAAATCATCGGTGAAACCCAAAAGCTTGAGGTACTGTGTTTACATGAGACGGGTGTTTATTAGAACAGCTCTTTCCTGCGTGAGCCATTTAGGTCCTCTGAAAGCAGCTCTATCTGTGCCCGTGGGATATGTGTTTCCAAGCAGTCTGAGGATTCAGCTCTCACCTTAATGACCTGGACCCTTAAAGAGCACAAGCATCTCTCTCGCAGACTCTCTGTTCATTTACACCTAATTATGGGAGGTCGTTCCTAATTGGGCCCCCATGTGGGAGGTAGTCAACATCTGATTGGACGAGGCGTTTGTTTTTCTCTGCGACCAGGCATCTGTTCCTGCCTTTTGCTCCTCCGGTTAAAGCTGACGCACGAAGATGGGACTGGTGTCGGTGCCGGCTGCGGCTTCCAGCAGTACCTGAAATGCTGGCCGGCGTCTGGTCGCCAGGCTGCGGCGATGGCGCGAGGCGGCAGTCGAATCGTTCCCTATTGGCGCCCACTCAGCTGCATGCATTAGTAATTAAAAAGCAGACTGTATCTGAGGGCATCATAACGACGCCATCAGCGCAGAACACACTGCCGTCTGCGGAGGATTTCACCCAATGCTTGGGCCCAGTGTTTTTCAGAGGGAGAGAGAGAGAGAGAGAATGTGTGAGAGAGAGAGAGAGAATGAGAGTGAGAGAGAGAGAGAGAGAGAATGGGTTGTGAGTAAGAAATGAAAGGTGGAGGGAGCTGGGCACAAATAAAAGAGGGAGGAATGGACAGCAGTTTATGAGAAAACAGAAGAAGAAGAGAGGCAGATAGGGTCATGAGAGAGAGATAGAGAGGGAGCCTAGCAGGGTGGGAGAGTAAGATATCCTGAAGTAGAATCGCATGTATGTTTCTTAAGGGAGAGAAGCCTAGGATGTGTGAGGGATTGGTCAGCTCAGTATAGTCAATGGTGATCTTTGCGATAATAAAAACTAATGCACACAAACACACGCGTACACACACATGCACAGTACTGTACAAATGTCTTAGGCACCACAGTTTTATATATATATATATATATACTGTATGTATATATACTGTATATTTATATATATATATACTGTATACATTTGGTTTTGGATGTATATTTTTTTGTTTTCCTCATTGCTGTTTCTGTAGAGTAAAAGCACCTTTCAAACTGTAAATGTTGATGTCTCAGAAATCTTTGTATTTAAAAAAAGACGGTTGATCCGAATGACACAGCCTTGACGGAGCCCTGATCACAACATCATCTGTGCTGTCTGTCATCACCAGGAGAGATGATCGCGAGAGACACGGCGTCCGCTGAGGGATTGTGGCGAGTTCTCCAATATGACTCAAGCAGTCAAATAGCCAATTATCCTGTAAAACTATAAAACTGCAAGGCTGTGTTCCTAATTTTTAAGCGAAGAGTAGTCATACCAAATGCTGATCTGATTTCGTTTTAACAGCTCGCAAATCTTTATATCACATTTTTCAAAAATCAGAAAACTTTGTTTTCATGATTTTGGAAGCATCTTTGGCTCAGGGAATTGTTTTAAATGTGCCTGATGTTATGATCTGGGCAGGGAACCAAACACAGATTCAGGGGCCCGTCCACAAAGGTGTGTTAATTAGCAGGAGTATGAAAATAAATGAGGGAAAGACTGTAGCCTAGAACAGTAAAGGGGAAGTTCAGCTTAGGTTATGATTGGCGAAGGCAAGGGCGTGTTTGCGCCCAGGCCAGTGACCGTTCCAGGGCAGAAGCTGGGCGGTGAATGCCCTTTGCAGAAACAGGACTGCTTGACCGTGGAACCAAAGGGTTTATAAGGAACGCAGTCCCAATCCTGAGGATCCATGAACGCTTGTGAGGTGTTTCTAATAGACTGACTCAGTGGAGCAGGCAGTAACAGAGGATTAGCAAGTAAGCTGTCCCAATCCTGGAGACCTGCTTTAAGATTTAAGAGCGTGTTCTTATTAATTAGACTCTGAAGAGTAAAAATGTTTTAGAGGCAAAGCTTAACTCAACATTAGAAGACACAAACTGATTGGACATTTTTGTTGGGTATGAACCACAACAATCCGGCAAGCACACTGACAACACCGTGAACATATACGGATTTGATATTCACACAAAGTGTAAAGGCACATGGATGATATGTAGGGGAGGGATGGAATCAGTTCAGGACACACAAGGGTTGTAACTCCTAAGACTTATGCACTTTCCTGTGCAGTATGCAGTTACCTGATTTTTAACCATCTGAACTCATGTGGGAAATTTTGGGACAATATCATTAGCCTAATGGCACAGTTGCCTAAGTCATATTTGAACGTTTTCAGAAAACAAGAAAAAACACAATTTTTAGCAAGCACATCGGTATTTTTTTTTTTATATTGCAACAGTAAGCCAAAAAAAGACTATGATATGATAACGATATGTTTGAAAACACTTTCTGCCACCATTATCATCAAATGTTTCAATATCTCTTTGAAGAAAGGTACCCCTTCGTTTCAGTCAAGGTTTACACCGGTAGACTCTGTGCCAATTTGTGTTAGGCTGATCTGGCGGCTTGCGGAGGCCTGCCGCCTCACCCAGACTGTTTATATTGAATTTTCCATTAATATGTCACCTGCTTGTACACACGCACATACACTGGGACCATCTAATGCTGACACACACGTACAAAGCAGTGAAGTGAGTGATCGTTCTGATGGGATAGTGGCGGATCTCTCTGCGTGCCGTGAATTTGAGGGCCATCGAAGGTCTTTAGAGAGAAGTGGGCCATGAGGAGGCTCGAGAGCCGCACTCTCAGTCCCGCTCTGCCAGGCTCCTCTCGCTGAGAGTAAACAGGAACATCTAGCTACTCTTCCACTGAAAGAGCTCACCTGTGAGCACCCTGTTTTGCCACTTTCATCTCGCCCCCACTGTCTATGGCAGAAGAACATGCTGATCTCATATTTGTGGTCATACACCTAAAAAGGTTGAAACAATTAGCCTGAAAAACATGTGAAATGAGGGGTAGAAAATTCTAGTTGGTCTCCGCAGCACTCCTACAAGAGATGCTCTCATTTAGAAAGGTGCTGCAGGACTCTGGCACAATGGTTGTCATTTGTTTGCAAGGCATTGGTTTCGCTGGTATAAGAAATAACTCTTATGCAATCCACTCTCCGAGCAGAAAAAAAAAATGTAATTCAGGCGTACATCTGGTAATTAACGTATTATCCGGGTGGCAGAAAGCCACTTTCAGCGAGAGGAAAGGGAGCATGCCTGCACAAAGTTTAAAAGTTCCCAAGCTATTTATTATGGAATGGAGGACGTCTCTACCAAGGTCTTCCTCAGACCACAGCGTTATGGTGCCAGATCCATGTAACCGAGCCCCATTAACAAACGCAGTGGCTGCAACATCTCCAACCGGTCTTAATAACCTCCCAGGAGAGTGGCCTGAGTGGATATTTACAGCTTCAGGTTCTGTTTCTTACATTAACTGAAAGAAACCTTTGTTTGGGACGTGCAGGTGCAGCTAATGTGCGTACACGCAGGTTAGCGCCCTCCTCTTGCATTTAATGGAAACGGTTAGTAAGTCATATTTATGAGGAAAATAATTTTGATGTTACTTTGGACCTACTGGCGTCTTCCACATCATTTCACACTTGAAAAGTATAGAAATAATGCACAGGTTTCCAAAAAACACCAAACAAAGGAATAGCAAAAGGCATGGCCTTATCGACAGGGTTGGATATTCTCAAAATGTCTGAGATGTGATTTGCTAGCTTTTTCTCATGTAATGCCAGTCCTCTTTCTCGCTGTTGAGAGCCAGTGGTGTGGCGGTTCGGGACCTGGACTGTAATTAGGTTGCAGCAGGTTCAAATCCCTGCAGAGGCACTGCTGTTGCTTTCATCCCCAAGGTGCCTCGGGGCCTCATCGGCTTCGGCAAAATGCGAAGGGATAGTTGCAGAAGAATGCGAGTTGTGTAAGTTGACGCAGATGTGGGCATGCGCGCCGAGGATAAATAATGTAACGACGGCGCGGTGAGGGAGGGGCCCGGGGGGCAGCGGCAGCGTCGAAGGCCCTCGTAAGACGGAGCCGAGCTGCGCGCTGAGGAAGCCTAGCTGCCAGCGCCGAGAGAGGAGTTGCTAGGTAACAGGTAGCGTGCGGTTACGTAAGGCCCTTTCCGAGTGCACGTGTCCTGTGCCTCCCCTTGGGGGAGAAGAATCCGCCGTATGCTGGAGCAAAGCCTTCTACATCGAACCCTTGAGATGGCACTGTTCTGGCTTAAAGTCTGCATCCGTGTGCTACTTTTTAGCCTTTCGTGCTCTGTGGGTTCGGCGGATGCGCTAAGTGCAACGCGAAGGTTTGGACAGCACTCACAGAGGGTCTTAAGGCGTGTTCCAGAAAGGAGTCTGAACTAAAATGGCGGCGGGTTGTTAACATGGCTTAGATACTGTATGCTTAATAATTGACCTTTCTTACTTTGACTTTGAGTAGGGATTGAGGGCTGCCTCGTCATCATTGGACAGTGGAGGATGTGAGAGAATCCATGGTGTTGAGACATAGTGGGTTTCAGCCGTTAATGGTAGATTAAGTTTTACTTGGTCAGGAGTCATTGGGTGACCTTTTGGCTCCTGTCAGTCATATGTCAGATGGCTAAAGGCCTTAAATTGATATTAGTAGAGGAAATATGTCAAATTTAATGGAATGTATTTTGGATAATGGATATAGTCACCAGCCATGTTTTGTGATGCTGCTATGGTGTGGAGATGTACACACCCCCATCCTCAGCGCTCCTCACCTTGATGCACATAGTGTGAAACTGACAAGAGAACAAAGGCAAATATGACACGAATGCTAAATTACTGTTAGCTAGGGGCACTCGTAGAGTGGGAACCTCCGCCATGGCAGCACAATCCAAATCTTCATCAGTGAGAACAAAGTTGAGTTATCGCGTGTCGTAGGATTTCAAGATGGCTGCTGTGGCGGCCATATTGTTTCACTGATCGCAGTGAAAATCGATAGGGTCCCTCCTTGATGCAATGGCAATCCACCCACAAAATTTCAGACAAATCCGTGCATTACTTTTTGAGTTATGTTATTCACAAACAGGGCCAAAAACATAACCTCCGCCCCAACTTCGTTGGTGGTGGTAAAAATGGTCTCTGATTAGATACTAATATGTGAAATTATCTTAGATTTAGAGTAGTGATCAATGGCATGGCTCTTGTCTGGCAGGTTAAAAAGCCATTACTCTATCATGGGTCTATTTTTCCTGGGCTGTTATTGTAGCGCCCAGACGAAGTCGTGTCTACTATGGATTAAGCCTCGTTACGCGTCCGTGTCCGCCACTGTAGAGATTTCCTTGTGGATGCTCCACTGGCGACAAATTTAAAGCCATTTCTTTTATATTTTGCATATACAAAATATATATGGGGAGTAGTTAGGACAGGGTGTCTATCGATTTTGGTTGTCATGGTAACGTGATTCACTACATAATAGGCAATTTTGTGTCAAAAATAAGCCGAAATAAACATAGGAGATGACTGGAGCTCTCCTGCTGAACCCTTCAGTGAGTCTAGTACAGTTGTAGAACTGGTGATTTACGGGACTATACCTTCCGATGAGCAGCAGCCTTTAGTGATGTAGTGTTGTATTGTGGGTCAAAAACTTACACAAAATGAGAAAAAAAGAACACTTGGTCGATCGGGGGCTACACTCACTGGTAGCCGGTGACCAACCTGTCTAGTTTTGTTCAAGAATTAATTACCCTGTGCTTGCTCTGTAGGCAGACTCCTATGTTGAAGAGCTGTTTTCTGTATGAGGATTGAAAGGCTGGGGGTGCGGCTTCTACATTGGGACTTTCCTGTTTCCTTTACTCTTTAGTAGGAACTGCGGAGATTTTGCCTCATAAGATACTGTCAACCCACTAAGACCTTTACAACATGGTTCCTGCGGCCAAAGCGCTGGCAGTCCAGAAATATGCAGTGACTGTCACCAGTGCCACCCTACAGTCCACAAAGTACCGTGGGAGAGAGCTAGCTGAGATAAGAGATCAGCGGATTAGCAATGGTAGTTTGAGTCATAGGAAGCCTTTGCTAGTTACCCATAGAGTCCTGTCCCTCTTAAAACCTTGGGATCGTCCTTCTGCAAACTTATGGCCGTCACCATTTGATGACGTCATGAAACCCAAGGTTCGGGACCGCAGCATTGGCCCCAGGCAGCCGCGATGTGGAGGGATTCATTAACAGCGCTGGTTGGGCACCTGCCGTCCTGACAGATTCCTCTTTACATTTTCTCCGCAGTATTACTTCACCATCAGCTTCAACCACGACAACCAGAAGGCCCTCGAGCTGCGCTCGGAGGATGTGAAGGACTGTGACGATTGGGTAGCGGCAATAACACATGCCAGGTAAGGGTCTGCCGGCCGTCTCCTGCTCTGCAGTCAGCCTGGCTCAGTTTTACATGAGCTCAATGAGTCCCTGAAGTCCCAGTTGAATAACAAGGGCAGAAGTCGCCCTAAAGTAGGGATGTTTACTCAGTGCTGTCCGTGCCTGGTTGTAAATTGTGTAAAAAGGGATGAAATTTCCTCAATTGGTCAATGGAAATGATATGATGACGTTAAATCGCTATTAAAACCTCATATTCATTGTTTTCAGATCCAATGTTCTGCAGTAGACTGCTGTGCAAAAAGTAGAAATTGTGACAGCTGCCTGATGACTGTGCTGTTCTGTAGCTTCTACACATTATTCCTTAATAAAATAAAATAAAATAAAAAAAAGCAGTTGCTTGTGTTTGTGGAGTCGGAAGCAATTTTGACCGAGAGGGCAGAACATATCTGCCATTGATTTCAGATAGTGGTGTGCAGTGCAGCATACTTTGCTGACATTGCTCAGTGCACCAGTTTCGGTGAATATGTCCTGAAGCAGTTCCTTTTTGTGAGACGCTAGGCAGCCAAGGCCCTGAAGCATCAGGCGCCCTGTGTTCCTGAGAAATTGGAATGTATAGCTAAAGCCTGAAAGCCATGGAAAGCTGTGTTTAGCATTACTTATCCTCTGTAACACACTTCCAGACTACTTTAGAAACTGGAGACCACAATCAGCTCAAGAAGGACCCGCCATTTACGGTCTATTCAGAGAACTTGATCCACCTAATTTGTCCACTCAGGGAAAGCACTTCAAATACTGTTGACCTCGGGCAATGCATTCGTGCTTTTATCCCCCCACAAGCTGTATTCCACCTGCTGTGTGACTCCTCTCTATAATGTTGTGTCACTTAGCCCCAGCTAGATTGAATTGGTTATGCATGAGCACATATGCAAAAAATGCATTTCAATCATGTAAAATATACATTTAACTGGATTCAATCAAAGGGTCAGGACTGAAGAGCCAAAAAATAGGTAAGTATAGTTTTTAGAATGGCCTGAAATCCATATTATGCAAACCAGAGTTTTTTAAAGGACGAGTGAGAACTTCAGATAGTCTGTTTGCCTCAATCCAGTTCTACTATTTTTATTGCTTTATTTAAATTTAGGCTCATTCGAGAAAGTTTTTTTGGTAAATTAATTGAGTTTTTATATTGGCTACATTGAGTATTTCATGGACATATCAATTGGCTCATTGCAGTTTTCCATTTTTGTCGCGAATAAAGCTGATTAGGACTGACTACTTCATCTTCAACTGGTAATCAGTGAATGCAGATATTATTATACCATTATTGACTTCATCTCAGATGTGGCTGTGCCTCAGTGAATATCATTTGTCCGAGATGGATAAATCATTGGATTCACCGATATCTGAAATCAATAACTGTTTTATTATATGACTCTCCTTGAATATATAAAAGAGAAGGGCGACAACTCTAACGTAAAGCTCCTCACAGGGACGGAGTGGCACAAAATATGGACACTGTCTGGAGCTCTTCCGGGGAAGCCTAATCTATTTTTAGCTCCAGGTCGTCGGATTGTTATATTCACCTCTCGTGAATTTTTGTGCGGTGACCATCACTGTTTATAGTGGCTGGTGGAGCCGGCCTTGACCAATCGGGAGAGAACGAATCCTTACGTCATATAATAAAACACAATAACAGCACTATAACATAATTTTAATTGCTGTTTTTGAAAATAAAGAGAATTGCCCATCTCTAGATAGTATGATAACCTAAATATTAAATATTGGCCAAAGGTATTTCTGCTGAATTACAACGTAAGTAAAATACAGTACATGATGCTATCAAGTTATCTTCGCTGTCTCAGCGTCTGTTTCATATTTGTTTTATTAATATTGTAAATTTCCAAATCAGGCTCACCTATTTTTTGCCATTGAACTGCAATGTAGCTGCAGAGGAATTATAAATTTAGTGAACAGATCAAACATTGATGTTTTTAACTGTGGTAGATTTAAACCCAAGGTTTTCATGAACTGTGCCAGGAAATGTTTTATATGAATCAAATGCTATCATTACCATTGAACACAACGGACAGGGAGTAGGGTCATGTGGGTCCATGGAAGACTGGGAGTCTGAGGTGTAGCTGGAAAGGGTGATTAAGGGTTGACGGCACGTCAGGTGGGACATGAATCATTTCCACGTTGTCGTGTCCACACTCTACATATGCATCACACAGGCTATGAAGGAGGATGTTGTAATTTACCATATGAAAAGCTGCAGTAAGGTCCAGAGGTGTATGATCCAGGGGTCCTGCCATGTTTTCATTACCCCCATAAGCTCAGCCAACTAATGTCACTCTACTTCCTGGATGAAAAATTCTGCCAGTTTGCAAATCCTTTGTGGCTGGAATGAAATTCTGGTGAGGACTTTCACTCTCTGAACCTGGATTATACACCTCCGCTGAAGTCAAACAAGACCTGGATTCTGAGGGAACCACAGTCAGCAGCGATGAAGAGGTCACACAGACCTTCGGTTTGGGCAGTTTCATTGCTTACGGAGAGGACGGCGAACAGACTGAAGCCAGACACCAGGTTTGCTTGTCGTTCAGAGTAATTAAAGGGGATACTTTGCTAAGTTGTACTGTAGGGAACCACTAGCAGATAGCATAATCTCTATTACCCAAAATACAACATGCCTTCATTAATGGATAAATGTCTCAAAAAATATTTATACTTCATGTCACTGGCTACTAAACCCGCTTAGTTGACTAACTCACTATACACGGCGATATGCTTCACACGGTATTTGTTCCGCTAGTGTATTTATGAGCTGAGGTCACCATCCACACAAATGCACAGACATCTGTAAATCTGTAGGCATTTATATGGTTATATGCGCAAGTGCAATCACACATCCTCACAAAGCGCAATCACACAGTGTTGTACAGTAATACTGTGCAACACTGTCATAAACTTAAATACATGTCCTCAGACATCTGAACAGGGAATCTGCACTCAAATAATGTCACTCATGTACTGTACATACTGTATAAACACAGTGGGCCTCGTTTATGAACAGAGTGTAGACACAGAAAAGATGCAAATGCCTTTTCCTTTGCAGATTTCAGATTTATGAAAAGAAACTTGACATTAAAAAAGCATGTTAAATAAATACATTTATAGACATATGCAACATTCCAAGTCGATTCAGGTTGTTAAAGAAGAAAGTGTGCAATTTAGGATATATTACACCGTTCGTTACCTCTCTGTTTTTGAGCTTATGCAGTTTAAGCCAGGAATTTGGGCAAAGTTTTATAAATAAGGTTCAGTACGGCACATGCTTAATGGATGCACACTAAACACAAATTCACTTATGAATCATTGAGTTTCCATAAGGCCCAACTCCAATGAATTACAGGTCTGCATATCTTATAACAAAGAGGGGAACCTTCTGCTAAAAGTATCCCCATGACACTTGTAAAGAAATAAACTAAAAAAATATGGGTCTTAACATGTGGGTGAAAAAATTAGTCCACTTTTCCCTTTCTTGAAAAAGATAGTTCCTCGGAGACCTCGGAGCCCTTTGGAAACTCAAGGATTCATGTGCTCTGTCAAATAGACATTTGCACATATAGCCATGTGCACGCACACGCACATGCACGCACACACACACACACACACACACACACACAATCACAGACTGCAGCCGTCTGCAGTCATACTCACTGTGCTTCTTGTGTTGCTATAAGAGATACAAATATAGACATCGGGAGCCTCTCTCCCGGCACTCAGCTCTGCCACCGGGGGTTTGTTTTGCGCTTCATTCCACGAGTCCACTGGAGCAGAATACCGCCACCAGAACTGCAGTTTCTGTTATTTGTTTTCATAAGATGCGAGCCTTGCAATTAAGGCAGTTTTAGACTTAAACAACGAGGTAGCATTACATATTTGCTGCTCATATAGTGCTGGGTGCATTTGTCTGGCGCTGCCGCTGCACCATGGAGCACTTCTAAATCACAGCGCATGATCACAGAGACATCCACAGCAGATTTTGAGTAGAAATAGCTGCCATTACGGACGGTGTTATGACAGGCAAAGCCTGAGAAACAGCAGAATAATTCACATTTTGCAGCTGAGCCACATTTCCTCATTAATTACATTGTTATTACTGCTATATTCGGTTTCATCATTTAAAAACTGTGTTTGCTTAGCAGATCTCCATATCCACAGCAAATTGCATTTCACCTACATGCTATTTGCACAGCTTTGATTTTACTGAAGCTGGTGTTAGCTCAGAGGTGTGAGAGAGAGCTGTTTTAAAAAGAAATGGAGGCGAGCCGTGTAAAGCTTACTCATGCTGGTTCCCTCCAGCCTGGGACATGGCTTTGATGGAACAGACCTTGAATCCTAATGGGCCAGTCAAAATACGAGAACGATGGAGACACACCTTGACAGAAATGTTATCTATTAATTTTGTTGTGAAATTAAACAGTAAGTGTACAAGAGTTGATGCTGTGCGAGTGTGATATGTTAAAAAACATTTATGCAATATAAAAAATAAGAAGCCCACTTAACTTTAAAAAGTCTGGCAACCTGCTGCAAAGTAGTTTTTCAGTTGGCTCAGCTTCAAGTTTCTGATTCTTTCGAAAATGAGTTTGTGCAACCAGTGGGACTTGAAGTTGAGCAAACTCAAAAATGATTTGCGGCTGGTTACCTTACTTTTTAAGTTTGGTCAACATTTTTTACAGTGTGGTTGGGGGTTTACGGTAGTTTCGCTACTTTGGCTTTGCGCTACTGCACTTTCGCTACTGCACACTGCACTTTTGTTACTTTGTCCAACTCCGTTTACTAGTAAGGATAAATGCGAGTTAAGAACATAAATATTACTTAAAGCCACATGCTCATCTTCGATAGGATAACGATCACCTAAATCACAAAATAACTTCTAAAATAGTTTACCTTGTAGATTAATCTCTCCGCAATGCAGTGATGCCTTTGAAAAAAATGAACTACATCGGGAAATGTTTGTATTTGACCGCCAAAGTGTGTAACCCTACCCTAGCTCGACAAGTAAACACACACGTTTCCGTGACGTAGTACACATGGAAATACTTTCATCCATTTACATCAAATCATTGCGGTAAACAAGATAGAGTTTATGAGGTCCGATTTGACAATTTCATGTCTTTTCCGATTTTTATGCAAATATGACACACATACATCAAGTCAACAACCATCCTATTACAGTAGAGTCATCCAAACATTGCAATCATTTCTTTATGTCATAAATGTTAGGCTATTTACCTCGTGCGAATCCAAGAGACGACAACTTGGCTTCCTTGTTCGTTGCGCGACACGCTCATTTTTCTTCCGGGTCTATTTTTAGCAACTTGCCGACAAGGGAAACCTCCTCAATAGTTTTATCTATATCGCTGGACCTGGGGGTTCTAAAATCGTGCGATTTTTCGTATTCGTTATATCTAGCCACAGCGAACATAGGAAAATTCTCTAAAAAATTCTAAAAATTAAGTCCTAATTAGTGAATCTGTGAGCATGTGGCTTTAAGAATCAGTTATAATACTTTATAAAAGCCATTCGCATTAAAGCTGAGAATATTTTTTGTGTTCTGACTCAATTCAGACAATCAAACAAAGATCGAATCGGCAACAAGCACTTTGTTTGATTATAGCAGCGAGCGCATTTGGACATAGTAGCAAAAGTGCAGCTTGCAGGACCGAAAGTCCAGCGGCGAAAAGCCAAAGTAGTGAAACAACCAGTTACCTGGTTGGGATGTGGTACACAGCTAGTTGAATGAACTCAATCATAGTCCATGTATGGTGCCCTGTGTTCACCTGTGGGTATAATCTCCAGTCAGCTCAACTGTTTCTCCATCTCAGCACTGTCCTCTCTGCTGTCATCTGTGAAGAATAACAAGTGAAGTTCTGCATTTCTGCCCTGTGTTTATAATGACCATTCTGTACATGAGTGATACTCCTTATCATTTTATGCGTATGGAAATTTAGCAGCACACATGTCCTTACAGTACACCGTACCGACTTTGCTCAGTTGTGCTGGAATTCTAGCATTACACTGATATTGAAAACGGTTTGTCTCTGCATGTGTGTGTGTGTGTGTGTGTGTGTGTGCCTACAGTTACAGGAACCTGGCCACTGAGCATGAGACCCTCATGCAGAAGTATCTCCACCTACTCCAGATTGTGGAGACGGAGAAAACGGTTGCTAAGCAACTTCGACAACAGATAGAGGACGGAGAGATCGAGATCGAGCGACTAAAATCTGAGGTAAATGCATTCGATTCTTCCTTGATGGCAGCTCGGCGTGTTTTTTGTGGGATTCTGGGAAACTCACAGAAAATCCATCAAGAACATCACTGCTTAGTCTCTTAGAATTTTTATTGTGGTTAATTACAACATCGTCAGAGTTCTGGAGCTTTGATCACATACCTGTCACAGCTATAGCACTTTCAACCTTGTACATCCTCCTTTAGATAAGTTGTCACTTCTTTGGAGTGGTTTTATATACCTGAAGTCAACAGGGAGGTTTCTGCTGGTTGCACCCTGACCTGGACGACTTTTACGTCCTACCTGCCGTAGGCTCAGGACTAAGGTCCAAGAGCACTGATAAAGAGGAGTTCTTTCCATCTCAAATCACAAACTACTCCAATAGTGTTGATTGTTCCTATTCCACTTTTTCATTCTGTCCATGGCTGTATTCTTTATGAAGCAGATCAAATAGCCATTTCACTTTAATGTGCAAATGCAGGGCTGGATATGAAATGATGTGCGGAATATGCATGAGCCGACCGCTATTGTACCTGCGGCGGCCCCCGAGACACAGTAATGAGCTCTTTCAGCGGAAACAAAGGGAACGAGGGAGACACTTTATACCCAGGCCTCGACTGCCCTCTCCAGCTCGTTCAAACCACCTCCCCGCCATCGCACTAGCGCCCCCCCCCCCCTCCCGCCCTGCCGCCGCAAGTTTGCCATCCTCACGCCTCACCTATGGCGCGAGGACGCCAGCCAAATGAGCAGACAGCGATAGTAACGCCACCCGTCAGCTTCTCTTTTGGACAAACGGCTGAGTGGTTGTGACTCAGTGTAGCGAGTTGACAGGGAGGAGAGGCGATGGCGCTGAGAGTCAGGAAGTCGAGCGTTTGTCCTCGGCCTGAGCGCTGCTCTTTCTATCCCTCCGCCAGATCGCCGGGCTGCTGAAGGACAACGAGAAGATCCAGTCGAGCCCGACGGCCACGCCCAGCGACGATGACTCTGAGATCAAGAAGATTAAAAAAGTAAGATGGTGCCCTGTTCTCTTTGGGGCGTGGCCCGGGTCTCTCGCCCGGACAATAGAAGGTTGTCGGTATTTGTCCCACAACTGAAATATTTTTGCAAGTTCATATTGACGGTTACACTTGAGGAAAAGTTTCTACTCAAGGCCGTACCATTCAGTATTAGAGACAGGTGGTGACCCGGGCCTGCTAAACTACTGGCTTATCACACTGTAAACCCTGATAGTGTGGTGAACTCAAATATTTTGTGGAAACTTATTACCTTAAAAAAATTGTGTAGGCCAGTTTACTTGCAATGTGTGGAAGGAACTTTAAGAAAATAAGGTAAAGTTATTTTTTACATGTTTATATGTGCTGTGGACACATGATCATTAAGTTGGCATACATAATTTTTGTAGGTATTTGGTTTCCTCAAAACAATTGAGTGTACCACATTTACCAGGGTTTACAGTGCAGGCTGTGGAGTTTCTGAGGAATCTCCATACATTCTATGACTTCCCAAAAAAAGTAATAATTGGCATTACTTTAAGGAATTTAATAAGTGGCTAAGCCGTGTTTTCAACAGATTAATCACTTGGTAAAAGTTGTCATTCAGTTGACGTCTTGTGCGCTTTGTGAAACAGTGCAACTGCTGTTCATCATTTTATTTTATTTTTTTGAGTGTTGTCTTTGAATGAGAGTGGGTGGGTCGCTGGTTTAAAGCAGCTCCCTCTTTGGCCCACAGGTGCAGAGTTTCCTGCGCGGGTGGATGTGCCGCAGGAAGTGGAAGACCATCATCCAGGACTACATCCGCTCGCCGCACGCAGAGAGCATGCGCAAGCGTAACCAGGTGGTGTTCAGCATGCTGGAGGCTGAGGCCGAGTACGTACAGCAGCTGCATATCCTGGTCAACAACTTCCTGCGGCCGCTGCGCATGGCCGCCAGCTCCAAGAAGCCCCCCATCACCCACGATGACGTCAGCAGCATTTTCCTCAACAGGTACGCAAGATTAGCTAATGCATATGCTAGAGGCACAGCGCAGTAGAAATCTTACTGAGTGAACATGGCTCATAATAAATTTAAGGACGAGTTCCGTCCCTGATGCGAGACCAATCAAACCACAAAATTTGAGTGATATCACTGGGAGCGAAGTTCAGTTATCACGTCATAGGATTTCAAGATGGCTGCTACAGCAGCCATATTGTTTGACTGATCAAAATCAATAGCGTCCATCCCTGATGTGATAGCAACCCACCTGCAAAATTTCAGGGACATCTGTTCATTACTTTTTGAGTTATCGTGTACACAAACAGACAGACAGACAAATGAATGCCAGAAATGACCTCCTAGGCGTAGATAATAAACGCACAGATATAGGTACTGAATGCTGAAATGCGCAGATTCCTCGCTGTACCTATATTGTGGCGACCTCTACTCCCAAGAATTGACTCTGACAGTGTGTTTTCATATGCAGTATGTTCACTATATGTGCTCCTCCTTTATGGGTAAGGGCCAATTGAGCAGAGGTGGACAATCCAGGTTCAGAAGATAAAAGTTCTCCCCAGTATTTAGTATTTAGTATTTAGTATCCAACCTCCTGGATTTGCTAAATGAAACAGCCCGCCAGACCAGAGGTTGGACTAGTCTAGAAAATCAGCAGGTTGAGTTGATGGGTTGAAGTGAAACATGATGGGACTTTTACTTTCTGACCCCTGGAATGTCCACCTCTGCAAGTGAGCATGCATGTATTCACACATGAAACCATGCGGTTCTTTGTGGGGACCTTGGCTTCAAAGAATTTACAGCAACATTAGGGCGGATTCATATAGGTTATCGACAAGTTTTGCATTGTGGTCACTCCAAAATTTCTGTAATCTGTTTTCTGATTCATAAACGTGCATTATCAAGCTGCTATTACTGTTGCTACCTTCTGAGGATTTTGTGTTGTCGCAACTGCGTTTGATCACTTGTATATAATGGAGATGGAAACCTGTCTCGTAAGAATACCACCTACTACTCATTTATTTTGAACTGATAGAATGCAAAGGAATGTGCTATTCCCAAAATTGAAGTCAAAGGTACTTGGTAGCTTTTTTCAAATGCTAAAATGAACATAGACTGCTGAGTGTGTCAATATTAAGATCCAGTGTTAAGAAACTATTCTCAAGTTAAGAAATGAAGTAGCCGACATACATCTCCACTAGCTGCAAATTATGGAATAAAGTATATATTTTTGCCAGGAATACCTTAATCTTATGCTATTATGTCAAGATAAAATAAAACTTACAAAAGATAATTACTTGCCGTTTTGGCATAAAAGCCCATATTTTCCGAGGAGGTATCTAGCCCTCGCATCCAGTGTTACTCTCTGCACAAGTTGTAAATCTCAGGTGATTGCTCTCCTTATTTAATCACCTTCCTGAAACCTTATGGAATATTACTGGTCACTTAGCAATTAAAATCAGCCTGCTTAGTCCAAGTATTTATATATATTTTTTCTTGATAAATATGTGTTGCTTCTTGCAAATTTAGCAGCATGCACATTTTTTTCAAATTAAGAGTCAGAGGCTCTTTGTATGACTGATTCCTCACAATTATAGATATAAGTTTAGAGAGGAAGACGGAGAGATACAATGGCCCTTGCTATCACACTAGTTGCTCATCTTGTAAGTTTGCTACGATTAATTGGCAGAAATTGAAAGCTCATTGCCTGTTGCAGGCAGTGCCTATTTAAGTTCTGCAACAGTGACCTGGTATTGTGGCCCGATTCACTATGGCATTGATGTCAGCATTCAGTACATAATACCCAAATTTTGTGACAGCGAACAGTTAAGAGTTCAGTTTTCATAAATTGCCCTGAGTGTCTCCCCAAGTATGCATGTCCAACGCTGTGGTTAATGCAAGTGAACAACTTCTGAATTTTTTTCACAACTACCTCTCTCAGAAAGCTGGTTCATTTGTGCTGACTCATCTCTAAAACAAAAGTGACTTGCTGATATATTATCATCTCTCACACTCACACACCCGCCCACACTCACATGAGCAATATGTAATATTCCTATTATTATTTGTAACATATAATGCATATTCTTTTTTGCAGTGAGACCATCATGTTTCTGCATCAGATATTCTACCAGGGCTTGAAGGCGAGGATAGCCAGCTGGCCAACACTGGTTCTGGGTAAGAGAAATCCAGCACCACCCCCCCACCCCCTTACCCCAACCTCCCCCATTACCTCCCCCATTTATCCCCAGAGGAGACAGCAGGGGGCGGTATCTTTGATCTGGGTTACCTTGGCGCATAGGATCACAAGACTCATGTGGCAGGATCAAAGCGGATCAAACCAGGTCCAGTGCTACGACCAACTGGGAACCCCTGTACTGCACCCGTCTGTCCGACAGGCTACAAATAATTCAAGCTATAGCTAAAGAAAAGGCTGCAGAAGCTCTTTTTTTGCCAATTTCTCTCCCCAGTTCTGATTTGTTGCAGAATTACACCTAAAAAAAAGTGGTTTGGGGTTTCAGTTTCTCTTTAGAATATTATTTTGTCGTCTAAAAACGTATCTTAAGCCACTCCATTGTTTCAGATTGCAGGGCCTCATCAGAAGGCATACTTCATGTGTGACTTACAAGTATCCATACCATAGCTGTTGGTCTTATTCACAGCATAGCACACAATACTTCCCAGCAATACTGCTGAAACTTGTCTTTTTTTATCAACAGCTGATCTGTATCATGCAATTACAGCATTCAAGTACCCATAGGCTGACACATCGCATTACAACTACTGAAGGGACAAAGACAATAACTGAAACTCTTCAGGGAATGGATGTAGCTTGTTAGCTCTGGCCCTTGTTTGCAAAAACTAATTTCCAAATTGTTTTCAAATCATTTAAAGCCTATATTTGGTTGAAAGTAGTGCAGAGACAATGTATCAGATGTTGAAACTGGGAAATTTGATTGTTTCTTGAAGAAACATCTGCTCGGTTCTACTGTATAAAGGAAAGTGATTGAGAACTCGCCAGGACTGACTGTTGTTTTAAAGGCCTGTGTCTGTGCCCCCCTGATTCCAGTTCTGGCATCAACACTGACTCCTGTACTAGACCAGTCATTTCATGGGATGAACTGCAGATTAACCCCTGAGTTGTAATATTATTACACATTCCTTACACTCGTGAGCAAAGAGCAAGTCTAGCTGAGATTCAGGAGTCCAGGAGAATGACTTGTGTTCGTTGCACGAGTGATTACGCCGAGTCCGTTGATTACACTCATGAATACCTTCTAGCTGAAGAACAATGAGAACTGCTGGCGAATCTAGATGATTAGGGCAAAGTACCTGGGATGACTTTTGCATTCTTATCATCAACTTTTCTCCATGACTAGCAAGATAATTTTAAAATTCTGTATAAAACTGTTGCGTGGTCGATCACTGGGAGCAGCCCTCTCTCCCTCTCTGGCTGATAAGAGTCGCACCTCTCCTGTCCTCAGCCGACCTGTTCGACATCCTGTTGCCCATGCTGAACATCTACCAAGAGTTTGTGCGCAACCACCAATACAGCCTGCAGATCCTGGCGCACTGCAAGCAGAACCGCGACTTCGACAAGCTGCTCAAGCAGTATGAGGCCAAGCCAGACTGCGAGGAGCGCACACTCGAGACCTTCCTCACATATCCCATGTTCCAGGTGAGCCTGTCGCCGCCAGGGCTGGGCGTTTCCTGCTGTGTTTATTTGGTTCACTTCATTTGTGTACATTCATGGCTGAAAACTGTTGTACTGATGAATTCAATTAGGGCCCAACTCCACACATTTTCACCGTGGAGTTGGGCCGTTATTGGATTCACCGTTCAATTACGTAAAATGCTGTATATTCCATACCTGTCTATGTATGAGAGGTAAAACACTCAAGATGATATAAGTACCTCCCTAAATGATGGTAGCAAAGCTATTTGTCGATTTTTAACGTCATATTTATGATTGGGCAAGTATGCTTGGTGAACACACGGTGTAAAGGCAGTTACTCACTACTGGTTGGTTTCAGTCAATATTGTGCCAGGCCCGTATGAGCTGGGCATGATGTAAGAAGAAGGGAAAAAATAACAGCAAAAATAATCTCTATTATTATTAGAAAAATGCCTTTTTTTTAATTGCAGTATGATAAAAAAAAAACACATATTTTATAAACTGCCACACCAATAAAGCTGCGTGTGTTGGACTTTAAGATTTATGTACTATCAAATGTTGATTGAGTCCACGATTTGGAGTCTGACCGATGTACTTCCTGTGGGGGGCGGGGTCAGGAGAAGTGTGTCCCTGGAAACGAATATGTTGTCCTCTCCCCAATATGTCCTCCTCGGCAGATCCCTCGCTACATCCTGACCCTCCACGAGCTGCTGGCCCACACACCCCATGAGCACGTGGAGAGGAACAGCCTGGACTATGCCAAGTCAAAACTAGAGGAGCTGTCCAGGTAAACTGTCCCGTCTGTGTCTCCATGTACTGTATACACACGCCGCACACACATCACACATCTCACATACACACGCATGACACGCACGCAAGCACACAGGCCATTCAAATAACATACACACATCACTACATCACTCCGTACACATGCACAGACACGTTCCACTAAGGATTCCGCACACATTGGTGTTCATTCACGCATCTGTGTCTGTAGTGTGATTTGTTGGTGCAAGAGAAACACACAATTCTGATCAAGTATTTGAATACTTATTCCATGTTTTTGGTGCATGTTTTCATGAAACTTAAGCAGTTTAATGTCATGTGAATTACCTAAAATGACACGAGGCAAGATGTGCATAGTAAGAGGTCAAAATGAATCTGTAAATTGAGGATAATGACTTAAATTTTGTATTTGGCAAAACGAAAAATTAAACTAATTATTTCCACTTTCCAACAAATCTTGTAATGTAATTTCTGCAAATTGGACCAGAAAATCAAGAAGAAGCAAACATAAACACAACATAAACTTTCGAACCTCCGGAGTATTGTTAGTCGCAAACCTTTGGCACCATATGACTGTCCTGTCTGAAGACATGTCTTGTTTGGCAGTTATTACAGGAAATGGTGGCCTTAGAAAAATTGTGTTTTAGAAAAAACTTAAGACCAGTAATGTAGGTGCATTCACAGTGATTAGTGTTATCCTGCCAGATCTGGTTCACAATACTCCCAGACCTGTGAAGATCTGGCATTACTGAAGCTATAGTAGGATAAGTGCAGTATTTATCTAGTGTGCATATTTATAAAAAATGGATAAACTATTTGTCTTCACCTTGGTCTGGTTGAAACCCTCTTAAATATCACTGATGGTACTCATGCAGTCATGTCCCACACCAAGATAAAGCCCTGTTCTGTTCTTCGAAACCTATCAGCCAATAACTTTCACCGTCGGGCAGATAAACCCATGCTAGTTAGTCTCCTGCAAAACCAGCTAAATGGTCATTTGATTATGTCTCCTCTTGAAGAGACGGGGAGGCGACATATTGTTTTTGGCTCGGTTGCCGTCAGCGTCGGCGCCAGCATCAGTGTCCGCGACAGCGTTCCCAAAGCGTTTCCGTACTGTAACTCAGAAACTGCTTGATGTTTCTTTAATAAGAAGACTTTCTTTAATAAGGGAGACTTTTGTTTTTATGAGTCGAAGCGCCCTCTAGTTTTAATATTTGTCAGTTCGCTTTTTTCTACACAACCCCCTGAAATAGGAACTGTTCCTCCCTCTCACACAGAATCATGCATGATGAGGTCAGTGAGACTGAAAATATTCGGAAGAACCTGGCCATTGAGCGCATGATTGTGGAGGGCTGCGAAGTTCTCCTGGACACCAGCCAGACCTTCGTCCGGCAAGGTAGGACATCCTCACTTCACTGCTATGCACAGGACTGGATGCCATCATCTATCATGTGTCCTTTGACTAATGCAAATGCATGTTGAGCTTGACTCAGATGCAGATGCATTCCCAGTGCTTGAACATTTTTAGCAGAGATTGAGATTGGGGATTACGAGGCACTTGACAAATTTCATGAATTAAAGACAAATATGGCGACAGGCCCTGATGGCATCTACCGAAGGGCACTGAAGGAAGTTGGCGAGGTCGTCTCAATTCCACTGTCAGTTATAAACTGGAGAATTACCAAATGAGTGGAAACAGGGCAATATCATTCTAATGAAAGGGGACTTTAAGCTCGGAAACTACAGGTCTGATTGTTTAACTTGCATTGTATGTAAAATACTGCAGTTTGACATTACAGAGAAGTTGAAATTATTTCTTGGAAGTAACAAAGTTCTGAGGGATAGCTGACATGGTTTATTTAAGGGTAGGTCATGCCTGAGAAACCTTTTAGAATACTTTGCAGAGGTAACTAAAACAGACGACCATTGCAGGGCTCATGATATCATATATTTGAATTTTCATAAAGCATCTGATAAGGTACCTCCGTCAGTGGAAGTTTGTGGGGGTGAGGGGTGTGCGGGGGTGCGGGGGAGGGCAGGGGGTTGGCTGGGCCCTCCAGTGCAGTGAAATGTCAAAGCACGACAACAACCTGTCAATAAAACTCATTTGCACCTCTCTGCACGAGAGTTTATACCCTGGAAACAGGATTCCCGGAACTACCCATTCAAAATATGTCTCATTTCCTTAGAAATATAATAACAGGACAATGTTTAAAACATTTAGATCATATTGGAATATGTTTATAAACAGAGACTTGTCATTCTAGGACGCGACTTCACCTCTAATGCTGGATCAGGCCTAGCTCCTCTCTCAAACTGTTTCCAAGTAAGAATTGCATAATTAATTTACTGAATAATAAATACCAGTACTTGTCCAATAATGATTAAGGCATGATAAAGACAAAGAGGTGGCAAGGCTACAATATGAGAATATATTAACAAAAATTATCTGCATGATTAATTTGAAACTGATGCAGGTTTTCATTTCAACCAATTTTTACTCCTGATGATGAACTAATCTTTATCTGAATTCTATCTAATGCTATAACGCTAACTAAATATAAATTGCCCATTCATCCTAATGATTACTTATTTGGTTAACTTCATTAGGCTAATCTAACTAACATCATTACCCAAGGCTTGCCCCAGCAGCCTCTGAAGACTAACCAAATAGGCCTATAGAATCCATCTCAGCTTAATAGTATGAATAGTATGAATACTATAAACTTTCTCAAACTAATTTACAACCCCGAAATAGTTGGGACGAAGTGTAAATTGTGAATAAAATCAAAATGCAATGACTTTCAGATCGCATGAGCCAATATGTTATTTACAATAGAAAATAGATAACATTTCAAATGTTGAAACTGAGACATTTTACATTTTTATCCACAAAATGAGCTTATTTCAAATTTGATGGCTGCTACAGGTCTCAAAAAAGTTGGGACACAGGCAAAAAAGGGATGAAAAAGCAATTATTAAAAAGCAAAATATATAAGAGAATCAGCTGAAAGAACATTTAGCAAGCAATTAAGTTAACTGGCATCAGGTGTGTAACATGATTGGCTATAAAAGGGATGTCTTAAAGAGGCTGAGTCTCTCAGAAGTAAAGATGGCCTGAGGCTCTCCAACCTATGAGGGCTTGCGTAAAAGAAATTGTGGAATACTTTAAATACAATGTTCCTCATCGTCAGCGAAGTTCAAGCTGCTCGTGAAGTTCATATTATGTTCATTCGAATGTCGATTAACATTAATGGTGTTTTTTTTTGCCTTAAAAATTACTAATGCCACCAACTGATACACTAAACCAGTCAAGTTGGTCATCAATGCGCTTATGCATATTATATCATTTAAACTTATATTTTGTCTACAGCTAGTCCATGCCAGAGATTAGAAGCAGAGAGCACCGGGGAAGACATTCTTTAGTCAGACATTACTGTTGCCTCAGTGCATGTCCCACCTCCTCAGTCAGCTTCAGTGTGAAAAGGGCCTCACTGTAAAGGTTAGACATACCAGGCCGTGGATGATGTGTAATTGAAATCAGGTTGATTCTTTCATATCCGAACGTAATTAGGCGGTTCCGAGACAGTATCTAGCAGTCAAGGACTGTAAATGTCACTCGACTGCTGCGGCCTTGGAGAGCGAGAAAAGAACACGCAGTCGAGAAATTGCTCAGTTCCGCAAACCCCGTGCCAGTCTCACGGAAGCAGGCTGGGCACCTTCGGTCTCCTGCTTAGTGACTCACGGCGACGGCGAGATTCACAAAAGAGCTGTGACACGCGAGCACGAGTCTCGCACACGAGCTGTGACTCACTTGTTCTCCGACTGCTAGATATCAGATGCGTACACGAGTCTGCACTCGTCAGAAGACTGTGACTCTAGTACACACTGTGATGGTTTTATGTGTACCATGACAGTAGCTGAAATAGTCTCTAATACAAAGTACTTTATAAGACTCTAATTCACACAGTGCTGTGCGCATGCCCTCACATGCGTCTCACACTGACCTTTCTGACTGTCTGATGGGTTCCTTTAATAACGCACACAGTGGGGCGCCCCGGTAGCGCGTACCTGGGTTCAAATGCGGCTCAGGTCATTTGCTGCGTTTTCTCTCCCATTCTTCTCCCCAACTTTCCTGTCTCTCTACACTGTATAACTATCCAATAGGAAAAATTCCCAAAAAATTATTTAAAAAAAAAAATGCACACAGTAGGACTCTTTTAGCGACCGAGTTTAGCACTTTGACTGTTATACATGAAGGACAGTGTACCGCGTGCCGTACCGTGCTCATGTCCTCTGGCCACGAAGGCCGTTTGAAGACTTGTATGACGCATCGACTCACGACAAAAATGATGTCAGCGAGACAGAAAAAGTGTCCTCCAGCTGTGTTTTTTACCTGTCCAGCATTTGTAACTACGTTGGTTGTCTTTCATTCTCATTGGCTGGATGAACCAAGGGTTCGGTGGTTGTCACAGATATAAAAAAGTTGATACAGCAACATTTGCAAAACTATTGGTTGGTTATGGTTGGAAAGAAATAACTATAATTACCATGATGATGAAAGGTTGCACCACAGTCCTCGTCTGACACTTTATTTAAGCATAAAATAATCTGCATCATCAGACACTTTACACTGTAAACCTAGATTTGCGTGGCGAACTCAAATGTTTTGTGGAAATCTGTCACCTCAAAAAAACTGTGTACGCCAACTGATTAGCATTGTGTGGATGGTACTTAAAGAAAATAAGGCTAAATTTTTGAAAAGTTATTTTTACCATGTTTTTAAGTGCTGTGAACACAAAATCATTACATTGGCCTACACATTTTTTTTGAGGTAATCGGTTTCCACTTGTCAATTGAGTGCACCGCACTATCAGGGTTTGCAGCGCATGTCTTACGAGTAAAAGACGCCTTGAGGCTGTAAGCTGGCTGTGTCCCCCCCTGCATGCCCACTCGGAGACCGGTGACTGCACGGACCTGTGCCTCTTCTCGCAGGCTCTCTGATCCAGGTACCCATGAGTGAGAAGGGGAAGATCACGCGCGGGCGGCTGGGCTCCCTGTCCCTGAAGAAGGAGGGTGAGAGGCAGTGTTTTCTGTTCTCCAAACACCTCATCATCTGCACCCGGGGCTCGGGAGGAAAACTGCACCTCACGAAGGTACAGCACGTAAACGAGCACGAACGCACATGCATGTGTACTTTATCACTCACTTCCTTACTCTCTTGCTCTCGCACAAGCTCATGCACATTCTAGTACACTCACAAAGCATCTGGACCACCATATGATTGCTAGACAAGGTCTCCTACCTCTAGAACTACAGTACCTCATTATTTGTGGCAGGAACTCTATGAGATGTCTGTAAACATTCCTTTGAGATCCTGGTCCATGTTCATATCATTGCATCACATTATTTCAGCTGCATAGTTGCGCGGCGAATCTCCTGTTGACCCACATCCCAAAGGTACTTTATTGGATTCAGGTCTGGTCACTGGGAAGGCCCCTGAAATACACTGTACTCATCATCACGTTCATGAAACCAGGTCGAGATGATTTTTGCTTTGTGACACGGTGCATTATCATGCTGGAATTAGCCATTGGATTATGGGTAAATTGTGGCTGTAAAAAGATGCTCACGGTCAGCATCAATACTCAAATAGGCATTAAAAGGATGATTCATTGGTATTAAGAGACTCAGAATCTGCCAAGAAAACATTTCCAACGCCATTGAACGAACACCAGAAATCAGAACTGTTGACATGAGGCAGATTGGGTTCGTGGATTCATGCTGTTGACGTAAAATTCTGACCATGCCATCTGGGTATGCAGCAAAAATCAAGATTTGTCAGACCAGGCCACATTTTTCTGATTTTCGAATGTCTAGTCTCTGAGAGCCTGTGCCCACTGCTGCAGCCTCAGATTTTATAAACTTGAACTGATCTTGCACTGTAGCAGCCCGACCGACTCAAGGTCTGATGTGATGTCCATCCAGAAATGCTCCTCTGTTCACCACTGTCATAAACGATGGTCATCTGAGTTATCTTCACCTTCATTTCTGCCTCGAACCGTTCTTACCCTTCTCTCTTGACCTCGCTTATCGTCGAGGCTTTTCTGCCCACGGAACTGGTGCTCACTGGATGTGCTTTGTTTCTCTTACTATTTTCTCTGTTCTCTGGAGACTGTTGTCTGGGAAATTGCTGGAAGGTCTGCAGTTTCAGAAATGCTTCAATTAGTTTGTCTGGCACCAACATCCATGCTGTGGTCAAAGCCCTTGAGATCTTAACTTTTTCCCCATTCTGAGGTTTCAAGTGAGCATTAACTGAAGCGCCTGACCGGTATCTACATTCTCTTATACATTTCACACTGCTGCCACTTGATTGACTGATTGTATCCTACTTGCATGAATATGCAAGAGTTGAGGTGATCCCAATGAAGACCAGTGTACTCACACATAAACATACTGCACACATACTGACACATGCGCACATGCAGAAGCAAATACAAATATCCACCGCACGTACACTTTAGTCACAAAACCAGAGCCCTAGGTGTCAAAATCTTGAACTCTTTAAACTCTCATTCTTCACTTAAGTTTCTCTCAAAAAGTCAGAAAAAAGCATCTTTTTCATGTAGTACAACATCACACATATACTGAATCTACATCACAGTCATATGAGAGAAATATTCAAACACAATGCGCCATGTCAAAAGGAAAATATCTACATCTTGTTCATAAATTTTACACACATTTCCCTGTAAATCAACAGGACATATTTGGGATCGTTGGAATAGCCTTTGCAATGTCCTTTAGAATTTGAAATAGGCCTGAAGTTTCACAGGTTTGAATACAGCAGCTGCATTTGATGGACCCATAGGGTTGAATCGTTACAACAGTGAAATCATGTAAGACATGGAAGCAGGTGTACGTATATTTATCTCAAATTCTATATTTACCTCCACCTAGGAGGTTATGTTTTTGCTTCTGTTTGTTTATTTATTTGTTTGTCTGTCCTCTAGCAGGATATCTCAAAAACAGTTGCATAGATTTTTACCAAACTTTGCAGGATATTTAAGTAGCACAAGAGGAACATGTGGTTACAATTTGGAATATCTAGGCCAAAGTACCGCTGTGATATAGGCCAGAGTTCAAATCCAGCGGAGGTATGGGCTCTTGCGAGTCCAGCTCTAGTTATCACTGTCTTTCACTGTAAATAGTTGCCATTTATAATAGAGTTTCAGCTGTTCACAGTTTTTTGCCTTCATTATTGCACTGAATTTTACCATAAAGTAGATTTGTATTGAAAGTGATTGGCTGTGAATGTGACCTGTCCGTTAAGCACTAGCCGTGTGTCTGACTGTACCCATGTGCTGTGTCCCCCCACCCCCCCCCCCAGAACGGTGTGGTCTCTCTCATCGACTGCACTCTGATGGAGGAGACCGAGGGCACAGAGGATGAGAGTAAGTGTAAACAGCCTTACAGTCAAAGCAGTGGCTCCATCCTGGTGTCGGACAAATGAAATTATAGCACAAATCACACAGAAAGGAGGTCAGGAACTGACAAGAGGTAAAACAGGGATTAGCATCTATTTATAGCCCTGCAGCACCAGACATGGCATAACATGGATGATCAGCCCTCCAAACTGGAGGAACACAGACGAAAAATCCTCCGGCTTTTGGCCACGAGAATCCAGCCTGACACACACTGATATGTTGGCACCAATCTGTTTGTCTTTAACCAGCAACCCCTTAAACGTTCATTAAACATTTGCTCAATAAACTATTTTATTAATTTTTATTGCGATGAGAGTGGTTCCGTGTTTGACCGAACACACATGCTTACGTAATGTAGTACAATTGGCACGCATGCCAGAAACAAATAGCTGAAATCTGAATGATACCGTGATTTGACCCTGGCGGTTGACTCGTTTGCCGATTCTCCGCTTCAGCCAAATCGGACAAGAGCGGGCAGGACATGGAGCACCTGGACTTCAAGGTGGTGGTGGAACCCAAGGACCTCCAGTCCTTCACCGTCATCCTAGTCGCCTCATCGCGACAGGAGAAATCTGCTTGGACCAGCGACATCAGTCAGGTATCGTTCTGCTCTGTGACACTGACAGACCCCCCCTCAGCACTCAGCTCTCGTCTTCTGGGACGTGTTTTAACTGCCTCTTCCTCCCATCCTCGTCCTCTGTGCCTCACTGTCCCACTTTCCCTCCATCTTTCCTTTTAACCCCGTCACTGACTTTTATCCTTTCTGTCTCTGTTTATTCTGCAGTGCATCGATAACATCCGGTGTAACGGTTTGATGATGAACGCATTTGAGGAGAACTCCAAAGTGACCGTGCCACAGATGATCAAGTGAGTTGTAATTGAAATTGACATGACTGTGTGGGTGACACTGGAATGTCATGTCACTGATTAAAAAAAAATAAATTCTTACCCTGTCCCCTGCTTGAGTACGTAAAAATGTGCGTGTGTGTCTGTGTGTTTGTGTGTGTGAGCAGGTCGGACGCCAGCCTATACTGCGATGATGTGGACATCCGCTTCAGTAAAATGATGAACTCGTGCAAAGTGCTGCAGATTCGCTACGCCAGCGTAGAGAGGCTGCTGGAGCGGCTCACCGACCTGCGCTTCCTGTCCATCGACTTTCTCAACACCTTCCTGCACTCCTACAGGGTGTTCACCAGCGCGCACGTGGTGCTCGACAAGCTCATCGCCATCTACAAGAAGCCCATCAGCGCCATCCCGGCCCGGTGAGGTTGCTGCACCTGCAGTTGGGCGTGCGAGTTACAGTCATGTTACCTTTCCATTCAAGTGTTCCTCAGCTGTTCAGCTTTCTTAAAGAAAATATGGATCATTGAGTGTTTGCATCAGCTACACAAACAGAAAACACAAACCAGGTCTCATAAGTTTAAACTCTCTGGAGCTGAAGCATGTGACCTCAGTTCCTGTTAAATTAAAATTTGTCAGAAAAATCTCCCTACATTATCGCTAACCAAGGATGAGTTTCCCAAAATCACAGATGCTCACTTATGCAGTTCAGACCATTGACTGTGAATGGACGAACTATATAAGTTGCTAGCTTAGTTAGCAACTATGCTTTTGGGAAACGCACCCCAGATCTACTGTTAATTGGTATGCCAACCTATCAAAATAATTCTATTTTTCATTCCAGTTTACTTACGAGAAAATGTACAATTTGCCATGAAATAAAAATGTGTTCCATTCTTAATTTGGCACCATTTGCATGAGGATTGGTCCTCAGTGTATTTACTGTGTTTTAAATGATGGATAATAAAAATAAAGACCATAAAAAATATCAGATGTAAACCCTACTATGCTTTCAACATTTAATGCACATGCGTGTGTGCACAGATGTGGGCACAAACAGGTACACGAAGAGCGTTAAAATGCGGGCCCAGTTCAAACTCTATCCTGATTAAGGACTGCAATAAGCCAGACTGTTTCCTCCTGTACTGTAAAATAAGATTATTATTAGCCAGCCGTGGTCCCAGCTCCTTACTGGGATGGCGATATACTGAGTCAGCCTGGTTCTGGCTTTGCAGTGGGAACAGGGTATACTGAGCCGGCCTAGTTCCAGCTCATTAGTGGGAAAGGGATATAAAGATCCAGCCTAGTTCCAGCTCTGCAGTGGGAACAGGGTATACTGAGCCAGCCTAGTTCCAGCTCTGCAGTGGGAACAGGGTACAATGAACCATCTTTTCTACACTGTAAGAAACTCTTCCGTCACTTAGCCGGACCTCACAAAAAAATTCCCTCCACTCCTAACCCACCTTCCTCATGACCAAAGCGACCGTCGACATAGCAACCAGCCGCCATGCAGCAAGTCCCCCCCCCACCCCTCCCTCCACCCGTCTGCTGAGAATCTATAATCTATACCATTAAATATTAATGCCAACAGTTCTACATGCAGACCCCGGTGTAGCGCCGCGGCAGAGACGCACACGCAGGAACTGGAGGTTCCCTCCCGCCCACGCTCCCCGCAGCCCAGCCCTCCCCCCCCGCTGTGATGGACCGCGAGTCCCTGCCGACCGCCCCCGTTCGGTTGCCGTTGGCAGCACCCTTGCCGCCCCGCGCTGTCACTGCGCTGTCTATTTATGGGCATGGTGAGGGGGCCTCGCTCCGCTGTGTGGGAGAGGCATTTCTGCAGCTCTCGGGATTAAAACAAAAGTATCGAGCATCTCCTCCCCGTCCAATCCGTGCCGTTTTCCAGTCCTTTGCTGCAGTTTGCGTCGTGTCGGCTTTGTTCCCTCCGCTTTCGCTAAGTGATCTGCAGTCTTCTGGGAAACTGCACAAAGAAGTAGACTTTCTCCTGACTGTCCTTCCTTTTATGAATCTGTGTGAAAAATAACCCCCTGGTCCGACTTCAGGAGAGGCCATGTGACAGAACGTACAGTCCTGCCACATGTTCTTTGACACAATGAACTCATATACCGGGTATTCAATAAGACCACAAAAAATACAAATTAAGGCTGGCTTAAGATGTATTTTAGTCTTTTTTTTAGACTGAAAATCAGATTTCTATGACTTCTTTGCTAAATGAGACAAAAAGAATTGCCGATGAGGTGAGTAATTTTGACTCATTCAATGTGTTCTGATGGGAAATCGTCCACCAAACAGTATCTGAAAGCTAAGATGAAAAATGAGATAATAATTCTCATTACATGTCTAAATGGCTTGGTAATACAGAACAATTTTTCTGTGCAATTAGTCTGAACATTTGGCTGTTGAATTGTGCCAATGAGCTTGTTCCGTGTGGATGGAACTGAATATTGGGGAGGACTTTTATAATCTGAACATGGATCTTTGTTCTCCACCCGTTTGTGCCCAACATGGTGCAGGTCGCTGGAGCTGTTTTTCGCCAGCAGCCAGAACAACAAGCTGCTGTACGGGGAACCCCCCAAGTCCCCGAGGGCGAGCCGTAAGTTCTCCTCCCCTCCCCCACTCTCCATCACAAAGTCATCCTCGCCCAACCGCCGGCGCAAGCTGTCCCTCAATATCCCCATCATCACGGGGGGCAAGGCGCTGGACCTGGCGGCCCTCGGCTGCTCACCCAACGGCTATGCAAGCATGTACTCCAGCGTTTCTCCCTTCAGCAAGACCACGCTGGACATCAACAAGCTCTACGTCTCCAGCTCCATGGCCAACAAAATGGCGGACGAGGCAGAGGGCAGCAAGGGCGACCGAGCGGAGGAATCCTCGCTCTGCAAACAAGGTCAGTGTCACATCCCCGGGGGACCAATCAGGTCGGGCTTCTGTTTTTTCCTCAGCCGCCCTTTGCTCAAGTCAATTAATTCTCGTTTCCTGTTTAAACTACCCACCTCTCCTCGACTGTTGAACTGGGTTAGAAAAACGGGTTTTTTGTTTTTGAAGAAGTTGCAGTTTTATAGTTCAGTACTGTGAGCTTTTCATGCTAACAGTCTTGAAATAGACGTGTAGCGATTCATAACCGAACATCATGATGTGCAATAATTACAGTGTTTTTTTTTGATTGGCATGTTCCTCTGTGTTGAATTCTGCTGTCAGTCAGCACCATGAATGCAAAGTCTTCGCTGGATAGCAAAGTAAAAACCACTGTGAGCCTTCCTGTATATACTGCGTATGATGACTTGACTTGAGATAGGAAGGTCCTGAGTTCAAGCCCCGGCCACGGCCTTCGCCGTGTGTTCTTGGGCAAAACACTTTACTCCTCACCCCACCCAGGTGTATAAATGGGCACCAGCAAATAGTCAGGGAAACCTGACTAAGAGCTGGGGGGAGTACCTGCGATGGACCTAGTCACTTCATGCCACAGAAATCGGGGTTAAGCACTGGGCTGATGGGCCATGAGGTTTGAAACAGGCTGTATGCTTGTCTAGTAGAACAGAGTTCATCTGAGGACAGACCAAAGCACTGGTTTCATTCGGTCAATCCATTTAACTAATGCACTGTGATTATCTTCTATTGATAGGGCCTTATATCAGGCTCAAATACACAGGATATGATGTCACCAGTCCCTTGCGCCAATAGGTGAGCGCCTACTTGAGTGTTTGGTGTTTAAAATGGCGTTTGCAGGATGAGGGTTTATAATTGGGAACCCTCCGTTTTTTGGCATCTGTTTGTTGATCAACTATTTGCATCTCAGGAGGACTCACTGGTGCTGAGAATCACCACCCATCACGTTTTCATGGTAGCTATTTTGGTGCCTAGTTGAGCTCTTTTCGTTTAAGCCTGAGAAAGTGGCTGTGGTTTCATAGCTGAAATGGAGGATTCGCCATCTCAACGTTCCCTGTTTTTGTGCAGACATCTCGGAGAGGGAGGAGGGTGACAGCGAGCAGCCCCAGAGCGACGAGGCCGAGCCGGAGACCTCCCCCACCAAGTCCCCGACCACCCCGAAAAACGTAAAGTGCAAAAACTCCTCAGGTACTGCAGCCCACCGTCCCACGGAAGGCAGCGTCGCAATCCTCAGTCGGCATGAAAGCACTCTGCATTGTGACGCCACCTGTTCCTCACTCATGTGCCAAACCCATCTGACTTATGCGACTGGTGTCACCGGTGAACAGACTCGTTCTAGAGGAGCCGCAAGCCATATGTTTGACAGATGTCAGGGGAAATTTGTTGAAGTTATATCTGAGTAGTGAGAATGAATTAGCAATGATAACAGTGGAATGTGAGATGATGCAATCAGATCATTCAGCCCATTAGCACTGAAGGAAATAACAGTACAGTGTAGGCAGATTGATGCTCTGTAAGAAACACACAGAAACGAAACTATACCCAGAAGTAATGTTCTTTTTTATGTTAATGATCGTTCATTTCTGGTCATGAAAGGTAAAATAATTTATTAAACCTAATAATAATTTATCAATTGGGTACCTCTCTAGAGAATGAAGTTGGACATTTTTAGGTTTTTTTGTGACTTTTTTCCTGAGTGTTTCATAGTCTACTCTCTAGACTGGAGAATATTGCCTATGATCTCAAGCCCGGTCTTGCTTAGCCAGATTATATCTTCTTTGTACGTAACTAGCTGTCTTGTCTCTTGGAAGAACTGCCGGTGTGATTGGTGTTGGGTGTGTATTGTACGTCTCTTTATGGAGACGGGGAGCAGTAATGGATTCCTCCTGCCTCGCTCTGTTCTGGGAACAGCGGATCCGTGCGTGAGTAGGAGGCAGGAAGACTCGTACCTTAGCAACCGTCCTTGTGCTTTCTCCTCCACCCCCGGAGGCGAGCGAGCGAGCGAGAGAGAGCGAGCACAGTCGCCAGCGCGAGGTGGGCCGTTTGCAGGTTCCCTGGGCCCCGTGTAACTAAACGCCGCACCTCAGGAGACGTGCAGTATTCCCCTTAAGAAACAGAGTGCAAACACGCTGGTTATCAGCGTTATCGGCTCTGAGTCTCGTTACCTGGTGGAGCAGTAAGCTGTCAGTGCATGAGATGGGAGGGTAGTGCTGGCATGCACAGAAAATCTCATTTTTAGTTAATTGCCCTGCAGGGAGTGGCCACATTTAGTAACAATTTGGAAGTCATTGCATGCTTCAGGTAATATCATCCTGGATCCCTGCAAAAAAAAAAGAAGGTGGATTTGTATTTGTTTCTTGTTCAGTTGCTGCCCTCTGCTGGAGTGAAAAATGTTGATATTTTAACTTGTGGGAATTCTTCTTAACGGGTCCGTCAAATTTCCGTTTTATGGATTTAGTTCAGCTTGCAGCGCGGCGCCTGCAAATTTGTACTTATTTATGTAAAAATTTTAGGGAATAAATTTGCATGCAATGTTACTGGAACACCTAAAATTTCAGCACATTCTAAAGGTTTTGTACTTACAGCAAATATCTTCACGGCAATAAATAAGCTGCTGTGTGCTGCTGATGTGAGCCGTAAAAAGATTTTGGTTGCATTAATACAGCGCATATTTCTGAGGTATTGATTTACAGGAACCACAACACTAGTTTCACGGAAGGAACACAATTGCAGATATACAAATCCCGTTAAATAGGCACCTATTGCCCAAAACTGGTGAGGTGTGTTAGTTAGACGTTGAGCTTCCCCGTGCCTCCAGAACATCTTCAATGACGTTTGTCATAAATGCTGCGAGTCGTCTTGGACCCTGCTGGAGCGATGGAACTCTATTCTTTTCAACGACATTCCTGTTTTGTGATTCACTGATTGTGGGTTAGAGCACTGTCTAACACGTTAGATTGAAATCTGGTGACTGTGAGGGCTAGAGTATATGATTCATATTGTTCTCATGTTCCATTCCGTGACCCCTTGTGACCTACAGATGGGGCATTTATCAGCCTGAATGAGACTGTCCCATCAGCATAGAACAGGTCCATCAGTGGATAAAGCTGATCACTTAGAATAACTTCACATAGATTTTCTATGACACCACCATTCTGACGAAAGACATGCCCAAACCACCCCTGGAAATTGAATGAAAGCATCTGTATGTTTCTCCATTCATTTTACTCATTTATTTAGGTTTTTTCTTTTATCACCCGTTTGTTTACAAGTATTTGTGTATCACTGTTCATTGTTTTGTGTGCATTTTAATTTGCCTCATTTGAGCCGAGGCCTATCAGTCTGAAGGGTTCCTTTTATCTTCTTTGATATACCGTATATGTGTCAGTGTTATTCTTCATTACCTGATAATCTGTTGCATCTGATATGCTGTTGTGAAGGAGACTGCATTACATCTTGCATGAAATGTGTCATATTGAGTAAATCTGATTTATTTATTATGACTCTCCGCCGTTTCTCTACCCAGAGTTCTCCCTGTTTTCCTACAATAACGGCATGGTGATGTCATCCTGCCGGGAGCTGGACAGCACTCGCAGTGCCCTATCAGCAGCCTCCGCCTTCGCCATTGCCACCGCCGGCGCCAACGAGGGCACGCCCACCAAGGAGAAGTACCGCCGCATGTCCCTGGTCAGTACAGGTCAGTCCAACAAAGCCCGCTCCCACGTTTGAGAGAGAGAGTGAAAGAGAGAGAGAGAGAACTAACTTACAGTTTGTTATTTTGCAGTCATTGTGTACATTTTGTTACTTGATGCAGTTCCAGGTGGTTACCTGCACATCTGAGTATTATAACAGGTGAAGGACAAACATGTATGTCAACACTGAACATGAAATGTCCGCGCATTGTTAAATCAGCTCACAATAGTTTATTGTACTTGTTAAATCAGCTCACAGTAATTTATTGTACAATTAATTACTGTGAGCTGATTTAGCAGTGTGCGGACATTTTATTTTCAGTAAATTTTGCAAATTGACATGTTCAATTTTTATACAACAAAACAATTATTCCTATTTTTATTATTTATACAAATGTTCTTGTGTGTATTAGTCAGTTAGCATATGTTATTGTGAGTTATATGTTTGTAATTTACACTATATTTACTAATGCTTTTTCAATGCAAGTTTACTTGTCATCCAAAAAAAGCACATTTGAAAAAAAGCAAATCTGTATACCTTACTGCTGATCGACAGAGTGTCATAATGATGTCTCGTAACTGTGTCTGCCGCAGAAGCAGTATTTCTCTAACGTGTGTGTGTGTGTGTGTGTGTGCACGTGTGGGCTGTTGCTAGGGTTTCCCACGGACCAGCGGAATGGAGATAAAGAGTTTATCATCCGCCGCGCTGCTACCAACCGGGTTCTGAACGTCCTGCGTCACTGGGTGTCCAAACACTCTCAGGTACAGCTCTGTCAACTTCAAAATACAAAATCTTATTTGGCATTTTTTTTTTATTTAGACTTAAAACACTTATTTTAGTGATCTTTTTTTCAGAAAATAAATTCTGATGCTGATGTGAGATCATTTTGAGATATTTCCGGAAATTTCCGGACAAGTTAAATTTTCTTACCCTGTGGTCAAATCTAGAAATGAGTTAAACTGATCTCACATCAGTGGCAGAATTTTTTTCTGAGAAAAAATGGAAATAAGTGATTTAAGTCTAAAGACATGATTAAAATGCTCAGTAAGATTTCTCCCATTGTACATTTAGTACTTCCTTCTGCCTCTTGGCTTCACACACATTGGAAGCTCTTGGCATTGGTGGCTCAATCCTTGACCAGATGAGTGTGTTGCTGAGGATTTTGTTTGTGCTTTGACCTTTGACCCCAGGACTTTGAAACAAACACAGAGCTGAAGCTGAAGGTGATCAGCTTCCTGGAGGAGGTGATGCACGACCCTGAGCTCCTGACCCAGGAGAGAAAAGCAGCCGCTAACATCATCAGGTAGAGCCCAGCACCTGCCTCATCCTGTCCTTAACACAACTCAACTTCCTCAATGTGGTGAGCAGGCATAGTGCTGCCTGTGCCGTCCGCACCACAACCCAACTTCCTCTCTGTTTCACTAATGGATGTAACTGTAGACCTGTGCCAATCCGCACCACAACTCAGCTGCCTGTCTCTTCTGCTAAGACATGTAACATTGGGACAGTTTTTCACTGAATATCAGCGGCCATTTTACTCCTCACCGCTGCATGGTGGCTGCATGACACAACATGTCTGACTGACCGCTTCCCCTCGGGCTGCATATTTTCTCTACAAAATCTCTAGAGGGAAAATGCAGAATTTTAGCAAAAAGCCATGGCGGGGGGTTTTTTTTTTAACATAAGACGGCTGGTACCTCCTGTCTGCTCGTTAACGGCAGGGCGAGAGATTGCTCATGCTGCTTGTGCTGTGACTGGCTAACAATCCCCGGTGCGGTGCTAGAGTGTGAGTGTTTCTGGTGTGTCCCTGCAGAACCCTGACCCAGGAGGACCCAGGTGACAGTCAGCTCAGCATGGAAGAGATCGCACAGCTGGTGAGCAGGACACTCTGTATGCACAGAACAACGGAGACGTTGCATAAACTGTCGGAACATTCCGGCCCTGCCTTTTTTTTTTAGGATAACACTGTCGGCATCTTTGTCAGCTTTCTTAATGATTGAATAATTATATTTATTTGAGTTGTTAGATTATGATATTAACAGCCTTTTATAAAGGCTAATCCATAATGATGAGGAGTTTAGGGGCTTTGAATGTCCTATATCAGGGTTTGTGTGTTTACGTGTGTGTGTGTGTGTGTGTGTGTGTGTGTGTGTGTTTAGCAGGTGGAGGGAGTGAAGCCAGAGCCCTTCGAGTGCCACTCTGCCCTTGAAATAGCCGAGCAGCTCACCCTGCTCGACCATCTGGTTTTCAAGGTCATCCCTTACGAGTGAGTGGGTCAAGCGTATCCCCCGTAATTGAGCATTCTGTCTAAAACCGTCAGGCTGTCTCATAGGCCTAAACATACTGTATAAATTAGGCTGACAGTCTCGTTGACATGTGACGCGGAATGAGGTCTTTTATGAGAATGTGGCACAGACTGATGAGTACTGTAGGCCCATCCTTGGGCCACAAAAATGGCGGACGGCAGTAGAGCTGCACAGTGTGTTGACTGTGACGACGCTGTGTTCTCCCGGCTCATTCTCTCAACTTACACAGAGAGTTCTTTGGCCAAGGCTGGATGAAGACTGACAAGAATGAAAAAACTCCCTACATCATGAAAACCACCAAGCATTTCAACGACGTAAGTGTCAGTGCCCTAACATTTTCATGTCAACAGCCCGAAGGGCCCTTGGCGGAGAAAGTTCTGGAAAAGGGCTTTTTGTACTTATGATTTAAACCCTGTACAGCGGGGGGTAAAGCAGAAAAATTCTCAGACGGCTGAAAAGAAATTTCTCGCCCTGAGCGGTTAGCTTTGTGACATTTCTTACATCTTTTTAAAGGGAGCATTAGTCCAGGTGGCTCACTGTACAAGCTTACATGTTACCAGTTTTATTATCATGCATAGCTAGTTATTAATCCTTTTATTAGAGTAAGTTCTTAATTCGCATTTTCTGACTGATAATAGCTCACAGACATCTCACTCACCCAGCTGGAATTTCTAAGATAAGCAAATGTACTGTATTAATCTGCTGCACAAACAAAATTCTGTTCATGAATCTGGCCTTATGTCTTCTGAGCCCGTAATTATTCAACCCCTTCATTTTCCTTGTCCTCTTTAAGATAAGTAACCTGATCGCCACGGAGATCCTGCGCTATGACGATGTGAACATGCGTGTGGCGGTGATGGAAAAGTGGGTGGCGGTAGCCGACATCTGTCGCTGTCTGCACAACTATAACGCTGTGCTGGAGATCACTTCCTCCCTCAACCGAAGCTCCGTCTTTCGCCTCAAGAAGACCTGGCTGAAGGTCTCCAAGCAGGTGAGGGGAGAGAGATGTCTCATCTGAAGGCCCATGAAGCTCAGAAGGCTTTGCATTTTTTTTTACACATTACTATTGTGGCTTTATTTATTTGCATGTTTCAAGTGCTAAAGAAGTACTCAAGAAGGGAACTTTGACATTGTCTTTTTAGGAATAGTGGAATATTGTAACTTTTTAACTGAACTCTGAACTCTGTTCTCTGCCCTTCAGACCAAAACGGTGATTGACAAGCTGCAGAAGCTGGTATCTTCTGAGGGGCGGTTTAAAAACCTGCGAGAGGCTTTGAAGAAGTAAGTGATTTTTATGGAATGTGGAAATCAGTAAGCATATCCATTGTATTTCTATATTTGGATAACATCTACTGGATTTTACAATGTATGGCAATTATTTGGGCTAGGCCAAGAGCCCTATCGCACAGTGTTAATGCTATCAAAAAATTAATTTCTGTGTACACTCCGTGATTCGGATGCACATGGAAATTAAATGAGTTCTTCCATGGCCAATGCTACACCCTCCCACCAAATGTCTTGAATATCAGGCTCTGAGTTTCTCCATAATCCTGCTGACTAACAAACAGATAAACAAACAAAACAAATCGCTCATGGAGTGACACTTATGAAAATTCGGAAATATAAGACGGAATATTTTGGGGTGGGGCGGGGTTGCCATGCCTATGTCATTTTTCTTAAACGAAATATGAGCCATTAAAAAGTTTCTGACCCTTTCAACAACCTTGAACTTAGACCTTGACCTTCCAAAATTGAACTCCTTCTTCTTTGAAATTTATAGCACACAAAGCCATGTGTCCAAGTCCAATACCGCAAGAATTGCAGACGCAAGAGAGGGCAAAAACAAACTGATACTGAAAATTTTGAAAAGCCACTAGAAATGAGATGATCTGCCAACCGAGTTGGTTTAAGAAAGGATATGGCGCGACACACAGGTGTGTCTGAGTACTATCTGTCCTCCTCCTCTCCCCGCCTCAGCTGTGACCCACCCTGTGTTCCTTACCTGGGAATGTACCTGACCGACCTGGCGTTCATCGAGGAAGGAACTCCCAACTACACTGAGGACAACCTGGTCAACTTCTCCAAGATGAGGATGGTAAACGCGTCCACTGTCTCTTTCAGTTCTCCACAGGTTGCGATTCACTTTTCATTCATTTAGTATCTCAGCAGAAATCACCCAGAAGTTCCTGATTATCATAATTATTATACTTATCTTTGTTCCCTGTTACTTGTGCACAGATTTCTCACATCATCAGAGAGATCAGGCAGTTCCAGCAGACGGCTTATAAAATCGACTTCCAGCCGAAGGTAGCCAATTTATTTTCCCTGCAACTGTGATTAAAGCATTATAATGTTTCCTCTTTGCGCGTACATTGTGAATACTCATTGAGCCACACAACCCCTTATGTGTAGAACCCCAGAGTATTCATAATTAAATAAAAAATGCTCAAGTTTTTAAAAAATGTAATATACCAAAGACTGATTAGATGTACTATTCTTTAGAGTAAATTGCAAAAAAAGGTCAAATATCAGTTTATTTCACAATTTTGAGTCCACCTTATAACTTTAATTTGACAGCCATGATAGTGTTGTAATTATCTCTTCAAAAAGGAGTTTACAGGGATTTTATGGATTGAAATTGGCCCACGTCACCATAGAAACTTTATGAAAGTGCGATAACTGGAACAATTTTTATGCAAATCGTGTTAAATTCTTTAAGTACATTCCTGGTGCACAGAGGATCGACCCAATCATTTTGTGCAACTCTACAACCTTTACACTAGTGCCACCACCAGGTCAAACTGTACAATTTAAAATGAAATAACTGAAACCATTTTTGATAGGAATCACACCTCACTTCTTGTGATTGTTTCTGGTGTCCAAAGAAAGGCTGTTATTGATATTGGTCACCCTATGTCCTTTGTTGTGGCGACACCATTGGGTCAAACTTTTCATTTTTAAAAATTGCAATAACCTGGACAGTTGTAATAAAAAATCTAACCTGCGTTAAATATTCTCTCTGTATAAAGGAGGAGTGATTGTTTGTAATGGCTTTATAATGTTTGCTGCAGTAACAACACTAGGCCACCTTTAGCATTTCCAAATCCAGAAATCATATCAAATGTTCTGTTATCGCTCCTGGTTTACAGAGATAATGTTGGCGACCCCATGACCTTCCCTAAGGCACCACCACCAGGCCAAAATTGTAATACATTCAACAGTTTTAATTGAAAACCTGTAAAAAACCTGTCAACATTCTTGGTGCAAAGAGGAGGAACCTTATTTTAGCAGTTCTATGACTTTTATTGTGGAGTGTCCTTTAGAAAAAACTGTTTTTCCAAATGCAATCTGTCGAACTGTTTTAGTTGGAATCAGATCAACTTTACAGTGATGTACGGTATGTACAGTACATACCTGAACTGAACGGGTCAACATTTCAGAATGTTTTAGTTGTACTTTTCATGATAACACAACATATAGATTCGTGACATTATTCAATTTTGAGCATTCTCTTGTTCCATGTCTATGTAAGGTTCTTATTTAAATTCTGCATTATTTTTAAAAGTGATTTACCCATTGATGACCGAAAATGCAGGGAAAATACTGCATTATATGAGCACATATTCCAAGCTCTTGCCTAAAGATTGGCCACTGACCGAAACCTGAACAGTTTTAACCACGTAAGACCCGCGCTTTGAATATTTTTGCATTTTTGATTTCTCCCTGCTATGAGTTTAACACTGATTGGTGAAATTTGATTTTTTCAACCACAAGATGGCAGCAGAAAGTGTCTACTAATGAGAACAACAGGCCTAAGTTGCGTAGAATTAAGCATCAGGTGCTGCAGACCTAAAATTTAATGTCCTCGCATGTCGACGCACGGTCTCAAAAGCCATTCATTTTCCCCCATCTAATATTAATCTTTTTTTATCAAACATTGTATTTATCTAGTCATTTGTAGCATAAGGAGATGTATAGATGGCTTAATGTTTAAGAAAAGTAAAAAATTAGACGGTCTCAAAATTATTCTCATCACAACATTCACATTGTGTTTGACTTTAAGCCTTACCATGCCAAAGGCTTATCACCCAGGGAAAGAGAGCTTATAACAAAGAATCCTATAAATGGGCCATTTGTTTGGTTTAATAAGAGAACATCGTGTAAATAAAATGTTACGATTGTTGAAATAAAACATTTTTCTCCTCTCACTAGGCTGCACAATATCTGCTGGATAACAGCTCGGTGTTGGATGAAGAGAGTTTGTACGAAGCCTCCCTCAGAATTGAGCCGAAGGTGCCCAGCTAAGGAGGGCCGTGTTTTCTCCAAAGCCTCCATGCTATACAGACACTATATCATATGTACATAATCCTTTATTTGTATTAGACCATCTTAGACCTATCCCTCTAGTACGTGTTTCTGAAAGGATTTGTGTACCATCGTTATTTGAAGTTAACTAGAAACCTTAAAAGCATTTTTATGTATGTTTTTGTGGGGGGGAAATACACATATAGAAGCTTATTTGTTATCTCCCGTTCTTTAGTCTGCATTCAATTCAAATATTCCTTATTTTATACAGAATAAACGTTGAAGCAGAGAGAAAGCGACTCGGGGTCGCTTGTACTGGGCCCCTGGGCACATGCCGTTCCAAATCTTCGAGAGTTATCACGAGTAAAGGTTTATTTTAATACTTCATCATTAAATTTAATTTCTAAATTGAGTTCTTTACATGCAGGTATATCCTGCACTACTGAATGAGGCTCATGTGATTGCACAATTGCTCTTATTCACGGGGAGAAATATCACCTTTTCTTTCATGAAAAAGTAAATTTATTTTGTTTATGAGTTAACGCCAATGATGTAGCAATGTAAAAAAGGAGAGAAAAGAATCAAAACATTAAACATTATGTGATTACATGGATATGTGTGCCAAAAGTTTGTAAAGGTATATTCCTTAGCTAATGAAGCTACAGATGTCTGAGGTCTTTTTAAACCCAGATGTGCTTCTTTGTAGGCTGTCAGCTTTTGTGCATAAAATCATTTACCAGGATTTCGTGCATCACTGACATTAAAGTCCGCTTGTTTGCAATTTGCAGTACAAAGGTGACAATTACTGTGCATCGGGGGGAGGGCTGCATTTGAAAGAGTTAGAGTGATGAACTCTGCAATTAATGCCATATAAGAAAATTAGGTGGTTAGCGTCCTTCAGATTTTAATTTTCAGGGGTGGGCAGGAGGTTTTATTTTTTATCATAATCAGTTTTTCAGATCCGAACAGTGCACCAAATCCAAATCACAAGTACATGTATTAACATAAATAATTAATAATAATTAATAATCTGCCAAACCCATTAATGGTGTAGTGATTGAGGCCAGACATATTGTCTGCTGCTCAGTGATTCTGAGCATCTTTCTCACTTTCTATTTAGTGCAATTTTGACTTTTTTTTCCCAAATTGAAATGTAAACTAAAAAATGGAGGAGGGAGAGGGTTTCTGATGTGGGCGGATATGCCAACCAACAAATTTTTTATATGGCCTAATTGCATTGAATCTGGCAGAATCGCCTTTGTGCTGCAGATGGATTGTTTTATACCAGTAAGTCTGTCAGTGTGACGCCAGGCATGTGATGTACGTTTCAGATAAAAAATCAGGAAAGGTTTATTTTCAGTAAAAATACATCAGGTTGAATAGCACCACCCAATATGCAATGCAACAACAATACAAAATTTTATTTCTTGATTACTTCAAAACAAAACAATAAAATGACACTTGTATTTTTCTGATGGACATGATTTTCTGCGAGGTTATGAAAAACATGACTCTGTGGAAAAACTAGTCAGTTAAAGACTAATCAGTTAAAGATGACGGAATAATGAAGTCTCAAAATAGGCACTTTTGCTATGCGTTGACTATTTTGAATTAATCATGACGTAATTTCAGTCGCGCTTATTAGTCAATGATCGATGCCCCATGGTAGCCCTCAGTAGAGTGAGATTTATGAAAATTGACCTTCCCTGGACAGTTGGTGCATGATCTATGCTTTTTTTGGACGAATTTGTTAATAATCGAAGTGATCAATCAAAAACGCTCTCTGGAAGAGTGTTACTTTGATTTAAAATGTTCTGTTTTTGTTGTTTGTTTACCCCAGGCATACATGGCACAGACCTCATATGTCTGCAGTTGCTGATGAATTTGATTCAGGGTAGAACTACCTTTTCAGATGAGGCTGTAGAAGTGATGAGTTTCAGTTCATTCAACTTGAGCAGGATCCAAATAATGTTGCAGTTGAATGATGTTTTAAGCTTTTCAGATCTGAGGTAGACTCTTAAATGTAAAATAATGTTTTTTGCTGTGATCTGATGGGACAGGCTGCTGATTTTATGTGGGATGAGATCAGTACGCAAAGGCTGGACCCCTCAGTGTTTTCTCCTGATTGAAACATTGATGCCATGCAATTCACTCAAGCTGTCATACTATAACAGCCACAAACAACTGTGTAGAATCATGAAAACATGTTTGGCTGTCGGAACTGCTCCACTGTTCGACAACGACAGGGAAACTTAGAGCTGCACTCCGCTGACGAACTACAGAAGGATTGAAAATTTAAAAATTAAAAACAGAAGGATTACATTTAAAAAATAAAATATATAATATAAATAAATATATATCCGTGTTTAGATACAAAATGGTTGCATTCAAATTTGTCAATGTTTAAATAAGGGAAAATGTGCAAAGCTGCACTGTGGGCTTGCATTGGTTTGTGTACCCATTTCTCATCAGACTGCATGGCTTCATTGCTGTCTCAGAGGAGAGCAGTAATTTGCAGTGCAGTTATTTGATACTTGAGAAATATTGATCTGCATTCGATATGTGTTTTGTCAGTTTGTAGCGGTAGGTTTACTCAGATGGAGCAATGGTAATAAGCTTTTAATTGTGGATGACTCACTTGACTGAGTAATAAAGTGTTACTTCTGTGTAGTCAGCAGAAAAGTGCTTTGGACTTTGGATTTTGTGGTGAAGCTTCTTATCAGTGACAGCCAGATGAACAAATTGACACTTATTTTGATTTTGCAGGGGTTTTTGAAACTTAATGGTGGAGTATCTGACTTCTCATAGGTACACGGCTGCTTGACTTCATGGTAGAGTGTCTTACTCTTAGTATAAGGTTGTTTGACTCAATGGTGGAGTGTTTGACTCCTCATATAAAGTCACTTGACTCAGTAGCGGAGTGTCTGAGTCCCGGTATAAAGTCATGTGATTCAGCTGTGGAGAGCCTGACTCCTTGTGTCAGGGTTTTTGACTATTAATGCAGTGGTGTCATGCTCGTTTGGTTTCAGGCGATTACCTCGAATTGACTGGTTCTCACAGTTTATGCTAGGTTCCCACTATCACGATTCACGGCAGGACTGAAATCGTGGTCTTAATCGTGAGGTAATCATGGTGATCCTATCAGATCTTATCGGATCTTGAGGTCAGTCATGTTGATCGTAGAAAAGTTTTGGAGGGTTCAAAAATTTCCTACGATCAACATGATTAATTGTCAATCGTGATCCTCGCATCACCTCGTATCCAAACCTGAAATTGAAGCCGCTTTAACACTGGATGCAAAGCGAATTTTTCGCTGGACAGACTACATGTATTCGCGTCTTTGCACTGACTTTGAATGCAATCAGTTGTTAGAAAAATTCGTTTCGCATCCGGTGTGAAAGCAGCTTCAGAGAAGTACCACGATCAGCCATAATGGCATTGTCAACGGAGCGCACGAGAGTGGGAACTAGGCATTAACCAATAAATTTAATCAATCGGCAAAATATTCTGCAGCCTGTACTAGTATTTAATCAAAATGGGGCACAAGAATATCGTGTTGCTCACAATTTAAAAAAATGGATTGACGAAAAACGGAATTAGACGCTTCTGCATTAAGACAACATTGGAAGAATTATTTGTTTATATTAATTTTTGAGGCTGTTGTGGATGATGATGCAGTATTTATTGAATAGGATATAAAATGCATTGAGAGAGGGCGAATAGTCAGAGTAAAAGAGAGAGGAAAGAATCTCTGTGACCGACTGAAGTGCTGGACAGACTTTTTCATACATTGTTGGTAAATTCCACGCTGCTTCTTGTGGATGAGATTCAAGAAGACGAGAAAGCAGCTTAGAGTCGGTGAACTTTGTTTTCAAATTAGCTAATAGAAATTCAGAAACAATATGATGCAGATATATTATGGCTTTATAAGAACGTATTTGGTCTCTATACTATATACAACGGAAGACGCGAAAATATCTTCAGTGACTGGTAACCGAGTCATTGTCGCACAGCCGATTTGCATTGTTTTTGAATAATATTTCGGAACCAGAAGATGAATTAATCACTATGATTGCAAAAGATTTTAGAGCGTATTTTTGTACAGAGGCGTTAAAAGGAAAATGGGGGATATTGCATCTATGAGGGAACATGATGTTGTATTTTATATAAACTTGCCAATTCAAACAACAGAAATGTACGCTGTATATTTTGTACATGCAGCCTGCCATATATATCTTTGAAGATATATATTTATATTTATCTTGTGTAACCGTGTAAAGCACACCATCTTTACAGCATTATATCCCAGTATGCTTACAAACCTAAAATGCGAAAAAAATTGTGATATGTAGATCCATGATATAGAAGTAGATGACAACCTTAAAAGTTTTCTTGCATTTACTGTAATCCTGTCTATTATCATTATCTTAGCAGGAATATAGTAATGTAGTGCTTATTCTGTGAATATTTGTAGGTATTTTTACTATGTACAGGATAGGAACACATTATCCACTCCACTGGCTGGCATGCGCCACGATTCCAAAAGGGATCTTTAAAAAAGTTAAACATCAATATATATTTAGCTACAGTTATATAAGCATACTATACACACATACATGCACACACACTTATAAATAATACATATATTAACAAACAAACGTTTTGCTGTGAGCAATACCCAGTGGTATGAGAGTTATCTTTCAATCCTTAAGTTTATTTCCACAGCTTGAGATATATTTCCAGTTTTGTATAAAAATGTAATGTTTCCTGATTACCTCTTGCTAATAAATCTATTCTATCTCAGGGGGAACATTGTCTTTGAGTGCTTTCTTCTCAGAAAGGCTTTTTTTAACTCCAGAAAAAAACAAACATACTCATATTCCATGATCTGAAATATGGAATTTTTTTCCAGGATAATCTCTTTGAGATTTCATTGAGAATAATATATTGCATGTGATATAATGAATATCCAGGTAAATAAACTGATCATTCCTCAAAAAAAAAAAAAAATCGGCTTCATATGTATCCAATCAGAGCTTCTTGTTTGCAAAATGACTGTTTCATGTGGTTTGTGTCCAATAAATATTTCTATGAATTAATTTCACATTAGTCATTGAATACACATTATTTTTAATCCATTTGAATGAAAAATAATATTAGTCTCCAAAATATTTTTCAAAATAATTTTTGACATGACGGTGACTATAGCACAACTTGGCTTACTTATGCTCTGAGACAGATATTTCATGATTAATTTCTCCAAATGCATTTGCATTCCCTTGTTTAACCTTTCGATTAAAGTTTGAATAAACAACATTCCTCATCCACCAGGATGAAAAATTATGTAGAATTTTAGCATTTCTCCCATTATGGTGCAAAATGCTAGTTTTATGTACTTTTTGTCTCGAAAGTAACATTTTTTAACCTTTAATTAGCCAGGGAAGTTCTACTGAGAACAGGTCTCTTCTTAGCAAGGATGCTCTGGGAGAAATGCCCCATAGAACAGTTGCGTCTGAGAAAGGCTGGAGCGAAGCAGGGGAAGAGGGCTTGGAGTGATTCTGGGGTGAGGGCCGTGCTCAATGGCCCAGAGTTCTTCCCAAATGTCTGTCTCCAAATCAAGCCAGAATCTCAGCACCATGGTAACATTCAACCAGGACAGTGAAAGATACTGCTGATGGCAACAGCAGATGGACTTTGCCATCTAAATGACAAATATTTGGCTTCATAATGGAATTTTTACTTCATGACAGTATTCAACTGAATTCCTAAACAAATGTGACTGACACGGTTACAGCTCGCAGACATGGAAAATGAGAAAATGATTTTCTTCCAATCAGAAAAAAAGAGCCAAATACAATCATTTTTATTCTGTCCAAGTTGAAATTAGCCTGTAGTGTAAAACAATTGCCGTGTGATGCCAGGCCTCCAGGCCCTGTAACTGACCTGCCTATTAAGACCCGGACCGCATTCCACACTCTCAATCATTATCTGCATCTGTTCCCCATTGCCTACCTGCAATAGACTTTCTCTATATAAACTAGAGCTTCGCACTCATTCGGTCGCAGTCTTGTAAGCCTCACAAGCCTGTTGTTTCACGATAGCCTTATATAAAAATGAACATACAATTGCCCACATTTTACTTTCGCCCTAATGCTTTACATTTTTGTTATTTTTAACCCTTATTTAAGACCTCACTTTGATTCCAGCCCAAGGATCGATGTCAAAACAAGGATTTTTTAAATTAAAATGACAGTAAAAAAAAAAAAAAAACAAACTATGACTTCATAAAAGAAAGGGGAGGAAAGTCATTGATATGAAAATATTTATCGGATAATTTATTACACGTTAATTGTTCCTGCCAAGAATCTGAACCCGTGAGTCACCACTTCAAGAGCCACGAGTCACGATTTTCAAGCGTTCCAGGCAAGTCATGACAAACCGTCAAAACAACAACAATGTAACATTGAACATACTGGCTTTTGTGAGGGCACAGGTGTCCAAGGAAAACTGGAAAAAATGGTCAGAGATTAGACATTGTGCTCAACTCTTCCAAAAGCCCTGAACGTAGCATTACACAAATAAAGGATTTCCAATGTGCCACTGAAAGTCAAGGAAAATATAATGAGGCTGCAACATTTGAGAAATACAGTCTTCTCACACTGTGCCTTTCAGAATTATTGGCATCTTTTATTTAAAATTAGCAAAACTGTTTATCCTTGTGATCTTTCATTCAAAAAATTCATAAAGATCTAACTTATCAGAGGCCTTAAACTCGCCTCCTGGAGGGTTTTTGATTTGATCCTGTACTCCAGTGCTTAATTTAAGTCACTGGTTGGCTAAAGAGTCCATACACCTTATTTGTGAGGCCTGATTGGCTGCTGAGTGGATGGAAATCCCAAAGTCCCCTAAACACCCGGACGCTTGAAGATTGGAGTTTTAGACCCCTGTTTTAATTTAAGGGATACAATTGAAAGAAACATTAAATTCTTACTGTTTATATTTTTCTCAAAAATGTATACCGGGATTATTGGCGCCCTTTTTATTTCATATTTTCTACAGCCTCCCGCTTGCCAAGACACCAGCTCTGACACTTTTCCTGCACTGTGCGATGAGGTCGATGAACACATGGAAAGGCATCTGACATCATTTTTTCACACAGCATCTCCCCAGATCTTTCTTATTCAGAGGTTGATGCTTAAAGACTCCCCTTTTCAGCTCATCACACAGATTTTCTATAACCCTGTATCTCAAGTCACAGTCCTTGAGGTCTGAGAACAGTCAGTAATGACAGTCTGGCCAGTCGCCAGCGATGGTGACTTATCTGGGATGAAAAAAAAAACCAGGAAGGATTCAGAATCAAGGGCCGGATTTTAGGATCCTTTTTCTTTGGGGTTTAGGTTGGGGGGACTGTGATGACCACAGCAAAACTTTTAATCTGCAGTCAGTGTAAGAAGAGGTCAGAACACCAGATGCAGGATCCAGAAGTGTTTATCAAACATAAAACACTATAAAACACCGTGCACATGCACTGAACAAATGGCAAAACTACAGTACACTGCCAAAGGCAGGGGGAAACAGAAGTACTCACTCCAAGAGTGGATAAACTAGAAAAACAAAAACTGAACCTAACTAAACTGACAGACACACTGGGAGACTTAAACAAGGGGCAGACAAGATGTGGAGGCAGCAAAATCCCAGACTCGGGAATCATACAAAGGAAATACTCGGAAGGCATAAGGAACTGCGATTTCACCATGCAGATCTGAGTCAAACACAAGGTTCCGTCTGACGGCTCCTCCTTTCACTTGCCACATAAATAGTCACGAGAGGAGGCGGGGACTTGGGATGCAATCTCGACTGAAACAGAAACACATGGGATTAATAAACAATTACACGAGAACTGGGTAAACAATAATGACTCGAGACAAGACGCTGAGACCATCAATCAAGCGAGACAGTTTAGATAAGGAAATCTAAACGTGACAAGGAAAAAGCACCAGAAGAGAAGCGAAGCGCAGCTTTTAAAACAGTTAATCAGGGACAGCTTAGGCAGAATTTACTAAAGCTAGGAAACACACACACTTGCTAATGAGTTAATTAAGGTTAATACTACGTGACGAAATATTTACAATCACCCTCAAATAAGTGCTGGTTAGTACGGGTTAGTAATTATCCTATCAGAGAACGCATTCAATCAGAGTTTCACGAGACCCAGAATTAAACACAGGTGGACGCAATGAATGAAATACCAGAGCCGAAACCGAAAAAGGAAACGTGATTGGACGACGAGAGGCATGCTGAAGGCTGTCACGCGACTTCACTGGAGTTTGACTGAGAGGGGGCGGATCGTCAGAAGGCCAAAATGAAAGCTGAAATGTAAAGCTAAAGTAAAGCACAAGCACAAATAGACGCAAAGAGCACACAAAAGGCAGAATCATAACAGTCGATGAATCATTTTTTGTAGATATTGAGATGCGCTTGGATTATTGTCCTCCTGGACGGTCCAACCAGGGCCTATTGTAAGTTCCCTGACAGAGGCTGTTTGGTTTTCATCAAATATCTGCTGATATTTAATAAAGACCATGATACCATGTGTCCCATTAAAATGTCCTGGGCCTTTGGAAGAAAAGAATGGACACAGCACTTAAGATCCTCCACCATACCTCACACTGGGTATGAGGGGCTCTTCGGTACGGTTACTTTCCTGTCTACACCAAGCTTAACTTTTATATTTGTTGCCAAAAATCTCTATTTTGGCCTAATCTGATCATGTAACCTAATCCCAATAAAAGCCCTAGTAATGATTGGCTAACTGTTGGTGCTTCAATTTGCTCTTGGTTGACAAAAGAGGTTATTTTCGGGCATCCCTCCCAAACAATTTATGGTGATGTAGGTGGCATTTAATGGTAGTTTTGGAAACTTTCTAATCCTAAGACTCCAATAACCTCTGCAGTTCTTCAGCCGTGATCCTTGGAGACTCTTTTGCCAGTTGAATCATCCTCCTCGCAGTGGGTGGAGTCACTGCACTCCCACGTCCTCTTCCAGTCTGATTCTTAACATCTTCTGTCACATTAAACTTCCTCATTATTGCCCTGGTAGTGGAAATGGGTATTTTTGAACTGCTTAGTGATTGTCTTATTTTCATTTCCTGATTTGCGCTTTTTGCTGCACGGTGTCAGTGTTCACAGGCCCTTCCGAGAATGAAAAATGACAAAGGATATTTGGCCGGCCTCAGCTCTTAACGCCAGTGACACAGGAAGTCATGCCTGTCCACCTCAGATTTTCTAATCAAACAGGAGACCTTGAAAATGTAAAATAAGACTGAAAATATACTTCACTGAGATTTTCATCAGGCGATTTCCTGGGGTCAGAATAATTCCCCTTTAATTGTGCCACACATGTTTCGGCAAAAACATTAATACAAGTCAACATTTTGTGAGGCTCTGCCTCAGACCCTCAGCCCAGTGGCTGTTAAGCCCTCGAATTTATGCTCTTTCAATTATTCTATGATTACTTCCACCTGTTGTTAATCTTCACTGTGTGCTATTTAATACGGGCGCAATGGGTGCTGAGTCTAGCGGCAATCATGCTTATGCTGTACTGTTAGTATTTAGACAGAAGTATTTTCCGAATTCGCGAAATGTGTAACAAATGAATAATCTTATTATTTTCTGTTATTTTACCCTTATTTAACCAGGGAAGTCCCATTGAGATTGAAATCTCTTTTTCAAGGGAGCCCTGGGGGAAGAGGTGGGAAGGGACAGAGAAATTGCACAACCAATTAGATCAGGGGATGATTAGGTGGCAGATTGAAAGAGCCAGGTTGGGACTTTAGCCATGACACCGGGGAACCCCCTACTCTTATCGAAGAGTGTCATAGGATCTTTAATGACCACTGTGAGTCAGGACCTCGGTTTAACGTCTCATCCGAAAGACGGCGTCTCCTTCAGTACAGTGTCCCCGTCACTGCACTGGGGCATTGGGGATTATCCCGCCAGAGGGAAGATCGCCACCTACTGGCCCACCAACACCTCTTCCAGCAGCAACCTGATTTTCCTCAGTGGTCTCCCATCCAAGTACTGGCCAAGCCCACACCTGCTTAGCTTCAGCCACGCAGCTGAAGCTGATCGAATAGTGGTATGGCTGCTGTTTGTGCGAACAATAGTGTTGTTAACTAATATTAAAAACAAAACCAGATCTAACCCTGCACTTGGGTCCAGTTCTCATCTTAATGCTCACCAGGTAGCCTTATGGCATCAGGCAGGCGAAGCCGTTATATATTTCTTATTTCAAGAATTTTGTTTTAATTCAACAAGCAGGTCATTTTTATTTTTTTTTATATATTTTGAGTGAATGACCAAGAGAATAAATAGCATTGATTTTTTTCAAAGCCCGTTTTGGTCATATTCATTAAGGGAGCCAAATAATTTTTGAGGGTACTGCAGGCCAAACCTCGCACTCATTAAAAGCTTATTGTTTAGAACAACAGTAAGAGGTGAAAGAGCTCACTCAAGATCTGGAACCGCAGAAGCCTGAGATTCCAAGGAGAACCCATGTACTTCATCACCAAATAATCATTATAGTAAGGAGTCCAAATACCTGCTCAAGAGAAGGGAACTCTAAAGGCTAGAACTAGAATCCCAATTAGCAGAAGGTTGGGATGGCTCGGAAAATACAAATAAAAACAGAAAACAGTGATTTTTTTTTTCTTTACCTTGTATTTCATTGCAAACAATCTGAAAAATAGTGGGGATGGTGACAATTTAGGACAAGTGATGGTGTAAAGCAATTAAATGATGGTGTGATTTGAAATAGCTGATATCAGCAAGTGATTATAATCATCATTTGATTTAAAAAAAAAAAAAGGCAGCATCCGGGAAAGGTCAAGCCCTTCTGGAGCAAAGATGGGACAAAGATCACAAATTTGGCTGTAAAAGCATGAGAAAATCAATGAAAGTGAAAAAAAAATGTTCTTCAAGGAAAGAATGGACGGGATGTGGATACTTCAGGATGGATGATGTAATTACAACATTTAAGGAATCGGGAAGAATGTCTGTGCGTAAAGAGTAAGGGTGCAAACATAAACTGAATATCCATGATCCCAGATCACTCAGAAGGCACTGCATCAAGAAGCATCGTTTTTCTATAAGTGATATAACCACATGGGCTCAGGATTACCTTGGCAAACCTTTGTCAAGCGCCACAATACATGTCAAGTACTACAATTTGGATACATCAACAAATGCCAGCTGAACCTTCACTGAGCAAACAGGAAGTCTTATCCGAACTGTGTCCAGAAGCAACATTGACATCTCTGGCCATCAGCGATGGATCATAACACAGTGTGAAAGTGGACTGTGGACAGACAAATCAATATGTTAGGTCTTTTTTTGAAATGCCTGGATGCAACGTGCTCTGGACCGTAGAAGAAAAGGACCATTCAGACTGTTCACAGTAACGAGTCCAAAAGCCGTGCTCTGTCATGGTGAGGGATTGTGTCAGTACCCTTGCCAAGGGAACCTAACACTTCTGTAAAGGCGCAAGATTTTAATGGAAGTGAAGAATTTGGCAAAAAAAGTAATGGGACATCATGAGGGCTTCCTGACAGGGGCTGAATAAAAGTCTTTATTCTCGCACAAAAATTATAGTGATTGGAATTTTAACTGTTTTCTAAATTTGTCAGGTCCGAAATTAGTCTTCTCTACATTTTAATCAGCAACAGCGCTACAGAACTGCTCTCAAAACCACACCTATCTCTGTAGCTGGATTCTGGTCACCTGTTTGCAAGCTGGCTACTATATTGCTTGTTACTTTATTCATCGCAACAAAACCCATTTATTCTCTTATTTTGAATAAATATGAATGATAACCTAGCTACGCTCCCTAAGATATGTGTCTATAGCAAGACTTATCGCCAAATAGCTACCTCGTCTGCCATTTTGTCACAGATAAAGTTATGTTAATTTTCAAAAACTGCCACACAAAGTAACCTGGCTATATCTTCATTGATAATGCATAGCTTCATGTTGTTACATTTATTTATGAGTTCATTATTCGCCACAAACGATTCATCACTTCACATAATCTGTCACTTTCATTTACTTCACAAGACCTTGACCATACTGAAATGCGAAATGCAGTAATGAAGACCACACATTGTTGCGCATCTCAAGATTTGTTTGTAGGAAGAATTGGAAAATTACATCTGAAGCATTTAATCACTTGTTATCTTCAGTGCCAACACGTTTATTAAGAGCTGAGAAAAGATACACCTACATTAATAAATGGTGAATACCTTACTGGCCCAACTTCTTTTGTATTATGTTTCAAGAAGCAGAATTTAAATGAGTGTTTGTTTTGAAAAATCAATAAAATTCACGTGGCGAAATGACACGTAGTGGGCCATTGAATTAAATTCAGATTGGTACAGGTCAAAAATAATTTACCAATCACTTTCAGTTTAACTTTTAAAGTGACATACCATACCTCCTGTTTCCATTTGGTGTTGTAGATTTATGGAATCAAATCAAATTTTATGAAAATGGCAAGGGGCGGTATTTGTGCTCAGGAGCTTGAGAAATGGAAAAGGAATTATGGATGATCCAAGGCAGCTCACTGCTATGCTGCAGGCATACACTTGCAGCCGTTTTGGTTCAAAGCCAACCTAAAGAACTTGAAACACATCATTGTTAAGATAATGTTAATTTTCTGGTATAGTCTGTAATATTATATCCAAAATATTATACCCTTATCTAGTGATAAGTTTTCATTAAACATACTTGAACTTCCGTCGTTGAATTGACTTCCCACCCATGTGCGGGTCATGTGACGTCCTCTCGGCGTTACGACACACCCCCTCCTTCACTGATGTCCTGCGCGGCTCGCTGCCGTCGCTCAGTGCTGGTGAATTACAGCGATGAAGAGCCTCGTCATAATCGTGGTTCTTTTGGCTGTTGCGCGGCTTTCTCACCTCCTCCCCACGCCGGAGTATTCGGCGGAAGGTAATTCACGTCGCTAATGTTTGCTGAAAGTGAAGTGTGTTACTGGTTTTCACGTGGAAGTATGATTTATGTAATTCATTACTGTGACGGCAGATATATCCTTTTCCACACTATTAGCTTGACGTGACCTCTATCGGATAATTGCATTTGCTTGATTGCTTAGTGAATGATATATATGTTTAGCCAGCGAAAACCTGTGCACTTTCATCATTCGCAAAGGTTCAGCTAGCTAGTTGGCCTACAGGCCGTTTGTGCAAATATTAAGAATTATTTTCTGTTATTGTGATGGCCTTGCATTGATTCAGTTGTTCAGTTTTGATTTCGCGCTCGCTGGATAAGCTGTCTCATGATTCAGGTTTTTGTTTTTGTTTCAGAGGAATTCGAGTTCAAATTATGGATGTCTGAGGTAAAGTGTCGCCTGTAGCCGACTGCACGGTGTTCATGGCGAGGAACCTGGGAGGGTTCCAAGTGCCGAATCTCGTTAAACGACTGATTAGGTTTCTGTTCATGGTTTCTGGCGGAAATTTGACGGAGAAAATGTTTCAAACTTGGGTGGCAACGTCAGCTGATGCATTATTTCTCTCATTCGTCATGCTTGAGCTGATGACACGCCTTACAGTGCTGTGGCTACAAAAACTGCTCTATGGAAATGTATTACAGTCTATCAGCTCGCATGAGACTTTTTTTTTTGTTTTTAACGAAAGTCTTGCTCAGCCTGTCCACGCTTTATTTTGCTAAGTGACCTAAATTCTAGATTATAGTTCTGTTTTGGACTTTGGACTGATCTTCGAAATTTTGACTGGAATTTGGCTGCGATTATTGATCATTTAATGTGTCTTGGAAATCGGTACATTTGTTAAAGCGCAGAACAAATTATATTAATATTTTTTTTGATTTGATTAAAATATCCTATGACAGAAATGTATATATTACCAGTTCATTATAACATTCGTTGTGATGGTACACTAAATTGAAGCATGAAGTAGAATGTTGCCTTGTGTATACAGTGGCGTACATTTATAGTGCGAGGTGTACTAGGTCCTGGTACTGAAGCCGTGATCTGCTCATTTGCAGTCGGTGACAGATTAATACACTGCCTATCCAAAAAAAAAAAAAATAGTCGTGCACTCAAATATGTATTTGAAACCCCTGTGGTTTTTTTTTTTTTTTTCGCAAAATCGTGTCATTGTTTTGACAGTCGTATGCAACGTCAGGACATTTATTTTCAATCAGAGTTGCATTCATTTTTGGCCGAAATCTTGACGACGGGAAAGTTGAACCACAGTAGTTTTCTCTAGCACATCAATGCGGTTAAAGGGGGGCTCGGGGCTAAATTATAATGCTGTTTTATACAATCATAATTTGTAAATCAATATTGTAAAATACAAAAATGTGGATTTTTTTTTCAAAGACAAGATAAATGAGATTTTATTCCCCCTAATTAGTTGTCGTCTGCTTCAACGGTCGCGTGATAATAACGTAAAGTCGCCCGAGAATGACGAACCGTCGCCCATGGCCCCCAGGTATGCGCTTTTATTGTGTTGGATAGTGTGAATGTCCCAGTCCATTATTTTATGACAAAAGATTCTTCAATATGGCTCATTGGCTAGTTGCACGAGATGGTATTCAGTTCTTTCTGAAATATTCAGGGTTGCTTCAACATTAACGGTTTGCTTCTGTCACTTATCCGTCTATACAGATGCTCAGCAGATGACAGGTATATCATCCCAGATATGTGATTTTGGCTATCTCCAGTATTCCCAGGATTTGGCTCAATTAACCATGAATGATGTTTGTAGGATTTGTCTATGATTCCTCATACTTGTTTTTCTCATTCCTTATTTTCTTTGCTTGATGCAGGCCAATAATTTGCTTCCTCTGAAACGGTGACATCTTTTCCGCCACTAAGGGATTCGTCTTCCGACATCATTTATTGTGAAATGAGAAACTATGTGCTTTATCAGTGAGGGTTAAAATAATTATTGCCAGCTGAAATGTATTGATCGCTGCAATAATGATTCAGTCATAATATTTGTTGATTTAAATCCAAGCGGCAGTGGTTTTTTTGGACACGCAGTGTATTATAGTTAAGATGGGCTGCTCATGACTATTTTAAAATTATGTAAATTGTCTTTAAGGCTGACATTTAAACCAGTTTCTCACCCGATGTACAAAAGTATATATTCCCTTTATTGAAACTGAAAATTTGGATGCCCTCCTCTTCTGTGCTCGGTCATGCTTTGGTTCTTTTTCAGCTCTTATAGGATGATTATAGTGTTTTTCTTTTTTTATTTATTCTGACAGTACAACAAAATGTATGACCTGGAGGAGTACTACCACAGACTGCAAATTTTCACAGAAAATAGGAAAAGAATTGACCAGCACAATGCAGGAAACCACAAATTCACAAGTATGCCAAGCCCCCCCAACCCTACCCCTTCCTTTTAAATACACAGTAGGTAGAATGATTCCGAGCTTTATTAAATAATCTTTATTTTTCTCTTCCAGTGGGTCTGAACGAGTTCTCTGATATGACCTTTGCTGAGTTCAGGAAGTCCTTCTTGCTGACCGAGCCTCAGGTATTGCTCCAATCCTTGCTTCCAATTTGTTTTCCATATTAAGAAGGGCTATACTGAGCACACTTGTTATAATTTCATTTATCTTTCAATATTATGAGGCATGCAATACTAAATTTCTGATATATTTCAACATGCTTTTTTGTATGGGTTGTCTCGTCTTGCGTGATTCTAAGGTCGCAACAATTTATCTACATCAGTGAGATTCTTATGTTTTCCTTTACCTTTTGACACTTTCATAAAACATCAAGTTAATGTACTCAATAGCAACCATATTTCTGGCTGAGCATCATGTTCTGAAAGACTTCAACGTCCTATGCTTAAGAAAAAAAATGATGTAGCCGATCAATCAGGGCTCTGTCTTGAGTTCTAAGAAAGAAGATTCTGTTGGGCCGTTGACACTGGAGGTTATCACTTATGTGTGTTTGCGGCATTTGTTGTTTCATAATGAGGTTGAGTACAGTTTCCTGCAGCCTATTTTGACCCACATATCATGATTCAAATGAATGCTCTTTTCCAACAAATGTCATTTACATTCTGTTTCTTATAACAATAATCGCGAAAAAATAATTGCGATAACGAATAAATCCTGGCGATTGAGGCTTTGTTCTTTGTTCATCAGAACTGCTCCGCCACGAAAGGAGGCCATGTTGTTGGCAGCGGACCGTACCCTGATTCGGTGGACTGGAGAAAAAAGGGGAATTATGTCACACCTGTAAAATATCAGGTGAGCAACAAGGTTTGGCATTTCTGGCTTTCGATGTTGCACCTATTTGACCAGATCTAGTACTGTCCTCAGTCTATTTTGGCCATGTGGACTACTTACTGCAAGACATTGTCCACAGACATTATCACCTTTGTAAATATTTACCAGGCCACTTTAGTGTTACATTGCTTGCAGTTTCAAGTGAACAAGTTTTCTTTTTTTTCTTTTTTTTTAATTTAAATTACAAATTTAGCTGAACAGTATGATATTTTTTGGACATTGTCCATATTCATATTTACCAGTGGTGTGCAGTTGGAGCCCTTCAAATACTTCTGATGAGTCGCAAAAAAAGGGTGAGGGGAAGTAATTAAACGTCATTTCCCTTTTCATCAAAAAAAGTAATAAATAACAAAACAATGATGTACTTTGTAATCTAGCATTTCAATTTTCTAATTCATTTTATTGACAAATTTGTCGTCCTCTCAAAGTTTCTTGCTGGTTTGTTGAGATTTTAGCGGGTAAGATGCTAACATGCTGACATGGCCGCTTAGGAGCAAAACGACAAACTCCGCTCATGATTATCTCCCATTAGAAGCGCTCTGGACCGAATAAAACTGGTCATCCATCATTAATCCGACGCAGCTAATTCTTTTGTTTCAGTTCCCCCTTAAAGCTTCAGGTTCAATAGAAGACAGATGTTACTTGTTTACTTGTCTTTACTGATTTTTGAGAAATCATGATCAAGGGTGAGCTCGTATCTGCTGTAGTAACATGCTGAAATACTGCTCTTTGTTCAAATGCTCATACATTTCTTCTCTTGTTCCACCACCCAAATTTCTGAGCTAATTGATTTGATGCCTGTGTGTTTTGATTTTTAGTCGCCTTTTATATAATGTTTATTCTTCCGTGATGGCCATCTTCTGACATCATAACTGCTTGCTGATTGACAGGTGTGAATGATTGTCTTGTCTTCATAGGAGAGGATTGTCTCTTTTGTCAGTTGCCTGAGGAAGATTTTTGTTGATCGAAACGAATGAATGAGTACTTTTGGGAGCTTGCAGTGTGCAGACTGTTTCCTCTTTTATGCTTTATTTTTGGTCACCTGCCACCTAACCGGTGGTCGAGGGATAGTGGTTCGCTCCGTGTCTATCCGTGTTCGTGTGTCTGTCGATCGTTTCCAGAGCAGATGTCTGACACTGATAGTGGCTTTCAAAATTGTTTATGTACTACGGCCTGAACGTCTTGTTGCGCGGTTTGAACGTTTTGTTTCTGTCGGTGAGTCTATGCGCAGGCCCGTCTGATCTTTGACATGGGACTTTTGCTGTCTTGCATTGGCTTGTTCGCCGTAGTTTTCGTTTCAAAACAATCTGTCGCTTATGGATGCACCGATGAACGGGGATGTCGCGAATCATTAATGGATAGGGAGGCTCAGCCTTTACGTGTGGGGGTGGTCTTATCAGTTCTCCTTCAGCTATTTGATGATTTATTATTTGGAGAGGCTAGTAAAGACTCTCTGAAATAAGCTCAGATGAACACCTGTTTTTGCTACAGAAGGCATCAGGAGCGAACGTTAATTTCACTTCTGATTCCATCACCGCAGAGTTATAAAAGCCACATATTGCTAATCTTTATACCCTGATTTTAAACTGTTGGAGTATTTGGAACAATATGAAAGGGCGGTGTTTCAGTGTTTTATAATGGTCGGGCTTTAAGAAAAAGTAATGGAACTTGATAAGAACACTGCTTTTCATTGCTTTCAAACTAAGAAAAGGGTCATTGCTTTCACCCTGAGGACAGCACAAAGGTAAAAGTGTTCCTGTATCATCAGTAAACCGATAAGATTGAGTGCTTTCAGTTTCACTGACTCATGGTCAGAACCCTTGAGTCCACTTTGCCCTTTTCCCGACTTCACTGAGTCGGTCAGGTGGGGAAGCTGCCTCAACTCACTTCCTTAATGTTGGTTCTTTTTGAAAATGACAAAAAAATTTAAAATGTAACTGAAATAGGCTAAATAAACCTTTAAAAATACATTATTTGATTAATTTGATTTAATTAAGTTTCTAATGGCTAATTTTGCCAACAGTATGGGGTGTTTGTGACAAACTTAGTTTCTTTTGCTAAGTTTAGAGAGAGCTGAGGAACACAGAGTAGCGTGTTCCGAATCTCCTGTGTTACTGTGTTATGCGGTTGACTGTGCTGGTTTCAGGGCCACTGTGGGAGCTGCTGGGCCTTTTCCACCACAGGCTGCCTGGAGTCTGTCACTGCGGTTGCTTTCGGGAAACTCCTGTCTCTGGTGAGAAATGAGGCCTCTGTACCCTTTCTACACTTGACTCTCGCACTAAAATCCCTTCTCCATCAGGACATTGTTAGCTCAGTTCTTCCAGACATTCCTCCAGTTAGCAGGATACGACAGGATGCCTTTTTTATTTTTTTGTGAGGTTAGTTCTTCTGAAAGCCTTTGAACAAGAGGGCAGCCGATAGCTCTTCAGAGGCCATTAGGGAAGAAGACTGAGCTGCGCGGTTTGAGTCTTCCAGATATAGTTTAGCGTGATTGTGTGTGCAGCAGATAATTGCAAATTTCAAGAGAATCGTTCAAATGGTGATGCAAGCATGAAATTTGGCACAGATACTCTCTAAGTGCCACTCCTTAGAAAAACAGTCCGTGCCGTGCAAAAATTCAAGATGGCCTCCATTTCTTCTGAATATTCATTACCACAATAATTCAAATGGTGATACTTGCATACAGTTTGGCACAAATCCTCTCTTGGGGGCACTCTTCTGGGAAAAAGATGTGTGTCCCACCAAAAATTCAAGATGGCCGCCATTTCTGTTGAATGATCTATATGTATGTGTACAATGTATAAAATCCGATATTTTTTTTTTTTTTTGGTCTATACTTACCTAGATTTTGGGGGTTTGTAAATTCCAACAAACCTATTGGTTTGTTATCAGAGCACAATTTAGAGGGTTTAAGAGTTGTTTAATAGAGTGATTGTCAATACACAACCACGGCACAATGGTGAAATCGCTGCTGTGGAACTCAGCATGGGGTTCAGTGTCAGCTAACCTAGTTTTATTAATAATGTAGTTGTTGATGTCATAGTATAACTTAGTTCAGTGTCTCAAATGCTATCTAACAGCCCCTCATCAATTAGCTAGTAATAACAGTTAGATGTAGTTACACAGCCGCACCTGCATTGACAGGTTGTGCCAGCGTGGGAGAGCCGAGCCAAGGGTAAGTGGAGCAGTACGTGACTTGTTCATGTATTCTTACCCGGAAGGTGCACAGATCACACGGGACTTAAATGCCACTGGATGAATGATACTGCATCAGCCTTTCACAACCAAGGCAGAAGGACTGCCTGGCAAACCTGGGACATTTGCCCTGAGGTCTCTCCCGTCTTCACCAAACTAAGTCACTACCCTCCTGTACTGACAGATGTTGACCTGAAGATCCTGGAGAAGTTTGTGGTCCTGCTGTACGATGGATCGAGCGCAGCTGTTAGTGTGCATGAGGCTAGACTTAACACGTTTGCCCGAAAGCAGAGGCTGTATGAAGCCATTCCTCCAACAAGAGCAGCTCTGCTTCAACACACGAAACGTGCTGCATATCAGGCAGGCGGCATATGGGGTCAGGCAACCGACCGTCAGCCAGTGGAAGAGAGTCCTGCTGCCTGGGGACGGAAAAAGGTGGGAGAACAATGGTGGGTCTTCTGGACAGCGAGTACACCAGTTGCAAAAAGTTGTCAACGACTGGCCAAGTGTGGCTGTAAGTCCGAGTGCTGTGGAAGGGGCAGATGTTTCAGATTGGGTTTCACCTGCACAGCACTGTACGGTTGCAAATGTGAATAGAAAAGTAAGCAAGTGGCCTTTGAGAACCTTGCGGTCCATGAATCTCCTGATTAAGTTTAGTTTGTTAGTATTGTTTTCCACTGAGATATTGTCAGTTATTTTTTGCTTGTTCCACAGCTGTCAGTTAGAGCTGCTATTACCTCTTGATCTGGCTATGCTGTATGTAAAGTTACTGTCTGTTTGTATATATATGTTTAAGAAAAACTAAAAAAAAACCTCCCTTTTGACTGTTAACTTGTCGTGGTAAGGGAGCTTGTGTACTTCACTGAACCCTGAGAGCTATGCCGTTAGGAGGCAACTCCTGGCAGGTTTTATCAAATCGGACAGGTCAAGGGCAGGAAGTCAGACAGAACGCAGTCAAAAAACACACTTTTTTAGTAACTCAAACTAACATGGTAAAATATTATTTAAAGATTTATTATCAGTGAAAGAATGTTAGTCATTTTGAAATTTCAAGTGGCTGTGAGAATTTTCTGGCCAAGTGACACATGTTCACTGCTCATGCCAATTTTCATGTGTGTATTACCAAATGAATGATTACATCACTTACCTGCTCTAGGAAGGTGGTGGCCATCTTGGAAAATGTCCATCATCTTGAAATTTAAATTGGCTATGCACAGTTTGTTGTCAAGTGACCCATGGAGAATGTTAATGCCAATTTTTGTACTTGTATCACTCACTAAACATCAATTAACTGCTCCACAAAGGTGGCGGCCATCTTGAAAAATGCCCACCATCTTGAAATTTCCTGTGGCTGGGAACTTTTTCTTGTTAAGTGACTCATGGAGATTGCTTATGCCAATTTTCATGCCTATATCACCAACTAAACTAGAGGACTCGGCAACCGAGCACATGTATCCCCCGAAGGCCCCCCAGTTGGGCCCAGATGGTCCCAGAGTACCCAAAATCAATAGGTGTCGTGAAATTACCATAATACATGTCCCTGCAAAATTTGAAAAGAATCGGTGCACTTATGTGGGCTGCAGAGCGTCCACAAGAAAATCTCTGCGGGCGTGTGACGAGGCCGAATCTATAGTATCCTCCGACCTTCGTTCGGAGGATACAATTACATCCCTTAATTGTTCAAACAAGGTGGCGGCCATCTTGAATTTTTGCGTGGCACGGACTGTTTTCAAAAGAGTGGCCCTTAGAGAGTATCTGTGTCAAATTTCATGCTTGCATCACCATGTGAACGATTTTCGCTGTTATCCGCTGCACTATGTTGTTTCTTTGTTTCTCGGTTGTCTCTGAATAAAATAATAAAAGAAAGTAGTCCCTATACTCAATATAAATGTAGCAAAGCATTTATTGAATGCTTATTAAGAAACTTAAAATCATCAGATATCAGGTTTTATTGCAGTTACTGTTGAGTTAGATCAGCACTTGAAAAGAAATGTTTCTTAAAAAAGGCTTTATTTTGAAACGTGTATGTTTAAGTTTGACTGGCTGGAGTGTTGCTGTAGTGGTTTGAATGACAGAAGCTGTTACTGAGTTGTAGTGCTGCGCTGTACCATGTGCCATAGAGCCCCTCCATTATCACACCCCCCCTGTTTCTCAGTCCGAACAGCAGCTGGTGGACTGTGCCCAGGATTTCAACAACCACGGCTGCGCAGGGTGAGTGCCGTCGAATGTGATGCACAGTGTGAGCTGGGGCCTCTTCTACAGGGCAGGATTACACAGTTGATTTCGACGAGTAAATCCCAGATCCCTCCCAAATCTAGGAAAGACTGGGTTATGCGTGTTCTGGATTTTACACTTTGCTGTTGTGCAACTAACTCTGTAATCTTGTATTGTGAGACACTTTATTTATTTTCTTATGTGTTCATGCAGTGGTCTTCCGAGTCAGGCCTTTGAGTACATCAAATACAGCAAAGGACTCTCATCGGAGGATGACTATCCGTACAAAGCAGTAGTGAGTACTTGGCTCTTCCGTAGAGGATGGGCATAGGCCAGGGTGTAAATGTCAAGTCAGGAAAGTAAAGCTCAGCCAAGAGTGAACATCAGGAAAGAGAGCGTGTTAGCAGTGATGAAGATGACTTTGTAGTAACCCTCTCCTTTCTCCCTTGCAGGGCGATACCTGTAAGTTCCGTCCTGACCGGGCAGTTGCATTTGTAAAGGACGTGGTCAACATAACAATGGTGAATGCCCATTTTTAGTGTTATACGAGTCAGTGGAAGTTGGCCAATGCTACATCGTGTCAGATGCTAACTTGTTTATCATTTTTTTCTCTGATCCCACTGAAAGTTTGATGAGATGGGTATGGTGGACGCAGTGGCCAGGTTGCATCCGATCAGCTTCGCGTATGAGGTGACATCTGACTTTATGCACTACAAGGATGGGGTGTACAGCAGGTGTGACCCCTGATCCTATTGGTCCTGACATCACACCTATAACTGGCACACACGTCCCACTCTTAACACTTTGTTTTTACTGGTGGAAACCGTTGTCTTTGACTGTCATTCGAAAAGATCTTCCGGTTCAAATGTGAACATGTCCCGATTCAGTGTTTAAATTTTAAAGACTCCTTCAGGGCTTTCAAAAGTAGCCGGCGGCCGGCGATTATCGCCGTCTACTTGGGATACGACGACCAGCTAATTGAAGCACCTATTACTAAAACCCCATAAGTCACACTTGACTTGACTTGTGGGGTTTTAGTAATCAGTGCTTCAATTGATAACTCCGTTTCTCGATTTTATGAAATTCTTTCGGTGATATTTTTTGTTTTTTTTTTTTAATTCGGTTTTTTTCAATAAAATAAAATCTTTGATAGTCATTTCCTTGTTTAGGTCAGCCATTGCAGTTACCGTCATCGCGATGCACAAACCAGCTTTGGTATGCGGCCTTTCTATCACAATTTCTCCTGAATAAATGGTTTTGATAAGTAGAGGTGCTTGTAGGGACAGCCAGCCTTTAGATCCCGTGCGCTTGCCTATTCGCATCGCCTCGCCTTTTGAGGAATTTGACAGAGCAAAGCTGCTGCCGCGCAATTGGAAAGTTTTATTTGGAGTCTATACTCCGCAGGCTCACCAATGGTAACTGTTTATTACTGTAATGCCATGTACATCTCAAACTGAAGAAAATACAGATTTTGACTGATATCCTTTACATTATTTCACAGTCATTGATTATTGCATCAGTATTGCTTGCATCTGCCTGGAATCTTTGAGTGCCCCCCCCCCCCCAACTGTAAGCCCCATCCTCACGTTGGTGCCCAGCTAACCATTAGGGCACATGTAACACATTTCCATGCGGTCCCAACCTGGCTCTTTCGACCTGCCACCTAATCATCCCCTGATCTAATTGGCTGTGTAAATTACCCTCTCAACCCCCAGGGCTCCCTTGAAAAAGAGATTTCAATCTCAACGGGACTTCCCTGGTTAAAAAGGGTTAAATAAATGAATTAAAAAAGAAATGTTGTCAGTAGCAAGCAATAGAAGCATTAGAGCTACCACCATGTGTACATATATTTTGGTAATAAAAGGGAAGAGTAAGGTGGGGTAGCAGTCAGCGAACTACAAGCAAATTAAAAAGTGTGATCTGCTGGCGAATGCAGTATATACCCCATTGTACCCCCCCCATAGTGCAGAGGGCCCTTAGGGAGAGGATGCGCGTTTGGACACTAGTATAACAAACACTTCTACTGTCCATGCATCTAATTCTAATATCTGATAATCAGGAGTGACAACATATAAGAAACAAAGATTGATAAAAGAATATACGCAGTAACTCCACATTCGCGTATTATGACAAGTAAAATTCACAATTCACATCACTAAAGAAGAAGGACAGCAGACTCTAGAGGCCCCCAGAATGCACCACAGAGCTTCAGATTTTCCAAAAATTTCTCAGGTGAATTCCCCCCCCCCCCAAAGCCCCCCGGAGGGCTTCATGTCATCAACACTCGCATTCACACCACCAGCCACAGCCGCCTACTCTATTTTGCCGGCCGCCTCCTCTGAAAACTTTTGAAAGCCCTGCTCCTTGAGTATTTTATTATCAGATGGAAATGTTAAACAATTTTTTTTTTTTTTTATTTAGATAAAATTTGAACAATGTTGACCAGGTACTCCATTGCCACCTCTCTCTGGGGAGCAGGAACTTCAATTCAATTGGATCAAATGAAGTAGTTTGAAAATGGCTTCCCATATCATAAACTGTCGTGTGTGACATCACACTACTCTGTCCATACTTCTGTTTGATTTGGCGTGCTAGTGTCCTGTGATTGGATATCGCTGCTCTGGTTTCAGCTCCGTTTGTCACAACACCACGGACAAGGTGAACCACGCCGTTCTGGCTGTGGGCTACGGTGAGCAGGATGGGACACCCTACTGGATAGTGAAGAACTCTTGGGGACCATTGTGGGGAAAAGATGGGTGAGTGCACACTTCCTGCTTCTGATGGTTCCTCATTGGTGGTGTCCCGACCAACCAGAGCCCTCGTTTGAGTGAAACTGATCTTGCCTTTTTTTCTGGACTCCCAAGATACTTCTTCATCGAGCGAGGGAGGAACATGTGCGGCCTGGCTGCCTGTTCGTCGTATCCCGTCCCTCCGATGTGACTCACGGTGCCCCACATCGAACAGTCGACCTTAAAAGGGAAACTCTGGGAATCTAATGACTGAGGAGAGATTCTAATGAAGGGATTGTTTGTGTGCAGGAAGACCGTAGACAACCACATGACATCACATGATCTTTAGCACCCGAGTGCACCTGCAGGGGTTGGCCAGTCTGCTGGAAAAGTCCAGTGGTGCTCTGTGTGTGTGGAAGTCTGTGGTGGTTTTAATATGCAGTATCATGCCTGTGCCTTTACAAAGATTCAGTGATACCGTGGGAGCTGGTGGCCAGTATAGGTACTGTAGATTACAGTGCACTTTATACATAATGAATGATTTTAGACTGATTTTTTTTTTTTCTTTGAAATTAAATGGGAAACTGACCAGTACGGTTGTTTTTTTATTTCTTTTACTCATGTTCCAGTTCCAATGTATCTATTATTCTGAAATCAACATCAATAATTCAAATACATTGTAATACAGTAATGACTTAAAGGATCAGTGTGTAAGATTTAGATCCATCTAGTGGTCAGATTATAGATTGCAATCAAATGACCATTCCTTCTCAGAAAACCTAGGCTGCCGCAAAATTTGCGAAAGCGTGAAAGGCGCTCTCTTGCGTCAGTGCTTTATTCAAATACTTTTTTCCCTTTCTGGGCTACTGTAGAAAAAATAGCGACCCACATGCTGGCTTCCACGGCGGTGGACCCGCTCCCATGTAGGTTTAAAGGGCTTATTCTAAGCGAAATGAAACTGAAAGATTATTGTTTTCACGTTATTATACACTACTATAAAAGAAGTTATGAATGTTATATTCCATTTCTGCCAAAATATCAATCTAAATTCTACACACTGCTCCTCTTAAATGACAAAATACACCACTGTTGAGCTGATAGCATCTCAGTATAATCAGTGTACTATCACAATCAAAACTATGCTTAGCTGTTTCCTTGAAGGAGGAACGTGTCCTTCATTTTTATTAAAACTTTTTAATTTAAGTTGGTCTTTGTTTCAGTTCTGTTTTCTTTTTCTGTGACCTAAGCAATTACCCAGGGTGTGCACTTCAATGTGTCATTTATTTATATGGCATTTAACTTAATTTCACTTGCACAGTAATTTTTTTTCATTTGCAAATTCACACAATCCGGGAATATTATTTCCTAATTCTAAATTTTAATTGACGAACGGTTTAAAATTCAGAGCATTGGCCCATATTATTGGAAATAATGCAGTTGTCGTCAGAATCTGAAGTCAAACCCCCATCATGTAGATTCTCACCTTCATTTGCACGTCGATCAAACCAGCGATGCGTTTGTATTTGATCCGTGTGACGCCTGGCAGTCCTGCAGTGTTCAAGCAAAAAAGCTTCATCAGAAATATTCTGTGGGTTACAATAATTGATACACTTGAAAAGCACGAGCGAGTTGAAAACTGAGACCTCCACAAGTATGTGGACAGTGAGAATTTTTCAGGGCTGAAATTCATGCTTGGATTGCTGCGTATGGTTGTAAATGCCCACAGAGCAAGGCTTAGTTTTCAGGTATCTACATCCACACTGAGTGAACCATGTATGAGTTTCTGTCATTTAACATCTTATTACTGCCCAAATATTGTGGTTCCTGTCACCTTAATTGTCCCTCGTTTTGCTCATGTACACAAGTCATGCATTGGCACTCCTGGATGTTTCCTGTGAGGACAGATTAATGACGGACTGTAGGCATGACTTTTGGTGGTACAGAACTTCCATAACCTGGATTCAATGATAAGCAAATCAGGGCATAATAGTTTGGCTAGGAAGTCAGTCCAAATTGTCAGAGTTGGTGGGTTAGAAAAAACAAAAACTTTTCCTTCATGACCCCTTTACCTGTGCTCAAACTTTGACCAAAGCTCCGAAATAAGAAAATGGATCTGATTATGTGTTGCGTTTCTCGAGCATGTTGACTGCATGTTATAAACAGCTTTTCCTCATCTTTGAGTGATTGGAAACAACAGCGAGCAATTTTCAAATTGCTTACATTTCATTTGTTTTGCAGCGAGGGAAGGTCAGGCCACGGAACAATTTTTGCAGTGAGCATGTCTACCTGAAGGGTCCAACGGCTTAATGAAGCGTTTTGCACAGCTGGGTTCCTGTGTCATTTATGACCAGTCTTGCCCAGAAGTGAGCTGCTAGGTAATTTATCAGTGTGTCTCGACTCCACACTGTCCTGAGTCACGATACAGGCTCACGGTCGTCATACACTCACCGAGCCACACCAGTCCTGCGTATGGTCTCCCTTTGGTCTGAGAACAACCGCAGTTCTTGGTGACGCGCGCAACGTTCACATTACAGGCCTCGTTCTTCAATTTCGTTTTTTTGCTCAGATCAGGTTTGCTTATCTTTTGAAGGTTCACATTCTTAACTTCAAATGATCTGTAAAGTGAACGCATCTGAAATTTCAGGCATGGGCACATTAATCTGTTTTTGCATGAGTCACCTGAGTCAACTATTAAAATCTGTTTTAAACGGAGAAATGGACGCATGTGTAGTAAATGTATGAATGGGCTTTTGTCCTGGAGGACGGTGAACAGTTTGTCATGATGAGGTTCAGAAGGCGAAATAACCAGTTTTTAACTGCGCTCAGTGCTTGCCTACAGGCAAAAAGCCACATTTTTATTTTCTTTATCCTTTATTTAACTAGGTAAAAAGACTCGTTGAGATTAAAAATTTATTTTCTTGGAGTTACCCGGCCAAGAAGGCAGCAATGGATTCTGATCTGATCATTCTTATTCATGTCGCGTGACCGCATGTCAGATTTGTAGCCAATTTAGGATCACGTATGAAAGTGGCTCAATTCTGGATTGAAGGTCGGATAGAGGATTGGATATCTACATTCATGCAGCTCTGAAAACAGCAGATCTGTGTCACATTAAGGCAAAAAATTGGATTTGAGTCACTTCAGTTTGGCAAATGAGAACGTAGCAATGGGGCATATAATGGCCTAGCCTGGGTGGGGTATAATCTGGACTGCCCAGATTGTACCCTGGGGTATAGAACAGGCTAGCCCACTTTAACCCCGAGTATGCTCTGGGCTGGGGGTATACTTTGGGGTCTTAAGCAGGATCTTACCAGTCTGTCTATTTGTCTCTCTCCTTATCAGTAAGACATTTGCATCCACACTGTCCTGACAAGTCAGACGGCAGTATCTGCAAAATAGTGAAAATGAGAAAATGGGCCTTAAAGTTTTAACACCTGCCCTCGTTTTGTAGATACTGCTAATTTGCACATTCAATAACTCTGTACATGTGTATTGATCAGGCTAATCTCTCCAAAAAATTGATGGAGCTGGTGCTGTAGAGGGTCAATGGCAGGTTTTCCCAATTTTGAGAAATTTGCAGATACTGCCGTCTGGCCTGACAGGGCAGCACACAGCTGCTGCGTTCTGGAAGTATTTGGGGTTTTTTTTTTTTTTTTTTGAAGCTATTATGAGTGAAAATCCTTTTTGATCGGCAGTTTCAGAAGTGCTCGAGTTAGCCCGTCTTTGAACAATAACTTTGTTGCAGTCATTGCTATTCGGAGTGCATTTTCCACGCTGATTTTTGATGTGAACATGAACAGAAGCCCTCGCCTCTGTTGCAGGCGTCTCATGTGGTTCGCTTCCCTCACACGCCAACGTCTGCGCACTCGGGCTGGGGTTTGTGTTCAACCAATCAGAGAGAAGCTCTGAAATTTTGGAGCTATCCGGGGCCTAACCAACACCCAAGATGTTGAAAATGTTTAAAAGGTGGCATTTTTCCAGGTTTCTTCAATGTTAACGTTTTCCCAAACCAGATCTGTAGCTTCAGAGCTGCGCAGATCGGTTAGCACGTAGTTAGACGTTTGACGCAGGGCCAGTTGTTATCATGGTAAAATCGTTTGATTTCCTTCATGTTCTCATCCATTCGGCTTTTTAGTCTTGAGAACATTTATAATAAACGGTTGCATCCCAAACAGCACACGAACAGTGCGCTTCAGGAACACACAGCAGTATTTAAGGAAAGAACATGACTTAAAATTGAAGGGACACAGAGTTGGCTTTTTCCATATATATGCATTTCCTCTTTCTTCAATCCGATTCTTATTTTACATACAAAACAAATGTCATTATCAGCAAGTTTTTTTTAGGAGTTTCTGTAACCGATTTTTTTGTTTATTAATATTTGACTGTGGAGACACAAGGGGACTATCATTTCACAAGCAGTCTGATCTGCTTATTTCAAATAATGACATTACGTCACAGAACTCAAACGTTGGTGTGTGGGGAAGTGAAACACTAAAGACATCTGCAACAGAAGCTACAAAAACCCCTGACCTGTATCTGCATGATCATATATGCATTGAACTGCTGTCTCATGATGGGCAGATTGGATATTTGCCTTAATAGGCGCACTGGTGCTTTTAATAAAGTGCTTGTTGAGTGTGAGCTTTGGTTGTTCTGGTTGTATTCAACTGATTAACTTGAAGTGAATGAACGACTCCTTTAGATGGCAGCATTGTTATTCATGTTCCTGTTGAAGTGTCGGGGTCCTTCTTCCCTGAGTGTCACGATGATTTAGAAACTACAAAAACACAACCAAAAGCTTCATTTCAAACATTTTCCTCAATGTTTATTTCAAGTTTGAATAATTTCATGGCACCAGGTACAAGGAACTATCAGAAGGAAACAATATCTTATACTGTTGATATGGAAGGTTTCCTACAGTACAAAGATGGATTTGGAATGAGTTTGACTGAGCAGGGATAGGATTTGGCACACATATTTTAAATATATACTTGTGTATTCGTATATTAAATAAATCCACTGTAATCTTCAATTTGCAAGTAAAAAAAAAAAGATGCAGTGATTCAGACCAACAGAAATTCAGAGGTCACTCCGACAGGCACACGACTTGAGAGGAAGTACTGATAAAGCGATGCGATTTAGTGTAAAAAGCCAGAATAAATACTGCTCCCTTTAATCTCCTTCAGTCCTGCTGTAGGCCAAGGGCTACACAAGCTATGGCTACAGGCAACCAACCAAAGTGCGACTAAATGAGAAAAAATAGAGGATGCTGGGGCTTAAAGATGATCCCTCACTTCTGAGGGGGGCTGCTACACTGGAAATGGACACTGTTCCAGCAGATCTACCATCCAAAAGGTTTTTATTTAAACTCTTATTTTGAACCACTGACCGCTAATTAGCACTTGAATGCAGCTCTTTAGCGGTTGCGTAAAATATGCTGTGTTTGGCTTGGAGTGAATAGCTTAAGGGTAGTAGCTCTCCAAGAAGACAGGTGGCTGCCTCCATTTAGAGTGCCATTTTGTGGATGAACAGAAGTGTATTCCACATGCAACTCGCTGCCCCAGACGACTGCCAAAAGATTTTGAAATAAGCACTAAAACAGTGGTCACTTCATTTGTAAATACATGGAAGATTTTACACGAGTGGGCGTGTCATATGAAAGTTATGAAACAAGTTGAATTTAGAATTTTTTGCTATCTTTAGGGAGACAAACCCAAAATACACTCAAAAGTTTCATAACTTTCTTAGGACAACTAAGAGTATAAGATTCTGTATATCACATAACTGAATGGCGTAATTTAATAGAAAACAAATGTTATTTCCGTTAGCACGCATTGTATGTTAGCATTGAGCTAGCTCCATCACTCTGCTAACTTAGTGACTGAGTCATAGACATTTGAACTAGCAATGATTTGTAAATTCAAACAACTAAGTAGCAAGTAAACACTGGCTTGCTAGCTAATAAACTAATGTTACATAATGGTAATGAAAAAGTACTGGGAGCACACTAGCTAACCAGCTAAGTAACGTTACCTTGGTTATGTTAGTGGCACTGAGCTAGCTTGCCACTGCGCTGAGCCATTCTGATTTCAGCAATGTTATTCTTGGCTAAATATTAAAGGCGTGATGTAACGCAAAGCAAATTTTTTCCATACCCTCTGACAATGAAATTTTCGCAAAAGTGATATGCGCCTTGGATGATATCAAAACAAATTTGTCATGAGCCAGGCTATGGGAAAAATACTGCAGTTATGTGATTATTAGTTGACCTTGAAGCCCACTAACAGTGTAATGGAGGTTTCAGTATTGTTCTTGCACTGCTCAGCCTTTCGCTATACTGGAGAAATTTTGCTCATCTTCAGTTTCTGCAGAAATAGAGTAACTGCCATTCTATTTCACTGCCATGCCCTGCTCTCGGTTCCCTGGGACTAGTTTCATTTCCTCTTCTCGGTTAGCAGTTAGGGTTGGTTTAATCATTGATGCGCAGTAAGCCCTTGCTTTGCATTAGCTGTAAAAAAACAGTTCGCAATTCCGGTGGTGTCCACAAACGGAGGAGTTGCTTTCACAATGTAAATGCAGTCAGATCTTATCGACACGGTGAGCATGTATGGAATGCCCCACCTCATCCCCTAAAGAAAATTACATGAATAATATCAGTGTTGCTTACATGATTGCCAGCATTTGCTGAGCGGCACACCGTGACATCCAGATAGAACCACCGTTTCGTCTTCCCCCAGCATGGGCCAAAACGAGAAGGTTCTACGAGACTGCCCGGCGCAATGGCACGTGACGACTCTCTGGAAGGAAGGATCACTTTAAGAGGAAGGACACAAGGAACCAACAGCAGATGATAGCCAGGCAGGTGCCGGCTGGACACGAGCGACATCGCATATGCGTGCTCTCCCGCACACAGCTACTTGGGGGACAGTGTTTCAGATCTCTGCTTCAAAAGAGAGTCCAATTTATTCGCCATTGTGCCATATTGGCCAGACCCCTTCCTTCTTTACCCAATCACCCATCCATTCATTATCCAATCTGGTCAGGGTTGCGGTGGTTCAGGACTCAGGAGCCGATCTCCACAGGCATTAGGCGAGATGCCAGTCCAACACAGAGCACACCCTGCTCATATACTCATTCCTAAGGGCAATTTAGAGTCCCAAAATAAACTTAACAAGCATGTCTTTGGACTATGCACGGAGAGTGGAGTACCCAGGGAGAACTCGGCCGCCATCGAAATCCTGCTCTAGAGCCGCACTGAGGGGATCTGCTGACACGGACTGAGGTCCGGCAGTACCAATCACCAAATTTGCATTTCAGCAAAATGCAAACCTTGTAATACGTAGCAAAAAAACATTGCCAAAAATAATAATAGTAATATTAAATTCACTCGCGAGATGAAATGTGTCACGTCACTTTCTGTGATTATTGCTTCTTGAATATGCTGCCATATTTGTTGCATGTGTCAAGTGATTATTGGTGCTACATGATTCTGCTAAAATGTGTGAAAAATTCTGTCCTTCTTAAGTTACAAGTCTTATGTCTCCTTTTCCCTGATCTTAAATTACCCCCCCCCCCCCCCACCAAATCAGAAGTACTTACAGACTTTTGCTCTGATTTATGAGAAAATGCATAATACAATTTAAAAACTCCACCATTCCACTGGCTGCTCAAATGTTATATCTGCTGACTTATGACCTTTTTTAAAAAACATTCTGCATGAAATAGTGTTTAGTTTGCCCCCAAAATGTCATATTTCATGTGGCTTGAGTAATGCATGATCCTAACCTTTTTAATCTGGCTTTGCCCAACTCGCCTGCAATTATACGATAGCAACTTAATTCAAATAACCTCACAGCCTCACCAACGTAATCGTAAAAGCAGATGCTCCAACATTATGCATTATTTCATATTGCGCAAATTTAGCAAATAAGCAGCTGCAAACAGCAGTGGAATTTGAATCTGACTGCAATGCAAGATGTGAGCTGCCTAGTTTGGTTGCTGTAGTTTGTATATTTGAGTATAAGAACATTGTGCCCAATCAGAACTAAGACAGGCAGAGGGGGACAGAGAGCAAAGGCCAATCAGATGAATCCAAAATTTCTTGTAAAGCTTACCGGTTCCTTGCACGGCATGACTCATTCACTCAGTTAATCTGGTCAGCCAGGCGGACCTACAGTACATCTGAACTGTTTAGTACAGACCTTAACCTGAAGCTGTTCGACTTGCCTGGTAACAGCATCAGAGGGATCTGAAGCTCACCGGCAAACTCACTCTGGATTTAAGAGCATGTCGGACAGTCGCATAAACTCTGGGGCCTAACTCTCAATCAAATAATTATCATCTTTACCCGAGCCCTTTTACTATCAAAACTGCTCAACATGTTCCCCTGCTTCAAAAAAATAAGAAAATAACATAAATACAGAAATAAATAAAAATAAACGTTAGAAAACAGTAGCACTTTGTTCATCAGCAATTTCCATTATTTGCTGTAGGCTGTACAGCAAACAACATAAAATAATCAAGCACTAGCATGCGCGCACGCGCGCACACACACACACACACACGCACGCACACAGACACACACAAATACCAAGTATATAAAACCAAAACATAAGCGAGCAAAAAAGAAAGAACTAAAACAGGGTTTTATCCAGTCTAAAGGTTGTTAACACGCAATTATTGCTCCCCATCTGTCAAACGGTTCCTCTGTCAAATGTAAAGTGATGTACGCAGCTGATGGCCAACACTAATGCTTGGTGTGCTGCGACCCCATAATTCAGTCAGTTAAGATTCTGCAGGCAGCTGTTCTGTTCCCCAGACCACAGAAGTATCTTTGGTAGATGCAGATAAACAAATTAAAATGGCAGCTGCTGCATTTCAGAGAAGTGGCGTACAATGGGATCCATAATTAGTATGACAAAAGCACAAGTTTAACGGGCTGTAATTCAAAGACAATTCACACCTCACTGATGTACAGTAAGTACCCACAAATTTAAGAATTACAGTTGTTTAAAATATGTCGCAGTTCAAATTCTTATGGACCTCACTGCAGGCATGACCTGGTCCTGGATAAACCCCTGTTTCTTTCCCTCCAGCTTTCCACAAATATTAGGCCTCACCGGATTCACAGAGCTAAAAAATAAGAAAAATAAAAAATTTCTCTCTTTTCATAGCAAAATAAAATTTCACTTCCATTAAAATATACATAGAATTGTGAATATATTAGGAAAAAAAAGCACAGTATACAAAAAGTATTGACTTTCCACAATTATAATAATGATTAATACTGGCATGATCTCAACATTTCAAACACCTCCCCCAATTATTATTCATATTTACAGTGGGAGGAAAGCCGCCAATTTCCCTTTTCATCTTACATTATCGTACTCATTCTTCTTATATTAATAAAAAATAAGCTAAATAAACCAAGATTTCACTTAAAAAAATAACAAGCAAAAAATTAATTCACAGCTTAGAAAAAGAGGCTAATAACCTTTTTTATCTTTTACATCTCACTAAATCGGACCTCTAAGTTCAAGTAAATGCTTTCAGCCATGACTCAAACTGCTTGGTCACGTAAAAGAACAACATTGTATACATTTCATTTCTTTACAAAAATTTAAATTAATAACCCTACAGGACAGCTTAAGTCTGCAGCTCACAGCACAGAACATAGCACATGTACTTTGGCCAACGTAGCAAAGACCTTTCCAACAAAACTGCAACCTTTGGAATGATTACTGTGGACTACAGAAGTTTAAAGTGGAAACTGGACTTTCCAAAACTACTGACCATGAATCTTTCATATCTTCACCCACTGACAAACACACGTGAAACACTTGTAATCTAATACATCTTCAGACTTTTCACCAACAACGCCAGAATACTGGGGGAGAGGAACCTGACAACTGGCAATGTAATCACCTTCACAGGACAGAGTGAACATTGATGTATCAGGGTAATGCCCCACCTGGTAAAAACAATGACTTCTCATGCATTCATGAAATAGTTGAATTAGACTGAATCCTACTGACATTATTCTTTCATCCAACATGAAACACGTTAATCTGGCAATGAATAAGCAAACAGGAAGCAGCACCTTTTCCCCAATGTTTCACACTGTTCCAGTCACACAGTAGAAGCTGACTGTCGACTTCTTTCATGTTGTTCTTTTTTGTTGGTTTTTCAAGTGGCTTTAGTCTCGTTTTGTTGTGGTGAAAAGAGAGAAGCCTTAAACGATAAGACAAAAAAAAACTAAAAAGGAAACAGATATCCACTGGCTTGAAGTATAAAAATTAGAATGTTGCAAGCAAAAAAAAAAAAAAAACAGCAAAAAAATTAAGGGGGAGAGGCAGAGGGTGTGTCCCGGAGCTGTCCATCATTGCGGGGGGAGGGGAAGGGGGAGGGGTCATGGGAGAAGCTGGGGTCATGTTGCGGTGGAGTTGCCCTCAGCTCTCACTCACGCTACCTCCCTCTCGGAGGGGTTGGGGAGGGGGAGGAGAGGAAGGGGCGGGGCCCAGAGCTCAGCCCTGGCGTGCAGCTCCTCCCTCAGTGTCACTCAATGATCAGCCCCGCCCAGCCAGCTGAACTTGCAGGCAAACCATCGCCTGAGGGGACAAAAGTACTCGTAATGGAACTGCTCGAACTCGGGCGTCTGTCGGATATCGCGCAAGAAAGCAACGTCAATGTCGGACTCGGTCAGAGCGATCAGGAGCAGCAGCAACGCAAAGAGGAGTCCGAGGGTCACAAGGAGGAGACGGAGCACACTTAACACAAACTTATTCACCTGTTCCGCTTCGCCTGGGGGCGGGGCACCAGCCCCGGGCTCGGCTGGGTCGCGGGCAGCGGCGGAGGACGTCCCGGCCTCACACTCCCTCTCCTCCTCGATGCTGCAGGGGGCGCCGTTGGTCTGACGGGCGAGGGCCAGCTCCAGGCTGTGCTCGGCTACAGGGGTGGGCAGCACGCTGTCCGAGGGGCTGTAGGCCTCGTCCGAGATCACGGCGGGGCCCTCCGCGCCGTCCGGCATCATGCTGCGGGAGCGCGGGATGAAGGAGTCGCCGTGGGAGACGGAGCGCACGGGCGTGGAGTGGCCGCTGTCCCGTAAGGACTCCAGACCTGCATCGGGTCAACAACGAGGGGAGACGAATTAAGCCGTTGTGTAAATTGACAGGTCGGGTGTCAGCGGCCAATGGCTGTAGCCCCCGATCGCCCACATTTTTCAATTTGGCTTATTTTTGACACGAAATTGTCTATTATCTAGTGAAATATGTTACCATGGCAACCAAACTCGATTGGTGCCGTGTCCTAACCGCTGCCCATTTATATACCAAATATAAAAGAAATAGCTTTAAATTTGTGGCCTGTAGAGCGACCACAAAGAAATCTCTACGGCGGCAGCAGCGGTAGCAGCGAACGAGTGAAGAAGCCAAATCCATAGTAGCCCCGACTTAGTTCAGGGGCTACAATTAGACAAAGTCAAGAATGTAAGCATCTGGCCAGTGATGCTGTGTAAAAAGGCCAGAAAATCCAAGTTCACATTCATCGTGTGCAGATCCATCATTTAAAATCTATAGAGTGCAGAGTCAAAGGAGAAAAATGTGTTGCTGTCTGAGATACTTCTGCACTGAACTATAGCTGCTTAACGATACTTATGAACTGAACTCCATAAGTGAATAAGTATTTGCACCCGGGTTCCCCAGGGTGCTGTGGTTATCTCCAAGGACTAATCGTTTAGGCTGTGGGGTATAAAAAGTATAAATTGCCCATTTTTAGCATTGTATGACTGAACAGTGCTTTGGCCCTGCAACAGATTGGCAACCATCTCCAGCTTGGAAAATCCTCCTTCAGAATAATAGGAGCATCGTCTCCCTCCCTCCTTCAAACGCCCCCACTGATTAAAGCTGGATTACAATGCAGTCGATCTCACTTTCCAATCAAGACACTCCGCTGACACATGGTGCGTGGAGAGCATTCACATATCCCGAGAAAAACATTTTACAAAATATAATTTTCGGTCGTAAATTTCTAAGTAGATCTGAAGAATAAACCCATGAAGAATGACGGAGCTGAGCTACATTTTCCATCTGCAAACACTGTGTAAACACTCTGCAAACACTCATCAGTGTGATACTGATGACAGAGTCACTCAAGCAGCACCAGTAAAAATCAAGTGACTGCAATCAGGCCCATAACACTTAACAAGTGACACTTATGACGGGTAAAAACACAAGACTACAATGTTCATAATGTACTTCCATTTTCATTTAGAATTTCACCTTTTCTGCAGCACTGGTTTCCATTTGAGGCACTGGCTCATTTCAGCCGAATTGCACAAAGACATAATACTGCAGGAATACTAATAAACAAAAAGGAATCATTGAACAACTGAGCAGTTAAAGAAACCAGTAAACAGATCCCGTCGACTGAAAAGAACCCTCTTCTGATAAAGATCTGCAGTCTTCTGTGGCACATACTGGTCAACTCTGGGTAATTCCGTATCAAATCACCAAGGCCCAACACCCATCATCTCAGATGTTGCTGAAAGTCAGATGGAGTACGCTAACGAAAGAATTGCCCTTAGAACATTTTTACTGCGAGAATATTTACTGGTTTTACAAATAATAGTCAATATATGTGGGCTCAGTTGGCCATTTCAACTGCAGAAGTTTTTATTATTATTTTTCTTAAACTTTCAATAACTTCAAAATTATGACTCTGATTTGGACCAGCTTTAGCAGTTTGACCAGTTAAGACAATAATCACACGCCCTTCATTTAACCTCTGAACCCACAATCCGAATATATAACTGGACTGTATACATAACAGTTACAACATGTAAGACAATACATATAAAGGCCAACTTAAATTAATTTCTGTACACTTGATAGATTATTCTCACTGAAAATTGTGATTGTTATTTTTTTTCGGTCAAGAGAATAAAACCTCAAAATATGTTACATTTATGACCATTACAACAGCTGCACAGTCCAATATAGGGACCCACTATGCAGGCGCATTCATGATGTACAGGTATAATGCGGTAGATTTGGGGATTTGCACAGACTGCAATTGTATAACATGCAGCCCAGATAAATACTCAGATTTTGTAGTGCTGATGCTCTGTGAGAAGGTTCGGCTGTGGTTTGGGATTTCTTGCTCTTTAATCAGTAATACTGCCAAAGCAGGTCCAAATCGGAGTCATAATTTTAGAGTCACTGCGAGTTCAAAAAAAATCCGACAAACTGGCCGACATGGCCAAAATAAATTATTATACTATTCTTTATGAAACCAATAAACATCCTAAAAAGTGTTGAAGGACCTCATCTTTCATCATCGTACACCAGCTGACCACCTGATGGAGTTTCAGCGACAATAGCCGTGGTGGGTGTCAAAATCTCGCGTCATCAGATGACTTGACACCGAATACCCCGTCTTATTCAATGACACGGTCATTGGCAATCCTCCACGTCAATCACAGACAAACAGGAGAACAGAGGGGTTGGAAGTCGCCCAATTACCGCATTTTACCTGATCAGCCAGAAACCAGAAGCGGAAGGACATGGCTGAGAGCTTCCTGTGGCAGGTGATTCTTCATTAAGTGCTATTGTACCCTCAGGGAAGGGAGGGTACATCACACCCTCTTGATGATGTGGCATTTTTAATACCTGTGCTTACGCTGTGTTTTTTGATCACAGCTGAAATGAACGCCCGTCAAAAAATGAGACAAAGAGAGCAAGAGTAAACTCTGCTTGGTTTTACCCCGACTCCAAAGTAAGACTTCAGATTTGAGAAGGTGTCGGGCAGGAGATAAGAATTAAGGGGTGTCAGTCTGCAGTAATGGACAAGCACTTTATCAAAAGCAATACTAAAAGCCTCATAGACTCTCTGAGAAATAAAGGTACTTCGTCTCATCTCCAAAGGGGAACCATTTCCAGTTCTTCAAAAACGCTCTAAAATTCGTTTTAAATATGAAAGCTACAAGATCGTGCCATTTTGCAAACCAAAGAACCACACCCATAAATAAAATTTGTCTATATAATAACGAAGTTCCTTGTGGAATCACTCATATGACAATGAGGAGTAAAAATACCTCAAAATCAAATCCAGAAGATTTAGGACAATGTGTAAAACGAAAATAAGAAGCAGTAATTTGCAAATGTCTTTTGCCCAGCAAAATTAGCCATTTTTTGACACATCTTTACATGTTCATGATTTCAGGTGACTAATGCTCGATATGAATTGCACCTTGTCCAGTCTGTTGGGCTATGATGTCAGTGACCTCTCCGTATTCACTTGCTGTAGTCGTTTTGGATAAAAGCGTCTGCTAAATAAACGTAACGTAACGTAATGTAAAAGATCTGAGAATCAGAAGTCCCTCTCTCTCCCCTCCCCTCCATGTTCAGTCCTGCAGTCTCACCCTCCATGATGGAGATGTGTACGGCCCTCCGGCGGGTGCGCGGGACGCTGGTCAGGCGAGGGCCGTGGGTGATGGACGGACAGCTGCGGCTGGGCACCAGGCCGGCCCTGCAGGGGGCGCAAACAAACCGCGAGAGAGCCAGTCAGGAGGACGGCTCAAGGTAATACAAGGTAATGTTCAGCTGAAACAGCATGAGGCTCGACTCTCCCACCTGTGAATTTCCGGAGGGTCTCTCTTGATTTTCGCACTCTGCTCCATAACTTCTTTCGCAACCCTGCCGCTGTAGGAACGTAACGACACAAACCTCATCAGTTAAATTCACTGTTCTGATTCTCCACAAACTCACAGCACGAGTATTACCACGCACGAGTCTGACAGCAGAAGGTAATACACTGCCGCTCATGAAGTTGGAATAAAATATCTTTTTCCTCTTTTCATGAAGCGATTGAGACAATGCAATTTATTCTTGATAGATAAAGCCTTGAACACAAAATTATCCCAACTCTATGGGCAACAGTGTTGATCAGACGCACTGATTTCATGAGAGAGCAGACAGGCTGCACAAATGGGCTCTTTCGGCTACCAGCCTCACCACAGTTTTAGCACAAACTCCAGTCAACACTTCAGCTCCAACTGAGAGAAGAAAACAAGTAAAACAGCACAGTAACCCAACTCATTACCATACAAAAATCTCTGTTCACAATTGGGATATTCTGCCAAACACCGGGACATTATACTTTGCAGTGGTCAGACACTCATGTCGTTAGACAGCACAGAGAAACAGCTTTAATGCTGCTCAGTGCTCCTAAAGAGAGACCACCACAGTTCATAGAAACTCAGATCAGATTAATCCTCTGATCCCACAGTTCTCAAATTCAATCACCGTCCTCCAGGACACACTGCAGCCCTCACGAACCAATTCTCCTGCACCTTGCAACAAAAAGCAGCTGCACATCACACTCAGCGCTCAAGCAGCGACCGAACAGAGCCTAAAGCACAACTGTACAGATGCTCATGATGGAACTGCAGGTATTGCACAAAAAAACATCATCAATGTTGGACACAAAGGAAGAGCGTCAAAAGTTGCGGACAGACCGCTGTTAAGCATCAATAGCTGCTAATGTTGGACGGGCAACTAAATTCAACGTTTTGCTTTTTTCTCGTACGGCTTCTCGATCTTCTAAATGTCCACTTTGATTTTTACTTACTGTCCTGACTCACCTGTATCGGAAGCGGCTCCCCTTAAAGAAGAGGTTACTGCTGGACACTGTCCGCACCTGACTCGATTTCTCCAGCCTGCAAACATGTTGAGATGGAGAAATAACAGGGTAAAAAAACACACCAGTGACCCCAAAATACCAGAGGGCAACAGTGCAGCAGCCAATCACTGCATCAACAAAATTTGGTAAATTAAAATTGAGCGGTTTCTGAAAAACAGCCTGGAAACACTTTGGCGATGCTGAGGCTAACGAGAACCTAGCCAATAACGATAAGCCTCCCCTCCTCCCTCCGGGGGCAGAGACTAAATTCCCACATTTCTCATGGTTAACTTGTACATTACCGGGGGGAATGAAGATCCCTAATTTTGGAGGTAATAAAAGGATTTACCTCCAACAAGCAGCACTGATTACTTATGTACTGCCTTCGGTAGGATCTCTCTGACCCGACTCTGGACAACTTTGTCAAATCACAAATATTCAAACACTCAGACACTTTTCTTCCTGTTTTTTTGCACAAGCTAATCATCGTTTCCCATTCACATACAGGCAAAAATGTCTTTCGCAGCTCTGTGAATTAATTTTTCCTCACATCTACACTATACAGCCAAAAGTGGGTGGACACTTTACTAATATCTCATTGACATACGTAGAAAATGGACATTTTTAAAGTCAAAATATTCAACATTGAAACTGAATTGAGAATTAATTGTACATGATGCCCTGGTAGGACAGACATTCAGTTTCCATTTGAGGTTATTACAATTCAAATTTATTCCACCATCAGGATTCTGCAACACTTTACATACCCCTGCACCCCCCTCCCCCACCGAAGGCTCCACTAAAACTAACTGCACTTATGGGGGGGGGGGGGGGGGACATACAGAAAGGGCAACAATTTCCAAATCAGGGGGCAGAATCATATGAACATACTTTCAAATGAAAGGTTAATGTGGAGGCTATCAGCCAACACTGACCAATTTATTCCAAGTTCATAAAAGAATTTAAAAATGTCAATTTTCTCTGCACGTCCATGAGGTTTCAATGCAGTGTCCACGCAGTCTTGGCTGTGTAGTGTATCCTGCCCAGCTCAAATAATTTCCTGAAGAGATTTCAAATAAATTATGGTATTTTTCATATCGATTAGAAGCTCTATAAAGAGACCTGCAAAAGGGCCTCATCAGTCTGAGTTTTATGGCTGAACCCCCCAGAAAGCAAAGAGATAAAAGTAATAAATCTCACTGATGGTGAAAAAAAGTCTGCAATTACACTCAGGTCCCTGCCTTCATTTATTTTTCAATGCTGCCCTCCAGAGAGAGAAACCTTTTCCATGCAGCAGTATTAACAGAAATAACAGAAGAGTTAATAGAGAATTCTGTTCATAGTATTATTGATCATGATGATCAATGGTTTGCAAAAAACTAGCAAGGGAAGGGAAAGATTGGCGAAGTTATCGAGCCCTAAATGAAAAAAAAAAATTAGTAAAATAAAGTCATTACAGATATAATAAAACAGTATAAACAGTAACACTCCCTACATACTGTACATACCTGCATGTGAGCAGGTATGTGTGTGGACAAGAGAAAAATAAGATCACTACTGCGAGATGTTGATGGTCCAATAACCACAAGGAGGAGAAATTTAATCATTTTGTTCACTTTTTGAAGAGAACGGACCGTTCAGAGACAGAAACATGAGACAGACTGGGCAGAAACCAGGCCTGACCTCCGTAACAGCAAGTCAGTCGGGGAAAAAGTCTCCAGTGGATAGAAAATCACTCAAACAGTGGTCATCAAAACTCCACAAAGCGAAGGAGGCGCAGGAGGTACTCCACCGTGGAAACGGAGCCGCTCCTGCTCTGGCCAGCTCAGTGTAAAGCTGCTTTCACACCGGACGCGAAACAAATTTTTCGCACGACAGATTACATTCAAAGTCAATGCAAAGTCTTTGCATTGACTTTGAATGTAATCTGTCGTGCGAAAAATTCGTTTCGCGTCCGGTGTGAAAGCAGCATAAGTCAGGGTAAAATGGATGGTGTCAGAAATGCGATGTGGCATCTGTAACAGCAGCAGGGACGGACTCACTTGTAAAACGCCTGGTTCTCCACACCACACTTCCACAGGTGTTTACAGGCCTCTGGCGTCGGGGCGAAGTACGTCAGGATGATCTTCCTGTCCTGTGAGTGTGGGAAACACGCAGCAGGGCTTGAGGGATTTCCAAAATAACAGCCTGACCAATCAGATCAGTTCCTGTCAGAGAGCAAAGCAAATGGCCGCCACTACAGACACATCAGTTACCAGGATGGAAGAGTTGCACAGTGGTGGGGGGCGGGGGGCTGGGGGGGGCTGGACATAATAAGATGGCATTTAGTACCCATCGCAACGTCATCAATAATAAATAATTATAACAATTAAAACAATTCAGATTGAAACTTATGCATGTCATGTGAACACAGATCTCTCTGTATTTGTGTGTGTGTGTGTGCGTGTGTGTGTCTGCCCAAATGAACAAAAATGTAAAGAAAATAGAATCGCAAAAATGTTCATATTTATGTCTGTATATTTAAGACTCCAAAAGAGGGAAATTCAGATGAATAAAACATTCAAATGGCAACCAAAGTATCTGCGGATACAGTGACCCCCATGAGTTTCACACTATAAAACATGATCAAGTGATTCCATTCTATCAGTCACACTGAGAGAAATGTCTTAAAAATTTCAACTCTCACCTCCTTCTGATTTGCATATATATGAAATGTCTTTCCTTCAAACTTGAGTTTGGTCACCTCACTCCTGCCCAGAGTGAAAAGAGAATAACAGCTCCCATGAGGCGTCAGCTTTGGAATGAAGTCTTTAAATATTAATCCTTAATGAGATTCTGCCCAGCGGTTCAGGAGATCTCGAGATGCACACGACCCACCATATTGGAGGTGCATAAATCATTGGACTAAAGCGAGAGAAATGATATCAGCGCAACACAGAGAGAGAGAGAGAACCATAATTCATTGTACAGTGACTCATTTCTTAATTTTGTTCTGTTGGCCGGGTCAATCAGTGGATGTGAATCCAAGTGAAAATGCACTTTGTGTGCTGAAGAGGAGACTGAGGGCAGAAAATCCTAAAAACAAGCAGGAATTGAAAATGGCTGCTGTTAGGGCCTGGAAGAGCATCACCAGGGAGGATGCCCAGTGTCTGGGGATGACTATACCTTCAGACTTCAAACGGTTATTACATACAAAGGATATGTGGCCTAAAGTAAAAAATGATTTCTTAAGTCTAAATTATCTTGAACTGGGCAGCATTTTTGACAAAGAGGAATATGAACCAAAGTCGGTGGCATTTCTAAATGGTTCATTCAATATGGATGAAAACATTCTCAAAATAAAGCGAACAGTATCATCTTATCCAATCAATCTCGAGTAAAGGAGTAAAATAAACAAGCCGATGCTGAGCGCCGAGGGAACCCCACATCCCTAATTATTAATAAACAGCGGCGTACACCTATGGCCAGGCGCAGGTCAGTGTGCCAAGGTCAAAAGCAAAATCCACTAATGACCCTTACATTGTACACCAACCCCTCCCAAGGAATCTGCATACCACATTTTAAGCTGCTGTGGTCAGGAATTTTGGAAATATGGCCTGAACAAAATTTTTTAATTCAATTTACTGTGCCAAGTTGAAAGGTCAAATCCATGACGGACCCTTACATTGCACAGCTATCCCTCACTAAGAACCTGCATCCCAAATTTGAAGCTCCTGTGGCCAATATTTTCAGAGAAATGGCTGGGCAAATTATTGAGCCATCGTCCACTCATCCGCCAAGACACCACAGCGCAGATCGAAACCCCATGTGCCAATTAATCATGGTGCTCACTGTGATCAGTTAATCATTTTATTTACCCAAAAAATGTTTCTATTACTTTACCTAACATTTCTGTTATTTTTGGTATCAGTATCACACATATTCAACGCGTCTTTGATTGCATTAGTATATTTACAATCTCTCAGCTATCATCAGCTCTCAGCAGACAGCAAAGAGCGGCACTGCTACCAGCCACAGGACTGCATGAACGGTCTCAATAGGAGCGATCTGATATACAATACGGCACATCGCAAGGCGGATATGCTTGCCGATAATGACGGCTCAAAGGTCAAAATGCCTACGAGCGAACTTCCGCTCATATCCGCGCGGTCCAATGCCAGCTAATACTTTTGTATAATGGCGATTTATAGCGTTTAGTTCCAGGTCGTGAACTCCAGGTCACAGCATTGCAAACAACACAGCAAACAACATTGATTATCTCACAAAAACTAGAGCACATCAAGGTCCGCAAGCAGAGGACTCGTAATAAACATTGAACGTGAGAGAAATGGGAAATGGGTGACAGGGGTCTAAACACTATGGCCAGACAAGGGGGTCAGAGCTTCGCGAAACCGGCAATCCTCCTGGGATGCTTCCAGTCGTCAGTGGGGAGAACCTACAGACTGTTCCAGGTCGTTTGTGGCGTTTATTTGAATTTTGCGGTATTTTCATATTCATAACTGTGTATCCACGATGGTATTCAACTGCGAAGCTGCGCAGTGCTCATCGGATTTCGTCATGCATGCATTGACTTGGCGAAGCTGGTCTTATTACCGGAAGTGCAGACGTTGACAAAAAATCCCCTTCCTTAATCTCATCTCCCGATTTACGACAGTTTTGCGCGATATCAGATCGCTCCTATTCAGGTGCTCATGTGCCCACATTTATTTTTACAGTGGGAGTGTTTCAACATGGCAAAGTCTTGTTCATTCGAAACCCAAATCTGTCTGAATGGTGAAGCACAAAAACAGCCTATTTGGTCCTTTTAGATGACAGAGTATTGGACCAGTCGGGATTCACAGAAGGTGGTGACTGATGCACTTCCGTAATCTTGTTGTAAACATGTATATGTAACAGAGAGCAGGGTCATTTCTCGCTATGTACTGTAAAACTGGGGCTGAGACTGACAGACAGTGCGTAGTCACGTCCCTCACCATTTCAGGAAGTGGACCCGCTTGTTCCCCTGCAATACAACAAACCCAAAGGGAGTGAAGGCCAGAAAAGCCGGGTTGCCCGACACGTCCTGAGGAAAGATAGAGACAAAAGCCACCCATCAATCAGAGAATACGCAACAAAACGCGAGAGCCTTAACATGATACACTGCAACAGGTCTGGCCTCCCATATCCGAGTCAAGTCCGCTGCCTCACTGCAAGAGGAAAACCGTGCTCTTTACTGACCGCAAGAACGCAACCATGGCTGAGCATTAAAAGGAAGAGGGTGACTCACCCTTTCAATTAGTCCACTGTATGAATTTTGTTTTACACAAGGCACAGATTCTTATAAATGCTCAAAACTGCCGCTATAGACCATGCACAATTCACCCTTTTCACTCCAGGTTTACCACCTGACACACTGAAGACTAGCAACACAAGACAGGCCCAATGCAAAGGTCTTCACACACTCACTGATGTCAATATCACTCATACATCATGGTGCTCATGAAGATGGTCTGAGACTCTGCATTGGTTAATGTTCGGGTCATTTTCTCCCACTGAGGCTTCGTATGTTTAACACTGCAGTAACAAACCTTGCATGGGTGAGGATCCACTCCATACGTCTCTAGCATCTGCGCTTTCTGCAGGAAATTCAGCTCCGATGTCTCCGGAGTCTGTCCTCTGCGAAAAAGAGGATTTTAAAATGGTGTATATTTTAAAAGCTCATCAGTAAATATGGCTGCCATGTTCATTACAGTCACTGTTTTCTTGCAGATTATGGGACTGAAAAGCTTAAGGTTCATTCTTGTAAAGCGTACCCATACTGTTCAATATTTTAACAAATATTTGTGTCCTCGGGAGACTATAGGTAATTGCAAGTCACAAGGCCTGTCAGCTTTTGAACATGGAGGCTGCAGACGAATGTTTGTAATAATCACGTGATTTTTTTGAATCGCGCTGAATGGGCTGAAGCATCGTGGTCTCTGCTGTTGTCTACAGGTGACGCCAAGCTGAACTGTCTCTCTCCGATACACACTGATTCACTTAACACGGATCATTTAAGCAAAGCATTTGCAGACAGTGCTAATGCAAAACTGGAGGTGCGCTGCAGACTAAATTTTAACCGCTCAAGTGTATATTCTCCCCATTCAGTCGCATTTTCACCGTTGTGTTCGTGACCGGATTTTAAAACAGGACTGCAGGATGACGTATGGCCAGAGGAGGGCAGCAGAGGATCACGGTGGCGCTCTGAATGCTTTACGAAGTCCCTGCGCTATTTCTTTCAGACAGCCTGATAACTCGCACTTCTCGCTCGGGTGTAATGGTCTGGGTACAGCGTGAGAGGCTTTCAGCAGCAGGTGGTGTTCTCGTCCAGTGAGACCCTCGCCTATGCCAGTTCTAGTAAAGCAACAGCGTATAAATACCGCGCTCAGTGCCACCTGACGGTGGATATTCCACTGGCGCCGCGTAACAGAATGATTAGGGAATCCGCACAACACGAAAACCTGCAGGTGTCTAGTGATTAACTACATCCCAATATCAGAGCCAACTGTTTTAGAGTCGTATAGTTGTCTACTAAGGTGAATTCTTATGAAACTGTAAATATGCTGTTTCTGAATACCACATTCTGCAGTGAAACAACAACACCAATATTTTATTTCCATTTTTTGAGCCCACATGTTTAATCACAAGATTACTGTGCTATGAGCTGGTTTCACATAGCAAAGCCTCGCAGATGGTGAGTAAACATTGATTAGCCAAAACATTAAAGCCATTCACAGATGAAGCAAACAACATTATCTCACAAAAAATAGAGCACATCAAGGTCCGCAAGCAGAGGACTCGTAGTAAACATTGAATGTGAGAGAAATGGGAAATGGGCAATTGATAGAGATCTAATCACTATGGCCAGACAAGGGGATCAGAGCATCTCAAAACCGGCAATCCTCCTGGGATGCCTCCAGTCATCAGTGGAGAGAACCTACAGACTGTGGTCCAAGGAGGGACAAACCATGAACCAGTGACAGGATGTTGGGTGCCAATCGACGCACAATGAAAGCCATCCAGTCTGGAACCAGCCGACAAAAGAGCTAGTCTGCCACAAGTTGTAGATAATTCTAAAGATTCTTTCATGAGGAATGCGTCATGACACATAGTGCTTCGCACCAAGCCGTGCGAAGCGCATTGTCGCTGCAGAATAATTGGAATGCCCAATTTAAAAAAAAATAAATTTGGTGTCTCCAATCCCACCCGATTCGGGTATGCCAAATCTGAGAACGATGAACAATACTTGCTCGTACACAACCTCCTATTGCCAGCTCAGGAGAGAGAGACAGTTCGCAGCTCTCCACCGAAGCACTCGCCTGTCAGTCCCTGCATCTTTACGCTCATTGGTTGAAACTATCGCAAGTTCAGAACAAGGGTGGAGGAAACCCGAACATGAGCAAGCTCAGAATCTCACTGAGGAGTGCCCGGCTGGCCAACAGGTGGCGCTTGAGCAACGAACAAGGCGACTATTTTTAATTTCCCTTCCCAGCAGTCCCTTCCCAATTTGCATCCCTACAGTGCTTTAGCCAATCGTGCGCTGTTCTGAAAAATGAAAAGTCCAATCTAACCAAGGTCCAAGGCTGACAGAGCCAGCAATAGGTACGTAAAGGAATTAATGTACACTTCAGTCTAACAGCGTTGTTTTGACAGCACAAGGGGGACCTAAATCACATTACGCAGGTGGTTTTAATGTAGTGGCTGAGCAGTAAATATAGGGAGTTATCAGCGGTGTCTGCAAGCAACAACTAGTTCATCAGGGTACACTAGTCTCAAGCCTTCAGCATCACAGCCAACGATGATGGAGCAGCCAAGCCACCATTTACACCTCTACAGACACGATGCAGCAGGTCATTGAAGAACAACTGATTTCTTGGCGTCATAGCGATTAACATGCAAAAGGTGAGGCTGTATGTCTTTGTTGTGCTTTATGATAGTGTTGATTTGCAATGTGGGGGGTAAAAAAGCCACTAGATGGCAGTATTGACATTTTTTTTGTTAAGCCCAGTCTGGAGCTAGGTTTGGGCATGTCCTGGGCATGTCTGAAAGGGGAAAGTCCCAGAGAATTGAAAAAAGTCTGGAAGGTGGGAGGAGGCTGGAAAAGAGTATATAAGGAGAAAAATTGAGAGAGTAAAGTAGTAGGAGAAATTACAAGGAGAAGGATACATTTGACCAGACCTGCCACTCTTTTCAAGACCTGTGAAGCTCTTTTTGTGGATTTTTGCCTGTGTTGGAGCTTTTTCCTGTCCCAGGACATCGCAGCATAGCAACCCCATCTCAAGCAACTGTAACTATCTCATTTTTTTTTAATATTTCAATCTTGGTCAGCCTTTGTTTCATTAAATCTGTTCAAGATTTAAAATTTTGTCTGTCATCCCTTGCTGTCCGATATGCCATTACAAATTGGGGCCATAACAAATTAAAAAGGGAGAAAGGGGGAGTAAGAGAGGAGAGAAAGAGGGATAAAGAAAAAATGCTAATATTGTGGTCAAAATGAGAGGACACTGCTTTCTTTCTTTTTTACATCATGTCATCAAGACACCAATAATTTACATGAATTGCCTTTATGTTAAATGACAGCAGCTTATCACTCATAACCATTCGGTAATACGTTCGAGCAGCACAGTAGCTCTTAATCGAAACAACAAGTTTGAATCTAAGAGGGAATGGAGAATAGGGGAGAATGATGGAGGTAAGGGAAAAGGGAGGCAGAAGGGGGAGGTATGAGGGTAAAAGAGAGAGGCCGGCATCTTCCCTGCTCAGCCGTCACTGGATGAGTGGGCTGCCAGGTCAGCTCTCAGAGCGGGGGCCAGTAAAGCTGCGCTAATGAGGGCGCTGATGTATGAGGTACACGAGAGAGAAAACGTGCTACGCTACGCTCCACAGCCAGAAAGGGAGGGGAGCTGCGGCTCCCCAGAGCACCTGTTAAACCTACCCATTGGTCGGCTCCACCTGCCCTGCGCTTCAGTGTCTAGACTAGCGTTATGCGTCACGCGCGAGCCTCAGACAGGAATCACATTCTCCGTCTCCGGCTCACAAAGGGACAGACCGATTCTGCAGGACTGGACTGATTAAAAATTAATGGGTTTCAAAAGCTTAAATAAATGATTAATTCAAACAGTAATATCTAATTATGTTATTAATACAATATAGAGGAATTTGTGTAGTTTTATCGAAGACTGTTTTATTTTGGCGCTTTCGCAAATGAAAATGCATGCGGCTGTAATGTTATGCGCAATTTGGTCTGTTGCAAACAGCTTACTCGTCGCCTTCACCTAGTTTAGTCGTTTCCTGCTCCAATATAACAGCATTTGTGTCCCAAGGGGTTGGACAGCACAAAAGGAGGCGTATCAATGCAAAAAGATGCAGTTTTTGCATCACAGACCCTGTTTGTATTTTGACCCAATCAAACCACCTTTTAACTGGAGTACACCTGTCCTGCATGTTTTAGATCTCTCACTGCTCCAGCACAGGTGATTCAAATGATCTGCTCATTAACAAGCAGCTCAATGGACTGATGACTTGACTCACCTGTAATGGACCAGGGAGAGATCTAAAACATGTAGAGCAAGTGGTACACCTGAGGAGGTTTGGGAAACACTGTTTTAATGCGAACGCTGTCGCCCTATGGTAGCTTCATGAGACAGAATCACAGCAAATGAACATACATGGTTTTGTTCCCATTTTCATCATGTACCAAACAAATAATACTTACAAAACGGTGCTCTATTGGGAGGGGGAGGATGAAAGGGTATTATTATACATGTGAATATTTTCTTTGTGTGGGAGAAACACAAATAATTAACTTCAGTCTCAGCCTTGCCTTAATACCCTGAGTGTAATTTAGTGCACAGTTTAAATCGCCCACATCTTTTCATGAAAAACACATTACCAGGTGACTCGATCTCTACACCCAAAACGTCTCCAAGCATTACAGCATTGGTGCGTGGTTCTCAGAGGACCGAAGCACGTGGTAGCAACGCAAGTTAGGTGCTTGATCTTTACCGGAAGAAACTGCCAGTTCCCTACAGGACAAATGTACTCATTTTTAACGGGATGAGAGTGGCTGATCTGGTTGGTCTTTGTGGAACCATACCTCCACCACACCCCCCGATAATTAATTGGTCTTCGTCCAACCCTTTTGATGACAGTCAACAGCTGTGGTATTGCCTCCTCTTACAATTACCGGAATTGAATGAGACAAGCCTAATTTTGATCTGCAATATCGTTTGCTGTCTGCGTTTAGGTCATCAAAATAGAGCCTGGGGCACTTAAACTGACAAAATCTTGAGTGAGTGAGTGTGTGTGTGTGTGCGTGTGTGTGTGTGTGTGTGTTTGCGTGTACCGATCAGCCACAAGATGAAAACACCTGCTTAATATAGTGAAGATCCTTCTTCTGCTAGTAAAACAGCTCAATCAAACACGTCACCTGAATTCCCAAACCCAGAGTTTCCCAGCAGGACATTTCCCAGAGGATCACACTCCCTCCACCAGCTTGTCCTCTTCCCACAGAGCATCCTGATGCCGTCTCTGCCCAGGTAACTGGCACTAATGTACAAGCCGAAGCAAATGATAGAAAAGCAAATCAGACTCACTGGACCAGGCAACCCTCTTCACCTGCTCCAAGGTCCAGTTCTGAAGCTCGGGCGCACATTGGGGGGGCTTTTAGAGGTGGACTGGGGTTAGAGTGGGCGCCTTGACTGGTCTGCAAGTGCAAACCACAGGCCTTGTGTGTTGTGACACATTCCTTGTGTAAATATTGAAATTCTCAGCAACTTGCACCACAGTCGCCCTTCGGTCAGTTTAGACCAGATGGGATCAAATTTATAGCCCTCGTGCCTTGATAAGCCTTGGGTGCCCAAAATTCTGCTACTGGTTCATGGTTAGTCCATCCTTGAACCACTGTCAGTAAGTACTCACATCTGCAGACAGGGACCCCAGAGGTTTTGCCACTTCAGAGATGCTCTAGTCGAGCCTACTTGTCCGGCCATAAACATTTGGTCCCGGTCAAAGTCGTCCAGTTCCCATTTCACCCACATCCAACATCTTGAATATGAGAAGCAACTGTTCACTTACCATCTAAGATCTATCTGCAGACCTATACATGTGCCATTGTAATGAGATTATCAAGATTATTTGCCGCATCTGTGAATGGTTCTAATGATTTGGCTCACTGGTGAATGTATACTATATTGTACTAAATAATACATTGTACATCACTATGTTTTCTGTTTCTGGTTCTACTATCATTAAACAAGGTAGAGATAAACACAAATTTATGGGCTGATAAAATTACATGAAATAATGAGCTAATTATAATGATTTGTGTCATTTGTGTCAGGCAATAGGAGCGTGTCTCCACCACAAGAAGGGGCGTGGCCTCACATCAGTTCCGTCTTGTGTATTTCAGCTATCTTCCGCTCCAGCTTCTCGGAGTGTTTGGGGAAGAACTGGAACTTGGAGCTGTAACCTTCCGGGTGCTTCCCTGGATCATAATCCCCGATCTCCGCTGGGGAGGCAACCAGAACGGTTGGGGTGAATACAGAGTATGAGCACGCCCCTGAAGGGTTCCAAATCCATTCCACGGTAAACATATCAACAAAATAACGATTTCTCCATTTAAACCACGGCCACCCATCAGCAATTGTTATTCACTGAGACCGAAAAACATTTATCAAGAGGGGATTAGAGATTTGAGATGTGAAAGATTTACTGGGAGCTAAAAGAGGTCCTTTTCTGAAGGTTTCTACTGCAGTTCAGACTCAGCTGAACTCTCGCGCATATGGCACAGCGGGATAACTGAGTATGATGGATAAATTCACAGAGCAGTACTGAGCATTACTTGACAAAGTTATCCAGCTAACTTTGTAATCCTGTTCATGATATACTCTCTAGAAAGGAAGCGAGGGGCATCACTAACAATTTGTCCCCGTGTGAAATAACTTCCAAACATCTGGTGGATAATTAAAAGCCCACTCACAGAGTTGAATAACATTAGCGCCTGCGTTACTGCACAAACACTGCAGGGCAAATTGGGCCGAGGCCGTTTGCTTGTGTGGCCATGCAGCACTGAAGGTCACGAGGCGTTTCTGACAGTTATTGTTCTCAACGAGGTGACAAAGCAGCACATCTTCAGTTTGCATGAGTCAGCCGTACAGCGACGAGAGACTGCAGCTACTCAGGAGAAAGCAATTTTTTGATTGGTTCACAGGAGTCTTGTTACTGTATTTAATGGAGCCCTACATAATCACAGCACCAACTATTTCCATCTGCACAAGTGCGCTCTGTGCATAAATGAATTAGTTTTACCTAACAGAGCATAATATGTAATCGTATCATAAATCTGTTACACACAGATTCTCTATCTCACACACACACACACACACACACAAGCGTGTGTTTACACAAACACTTACAAGGACTAGCAGTTCACTTCCTTGATAAGATTTGATCAGTACATAAACAACACCAAAGAAAATAGGAATTCCATCAATAAGGCATATGGTGGAGAGGGTCAGTGAGCTATATGGTGCAGCCCACTTTAATTACTGCAGTAAGCACACAGGAAGTACTGGGTAATGAAGTCATCAGTAAAAATCAGCTCGTCAGTTTCCATTACCTTGTAGGATGTAAGCAGCCAGCATGGCGGCATCTGACGTCTTGCACAGGAGCCGACCGTGGTAGAGATCTCTCTTGATTTGCAGGAAGACTAGATATCTGGAAGTAAGAGACAAGGAAATATCCACTATCAGCACATAAAGCACACTCCTGAAGGTTGACCAAGTTGCGCATATCACGATAATAGCATTTTAGTAGGCATTGTCTTTAATAGTGCATCAATCCATTATGACATGCAAGAAAAAAGGTAGCATGAGACCTATGGATGGTACACATTCAGTAACCGTGGTAAAACAGTATAGCAGCATTAGAAAGGTTTGGGGCCTTAGATGAGATTTGTTTCACCAATAAAAATGAGGTTTTGTTGGTGGAGCTAGATGTTGATTATTCAAGAAGAAAAGAACCTAAAACGCCTTGGTAAAACTTTTGCCCCGAGGCCTGTGGAGACTCCTCTCATTAGTTCTGTTTGTAGCTTAATTGTTCCTCTGTTTTCAGTGGAGCATGTTTTTCAATTTTTAAAGATGCGTGACTGGCTGTGGAGCAATTTGAATTTAATATCAGCGAGAGACCAACAGAGAGAAAGCAGCGGGGACAGAGACCGTCGCTGGGAGAGGACCTGCCCCAAAGCTGCCTTACCTTTTACTGCCTCCTCATTTACAAGCTCAGAGCACAAATAAAAATGATTTAATTAATAAATAGCACCTTCTATAATACTGCTGACATCAACAGCACACAACAGACGCACAATGCTGTTGCATGTACGCCTGGCATCATCCGCATTATGAATGTTATTGCAAAGTATTCAGATCCCGGACAAGCCCCCAATGGCACAGCCTCTCCTGTGACACTGTGAATATTGACAGAATGAATTGTGGACTCCATTGTACAAACACAGTACAGTCAGAAATGGCACATGCAACACTATTTACATTGTTTTTTTTACACTATATTAATACATGTGCCACAAAGCGTCAACTACAAAAGGCTTAACTGAGTAAAGATTTTCAATGAACGATTGCTGTAATTGGCAGGGGGCTCTAAACTTGCTTTTTGTCACAAATTTATTTGTCACCATTTCTTCATAGTTTCTAAAAACACCATTCTTCCAAGCCAAAAATCTTATTTGCAATATCAATCTAGTACTTTTCCAATCTTTGGAAAGTGTAAAGAACTCATTGTTCAGTGGAAAGGGCCCAGTCAGCTGTTTAATTACCTTCCATGGATTTTCCCATCAAAATATTGCTGCTCAGAAGAGAACAGCAGCGCTGCGATACAAAATACTTTTTTTCATAACCGGTGCCAATTATCTTCTCCAAACAAGCGGTTTTATAAAAGCATTCATTGCTACTTCAGTCCCTGAGGATACAGCATTAAAGAACAGAAACCAACAAAGTTACTCGATGGTTATGACACCTTAGGGGCCGGTATGAATGTTTCCTGTCGGTGAGCAGGAGGATCGTCAAGGATACGCAGAAGCTGTCAATCAACAGCTGCTCTTTGCTTTGCCTTCAGCAAAGACAAGAGTTTGGCAACTTCTGACCTTCATTGTTTAAGATTATACCTGCTTCCCCACCAGGTGCACTTGAAAAACATTTCACAGCAGTGCATTTTGGGAAAGGTGATTAAGCTGGTTGGAAAAACAGGCCAACTGACTGGGAAAGAAACCAGCGAAAGTGCAGAGCCCTTTACGATTAGAATGTTTTAGAAAATAACTTCAGCGGAGCCTTGTGTCCAAGTACTTCTGCAGACGCCACAAAGCCAACAACTAACACTCTCATACCACCCAGCATATACTGGACCGAAAATGGCGGCTGTTGTCAGTTTACCTTCCTCATCTGTATGACAGAGCCGCTGCGCTCGATGGCGTGACTGAGGTGATCCTCCCTGACTTTAAAACTAGGCCACATCCACAGGAGTTAATGGAATGCCACTTAAGGAGCCATCTGTGGCAAAAAAGCAATTATGGGCTTCTCGGTCTCCCTGGGTGACAGAAGGTAAACGGTTATTGCTGTATTCTCTTGTTGATTTATGGCCCATATTTTGCATCCGGTTAAAAGTGATGTTTTAAGGGGACAGCGCTGACCAGTTGCTCACTATAAGTCAACCTGAAGCATTAACTGCTGGATCTCAAATAGTTTCAAACAACCCAAAGTTTGGCTATGCAGTTCCGTAGGTTTTATTGTATTGCACTGTACAGATCTGTTGAAAAATCTTGACATCATTGTTTTCCCTAGATAGAGGTGCAGCGATCAAAACCCATGATATTTTTTCATCCGCAAAGCAAGCAAGCTTGAACCAACCTCATTAAAACTTTACTTTGACATGGAAACATCAGCTGCGCACCTTGTACCATTACAGACCTGTTTACATATGAATACAGATCTGTAGACTGTACAGCGGACTGTACAGTAGGCCGTCCCACTGACCGTCATCCGCTGTCGTCCATGAACAGTAAATATTTCAGCCAGCCTCACTCGAATATATCAGACAGATCAGCGTCTTATAGTTTACCAAAACAGTGAATGGTCTGCAACTTCCAATATACAGATTCTTATGGTACCAAGGATTAATTTTTTAACTATTAATTTGTTTTAATGATGATAACGTTTGAATAGTTTCCAACAAGGATGGGGGATGGGGGGGGTTTTATTGGGAGAGTATATTGTAGTGAAAATTCAGCGACAGAGATGGAAAACCAACATAGAACCGAATGCACTGAGGAGAAAGGATAAATTTAGAGTGTCCATGCGGAAAAATGAATGGTTATGACCAAGAAAACGATTGCAAAATATTCATTTTTGGTTACGGCACCACAATATGTGAGCCTGCAGTTGGTCAGGCCTCTGGCTGAGGGTTTATTGTTTTTTTTAGATTGAAAAGGCCTCGTCACAGCCCCTCAGATAAAAAACTTTCCAGTATTACTACTGAATTTGGGTAATATTAACAATAATTCAGACAAATTGACAGCAATCTTCAGAGTATCACCTTTCAGAAGTCATGACTATGTCTGCAGTCAGAAACAGTCGGCACTTTAGTTTGGGTGGAAATTTGCTCAAAAAATATTGTGCAAATTATGAGGTGAACAGAATCGGGTACAGAGTATGTGGTTAAAATGAAAACCCGTACCCACACCAGCTGTTCCTGGATTAGGTTGAGAACCCTGGGCAATGTAAAGGTCAGATAAAGTCATATACGCATCACAAACACTTCCCCGTGTTACTGAAAACTGAAGGCGCAATGCTAACGGATACACGGACTAACGGACTCGGGATTATGTTTGAACTGAGCACAGCCGGTGTCACAATGAAGTCATGTATGCAAGTCAGTACCGCAGAATTTCACACTGTCACTCAGGTCAGGCAGCACAGCTGCCAGTCAGACCTCCTCAGCACGTCAGTAACAGCCTCGGCTCCAACAACACTTTCTCAGGCAGACTTTCAGCATGAACGGACTGCTTTGTAACACAAACTAATTAAGAGCTTAATTTTTTCGTAATTAGTGGCGATAATGTGCACACTGACTTAAAAGTGCCAAAAAAGACCCTTGAAGCAAGGGAACCATAAAGGCTCGTTTTTTTTCTGTTTGCCTAATTGGATTTCACAGGGATAAACACTGACAATCGAAAGACCTGAAAAGAAATGATTGTGACAGTTAATCCTTTTAAATTAGTTTCATTAAAAAAACAACAGCGAGGGGAGGGTGATAAAGGGAAAGCTTTGGTAAAAAGTTGTGCGACGCCGAGTGAGGGCAGACGGTATCTCTCAAGGTGCCCTCATGACTCACTGCAGCTGGCCCCGTCTATAAAAACCAGAAAGCAAATTATGGTGAGAGTTTCCACAAGGGGCACCGAGTAATGAGAGAGATCCGTGTGCATTAACAGTGAGGAATGCAGCTATAAAGATGTGTAATGAAACATCTTGACTTTTGAAGGTTCTGTCATTTTCCTTATACAGTATAAATAATTTTAGGCAAGGTGACATCAAGCCACACAGGAAGACCCATTGATTTTCATTTGCTGATAATTTCCATTTTCATTCTCTTAATATCATTATATCAAACAATTTTGAATCCCACTGTACGTTTTCAACGTTATTTATATATTATTTTCATTATTTATTCGGAAATGACCAAGTGACCACTGATAGGCTACATTATATGCTTACATACTGGTCTTGGAGAGTAATTATATATATTTTTTTTAATTTGATTTAATTAGGCCATCTCAAACAGGGACAGGAAATGATCCATCATGTGTAAAACGTGAAAGGCGTCTATTTGATGGCACTCAACTGAAAATCCCGTAACACCAACATTACCAGAGGAAGAGGCTGAAACAAATAAAGCAACAAACATGATAGCTTTTTAAATGATGCATATAAGCCTACAGAACACAGATAGTATTGGGATAAAGTGTAGAAAAAAGGTGACCAGTTGTTTCACTACTTTGGCTTTTCGCTCCTGTACTTTCACTACTATGTCCAAGTCCGTTCGCTCCTATCAGAAATCTTCAATCGGCACGTTAATTCAAACCCTGTGATGGCTGATGTTTCGAGATGCCAAATGCAGTGGCCGGAATGAAAGGAAGCGAAAAACACAGATAAAATAGGAGAGAGAGACTCGCGCTTCCAAAGGACATGAATCCAGTCCGAGTGACACAAGGATGCAGAGCGAGCCAGACAGTACGAAATGAAGGAAAAATCTCGGTAACCGAGATAAAAAGACCAAGCACCAGACGGTGCTCAGAAAGAGGAAAGGAAAGAGAAAGATTCCCTTTACTAACTCACACTTTTTTGCAGCTAATTCCTCAACACTTCTCTAGCTAGAGATCTTGCAGGCTACAGTGCAATGGCAACACTGACACTCTAGCAAAGGCGGCAAGGCGGAATTGGGGCTTAAATAGAGTCCGGGCGCCACCCACAATTAATGCCAGCTGGCCAAAGAATCCGACTGTGGGCAAAATGATATCGTCCCGGACGAGAGTAACAAAGAAAGCTCGCCAGCCTTCAAAAACCATGACAAACCCCTGTTCCCCGCACTTCATTTTTTATTCACATTCCTTTGAAAACTTAAAAGTAATAAAGTAATAAAGTTGTGGTAGAGCTTCTAAGTAACCTCCTTTACCAGAATTCATTATGAGTACAAGTGAAGCAAGAAGTTGGATAAACTCATTGATTCGGGTGCACAAGTTTTTGTTGCCAATTTGTTTTTTGTTTGATTGTCCCTATTAAGTAAAATATGTTTATATATTTTTTTTCAACTGTAACGTGAATGGTTTTTATAAAGATTCACTACTGATTCTTAAGAAGCATTAAAGTTCTTAACTTGCATTTATCTATGGTAGCAAACAAACTTCGTGGCGAAAGCACAGTCTGCCGCAGCAAAAGCACAGAAGTAAAAAGCCAAAGCAGACTGAAAAAAATACAGGACTACAAAACGATCAATAATCAATCTTTTTGTAACCAGTTATGATTCATAGGGTGAGGGCTTACGTTGTATACTGGGTGGGTGGGGTGGAGCGGAGGGCGGGGAGGGGGGTGGTGGGTGTACCTGGTGATCTCCTCTTTCAGCGCAGCTGGGTCCGGCGGGTAGAACTTGACCCTCAGACACATGGTGAAAGGTGGTTGAGCTGTGAGTGAATCAGCTGTCAGAATGACATGAATTCAAAACAGAAGATCCCAAACACAGCCCCCCCCCCCCAGAACACAGAAGATCCCAAACACAGCCCCCCCCCAAATATATGCTGGTTGTGGTTCCAACCACAATTGCAATTGCAGGAGGTTACAACAAGGTGTTATTTTGTCCTAATCGCACTATTCTTAATTGACCATGTTTAGGAGGGATTGCTTAACCTTTTAAGTTACATTATGTCAGAAATAACCATGTATGCCATGAAGAATAAAAATTCCATGCCTGAGTTGTGAAATTTAGGAAAAAACTGCATACAATAGGGACATACTGTAACTGATCAAATTAAAGAATCATGAGGTTGCTAATTGGTAAACCACAAACACAGGGGGGCAAAAACTGACCATTTATTTGGCAAGAAAATGGTAAAGGGTTAAAAATGTTTCGTTTCTGGCTAGTGTTATCAATTTCTAGCAAACCGCTGGCGCTCAGCAACCTAATTTGCAGCTTTATGATTTTCTCAGTGTTTAATTTTATCTGTTTAAACCTGGTGCTGTTGCATGAAATCACTCGCAATAGAGAAACAAACAATATGTTCAAGAGTCTCTTTCATTCTTGAAGGCACGCATGGATATTTCTGTCAAAATAAGGCCTCAGAGGGTAAGCAACTGCTGTAAATATAAAATGCACCTAATTACTTAAAAGGACAAATAAACAGCTTGCAGTAATCCCAGAATTACAATAGTGGTTGGAGTAAATCCCGGCACAGGAGCTCCAAGACCGAGTTTGTGAACTACTGCTTTAAAAGGTGCCCTGATTTCATCATGATGTTACCTGGCAGTAGGCGCTCACAGCAGAATCCTACAGCTAGAAATTTCAACCATGTACAAATTTCACAAGCAATCAACAGTACATGATTCCCAGCTAATTGTTAAACAGTTGAAAAGTTTAAATATTCTGACCGTCTGCAAATGATATACCATTATGAATAAATGTTAGAGTCACAGAGAATTGCAATTTGGGGCTGGGGAATGATCCGAAGTGCACTCGGCAAAGGAGACTGGGGACCTCTGATTGCCGTAGCATCTGTGAAGCTTTGGCTGCTCCCTGGACCACAGAGGAGCACAGATATACAGCAGGCATTACTGCCCCGTCTAACCACAAGGGTAAAGCTCCCTAAATTTCCTGAGCCCATAATTCAGTTTATCAGAAAATACAATTGCTCTGGTCCCTTATTACAATGCAGAAACGGACAGGGGACAAATTAATGGAAAAATCAAAATGCTGTGGGGCCTCTACAGGCTACTAAATCAGCTTATCACACCTCGGTATAGAGTCACGTATAAAACTACGGGAGGGATTGAGTACCTATCCTCCATGAGACATTCTCTCATTTGGTGTTAGATGATGGTGACAGAGAGTGCTGTCTGACACATTGTTCTAAAATCTCCCTTATGAGTTCCATTTGTGTGAGGAGATCTGATGACTGTGAAGGCACTAGCATATGTTTATAATCATTTTCATGCTCATTAAGCCATTCAGTGACTCCTCTTGTCCAATGGGGTTCGGGTCAGTGCCATCCCGGAAGACACCACAACTATCATGGAAGGAATGCGGCATCATAGGATATAAAAGTGATGACAGAATAATTCTGCACTGAACTACTGTGACCCGTCCACTTTTAAGGAGATCTGTGGACCTACATCATGCTGGGGAAATGAACAGAACCATCAGCATTTCTCACAAACGTTCGTCTACACGTTTATTCAGGTTTTTTCCATTGATCTGTCACCCACCCGTATAAGGCAATCATAGGATAACAATACTGCCAAAAAATAATATATGCAGCACATGAGAGTACTGCATCGTTTATGTTGACTCAAATGCATGTTAATTGGGTGTCTTTAATATACTACAATTACTTAGTTAAATATGCACTGCATTTTGCCCTTCAAAGTTTAATGAGCACAGTAAACGAATGAAACATGTTGCCTGTGTTACCGCAATGCATCTACATAATAATAAGCATACATGCACAAATTTTAATTAGAGAATTGACTGAAGTCTACAGACATGATGCATTTTGTCAGCTTAAGGATATCATTTAAGGCAACACGGGTTGTGACCCTGTTCTCACAGCATTGTATTTGACAAGTATTGGTATTGAGTGAACCATTAATGACCCATTCATCCATCAATAATCTAACCTATTTCTTCCTGACCAAGGTCTCAGGAATGCATCTCAAATGTTTCAGAAAGCTGTAAGCACAATGCAAGTAGTGAAGAGGAAGTAGGACTTCCTGTGCAATAGGGTGCCTATTTTTCCATGGAGGCTTGTTAACGCATGTAATTACCACGTTAATTAACTGAGGTTCTACTGTGTATACCATCGATCAAATGCAGCAGTCAATGCCAAACACAGACTCGAGGAAAATTCTTGCAATTTTTTAAATTTGTCATGCATTAATTTATCACGCTTGATCAGGAGTTGAGGTCATTATTATCTTGACTTCCTTAAAGTGATCACAGCAAACAAATCATTGAATAGAAAAAATACTTACATTTCATTTGCTTGGATATTGATTTTGAGAACTCCAACCAGTGCTAAAATACAAGAAACAGACATTGCTTGTCAGAGGATGCACAACTACTTACGCACAAGATTTTGTATTAGTCTGGACCAAATACTCAAAGAAAGATGCTGAGTTTGGTTAGTGACTGATATTTGCAATGATTTTTCAGTTTTTCCACTGAATTTTCGTTTGCATTGACTTTGAGTACGGTGATAAGATGCGGCAGCCTACAAACAAAATATACAACCTCAATTCCAAATGAGCTGAAAAGAGTATTCTGGGTGATTCTGTGTCAATTGGACTAACCTTCCCAGATGACCATCTCCGAATTTCTTCCTACTTTGATATATCATTTATCAATGTATCTGAAGTACTCTCCCCAAATATTTCATCAAAATTCCACATCGTACTCGAGTTTCAGGCCATTAAGTGGGAGGGGTGTCTGTGCTCCGGAGCAAATCTTTATATCTGGGACATTTTGTGGGGGCTACTATGAGAAATCCAAAAGTGGTACAGGTCTAAGTTTAATTACACTCAGAAAGAAATATGGAACACGTCAGGAACCACATTCAATCGAAAACTTAATGGCCAATGAAATTAGGCTATTTCATTAAATTGGCTGAATTTGGCCACCAGTGGTGTCACCTGTATGAGGATTTAAGGAATAATTGTTATGCCCATACAAGCTCCATATCTACCTTAATTAGTAGCCCAAAGATTTAGTTGCTGGAGATAGAATTCTAATTTTGACAAATTTTTGACTATTCAAAATTTGTTATGGCCCATTGATTTTTTTCCCCGTATTCCGAGCCACAGTGCATCAGCCCATGACGCAAGGAGTATGATTTATATTTTCTCCCAGGTCTCTATAAGTAGTACTACTTGTGTATTTAAACTTAGACCTGTACCACTTTTGGATTTCTCATAGTAGCCCCCTCAATATGGCCCAGAAATAAGGATTTGCTCAGGAGCGCAGATCCCCATCCCAAAGGCCTGAAACTCGAGGACTACGAGGAATTTTGATTAAATATTTGGGGAGAGTACTTCAGATACATTGCTAAATGATATATCAAATTAGGAAGAAATTTGGAGACAGCCATCTGGGAAGGTTAGTCCAATTGACACAGAATCACCCTGCTGTATAAAATGCTAATAAAAACAGAATAATTTTTTAATTCTCCTTTGCCTACATTTTTTTGAAAGCAGCACAAAAAAAAATATTTAAAAGTTTTACCATATCAATTATTGATTGTTGTGAATTCAGTGTTCATGAACTCTGGGTTTGATGCCTCCAATGCATTGCAAAAAACTTGAAACATGGGAATTCCGAGTAAACAAATAGTCAAACAATTTGAAAACTTTTCAACGTACAATATCATCATCGACAAGCCATAGCATCGAAAAAAGATTCAGAGAATCCAGAGAACCAGAGCAGCATTACTGCATTAAAAACAAGGCCAAATGAACCCTTAGGTGGCGCTGTATTAAGAGCTGCCATTTTTGTGATGAACATTACTATGTAGGTTTCTTAATTGTCCCAAGATTTGTTGGAATGTGTTGCAGACATTACATTCTCCAATCAGGGTAACTTACAAAAAAACAATGAGTTAAAACATTACTTATTTTACCTTTATACTTTTTTTCAGTTAAATGCAGGTTACAAGACATTTATAAATAACTACTTGCTGTTTTTATTTACATCTTCCACATTATCCCACTTCCTCAAGAACTGAGCTTGTACTGTTGATCTGAACTTCAGAAAACAGGAAAAAGATATGAGCTACCTAAAAATGCATGAAATATGACAAAATGAAATGGTAGATTTCAAGATTTGAATTCACCGTTGAAATAAAAATGTTCAAACTAAATATATTTCTGGTAATTTCTGGTAATGCAGAAATTGCGTGTCGAGGCGGTCAGTACATAACAAAACTACCTGCGAAAGAAAAACTACAATAAATCTAGACAGCAGAGAGAAGTAATTACACCAGCTACAAGAACTGCTTCTGTTTAAATAGTGCTGGCTGTAGTACCTGAGTATCATTTAATTAAATAGAGTAAAAACACACATACAGACATACCCATACATTAATATAATCAAGAATTGAAGGTAAGGTGCTGACATGGATGCTGAAATGCTGACTCAATCTACAGTTGTAATTTAATGCAAAGAAGCCTGATTTCAATTACTAGCCCTCTTAATAGAGGGTTTCAAAGCCAACAAGTTACAGAGTAACATTATAGGGCCAAGTTGACAGTTTGTCCCATTCTTAGCCTAAACTAAGCTCAATGGATTTTATCCTAACCCTTCCTATACACTGAGACATCACTATAAAATTACAGTGTAACTGAAAATTAGACTATTTTGTATTGCTGGAGTACGGAAAAGAACAGCTGAATTAGTTAGCCTTATGTTGAAGGCAAAGCATACTGCAGAGAGCTGAGATCTGGGTCCTGGGCTGTGAGGGAGTGACTTTGTTTGTCTCCGCTGCTTCTGGAGGACATTAGCATGCTGTTTTTAGCACTTCACTTCATGTTTATGCATGTGGCCTCAGTGGGCCCTCTCCCCAGGCTCCAGGGCAAGGAGATGTGAAGAAACCCTTCTAAAAGAGGCCCTTTCCTGACATTATAGCAGCGGTTAGGGATGCATTAGGCTGGTGAAATGAATCTTTGCGTATTTGTGTGTGTTTGATTGTGAACACGCGTGCCCGTGAGCGTGCATGCAAGTGTGTGCGCAAATCTGTACATACTTGCATGTGGTCCTGTTTTCAGAAAGTATCAACCATTTATCATCAACCATTTTTGCAGGTACATTGTTCTGGAATATTTGTTCTGGGACTAGAGAGGCAGTTTCACTGGAGACCTCGGTATGTCCAAAGTGTTTTGCATAGAATCCAGCTGTCTGCGTCAGCATCACTTCCCTTTTGTTAACTGATTCTCATTATTTAATTATTGTCTTGTTTCAATCCCCTCCCTTTCATTTTTCTTCTCCTCACACCTGTTCCCCCTCATTGTTGACTGTGATCTCGTGGATCCAAGTACCTTGTCTTAGTCTTACCTAAGACAATAATATCCTCTGTCACCGGAAAATCTCTTCTGAAAGCCAAGCATCTGTTTTATTTAGAGGATTTCTCCGGAGTCTACAGCCCGGGCGATTGGGTTCCTCTAAGTTCCTGTTCAAAGGTGTGCACCAGGCCCCTGGTTCCTGACAGTCCTCCAGAACATTCCGATTAACAGTCTCAATGGCTCTGAAAGCCCTTTTATGTTCTTTAATTGGATAAATAAAGGCCAACTTCGGCCTTACAAAAGATCCTGCTTTGGGCTCTATTTTAGATGAGGGATAACTTCAGCCTACTTCTTCCAGGTCCCGACTCATGACCCCTGAGAGCAATGTGCAGCCTCCAGTTAGAGATTTATTCTGCAGCCTCATATATTTTGGGGAACAGTTTATTTCCACAGACACATTAGCTGAAGAAAATCCACCTATCATACCAATTACCCATTCAAACCACAAAGATCCTATACGGCAAACACATTCAGATTCCTCCCAGGGCTAATTAAGTTTCCTTTTAACGAACGTTCAGTTGGTAGTTTCAGTTTAGTTTTCTCCCAAACAGCATCCGTTCTGGATCCCGCACTTTCTCAACAGTCCTTCTCACAGCTTCTGAAATACAACCCTGATTCAGAAAAAGTTGGGAAAGCACGTGAAATTGAAATTTGAAAAATTTGAAAGCAGTAACTGACCCCACCCTTGATCCATGGTGTTATCATTGCCCTTTTGTGAAAGTCCCGTCTATATAAGTTCATTATGGAATCAGTGTAGTTGCTGGATTGTCATAGTTCATATCCTACAAAACTTTCCAGTCCGTTTGGCTCTTCTAGTATTGAGTCAAGCTCCTCTTCTGTATGTTTTGGTATATTTATGATAAAGAGAAATGTAAATTACCCAATCTAACTGATTGGGTCCCGAAGGATTGGGACCACATTTTTGTTAATCCTTTGTTCCTCCCTGTTCCTCTGAGTTCATTGGGAAGTTGCAAATAACACTTGTGCATGCAACAACATTGAGTGAAGATTATAAATATTCAGCTCAGGCTTACGCTGCCCTTCAGACGCAGAAGTTCCCCCAGACTCCTGAATCCTTTAATTGTCTTACGCACCCAAGAGGGTAAAATATTCATCCTCGGCCTGTCTGTGCTCCTAAAGAACTAGGCCTTTCCTCGATGCCGCTTTTGTACCAAATCATAATTACAACACCTGGCGACATCAACTGTTTCAAATCACATCATTAATCAAATTTTTTACCTCATAATTCATCCTAAATCGGCCCCCGTCCCAACTTTTTTCAGAGTCTGCTGCAGGCCTGAATGGCTGGAATGGACGTATATTTACAAAGTTCACAAGAAAAAAACATTAAATATGTTGTCTCCATTCTATCTGCAATGAAATACAAAGTTAATTTAGAAATCACTGTGTTCTCATGCGCATTTTCCGTATCATCGCAACCTTTTGAGAGTTGGGTTGTACAACATGTACATGATATGGTGCATCTTTGCCCCACCTGGGGCACTAAAGCAAGTTCACTGATCAGGTTAAGGTTGATCCTCGTGAACCTCCTCTCAAAACACTCTTAGAAACTGGGATGGTGTATAAATGTGGACTCAGTGTTTACAGTCATCGCCCCTGGACAAGAGCGTCTGATGGCATAACAATAGCACAATCTCAGAGAGCAATGATCTCAGCTCGTCAGGGGATCGAGTTTGAAATTATTTTAATTTGTTTGTTTCCCTTCCAGCTGCGCACATCGTGAAAGAGACACAATTTTGCACCGGAGCTGCGTATCACGTTCGCTCTGACATGCGCTGGCCCCCTGTTCCCCACCCCCAACACATCCTCACAGACACAGACGGAACCTCACTCACCCTCTGCTTGTCAGGGTCCACATATCTGATGCCGAAGTAATCCTTCTCCAGCAGGTTCAGGTGGTGGCAGATGAGGTCAAACAGAAACTGGCCCTTCGCATCTCTCTGTAAGGCGGGGAAATGAAACACATCAGATATCAGAGCTGCTCGGAGACACACGGCTCCTCAGAGCCGACGGCCAACTTTTGACATTTTCCTCCAGAGGTTCCTTCCCACTGGGGAGTGTTTTTCTCACCTCTGTTTGAGGATATTTCTCCCAACTGGGAGTTTTTTTTGGTTTTTTTTGCCTTATTTGCTATAGTGGGGGTTAGGCTGGGCACTGCCCCTTTTTATTCTGCGCCGTAAAGCACCTTTGTGGCAGTCTGTCTGGGAAAACGCCTTACAAATAAAACTGAATTGAATTGAATTTTCACACAGACACAAAGAAAAAAAAAGGGAGGAAGAGAGGGAAAATTAAATGAGAGAAAAAAGAGGAATGAAAGAATGAAAGAGAGATAAAGAGGCAAAGGTAAAGTGAGAGGATCAAGTCCCTTACAAACCTCAGAAGGCAGCATGGGGAGGGATTTTAATTACTGGTCCCAGAATGTGGTTAATATTTCACAGACCCAACACAGATAACAGGTCTTTATCAAATATTAATGTGCCTCTCCAGCCATCCAGTAACGCCACGACCGACCTCTCTGAGCTGGCACTCGCAGAGGGTGGGAGCAGAGAGGTGGATTAAGGAAGAAGGGGGTGAAGAATTTCTGAAAAGGTCCAAAAATATCCATCTGATCCTGGGCAGTGATGTTCCTCTGCCAGAGACACGGCAGATTGGGCATGTTGCCGAGGAAAAGAGAAGGCGTCTGTGGGCTTCAGAAAGAGTGCGAACTGGTCCACTATTGATATTCTTAGTGCACAATATAAGACTACAGGCCCCAGCATCCCCAACTGCTTTTCGAGGGGATGATGCTGCCGTACTAAGAGAATTAAGTCAGGTTTCATGATGTGCATAAAGGGGAGGAGCAATCATTTGATTGTTATGACTTTCAGAGGCACCACCTGCTACTGCGGCTTCAATGAGGACCAGGATCACGACGCCTTTGGGCTACATCATCAATAATTACCACATATTATACAACTGATAATTTTGAATTAATGGACTGCACTGGTCATCGCATGAGACAGGCGCTCCAATTAAGGCCCAGTGCACCTTCACACACACCCTGTTCAGGTACATCTTTTTCAACCAATCAGCATGAAGCCCTTAAATGGATCAGGTGTTCTAAAGTAAAGCTGCAACAAAAACCTGCCGGACAGGGGGTCCTGAGGACTGGGTCGGGAACCACTGACCCAGAGCAGAACATCCAAGGCGACCAAAGCATGGATTCAGAGAAGGAAAGTCAAACTTTCGGAATGGCCCAGTAAGAGGCCAAATTTCAGTCCCAGCATAAAGCCGCTTTCACAATGGACGTGAAAGGTATTTTTCCCATGACAGATTACATTCAAAGTTAATGCAAAGATGCGAATATACAATGTGTTTCGCACGTATACACGTCTTTGTCGTGCGAAAATTCGTTTTGCGTCCGGTGTGAAAGCGGCTTAAGACTGCAGACTGACCAAAAAAAATCTGTGCACACAAGATCCCCAAAAAGCCCGACGGAGGAGCGAACTGCGACTCCAAAGTCAATACGCGAAAGTTAGTTGAGACTTCTTCGGAGATTTGCTGCCAAACAAAATGCAAAAGGGGCTTTACTAGGTATTAGTGGGGAGAGGATTTTTGTACACTGGAGAGGTCAATATGGGAAAAAAAACTCTGATATTTATATTGTTTTTATTTCAGCTTTCTTAACAATTTCACTTCTAAAGCACAACAACTGAGAGCGGAGAAAAAACTTCAAGCATCTCAAAGGTTAATGAAGCTGTTTGCGCGAGATAAACAATTCCAGTTTTTCTGCAACAATATTTATTCTCGGCTCTCCTGAGAAATTCAGTAAAAAGATTGCCTTGCGGTCCTTGCAGTCAAATTCTTTTGGCGACGAGTGGATGCAGTAGATGGGGATAGCATGGCTCATTAGCTAGGAGGTTAAAGCAGCCGCACTCATAAAATGCGACAGGACTGGAAAAAACGCAGTCTGGCCATGAGAAAAAAAAAAAAATGCAGCGTTCCCAGAATGTTTTCCTTCTATTAAAATACTGCTGCAAATTTGCAACAACACTGTGTGAGCATTTTGTGTAGATTGAGATCCCCATTTGCCCAGGCTCTTCAGCAATCCCAAAATTGCTACAACTCACAGTTCTCCAATACAGCATTCTGCCACAATGAACTGTGCCCCGAATTTGAATTAGATCTATTTAAAGAGTGATTCACTACATTTAAACACCGCAGCGTGCCTCACATTTGCAAGTATTCATCATACAGAATTAATTAGCACATCCAATCATTATGCATAATTGTCAGAGCAACCCTGCGGGGACTTTCAACTGTTGAAGCTTGCAACAAGTGATAAAATGTTCTGGTATGAAACAATACCAATACAAACTTAACCCGAGCAGGATGAGCCGACCGGCATCCGAGATTTAATCTCACTCCTCCTGTACGCTCTGACTCTTTTCGGTTACTGAGCTGACGGAGAGTGCCGCTGCAGTCCGTCCCCGGGGTGCAGGGCACAGGAAAATGCAACAGCCAATAGGCATGGTGCAAACAAGGCTCAGCGGCTGAATCTTACTGAACATCAGCCTCTCAAGGAGACAGTGGAGGTTTCCAGCTGCCTCATGGGCAACACATGTGTGCAGTAAAGGTGTCTATTATCATTCAGCTTGAAATGGAATCACCATGTCTGGCATCCTGTGAGGTGAGTTTGTACTGAAGTCCACCACTGTCTCACTGCACCAATCGCTGCACAGCAGGCCCACCTGAGTTTTTTAAACGACAGGCGAAGACCTTTCCTCACAACGCCCTCTCCCCTCGAACTAGCCAGGACTGAAATCCATCACAGGCACCATTGAAGTCAAGTATGTCAGTAACCTCAAAGCAAAGACTGTTAAACTTCAATGAAGACCTTACGCCAGATTTAATAGCCTATCGAGGTGTTCAGTGCGCCTGCTCATTACTGATGCCTAGCGTTGTGGCTCTCTCAAGTGGGCATGAGGGAGGGGGACGTTTGCCAATGGATTAGCAGCCTGAGAGGGGCTGCGCGGACATTAGCGGCCGGAGTACCGATGTGAGTCGCAATCTTCACAGTCCTATCTGGTGCAGTCGCTCACCGCCTCACGTGCGTACAAATAATAGAGGATGTACGAGTGGTTCTTGGAGCTGTTGACAGAAATGGAACTATTGCCCCTTACCTATTACCCAATGCAAACATGATATAAAATACTTAACCCCCACAGCACATTGATCCCTCAGCTCCACCTTTTGCACTTTGACCATACCTGTATTACGCAGTCACAAACCGAGAAAGCCAAAACTCCTCATTATTCACTGAGTGGCCTCCACTAAATTGTTATTCAAGGCAAACATGAATTCTCTCTTGCAGATGAGATAGAGATAAGAGAGAGGCAGTATTATTCATCTGCTGCTCTGCAGAAAACAATTACAGGTCACCATTGGCTCGGCACACAACGGCCCGGCACAACCCCTGCTGGAGCGCAGCAATATGTACATTTTCATGGTTGTATTTTTATCTATGCTGTTATTTCTGGTTGCAAAGCGTGGGTAAGCGAAGCAAGACAGTCACTCTTCCCATCACACGCTGTTATTTATCAGTACATATCAGACCTCGTCTCACCCTATTCCACTGCACGGTCCCAAAGATCCTCCAATATACTGCTTTTGTCAGTTCCTCGGTCGAACCGAAAAAACCGAAGGTGACCGCGCCTTTTCAGCTGCAGCTCCTAAACTGTGGAATACACTTCCTCTGGAAATCAGGTCTTCACCTTCTGGCTCCATTTTTAAATTACATTTGAAAACTTATTTCTACTCTCTTGCTTTTTAATCCGCCTGTTCATTCGTCTTGGTCATGTCAAGTTTTTTTATTCTGCTGTTTTCCTGTTTTGCATTATTGCTTTGTGTTTTAACTGTTGCTTTGAATTGCGTGCACTTCATGTTATCTTAATTTATTTACTTACTTCTGTTTGCTCTATATGTACATTGTTTTATTGAAGGTCATTTCGTTTTACAGATTTATTGATTTTATAAATGTTTTAATTTCCACATTTTATTCTTTGCCAATTATCACTGTACAGCACTTTGGTTCAACCTTTGTTGTTTCAAATGTGCTTTATAAATAAACTAGACTTATTTAAAACTAGTCATAATACAGGTAAAAAGTGAAAAGTAATGATTCATGTTACCAGAAATTATCCATATATTCAGGTAGCTTACAGAGATTCAGAAAACCTGTAATTAAAATCCACATGGTCCTGAAAAAAAAACTCATGTTGAAGAAATACACACTATTCGGTATTCCATATAGTTCAAATACAGTCTGGAGGTTATCTAGAGCAGCGGTTCCCAAACTCAGTCCACTGTGTACGCTGGGTTTTGTACAAACTACAATTACAATCCAAGAATTAACAAGCAGTTAAACTGCTGTTCAGGCAAGTGAGACATTTCACACATTATATTGACAGAAATGGCTACGGACTGCATGCTGTTTAAAAGCCGAATGTACTTACTGTGTTTATGTTTGCGATATTCCTGGTAACTAAGCAAAGCCACATTATCAATGTTTTAACAGATCATATTCAAGACTGTGGTGAATCAATACAGTGTTAATTATATTTATGAAAGCAGGTTTTTAAAATTTTAAACCAATGAATTTCCAAAAGCCAAACACAAAAATAGCACCAAAAAGGTTTGATTCATTTTAATTGGCTTTGCCTTTGAAATCTTAATTACCTAATAAATGGTAAGTTTTGGTGACTACATGTCCACAATTTTGACTATTAGAAGCCAATTAATTCTTTAGTATCAAGAGTCACATTTTCCCCTCTTTTATGCAGCAAAAAGTGATTTACAATTTAGTACATTTTGAATATGAAGTTACTCAGGGCATGCACAACTAATTCTGACATTATTTACGCTTCAAAGCCAAATTATCTAAATCGTCGTGCGTACAGCAGCATTAGCAACTCATTTCTGGGATTGTGATTGTGATTGGAACGAAAACCAGCAAACTCAGGGCGTCTCCAGGACCGAGTCTGAGAACCACTGATCTTTATTCCACAGTGTACTGTTCATATTTGCACACTAATACATCCTGTTCAGGAAAAATCCGCACAGCTTTCTCTGCCCACTCGCAGACATTAGTTGGTTTTACTGCATGATTGTAAAATGTCTGGTCTACAGTGGGCTTGAATTCCCATCCCACCGCATCTCTAATTACCCCATCCTACTGAACGCTTTGTTCTGGCTTTTTACAGGTGACAACATAGCCCGTGGCAGATTCTGGCGGCTGGTTTCCCCTTCAACAGCTTAATGATCAAATAGCTGGTATCGTGCTGCATGCGGAATGGCTACATTAGCATACATAAGCAGCAGAAAGCACCTTCAGCGAAGGACAGAGGAAAGGAGCGGAACTACCTGTCGATCGGGGTCACACTGATCCAAAGGGATGTGACAATCGCAGCAAGATCTCAGGGAGAGGAGCCGATCGCAGAGAAGTTGATATAGAGCCATTTTTTTGTGGTCGTGATGCCACAAAGGACGCTTTAAATCTCTCTTCTGACGGTCCAAGTCTGGATTAAAATTCAACTAAGCCTCTCGTTCTCGGAGAACCGACATGCCATCATCGAATGGCGCAATTTTCATCCAGCATTGCCTACCCCAATATTTCCTTTATATTCCAGATCGTAAAATACAATCGTAGACACGGAGTAGCCTGTACCCAGACAACAGTATTTTCAAATTAATGATTTATATTACTACATTTCAGAATTGAGCCACTTGCTGCATCCCTCACTCAAACAACTATTGCCCAATGAGCCATTGAGAGGACATAACATCCCAGATTGCAAACTCTGCTCCGGATCTGCCCCGGCTCTGGGCCGGATCAGCTGGAGTCGGCACAGAGCCGGGGCAGATCCGGAGCGGAGGTGCTTGCCGAGAAAAACCCTGTTGCCTTGCATCACCCTACACCTGGCGTAAGCAGGTCAACTGGGGCGCCTGGTCACTTATGAAGACTTGCTATGGTAAGTGGCATATTTCACGGTGGTTTAACTTTCACGAACACATCCCGGACCGCGGAAATAACAATTGAAGCACCTATTACTAAAACCCCATAAGTCACACTTGACTTGACTTGTGGGGTTTTAGTAATCAGTGCTTCAATTCACAAATGTAGGCCGACACACTCAGTTGAGTGGCTCTGTAAATTTACATGCTGAAAGTGCAATGCGTCTTTGTACAGGCATTGATGGTTAACATTGTAAGCACAAGTAAGCGCATTAGGATGACAGGCACTGTGCTGCTTTTCATCACAACTGCATGTTTGGTGATGTTGAAGCACCTGGGGTCAGAACACAGCAGTCCAAGAAGAAATGCATCAGAAATATTGAATGTTTTCATTTATGAGGATATGTTTTTACTAGTATGAAGGAAAGCAGAGAAATATTTTGACTAACTGAAGTGTTACTAAAAAACGCTGTGATATTAAAGTAACAATGTAGATCTATGGCAGTAATCTATGTGCGGATTACTTGTATCAGTAGCACAAGAAACATGGATAACAAGCAATAAGCTATAACCACTTTCAATAAGTATAATATTAATTCTGTAGCCTACTTATTTATGTTTTACCTGTGTAAAAAAAACCGGCCCTTCCCCGACTGCGAATTTATCCGCGGGAAAAATCGTCTGTCAAGTGTGAATTTGCAAAAAAATATCTGTACGCGAAATATATGGCGTATACAGTACCTGTCTCTGCCCACATATAACCAGTCGTCTGTTTAAATAGTTCACTAATTGGTGTCAGTCCTGATTGAAAGCTGTTTACTGACGCGTGTGTAAATAAAGCCTTAGTACAGAAATTCTGATGGTACCTAGAGTGCCAGTCCTGATAAAATCCACTGATTTTAGGTGATGACTGAACTCTACAGCCCTTGTGGCAAATCTCAGCTGCTTCATATGGAGTACCACTTTCAAAATTGCGGCGCTGTGACTTATGCTATCACCCTGGTGGCAAAGCCAGACATCAGTAATTCCCAATCTGTGCTGAAACTGCAGGGCGGTTGTCCAATTTGAGCACCGTCACAAACTGACAGACTCCTTAAAACACAAAATCTAATTCTCCTGGGCTTCACTGGTGCGCATGCGAATGACAGTAAAAGTCTAACGAATGAGCCGGCTGCTCTGTGATAAAAACTAACGGCAAACCATCACTTCTGAGGTTGTGCAGTAAATATCAAGCGGGGTAGATTCATCGAGCTCAGACAAGTACTTCCCACGAACGACTCCTTTGGCGACGCCGGGATAGAAATAAGTCTGAGCAGCAGCAACTTCCAAAACTCGGGAGGAGGAAGTTTAATGTTTTGTCAGGTTAGTAACCGCATATTTAATCACTGGAATGAAGACAAAACCATTCTATGAAATATTAATTGTCCTTATTTTCTCTTAATGAAACAATAGGCAGGGGTTTTTTTTTTTAAATCCACATTTGCGAAGATTGGGGTCCTTTTCCAGTTTTTAAACGGATTTGTCTCTAGTGCCTTCCCGAAAGTAAAACAAACCTTCCATCCCAGGAATTATCCTGTAAAAAAACAGTTACTGTACAGTGACCAGCTGTGGATTTTCAATGAACTCCAGCAACTCGAAAGAGAGAGAGAGAGAGAGAGAGAGAGAGAGAGAGAGAGAGAGAGAGAAATCTGGAATCTTTAGGATGAGCGGCAGATATGCTACCAGTCCAATTTCAAAGTAGCTCAGAATATAGTTGCTTACATTTTAGTGGGGGGCTAGGAGTGTCAAGCCCCCCAGTGTGGAAACTCCACTAACCCCTTCATTACATGATTCATTTACCCATATAAAAGGGGTAGACATTTTAGGAAAACAGACCATCCCTCCATACATATAGAAAAGTATGGGTGTAACAGGCAGTGAGAGCATATTTAGTGTAGCGAGTGGGGAAGATTGACATCAGTCGAAGTCATCACTTGCTCCCCCCATCAGTCGACAGGAGAACCAGTTTCATGGTCTCAGTCCTGCCAGTCCTCTCCAGAGTGGAATAATGGATGGCACTTTCTAGAAAATTCATTCACAGTCACTAAAACTCAAGGCTCCATTGTCTTCCCTTTACCTCGTTTGTGTTTTCAGATGATGTTGTGATAGTACTGTGCAAAAGACTCAGACACACAGGCGCGGGAAATGGGCAGCCCCTACTGATGTCGGCTGCAGGCTCATCCTGGATGTCATAGTAATTTTAACGGTAAAAATTAAAACAGAAAAATAAATACATCAGTTGGCTTAAAACAGTTTTTTACAGTCCATGTCGAAAACCTGTGTTTAAAAAATCTGGGTAGAAATATTTTTAAATGATTCATTATGTATTGAGGAAACGCTTTCTCAAAGAAGCGGAAGGCACTGACAAAAACACATTGGCAAACAAAAACGGCGAACAGCAAGCAGAGAGGGATAGGCCCTACTGATTTTTTTCCTCCTAACAATATTTCAGAGAAAACTAAAGTATATGATACAAACACTTCCGTTATTCGAGGAGCGTGAAGCAAGAACAGTACATATGATAGAAGCAACATTATTATCATCGCAATAACTATCACCCAGAACTGGCAAGCTTGTCGCTCCGGCAGAGAGCATCAGTAGCAACTCACTCACTTTAACGCTGCCGTGCATTCGGGATCCTTTCAAGAGAACATCGTACGCCCTAAAAGCAAATTCGGCACGGTGTGATTTGACAGATCGTTTCAATGAGGTTTGTTTGAAAATGGCACCAATTGCATCGTGTTAAAGAAATCAACCTCATTCTTTATCTGCACAACCTCAGTGACAATTCGTTTGCCAAAGGGAGATTTAGCTACTGGAAAAAGGCAAATGTAAGAACTTGGTCAGCATGAGTGTCAGACCTGCACTCTGATTCATTACGTGTGTTACACTAAAAAAAACCAGATTGGGTGGCTGCTAAATTAATCTAAGTGTAACATGTTGCTTCTACCATATATAGTCATGTTTTGTGGTTGAACATCATGAAGTAATGTTATTTTAGCATGATGTGCAATAACTTAATATTTACTAAATTCAGTTATGCTGACAGGGCCTAATGCTTTTTGGGTAAGATATCAAATGGCGTGTTCAACTCCAGAACAGAAGGTGGCAGTAGTGTGCGAACAGGGAGTGCCTTACAACTCTACTTCCGGAAGTTGCAGAAGAAGGCAGTGCAACCAATGAGTGCAACGCATGAAAGAGACGGGTGGGTGGACAAGTTGGGGAAGGCGGTAAGGTAAATCATTTACCATAGGATGCACAAGAATGCACTTTTATTTTTATTGTATTTAAATTTTTTGTAGAGCCAGATGTTTTTCACTGTTTGCCTCTTCATGGGCAATAAAGTTCAATCTCAAGAAATCCTGTTTGCTTTTAGGTGTTTTTTTTTCCAAACTTGATATCAACTGTCATAAACTAGGATAACAAATGTTTACATGCTTACAAAACAAATATTGATGTCAGAATTGACTTTTATTGAATTATTACTGTTGATTTTCATATGACTGAAAGGACTGTCAACTAAAGTATTTGTGACTGTCAAACATACATAAGTCTTGTCTGATCAGCACAATTAATTAGTTGTGTTGTATCATTTTAAAATATAATTGAACCTACCCCATTAAATTGGGTCACCCACACTTGGGCACACCCACACTTGGGCGGCATGGTGGCACAGTGGTTAGCACTACTGCCTCACAGCAAGAAGGTTGTGGGTTTGAATCTAGCCTGGGGCCTTTCTTTGTGGAGTTTGCATGTTCCATGGGTTTGTGTGGGTTTCCTCCAGGTACTCCGGTTTCCCCCGCCCACAAAACATGCAATATAGAAACACCTCTGTATGGCTGTGTGTGAATGTTTGGTGGCTGTAGGCGCATACTGGCAGCCACGCTTCTGTCAGTCTGCCCCATTATGTTTATTTGGCATGTTTACATTAATATCACTCAACTGAAATACGCTGAATGAGCGTATTATAATTAGGTGGAAATACTTTCCATAAATTTTGTATGTTCACCCAACAAATGATTATTATGTTGTACGTACCCCTTGTAATTGAGTAATAGTAACACCAACACCTTATGTTGAACCAGCATATTTACATTTATGCCACTCAATAAAAGAATTTGTTGCTAAATTAGCGTATTATGATTGGGTGGAAATACTTTCCATAATTATATTAGGTTCACCCTACAAATAATTTTTTTGAGTATAAGTCTGGAGAAGTGGGCAAGTTCTACTCTTAGAACTTACCAGCCAATTTACATAAAAACATAAAAAACTACATGACAGTGTTCCTAAATTTTAGGTGAAGGAAGGTCAAACAAAATGTTGATTTGATGTAATTGATTATAGTGTACAGCTCATTACATTAAATTTTCCATATTCAGAAACTCAGTTTCATTTTTTAAAGCATCGCCATTTATAATTGAGGATGCTAGTGCTAAAAGGGGTCAAGTGCCATCAGTGACATTTTGAGAAAATGAGCAAAATGAGCACTTTTTTTCCACCTATGTGGGGAAACTGCTCAATGCATGGTCATCTTCATGGTCATCTTCATGGTCATTTTCATGGTCATGCTGTTAGCCCAGTGAGACTTACAGGGAAGATGCAGAGAGACATCCTGTGTTAAAAAATGGCACTTGACCCCCTTTTAGCACTAGCATCCTCAATCGTTTCAAATGTACCCAACATCTCCGCACAGTGCGGTATGCAAAACTCCTCTCCTCTTACAAATGCTGTCCAAAAATCATCAGCAAAAGTCATTGTCCCGTGAAGTTATGCTAAATTTGCTTGAGAGGCAATCCATTACCATACTGCACACACAAGTCCTGGCACCAAAAAGCATTACATAAATGCGAAAAAATGTAGGCACTGGGTTTTCACACGCACTCAAAGATTCCTGCAATACTAAACACAGCATGAGATAAACAAAAAAGTAAGCATTTTATCACAAATTAAAAAGTGAAGGCATTTCTTTCGTAAAATGGATTTTATGTCCGTCCTTGGGACAGAATGCCCGACGCAAAGACGGAGTCAGTTGTGATGCACAGCCTTCCCTGAGGAGTACTGTACTGGCCACCACCCAAATTACTTTCAGTTAATAGGATTAACGGCTGTCTGGGGGCTGTCAGGGGGGTTTAAGTCTTCAATGGAAACAAAAAGATGCTTAATCATGGGAAAACACAAATGCACATTTTCATCTGATGTCCCTGCTTACCCCCCACCCCCTCCCCCCTTAGCCTCTCTCCCATTGGTCACTCCCTCGCTACAGGAAGTGAATTATTCAGCTGGGGCTCCATATCAGAAAAGAAAACGTGGCCTTAATAAATAATGTTGTCGTTTTAAAGGCGGGGGATAAAAAGAGCACTGACGTGGAGCACATAAATGGTGCGAGAGCTCTCTGGGGAAATGGCAAAACCGAGGAGGGAGGACATATATTATGTTCTATTATCAGATCACCCCCTACCACCAACCACAGAGCAACTAACCCCAAAGCACACACCCCGCAGCCAAGCAACCACACACACTCATACCGGGGTCTCCTCAGTCTTTCAGTTCAGTCTGAGGCAGCTGGAGGTTAGGGTGTGGATTCAGGAGATAAGAGAGAAGAACTCACAACAATAAAATCGCTTTTATACAAACAGACAGCTGGCAGTAGCTGCAGTGGGTGTTTATTTCCCCACATGTGTTGAAGCTGACTGTTACGCTGTCAGAATATGGACAATCTCAACGACGGTAACAAAACATCATTGCTTTGTTGATTTGTTGTTCTAGCCAATCCAGACTCATCAGGTTTTCCCAGATGTTTACAACGCATCGATCGCAGATGCTGGCCTTGAGAAATCTGTCACAGGGAATCGCCTGGGTGTGAGAGAGAGAGAGAGAGAGAGAGAGAGAGAGAGCGAGAGATTGAGTGTGTGTGTGTGTGTGTGTGTGTGTGTGTGTGTGTGTGCGTGTGTGATCTTGCTCATTCACCTCCAGCCTGCCTGTGCCAACAATCACAATCCAATGCCTCCCCTCACACCCAGCTGTTAATCAAACTCCCAAATGCCTTCCCTCAGTGACACACCTGTCCACAGGAAAGGGAGAAACGTAAGAGCTGATTCAAAGGCACAGCCAATTAAAGTGGCACAGTTTCTTCAGCTTATAACCTTCTCCCGAAGAAAAGATCAGAACAGTGCACTTTGTACAGCAGAGGGGAGCAAGGTCAAGTCTGTGGGTGAGTCATGTTGCGCGTTTGTGCGTGTTTCCTGTTTGTGAGACTGTATGTGCGCTATTTATTGAAACCACGGAGGAAACTGAAGGCTGAGCACACCCTATAGAACCATAAAATCGCCGCAGCTCACTCTAAAGAGATAGCACTTTCCAACTGTTAGCTATTTACTGAGTAATCCCTGCGTCAGCATTGATTAGAAATTAGCCAGGGTATCGATAGAGGAATTTAAAGTGTGCCGTGTGGAGCAGGGAGGCCCAGAAAGAAAGGAAAAAAATAATGAGTGGATGGCACTTAATGGCACTCGAACTCAAATGCGTGCTTCACTCCGCTTAAGTGGCACCGTGTGCAAAGTGGACTGCTGAGTAAGTCTTGACCGAGAATTAAGCAATTCAGACAAAAACACAGGAGTTAAAAAGCAATTTGTGTAACAACATGGAACCAGCAACACAAACTGAAGAGTACAGCCACCTGCAAGGCAGTTGCAATGACAAAAAAACCAGCAGTTTTCTCGTATTAACTGAAGAGGCCAAGTCATGTAATAAAAGTGACCACTTGAATTTCACAACCACATAGTACTATTTAAATATGATAACAGCTCAGAGAGAAGGCTAGTATTAGTTGCCGCTTAAATAAGATATATATTTCCATATAAAACCCTGTTTTGGAAAAGGTTGGGATGCTGTCTGAAATGTAAATAAAAATAGAATGCAGCGATCTGCAAATCATTTAAACTCAACATTTAATTGAAAATTAAACAGAGACAACAGATTTTTAAACTGAGAAATGTTATTTTTGAAAAAATATATACAATCATTTTGAATTTGCTGCCAGCAACATGTTTCAAAATGGTTGGTATAGGGGCATGTTTACCATGGTGTTGCGTCACCTCTTCTTTTAACAACTCTCTGTGAGCATTTGGGAACTAAGGAGACCCACTGCTGTAGTTTTGAAAGCAAAATGTTTTCCCATTCTCACTTGATGCAGGATTTCAGTGGTTCAACACTTTGCAGCCAATTTGTAAAATTTTTTTGTTTCGTTGTGCACTAAATATTTCCAGTGGATGACTGGTCTGGATTGTAGGCAGACAGTCTAGCGCCCAGACTTCTTTACTACCGAGTCATGTTGTTTTAATGCATGCAAAGTGTGGTGTTTGGCATTGTCTTGCTGAAATAAACTAGGCCTTCCCTGAAAAAGCTGTCTGGATGACAGAATATGTTCTTGTATATGGTTCTCAGACTAATCGAAGTGTTCATGAAGGAGATCTGGGCACAGCCCGTTATGAAACCCACCCAGGTTCTTGAAAAGACGCTCCCCTTCAGAGCATTCAAGCGCAAGGATTGGCCAGTCATCTAAGAACCAGGATTAGCCAGCCATTCAGATCTGGGTTGGAATTCCACCCTTGAACAGCTAGCCAAGCTTAGTGCTTGAATGTTCCAGAAGGGCGCATCTTTGCAAGAACCTAGGTGGGTTTTATAATAACGCAGGTACAGGCCTAGACATATGTCATGATGTTGCAAAAACTTACAACATTCTGCAATATTCTCCAACATACTCGTTTTTCAGCAGTGAAGCGAAGGTGCTCTCCAAGACTAACTTCTCCCAAGGCACAAGGGTTTCCCACTAGAGGGACTGCGCGTCACGCTAGTGTGGAGGGCCCTCACAAGCTGGATGAACACAGAAACTGGGTCATATTCCACCAGCCAAGAATAAGAGCCGCTCAGTAAATGAAATCCCCATATAACCTTTTTATTTACAGCCAGTAATTCCTCAGCTTATAGGGTAAATATGAAGAATATAAGCATGAGACATGGAGTCCAATGGCCAGAGTCACACTTAGCCATTTGTACCAAGATACAGCCCTCAGACAGTGCCGTACAGAATCTAAAGAGGATTTGGTTAGAAAGGTCAAGAGGGACAGATATATTATCAGTCTAATAATACAGTCATCCAAGATGAAAAAAATGTGAAGATGAAATCGCTCGGAAAGCGACAGCTTGATGAATCTTGACATTTGTTCTCGAAATAGACAAGTGCCGTTGGAGGACGGCAGCAGGGTCTGTCCCCAAAACAACACCATTCCACCCATGAGAAAAGTTATAGTTCGGCCTTGCGGATGCACAACAGGAAAGGGTATAAGGTCCATAATATCAACAGCAGAACTACTCTGGGCTCCAGGAATCTTTTCAGAAATTATCGTCAGAGGGTGCTGAATATCAATAGCACCCCTTCTCTACGCACTAGAAGCAAGCAGAAATATTACCGCGTGGTTATGAGGTCCAAAAAACATGAGGCAATTATCAAATTTGAGGTTGTGAAGACACACAAAGTATGAATTTTTTAAATCGATTCCAGTTCATGGCACATAATGGTACATATATACCTTTGTTGCAACTTTCATGTTGACTGGTCATTGCAACACCAATCAAATAGCAACAAATGGAATGGACTGATGACTTGAAAGTTGGGAGTCATGAAAAGGCTTGAGAGTCATCAAGGTGTTTTTTGGCGAATGTGAGATGAGCCCTTAATTCCTTTTGGTTAGCAGCAGTTTACACCTTGCAGCTTTGTCATGGATACAATTTTTACCCAGTCTCTTTGTAATGATGGAAATCATGAATACTGACCTCATCTGAGGTGGAAAAGACCTGCAGTCCCTCATATGTCTGGTTCCTTTTTCACTTCCAGGACAAGTTGGCGATGCAGGCTTGGAGTATTTTCGGTCAGCCTGGCGTGATTAGGAATTGTTTTGCCTTTTTGTCTCTTGGAGAAAATGGCTTCACAGTGGCTGACTGGAATTCCAATTCCTTGAAAATGGCTTTTTGACTCCCTTCAGATATTTTTCAATAACTTGTTTTCAAATCTTTGACACAATGTCTCTTGATCATGACAGAGAGCAGCTTCCTGTTAACACACATAAAGTTGCTGGAAAGGCTCTATGTGAGTCTCATTTACATTCAAAATATCTGTAGGTCATCAATGCGTGGAGTGTCCCGTATAATTTAACCAAGTTATCAAATACATTTGATCAATTGGCTGATTGAAGGGTGCAATGACTTTTTCACAACAGGCCAGTTGACGCTGGAGAACTTATTCCTTCAATAACTGAAATAATCAATCTAAACTGTTTTGTTTATATTCAATTTTATGTTCTTTTTTTATTAAATGTAGTTTGAAGATCTCAAAAATTAAGAGAGATGGACGTTCAAGACGATAAGAAATCAGGAAGGGGGTAAACATGTATTTATGGCACTGTAGATGCAAAAAAAAATTGCCATATCTGACCAGTAGTCTCAGACAGCCATATTTACACATTTACTCAGACAGCAAAGGCAGAAGGGAAAATCTGCTCCACTTCATAAAGGAGTCATTTTGTATGATATTGAAATATGAAGAATGGGGGTCATTTCTTATCGGATATGAGTAAAACTCAGCTTTAGGAGCCTTGCACGTCACGGCCAGATTTGCCCTTGAGGTGTCCCTGTGGCCCAGTGCCCCTTAAACGCCTTGGGCTCTGAATCATTTATCTGCTGGGTAATGCTGCTCCCCAGTAGCCTCCATTAAAATGATAACATGGAGGAGAGTTTGAGAGAGAGAGAGAGGGAGGTAGGGAACAGAATACGGAGGGGCTGTGCCTTCCTCTCTTCATAAAGTGCGTTCCGGTGCTTTTATGGAGGGATTTATGAGTGGCAGCTGATCTTTCTTGAGGAAAAAAGCAACTGGGAATATAACGACATGGAGCTCCATACTCCATTGGCACACAAACCCAAGAAAGCAAAGTGCCCACCCTCTCCAACCAGGACTCCGATTGGCTGATGTGTGACTGGCAGAGGTGTACAATCCAGGGGTCAAAAAGTAGAAGTCCTGCAATGTTTTCATTCCACCCATAAACTCAGCTGACTGATTTCACTTGTTAGTTCTACCACTCGGCTGAGGAATAGTGCTAACTGAGAAGTCTTTAGAGGCTGGAACAATGGGGTGGACTTTTACTCTCCGAACCTGGATTATACACTTCTGTTGATCTGTTGCTTCGTATATGGCTGGTGATTAAATATTGGGTTTCCCTTCTCTGAAAAAATGTAGTGATGTATTATATGCCTTGCATATTGCTGAAGGCGCATGAATGAAGTTGTAGCAGGATGACAAAGATGGTGAAGCTTGCCAAAGACCACGCTAGTTCGGTGATTGACTGTAAATTTAGAGACATCAATTAACCAAAGAAATTACTAGGTCACAAAAATCAGCTCAGAAAGCATTGATCAGCTGAAACCATATGAAAAGGGGAAAAAGAAGGTAAGAGATACAATCTGAAAAAAGGCAAACGGCCTGCAGTGACGATTAAAGCGCTAACATATAGCCGTACAAAACTAAACTGCAAGTAAAGATAGACTATGATAAAAAGAAACATACTGTACATAAAATGGGTGGATGTGATTAGACACTATTGCACCCTTCAGGTTTATTATGCCAGATTTGTTTTTGCACGAGATGAAAAAAGTAAGTAGTCATGAAAGTAGCTTATGAGATGCTCTAGGGAGCAGGTTCATCTTGCCCCTTGAGAATCAAAAAATTGATTTGAGAGCAAAATCTTTTTTCCATCTATGTAAAAATGACTTAAGCCAGTAGTACAAAGAAACCAAGACACAAGCAATGACATTATCGCCAGTGATTAATGCCAGAAAAAGACAGAGCCTCATGCTTCAGACCTGCGCAAAATGGTGGAGTCAAGAAGAATATTAGCAGGCAGACACACACACACACACACACAGTAAATACATTTCTGAATTCTTTTCTGAAATAATAGCTTTTCTGAGCCCACCTAAAAAAATTCTGAGATGACCTAAGCTATCCAAATGCCATCAATTCGTCACTAGCGAGAAAAAGCTACTTCCTGTGGTTGACCTTCGTCATCTTTTCTCAGGTGGGGAAGCAGGTGTTTATGGAGAGATGGGGCGGCCAGCAGTCAAGCTTACAGACCAAATCCTCTGCATCTCCCGACGTCTCAGCCAAGTCATTCCATGTCAGTAAGTTTACTCGACTTTTCCAACAAATATTCAACCGCTTGTCTGCCTGTCTTCTGTCGTGCGTCCAGCTGCAGCCTTATACTGAGAGTTTCACTTCGACCTTTAAGGTCCCTTATGGCTCATAAGAATGAAATTGAAGTGATGCAAAACAGAACATTACATGAGGTCTGGTTAGACTCAGCTGTCTCCTAAGACATACAAGTTTCAATGTCTACTTATACTTCCATTTTTAAAATAGCGTGAACCTTTGGTACTCTGTGGCCATGGTTTAGAACTCCATTACTTTCCATAACAAATTAAACGACATGGTCATTACTATCCCCTCTCACGATCAAGGGCCGTAACTCCATAAATAAGCTTCGACATCCCTTTTAAAACTCAATGTAGATCACTACTAGTATACTAAGCATACAAAATTTGACCATGTATGTAACTGCCGTAGGTTTGGAGATAACTTGTCTCCACTGAAAATGTGACAGACAGACGGACGGACAGACGGAACCCAATCCTATATTGCCTGCACCACTTTGTGGCGGGGGTAAATAAGATCAACAGAAGACGAGGTACCCAACAGCACAACACTGCATCCTCATTATGCTCCTCCAACTCAGGATGCGATTCTCCCCAGGGCTGCAGACTCCGTGAGCTGTTAAGGCCTGCTGTGATGTGAATGGGAAATTCAGTAAATCCAAAACCCGCCATTTCAATGCGGCTCCATGCACAGCCGGCCCCTGCTTTCAGATTCACTCAAAGCTGCTGAAATTTAGATCGCGTCAGATACCTCAGCAAACAGCTCGCCGTGATTCTGAGCCAGATTAATGCAAAGCAGTCCGGTGCTGCAGAAATCCCACGCCCTCTCCAACTCCCGCTGTCCTTACATACCGAGGATGAGTGGGATGAATTGAGATGCTGACTGCAGCCCTTTGAAAAACTCATATTATGAGATAGAAATGGCTGACTTGCATAGGCAGCACATGGCTATGAATCATCTTTCGATCGGTCTTTGATCAGTGGGATATTATATTTGTAATCTTGTGGCTGTGCTGCTAAGGCTCACTCAATTTGCACCCGGTAGACAAAACCACCAAACTAAACCACAGAGGACTTTTTGATTGATGCAACACTAAAATACTCTTTATTGCTCTGCCGGGGAGCACTTTGCCAGTGTCAACTATGCATTACACCAGCTAAACATACTGAAGCACAGCCGATACCATTACAGGTTGTTATTTGAGCACCACATTAAAAGCTCTAAGACATTCCTAATACACATAATCATCACTTTCCATTTTGAAATTGGGCGAAAATTCATAGCACCAATAAAGAAGGTTATCTAAGGAGAGTTTTCCCTCATCTAAATGTCCATACAGATTATGAGGCCAAAGGCAAAACTGGTCCCAGATCAGCATTATTTTTCTAAAACGCTATAGACTCTGGTCTACAGACTAAAATCATGTGTCCCAGTCATCTTGAGGCTTTGTGTATCTTTGGGTGAGGGAAGCCTTGTCTGTTCTCACTAACAAATAATGCCAAATGCTCCAAGAGTAAATTCTGCAGGGTTTTTCCGAGGTCAGCACTGTATTTGCAACCCACAAAAACACAAATCTGTGCGTGTGTGCTCATGCATGGGTGTGATAATAAATGGCTAAAGCTAGGGAACCGCAGCAGTACTCAGCATTCAGACTGCCTGCTATTTGCCAGGTTGCCTAATCCATATGGATGAGAAAGGAGTTGAAGGCGCTAAACTCCAGTCTGAGGCCTTGAGCTGGTGCAGCGCAGCACATACGGAGGTTTAAAAATAGCCCGTGTGGTGCAGAGGTTCTCGCTAATGTTAAAAAGTCAGTGAGTCCACCAGCTCAGCCCCAGGGGAGTAAGCCACAGTGAACCCAATAACACCAACTCTGATTGGATGCACTACCTGACGGAAATTAATATGAACCAATGACCTGAAAGCAGACCAATTCCCAATTTGAAGCTCCCTAAAATTAAGACACTTGGTCGTGAGAGCACACAGTACCTGTGTTCTTCCTGTGCAACAGCGGTATTTGGCTGTTTGCATAAATGGAAGTAAATAGCACAAAAAGGCGCAATACAATGTTAAAACGAAATTAAATAGCAAGGCTTCACACTGAACACAATGCTCCTGACATCAAGGTTTGTGACACAGCGTAATTCACTTCTCCAGCAGCAATCTGCAGGAAGATGGGCTCGCGGACATCACTTCCTGTTTTGATGGCTGATGTTCCCTCACACTGGGCCCCTGAGGGCCTGTACTCTGCAGACACAAGCAGACCACCAATGCACTTCTGTCCCCAGGTAATGCTGCAATGACGGCAATGCTGTCCTCTTTAGAGAGCAAAGTGTCAGCTCAAATAAGCTCTCTGGGCACTTGAGTACCCACACAAGCGACACGTACACACCCACACACACAGAACACAAACACCTATGTGTGCATCAAGTAATCGCAAGGACGCAGATACATTATATGCATTACAATCTCATCCTAAAACTCATTAAAATACAGTGCCCTCAAGGCTGGACAAATTCACCAAAATGACCATTGCCTTATTTGTTAAACTGATTACAGAACGGACAGTTCATGTATCCTGGACCCACGAGTGATACCCGTCCGCATCTAATCATGCCCTCATAGTCTCAGCCTCCCAAAACAGCCAGTCGCACTGAAGGACATCCCAGCTCTTTAGGCCTGACTATAGACTGTATAAAAAGATGGAAGCAGCATCCTGGTCTGAAAAAAGAAGCCCATGCGGAAGTACCATAAAATGGCATTCTATTTAATGGCCAGCAGATGGCGACGTAGGTGGTGGCAGAAAGAAGTTCAATGCTATAGAAGTCTATGAGAAAATGACCCTACTTTCCCACCTGAATTTTCATTTAAATAATGATTTTTCACATTATTTTATGGTAGCAATAGCAAGTTTCAAGTCTCCTTCGATATATCATGATGTTCATTTTTGTAAATTATGGTCCCAAGTAGACTAGAATAAAGGATAAACCCAGAATATGCTTTAGAGGGGTGGCTATCCTCTGGTCTTCGTCCGATATGGTCAGATCCACCTCTCGCGTCCCTCCCCGGGTCTTGATTCTCGCTCTCATCCAATAGAAATCACATCCGGTTTCAAAATGGCGCAATTCAAATTGACGAAATCGAGGCTTTCTTTATGGTATGCTGAAACTACTGGGTGACGTCATGGTAGCTTCGTCCATCTTTTTATACAGTCTATGAGCCTGACTGGACCAGACAGATATTGGTTGCATGCAAACGCAATCACGCTTAGACACACACACACACACACACACACATATTCTTACACCATTCACAAAATCAATCTTTACTCATTGCCTCTAAAATTAATATTAGGACTTCATTGACAATTATCATTTTTATGTATGGAAGATATATGGCTGTAGATATACTGCAGTATGCATAGTTTGCTCATTTATGTATAGTCAAATTCAAAAATGTAGCTTGAAGAGTATTTCACATAAACATTTTTGAGTATAAAACCCGAGTATTTAAATAATGCTATGTGGGGAGGGAAGGGACGTGGATGGTGACCGAAAGCACTGACCCCGTACGAACAGTTCACCAAACTGAGCTGAGAGAAGCAATGTATTCAGTCTGGGGATACTGGCATGATTTGGGATGCAGTTCTTCAGACAACACAGAATGCCAAGCCTGGCGTGAGTCTTTCTCCACCACTCATCGTCCTGTCACTCAGGCAAAGCCAACCCAGGGCTATTTTTGGTCTGCATGTTTTGTTCTTGTTCGGTAACCCTCACAGACAAGGGGACAGAGGACTGATACATTGTCACACAATGAGGGGCATTTATCAAGCCGACAGTATACTTCACAGACAGTAGAACTTATAAACTTTTGGGGCAAAGGAACGTCTTGCATTGGGCCAAACTTGTATCGAGTCTTTGTCTTTTCTCCTTCTGACCCCTCCCACTGTTCATGATTGGTTCTGACATCATGTGGTTGATTGCATCACCACTGAAGCCAGTGGGCGGAGTTTGAGTTCAAGCAGAGCTCATTCGCTGCCTTTTGTGCCATCGCGAATATACTGCGCCAGTCATTGCATGTTAACACTCCTAAAGCGACACTTCTCGTTTCATAACTATGTGATTGAGTCACTGCTATGCTGTTGTGAATTTGTGCCAGATTTTTGGAGTAGCTGATTAGGTTTAAGGGTATTAATGGATTCTGGACTAAACTGTAAACTGCTAGCTGTAAACAGTGGACTTGCGTTGATTTGGCACTCTTCACCAGCCTAGAGTGGCAAAAAAGACCAGCATTTACAGCAAAGTCTACTGCACATGAGGGCAGAGGATGGTCAGACGCCATTTTGGTCAGAATCTTATTTTTGAGCTCCCATATAGCCAACGAACGCACCTAGGGGAACTCTAATCTACATAACGCTTCCTAGCAGGCCCTTCGCAATGTGCATCCCTGTAGCATATTGGCCGATTGCGTGTTACTTCTGAAAAGAGCTGCTGACCACTGCTGGTTGATACAAGGCGGGGATTAAAACCTATATGTTTCTATGGGTTCTTTCCTTGTGGGAATTGAAGAATCCTTATTATTTCATCCCTGTAGGAAAAAGGGACCTTTAGTTGCTGTACAAGTTGCTATACAAGCATCTCAGATAAAAGACAAGTGTCTGTTCTTTAAAACTGTGTACAGAAATGTAGACTTTGTCTTCAAATTCATTAACCACAATGAAATGCTCAAATAGATGTGGGGATGAAAATGACTTTTGAAAGGCATGTTTACTTGAATGTATGTTCTTCTGTGAACTTTTATTTTGTTATTTTTGTTTTATTTTGCTACATTTAGACTAAGGACCGCTGAGCCATATTTATCTAGAAACTGCATTGCAGACAAGATAGAAAACATTGCATTTGGTTGATTTAACAGTGTAGTGTATAACCTTCCAGTGGATGTGTATGAGCTGAAATGATTTTATCCAATTTTATCTAATGTGGTGAATCTGGCTGTGACTTAAATTTGAAAAAATGCTTAACTGATGAAATAAACATAATCAAACCATTTTGTTTTTATACATTTACTTCTCTTCCACAATACACAACTCAATCTTCATAGAATGGAAATAAGTTTGGTCAAGAAAGAAATTGATGATCTTGTTATTGTTAATGTTTCAGGAAAAAAAGTAACAAATAGTATTAGATATTTGTGTTGAAATCATAGCTTTTTGTCTCCACTCACTTGCCATAGTTAATGACTGGTTTACACACTACATGCCGCTGTGACATGTCAACATGTATTTATGATCAAATGTGCCAATTTCACGTGTTCACATGCAATTAATAAGTTATCGCGTGAAATTCTTGTTATTTCTGTAAATGACTTTGGACTAATATGCAGATATTACCTTGAGAATAAAAATATGAGCTGGGCATCATGTATGACAGTTGCAAAAGTAAGAGATGAGCTATATATAATAGGTATGACAAACCTGCCACTGGGTATATGAGCTATATAGGAGACATACCTTTCATGTACATATAGGGCCTATATATGGAAATGAAGAAGCAATATAGGAGACCTAAATGCCCTCTATAAGCACATACATGTACCTGAATTTGGCCTATATGCAGCATATGTGCTGCATATAAGCACATATATATTCATATAGATTCTTTCCATGTGGGCAAATGGAGTACTGCGTTAAAAGTTAAGTTCTATCCACGTTATACTTATATTACCTTATACGTTATATTTTGCTTTGAGGTACAGCTGGGGAGGCTGAGCCCAGAGAAGCCCAGGCAGCCTTTCTGACTCACAGCAAAAAAAAAAACAAAGCCACTGAATCATTGAATCTTCCATGTCTTCTGCAAAACAAAATAAGACTAGAAAAAAAACCCCACTCTTTTTAGCCTTTCAAAAGCGATTTTGAAAACACGATACTGCAATATGTGAAAGGACAGGACCAGGGCTTCATGCTCTCCGCTTTCTTTCATTGAGTCTGTGCAGGGAGTTATTTTCAGACCATTAGTACCTGCATTGCTCAATGAAAAGCTCACAGGCGTTAGAATGTTTTTATAAAGCAAGTCTGACCACCATCTGTTTCCCATTCATGGGTAACCATGTGATAGCAATGAATGTCAATGCTCCTACTGTGGGTCTACTGCCTACTTTTGAAGACCTGAGAAAACCATCCCCAACTGTAATGTCAAATAAAACCAAGCTTGAATCATGGGCCCAATTTTCTCTGTCATGTGCAAATGCATTGCCACCTCATCCGGGATCCATCAATGGGAGTGCCTCGAGGGAGTCCATGACCCCCATCAAAAAAGATGGAATCACCACACTTAGAGGATGTTCATCCAGCTTTTTTTTAACTTCCTTTTTCAAAACAAGAGAAGGGAAAGAAATGCAATCATGCAATGTTGAGAAGGAAGTCATGAATCACCTTGTGATTGGCGTTCCTAAAAGAAATACCAGCAAAAACCTGAATTTAAAAAACATTTGATAAAACATTTGGTAAAAGAGAGTGCTTGGAGACCTTAAGGAAGTGTTGGACTTGGCTAATTGAGAGGAAGCGTAGAACCACCTAGACAGCCGACCATTGAATCCGTGCGCTAATCGTTTCAGTATTATTGATTGGCCTTTTTTTTTTTTTTTACTTTAAATTAATGGTAAGGTATTAAATGGGTCTTGCAGAGGGATGAGACATGGTAAATTAATCCTAAATTAATGCCAGATATAAAGAGATGATCGGTGTAGGACAAGTAACATTAGCGTGGAAATAATGGACATAAAATTTACGAAGAAACACAACAGGTTCTTAAGTACGAAAAAAATTTTTTCTGCATTTTCTTTGAACATAGTCTGTATAGCAATCATTTTAAGTCATTTAAGTTGCATAATCATGACCATTGTTTATTTCACAGTTTCTGTCACCACTCGTTTAATGACGTCAGCAGACTCCATTTCAAAGCTAACGGTTAGCTAGCTCTGCACACGATCTAACAATGAAGATCTGAAGAGGCGCAGAAACGGTACTTCCTTTGCATTTTTGCGGAAATTCCAATCGACTACGACCACATATAAATCAGTAAACTGGCTGTTATGTGGAACCAGAAAGTCAGGAAAGGTATCATTTTTGTAACTAATATTACAGTCCGTTCACACACACACATTGGCAAAAGAAAGCAATTAATACATGTAAAATTTTTGCTGATACTACTTTAAAATTTAGAGCACTGCCCATAAATGCACCATTGACTCAATTATGCATTTGATACCTTGCCAATTCTGCAGTGCACATTCCATTCAACAAAAAGTACTGATTCCAACTGAGCTGGTAGAATTAAAAAATTAAATCCAGTCAACAGTATTTTTGCGTTTCAATTAATGCCAAACTGTTATGTTCAGCTGCTATTATTCGACCTGTCCTTATATAAACCCGCAGTTGGGTGAAGCTGTCTGTGAGTGATGATACACAGGTTCCCTAGTCCAGTTACTATCAATCCCAAATGTATGCCTGCAAGTAATAAAATTTAATGATTGATGACAATGAAACACAATACTATCATGATACTTTATTTAAACATAACCCAACAATGAAGTTGTTTATTAGCATCATTTCAGGATTAAGATATCATTTAGAGCAGGGGTGTCAAACTGACCCGTAAACGGGCCAAGAGGCTGTAGGTCTTCAATCTTACCAAGCAGAAGCTCACCTGAAAGCACCGATTTAATCAACTGATCTAGGCCTGCACAACTGATTAGTTGTATCAGGTGCGCTTCTGCATTGTTAGAGAGAAAACCTGCAGCCTCTTGGCCCGTTTACGGGTCAGTTTGACACCCCTGATTGAGAGAGACCTGGACTGTTTTCCTTACAGGGCTGTGGCATCCTAATGAGCTCTAACTCAAGAGTGTATTGCTGAACTGTTGTGACACAGATAAAGCATTAGTGGACCCCACATCATTATTTTTAAGCGAGCCACAATATCATGGTCATATCATTTCCTTTGGCCAACAAATTCCAGCGCTGCCGTTCTGTATGGGGGAGCCTGGTGTCCGAAGAGCCATGGGGACCAATGAGCCATATTACATATTTGTTATCAATAGATGGCAGAGCTGCTTTAAGCAGGCAAAATAGTGATGTGGCTCATTGATCCCCATGGCTTATTGGACCTTACTCTCGGCCCTCCTTCATGTCTTTAAATTCTAACAAGCTTTATTGTTATATGATGGAAGGATTCTCTCTCTGCTGATTGGTTGAGGCGAGCACCACCGGTCAGTGTAAACCGTGATACTCACCACGGGAAAGTGCGCGAGAGGTGAATACAACAATCCGTCGACCTGGAGCTAAAAATAGATTACGTTAGAGTTATCGCCCTTCACAGAAGGGCAGAAGATGTCAAGTGTTTGCTGATGTTGATAAGGATCATTAATTTTATCATTTTAACTAGGGTCATATAATAAAGCAGTCATTGACATCAGTTATCGGTGAATCCAATGATTCACCCATCGTAATATCACTTGTCCAAGGTGAATAAATCATTGGATTCACCTCAAGTGAGGTCGATATAATGTACAATCTCAGAGTCTTGATACCCCTAACACACACTGCTCTTGCAGTGTTTCCTGATAATTATGCAGGTATTGGACCCTAATTGTTATTACTAAAACATTCCAGAGTGTCCCTTTTTGTTTTCGTTTCCTCTACCAGACCCTGGAATGATTGCTTGGTGACGTCATGCCCGTTTGCGTTGTGCGACTGGCCAGGCCAGTAAATGCTGAACAGCATCCAATGTCACTTAGTGACATGCAGGAAAGTGCCCTATGGCTGCAATCTTTATTTTTATGTTTTAGCAGGTGCTTTAATCAACTAGCTCAATAAATTTTCCCAAATAATTTTCACATTTTTTCCTCCCACAAGCATATAGATTTTCCCACAAACATATAGCACAGCGAGAGACGTCCAAGGCTATTTTAATATCTCTCAATTTCTCCAGTTTCTCTCTGTTTGATTTTTACTTCAATCTCCAGACTCAGCCGCAGGTTTATAGAATGAGGCAGCGGCGGCTCCTCCGCCATCTGTTTTCGTGCTTCAGCACATTTTCAAACCCAGAGCTGAACGCTCAGACGCTGCCTGGATGTGCCCAACTAATGGAAATGTAGGAAAGACACTGAAAAGCCCCACTGGACGTGACCGGAATGCAGACAGGAAACGAAGGGAGTTTTGCGGAGGCAGTGAGGGTGAGCCGACACAAGAGGGCGTGGGATTTATGACCGTTTCCTCTCATCCCGTAGCGGGAGGCTGGTTATCATGGCAAGCAGAAGGTGAAATGAGGACTCGGACAATTAACCGAAACAGGAAGTTGAATTGTATTTACCAATTCAAGGCTGTGCCAGGGAGCGGTCTGGGTTGGGGTTTCGGGGGAGGAGGGGAAGGGGGCTGTCCTGCTTTCAGCGCCGAAAAAGTTTGCGTATGTGTGTGTGTACGCTTCAGTGTGAGCAAAAGGGACAATGACAGCGCAAAATAAACAGCCATTGTATTTTGCGAGACAAGATCCAGACGGAGGGTGTGGATGGCTGGAGGACACTGTCAGTGAGACCCTCATCACCTGGACTTCCTGCCAGGAGCGTTGTGATGCACAGCTCAGTGCCAAGCCTCTCGTCTCATCATACACAGTCCCAGCACGTAACGTCTGACCAGGACGAGCTAACACTCCAGCCAAGGGTCCTTCACACTTCTCACTGGAGACAAGCCCACACCTTCCAGCTGAGATCTTCACACTACACAGCAACATCCCTGTCCTCGGAGCACATACGTTTTAACATAGCTGAGTATTTACAACTTTCCTCCAGGGTGCAGTGAGCAATAATTATAATTCAACATTCCAGTTTTGATTACCAGACACAAGAACCTTGAATCTATGAGGAGAACAATATCATCAAACTCCTAAACATCATTCTTAGAAAATTTTTTGCCAAAAAATAAAGTAACTCTTGCTGTTCTGATAGCTATAGCCCAGATGCACTGGTAAGCAATACCAGGAATAGAAATGGAGTGTTATATCAACTGTTACAACAACGCTTTTTTTGCCGTCTCACCATGCAGCCGGTCGATCGATAAGCTGAATGGGTGCCATCCATCCTCTGTTGTTCAGGGGATAAATATGGAAGCGAGAACCACAGCGAATATTTATGAGCGATTAAAATCCTCTGCGCACATCGGGTGCGGGAAACAGAGGATGCGCAAACAGCACCACTGCACAAGCGCCCAGGCTTGCAGTAGGGGCCTTAGCAACACAAGGAAAACACAATGCCGCACAAATTGATGTCACCTCATTGAAAGAACTGGCATCAGCACGTTACTATCAGCACGAAACAGCAGCCAGTACAAAGAGCCAATGATTCTATGGCACCCTTGCCAGAGATGAAGCCTAAATGCTGTCTCGCTTTAACAGTAATTTGCTGCCGTTCCCAGTGTGGTCAAAAAGCCATTATGGTACAATATCTTCCTCCCAGGTGTGGGCGCTAAGGCCTCCCAAGAGATAATTTAAGCAGAGGACAGCCGTAGTGAATTGTGGGCACCCAGCTAAGATTGCGACAGATGCAGTGACTCAGGTGCAGATACACTATAATTACAATGCTGCACACAAATTATCACAATATACACTACCTGGCCAAAAGAAAAAAGGTCACACATTCTTATATGAGCCCCTGAGAACCGTACCGGGTACTTTTGAGAAAACGGGACTCAAAGTTGCCAGCCTCCTGTGTCATCTAGAGCAACTGGCAGCAAAAATACTACATATGTTACAAACTCAAGATATGTGAAATATGCACATGCACTTTTTGTACAGATTTTGGATGCATAATCACCATTTACAGTGAAACCTACCTCCTCCTGAAGAGGAACCATCATCTTCTGATTCATTTGGGACAAACTCTGGGTCTCTGTCATTTTCCACCTCACCATCATCGTCAGTCATAGGATGCAACTCCTCATCAGGGAGATACCCAGCCTCCATGTTTACAATGAATCATGGGAAGGTTGTGCGATGGCCTGTTATGGCTCAGGCAGTGCAGTGCATATGTTCAGGGGCAGAGAAGATGTTTGCTTGTATTAACAATCCGTGTGGGAAGACTGGGTCAGCCCATTTAGGAAATGTAGACCTCAGTTTTCTGCACATGCTCACAACTTCAACTGATTTTCACCAAAAGTGCGGGATGGCCCGGTATGGTTCTTAGGGGCTCATATTTTATTGGACTGTCTTCAGCTCTGATCACAGCATGCATTCGTTGTGGCATTGTTTCGACAATCTTATGCAATGAAATAACATCTATTTCTGACCTGAGTTGCATTATTTTTTGGCCGAAACCTTGTGTTGATGATGGGAGAGTCAAATCACTCCGCAAAGCTTTCTCCAGAGATCTTAGTTCTTTAATACGGAGACTCTTTGGTGGCCAATTCATGTGAAAATGATTCCATATGCTCACTGAACCACTCTTTCACCCTCTAAGCCCAATGAATCTCGGCATTGTCATCCTGGAATATGCCTGTACCATCGGAGATTAAACAATCCGTGGGATAATCTGGTCATTCGGTGCATTCAGGTACTCTGTGACTTCATTTTACTGCAGCAGAACAGTGCTGAGCCAAGACCTGAACAAGTTACCCTTTGAGCGCTGAATACATTTTCAAGGAATTAAAAATGTAGTTTTCCTGAGCTGTCGAAAACCTATCATGTGGCAACTTGTTTAAAAGAGCTCCCGCATGGGTATTCAACAGCGTCTGATTTTGATATCTTACTTCATTGGGAAACTATAGCTGCCCACTGCGCTGAAAGGGTTAAAGCAACCCCAGATCATTAATAACATCGCCTCAAGAGGCTCTTACGGTGGGCACTGTACATGACGGGTGCTTCGCTTCATGGTCTTCATTTCTTACCCTGATGTGCTGATCGCTCTGATGTAGGAAAAATCTGGACTCGCCAGAACATTGCACCACTGTCTAATCTTATTGCTCCCTTGTAAATTAAAGTCAGTTTTTCCCATTAGCTTTACTGACAAATGGCTCACGTGTGGCCACACAGCTGTTTTGTCCCAACCCTGCAAGTTCTTGTCACATTGTGTATGAGGAAATGCTTTTCCTTTCACTATAAAAAAAGCCTTCAGGTCTGCTGCCATTTTTTTACAATGAGACTTCACCTAGCATTTTAGTGATCTCCAATCATCATCATACATGATTCTTTCTGATCCATTCCTTTTGGAAAGTTGACGGTTCACTACTATCCTTCCAGGTTTTAATACTGCGTTGGACTGATCTTGACCTCCAGTGATCAAAACCATCTCTTGAGTTTTCTTTCCTTGATGCAGGTGTCTTGAAACACAGTAACATCTTTTCCACGACTACGGCATACGTCTTCCAACATGGTTGTTTATGGAATGAGAACAACACATTGCATCAGACAGAGTTAAAGGGGTTGTATCCAGCTGAGACATATTAAAAATAAATATGCAAAAATAAATCAATAATAGGCTCTTAAGTATTTTCTTATTTAAATCTGTTATGACTTGAAAATCACAACAAAGTAAACCAGCAATGACAACTTAAACAAATTTATTCTTCACTGATTAAAAAAAACTTCTACAAGTAATCCACTGTTTAACCTTATCATAACACTCTAATTCCACTATGAAACTCTGTTGCCAAAACAAAAACTCTGCCTCCACTGACCAAAATCGCAGCATTTATATAGACTAGCAACATTCTGGAAAGATCTACAGGATTCCTGGGTGATCCGGCCTTTTCCAGGAAAGAAGATGCCAGAAGCCTCTAGAAAGCACTAGTCTATTTCATCACAGAGAAGTGGTATTGCATCAGACCATGTTTTTCTACAGACATACCACCAGAGGGTGCCAAATGATGAAGAAAACAAACAAATAGCTGACCAGTAAGGCAGCAAAAACAGTATGTAACTAATCTCCATTTATAAATAATATACAGGGCTTTACATAAAACAATCAAACATAACAAACCTAAACGACAACTTTTTTTGGCCAGGCAGTGAAACAGATGTAGGGGAGGCTGGGGTCTGATGAGCCATGGGGACCAATGAGCCATATCACTATTTTGCGATCAATGGATGCCAAAGGTGTTTAAAATAGGCGAAATAGTGATATGGCTCATTGGACCCCAGTCTCCCCTAGTCTAAAAACTGGTGCCTGACAATCAGCTCATTCAACAGACAGACAAATGAGAGCGTCAACCCGTTTTTTAATAATGACAGGGACTCCAAACAGATTCATATCATATTCAAGGCAACAGTTTAGCCTCTTAAGAACCAGATGAAATAAAAGAAACGTAAAAATATTAAATGACATGAATGGGCAATTCAGCCTGTCTACACTAATCGTTTTGACAATCCATCCGTGGAGCCAAACAAACAAAGCAAATCATTACTACTGCAATATCAGCAAAGCACTATTGTCCTTCTGTTTTCTTTGAAAGACTACGCTTCAAACGTGATGTCTTCCCACTCAAACTGTCACCACTCTGTCATCCTAGTGAATCCAGGTTTTCACTCCAGCCAGACATTCAGATCTACTATACGCTTATTAAACAATATCCCAATTTGTGAGGTAACGCATAAACACACATCAAATTCACTTGTACACAAAGGTATGCACACGTCAACAAAAGTGTCATAGGTGCTAATTACCGAAGAGATCTTTTTACAGAGGACACAAGTGAAGACCAATAATTAACAGCTCTGGGATATGCAGCGGTAGACTTTCCCATGATCAAAATGTCTAATGACATACTGGTCCAGACAAGCTTATACAGAATACCCGGCTCAAACCATCCTTTTCTAATTGCCTTTTTGGCTGCGGCTAGTGCGGCTAAAAAAGGGCGATCGTGATTTGGACTGAACATCATCCCTAAGATGTCTCCAAGAAGTAAAAGAGCCAGACATATTGGTTCCAGAAGCTCATTTTAAAAGATCACCAGAAACCTCAACAACAGATCTCCAGAAATCCTGAATGAATAGGCACCACCAGAACATATACAGTACATGGAATGTTTACAGTATATATTATTATTATTATTATTATTTTTTTTTTATTTTATTATTATTATTGGGTTTCCTTTTATAGGCACAATATGAACCCATGTAGGATTTATGAACAAACTTAAAATTAATTGGCGGGTGAGCAAAATTCCTGGACTTGGAGGAAGAAAAAGTATTCCTCTATCCCCCCAGTTTAACTCTTCTTTTAAAGCTTGGAGTTTATTGTGCCATGCATTTTCAAATCCCAGAGGAGAAATGTTAGCAGTTGCAAAATCTCCATGTAATGTAGAATAAAGTAGAGAATAAACCTTTGGTCATGTTGGTTATGTAAATGTATGAACTAGAGGATGATCTTGCAAAAGAGTGGACCAGGGAACAGCACGAGCCTTAGGGGCTGATCAGAGGAGGAGCCTGGAAGAGAGCAAGCGTCTTGTAAATCTTGAAAAGATCTGGGGCTATTTTTGTTGATTATATCACGTAGCGCATGGACATTGTTTTTAGACCACAGATGAAAGGTGAACGGTTTTGAGCCTGTTCGTAAATAACTATTATCAATTTGTGGAAATTTATTTTAAGGCCTAAATTAGGATGAGATTGGATCCACACTTTAAGAGTATTATTGATAATATGGCAGACTTTGAAAGAAAAAGGTCTGCCCAGGAAAGGTAAATCCTGCCATCTCTATGGAGCAACCAGAACCTCCTCCAATTTAAGCTGAGGGGTTATATTCCTCCTATCAATTCAGGTTGCGGCAAATTCTTCAGCTGAAATGAGGGCCATTAATTTTTCCAGATAAAAATTCTGCAAACTTTATTAATCTCTTACCTTGCAAAACTAAGAATTCACCCAAGGCAGAATCTTTACAACTGATATTTGACTATGCAGAGAAACATGTAATGGAAGCCATCTAACTAGATCTTTTTTATCTTCTTTAAAGTGTCGGAGTAATTCTGCTTACATAACACGATAATATTATGAGTGATTTTAATACCAAGATAAGTAAAGCCACTGGTAGATATCTGCAAAGGGAGCAAAAAAGGAAATTGTACCAAGGTAGAGGAACTATTAAGTGGCATAAGAATAGATTTGGACCCACTGATTTTATATCCAGAGAGAGAGACAATTTTTTTTTTTTTAAGAGATAACATAGAGGACACCGAATTAGGTATGAATATCAGAAAAATAAAGCAAGGAGATGTGGTGAACTAAGCCTTTTATATTAATGGGTTTAATTAATTGGCATTGCCTGACTTCCAGCACGAGAGGCCCTGGAGAAACAGCAGAAAGGAGAGAGCGAGCAGCCTCGTCTTGAACCTCGTTCCAAAGAGAACCGGGTAGACATTACTTGATCCGTAAATACACCCGCATTATAGCCACCATAGAGTGTGCGAAGGAAGGAGACGTTGTTGCCCTTCCCACAGACAGCCTCACTCCACACACTCCAGGTCAAACACCTTCTCTGCGCCGCAGGAGAGCACCGCACTGGGAGTTTTCATAAGAAGGCGGTATTCATGACGCATAATAGATGGCGCTTACGGTCAGATTGTCAATTCTTCATTAATCCTGTCCAGTCATTATGCACTAAAAAGCCAACTATTTTATTTAATCTTATGGATAGGACCTTAGCGAATATCTTAATATCAGAGTTCAGTTGAGAGAGGAGTCTGTATCTAGAGCATCACCAGAGGGGCTTTTGATAGCATAACTGGAAGCCAATTTTCAACATTACCTTAATCTTAAAGCCAGGAGCCATCTCTCTAAGTGTTCATAATAAGGTTGCCCAGTTCTAAGCACTGAGAACTCTGAGCTCACACTTCATAGGTTGTTATACTCTGCCCTAACCCGGGATTTACAACAGGTGCTCCTGTGCAGCATCGCGGTTTTGTTCCGTCATGATCGCGACATTAATTTACACCAGCAGCGTCTCAGAAGCAGAGCAGTTGTTGACTTGTTTACTTCGTAATTTTTGGTTATTTTCCCTTGATTTTTGTGCTTCTACCTGTGGTTTCTTATTTGTATGTTTTAATTGTGTTAAATGTTGTTATTTCCATCTTTGTTGTGCTGTAGAACCAACTACAGTCCAGCCGTGAACACCATAGATTAAAAAAAAAAAGAAAAAAAGAAAACTGTGCCCGTGTTTTAGTTAAGACAAAATCATAACTTTGAAAAATAAGTTATAAACAAATTTTATATCAAAGATTTGTGGCTGGTTTCATTTAGTTATAAGCGTATTCCCCTTGATAGTTACTTCCTGCCTGGCACGATCTGGTGTGCAATTCCCATTAGCACAAATACTAATGTAGTTGGATCCACTAAATGTATATGGTCGAACTATGGGAAACGTATCCCTGCCATACACAGATCAGCGCGACTGCGGCTTGCCAGCGGCAGAAATAGACTCGGGGCGTATTTTTGGCAGAGCAGCGCGGAGAGCCGCTTCTGGGACGCTGCTGACACGCGCCGCGCCGCATCTGGTGTAAACACGAGCATTGACTAGAATGGCTGCGTATTTCTCTGAGTGCCACGGCGCAGCGGTGCCTGGTGTAAATTGGGAATAAGTACAGAAATTGCTCCCGCTCTTACTGTCTCAAAATTTCATTTTTGCTCAATCTCTAGTTACCAGATATCCCTTTAAAATGAGACAATCACAAGCTTAGATCCCTGGAAAGGTATGAAGAAAAGAATGTAGAGTTACCTCATATAAAACATTTAGTTGACTCCCAAAGAGTATGAGGAGTAATTTCTGAAGTGTTATTGACTTCTGGGAAATCTTATTATTAATATGATTTTAAAAGTCTGTTTTCAAGCAAAAATACCTTTAAGTGCTTTCGTTCCCCATGAGACGGTATTGCAGAGAGATGTAATGTGAGCATGGGATTTGGCAATTCACAGATTTGACTCCTCTGTTAAGGTCACATGTATGCGAAGTCCTCTGAACTGTTTCGCCCCTCATTTGAATATCTCCACCCGAGGCTTGTTTTTCTTTATGGCAACAAAGATCCTAGTTTCAATCAGAAAAAAACTATAAATGCATCGTATCCAAATTTTGTCTATGTGCGTCATACTACTAACCTGGGTCAGTACAATGCAGGAATGGCAACAACATTTATATTACAGTGGATCAATAATGCTTTTTGGAAGATACAAGGAAGGGGTGATCTCAATTTATTTTCAAGGATAATCTGTAGCAAGCTTATTTCCGTTAATGTTTAAACTGAGCTCCAAGTGTTACTAGCTAGCTACTAAATTGACAGTGAATTTAGAAACCATCGCTAGTTTAGCCAGAGGCAATGAAGGAGACATGTCGACAGGAACAGACAGAAAAGGTGAATGTTTTTTTATTAAATACATTCAATTTTTAGGGGATCAGCTCCGCTAATCAAAGTAAGTGGAATATTAACAGTTGCTACATTACAGAAGCTAAACGTGGACTGTTGTCAACGGATTGAAATCCAAGTGTTATTAAACTATTATGACGACGGAATGTCACATTTCTTTGTGAATGCAATGACCATCCTTGTCCAACCTGCTGATCTTACCTGTTTAATACATGTTGTGAAGCAAGTTTAATAGCTAGGTCCCTAGCTAGCTTATTCAGTCATCTGCATTTAGAGACTTGAATTAAAGCAATGATGCAAAAAATAGCTGAGCCAAAATTCCTCCACAGCAATGTGCATGTTTTCTTTGACTCTGTACTTTATAGACCCTTCAGCTAAATTGAACAATCGCTCTGAATGTGCTGTTTTGCGTTGCATGAAAGCAGATTATGTCCATGAGACTTACGTAATACCTGAGAACAGTATGAATTCCCAGAAGGCTTTGCGGTAGGGGTCAAGAGGGAATAACAAATGCGATGAAAGTGACGGTGGTATTATTCAACCTCTGGCATGCATAACCCCTGAAGCACAAAGAGAAAGATTTTCATTTCTCTGGGCCTAAGAGTGTAGAACTGAACCCCGATGGGAGGTGAAGCACTTAAAGTACTCATTTCTTTCGCTTATTCTGTTCAGAGAAATCACAAGTTTGTTCCACCCGAAAGCAATCCGCAATTTTCTCAGACGCTTCCAACAGATCTCGTGAGATCATCGCTAAATTTTGAGTTATATGCCGTGAGCCCATTTTCTGAACCAAACCACTGCAGAAGAATGGGAGGGAGAAGTTTTGTGAGCTCCAGACGACACAGAGCCATTTTGTGTCATCAAAGACTCAATGAAAGCACAGACTTTCAATTCAGCAGAATAGGGCTCATTAGAGAACTCATTCATAAAGCCTCTCTTCACTCTGAAGGAAGAGTATGGGAAAAAAGCACCCAGCAGTCGAGCAAAATTCAATTGCTCTGCACATCAACCCAAGGCTGCTCAAAGAAGAGTCCGCATCATGACTCAGGTGTTTGAAGCTCAGAGAGCACGGAAAGCAACTCCCACTGAACGTCTGAATGAGAACAACCGAAATGTTGGTTGATTCAAATGCAGATTAGTCCAAAGACATGCAAATCGGCATCATTTTTGCTCTCAAGAGGTTAGACTCGACATCTGGTTAGTCTGTATTATAAAACTAACAAGTGCCATTATGTACCGCCTCAACAGTTGCGATCACATTGGGGGGACATTCCTTATCACTATCAAAGTAATACTGCCACGGCGAGCCCTTGATTTTTTTTTAATCCATCGATAATCTTGACATTACAGAGCTTTTAACTCATTTTCCCACAATGACTACATACGATGCCTATACTGTATGTGTGTCAATGGACCTTTTCCCCAGACGCCTCCCCCCCCGGGTCATCATTTGTAGTCATTATGGGGAAAGGGAGGGAAAATCTATGGGATCAGAGTTAAAGTCAACCAAAGACAAACAGCAAAAAATGGAGAAGGCAATCGTAATGCTTTCAATTTCAACGTAATACTTTAACATACACCAGTCTAATTACACATATAAACAGGCCACCACAATAGGGTTAAAACCTGAGGAAACACTACATGAGACAAGCTTGATTGGCTGGTGCACTTCATCCAGTCAAAGTATAAACTGAAAAAGGGAAATAGGAATATTTGTAAGGAATCGCACAGTATATGGCCTCCTACTTAAAGATGGAAGAATGAAGCAAGTGGCCAGCTTTTCTCCAGTGAGAACAAGATTTTAATAACATTTTCATCGTTGTTGTCATCTGCAATCATGAAGCCAAACAAGCATCAGAGAGAAATTATTCTCATTATCTTTCAACAGCTGAACTTCTTATAACAATGTGACCTTTAGCAATTAGCTCATCCTCTCCAAATCAGCTGTGCATTTCTCATTCAGAGCCTGTTTGATTTCTCAGCATAAGCAGGGTTATGCAATATACTTACTGGTCACGCACAAAAGGATTTACTGCAGAAAACAAAGGGCCATTTTAGCGGCACAGAATTGCTCTTCCTGGCTTTTCTAAGAGTGCCCTATTAGATAGCAACCAAAGGGCATTTCTCATCCAGCCATTAAAGTGCGAGAGACGAAGTCCACCAGTGCAAACACAATGCAATTTGTCATGTGCTTCGCAATGTTAAGCCTACCGCCAATCAAAAGTCACCTCAGGTTAGCATGCAAAGTCATTACAGATGAAAGTAATGATGCTAATCAACCGTGTGCCCCATAACAAGAGATCACTGCCACTCACTTGGTAAAACTTCTGAACTCTCTAGAGAGTTCAATCTCATCCTGACGCATCATATCGCGACGCTACCTGACCAAGCCTCGATATATGGCGCAGAAAGGAGGATTTTGCCATGGTTATTTGAAGCTAGTTTGAAACGAACCTACCCCCTAACCCCTGACCCGTACCCCTAACCTTAAACCTAAGCCTCAAATAAGGACGTCAAAAGCCTCCTTTTTCATTGTATATCACCGTTTGGTCAGGTAACGTCATTATATGAGCAGTCAGGATGAGAATGTATTGCTGTGGACTCCCAAGAAGTATTACAAAACACCTGAAGCCAGAAAAATTATTTTTAAGGGTGAAAGGAACTGAGCTGCGACTTATTTTGGACTGACTCATCACTTCTCACTAACCAGTAATGGCTACCACTGCTCTTCATATGATGTCTTCCAAATGCATGACAACTTAAAACCCAGTTTAATTTATAATGCAGCAATACTGAGGAATCATCTATTCCAATTAAACAAGAAAAGATGAGGTTTTGCTGCAGAGGGTTTTGCCAGAACCAACTGCGCTACTTCTCATTGTATATTCTGCCCATCAAAAATCTTTCAGAATGCTTGGGAAGATACTAGATTGCTTCCAACAACTGTTAAAGTCACCATGCTAAGTTAGCAGAGAATTTTATTTTCGGTATTTGAAGAACTTCCAAATGAAAAAAAAAACAGGGAAGGTATATGTGAAACTAAGGAGACTTTCCAGAATTGGCAGTGTGAGTGGCCTGGCCTGATTTTATAGGTTGGCATTGGCTAATGTTCCTCAAACTATTGGAGAAGGGGCAGGGGCAGTTTCAAAATGTTCCCACCGAGTGATATCACAGCCTGCGTAAAGTTCCTGCTGATGTCAGATTTTTTGAATGGCATTTTAACAAGCGAGAGGAGCACAGTCCACTTTGATGAGACATTGTGAGACACAGAAAAATTTTCCTTGTGCAATGATATCCATGGCTGACACAGGCGCGACGTAACAGTGTGCACCCACTAAAAGATGGAATAAGTCTTGACTTGATTGGATGGTAACTTTTAAATTGGAGGGCCACAGGATGTGTCCAAAATACCTGAAAGGCTTTTAGTTGGAACAGGGGTTCAGTTCAAATGAAGTAAAAAGCATTTTTCAGAAATGACCTCTCTGACCAGGCTTTACTTGAATCATTTTGCTAACATCAGAGCAGTTTTTCGGTTCTCCAATGAGCACTCCAACGTATCTCAGGAGTCAAAAACCAAATTCTGCCATGTCGAAGCACACAAACTCGTCCAACGCTATCTTTAAAAGTCAGATGAGAAAGACCCAGCAAAAAAAGAAAAAGAAAAAAGACTGAGTGTGAGAGAGTTTTGATTTAATTCTGACCCCCATGAAGACAACCTTGTTCATCTGAGCCAAGACTATTTTGCACATTTTCAGACCATGATTGCGCCCAAATGGGAGAAAACATTAAAGGGGTGAGCAATTAAAGAGGTGATCACTCTTTAGCATTATAAGCTTGTATTTAAACTTAAACACTTGTTACCGTTACCTTTTTTCTTAAAAAAGAAAAAAAGAAAGAAATTCTGTCATTGATTTGAAGTAATTTTGACTCATTTCTAGATTCATCCATGGGGTGAGAGAAATGATCTTACCTCATGGACAAATATAGAAATGAGTCAAAATCACATCAAATCAATGACAGGATTTCTTTTCTTAGGAAAAACATAGATAGAAATAAGTGTTAAAATCAAAATGCAAGATTAAAATGCTCAGCAAGATTTTGTTTTTGCAGTGCAGTGAGTTCAGGTTTAGTTTTTTCCTGAACTATTTGGCAGATAGAAACCAGACACAGCACTGTGAGGACCACAGTCCGGTCCACTGCCCACCTATCACTGCTGCTGACTTAGTGCGGCAGTAATTAAACAAACTATACACTGGTTGAGAAGTCACTGCAGTAACATTGCCTCATATTAATCAATGTGCACACAGCTCACTTCTAAAATACAATTACACTGGGTGCCAGTAGCCTACATCGACAGGTCATTCAACAGGTCATTCAAAAAATTAGACTTTTCATGGTCACCAGTTCCTTTAGCAAAAACCAAAAACACATTAATGCCTAACTGCACTTCTGATCGGACCACTTCGTCAAAAAGAAAATATTTATTGACAGTATTCAGGCATACAACCATACATTAAGTTTACTGAATTGGCTCTGTTATGAGATCTCTGCCCGTCCGAACGAGGAACCGAACGCAGGGAGCTGCTAATGACCCCTTCCCAACAGCAGCAATGACCTCAAGAAAGAGACACTGCTATAGAACGAAAATTTAGACAAAGAGAGCCGGGTTAATGAATACAATAGATCGGTGGAGTTGGGGTGGCGGAGGGTTGTTGAGCGAGCTCACAGAGGAGCAGCTTCCTGATGGCGAGCTTAAGTAGAATAGCATATTACCGGCCAAGCGATCATCAGGCAGCTCGGTCAGATGACAGTCATGTGCACTCAGGTGACTTCGCAGCAGGTAGAGCTGCTCCCCTGTTAGCAGGCTTGACTCCATGGCATATCAGAACTTACATCAAGTCTTCATTTGCTTGGCTAATGCAAAAGAAAGACAGGCGTGGTGAATGATTTTCACGTACGACATTGTGATTACTCATTTTTATCAGTGCTAGAAGTACAGAGGTGACTAATTAAATGGAAAAAAGTTTCTAAACATCAGGATATAACTTGGAATAGAACATTTTGAGACCGAGTCATTTATAATTCATGCACTGGTTGATGCTGGAATCAGCTGGCTGATGCTCCAAACAGAACTTCCTAAGCTTCTTTTCAACAACTTCTGGTGCCGCATTTCTGGCAAAAAATAAAATAAATAAACATATTTTCAAAAGTTTCTTGACACTGGGAAATGACTGCACTTTCAAAGTGATGAAACAGTTGCTGACAAAATAACCCAGCAGGCAAAGAGACTATTCAGCATAAACCAGATCCTCTCTCCTCCTCCATCAGTCAGTAACTGAGTATACATGCACCCCGCCTTCTCCACATGCATATATCTGTGCGTGTGCGTAAACACTGATCAGCCACAACATTAAAACCACCTTCATAATTTTGTGCTTGACCCTTTTATGCTGCCAAAGCAGCCCCTCCAAACTGATGTCATTTGAATTCAGAGTTTCAATGTTTTTCAAGAACAAGATTTCCCAGGGCATAACACCGCCTTCCAGCTTCTTGTCTCCCGGCAGAGCATCCTGGCGCCATCTCTTCCCCAGGTGAATGGTGTACATGTACCGGGCCGGTGTGCACGATGTTACAGAGAAGGGGGCTCAATGGACAAGGTGACCTTCTTCTATGGTTTTAAGTTCCAGTTCCAACTCTCATGTAACCATTGTGGGTGCTTTTGGCGATGGGCTGGAGTTAGAGTGAACACGGATTGGTCGGCTGCTACAAAACACCATTTGCACCTGGGTCTGATGCGTTGTGTGTTGTAACAGATTCCTCAGGAAAGTATAATTTAAATTCTCTTTGACTTGTGCAACAGTAGTTCTTCGGTCCGTTTGGACCACACAGGATTACCTTCATTACCCTCGTGCATCGATGAACCCCAGGCGCCCGACACCCTGTTGTAAATTGGAGCGCCGTCAGGAGCTACTTGCCACTGCTGCCTGGAAGAACCCCAGAGGCCTTACCACTTAAGAGATGCTCAGACCCACGTGTTGCGATAATGATTTAAGCCTCGTCAAAGTCACTCACGTCCCATTTCTCCTACATCCAATATCTACTTCATATATACATACACACACACTACCGGTCAAAAGTTTTAGGACACCCCAATTTCTCCAGTTTTGTAATAGAAAATTCTGCAGTTTTTTTTGTCTCATTGTACTCTGGAATGAAAGCATAGACATGATATAAGAAATTAACAATCAAAGTTAAAAAATAAATCATGGAATCAATTTATAAACCATAATGAATTTTAAACTTTTGACTCAAAGTAGCCACCTTTGGCAGATATAACGGCTGAACACACTGGTGACATTCTTTCTACAATGGAAATCAGATATTCCTCCGAAGATTCTTTCCAACTCCATTGCAGAAGTTCCCATAAATGTGTGGCACTTGTAGGCTGCTTTGCTTTCTCTCTTCTGTCCAGTTCATCCCAAACCATCTCGATGGGGTTTAAGTCTGGAGACTGTGCTGCTGCTCCACGTTTTCAAGCTCACCATCTTGTTATTTTTCCTAAGGTAGTTCTGGCAGAGCTTGGGCTTATGTTTTGGGACATTATCTTGCAGAAGGATGAACGCCTGACCAAGTAGGCACATACCAGAGGGTATTGCATGGCACTGCAGAATGCTGTGAGAGCCATTTTAGTGCCTTTCACTCTGTGAGTCACTGACCCTGGATCCCGCAAAACAGCCCCAGAGCATCACGCTTCCTCCTCCATGTTTGACAGTTGATGTCACACACTGGGGAACTATCCTTTCACCTACTCATTGGCGTACAAAAAATCTGGGTAACCTAAGCTTTTGTTTAAAACTTCTGACACTTCACCACTTACCTTTGTACCATTTCAAGCTATTCGTTGGACTGAAACTGCATAATTTTCAATAAAAAACTGGAAAAATTGGGGTGTCATAAAACTTTTGACCGGTAGTCTGTGTATAGGTGTGTGTGCGCGTGTCTGTGTGTGTGTGTGTGTGTGTGTGTGTGTATGTATGTATATATATATATATATATATATATACACACACACACACACAGGCACAGTAGGTGTGTGTACATACTGTATAGCATGGTATGTGATGTCTTAAAATGTCTATTCATTTTATATTTGCACATGTATCACTGTGTCGCAATATACTGACACACAATATGTTATTAGGTTATTTCCGGTGTATCGCATGTCTGTAAGGAGAGAAAGCTGCTGCCGCGACCATCTATGACCAGTTGAAGGTCAAGGAACAAAGTACAAAACACAGCTGCCCATCCCTGTAGTTCTGTTGTGGACATCATGAGTTCACATCAAAAATGCAAAACAACTCTACATCCAAGAAAGGAGCTCCCAAATCCAGTGCGATTTTTTGCTCCAGCTGAGCTCGATTAATTCAATTTGATTCAGCTGGTTAATGGAATATCAATCGGAATTTGACTATCCTCACAGTTTTTCTTCTACATATCCAATAGGACATAAATATCTAGATGAAGGTGCGATTATTTTAATAGCTGATTGAGGCTGGCTATAGGTTATGCTGGATGATTCAAATTAAGAACATGAATGAAATCTCTGAGCTGGAGATTGAATATAGCACCAGAGGTAATTCCCACTCAAATATAAGCTTACTGAACAGAAACAGTAATTAAAAACCTGCGAAGAATATTTCAAACAAACACAGTGTATCTACATAAATCAGTAGCATTAAATCAGTACGGACTCAAAGCTCCTGGAGGTTTACTCAGCGCTATTTAAAAATACTAGACAGAGGGAACATCTAATTAGGGACGCAGTATGCAGTGTTGGTGGCGCATAATTTACCCAAGTATCGCCACTGAAAACACTGACATTTCCACAATTTTAAAATATCTTTAAAACTAGCTGAAAACATTATATTTCAGCTAACTGCATTTGCCCCTCCTGAGAAAACCCCTCGGTGGAATCTGAAATCCAGCCGCTGGAAGGTCCATTTTTCATTGCATTGTTTGTATATTCAGGAACACAGCATGTTAGTGGCAGAGCATAATTAATATTAATGAATTTGCCATTTTAGCTCCAGTGATTGCAGTTCATTTACTGCTCCAACTCACACTCTGCACTGACTCTGTTCAGCGGTGCAGACAACACAAATTCTGCCGGCGATTCTTCACTATTTGATGGATAGCTGCTGTCTGTTCATATTGAAATTTAGAGATATTCATCACTTATTTTCTACAAAAAAAATGCATACCTGTCACTCCACACTCCTCAAAAAGCCATTAGGCCCGAGATATTAACACAATTTTATGAAGTCGTGTGGCCACTGCAACATGCTAAGCAATACTGTACTGTGCAGCTGAATTATACCACAGCAAGTTATATTCATCATTAAAAGGTAGCACATCAGTTCCTAAACCTAAAAATATTAACATAATCCATATCATAGCCCTCCCATCTACACATGCGGCTCACAGAGGCCTTAAACAACTGCAAACGGATTGATTTAATATGCCAAGGGCTACAGGCACAGTCAGTGCAACTCAGCACTTTCCCGCTCAATCCTGTCTATGACTGAGGACTAAAGATGTTACTGACACCGCGGTGGGGGCGTTTTAAACACCGAAAACTGCGTGCACAGCGGACAGAGTGACACCGCCACTGCCGATACGGGTCAGGCGAGTTACAGAAGCCAGAGTGAGACCGATAGAAGCACCATATCTGCTGTGTGAGCACCGGGCCAGGTGAACGAAGGTCAGGGGAGGCATTAGAGAGGATGTGCTTAAAAACACAATAAGCGAAAAACTAAACCTCACCCAGGATATTTGAAGTATACTCTGAACACCTCTGTGTGTGTGAACAGCATGTGCCTCTCTGTCTCAGTGTGTTAATCTGGGTCTGAGCACCATCAGGAGGACCTAGTGAAAGTCATTATCCAGGACAACAGAGACTCATGATCTGGTTCCTCATTGGTAGGACACCATACCCACCCCGGGGACTCTGTCGTCAGGGCACTCCATCCAGGACTCAAACCCATAACCTTTCGCAAAGTGGAACATTCAGTAACAGCCCAGGAGGGAAGGACACCTTAATGATATCCTAGGAGTCAGCGAGGTCAGGGTCAAGGCAAGGATCCAGCCAATGAGGTAGAGAGTGGGAGGGGCTATGACTAAGCAGGCAGAGAGTGCAGCAGGAGAAATGTCAGCAAATATCTGCATTTTAATCTGGACAGAGAAACTAAAGAGGGTATAACGTCAGCACCTTTTTTCCCACATGAAAAAGGCCTTCAACAAGACTATTGCATTGTGAGAACCACCTTAAGTCACTATTTAGCTTAACTGGCCCGTGTGCTTAACAGCAGATCGCAATTGCTTGTACATGTTAAATGTGCACTAAAAGAAGCAGCCGCAAAGAGGCATTTCCCAAGCACAACTGCCAATTTTTTTATTTATAATTTCTTATTTTCAAGAGCAGCCATATTTATGGCCCCTAAGACAGCAATGAGAACACAATGAGCTCCACTGGTAGGAATATAGTTACCTTTAAATTATGCTTCTGTTCACAATATTGTCACATATTAAGTAGAGCCGAGCTTCCCCTCAAGCTGCTCTGACCTTTATCTCTGAGAAGGAAACTGGACTGAGTCGATTATATAAGTTTTGAATAACCCTTTACTTTCAAGAAATTACATTATCATTTAAAAGCTGCATTTCAGACAGGACACTCACGTCAGATTTAACCATTTATTTGGAATGACATACGTGCATTTGGATTTGGCGGTGACTCTGCTCAAGTGATATTCTGGAACAATCTGAGCAAGCATGACACAGACATCCCGGGAGATCACAACCCCCCTGGCAGAGCCTGGTTCAAAGTGTTTAAAATTTCAATTCAGTTCAATTCAATTTATTTGTATAGCGCTTTTCACAGAGACTGTCGCAAAGACCCTTTACAGGGAGAGATTAAATAGATGAAAGGGCAGTGCCCAGCCTATTCCCCCTATAGCAAATGAGGCAAAAAACTCCCAGCAGGGAGAAAAATCCTCAAACAGGGGTGAGAAAAAACTCCCCAGTGGGAAGAAATCTCAGGAGGAACCCGGCTATAGTGGGGAAGTCCATCCTCCGGGGGCTAGCTAATTAATAACAAAAAAGTCAAATAGAGTAAAATGGCAAAAGAGTTCCATTTAAGTCCATCTGAACAGTGGCGTCTGTAGCTCCAGGAAGTGGCACGCCGAGGATGGTGCAGAACTGGATCAGGACCGGATCAAGACAGCAGGCCAGCACCAGCCAGCGCTCAAAATGAAATGAAAGACAATACGGTTTACAAATAATGCCGATACCGTACAAAACAATGCCAATACCATATAAAGACAAGAGTATGACACAAGTACTGCCGAAGACTGTGCAGTTGGAAACGAGGAGGCTGGGGAGGTGGAGGGGATGTTTGTGTAGGTTTGTAATGGGTCTTGGTGGGAATGGTAGAGCTTGGCTCGTTGAGATGGAGAGCGCCGGCTTATTTAAGAAGACGCACAAATTAGGAACGTGACGCTGAGGTCCAATGTGATTGGACAAGGAGTAGAGCTAAGACTGACGTCCGTGCCTGTCTGAACTACCACTGACACTCCATTTAGTGTTTACTTACAATGTATTTGTTTCATATTAAAATGAGTTGATTAGATGATCTGAAACATTTAAATATGACAATTAAACAAAAATATTATAAATCGGGAAGAATCGGGGAATACTTCTTCTGCAATGCAAATGGATGTTGAGACGGTGCTGTGATTGGACCTCTTGGCCGTGCTGTGCGTTGGTGATCATTCTGCTTGAGTTGAGAGATGAAGACGTGTGGAGGGATTGAATCTGAAGATTTACTCTAGTGTAAAAGGGGTTTTCTGAAAATAACTGTGTGTTAAGACTCAAACAATAATAGAGATTAGACGGTTTGCTCCAGAGGTATTACCTTTGTAGGGGCAGAGAGAATCTTATCCCCCCCCCCCCCCCCCCCCTCCCCGTCCTCTTTTTCCCCTTTTCCCCATGTAACAACTCGGTTAGCAAACAGCCAAATTAAGTCGCTAATCTGGTCAAACAAAGGCAACGGGGGTTTTTTTTTTTGTGCCGTAGCAGTTAAAAAAGCCAATCGCATGCTGGGATACATTGCCAAAAGTATTGAGAACAAATCGAAGGAGGTGATGCTTCTTTTGTACAACACATTTGTCAGGCCACATCTGGAGTATTGTGTACAGTTCTAGGGACCATTCTTTAAGAAACATATAGAGGCTCTAGAGAAAGTCCAGAGAAGAGCCACTGAGCTAATTCCAGCTAAAAAAGATGAAAGCTATGAGAAGAGGCTGAAGATCCTTAATCTCTTTAGTCTTAGGAAAATGAGACAAAGGGGTGATTTGATTGAGGTCTTTAAATATGTTAAAGAGATTAATAAAGTGAATTATGTAGGATTCCTTCGACCAAGTGTTGTGAGTAGAACTCGGGGTCACAAATGGAAGTCGACCAAAGGTAAATTTAGCACTGATACTTTTGGGAGAATATTTCTTCACCCAAAGAGTAATTTCAAAGTGGAATAGCTTGCCTGACCATATTGTTGAGGCAGAGACCTTGGGGGTTTTCAAGAGCAGGCTAGACTTAAAGAAACTGGCGAGCGTTGTTGGGCTAAACGGCCTGTTCTCGCCATTCATGTTAAGTTATGCTATTCTATTTTTGACAAGGAAAAAACAAGAGCACCGGCAACGGTGCATAATACGCCCGCCATGAACATGGATCAGGAAGTGGACAGACAACATGATACCAACATCCAACAGACAACAGCCCCATGTGACCTTTGACCTATGTCCGTGACCTTGACCTTGGAGGGAGGGCCGTAAACATGGTAAGCGACACTCCGCTCAGTGATGGTACACGTGTGTGTGAAATGTCATGGATGTATCTCAAGCGGTTGTGAAGTTATGCTCCGGACAAGCCCCATCTGGGCCCCATGTGACATTTGACCTTTGCCAGTGACCTTCACCTTGGAGGGAGGGCCGTAAACATGGTAAGCGACACTCCGCTCAGTGATGGTACACGTGTGTATGAAATGTCATGGATGTATCTCAAGTGGTTGAGAAGTTATGCTCCGGACAAGCCCCATCTGGGCCCCATGTGACGCCAGTGACCTTGGCCTTGACCGGGTGAACGAAATCATGGTGCGCGATACAGCGCCTGGTGATGGTGCACGTGTATGTGAAGTATCACGAATGTAGCTCAAGCGACTCAGGAGTTATGCCCCGGACAAGAAATTGCTAACAGACAACGGACGGGGGTGATGACATAATACGTCCCGTCTTAAGACGGGCGTATAATAATAATAATAATAATAATAATAATAATAATGAGGTACAGATATCTTCATTACAAAACCTAGTCTACCTTTTAAATTTTAAAACAGCTTGCCATAGTTCTTTTTGCACAATGCTTTCTCCCATTTGTCATAATGTCGACATTCAAAGATTTTCACTCCTTTTCGCAGAATACTAATATCGCCAATTTTTCCTTTAGTGCCTAAGGCTATTTAAGATTTTATAACTCAGTATTTGTGTAACACAGACTGGAAAATTATTCCAGTGGAGCAAGACGTTCGGGAATTTAATTACAGAATTATTTAGCAATTAAACTTTGGAATTTAAGGACGCCGGCATCTTAATCTGTGTAGAGGGGTTAGGCCTAAATTGACAGGTCCATCTCGGCAAAATCAAAAATCTTGTTTGTGTCTGTTTTAGCCCTTAGTTCTCATGTTGGTAATTTTGGGGCTCAACGCGTCAGTAAATTTAGCTTGGAATTAAAACATGGCAATTCATCCAAAGTGTCCAAAAGGTTAACGCGTTTGGAACAACCTCATAGACGTGCAGTTGTCAGAAAATAATGCAGGTCCTTAGAACGTCCTAAAACCAATTGCAATTGAGTATTCAGTACTCCTACGCCTTAACTCAATTTACGGTAGTGGACTGTGCATTTTTGCATGAGCCAACATGCAAAGAAAACCATTTGAAGCAGAAGCTGGCTCCAATTGCAGAGAAACGGTACCAGTAGGTCTGAGTATTTTGAACCACTATGACCGGAGTTAATAGCGGTAAAATAGACTTGTGTCAATCAACCCTGGTGACTGTGGTGCAGAGTCTACAGGTTTCCACAGCATTACCCACACAAGACAGGTAACCACTGTGGTCAGATCTTCCCCAGTCAATGACCCACTGGTTGTACAGCACAGACTATAATAAACGGCCAGAGACAAGAGCATCTGAGTACTGCATTGGATTGCAGACAAGTGCACTACTCCATCTTAACTGTAATTGAATTATTACTTTATTTTTTAATTATTATTTATTATATTGAATTATTACACTATTATTTCTATAATTGGGAAAACAAAATGGTGTCATGGAGAAATAGTTTGTTTTTAGGATATTCAAAGCTCCTGTCATGCCACTGATTTGAAGACAGCCAACTGTGATGCCCTAAGAGTTGAAATGGTTGTCTATCGAGCATCTGACATGTTTTATACAGATAAAAGATCAGTCACATAACTGCCAGGAAAATAGTTCTTCTAATGAACAAATAGCCCCAAACTCATTCGGAAGAATGATGGTGGGGTGGGACATAATAGAAGTCAGTTTATCTCACCAGTCTTGCTCTGCACAGTGGATGTTAATTTATTGGCTACCATCTGCTAGAACCAATCAAAGCGGACAAGAGCCGTAAATTTTTCAGGTACAATCTCCAGGTCCAATAGACATCTGAGATTCAGACCGCCAGTTATCTCAGGATGAATGTTGCGGACCAATTTGCCGGCCTGTTCATGGCCGCAACAACAGGACTTGGCCACAGATCAGACTTGGTGTGATGTTCTTACGGCATTAAGACACGTCACTCAGATAAATGGACTGCTGTTGCTATGAAAACGCAGGGAGAAATGATAAGACTTTTAGCGAGATGAGTCATCACCACAAACTCCCCGCTGAGCGCTCCACTTTCAAAGAGCAATCAGCTGGGGAGTCATTCGAGATGCGCTGAAATCCACAATACCTCCTTGCAGAGAACGGAAACACGGCGATCATCATTTGGTTCCTTATGAGAGCCCATAATAAGACTGCGGAGCATTAACCACAACCGCAAAAAAGCAAAACACAGTTGTTGCTCCTGCCAGTCCCACGACACATACCACCTCGTCCAACCCTAATGGCCAATGACAGAGAAAGGCTCGGACAGACTCACCCCCTAACCTCAGAATCTCAGTTATTACTGCTAGACTTGCATTGTTATACTGCATTGTTTCGGTTTGTGCATGTAAGATGCATAAACTTGAAATACAATGTACAAACCCAGATCATTAAAAAGTTGGGATGATACATTAAATTAAGTGAAACAGAAAAACGTGATTTGTAAATCTTTTACCTGTATGGTGTTGAAAACAATACAACAGCACATTTTATTTGATATTTCAACTGATGAATTAAACTGATTTTTTTTGTAAAAAAAACTAATTAAAATTTTGATATATCAAATTTTATGTTTTGATATTTAATATTTAGTAACTGAATAAATCAAGTGATAAAGTGTTTCAAGTGTAATTTTGTCCCACTCATCCTTCATATAAGTCTTAAGGTGCGCAACAGTAAAGGGTCTTCATTACCATATTTTCAAAATGCGCTACACATTCTCTGTTAGAGACAGGTCATGACTGTGGGCAGGCCAGTCCAGCAGCCGGCACCCTCGTTTTATGCTGCCATGCCTTTATAATGCATACAGTATGCGGTTTAGCACTGCGTTGTTGACATACGAATGGTTGTGGTAAAGATGTCTTCTTGAAGGCAGCAAATGTTGATCCAAAATCTCAGTGTACTTCTCAACAGTAAAAGTGCCTTCACTGTAACAGTAGTGCCTGGTCAGCCCTGTTAATAATGTACAGAGTATCGTGGGTGATATACACAAATTCCTTCCTATCTTTATTTAAGGAACTATCCACGGCCCCTCTGGGCTCCTGAGGGACTAGGCCCTCCCTGGATGCTGCATTTGTCCTAAATCATGATTACATGATTACACTGATATAAAATTTTTCAAATCACTTTATTGCTCAAATTTTTTTAAGTGTTATCAGTCCTGAATTGCCCCCGTCCAATCATTTTTTGGAATGTGTTGCACTCTAAAGTTGCAGGAATGGATGTATATTCACAAATAAATTTAAGTTGCCTAGACAAAAAATTTAATGTCTCGTCTTCTTACTATCTGCAATGAAGTACAAGTCGAAGTAAATTTATAAGTCACTGCTCTCTGTTTTATGTGCATTTTCCTTACAGTCTCGACTATTTCCATGATGGGGTTATACATCATCCTCGTGAAGCCAAAGACAATTTTCCCCATAAGTACAGATAAAAGCTGATCAGTCCAGTCTCTCCAGTTGGTTGCTATAGGAACTGGAACAGACTTTCAAGAGTCCTCTAATGCTAGTTCATTCATTTTTAAATATTTCCCGATATTTATGTTGTTGCGGTCACGTTTGTCTAGGGATATGATTTCGCAAATAAAAGAAGGCTGGCTGGCCTGGACTGGCAAATCTGGAAGGAAATCCAGGACTTTCCTCCCCTCAGGACGGCACCGTAGCGTTCAACGGCTAGCTCAAGCTGCCACTCCGCCGGCGAATAGCTCCGCGTCGTTCGGCTCGCTGGTTCAGTTTAGTGAGTTATTTCTAAAAGCATGGCAGTCTTATGACGATTCAAAATAAATCAAAACCGCGTGGTCAAAAATGAGAGTCTGGAAACGGTGTCCTGCACTTCAGGGCTGAGGGCTCCCGCATATACAAAAATCCACCTTCCAATCTGGCCAATTTAAAAAGTACGCCCTCTCCCAAGACCAACTGACGCCTTATCAAGGCATCATCCCATTCCCCCCAACCAGTCACCAATCACAGCCGCCATGCCACTAAATGTGTGTTACCCTATATCTACATTTTACTACAAAGAGAGGAGACATTAGTATTTGCGTCATTCCGCCTCGTTCGCGGATCCGAAGGCATAACAATGTTATATTCTTACTGAATGAGAATGGACCACGCACACTGGATCCTAAGAGAAATCAATTCCAGCCTCCAACACAAGTCATTCCGTAATGCGTCCCCTGCTTTGCTCTGCTCCGCAATCCTAAAAGCTCTGCGCTCAATAACCACCTGAATGCAGTTTACAGAATTAGTTCATCTGTTTTTAAGCAGCGGGGCTGTTGTTGAAAGCAAATTATTTCATTCATTTAGAAACAACACTCTTTTCTTGCATCAGTCCTTCTAATATTCAAACAAAGAACTGAAACCTCACCAAAGCCAACAAAGATCAATCACGATAAACAGCAAGAAAACAGTCAGGATATTTCCCAAATGCATCACTGCCCATTAGTGAAATAAGAATGACAACAATAGGCAGTCTCAAGAGTAATTAAAATTATTAAATGTGAAAAAAAATATTAACATATAATGTCGGTGACTATCTGCTCATGACAGACATTCAAAGAGGGATGGTTAACTATCAGCCTGTCAATCTCCAATTCAAAGCTTTTTAACCAAAAACTTCTGCAGGCCTACATAAATCTGTTTTCTCTCCCATAGACAGATAAAGCCTGACTTATGGTCATCCATCTTCATCAATGAGCAGATATACAGAGCCCCTCCCCGACGTCGGAAACCCTCTCTGACATGCTCTCGGAGCCATGACTGACACCTCCCAAATTTTCTAAATATTCGTCAAAACGACGGTGAGCCCACGGATAGCGCAAGACTATGATTGGTCAGCTAACTACATCATTCCCAGAATGCCGCCCAGGCGTCATGAAATAGTAGGCGGGTCTCCGAAAAAAAAAAAACGCAACGCCCTCTATAGTCCTAGCGGTGAATTGCTTTGCAACACCCATTAAGCAACAGAGAAGTCTGAATGGTCCACATCTCCGTTGATCCAACTCTGTGTCTGCGCATTGATAGAGTTGGACGATTATAAATTAGGCTTAATACCTATAGCATAAAGTTAATCCATCCAGACTAACCCCGCACTCTCTCTCCTTAGAGGGGCGTATGATATTAGGCCATGCACAAAATTACAGCCTGAAAGATTGTGGCCAATTTGGGTATCTTAACTTGATTTGATTTTTCTGACACTCCCAGATATCTGTAGGGAAAATACCCCGGTCGAGATTGTGACCACAGTTTTAATGAGGCCTAGAGCTCTATTTTTGTGTGTTTGCAGATGGATACGAACACAGTGTTAACATTATGGGCAATTTTGGTCGTCTCAAATGGCATATCTACCGCCTTCACCCAGTCTGGTAGTTTTTTATGCCCTAAGATAAAAACAAGTGCATCTCTAGTGGCGGGGCAGCAAGAGTGGAAAAGTGTCAATTTAGGCCATTTTAACCGTTGATCACTTTCATGTCGGTTCCTGGGCAGTCCGATGGATAATGTGAGCTAACATTAGCCATTTACCAAATTAGTATTTCATGGACAGTGATTTTTACTTTTTGAGGCATTCTCGGTGTAGTGTTGCATTGGCTTGACTTGTTGACAGGTAGTCAGCATATCTATGGTATTTATACATGGGATATGTTTCACTGAAATGGTTAAAAGAGGCAAATTCATTGGGATATCAAACTGATGCATAACATGTACTATAGAAGCTACACATCCCCAATTTTTTTAAAAAGTATCACAATGACCTACAGCTAGCTGACTAAATGCAGTACAGGCCAAAAGTTTGGACAAACCTTCTCATTCAATGCATTTCCTTTATTTTCATGACTATTTACATTTCAGATTCTCACTGAAGGCATCAAAACTATGAATAAACACGTAGAATTATGTACGTGTGTATCTAACAGTTGTCCGATAGGGCTGACAGCAGTGTATGAACCTGACTTCTGCACAACACAACTGATGGTCCCAACCCCATTGATAAGGCAAGAAATTCCAATAATTAACCATGACAAGGCAGACCTGTGAATTGAAAACCATTTCAGGGGACGACCCCTTGAAGCTCATCAAGAGAAGCCAAGAGTGTGCAGAGCAGTAATCAGAGCAAAGGGTGGCTACTTTGAAGAGACTAGAATATAAGACATATTTTCAGTTACAGGTATTTCACACTTCGTTGTTAAGTATGTAATTCCACACGTGTTCATTCGTAGTTTTGATGCCTTCAGTAAGAATCTACAATGTAAATAGTCATGAAAATAAAGGAAACGCATTGAAAAAGAAGGTGTGTCCAAACTTTTGGCCTGTACTGTACGTACACTTCAGGTACATAATGGTGAAGTAACTTCAGTAACTTGTTCAAGGATAAATGCCAGTTCTCTACCTGAGCCATATACTGTCAATATTGTAATAATATTTCAGCATTAACTCCCCTTTGAATTTTCCTTTCAAAAGTTAGGAGTACTTGAACAGGCAAGTATATTCGAGTGCTAATCCAGGGCTCTGTTTATGAAAAGAAATCTCTGTAGAATATATTATAACCTTGTACCACAGTGATGAAAATAAAACCGCTGCAAACTCCTCATCTTACATTAACTCCGTTTCCTTACTTCATCAAAAGGACCTCCGGGAAAACAGAAACGCCTGAGTTTATTTACAGGAAACAAGAGCTGCCGCGTTTTCCAAAGGCAAAATATAAATTTCAACATCGAATGAGTTTGAATATTTAGTTTGTCATCTTGTGGCTAAGTTCCTGTTTATCTCTTTCTTAACCCTTTGAGCGCTGAATACACTTTCACAGAATTAAAAATGTAGTTATCCTGAGCAGTTGAAAACCTATCACATGGCAACTTGTTTAAAAGAGCTCCCATGCGGGAACTCTTTTAAACAAGTTGCCACGTGATAGGTTTTCAACCATGCGGGAGCTCTTTTAAACAAGTTTCCACGTGATAGGTTTTCAACAGCGTCTCATTTTCATATCTTACATCTTTGGGAAACTATTGCTGCCCACGGCGCTAAAAGGGTTAAGACTTTGAATTACAGGCTGCAGCTGATTCCTCTATTTTCTTCAGACTAACTTCCTTTTTCATACCTGCAGTGTGCTTTTACAGTATAAGCGAGTGAGAGGTGGCGGGGGTTCATCATGTGAGTAATACACACTTCATCTTGGTGCTCAGACGAAAAGAGCCCGCTCTTCCTGATGGACAATTTACCCTCAGTTTTGAGCTCCAATCAATTTATCAACTGGCTCGTGTCTCAAGTATTTCCCGCTAACAAGGAATTAGTCTGCAGAGCAGTGTCCAGTATGGAACACAGATGAAGACCACAATGGAAAAATGATCAGTCACATTTTCATGTTGTGGAGAAATGATGAATTAAAAATTCTAAACGATCTAAGAAACAAAGCATTGAAAAAATATGCAAAAAAATAAAATATGCTGATGATAATAATCATAATAACAACACATTATTATACATAATAATAAATATTATAATAATATATAATATAAAAATATACAAAAATGCAAATTTGCACTCTGATTGTTTTTCCTTTGTGGTCTTCAGATGCAAAGTGTCATGGTTTTTGGAGGCTAGCGAGCTGTCTCTGTTACTCTCATGCGGGACAATATCGTTTTGCCCACAGTTGGATTCTTTGGCCAGCTGGCATCAATTGTGGGCGGTGCCCAGGCTCTGTTTAAGCCCAAGTTCCGCCTCGCCGCCTTTGCTAGAGTGTCAGTGTTGCCATTGCACTGTAGCCCGCAAGATCTCTAGCTCGAGAAGTGTTGAGAAATTAGTTGCAAAAAAGGAAAGTGTGAGTTAGTCAAGGGAATCTTTCTCTTTCCTTTCCTCTCTCTGTGCACCGTCTGGTGCTTTGTCGTTGTATGTTGGTTCCTGAGATTTTTCCTTTGTTTCGTATAGTCTCGCTCGTTCCGCTTCCTGGTTTCCCTCGGACTGGATTTATGTCCTTTGGGAGCACGAGTCTCTCTCTCCTATTTTGTCTGTTCGTCTCTCTTGCATTCCTGTGCTTCCATTCGTTCCGGCCACTGTGTTTGGCGTCTCGAAACACCAGCCATCACACAAAGAGCACTTCAAACAGAAGTATGTGTCACCGACAAAGGCTCTAGTGTCTCCACTGTATATCCAAGGAAGATGAATTAACTGTGTCGATATATCGAAGAAGGACTACTTCAACGGTAATTCTTAATCGGCAAATTAGTACTGTATATCGTGACAGAAAGAAAAAATAGGCGTGCAATGCACGGAATACCCCTCAGCCCGATGTCGAAGTTTTTGGAGACGCCCGCCCGCCCGCCTAACTGCACGAAGGATAGCAATACCCCGTCAGCCTTTAAGGCTGAGGGGTAAAAAACACAAAACGTTGAAAAACCTTTAAAAACAATAAACCTCCTCTAGACAATCTATACAAGTCTGTGTAAACTGTGACCCTGAAACACACAGTGGACCAGGTGCTCTGAGAAATATAGTCAGTCACCAATCATATAACCTACATCATGACTAATCAGTTCAGCTGCCTCCATCGCATTTCTCCGAAGACTGCATCACTTCATCATCATTCATACTCTGCAAAACAAGGTAATTGTTCCAGTAAAATTAGCATTCAGCCAAGTAAGGGATTTATTCTTTTTCGCAAGCTGGGGAAATACGATTCGGGGCAAAGAAAGACGAGGTAAGAAAATATCTTACGGTTTGTGAAATTAGCTTTGCTTGTTTGATTGATTCCATTTCACTCGACAGGGAATTTTACAGGTTTTATTCTGGAACAAATTCACCAGAATAAGCATGAGAATTCCCTGATGATCACTTGTGTGGGCATCTTCCTGGCCAGGCAAAGCACTGTAGAAACACTGCTGTGTGGGAATAATGTCTTCTGACAGAGTCTCCGTCCGAAGAGAACTATTTCAGGTCTACAGGATAGGGAAACCTAATTAAACTTACACGAATCTGAGAAGATACCCAGAGGAGTGGAGTTTGGCTGAAAATGGGAAAAGTCCTTTGCTGTGACTGATTTGTGCTTTATATAATTCAGCCGAGATTTTCCAGCAATTTCACAAATGGTACAATACTTTCTCTGCCAGGGTCCGTCTCTCCCTCATTAATTCAGTGTCAAAAGATCGTCTCTCAGTGAGCAGAGCATTTTACTGAGAATGACCACAAAAAGGGTCCTCTGGCTAACCTCTGTCAATCACCTCCCACATATGTTCCATCCATTCTCCATCCCCGCTTCTTCCTCATTAGGGTCCCAGCCTGCTATGGGTGAAGGCGAGGACCCACCCTGGACAGCTCACCCATCCATCGTACACCTCTCACTCTCAAACCTATGGGCAATTTAGCATTTCCAATTAGCCTGATGTGCATGTCTTTGGACTGTGAGAGGAAACCAACGTAAACAGGGGGAGAACATGCAAACTCCCCCCAGATTCGAACCCACAACCTTCTCGTTGTGAGGCTGTAATGCTAACCACAAGTTTTACGACCCAGGTTCAGCTACCATGAGCTCCAGCATCCGCAATGATTTAGGGCTTCCCATCATAAACTTCTTTTCCCAGGTTCACATTAATCACAGGCTGACAGTACATGATGAATCCACCCATCACTGCATCCAAAAAGTGGTTTCCGCCAGAAAAATTGAGAAACGGCCTCCAGTTTATCTCAGGATTCAGGATCATCTCAGGTCACCCATTCACCACAAGCATGAGTGGACAAATCAAACTGCTTAGACGAGGCTGAAGGAGACAGGACGGACAGCGGCTTATCACAGTGGCTGGAGGAAACGAAGACATCGAGATAATTGGCACACAAGAGAACTCAGGACTCCACCTCCATCACCAACACCCAGGGCTCCCCCAGGAGCAACAATCTGATGAGGCCAGAGCTCATACACAGAGCTTCCACAGCCCAACCCCCCCAACCCCTTTTACTGTCGTTCAGTAACATCTCCTCATCTTCTGACTTCGCTTCCCATTCAAAGCAACAGCTAAAAAAGCCTGGAACTATGTGATGAATATTTACAGGATTATTTTACAGGATACTAATACTATGTGTCTTCCACTCTTGGCTCTTTCTTTCGCGTAGTGCCTGTGACTGAAGACATTTCCTTGGCTGATCCCTCACTCAACTCTCCATGCCCCTACGACACCGTTCAGCGACGGCGGGGCGTGTAATCAGGGGCAGGCAGGGGTTCACAGGGAGAGCAGCGTAGGCCAGGCGAGCGGCAAACAAAAGTGATGTTTGTGCGTGTGCGGGGAGCCCCGGGTCACTGCGAGGGGCGCCAGAGAGTAACAGATTGTTTCGGTTTGGCGTGATTGGAGCGCCTGCTTTATTTAGGGAAGGGGGTGGAGGGAGTGGGGTTTTTGGACATCGATGGAGTGCTCGCTCTTTCTCGCATTCCCTTGCTCTGCAGGCCTGGGAGTTGGGGTATGATTTGAGACTGGAGTGCAGGACATGAGGGAATATATGAAGATTTTGTTTATAAAACGCAGTAAGTGGCAAAATTACGAAAATTGAGAACGCCATAGAGCGACAGCCCTGTGCTTCTTACACATGGTGCAAAAATCCATTTTTAGAAATTCAGTTATAAGGTGTAGTTTTTCATGGTCAAAGTTTGTGTTTTTCTATAAAATGCAATAGGCGCAAACAGAGAAAAATCTGATATACACAAAATGAGTAAAATGGATATATTGCGTTCTGGAAACAAACTCTTCACATTGACTGCCTCACAAAATCTTTATTTTCTGATCCTACTTTTTCTCAGCTCCTAGTTATTCCCAGCAAAGACACATCCATACATCTGTAACACTATTTGAGCAATACTCCTTGAAACTTCCATCACAATTATTATCACATCATAAGGACCTGTCATAGCAGACATAGCAGAGTATCATGGGTTGCATGCAATCTTGTAATGACAAATAACATCCATGACTTATGATGTAAACAGGAACCAATGCACAGAAAAATCAGAAAAACGAAAATTGTAATGCGTACATCATGTTACCATTACGTACATCATGTTACTTGTGGTTTCTTACAGAAATAACTACAATTTCCTATGTTGTCCTGCAAAGCCAGCTCCAGTCAGGTCGTAAGACGACCTCCAGCTGCCCTGAAGCTGAGGAGCCTGTAGGAGGCAGTGCGGTTACAGGCACTCTGAGCAAACAGAAGCAGACAGCTGTGTCCCGACTCTACTCCTGTATCCTCACTATATCATTGCTAACTTCCCCTTCATATGGGCTGCAGTTAATTAGTCGGCTCGTGAAGCGAGCCGCAGCAGCGTCTTTTGAAGGAAGGAAGGCATGAAAACATCAGAAGCTGTGTAAACAAAGCTCTACAAAGGCCCACGATGCACACGCAAACTATACCTCATTAGCCAGTCTCTCGGTGATTTGCCCCTATAAAATCTGCATATGAGTTTATTGGTTTCATTAGTATGTCCAATGTTGTATTGCAGTATTCAGGGTCTTTATAAGACTTTAGTACTCCTGTTTTCCCACAAAGAGCTTGGCAATTAGATGGCTCAAGTGATGTCACTGTGTGATTTATTTTATGCCGTTCGGGGAACATGGAGGGTGGTAGAGGTTCACCGAAAAGCAGGGGGGTGGGTAAAGTGGGGTGGGTTTTTGTGGGCAGGGTGCTGTCAATCAGCCCTATGAGCCAAAAGTGAGTCACCGCAATGACAGGAAACCCTGTCTGAGAGCCCAAGACACCATGATCATCCATTAAAATTGTATGCACGCATGGCTACCAATTCTCCTGATACATAACGACTGGAGAAATCAGCAGGACAGAAAGGCTGAAAGGGCAAGACATGAGAATCAGACCTTCCTCACAACCACAAACACTGCCGTCCCTCTGTTAATGTGGAAGCACATTCTGGGAGAGGAGCCTCTTATAATTATCACAACTAACACAGGAACATTATCATGTAATGTTTTCTCCACCAGCGGTGGCTGTAGAGTCCGTTAAGTTTTAGGCAATCTTCTCTACAAACTCAGACTTAAAATGACTTTTTGAATCAACAAGCAAAATATTTTTGTGCTCTGGTTTGTATTTTGCTATTTAAGCACATGTAGCATAGAGAGATTCTAATATTTCACACCAGTTGAGAACACAGACAGACACAAGGACACACACACACACACACACACACACACACGCAAGGGCACAAATAAGCACACACAAAATGCATTGATGTCCTTCACTTCAGTGAAATCAGAATGCATTTATTCTGCTCGGAAGTGATCCTAAGAGCTAAGTGAAGAGTCACCTTCAGCGAGTGACACACAGAAGATCTGACAGGTTCTCTTTGAATGGCAGCAACTGGTGTCAGTTCTGATTTGCCTTTTCAACATAACTACAATCAGAATCAGCCTTTTAGGGAAAAATTCTTTTATTTCCTGTTCCAACACCCACAGAATTCCAAAACAGAAGACCAAAGAAATATTCACAATCTCACCATCTTCCATCCTCTCCAGCTGCCTAAATACTAAAAATGTTTGGTAAAATTTTAAATGCTTCCTTAATCTACAAAGTCATTGTATAAAATGCACCTGTTTGTACTGGTCATTTAGGGAAAATCATACACAGCAAAAGGCAATCAATCTACCTCCCTCCTCTATAAAAATATCATCAAGTTATTTTGCCATCAGAAGAACTAAAACATCTTTATGATTAAGGATTTCTGAGTCGACTCTGAACAGCATTGAGTTCTTGAAATGACCACACAGAAATGAGTCCGAGGAAGGACAGGGAAGGGCGTGTTGAAAGTGGCTCAACAACAGCTGCGATATTTTCCCCTTTTACAAACCTGAATGAACCGTAGTCTATAAATAGCACAGAGGGGAAGGCCGGTGAGTCTTTCTTATTCCTGTCACAGAGTCCACTGACTCGCGGGGAGCGATAGCAGACCCAGACAGCCCCTGCATTGCGGGAAACAAAGCGCGCTGTCTGTGCGGCTCTACACGGGGCAGGGGGGCCTCTGCAAAGGGACAGAGGCCGGAGTGACCCATCAGAACTTCTGGACCTTCAATCCCATCACTGTCACCTTTTTGGCCAAAGAGTTTGGTTTTGGTTCATTTAATTGGATTAAAAGTCCGACGAATGTCTGGGCTAACAGGGTGGGAGGCCGAGAGACCCCTAAAACACAGTCAGATTATTGTTGAGGCGTAGCCTTGCCCAGCTGTTTCCAAAGCATGAACTTGGAGCATCACTACTATAGCGTCAGACCAGTCTCATTTTGACGCGTTGTATAGTGCCGCTACCTGACCAAGCGTCGATATACAACGCAAGAGGAGGTTTTTCCCGTCCTTATTTGATGTCAGTTTAAAACGAACCCTGCCCCCTAACCCATCACCCTTAACCCGAATCCTAACCCTAAGTGTCAAATAAGGACACCCAAAGCCTCCTTTTTCATTGTACACACTTGGTCAGGTAGCTTCACTATATGATGAGTCGGGATTAAAATGTGCTGCGCTTTCAAAATTTTGAAGATGCTCAGTCCAGAGGAAGAACAGTCGAGAGCAGGGAAGGCCAATGCTGTTCAATGCTGTGCCCAATCCGCCATCTTGTAACTAACAAAACGCACTTCACTCAACAGCTAGACACACAGTATTTTTGAAATACGACAAAATAGAATCTGTTTTATTAGAGTCGGGTTGAAATAAATACATGCAGGATGGTGCAACAGATCTCCAGGAACAGGATTGGGCAGCTCCAAACAGAAGGCTTGCCAACTTCAAGAGTTGACACTTTCACTGATCCACAGCCAACAGAATTTTAAAAGTCTACAACTGTAAAAAGTGGTAACACATTTGAAGGCTGCACAGCCTCATTAGACATGAAAGTTTCACGCCTACTGCAGAGTTAGAGCTGTAACAGTCTATGAAGCGTCAGGTCCACAGCGTGGCATTCAGCAGAACATCAAAAATAAACAGAGTTCTGACATTTTTCCCTGGCCCAACTCCCAAGAGGTAACTCCACATATCTTTAACTCCCATAAACTCTCAGATCTTTCATATATTTTATGATATTTTCAAACACAACCATTGCTGATATCTGCACTAACATAATGCATGCAGTGTGAAAATGCTATACAAGCGCTGGTTGAGTAAATTTGCTTCAGACTATAATTTCAAGCACGATGAGCAGCGGTTTCCACAGCTTACAGGCTTTGAACAAAGCTTGGGGGGGGTGGCCTAGTGATAGGTTGCTTGACTACTAACCAAAAAGTTTTCTTGTTCAAACCCCCGATAAGACTTGATCTGAAGCGATGAAGTTGGGATTAACAGTCTGCCACTGGGCCCTTGAACAAGGCCTTGAAAACCAAAAAAAAATTGCTTCAAGGGTTTTTCTCATATTTGTGTCTATCCCCTCATCTGCAACTGTTCTATCAAGACCAAGGCATCCTTGAGGGAGATAAATATGCTGTCTCCGTCAAAGTTTTTACAAATTCTATGCGCAGTAGGAGCGACACAGCTTGTGAAAGTACAGACAGTAATGAGAACATACTTGTGAAATGCATGTTTCAGCATAAACAGTGATCACTTTGAAAGACCGTCATAGCAACTCATGTGTGTATAACTCTACGTCCAGAGGTAATAACCTTGAGTGCAGACCATCTGTCATTTTTTTTGTGATCCTACTTCGCGGCCTGGCTCTGAGCTCAGTGTACAGTGGTCCCTCTTAGTCTTGAAAGCATACACAGGGATTAAAGATTTTCTTAGAAGTTTGACAGTAAGAGTAGGCGTGATTTTCATTCTAATTCGACACAGGTGGCAGAGATATTGGATGCTTGTATTATCTGCTAATCCGTGGCTTCTTTTGAGCATCTGGTACCCACTAATGACAGCACGACAGATGAAAGCAACAGTGTCTTTTGGTTGAGCAGTGCACAATACAATTACTTGTCTCTGCTATGCTCTCAGTGCAATGAAACCAGTATTGATCACCTCTGTAACTGGCTATTTACTCAACTCTCATTGTGTTGTCTAGAGGGGTATCAGGGGACCATGGTGGAATGAGGTTAAAGCACAGATCTTATCTGGACTTACAGGCCAGGACCCCAATTTCCATCAGCCACTGAAGCAATAGCGGGCTAATAGGAGCGATCTGGTATACAATACGGCACATCGCCAGGCAGATATGACGGCAGAAAATCAAGAGTCAAAAGTGAGGATGTCGACGAGTGAACTTCCGCTCATATCCGCGCAGGTCGAACGCTAGCCATTATAATGGTGATTTCTAGCGTTTTGTTCCAAAACGTGAACTCCGGTTTTGACTCGTTTATAGCGTTTACTTGAATTTTGCGGTATTTTCATGTTCATATCTCCGTATCAGCGGTGGTATTCAACTGCGAAGCTGTGCAGTGCCCATCGCATTTCGTCGTGTGTATTGGCTTGGCGAAGCTGGTCTTATTACCGGAAGTGTGGATGTCAACAAAAAAAATCCCCTTCCTTCATCTCATCTCCCGATTTACAACAGTTTTGCGCTGTATCAGATCGCTCCAATTACGCTCCGCCTGAGCAATCTCCTGAGAAAGGGAGGCAGATTGCTCCCATAAGTACTTTTGCTGTCATTTGCATTAAGAGCAAATCAATTACCCTCGCCAGCGACTGACAAAGGGGGATTCAGACACAACGTCGCCAGGAATTGGATGATATGCTGTAAGGCTAGCCCACAAGCGCACGCTTCCAAGACGGAGAATAGGAGTGATGCCGATCGACTCACCAGCCTTAAAAGTGTAATGTCATTACTTCTGCGTGGGGATTGGGACTCATGATCAAACTCCGGGGGTCAAACTCTCCATACTGTCACCTTGGACTGACAGACTGAAATTACAGCCGCGGATTATGGGCAGTGCTGTTCAGAACTGTCTGCAATGGTCAGCAGGAAATGTAATGGAAAGCAGGAGCCAATAATCAATGGAAAAGAGGACCCACAGATTGTGAGCCCCATCATGTCGTCCTAGAGCTTATATCCCCAGTGCTGCTCCGCATCTCCCCTGCAGTATTTCCTCAGCGCATCATCCCCCAAAGGTCTGACCGAGCGAATCTGTCACGCTAAGTTGGAGATGAAGCACATTTAAACTCAGTGGCCCCTGAAATGGCACATCAGTCCAATTCACACACAAAACATACGCCGGGACACAAAATGAGCTTAAACACACAAGATGATGCGTAAACACGCACAAACACAACCGTACAAAAACACACAGACTCAAAAATGTCTGTTGCACCTGAAAACAGAGAAAGTAAACACATAACCGGTACAAAGAGCTGCCGGAGAGAGAGCATTTGGAAGGGCGGCCGTAACAGCATCCTGTGGGACGGCCAGCCCCTGCTGCAGCTGCTACAAAGCGCAGTCTTTAAGTACAGCTTCCTCAGCTAGACATGCTCCCCAGAAACCCCTACAAATGGCAGCTGCCTGTAAACAAGTGACTGCTACTTCCTTTGTAATGCACATTCACGTGGATAAAGGGTCAAAGGCGAGACTATATAGATGAAAAAAAATATTACAGTATTCCAGTTATTAGTCTGACTTTTTTCAGATCTCTGCAGCTTTGTGTGGCACTTAGTGCATTCCGAACCTTTCTGAAGCAGTAAATGCGTCTCTCCAAACTCAATCACTCCTGACCCCCTCATCAATCAGTCACTAGTGAATGCAAGAGGCCGGGGAACAGAATACAGCTGTAAGGAGCCACCGTGATGCTGCAGCCTCCTCCAACTGCCAGATTTACATTTTTAATCGCTTTATCTCAGTGCGTGCTGCTCTTGAGGACTTTATTTTTAGAGTCATCATTTAGATTCATGAGATTCAATCAGATAATCTGCTGTTTCGGTCTCTTCTTCCGCGCCCACCAGGTATTCCAGGTTAGAACCATCTGGCCAATCAGTGACAGCTGATTGAGCACATGCTCAAAGGTAGAAACAGCCTAGTCAGGCAGCAAGGTCTAACCTTAACCCACCTGACGGCTGCCAGGCCTAACCTTTACCCGCCTGAGGGCTGCCAGGTCTAACCTTCACCCGCCTGAGGGCTGCCAGGTCTAAACTTTATCCGTCTGAGGGCTGCCAGGTCTAACCTTTAACCTGCCTGAGGGCTACCAGGCCTAACCTTCACCCACCTGAGGGCTGCCAGGCCGAACCTTTATCCACCAGAGGGCTGCCAGGTCTAACCTTTACTCACCAGAGGGCTGCCAGTTGCCAGCACTTTCTCTTTTCAGGGAGTCCGGAGCGGGTGGCCAGGGTGCAGGTGGAGGGAGAATAATGCCATGATAATCCTCAGGTTTGCGGAGAACCACAGTGTGAGCAGCAGCAGGGCAGTTGATAGAGGGTGTGGAAACCCCAACAAAATTCACTCAGAGGTAATAAAATTATGGGCTGTTCTTTCAGGTCCTGAAAATACTTAATAGTGTATAAAGGGCAGGGGAGAGGTCACTTCAGGCGCCAAAAATATCGTACCAAACTGGGTGATGCACACAAGCCCTTTCGAGGCAGAGGTAGAACAACATGAGTGTGCAGTCTGTAAGAATGTAGACTGACATAGAGCATGAAAAGGGCTGGAATCCCAACATGGTTCCCACTGTATGTATTTATTTTTCAAGCCTAACTATCAGGCCTACCAAAGAAAACGGCCCGCTGTTAGAAAGGTTTGTCTGATGTCTACCTTTTTCAAATAACCAGCAACGCAAAATCGAAAACAGGCCACATGCCCGCTAAACTTCGCACCACATCACTTTGAAGTCTATACATTTTCACCAGAACCAAATGACTTTTCAATTGTGTGTTGCTGGTTCTTTAAAAAGGTAGACATCTGACAAACTTGTTACAGCTAGGCTGTTTTCTTTGGTTGGCCTGACTAGGTGTGGAAAAGCAAAAAAAAATAATAACAGTCCAAGTACTTAGACTGCACTACATTTCCTTAATTACACAAGTGAGGGTCTTGATTCAAGGCAGTCATGCTGCAGCCAGGCCAGAGGACAGTGGAACTCAAAGTTTCGCAGTAAACCCGGCAGGAGCAGCCTTGGGGAATCTTCTCTCAAACCTTCAAGACTGGACCACTCATAAACAGCATCCAAATTAATCCTGCCAAATGAGGCTCTCCCTTCCATTTAACTTGCTCATTATTTTCTCAATTCACAAATGCACCTCTAATCAACTTTAATCCTCTCTCCTGGGCAGAAGATGTAAGCAATATTGCAGGGCTTGCGAAATATCAGGAACCATTTCTCGGATCCCTGATGACTGAGAGGTCATCTCCACGGCAACAACTGGGTTCCCCAAGCAGTGACCTCTACTCTGCATCATACTCCAGACACACGACCATACCACACAATTCGATTAGTGTGTCTGAGGCTCACAGTCACTGAACCATATACCTGTATAGATGAGGTGCAGAACTAAACAGTGTCCACACAACTGTCCACCATGCAAAGAGCGAATGGCTGATCATTATTTAATTAAGTAGCTATTAAACAGGCGATAAGCAGAAAGGCAACCTCATGTTAAGTAAGAAAGATGTGCTTGTCAGAGACACACACACACACACACACACATTTCAGGAATCAAATGCAAATCAGAAGATTGCACCCTTCTCCAGAAGAAAACCCAGCGTAGATAAAGACGCCTGTGCTTTCACGAGCACGCTATGGGCTTTTATACACACTGGCACAGAAATTGCTTTGATTCAGTTGTGCCCTCAGCCAGATGGGATGAATGCCAGCATCTGTCAAAAACTGGAGGGGGGTTGTCAAAGCTCTAGGATTTTTTCTATGAGGGATTGGTTTTTTACCAGAAAAGATATTACTGATCTGACAAGCAATTTAGCTTTGACTAGAATGAGGTGAGCCTTTGAACCGCATCACGTTTGTAGCCATATTCCGATTTCATTTCCTTTAAGATATCTAATTGGCTGGGGTCTGTTCGCAAGCCCTTTCTGCAAGTAAGAGAGCCCTCTCTGTACTGCACTGATAGAGACTGACTGCAGAGACAGACTCTTGCTGGATAACGTCAGTGAGGAATTACACACCACTACAGTTCAGACATCCAGCGTGCCCTCATCTTCTCACCGAATGCAGTAGATCCTTATACCAGAACAAAGTTTTCGGTAAGCTCACACCATAAGTGAAGGGAGCATTACATCTGGCCATCAAACTGAAATCCATTCCTGGTTTTATTTCCACCAAGGAAATTGCTTGAACAGTTAGTACTTTAATCCACATGTAGCCCAAGTAAACAGTTAGGGCAACTGACTGGGTGAACCTGTCTCCATCCTGGACTCCGAGGACAAGACAGGCAGGAAAACCAGCAGTTCTGGGTCCACCAGGACTGCAATTTGTGATCCATGGTCTAGCAGGCTAGGTAAAAATGCATGGTCAGGATCACAGCAGTCCCTGGAGTTCAACAGTGCACCACAAATTAAACCAGCTTCATGAATACAAAAATTGAGGGGATCACGTTATCTCAGGAATCTTCTCTGGGATGGTATTTGCAAGTGAAATTGATACATTTCCAGGCCTATAATGACACTTCTGCTTTGCTTGTTCATGTGCCTGTAGACTCAGACTGAGTCACCGACAAAAAGACATTTAGAGAGACAGAAAAAAAGGGTTTTATCTCAAAGACAGAGCCAAGAGACAGGCAATTAAGCCACTGAAATAGTGAGCATAACTCTGAAGCTTTACACGTCTCATGCCTCCAGTGCAGAGAACATGAATCAGGGATTTGTTTCATCCTTTTGGCAGTTGAGTGGACTGACTGTGACTGGTATAAGGATCTATAAGGCGGCCAGAGAACTTCCAATTACTGCGAAACCACAAAAAGCGCTACTTTCACTTCTCATTGGTTCTCATACCAGCAGGCGTTAGTAAGAGATGCATGAATAGTAGAGAGGTAAACAGCTGCAGCGACCCATAGTGTGAGCAGAGGACACACATTGCACAGGCTGGAGTGAAATCCAGCAGAGGGCGGGGGCATAAAAACATGGACACCTCATGTCCGCCCTTGTAACATGAGTCAGTTTTATATGTAAGAGAGACAAAACAATGCTGCCTGCTGGGTTTCTCCACAGTGCCTGCTCGAGAACAGAGTATGCTGAACTATGAGATTGCCAGCTGATCCAGGTTGGGGTGGAGGTTCTGAGAGGAACAGATCTTCAGGCAAACAGCATGCCCAGTTCACAGAGCCCAAAGTGTGGCTCTTGAGGCGGTTCCGCTTTCCCAGCATCAGAAGTGACAGCTTACAAAGCATCTGTCTCACAGGGGTCATTACAGATTTAGAGGGAATAGGGTGTTACTTCTCAAAATGGTGCCTCTCAAAATCCAGCTTCACAGTCTTCCAATCACCAATTCGAAACTGGACAGGTACTAGCTGCGTTTACATAGGTCCGAAAATTCTACTTCTAATCGGATTGACATGTTAGTCAGATTTAAAATGTGTCATGTAACCACCTTGGCCAATCCGATTCACCCGGTTCGGTTTAAACTTTCGATTGGATTCAAAGAGGTAGTCTACGCTGATTGATAATCAGCTTGACGCTGATCGGAATGCATTCGGTTGATGAACTGACTACTCATTCTGCGCGTGCGCTCCCTGGCACATAGGAGTCAAGTAATGACGTTCGCGGGGACCTTTCACTCATGTCAAAGAAACTGTAATCGTTTTCAGCTGGGGCCATTTATAAGCAGATCGAATGTGGCGCTTTACTTAGTGTTCATGTATACAGATCGAATCAGATTCATTTAATCCATTTGATTTCAATCAGATTGGGAGTATAATCCATTTAAAGGCAGCTTCTGCCTCTCATTCCCAACTTTGGCTTAAAGTCTTCAATACACTCCAGAAAGGCGTTCTCCTCTGACGACTCTCCTGGTGATTCCTAGAAGAAAAGCCTGAGCATTTGGAATCCAAGGTGCAGGATAATTTGATCCAGGTTCCAAGCTGTGAAAAGCAATCTCTGTGTTCTGATCTTTGTGATCCAATCTTTGCAATGCATGCTGGTCTGCATTTTCAGACCACAGCTTTATGTTCAAGCCAGTGCAGACAGCTCGGCAAACCTGGGACTTCGGAAACCATATCCTGCCGCAGCAGAAGCAGGGACTGCAATGTGGCCAGTGGTTCCAAATTTTTTTCCCAAACATGCTGGGACTAGGCGAGGCCTGACTGTGGTGAATTCCAGGCGCCATAGCGTCATCAGGGGATGCAGTGATACAACCAGCAGGGTGTCCTCAAATCTCCCTGCAAAAATGATCTCCTCTGATCCAAAAGGCAGGTCTAGAGTTGTAGAACCGAGAGATTAAAGCCAACATTCTTTTATCAAGTTTATTGTACTGGTAAAATTGTGAACAAGTAATGAACCATACCAATGAAAACCAACGGCTGAAGTCTGAGGCTCTGTCTGGTACAAGCATGGCAAGAGGGTCTATAGATGGAGGCCCAGAGATTTATGCTGAGCTGTTCTTTACAGTAAAGTTTCAACTGATTGGATACAAAGACACAAATGGAAGGGGAAACCAATGAATGATCTACAGAGGGGTCTTGGAGGGGGATTTTAAAGATAACAGTGGAAGTGGATTGGTGGAATAGCCAGGGACAGACAGAATGATGGGGGAGGGGAGGAGTGCCGCCTCCTACCACACTAGTCTACCTTGATCAGCTGCACAAGAAAACATCCATGCACTGGCTGCGTGGGTCAGCAGAATGACTCTTAACTTTACCTCCTCTCCCCATGCACTCTCCCCTCCCTTTCCCCATAATGACTACAAATGATGACCCCGGCCTTATCATTTGACACCTTAGGGATACCCCTGTTTTCAATCAATGGGGAGGCAAGGGAAAAGGTCCATTGATAGACGTCATATGTTGTCATTACAGGGAAAAGAGTTGAGGCGTCATATGTATTCATTATCAAGAAAAGAGTAAATACATTGGAATTGAAAGGAAGCATCCCTTATGGCCCAGTCACACAGCCGATCACGCACGAATCACTCACAAATCACGCACAGATTGGGTTTGTATGTGCTTGTGCGTTAAGAAATTGACCAATTTTTCGGGGTGTCGGGGGGTAGAAATCTCTGACGAATCACGCAAGAATCACGCATGTATCACTTACAATCACTGACATATCGTGCACGTCGACGCATACTAGCAAATACGGTGCAGTATTTCACGAACATTCGACGCACGCCCGACGCATGAATCACCGATGGAGCACGTCCAAACACGAACGCTTCACGTATTGTCAGTGGATGTCAGTGGAATGAACGTGATACATGCGCGTTTCATGCGTGATATGAACGTGGGGCATCAGTGGACGGACGTGGACCTGCGCGGGTTCAAACCAATTCTGACACATAAGCACTGACGGCCGACGAGTGTCCCGCGCATAGTTACGCATACTCGACGCATAAACTACATATGCCGACTCATGAATTACGCACACCAACGCACAGTTGTGCGTCGGAAAAATTTTGAACCGTTCAAAACTCAAAATCACGCACAAACCGCCTTCGACGCACATCCACTTACAATCACTGACAGTCCACGTTCGTTCCACCTACGAATTACGCATATGACTTATGCTCCGCGCAGAAACGAAAATCTGTGCGTAATTCGTGCGTAATTCATGCGTTTTCGCTGTGTGACTGGGCCATAAGATTGGAGAATACAGTATACTCTCTCCAAACCTGGCTGAGGGTTAAAGAAGATTTGCTCTTTCCCACAATGCAATAAGGGCAGAACTTGGCGGTTGTGAAGGAAAACCGTCAATTCTCTGAATTGAGGGTGCATTGCTGATGTCACAATGGGCGGGGCTGGAGGTACACTATGCCTCTCTGCTATAGCGCAGAGTGGTGCTGGAAGGGTGAATGCATTGCAGGTTGTAGCGACAGGTAAGTAGGCCGCCGCATGTTGTGAAGGAGTCGAGGCATCTCCTGGTGCTCGCTGACGGGAGCAGCTGGAGAGCAGTGACGAAACAAGCTGTTGCCATGGAGACCTGAGGGTTTCACTGCATCACAGAAAACCCAAGGACAAGGGAATGTCACCATGACTGCCTGCCATCGAGAGAATGAGACAGGGAAAATCAAACACACAACAGGCACACAGTCAGACACTCTGGAAAAAATATTTAAAAAACAAAATGCTGCCATCACCCATCCACCCAGCCCCGTGATTCTGTGCTTCATTTTCAGTACAGTCAGGGCAAAAACTCCCTCTGGCTCAATATTTTCCCTTATAAAAACAAATGATAAAGATTATGCTGTCCACAAGAGCTTTAATTCACTATCCTCTCTCATTCCTGATAAATTTTCTAATTCACATGCACACATGCTCTCTCCCTACATTTCTCACTCACCCATATCATAAAATCATGATCTCACTTTGCAAATTGAAAATATGATTAATTCAAATAATTTGCACTCATGTAAAACATTTCAGATGAACAGCTTAGCTAGAGATCGAAGCGCATATTAGTCAGTCACCTTACAGAAGTATTAATTGCCAGATTAGTAACATAAGACCATGACCCCTTCCAAATCTTGACCATGGGAACTCCAGTACACTGTAAATGTAGGATAAATCCCACTGTGTTTTACAAACCGAGGAGGACAATATTAGATTAGGAAACTGACAGATTCAATTTAATGTGTTAAGTGTTACAAACCATTAGTGGCCTTGAGAGCGTAGGGTGTCTGCAGCAGTACGCAACTTGTGTACAGTGTCATGAAAAAGTATTTGCCCCATACCAATTTCTTCCTTTTTTGCTTATTTGTAATTTTTAAATGTTTCAAATCAGCCAAGTAATTTTAACAGAGGATGAAGACATCGGGAGCAAACACAGAATGCAGCTTTTAATTGAACAGTCCTGTCGTCTAAGATAAAGAAATATTCAGGTGAGAATGAATGGCTTCTTTACATCAATGAAATCATCACTTAAAACTGCATTTTGTGCTCACTAGGGGTATCTCTGTCTCGTGCTATGATCTGAAAAATTTGAGGGTCACAAATAAGCAAAAACAGAAAAAATTGGGAAGGGTGCAAATACTTTTTTTTACAGCACTGTAACACTTTCATAACACTTGTGAATCAGAGAGAGTACAAATGTTCTCTTTTTGGGAGGGGGGCAAGACTTGATTATTGAGACCCTTCAGAGGCAGGGGCTGGATAATATAGAAATGAAAACAAATCAAAATGTTTATTAGGAGCCTCCCATACAGATGCAGTTCAGACCTGAACAGCTTATTCACTGAAGCCTGATAGAACCATCCATTACTGCAGCCCAAAGCCAGTGACCACTATCAACTGTTATTTATATTGAGCAATTTCAGCGGCTGGGTGCCAACAGAGATGGATGTGCAAAAAAAAACAATTTTTAAGGGGATGTGTGAACAAACTCCAATGGTAGCTGGGATAGAAACATGCAGTAATTCACTCTTCTTCTCTCTCTTTGAGAGGGAACTCAAATAAAAAGTAGTCACTGCCATTTTGAGTGTAAGGTGAATGACTGTTGAAATCATCCACACATTTGGCTTTTCAAGACACATGCAACGTTACCACAGAGCCCTTCCCAGTAAACTCCTCCCTGTGGCTAAAGAGTAAAATTCTACAAAAACTACACAGTCCGGTTGTCGCGACCACATCAGTGTAGCCCCCAAAAGCCCGCTTCTCCCCTTTTTTGGGCGTTATTCGGCCAATACTCTCGCCATGGCAACCAAAATCAATAGGTGTCACAACTGAAGTATAACACATCCACGGCAAATATGAAAGTAATCGGTCGAAAATGACAGCCTGTACTGCATCCACAAGGAAGTGTCTACCGATGCGGGCGCAGCGGCGTAGACGACAAGCATGAATCCATAGTAGCAGCCCGACTTCGTCCGGGGGCTACAGTAATAACGACCGATCACGTGACCTCTCTGTCACAGGTGATAAATGCCATTTTCACTGGACACTGAAAATCCCTGTATAGCATCATAGCCTAAATTTAGCAGAGGGTCTTCTCCATAGTCTTACAGTACCTAGAGCGGACTCATTAGATGAACTGCCGAACGATCACGACGGAAGGCAGAACACCCACAGCCATCCCACCGACACAGACATACAGCACCTGGATTCTCACAACACCACCCACAGCCTTGTGAAATATGGAGGTAGGGAATATGAGCACCGCGGGAGCTCAGCATATGGATGAAATACACAGACATTTCCAACTTTGTAAAAAAAAAATTCTCCACGAGGCTGACAGGACAGGTAAAAATTATTTGACCTGAGAGGGCTCCCCCACTCACAATCCCTCAACTTGTGCCTTTCCATGAATTCATCTATACATCACACGGCTATACATCACACCCACTGGATATAACATAATGAACAAAAAAAGTTAAGGCACGCTCGATTTTGACTCGAGTATAAGAAATGTAAAAAGCTAAAGTAAATCCCAATTGTTGTGTACGTCATTGGGGCTAATCCAAGACACAAAATGCCAGACAATGTCCAGTCATTTCAGTATCTTTTTGACCATCCTTTGCCCTCACCACAGCCTAACAGCATCTTGGGAAGCTCAGAACAAGAGTAAATAATAGAGAAAAAACTCAGTGGTCCTCAACTTTTTTGTTAAGTACATGTCTACTGGAGAGTCAACAACTCACCCGGTCACACTTTAGAAGAATTGTTGCTCATAAAGGCTTTATAGAGCATGTATAATGCCTTCATAAATGAGACATAATGTCTTCATCAATCATACATAAGCAAATTTTGTGATTTGTAAAGGGTTAAATAACAGCCTAATTCAACATGTGATGCCAGATGTGACATTGTCACTTAGCTCAAAACGTCACCCTTTATAGCATTTAGCAAATAGCTAAGTGACACTATAAGTTATATCACATCAGCCATCACATGCTGAATAAAGATGTGCTATTTCACCCTTTACAAAGCATGACATTTGCTTATGTTTGATTTATGAGGACATTATGTCTCATTTATGAAGGCACTATTCATGCTCTATAAATGAGCAACACTTCATCTGAACTGTGACCAATCATCTTCTTCTGATATGGCCTCCAGCCATTGATCATGCTCCTTCCACCAAGAATGGTGAAGATGTTTCCTGCGCTAATTATGACAAAATTTTAAAGGCACTCAAATTTCAGAACCTTGTCACTGCCTGTGCTTCATCACACACACACACAAAATGTGTTTGGGAGAGTTCGCCAGAGAACAGATCGTGTAAACCTAAAATCTCCGTCTTCACCGAACCCCAACTCCCTGAAAAGTGAATGAAAATAGTTCCGCCCCCAGCCTCTGATGAACGAATAGCAGCCTCTTCCTAACTCTCATTACCAGAGTGCTGATTACCCATGGCAATTTACTCATTAAATCTTGTGCATCACTAGGCACAATCCAACACATGCAACACACACAAACGCACACACACACGTACACACACACTCACTCTCGCACAGCCATAAAACGTATAATTTTGTACGCATTACAAATTAAACATCTGCGCCTAATGATGGAACCGCACACATGGCAGAAGAATGCATGGAAATATGACTCACGATCAATCAGTCTCATCGAATTTATTTCCATTTGAAGGCAGAAGTTTTATAGGAAGGGAAGTGGGAATGACTTTTATGAAAAAGAAAATTAGAAAGGAATTTATTAACTGGCAGCTGAATACCGTAGGCCATGAAACTATTTTACCTGACTGAAATATTGTTGTGTTCCGGGGTCCTGGCCTTTGGCCAGGACAGTATTGCTTATGGTTTTAACAGTTTCATGTGCCAGATTCCATAGTCCATGTTCATAGTTCATGTCACAGTTTTAACAGTTTCTTGTATCAGGTTTTTGCATTTCATAGCTCACATTCATTGTCCATGTTTTTACTTTTCCGTGTTTTGTTTCCCGCCAGGTCTGCCCAGCCAATCCACCGCTTGTCTGCGTTCCGCCCCGTGCCTTCGTTGTTGCACATTTCTGAGCTCTGGTTGGCTGTGGTATTTCCCCCTTCCTTCTGTGCTGTGCTGGATTCGGGGCTGTCTAAGCTTAATTGGCAATTAACTGTTTTTAATTTACTAACATTTACTAACATTCACTGGGTGGTGTAATTCTTAGATAGGCACATTACTAATATTACTAATTTAGACAGGGAGTTTATTGTCATGATTCCTGCTTGACTATTTCAAGTCTTGCTGTGCTTTTCTGTTCTTAACATTCATGCTTGCTTCCAAACTGCATGCTTAATTGGTACTTAAGCTGAGCACGCTCATTCTCTTAATGAGCAAGTCCTGTCCACCAATCTCTGTCCTTGTCTCATGATCTTGCCCTGCCTCTTGTTTCTCCTTCTCCAGGTGTTGCCCCTCATGTCATGATTTCTTCCCCTTTATCTGGATGCGGTGGAAGTTGGCTGGCAGACAGTGTCTCAAGTTCATGTTCCCAAGCTCATGTTACAAGTTTCTTTGCCAAGTTCATGCTCAAGTCTCTTGCTTTTTACAGTCATAGTTCTTGTCTTTTGTATACAGCGTTTTGTACTCCAAGCCTTGTCTTGTCATTAATAGCCTTAGTCTCGTTATTCATTTCTGTTCTTGTTTATCTCCCTGGAGTTTCCAGTGGCTTTTGTTTTTTGTCGTTTTCTGATCTTTGTTCTCAGCTCTGAAGCTCTCTTTAGTTTGTATTTTGCAACCCTTTGGGCCAAGATTTTTGTTTGGCCCTCGTGCCTGTTTTTCTTGTTTCAATAAATTCCCTTTTTCCCTCCACCTCGCATTTGGTGTCTTCCTGATCTCGCATCAACTATACTGTCATGGTTTGGAGGCGTTGAGAGCTTTCTTTGTTGCTCTCATCCGGGACGATATCGTTTGCTCCCAATCGCATTCCTGGGCCAGCTGGCATTAATTGGGGGCATCGCCCGAATTCTATTTAAGCTCTAGTTCCACCTCACTTCCGTTGCCAGAGTGTCAGTGTCATGTTTGTACTTTAGCCGGTAAGGTCTCTAGTAAGACAGTTGGTAGGGTTTAGTTGCATATTTGAGGACAAGTTCTAGTCAGCAAGGGAATCTGTTCTTTTTCCTCTCTTTTTGTCCCCTCGAGCTCGCCTTGCTTCCTTCCTCGGACGACATATAGGTCCGTTGGACGCGTGAGTCTCACTTTCTTATTTTATTCATGTCTCTCTCACAACTGCTGTTTCCCCTTTTATTCTGGTCGCTGCGTTTGGCGTCTCTAACTCACCACCAATCACATATGCAGGCTATGGGCGATACTCCCACAAATAACATGCTGAACTTCAGGCTCTTTAAATCCCCGGAGTTTTGTACGGCACCAATGCTTGATTTTGGTGGGGAAACATTAGGTTGGGTTTATGATTTAAAGGATCAGGGGTCAATATACACACCCAAGCTCCAGACAGAATGTTAAGCATACATCTTAAAATATTTTTCAGAACTCACAGCAAAATTTCCATTCATTACAGGTGATGAGATAGACTTAAAAGACGCTAGAGGCCATGTAACATAATTCTAAATGTTTTCTTTTTTTCTTTTTTTTTTTTAGAAAAAAATTTGGCATCTCCAATCCCACCTGAATCTGGAATGCCCAATTGGTGAACTATGTACAAGGCAGTTTACAGCTCTCCTCCGAAGCACGTGCCCGTCAGCCACCGTTTCTTAGACACTCATTGGTTGAATCTTCGCAAGTTCAGAACGAGGGCGGAGGATACCCGGACATGAACAGAGCGCCCGTCTGGCTAACAGGAGGCGCTTGAGCAACGAACAAGGCGACTATTATACTCCTTTCCCGACAGTCCCTTCCAAATTTGTATCCCTGTCGCGCTATAGCCACTTGTGCGCTACTCTGAAAAAGCTGCCGCCCACTGCCGGCTGGTACGAAGCAGGGCTCGAACCCGCAAGGTGATAGTCACTTCTGCTTAGCAAGGTGATACTTTACCGAGTGAGCTATCCGGCAGCCCATAAATGTTATCTTTGATGTACTCTTGCAATAGCTAATTCAAACCCACAAACCCTAATTTTGCTAGGAGCAGTAATCTTTAAAAAAAGAAGAAAAAAAGATTAGAATAATGCTGAATTTTTAACCAACTTAACAGTTTTGCTTTTCACTGGAAGCTTCATAAAATCTAGAAAAAATCCCTAGTCCTCATCAGATTGCCATGTACGCGCATCTCGAACGGTTTTTTAAAGTAAGAAAGTCAGAGGCTCAGCTACCTTTAATTACAATATAGTTTGAGTCTGCGGTTAGAAAATCAAGCAAGTCTTCAAGGACCTCAGCCGTTACGCATGGGTTGTGTTGTGCAGCCCCCCGTGACCACAGCCTGTGAGTTTGCTCGCACTTTGAGCATTCCTAGACTTGAAATGCCAGCAATATATTCGGAGACTCAGTAATCGTGAGATGTTGTCTTTCCAGGGATTTTTAAAATGGAATCTCAGGAAAAATGAGTGTCTGGCATCGCAATGAGGATAGTTTCGTCATGCTCGGTGCAATTCATTATATTTGAAGCAAAACATCTAGCAACAGTGGAGCAGGTATCATCATAGCGTAAGCCAGAAATACGAAGCAGGAAAGGGCTTCAGTGTGCGTTTAATAGCACTAAAACAATGGTCCCAAAGGCCGACAACAAAACTTCCCAGGCACACTTCTCCATAACACTGTGATTAATAATTGAGGTGAGCTTATGAGTGCAGTCAGAGGAACACACCAGTCAGGGAGGCCAGGTCATGCAGACTGAGGGCGTGTGACGAGATCATATCGTTTAAATAGCCGCAATAAACTTAAAGCAGACCTGGGCTGATTGACCACTGTTGACCACAATGTTTTCATCCACTTCAGTCGCTCGAGGGGAAAAAAACCAAAGTAGAATTTACATTTTTTTCCATAATCATTTAATAGAGTGAATATGGAGGCATAAATGGACCAGCTGAGTGGGCTCGCTGCTCAGTGAGTCATTCTGTCCCCAGCCGCTGCCCTCCGCACTGATCATGCTCCCTCAGGCAGGGTACAGTTCTGAAGCCTGTCTATTCAAACTACTCACTTCCAGGCCAGGGAACCAGGGGACAGAATCTTTCCCGTCAGGAAAACTGGGCGAAGACCTTACACCCACGCTCACTCAGTTTACACGTGGTGCTTCGATTCTCGTGATGAGATTATGTGAAGCATAGCCGCGGTCATCAAGTTTAAAACATCAAATGCCTACAAATGATCTCTATCATGCTATTATTATTCAGTCTTTCACATGCTCGGCACATACACCTCAGCATATGGTTTGGATGCAATCAGGAGAAAGCCAGTGGTGATTGGGAGTTGACCAAATTGATGCGATTGGCTATAGCATCACCCAAAGATTTAATTCTATAGATTAACTGTTGCTTCACTGCTAACTGGCAACCCCTCTAGTTAACTGGATACACTGCAAACCTAATTAAGGTTTACTGGACTAGTTTGCCTGGAACCCCATTAAGAAGGGTAGTTTCTTCTGTGTGATCATAACCAGGTGTTTTAGTAGACTTCTCCATGCCTGATGAATCATGTAGCATGATTAGCATTGAGGTGCTACACTGCACCAGCTAGGTTAAATGTGCACTTCTTCAGTGGAGCATTTATCGCAGTAAAAAAAATACAAAAATTTCATCAAACCCAAACCATCAATGGGAATCGGGATGATAGGCTGGATGGCCTTACAGCTATGTGCCAGTATGTCAAACTGTAATTTAGAAGGTCTGAAAAATAGCTATTTAACTACAATGGCACCGTGCTCTACAGTGCTTGAGGGGGCATCAGTTTTGCATGTCACATCTCTCAGCTGGCACACAATGCAACCAGTTCCAGTTCCAAAATTTCCCCTTTCATGAATTGGTCACAGGCATTACCAGCCCATGCGAGCAGCCGTGTAAGGGGATAATGTTCGCCCAGCAGCACGTAATTAGTAATCAGGGTGTTTCAGGAAGCGCAGGCAGAACAGACAGGCAGTTTCGACACACCAGACAGCCTCCCGTCTCCGAATACTGACGTGAGCTCCACGTGAAGGTAACTACTGATACTCAGATGACTTTTCTGTCCCATTCTCCAGTGCGTCTTGGATTATCTCTGCATAAACCTCTCTCAGTGGCCATGGTCGAGCTCACAGTGACCACAGGGGTCTGATTTGGGCTTCCTCCTTGCTGCGGTAATACTCAATTCTGTTAAGTAGAGGTAACCAGTCCTGCTCCCGCACCATCCATCCTTCTGTAGTTTTGAACTCCCAACCCAAAAAAGCAAACCTCACTCATCAGACTGACGTGGAGGTGCTGATTAGTCAACTGTCCACAATAACGTTTGCAATGCATCCCTAAAGGATACTTCCGAGATCAAGATTGGCTATCATTGTCAGAGATGACCGGAGCAGACGAAGTACATGTGCACCAGCCACACAGGTCATCATGCTGGGTCAGCCCCTTCCTATCTGTCTGGAGCGCATCAGAGCAATTTCGGCTCAGCGCTGGGGGACAAGTCTATGGGGCGGACCATCAGGAAAACCGAATGTGTACTTCCAGAGTACGTGAGGACAGCGCAGCCCTAAGCCGTCAGCGCTCAGACGGCCCCATTTGGCGAGGCAGGGGAGGGAGTAAGATTCACACAAATAAGCGCAGCGACGCACAAGCACCGGTGTAGGCAGAAGTACAGCCATTTAAACAGACAGATTGACACGCCCTCAAACGCACACAACCAGAGTTACATGGACGTACAGAGACATGCTGAGAAGGTTCACTCATTTGCTCATACCCTTGTTGTGCATACCACACAGGACTTTCTTCCCACTGGCCTCCGAAAGGTACAAGCAATGCAAAAACTTGTGTGTGTTGGTACACATAAACGGTTTTCACTGCAGTGGAGGAATACTGCTGTGGCCGCACAGCCGTCAATGTTTCTGTCAGTCAGGCGCGTGGAAAAACAAATGTTCTCCCATCATTGTTGGGACAGGGAGTCTAGAGCATCTAATTAGTCCGCAGAAAAGAGTAAAACGAGGACACATTCAGCATGTTTGCTTCTTAATTTGGCATCCTATTTCCCCCACTGATGCTGCCAATTTTTGTGAAAACGGCAAATTTTTGTAGGTCCCTCTTCCATCATCTGAAAGCCTCAAGGGACAGGATGCAGTCAGAGGACATTTGAGAGGACTAGGATCGGCCAAATCTGGAACCAGGTTGGTCCCGTTCGTCAAACACACAGTCCGCATGCGTGCGTGCAGGCACGCGTGCGTGTGTATGCGAGTGCGCATGGATGCGTAAGTGTGGAGGTGGGGTGGGGGGACGGCGAGAGGTCGCGATGCCCCCGTACACAGACTCCAATATAAAGGTTAAATCACCCCATAGATTGAGGACAGTGTGGCTCACTCTCTCAGCTGTGAACCCAAGAGGGCCATGTATAGTTCAGTGAACTGTTGGTCTGTATTGTCAGTAGCTGCTACGTGTGGTTCTGCAGGCTTAGGAGAGTTTGACCGGACCACACAAACTGCATTGGATGCGCCAGTCTGAGCCACTGTACTACAGGATTCCTGAGAAAACAAAAAAAGGCCGACATGGATATCGGCTATTCTTATGCAAAGCAGTCTGCAACGGCGCTCCGTAAAGTGTTCAGCCTAATCACTGCATGAGCTGCAAGGTCTCACTGTGACTCAGTCCCAGCGGACATGATCACGGATTCTAAAGAGAAGCTGGAACTGGGCCAGAAGGGATATTTCATTCATAGACGCATTTGCAAAATGAAAATATGACCAACGATCCCAAATTATCTCACTTTCCTGGAAAAAGTAAGTCTGAACTCAATAAAGAGACCATAGGAGCGGTGCTTACTTGAGTAGCTGTGCTATGATCTGCCACTTTAATGGGCTTTATGTGGCCCCTGCTTTGTCCATCCTACTGATAGCCTTTGTGTGTTTTTATCTTCTTTAATACACTAAAGAGGCCTTTAGGGTGGCCCATCCAGCTAAAGGACCTGAGATTTCCCTTTCAGCACCTCTCATCCTTATTTTATCAACTTTCTGTCTCCCTCTACACGTTCTTTGAACTCCTCTATCGTTTACTTCTCCTGTTACTCCATTGTTTTGTTGCCTGCTTTTCATGTTTCGTTATGTCCCCAAAAAGCAGCCTGAACATGTGACCAGGGAAGCTTCAGCGAACAAAATGCATGAGACTGAACCTACTGAACAACAACAGCAACTGGCACGATGTGTCAGATCAAAACTAACCAGCATTTTCAGGATGAAGAAATACTTTATATTTTCCATTTGATGGCTACAGTAAAAAAATATGTATATTTTTACACTTAAATGACTCACTTTCCAGAAAATTGCACGATCCGTGCCGAGACGCGCTCTTACAAATTTTTTAGCCGGTGGTAGGCTGAACTTCTACAGTGGCCATTTTTTGAAGAAATAAACAAAACACTGTCAACGCGCGGCAGGTCAGGAAGAGATCGCTCACAGTGCGTTGTCATGACAGCATCATTACACGGCCCAAAAGGGAAAAGATGAAGCCATTTTTTTTTTCTTTACAGCGGAGTGGCCGCCGTCGCCACGGAAGGCGATACGTCATTTTTTTTTTTTGCCAGGCAGTGAAATCCATGCATCCTTTGGGCTGACAGCATCCCCTGGGGCCCCCGGACAAAACTACACACTTCTGATCCTCCTCAGACAGCGAGTTACATACTCACACACACACCGCTGATTCAGCAGCACAAGGAGCCTGAGGGACGCTCACTCCCATGTGCGGCTTCCATGTCATTGAGATCAGGCTGCCTTTCACACAAACACTACCTGCTCTCTGACAGGAGCTGACAGCGCAAGGCCGAGATTGAGAAGTTTCCAGAACCCCAGGCTGTCTTCCTCAGGCAGATGACCATTGCCGTCATCCAAAAAAAGGGCAGTAACATGAGTAAAATAATTAGTCAAATCATCTTCCAAGGGACTGAATAACAGCAATAAAAACCACCTCTTCTGAGAGGCTTCAGTGAGGTCCATAAGTAATTAGACAGTTAGAGGCACATTTTAAAGGGATGCCATTTTACTGTGCTTCTCTTCATGCGAGTACAAGTACAGAATAATACGCAATAATAACTTAATGTGTTTTCGCTGTAGTTTTATGGTATTTAAACTAACACTGAATGAAAAACATAAAATTTATATCGCTTAAAAATTGTGCCACTGCCTGAATATGCACAAACTGTACGGCTTGTAATGGCTGGCATAAGTGGAAATAGTAGGGATTGACGGCCACTCGCGCAAAGGAAAATTCCTCAAATTGAGATCAGCACCCAATGTACTGACTGAAGGGCTGTAAATGCACAATCTCTCTCAGTGATCCTGGGCTCAGAAACAGAGACTGAGCCATCGCTGGGTGAGCAGCCCCCCGCCCACCCTGCTGCATGAGCAGCGACACACTATCATAACCTCAGGAACGAGGTGCCATTTGTCAATGACATGAGAAAATAGAATTGCTACAGTGAACGAACACACAAACATGAATGTGCACACACACACACACACACACACACAAACACACACACCCACACACGCAGGCACACACTCACACACACACGCAAACACATGCAGACACACACACACACACACACACACACACACTCTCACACACGCAGGCACACACACACACACACACACACACCCACAAACACACACACATACACACGCGCACACACACCCACAAACACACGCGCACACACAACCACACACACACACGCAGGCACAAATACACTCACACATGTATGCACACGCCCACACATGCAGGCACACACACACACACGCATGCATGCATACACACACACATGCACACGCACACACACACACACACACACTCACACATGCAGGCATGGACACACGCACACGCACACATGCACACACACACACTCACACATGCAGGCATGGACACACGCACATACACACACACACACAAACAAACATGAGAGCACAAACACCTTTTAATCCATTTACACAGATATTGGTTATTCCCAGATGGAAGAACACAAGACGGAGGCGGTGAAATGAGCAGCATGAATTAAACATGAAGAAGGCATTTCTTTCCTTAGCTGTAAGAAAACAAAACAGACTGGGCTGTAATGGGGAGTTTAATGGATGTGTGCAGAGGGCCCAAATCAGCTCTACCACTGTTGTGTTTATGAATAATCTTGGATCCATGCCAATATTTAGATGATTCAATTGCAAGCTGAACACCCAGAAAAAATCTACCCCTTCGCCAGAAAGGGGGATCGGCGCTCCATTAAACATGAGACTATTCTGCCATCCCAGCATTTGCATAAAGAAAACCGCCACTTGTTGGCAGTTATGAGTTAGTACTCCTGGGTTCAGTTGCTTGTTACATTTGCATTTCTGTTTTGCCTTTCCTTCTTTTATTGGTACCAGTCTATTTCAGTAGGAAAAATGAAAAATGATGACATGAAGGATTTAATACTTTTAAACATTTTGTTTTTGGACAAAATAAAATCTCTGCCTGACAGACTTTGAGTCCTGAATAATAAACTTTTGTTTATTAACCATCCGCCGGTGTCTGTGCCAGGGTCCACACCCACCTCCATGACACTACAACATGATAACAAGCTGTGTTCTTCGCTCGTGTAGTAACCTTGTTTTTGGGCCGTATTGTGAAGCTCAGAAGTTGTTCGCTATGGTTCTGCTTCTACTCTGGTCAGAGTCCAGCCTTCATTTTGCCTTTCATCGCGAAGAAAATGGCTAAAAAAGACTAGTCTGTTGTCTGCTGACTGTGCTAAATGGTATTTTTCTGCAGCTGCATCAGGGCTGTGTCATTATTATGACTACAGTAGTGTTTCAGACCCAAGAGGCCTTTGCCAGAATTGTACGACATTAAATGAATTTTAACAAGCTATGAGTGTGCCTTTATTACCCAGAGTGGCACAACTCTCTTTCATTGCGAGTCGGGAATACAATCATCCTTGTCATCTCTATGTTACTGGCTGCACTGAAGCATGCTGGATTTTTGAAATCACCCAGTTCTTAAGTGCACTGGCACCACGTCACGGTAGTCAGAAATGTCCCAATGGTTATGGTGGTAAATTATCCCTCGCTACAGCTAATGAACCTCACAGTGAAATGATGGTCCTTTTTTCCTTTCAGTGACTGGCAGTTCCTACTGTGCTGTCCCTCAAATTACCTGCCATCACAACCACTCACACCCACGACAGACTGCAGAGGACACCAGAGGCAGCGAGTCAGCGGCTATTGTCACAGCCAATAGAAATATGTCTTTAAAAAAGCCTTTATTTAGTACGGACTAGTAGTTGTCAACATGTTTCAGCCTTCCGGCCTTCGTCGGGACATTGTATGTCCCGACGAAGGCCGGAAGGCTGAAACATGTTGACAACTACTAGCCAGTACTAAATAAAGGCTTTTTAATCTATACCCTCCTTCAAGTGCCTGGATCTACCCTGTTTTTAGTCTTTCTAGATTTTTCCCTTTTGATCCAAGAGCACCAACTTCACTCCTGCTAACCTCCCGCTGAGCACCTGGTTGGATTCTTTTTATGAAGAAATGTCTTTTTTCAGAAAATGAGAGATGAAATGTATATTCATTTCACCCAAAGTCTTCCATAACCAATGTTCTGTCAGTGGTTTGTGTGTACATGCAAGTGAAACAGGGAGCTACAGAGCAATGAGTCATTGGGTTTAATTCGTGCGTACCAAAATGAACTTCTACCGCCGGACCAGGCAGCCAGATGCACTGCATCACCATGACTCGGCAAAAATGGATGCCAAACACCTGAACAGGACGGGTGGGGGGTCCAGTACAGGTATCTGAACTGCAATACGACAAAGAGATAAAGAGGCGAACCGTGACCTAAAGGGGAAAGTGGGACAGAAAAGAAGTCAACACAAAATATTGTCGTTATCTTCGTACGTCATCCGAAAATGTTTCTTGCACTCGTCATCGGAAAAACGACTCTCTACCGCTAGTCTTCACTCCTGATCCGAATCTAATATGCACAGGAAGCCCAGGGGTGCGTTTCCCGAAAGCACAGATGCTAACTTACATAGTTGGAACCACCAACTGTGAGTGGAAGAACTATGCAAGTTGCTAACCAAGTTAGCAACCACGCTTTTGGGAAACGCACCCCGCAGAAAAAGAGAGGGCATGAAGTGGAGCATAGTGGAGGTCGCGCTGTAGGACCAGTCTAGGAGCAGCATACGGCGTTACCGCCTGCTTTCCACTAATATCATACACATCAGGGATAGCGTGCATCTCTGTACTGTACGGAAAACACGGCGTACAGCATGTACAAAATATACACTGCCATAAGGCTGCCCATGTTCTCACCTCCCAACATGCTACCAGGTAGTTGCCAGCTAACTTGTTTGCCGATTGTTTGATCAGTGATGTAATAGGTCAACCAGAAACAGGTCCGACACAAACAAGCTGAAAGAGGGCATATCGCCACCTGTCGTAGCGGAGACGGACATGCTTCGGTCAATAAACCGGTTTTCCGCCGCGCAAGTAAACCGGGTCAAGGACAGTAGTCCGACTAAATGGCCTAATGGAGCTATTACCGTAGCTCGATGTTACTGCGCATGTAAACATGATGACTGAGCTTGCGACCCCCGACTTCTCCATCTCTCCAAGCCCCTCCCACTCCCACTCCCTCTCACCTCATTCTTCTTCTCTGATACAGGTGATACAACTGCATAACAATTGTGCTTTAAGAAGCTGAAAGCTTTCTATCTGAGCCAATCAGGAGCAGACAGTCATTTCCTCCAGGGGTGTGGCCTGTGCGTGAACGCCACAAGAGGAAACTGTGGAAATTTTAAATAAGGCTGGAGTGAGCAGAGGTTTGGGATAGCTCAGACAGGAGAAAACACAGGTGTTTGTACTTCCGCAAAAACATATTCATTCCAGGCCCCCCATGAACAATAGCACCAGGCCGTGCTTCTTCCTGGCTACATGTGTTCATTAGTCTTCACAGGCAGTGAGCTCTAGGCTACAGGATGGAACACGGACAGCATTCTCCGGGGCTGTAGAGCCCAACCCTGTGCACGTGTGGGGAGGGACAAAATCACACAGACACATACACACTCACTAGTACACTCATTTACACAGGCAAAATAAGTGCAGGCACAATAATGGACACACAAATATATAGTACACATAGATCCACACCGTATACGTAACCATACACACACACACACAATCACAGAGGGGAATTCTCTGAGGTCACTATGGAAAGTAGACCGCACAACCAGGCGGTTTTGGCACTTGATAGCATCGTAAAATGCTGCAGCGTCTCTGTTATATGCACCAGTACAGAGGCACTGCAGGGGCCTGCGACACATTTGATCCTGCGCCTCTGTGTCTGGACCTGACGCAGGCTGTGACAATCTGCGGCCTATCAGCTATGCACATACGCACAAACACACATCATGCGCACAAAATTATGTAGAACCACATAATCATCTGTCACACCCCCCCCCCGCCACACGCGCACACACACACACACACACGCAATCTCACCATCAACCCCACCCCCCCAAGCTTGTGCCATCACCCTTCACCCACATGCAGTGTGGCTTCAGTCATTTAAGTAATGACATGACAACAGAGGTTGGTTAAGACACATGCATTATTGCAAACACAAACACACTGACACACACATTAAGGGAGTCACACGGCCTGGTCCTGCTGCCCCTTCTGGTTGATGCTTGTGTGCACACCCACTCACACAAATATTAGGGCGTAACGCAATGGAGCTGATGGAATTTTCTCTAAGCTGTAATTTCCACCGTGGGATCAACACTTCGAATCAAACTCCAGTAAATGACTTTATGCGGTTAGCGGGAATATAATTTTGTATATATTTGCCTCGGCCAACTCTGAAGCATTTTGGCTAGTGTATGTATCGAATGTATGATAACGTGTATATCACTGAGAATGGAAATGAGAGGGGAAAAGTCTCATTGAGAATTTATAAGATGGGGATGGACAAATCAAGGAATGTTAGCTCATCAGTTTTCTCTAATATACGTAGAACAAGTCCAGCTTGCAGAGTCTAAATGGCCTAATGGAGCTATTACCGTAGCTCAACGTTACTAGCCCTGACTTCTCCATGTCTCCAAGCCCCTCCCACTCCCACTCCCTCTCACCTCATTCTTCTTCTCTGATACAGGTGGGGGACTGCATAATAATTGTGCTTCAGGGTTTCTGACTTCTAGAAATGTTGGTAGGCTGTCCCATGTATTAATGATAACTTTCTGTAAAATGTATTCCTGCCTCAGTGTGAATTTCACACCCACAGGCATAGTCTGGTAGAGAGAAAATAGTTCCTATATTAAACTGTTCGCGACTTGGCCTGTGGATTATATTGAGTAACCCGGTTATAATTTCTGGAAAGAGACGTTGCTTTTAAATTTTTCAAATGTTATTTTTTTTGCTGCTTTGAGCACCAAAAAACAAATGCAGTTTTGTTCCATTATATTACACAGAAGGCAGACCACTCTATGGCCAACACCTCCAAAATTGAGCGAATGGCATCAAAACAATCTATATAAATAACAGCACCACAGATAGAGGAAAATGTCATTTTGACTTTGGAGTGAACTGTCCTTTCTAAGAGCTGAAATCCTCTCTTTTTAAGAGAGAACATGCAGTACCGGTACCAGCTGAATTGCCCTTAACTTAAGTCTGTCAGGAGAACAGAACATACAGTCCGGCGCATTTGGACAGTGAAACAATATTCATCATTTTATCCCTGTACACTGATACAGTGGATCTGAAATAAAACAAAATGTGTTTGAAGCACAGGTTTTCAGCTTTAATAGGAGAGATTTCACGAACACTGAATGGGCCATGTGGAAATTACAACTGCTTTTAAAATCAATTATAGGGGCTTAAAAGTTACTTGGAAAAGTAACATAATCATTAATTAAATTTTCATTTTTGAAACTTGATGGCTAATCGTTTGCAGTCAATGACTGCCTGAGGTCCTGAGCCCACATACATTAACAGACACAGTGTCGTTCCCTGGCGACGCCCTGCCAGGCCTTCGCTGCACTTTCACCTTATTCTGGGACCCCCTGAGCTAAAGAAAACACTAGAGTGGACAGAGTCATTGGCTGAACCGACCAGAAAACGTGAAACGGATCCACCATCTTGTGTAAGGAATCGGCAGGGGAATTGCGTAATCAAACGCTGTACATATGTATACGCGATTAGATAAAATGAAATGAAAAACACAGAATTTTCTTTCACAGTTAAAATTATTATGTATGATAAGTGATAAATCTATTAATTGCAGTATCATCTGCATCAAGTTCACTTCCGGGTCTATTTTTCAAATATGCTCATGTACCAACTTCACCCTAGGCTAATATACCCTTAGAATGGGATGCTATCTTTCGGTAAGATGGCGGACGCAAATCTCGCCAAAACTGGTCTCGTGTCCACTCTAGTGTTTTCTTTAGCTCTGTGCTTGGAGCCTGCGAACAAACTCATTCTCAGTTTGTTTCAGGCCTGGCGCTGGATTCAGCCATTCTACAACATCCGACTTCTTTGCGTTTAAAGCTTTACTTTGCTTTTGCCAAACACCTCGCATCATTATTCATTTGCACTGAGAAGTGCCAATGAGTTTGCAGGTATTTGGCTGAAATCAACTCGAGACCTCTCTTTAGCTCACTTTTAAATTATAAGGAATTAACAGACGTTTGGCTCAGCTGAGCCAACTGGCAAATTAGTCCAAACTCTATCTACAAAGGGGGGGACTGCATACAAAAAGATCAGTAAAACTCTGCTCACCCGAGCTGCTGGGTTGACTCACTCGGTTAAGGATTTGGGGAGCAGCAGTGACTACCATGGCGTGCGTTCGATCCCCGGTCGAACCAACCAGCAGTGGTCAGCAGCTTTTTAAGAACAGCGCACAATTGGCTAAAGCGCTGTGGGAATGCAAATTGGGAAGGGACTGCTGGGAGGGGAAATTACAAATGATTGTCTTGTTTGTTGCTCAAGCACCTCCGGTTGGCCAGACAGGCGCTCGTCAGTGAGATTCTGAGCTTGCTCATGTTCGGGTATCCTCCGCCCTCGTTCTGAACTTGGGATAGTTTCAGCCAAGGAGTGTATAGATGCAGGGGCTGACAGGCGCTTGCTTCGGAGGAGAGCTGCGAACTGTCTCTCTCTCCTGAGCTGGCAAAAGTGGGTTGTATACGAGCAAGACTTGTACATAGTTCTCGGATTGGGCATTCCAGATTCGGGTGGGAATGAAGATGTCAAATTTATAAGAAGGAAAAAAAAACCTCCGTTCACCCGATTTAGACGTAAATACAATGTAAATGTAAATGTTGCATCTGTACTATGAGATCATATTCATCATTGATTTAATCTTCTAAATGCGGCTAAAAGAATACCTTTGTCAAAGTCCAAATATTTATGGACCTAACTGTACATCTTTCTCTGTTGGAGGCAAAAACTTCTCAAAAATCCTTCAATATACGCATTTACAAGGCCATTGCATTATTCTGGAACTATGCATCTTCACTCAAAATGTAGATTAGGTCACCATTTCTGACCAAAAAAATACACAAATTTAGGTTTCTCCTTCCTCAGCAATTTCTCCCGCCTCTGACACAGAGGTCTCTGTAATGGCAGATGACGTGTCATTTATCTCCCACACCAAACTACTTTGAAGGCACATCAAGACTGTGCGCTGAATTCTTGATGAACTCCTCCAGAAGACGAGGTGCACGACCAGCACAGGCTTCAACTCCAAAAGGGCTCTACGACTCTTCGTCCCCCGACTTTTCGTCCCCGAATCTTTCATCGTCCAGGAATTTTCGTCGCTGGACTCTTCCTCCCATCATCGCTCATCCCCAGTAATGCTTTTCTCTCTTCCTGCATTATAACCCACACCCTTATATCATGGTGATCCGTCCATCGTCCGTTCATCCATCCGTCCGTGTGTCAACAATAGTGGCACGTTTTGTTATCATTAGGGGATGAAGTCCAGGGACAAAAAATTCACAAGGATGAAAAGTCTGGGGATGAAAAGTCCAGGGACAAAAAATCCGGGGACAAAAAGTCCTGTAACCCTCCAAAAGGTCTGCAGTGCAGCACCTGGAATTCAGCATTAATCGCAGGCAGTGGCACATGCAACCAATACGCCCAGCGACTGCAGTCAAGGGGAGCAGCACCATGATTTGCGAGGCCCCAGAGCACCAAGCTCACCCTTTATTAAACATTCAGGCCTGGCACACGTTTTAAAATTAATATTTGGCTCAGCAACTGCACATCCGCTCTATCTCTGAAAACGTACGACAGCTGCGAGGGCATTATCATAACAAACACTAAAGCACCTCTCATCCAGTCACTCTCTGTACAACTGGGCCCTTATCAGTGGCAGAGGTCATTACGTTACGTGGTGAGGATTTCACAAAATACACGCTACTGACGCAATGATAGGGCCCTGTGACAGGTGCTGAGCAGAATGCAGATAGGAAGCCCAAAATTAGATTCACAATAATCATTGGTTTGCTTCCAGGCCCTAGATTTTAATGAGCAAAGTGGATTCCAGTCCATCCATTTAAATTTGGAAATTTAACTCATGCGAATCATATTGAGGCCCTTGCTCAAGGCACAGGTTGTGCCAATCTGCTAAAGTACAAACTGAACAGCAATGATATCACAGCTCAATGTTTGCCATTAAAACAGGCGGAATCTGTTTTAACATTTACATATAACTGAAAATTCCAAAATAACTGTCCTCCACATTTTAATGACCACAGAAACAGTCACTTCACTGGTCAATTGTGCACCAGCAACTGTACAAGGCCTGTAACCACATATTCCATGAACAGTCCGTATTATGACCGAATATTGCGTGCGTTCCTGTTTGGAAGAGAGTGCATGTGTTGTTTGTGGATAAAAAAAGAGTTACTGAAGGGGCACTTATTGGTGATTATGTTTGTGGGCATTAAATGTATCTGTGTATGGATTGGCCAGCAGCCATACCAATACTACTGATGGGCCAGTAGGTGGCCATCTTCCCTCTGGTGAAATAATCCCCAGTGCAGTGATGGGGACACTGTGCTGAAGGAGACAGTCTTTCAGATAAGATGTTAAACCGAGGTCCTGACTGACTGGTTCTTAAAAATCTCAGAACGCTATTTGACACAGTTTCTCAGTGTCCTGACTAAAATTCCAAGCTGGCTCTTTCAACCTGCCTCCTAATCATCCCCTGATCTAATAGGCTATCCAAATTGTTCTCTCCCTCTTCTCCTCAAGCTGATGTGTGCTGAGAGTTTTGGCACAAAATGGCTGCCGTCACATGATCCAGGTGTGTGCTGCACATTGGCGGTGGAGAGATGAGATTACCTCATATGACTGCTCTTTGAGTGTCTTTGAGAAGGCAATATAAACGTAAGTGCAGTGTTCATTCATTCATTCATTTATTCATTCAGTGGAATGTATTTATGTGAGAGGGCAAGCAAATGAACGAATTAACATGCCCCCCTTTTGCAGTATTACATTAGTGAGCGTGTGTGCGCGAGAGCAGGGCTGTTTATCGTGAATGTGCGCGTGTGTATCTGCACAAATGTATATGCGCACAAGCACAAGTGTAGGCCAGCAGTCTCCGCTGTCGAGCTACTGACACTGCAGGCTTCTGCTGAGAGATTCCTGCACTGCAGCCTGATTCTGGAGCCTGTCCCACAGACAGCACTTCCTCTCCGCACATCAAGGACATACATCAAGCGCAGTCTGTGACAGCAGACGCACTATATTAAAGGTCTGCTCTTCCGTTTGCACTCTGCAGCGCGCAGTGGAATCCATAACTGAGTGTGGACCAATCCGCAATGTCAAACCACATTACATTTCAATAAGTGTTATAATATAAGACTTTTAATATCGAGTGATTTATGTGCGGGAACCAGAGCTAACAGAACTCATCTCATGAGGAATCAGGGCCTTAGCAGAATTTGTTTTTCAGCTCCATTCATTTCATACAGCAATGCTAACCGGACATTCTGCAACCCCAGCTTTCCTCTTTTCTCTGCCAACCTCGCAGTATTCTCCCAGACAGTGCTTCTCAGGCTGTTTTTTCAAAATTAATAGAAGAGATGTGAATGTATTCTATACTGAGGGACTTTAGTCCTGCATGTTTAATTTACAGTGTGGTGTCTGATCTAACGGCAGGGCACTTCAGCACTTTCATAATGATGTAATGATTGATCTCGTTTAGCCAACGCTTGGAATTGAATGTGCAATCAAACCAATATTTTGTTAAATCAATTAATTTTGTTCTTAAACTATCGTTGGGTCAAAAATCACACCGTAAATAAAATATGCAGAAATTACGTCCTTCAAGCCAAAGTGGTGAAACAATCGGTTACCCCTTTGATATTTAACGTTAAGAATTCCAAATGTAGGTGGCACACACTAATAACACAGTATTACAACACGTCTGTAAAAATCTAAATATTCTGATTGAAATGTGTGCATTCGTGCAGTAATTTAATACCTAATCTTACATTTCAAGTAAGGTATATTGGCCTCAGACCTAGAATAAATAAAAAAGCATGTATGTTCTACCCATTTACATTGTGCAGTATGTTTTTCACAGACGAAAGCACAATGCACAATTTTGCAAACCAACCATTCATAAATGTTACTCCTCAGTAGAGTCATTTACAGATTTTTTTCACTTTTTCCGCCCACAATTCTTTTGCAAAATTTTCTGGTAAGTGCAGTGATATTTTAATTCAGAATAATGCGTAAATATTTGCATTTTTCAAAGTTTAGGATTAAAATCCATTGCAGTGGGGCTCACTGTGTTAGGACACTGTCCTTGAATTAAGCCAATGATCAGGTATCAATTCCAGGCCAGTTGACATCGAGGACCTCTGAAGGCAAACATTTCATCCCACTTCTGACCCAAAAGCCAACACTGCAGACCATCTATATCCATCAATAATGACCTTCCTACAAGGCCGGTGAGCCCCATTGCATGGATTATTCAGTATTATAAGCTGCCCATTGAAAAAAAAAGTTGCCATTAGCATTTAAATAAGCAATCCTCAAGAGCCTATGATTGAATCATTACAGTCAGTGATTAATTTGTTTCAGCTGGAAATAATTATTTTAATCCCAACCAATTCAGAGCGTAGCTTCAAATTTCATAAAGATCAATTTTGGAAAACGTAGCCTATTTCATGGTTGTTGGAAAGATTTTACTGTGTTTCAAGAGGGGCAAATTATCGACATCAAGCAAAGAAAACAGCTATAGAGATCGCTGAAATCACAGGAATTGGGTCAGGAACTGTCCAGCAATTTATTAAAAACTGAAGAATAGTAGTGAACCGTCAGCTTCATGGAAGATATGCGTTGGAGAAAAATCATGACTGATCCTGATTGGGGATTAATTGCAGACATGCTTGGTGAAATCTAATCCTAAAAACATCAACAATAGAACTCATGGCTCTGTTTAACAAGAGTCATCAGGAGATGGCGCATCCACGGGCCCCAGCAATCTAATCTCAGAAATCCCACAATATCAAAAGGCACCAGTCTAGGACCTGATTAATACACCCAGCAAGTTTCGTTAAAAAATATTGAACAGTATTTGAGTTCTGCTCCAGAAAATGAAATGATTCCAGACAGACAGACAGACTGATACCAGGGGGTAAAAATAGTAGAAATTCAAAATGGCCACTTCAGTCACCACTTCAGTAGTCAATCAATATCATCGTAAAGTTTCAGGAACAAATTCCACATCATTTTTTGAGTTCTGTTCTAGAAACAAAATGTCCATGGATGGATGGATGGACTGACAGATGACATGTTTACATGTCGGGGGATAATGATAAAGGTGAGAGCTCTTTTACATGCAAGATGAAACTTGTGGTTAGCATTGCCGCCTCATGGGAAAAAGGTTGTGGCTTCGAATCCGGCCTGGGGCCTTTCTGTGTGGCGTTATTTTTTACCCCTGTTCGCATGGGTCTCCTCAGGGTACTGCAGTTTCCTCCCACAGTCCAAAGACATGCGCATCAGACTAATTGGAGACACTAAATTTCCACATAGGCATGAGTCTGTGAGTTAATGGTGTGTGCGCCCTGCAATGGATTGGTGAGCTGTCCAGGGTGGGTCCCTGCCTTTTGCCCATAGTCAGCTGGGATAGGCTCCCAGGCTAACCAAAGAGAATGGATGGGTGGACATTGGAGGACTGTGACTGAACAGCTGTGACGCCACAAGAAACCATGAGTTAGTGAGGCTTATTTGGAAAAAAAAAACAACTTCAATTTGCAAGGGAGCATAAAGATTGTACTGAGGAGAAATGAAAAAAGGTCTAATGAGTTCAAATTTACTCTTATCCCGAGCGATGGGTACGACAAGGTAAGAAAGGAAGCCCAAGAGGCGATACACACGTCATGCATAGTGCTCACTGTACAGGCTTCTGATGGCAGCGTTATGATCTAGTGTTGCTTTAATTGGTCAGGTCTAGGCTCACCAATAACCCATCAGTGAACCTTTTAGTCCCTGATTGCACAGGCAAATTCCAGGGTGACACTGCCAAGATCAAACTCTGACAGAGCAGTTCATCGAGAGCGAGGAACCATTTTCACACAGGAATCGGCCACCAAAGGGTCTGAACCTTAACCAATTGAAAGTCTTTGGAATGTGCTGGAAAAGGCTTAACATAGTCATTTGACTTGCACATCGTCAATACAATATCATGGCCAATAATGAATGCAAATCTGGTCTGAGATAAAAGTTGTAACATAGTATAAAATTCTTGAAACAATAAAGCAATACCATAACGAGTATGTGCCGTGATTAAAGCGAAAGGTGGTCCAACCAAATTTTAAAGTGTGTGACTTTTATTTTTGACAGGCAGTGTAGCTCCTCCCCCTTTTCCCTGAGTATGGCTGTCATTAAGTAGATGAGGGTCCTCGCTCTTCTTACCCCAGAAGGATTAAAACAATATAATTGAATAATCTTCATAACTCATCAACATTTTGAGTTAATTTTCTCGATACCAGTGGCATACCATCTTCTGACGAATGTCAATAGCTGTTCCCACAGTTAAAAGAAAATTGTTTTCAACACTGACATCCTTTAGTTCCCAAGAGGAAGATCTCTGGAGCCAAACCAAGATGATCTAAAGCAAAGGGAGATGATGTTCAATGATGAGATTCTCATTTAAATCTGAATACAGATTTCTCCAAGACCATAGGAAACAAACTGTTCTCTACATGAATAAAGTATGCATGTACAGACACTCACGCACACACTGACTAACACCTACACACATACTTAGACCATAACCAACCTGTCCAAAGGGAGCTTTCTTTAAAAGCAATCAGCAGGCTAATTAACGTAAGCACTTCTCGATACCAAAGCAGAATATTGCTGTCTTTTAGCATATGCCATTGAAAAAAGCATGGCTCAGCAGTGTCCTGGTAAATTTTTTTCCCCAGGGATGGCTGTTTACTGCGTTTAGCACTTATCCCATCATCGTATGCAAGAGACCTACAGTTTCCCCACAAAAAAAACATTCTCAGATTAACAGAAGAAGCCGGAGACAGGACAGACTCTGTATGTATTACCTTTTACAAGGTTCCACTCCCTTGCTCACTGTGAACTCTGATTTGTACATGATGGCCTGCAGAATATCCAAAATGCGATGGTGTATTGATTCAAACTGATCCTGGGAATATCTCAGAAAATGGCATCAAACCCCTTCAGACAAAACCATTCAACAAGCCACGTTGATGAGAATGAATGAGCCACGGTTTGGACGTTGGTCAAATTATAAAATACTTAACAGATATTACAAAAGGCAAACAAATGAATACCACAAAGGAAAAACTATCCAAAATTTTGTATTTTTGTATATTTTATATATTATTATAATATTCACAATATTTTATATATATATATATATAAAATTCTTATATTATTATAACATATATTATAACATATATTATTATATTATATATGATTATTATATTTTATATATCTTATTTTTTATATATATTTTTTCAGTGCTCGTTTTGATCGTTTTGAATTTTTAAGTCATCATTTCTCAACAATGTGAAAATGTGACTGATAATTTTTCCATTGTGGTCTTCAAATATCAAAACACAGAATCTCCACACCTCTTCTCATTTCCCCTCATCACCAAAAACATAATTATGGAGTGAAAATCTAATGTCTTCTCACATTTAGCCCGCAGTTACAACAGTGTGCTTTGAGAATGTCGAGCGCACGGTGACTGCAACCTAAAATGACGACAGCAGCCACAATTCCTCTTGAATCTTCGTTCACAGGCAAGCAGGGGCCCCCAGGGCTGGCCTGAGCGGCAGCTAGCGAGGGCGAGGCTACTGTCCGTTGACACGCATTGCTGCCCATGACAGCAGCAACCAATACAACATTTCAATCTGATCCTAAAATGGCAGCATCTGAGCGAGAGGCCTTGCTACTGGACGGACAGCAGGCAGAGAGGCCAAAACGTGATCCAAACACAGCCAAGTTACCCACAGATCCCAAAACAACGCAGTAGAACAAGCCCTTATAACTTTCTCCCTGTACAAGCGTCCGTAGGCACTTTACAGTGTGATTAGTTTTAGGACTGAAAGGAACAGGCCAGAACAAAAGTAACAAGTAAGCTTTAAAAGCCTATTGCCGTTGCTTAGATTTTGGATTAATAGCTGCCTGTATCCCGTGTAGCTTGCTTCCAAAATGCGATTCCAGAATTTAAAAGAATACAGAGAGGTATGATAGTATTAGAACCATCACACAATTTTTTTTGTCATTCTGCTTCTGATAACCACCACAATGGATCTGATATGAAACCAAAAAGATGCGCAGATTTCCAGCTTTAATTTAAGGCCGGATTCCACAAAAATCTCACATTAATCACCTAAGAATTACAGCCATTTTTATACATCATCCACCATTCTAAAAGGTTCAAAGGTAATTGGAAAAACCAACACAATCACAAATATAGGTTTTATTTTTAAGACTTGGTTGAAAATTCTTTGCAGTCAATGACTACGTGATGTTTTTTTTACCAATGGATGCCACCAAACGCTGAGTTTCGTCCCTCAAGATGTTTTACCAGGCCGTTACTGTAGCTGCCCTCAGTCGCGGCCCGTTTGTGGGTCTTTCTACCCCCAATTTCGTATTCAGTAAATTAAATGCTTGCTCAGTTGGATTGAGGTCAGGTTACTGACTTGGCTGTTGAAGAATACCAAGGCTTGAGAAGCGTTTGGGTTGCTTCTCAAGAATGTTTAGGGTCACTGATAGCCCTGTACTATCAGAATTAATCCGGCTACTTCCCCAAGCAGTTACATCATCAATGAACATCAGTGACCCAGTTCCATTGGCAGCCATACATGCCCATGCTGTAACGCTGCCTCCGCCATGTTTGATGGAAGATTTGAAATACTTTGTATCATGACTCTTTCCTTTCCTTCTCCATACTCTTCTCTCCCCATCATTCTGGTACAAATTTATTTTGCTCTAATCTACCCAAAGAATCTTGTTCCAGAACAGTTCAGAACTGTTTTTGCATATTTTCTGGCAAAGTCTAATCTGGCCATCAGCTCTTGAGTGTTACCTGTAGTTTGTACGCTGCGGTAAACCCTCTGTATTTACATTCATGAAGGAGTCTCTTGACAGTAGACTTTGACGATGACACGCCTCCCTCTTCAAGAGTGTTCTCGACCTGGCTAGATGTTGAGAAGGGATTTTTCTTCACTGAAAAAAGAATTTTGCAATCATCCATCTCAACTGTCTGCTGTGGCCTTCCCGGTCTTCTGGTGTTACTACGCTCTCCAGTGCATTCCTTCCTCTTAAGAATGTACCTAACTGTTGATTTGGCCACTCCTTAAGTTTCTGCTGTCTCCCTGATAGTTTATTGTCCTTTTTTAGCCTAAGGATGGCTTCCTTCACCTGCATTAACAACTCTTTGGACCCTATATTGAGAGTTCCCATAAACATTATGCAAGTTCAACATCAAGAACAAGTCAAGACCTTATATCTGCTTCATTTGTAATGATATAACAAGGGAGCAGGCCACAACTGGTCATGAAACTTGACTGTTAGTCAGTAGTCCAATTACCTCTGAGCCCCTGAAAATGCAGCACTATTCATAAAAAAGGCTGTTATTCTAAATAGTCAATTCAAGATTTTAGTAAAATCCTGTCCAATGAAGCATCGAAAGTCAGCACCTGCCCCCGTTTCCCTACAGAGCCAAGACAGTGCCAGGGATATCAGCGGTTACATCGTTTAGGAAAACATATCCAGAGGGGATTCACTCTCAGCATGAACAGTGGAACAGAACACGAGAGACAGGGAAGGGTGACCCAGTTCCGGCTCTCGCTGTTCACTCCCCGCCTGGGTGTCCGGAGACCGCAGCTGGGACGAGGAGGGCAGGTCTTGGCTCCGCCGTAAATTAGGGGACCAGCACCTCCTGTCCCTCGCTGACATCAGCACCAGGCCGCACCAATCAATTCAGACCTGTCGCTTCAGAACCAACTCCCGAAACATGAGGGAGTTATTTCCTTTTGAGCCTGCTCACAGTGCCATTAAGCTATTCTGTAGAACCCAATCACTAATCCGTAAAAACATTCTGCAGAGCCCACTCAATAATTCCTACTCCATTCGATGGAACCAACTCCTCAAGCCGAAAAGTCATTCTATGAAACCCACTCACCAATCCAAAAAGCCATTCTGTGGGACCCACTAAGTTACTGCAGGAAGAGGTGTCAGTGGGCCAGTAGGCGGTGATCTTCTCTCTGGTGGGATATGCCCCAGTGCAGTGATGGGGACACTGTGTTGAAGGAGATGCTGTCTTTCAGACGAGATGTTAAACTGAGGTCCTGACTCGCTGTGGTCATGAAAGAACCTATGACACACTTTGACAAGAGTACGGGGTTCCCTGTTGTCATGGCTGAATTCCCAACCTGCCACTTAACCATCCCCTGATCTAATGAGCTATGCAATCTCATGCTGATCATTTTAAGGGCACTGTACTGTACTGTACTGTACTGTAAAGACACCCAAGCTGTTGCAGTCAGCTTACAAGACAGAAAGACAGCTATAATGCTTTAGGAAGCAGGTTAACACTATTATAGTCCATATGCATTGAAGAGAGGTAAAGGCAGTATTAAGGAAAATCTTTCCCCGAAGCTAACAGCCCTAGGGGGTATCTAGAAATGTGTGTGTGTGTGTGTGTGTGTGTGTGTGTGCGTGTGTGTGTGTGTGTGTGTGTGTGTGTGTGTGTGTGTGTGTGTGTGTGTGTACCCTTTTAATATTTTTTCCCACTCGCAAGTAATTTCTCTATGTGTGAGGGCATCATTATGGGCAGGATTATTTCCTTTGACAGAAACTCTTAAGTGAAGAATCGAGGCCTCAGAGCTTTTCAGGCTAAAGTCCATAAACCCAGGAAAAGACCTTGCACTGGAATTCACACTCAGTATTTCCATAACAGGAGCAAGGAAGCGTAATGTAGGGAAAGAGCATTTTAGTGCCCAATCATGATATGTGACCGGAGAAGATTATCTTCTTTTTTCTCTGAACGACCATTATTTACCCTTAAAATCCTTCACTTTCATTCTCCTCCCAGTAATACGGTTCATGAGATGTCAATTAACAGTGTGCATATTGTGCAGCCCAGCTGCAAAACTATGCATCCATGGCTCTATTACAGCTACAAACATCACTCAGGGTAAATGTTAATCCACAATCAAAACAGATAAATGTATTTCCGACTAGAGGGCACTCGGTAGAGCGCATACCTCCGCCATGCCATATATCTGTTCTTTTGGTCGCAGAATATGTTCCGGATCACCTCCAAAATTAAATCAACTCTTCCTTGGACTACCACCTATCATCCTGCCAAATTTTGTGCCAAACTGTCCATAACTTTTTGAGTTATCCTTTTAACAGAGATACACAGTTGAACAGACAGACAGACAGGAATGGGGGGGGGTTTGAAACCTCCTTAATGGAGGTAACAACTGTAGTTTCTAAATGGTAGTTTTTTGGCGTGCATCAGCATTTCCATAATCATGACTTGGTATTCCAGAGCTCTGTCGCTTCCAGCAACCAGTGGTGGCTGTATCATAAACATTAAATTTTCTGATCAAATAAAGTGGTGTGAAAAAGTATTTGCTCCTTCCAAATTTCTTCAAATTTTTGCTTATATTTCATATTTAAGGGTTTGAGATCATCAAACTAATTTTAATATTGAGACAACAACAACAGGAGAAAATTTTGCTTTAAAATGATTGTGTATTGACAGTGAAGAGTTCTTCAAAACCTACAGTATATCATCCATAGGAAAAAATAGTTGCCCCAGTTGCCCCCCACATCTTGATATCTACTTTTGCCACCTCTTGAGGCAACAACTGTGATCAAACATTTGTAATATCTGGGCATGTGTCTGTTACATTGCAGGTGTGGAATTTTGGCCCACTCTTCTTTCAGGAATTGTTTTCATTTAGCCACATTGAAGGGTTTTCGAGCATGAGCAGTCTCTATAAGGTCACGCCGCAGAATCTCAATCATATTCAAGTCAGGACTTTGACCGTGCCACTCCAAAACCTTCATTTTGTACCTTATGAGTCATTCCGTGCACATGCTTTTATGCTTTGGATAATTGTCCTGCTGCATAGTCCAACAGTGCTTGAGCTTTAGGTCACAAACTAATGGCCAGACATTCTCCAAGATTTTCTGGTAGAGAGCAGAATTCTAGGTCCCATAAATTATGGCAAGTGACCCAGGTCCTGAAGCAGATGAGCCACCCCAGACCATCACACTGCCATCACTGCGTTTGACTGTTGGTATGATGTCCTTATCGTGGAATGCTGTGTTAGCTTAGATGAAAATGGACCCATGTCTTCCAAAAAGTTCCACTTTTGACACACCTTTGTGTTCCTTATGGTCAACAGTGGTTTTTGCCTTGCCGTGAAATCACCAATTAAAAACTGTATTTTGTACTTAATTGGGTTATCCTCATCTTATATTAAAATGAGTTTGATGATCTGAGAAATTTAAGTGTGACAAATGAGCAAAAATAGAAGAAATAGGGAAGGGAATACTTTTTACACAGCACTGTATTTTTATTTAACACAATAAAGGATGATATTTCTCACACGCCCAAGACATAAAAAGCTTCCTTCAAATGTCAAACTGACAGTCTGCATCTCCTTCCATATCTGACCATACTATGGGGACTGACACAGACGTATACCTAACAAAAGGGAACTATGGAAGCAAATTGACTCACATGAAAACTCTGCCCCATCTTTTCAATGACATTCTCCTGGAAGATCCTGGAACATGTGCCAGATAATTATTTGTCTGCACTAATAGCGATCAGTACCCCAAAATCTTCTGGCTACATATACCCAGGTAGTCAATAATGATTAAGAAATAAAAAAAATAAATAAAAATGTGTTCTTAACATGTCAGTGAAATTAGAAATAATTTATTCTCACCATAGCGTGACAATATGTGGTGCATTCAGATTTATCAACATGAAATGCATCCAGCTAGCGGTACGCAGCGCTGGAATTTCTTTTGGACAAATAATCTGCAGGTAAACTGAAATCATCAAATTCAATCAAAATGAATAATTCAACGTATTTGACAAAGTGGCATCGCAAAATGCTTTACTACAGTGCTGTAAGACAGTATTTGCCCCCTTCCTGATTTCTTTGGATTTTGCATATTTGTCACACTTAAACGTTTCAGATCATCAAACAAATTTTAACAAAAGACAAAGATAACCCAAGTAAATACAAAATGCAGTTTTTAAATCATGATTTCATTTATTGAGGGAATAAAGCTATCCTAACCAATCTGGCCCTATGTGAAAAAGTAATTGCCCCCCTTAGTAAATCATCAATTAACTGTGATAAATCGCATTTGTTAAGTCCAACTTCACTAGCTACACCCAAGTCTGATTACTGCGTGACCTGTTGAATCAAGAAATCACTTTAAACAGAACCTGTCTGTCAAAGTGAAGTAGGCTAAAAGCTCTCAAAGCGCAACACATCATGCCGCAATCGAAAGAAATTCAAGAACAGTTGGAAAACAAAATCATTGACATCAATCAATCTGGAAAGGGTTACAAAGCCATTTCTAAGGCTTTGGGACTCCAGCAACCCACAGTGAGAGCCGTTATCCACAAATGGAGGAAACTTGGAACAGAGGTGAACATTCCCAGGGATGGCTGGCCAACCAAAATTACTCCAAGAGCGCATCGACAACTTATCCAGGCGGTCACAAAAGAACCCAGAACAACATTTAAAGAACTAAAGGCCTCACTTGCCCTAGTTCAAGTCAGTGTTCATGATTCAACAATAAGAAAGAGGCTGTGTAAAAATGGCATCCATGGGAGAGTTCCAAGGCGAAAACCACTGCTGACCAAAAAGAAAATAAAGGCTCGTCTCACATTTGCCAAAAAAACATCTTGATGATCCCCAAGGAAATTTTTTCTGTTGACTGACAAGATAAAAGTTGAACTTTTTGGAAGGTGTGCATCCTTTTACATCTGGTGTAAAACTAACACAGCATTTCATGAAAAGAATATCATGCCAACAGTCAAACATGGTGGTGGTATTGTGGTGGTATTGTGATGGTCTGGGGCTGCTTTGTTGCTACAGGACGTGGATGACTTGCTGTAATTGATGGAACCATGAATTCTGTTCTCTACCAGAAAATCGTGAGGGAGAACGTCTTACCATCAGTTTGTGAGCTCAAGCTCCAGCACACTTGAGTTATGCAGCAGGACAATGATCCAAAACATACCAGCAGGTCCACCTCTGAATAGTTAAAAAAAAAAAAAAAACAAAATGAAGGTTTTGCAGTGGCCTAGTCAATGTCCGGACTTAAATCCGATTGAGATGCTGTGGCATGACCTTAAACAGGCCGTTCATGCTAGAAAATCCTTCAATATGGCTGAATTAAAAGAATTCTGCAAGGAAGAGTGGGCCAAAAGTCCTCCGCTCCGATGTGAAAGACTGATTGCCAGTTATGCAAATGTTGCTGTTGCCGAGGGTGGCACAAAAAGGTATTAGGTTTAGGGGGCAATTACTTTTTCACAGAGGTCCAGGTAGGTTTGGATAGCTTTTTCCCTCAATAAATGAAATCATCATTTAAAAACTGCATTTTCTATTTACTTGGGTAAACTTTGTCTAATATTAAAATTTGCTTGATGATCTGAAACATTTCGGTGTGACTAATATGCAAAAACATAAGAAATCAGGAAGGAGGCAAATACTTCTTCACGGCACTGTATATACCCCACAGGAGCTAGTCTTAAGATACTGGCCAGAAAAAACAGAAAATGAAGAAATTTTAGGACAAACCAGACTGAATGGAGTGGTCTGTCCTCCTCTAGCAAACTCGGCAAAGGGTACTGTTGTAAATTGTCTATATCAGACAGTATTTCATGTTGATGAACAATGGAATTGAAATTCTCGCAATTACAGGCAGGATGAGTGAACGTAGACCCAAATACATCCAACTACAGTGTATTTGAGGAAACTGTGATATTTATATCCATTATAAACAGCATTAAGGACCTTAAATTTTCCACAAGTATTTAATGATTCACGAATATCAGAAGAACTCTTGTCATGGTGCGCTGGGTTTGGGATGAATGGAGCAGTAGCAAATTTGAATCCTTACACTTTTGGGCAAGGTGCTTACAACATTCAGGTCTTGCATTGGAGGGAAAAAAAGTCAAATTAAAGCATCCCTGCTTTCTTACATGGGAACTGTCCGAGCAGAAATGTAACTGAAAATTAATCCAGTCCCACGTACATCACTATTGCACTATTAACCATGCGTGCAGTTCAGTGGATAGAAACACTTTAATGACTACACGGAATTCAAATGAAACGTAACAGAGCTCAACTGATTTGGCAATTAAAATAATAATTCTTGTAACAGTCCTCCTGAATGTCCCTTGAATATTTAAGGGTGCACACAGCAAGGACGGCTGACTTGTTATCTAACGCCAGTTAGAGAGGAGACGTTAATGAGTTCTGACTCTGTGCAATCACTGTAGCCCATTCGGTGTCTTCCCATCAGCAACACATTGCACGGCACTGCGCCGACCACGGAGCGGCAAATGACTGCATTCTGCGACGGCTGGATCGTTGTGCGAGGAGAAGCTGCGTCCATCACTATAAATTAAACCAAGCGAGGTATTCAAACGCTCAATCGGATATTTAGCAACCGTAAACGCGATGTTTATATTCTTGTATTCGGTACAGTATATGCTTCTTGCCCTCGGGAAGAAATGTAAAATAATTCTCCATGATAAGTCTCCTAATTGAAATTCTGTGAGGAGTTGCCAGAGTCCCTCGTTTTTCCCAGACGGAAAGCGACGACTTATTTGCCAAATAGTCAGATGCGATTAATTCTAATCCACGAATCAAGCTCCTTGCCACAGTCCATCAAAATAACAACTTAATTTGTGAGAATATGCGAGTTTCTGCGGAGAAACCACCCACAAATCATTTTAGGAAATGCACCACATCCAGCACTCCAGTCAACCTACAAGCTGTCATAAGACGTGCGCGCACACACACGCTCATACAAACATCATTCACCAGACCCTAAGATGGTACCAATTAATGCACATGCAATGTCATTGCATTTCAGCGCTTCTAACAGTGCGACACTACGCGGCGGAGCCAAAATATATGTGGAGCTCGGAACGTTCGTGATAATCTCATGAAGGAGGGTGAGCAGAAAGGTGCACTACGACGCAAGTTCAATATTTCACAGGCTTTCCCTAACGCTTCAACAGAGATGCCATGCATAACGATGGCAGGTTATGAGAGAGCCTCCTTCGTGACATTGAAAGCCATGCCTTTGGGCTCAACATACCTCGATACCCCAGTACCCACTTCATAGTAAACCCCTCTCGGATATGCCGTTGGCAGCTGAGTAAACATTTCCAGCATAATTATTTCACAGCTATACTGAGGTTCATTATTGCAGCAGCAGCAGCAGTGGTCGCGAATCAGCGCGGGAACGAGCGGGCTGCCCCGCTGACAGAGCGGCAGCAGGTAGACACTGATTGTTTTGGGACTGACCTGAATCGTGCAGGTGTATTCCGTATCGTCCAGAAGCCTGACGGTACAGTTGCATTCTCTTTCTAAATTCCGGATGCTGCCGCTCATCAGTCGACTCAACATCTTCTAGCACAGTTTCTCGTTTGCGGCTGTCTGGGACCAGAACAATAAGTGTGCTCAGCATAGAAATATCACATAAGACACCTTTTCCAGTCCTCTAACTGAATGGCAGCAGAAAAGCTGGGAAACTGTACGCAGGGCTTAAGCATTGCTATCCGGCAGACGTCAACACACTGCTTGCTCGACGTTTGAAGCTACATAAACCAACGAAAATACCGGCGGTTCCAAACTCTGCCTGTATACAACCGAGCGGTGAGCCATTCACAATTCACCGCTCCATACTTCAGATAGCCGACAGGGCGGGTCAACAAACACAGAATGACGTTTCCAAAAACCAACCCGGGAGGGGTCTGGTGAATGACATTCAATCCCGACAATACCAACCTCGAGTATCACTCATCTCGAGTGAAGCGCCCAATCGCCAGAGGGAGCATGTTCTTAAGTACTGAATCGGAGCCTCGTCGCACATCCAACATTTTCAAAGCTCCCTGCTTAATCCAGTAGTGGGCTAGCCTATTGCAGCAGTTATTTTATCATAACCAGGAGAGGAAGGGTACCGATTCTGTTCGACTTGTTGCTCATTTTCTCAAGCTAAAAAAAACTTGGCGATTGTTCTGAATGTTTGATGAAATTACAGCATTTGCCGCATTCCCATGGTTGATTGATCGCGTTAAGCAGTGTTTTGCTGATCAAAAATGGTCCTGAGAACAAGCTCCGAAGCCTAATTCAGGGTCCATGATTGGGACCGCATTCTTGTTAACCCTTTCCGAGTCTGCTCCTCTGTTCAGTACGTTAGGAACAACCTCGCAATACAACTACGTTCATCAGGATCGGGACCAAGTTCCCCTCAAGCTACCTCATCCTCCTCGTGAACAGTTCAGCTCTGGTGAGCCTGGCTGTCATCCCAGAGAGGCACTGGCCGGCATTGAGCTTGATTAATCCTGACTGTAACTTTCACCTCAATCTTTGACCTTCCTCTATTTAACTATGAATGAATATGCCATTAATTACAATAATTTAATCTACTTAGTTCGAGGTGTGTATTTATGGAGCCTGAACATTGAGCTTACAAAGAAAAAATGTTTTGCATCATACCTGCAATTTGTTCATTTACTATGAAGTAATGAAGCTGGATAAACATCCTCTACGTGCAGTTACTCCATAATTTTTGCAGGGGTTGTACAAAGTACGACTAGGACCTCACAACATTCATCTTTTGCTGTATGGCTAATCAATGTACTGGATGTGAGGCTCTTGATCACCTCAATGAAGGTTTACATCCTGGATGAAACAAACAGAAAAAATAACGATCTTGATGAAGAGTTGATGGCATAAAATCCTTCTTCAAACTGATAGTGACCAATTCCATCCCTAAGGATAAGTACAAAAAAATAGAAGAACTACAACAGTAAACTGGACAGATATCCATGGATCAGTTGATTCTGTGGGATGGACAGGTTTGAAAAAAAGATCTACTACCAGTCTATGGCAAGCAAAGTCAGGTTTGGCGATTTAGCTTCCATCCATACATGATTTCACATCCTTGTGTCAGATTTTTAATTATATGGTAAAGTGAGAATTGTGTCAGTAGTTTTAGGCCGATGTCTAGTCTTTTACAATAAAGTCACAATGGTCAGTTTTGACACAGTACACCACAGATGGTATTTCGTGCCATTTTTCTTTGAAAAAAAGTAAAGAAAATGTTTCAAAGCAAATATTCTGTCAATACTACAATACAGTATTCTGATAAATAGCACTGTATGTCTCCTCTTGTATGTATTATTATCAAAATTATTATACTATATGCCATTAAATTATTTTTTCTCACAGACATAGTTTTAAGCTCAGATCAATGAGGCCACAAGCTCCAAACAGAAGTGTAAAACCTGTAAGGCTGATTAAAAGATATAACTTAAAGTGATGAAACATGCATAGTGATATATTTAGAGCCAGTTATAATGGATTGGAAATTTTTTAGAAACAGAAAAGCGGGAAACAAGATACGGACGTGCCACAGGAGTTATAAGAGCAGAATTTGGCGCTAGGAGTTTTCTCCGTGTTGGCAGTCTTGGAAAAACATAAACATCAACTGTGTGGAGCGATTTTCGGTGTATTTCGCTAGATGGAGCTATTAGTCCACTGTTCTATTGTCAGCTTTTTGAACGGTAGGCCGCCTGATTGCGTGGTTAGGGTTTTAAAAGGCACTTAAAGTGCGGTAACACATGAAACTAAACCTGACAAAGAGAGAGCAAACCTCCACAAGGCGAAGGAAGAATATTTTAAAAATTCCTGGATCCGGACGGTGATCCGGATCACCACAAGATCTAATTGTTCTTCAAGTCATACCTAGCCCTAAAAATTAATCAAAATCCGTTCGTAACTTTTTGAATAAAATTGATAACTGACAAAGACACGCATAAACATTAACTTGAAACAGGTAATTGAAACGGCAATAATTTGAGGCATGCTGAGCCGAAAATGATCAGTTGTACAGTGGGCCCCGATGAATAGAAAAACAGACAGACATCTTCTCCATGTTGAAATGAAGGGGTTTAGGGCTCAGTTCCACTCCCTCGGCTGGTATTGTTCGACCATCTCTGAGTCACGAAAATTTGCGTGATAAAGTTCAGCATGATTGCCCTCGGGGCGATAAAAGGCAATGGAGGCAATGTTTTTTGTTCATTAGAATGGAGTGCGATTTTTTATGACCTTTCTCCACACCTGACCGGACCTATAACTCCATGTTAGAGCAGTTTTTATAGGAATTGCACGAAACGTCTTCTGTTCTTACCTGGTGCATGAAGGATGGGCCCTTTTGTTTTGTGTAACCCTTAAAATCCTCTTGTCATGCTACTTCCAGGTTAAAGGGGATCTATTATGTTGATCCTTCTCTTAATACATATAGGTAATGTTATAATGTTGGATGTCCATACTCAACTTCTGAAAAGTTTTCTAAACATAAGATACAGGGGTTTTGCCGTAATTCAAGATTTCGTGAACATGATTTCCTCTCTGAACAGCTCCTCCCAAGATCTTCATGAGATCTGGGCAAAACCTGATGTCAGGTTGTGCCGTCCAATTAATACAGACCTAGCCAGAGCCAATCACGGCGCTGGACCTGCCCACACCAAAAACTATTCTAGCAGGCACTAACAACGGCAGGTAATATTATGAGTTAGTAGCGTCTGCATTTTTGGAAATACAAAAGAAGAACCACAGATCATTTGAGGTGCAGTTTTGTAAGTATCTCTCCCAAAGCTGCTTGTGGTTTACTTTTGGACACAAAGAAAAGCACCTATTTCTCTTCCAATAGACGATGCCTCCAGAAATCAGTGAGCAGCTTTTTTTTTGTTTGCTTGCAGCAAACAGCCACGGCCAGTTAGCTGTTTGTGCTCAGCATTTCACCAAAGACAGCTTTGTCACTACAGGATAATTTGACTTAGGAAAAGCGTTTCAGCTGCTTCTCAAACCTGAAGCAGTTGCATTGATCAAGCGCTCGGAGGCAAAAGCTGTAAGTAACGATATAAAGCAAATAATGTAAGTGAAGCTAACGTGTGACGCTGACTAGCAGGACCGCTAGTGATAGTTAGCACTAACAACTGGCCTCAAACGCAGGCTTTGAAAAATATCTGAAGGTAAAGCCTGGATTGGTCGCGACTGTCCCTGACTCACAGACACAGAAGCTGTAAGTTGCTTTTACTGCATAAGCTAACCTGGCGTGATAGGCAGTTGGCTGTAGCACTGCGGCTAATGTAGTCAAGTTACTGTTGCTAATGTTTGTGTCCTAAGTATGCTAGAGTAATATCAACTCTTCTAACTGCATTTCATTAAAAACAGTCATCCTTTCCAATTGTTCCTATTGACATGCCTTGTGCATTGCCTCTGGCAAAAGTAGCAGTGATTTCGCAATTAGCCGACAATTTACTAGAAAGCTTGCCAGCTAAAAATATCTACATGAGTATGGAACGGTAATGCGTGCATGCTTACTAGCTAACCAGATTTACTAGAAAGCTTGCCAGCTAAAAAATATCTACATGAGTATGGAACGGTAATGCGTGCATGTTTACTTGCTAACCAGATAGCTATGAGAGTGGCACTTCGCTTGTTAGCTACATTTACAACCAAGCCACAGAAATTTAACAAAAGTCACACCAGGAATTCAGTTTAAATATCAACAGAAAATTGAAACGTGTACGGATTCTTCCTGAAATTAAATTGAAGCAACTGTTTTTTTCCCCTATCTTCTGAAACGCATAATAGGTCCTCATGAATATAAACTTCATTGCCTGTCCTGCATTGTCCTGAGCCAGGTTAGTAGTATAACATTAAAGCAGTCTAGCAGAGTGTACTATTTGTAAGGCCACATCATCATGAAAGACGTCCCTTGTATCTTCGAGGTAATATGCGTATACAGGTGGAGTTGAAGAAGAAGATTCAGGACTCATTTTTCTCTAGAGGGCCTGTAACCACGTTTGGATCAACAGTTTCATCCTCCAAGGGCTGCAACTGCATAGACACACAGCGCTCCAAGCTGTCAATTTAGTTTTTGCCAGTACTCTTGGTGCCCAGAGTGAAGAACAAGATCTTACCCTGAAACTTAAAATGCCTGACTATAGAAGATATTTTTTTTGAAGAAACCTGTTTTGCAGTCTCTTCATGATTTATTGCTGCAATAAAAAGTGCCTTTGCTTATAGTAGAGGGCAAGTTTGAGGCAGTCATGCCAGCTATTTTTTTCTTGGTGCTGTGGCCCAGACCAGGAATGAGCTGCAGACACAGACTTGCAATACAACTGGTAAATTTATTGGCAGCAGTACGGTAATGAAGGGGACGGAACCTCGGAGAGAATAGGCGGGGACAGTTCAGCACAGATGTAACAGGCGATACTTGGGCTGCTGGCCAGTTGTTTCTGGTGTGCAGCTAGATGTTGAGGTACTTGGCAGAGCTGCACCGCCCGTGAAGAGGAGAGTTGATGCTTGAGAGGAATGTAGTCCTAGTCCTTGCTGCTAAGTAGGATTTGAAGCTTATTCTTGAAAACTTGAGTTGATGAACAGGATGAATTAAACTAACTTAAACTCAGTCCCAATCCTGGGCCCTGATAAGGATTGGAAGCTTATTCAAATTATCTAATGATAATAAAGATTTACAAGAGACCTTGACTGCCACTAAAGTTCTGATTGCATGGAGACAAAGAAATTTAACCTAAATATGACCAGGATTGTTAAGCTTAAATGCCACTTAACAATCTAGCAACAAGCACATCCATTAGAAGACTTAAATACTCATCACTTGGTAATTAGGAAATAAGTGCATAACAAGATTCAGCAGAGAGGGGAGACAAGCATAGAACGTACACCAATCCCAACACACATACCTGTACACCTAACAAACACGCATGCTGCTGAATTGTGAAGAGACACACTGAGGATTCACATGAGGGTTGTAACAAATAGCTGTTTATTTTTTGAGTTAATGGTAGAAAACATAGTTAATGACCAGATTTATTGCTCCCTGACACCTGCTTTTGCTCGTCACTTGTCGAAGCGTGTGCTTCATTAGTTTTGATAAAAAACCGGCTCCCCAGTAACTTGTCTCGCTAGTGGGTATAATTTCTTTTGTTGCAATTATGACAGCTTTAAATAAGCAAGTCATTTGCAGGCTTGTGTTTTTCAGTTGTGAGGTATATTTTAGAGCTGAGCTGTTTAAAGTTTCGGAGACTGGCCAAACTAGCAGAGGTGGAGTGCCCATAGAAGATCAGCTGCCTCCATCTGGTGTTGCTTCAAAGGCACAGAGTGACAGTCACTCCCCACCTCAAAGCGCCTCTCCATGGAAAAAGATTTAAAAACAAATCTTTAATCTTTAAGTCGATTGCTTAGCAGCTAAATCAGTGTTTGCTGAGAATAAAGATTAGTTACTTAAACTTCAGCCAGGCAGGAGGGCTGCAAGCCAGATTGGTTGCTTACAGCTGAGGACCCCCTACTTATACACTGTAAAAAATTATTAGATAAAAATACTAGGTAAGATGAATTTACTTATTTCAAGACTTAAAACACTTATTTCTATCACCATTTTTCTTAGTAAGTTTAAAGAAAGAAAAACTTAAAACAAGTTACTATTTGACTTGACAAGTGAAATTTACTTACCCCATTGGCAAACTAGTAAAACCTCAAAACAAGAATTTTTTTTTGTATTACTAAGAAAAATAGTGATAGAATTAAGTGTTTTAAGTCTTAAAATAAGTAAATTCAACTTATCTAGTATTTTTATCTGATCATTTTTTGCAGTGTAGGTCAAGAGGATGAGGGGTCAGTCCAACAGGATCATGTCCAGTTACTGGGCAGCCATGTGGTGGTGTCCCAAGATGAGATTTGTGCAGCATCCACCCGGGCAACACCATGCACCTTTACCCATTTTAATAGGGTTGACATGGCTGACCCCCCTGAAGTAGTGGCAGCTGTCCTTCAGGAACCCTCAGGTTATTGCTGGTACGATGGGATTCCCAGTAACTATGCTGGTAATAGTCTTCCAGTATTTAGAACTGCCTCTGGCAGTCAGGAAGAATGAAGTAGATCCGGAGTTACGTATGAACCTGCAGTTCAATTAGTTCTATATGATCACCAGAGTTCTCAGTCTCACAGAATCTTAGCGAGGAGTTTCTAGAAGAACGTGTTTCATGATGACTCAGAAAAACTCAGAAACTGGCATCTTCAAAAACTGGGGCACTCGGGAACACTAGAGGGTTGGCACAGACTGGGGCACTCAAACACAGGAGGCTCGGGGTGGCACAGCTGGCGCGGATGGCAGACTCGGGAGGCACAGCTGGCGCAGAGGGCAGACTCGGGAGGCATAGATACGCTAGGACACAGAGGGCTCGGGAGGCAAAGGGACGCAGAGGCCAGACTCAGGAGGCACAGCTGGCGCAGGTCGCAGACTTGGGAGGCACAGGGACACACGGATGCAGAGGGCAGACTCGGGAGCCACAGGGACACAAGGACACAGAGGGCTCAGGAGGCACAGGGACGCAGAGGGCCCGCAGAGGGCTCGGGAAACGTCTACCAGACTGCACTGCACTGAAGTCAAGCCAAGACTGGACTGAAGTCAGGTCTGACTGCATCCGCTGAGCAGGGAATATAAAGGGAGGGGAAACACTCAGACACAGGTGCAGAAAATATTATAAATTACAAGGGGTAGAACACGAGGGAAACCTAATTACATGAAACAGGAAAACACCAACACAAGGGCAAGGATCACAAGACTTTCCCATAGACGGGATAAAAAGAACTGGAAAAGGACTTCTAAGTGCAGAGTGAGAGGCAGGACAGGGATGAGAGAATTTGCAGAGAATCTGCAAGAAACGCAGCAAAGGAGATTAGGCGAAAGCGAGAAGCGGAGACTAGAACAGGGCGAATGCGAAGAGGTAGTTGGTCAATTAGTAAGTGCGGCTGTACAATCACGAGTGCTCGTTAGTACGTTAGTCTTATATACAATGTTAGTTTTGGTTAGTAAATTCTAGAAAACAACAAACTGTTAGTACGGTTAGTAAAATAGAAAAGTAAGATGAAGTAAGCAAATAAGATCGGAAGGAAGGGTGAAATCTAAAATCCATTAACGTTAAATCACCCGAAATAGTGACACAATCCATTAGGACAGAAACGGCAACAAACTAATGATGCGCCAGGGAAAAAACAAAATACCGTACATGGGTTAGACGTGGAACAGAATTACATGGGAGAGATACGAAATGTGAAAACAGAACTAAAACCATGAGACGAAAACAGACATCACAAAAATAATAAAACCTAATACTGACAACAGAACACAACCCAACCAAAAACACGAAAGACCACGGACAAAAACCTAACCAAAACGCGGAAACTCACAGAACACAACAAATAGTTAATGACCAGATTTATTGCTCCCTGACACCTGCTTTTGCTCGTCACTTGTCGAAGCGTGTGCTTCATTAGTTTTGATAAAAAACCAACGGCTCCCCAGTAAGTTGTCTCGCTAGTGGGTATAATCTCTTTTGTTGTGATTGTGATAGCTTTAAATAAGCAATTCATTTGATTCTAATAATGTATGTAGGCTTGTGTTTTTCAGTTGTGAGATATAATTTCGAGTTGAGCTGTTTAAAGTCCTTCAGGAACCCTCGGGCTATTGCTGGTACGATGGGATTCCCAGTAACTATGCTGGTAATAGTCTTCCAGTATTTAGAACTGCCTCTGGCAGTCAGGAAGAATGAAGTAGATCAGGAGTTACATATGAACCTGCCGTTCAATGAATTCTATATGATCGCCAGAGTTCTCAGTCTCACAGTATCTTGGCAAGGAATTTCTGGAAGAACGTGTTTCATGATGACATGGGCTTATATACACTACGCCCTGTGTCATTGCTGGTCACGTGAGACTTTGCTGGTATTAGATACATGTGGATGCATGAGGTGGATATCATTAAGAGCCGCCTCTGGAGGTCATCCAGAATTCATAAAACTGTACGTCTTACTATCAAACAGCGTATGAATGCAAAAAGCGTGAAAAATATTTCGTGCATAATCTATCTAAGAATCAGCGTTCTCTCTGTGCACAGTTTCGCTCTGGGATCCTTCCGTTACATATTGAAACTGGTCGATATACTGGAACTGGAGCAGATCATAGGTTATGTTGTAATTGTGATCTTGGTAAAGTAGAGAATGAAACCCATTATGTCCTGTCCATTTTATAACAACCGAAGGAAAATACTTTTTGATAAAGTCCCAGTGCGGGTAGGTATGTTCCAGGATATAGTGATATAATTAAATGACTGTTTGATAACCACATATTTGCAACATCTAACTATATTTATAAAACTTGGAACAGAAGGAAACATTCAACTTATGCACAGTAGCACAGTCACAGAGGGGATCATTCCAAACATCGTTTGTCCAGCGTATGAACAGAAATCAGTGGACATCCAGTCTGGCTCTCTATTTGAATCAAATGTTTATTTTGTTCTATCAGTGTTTTGTACTTTTTTGTATTTACTGTTGTTTTGTGCCAGTGTTGTGAAAGTGTTTTCTTTAAATGCGTCTGACTAATCCCATACGAGATGGGCCATGAAAGCGGCCAGACAGGAAAATCAAGTCATTCATTCAGTCGGGCGGTTCAGACCGTTCATTTACAACACGCATCTGTTTGCAAACACACATCAGCGCAACGGCATAAATGTGTGCCGTCTTGAGATGGGCCATTTCCACCTTGTGCGTCATGCTTTCTGGTATCAGCATTTTGTGAGATTTTTGGGCTTACGGATTCTGGAAAGCTTGGCACAAGTGGTACAAGGAATTTTGTTTCTCTGGGCCACATCAACACTTAGAAGAACATACATCATCAGTACTTTAAAATAGCCTACAATATGTTTGTATGTTGCCGTGCTCACAGGAATGCATAAACCGTCAGTATAACACACAGCTGTTCAGTTATTTAAGCAATTTTCACTGGGCCGTGCAACATTTTGTGGTTGGCATTGTGCTTCTGAGGTCTCTTTGTGTTATACATGTGTGTGCAGAATTGGGAACAACAGTGTGAGTAATTTTTTTTTTTTTTTACGATTATTCACACCTGTGACAATGGAAGTAATTGTATTTGTAATAAACAATACAGGTCACCATTCTGCGGAGACAAGATTGAGGAAATGAGCGGGCACATAGGAAAAGACTGTGACCACTTTATCCCCACATTAGTTTTTTCTGTTGGCTGGACTCTCTGGCTTTTGGGGCCGTTTGTTAGGCGCGGCGATGAAAGACACCAGACGCAAGTCCAAAATCAACGGGTTTTAACACACAGATACAACACGGCATGAGGGCCAACAAAACGCTTCACTCAAGGAGCTGAAAATTTGAACAGAAATTACTAAATTGGGGAACATAAGAGGGCACAATGGCCAATGAAAACCTACACAAAGAGCTGATAAAAATGGAGGGAATAACTAAGTTAATAATAAAATGACGAGGACCAGACACCAAGACTGTGGCAAAGAACAAAAACTTGATAAGCGCTGAACAACACATGGGCGAAACAGGACTGAGGCAAAACAAGGATCCGTTTGCCAGATTGGAGCTCCACCTCAGAATATGCAGGGCTCAGGGGCGGGATCAGGAGACAAGGCACCTGGGCAAAATGAGAGTGGTAGGGCACAGAAGCATGAGACATGGGACAAGCAGTAAGACTTAACGAGCCCATTAAGAGAATGGGCGTGTTCAGCTTAAGTACCAATGTAAGATGCAGCAGAGAAGGGTGAGACTGCTAACAGAAAAGCAAACGAGATCTAGAAAGCAGCAGATGTGGGAAATCATGCCAATCGATACTAATCCTTACTCATTTAGATAGGGTAAGTGCCTGTCTAAATGAAACCCTCCCGTGTGGGTTAGTATATGTTAGTAATAAGTAAGAACAAAGGCAATCAAGCTTAGGACAGCCCTGAATTCAGAACAGCTGTGAAGGAAGTAGAAACACCACCAGCCAAAGCAAAGCAATGAAAGGTGCGGCCCGCAAGAACAAAATATGGCATGGAGCACGGACCGGAGGGGTGGATCCCAACTGGCAGAAAATGGAAAGACACATGAATAAACAAGGACACGAGGCAAGAACTATGGGAATGGCCCATGGCAGGAACTTAACATGCACTAGACAGGAAGACAAACAGAGCAAAAAAAACAAAACAGTGGTGACCAAAATAGATATTAAATATTGGGGAGAACATAAGAGTGTTGGCTTTAACCTTGCCAATAAATAAATAAATTTCCAGCTTTCAGATACCTCAGTAGAAATTCATGTGAAGGGCTTGAGAAGATCAATTCACATAAAAACAGTCGTGATAAGGGGTGATCTGAAGGGTACATTGCAGACTAGAGTAGCGCAGAGCGTGACATATGCCCCCGCCTGTATGTTGATCAAGGGCATATTGAGATGGCCGCTGTGGCGGCCATATTAGATATCGCAAGACGCTGGTTTTCGAAAGGAACCTTCCTCTAGCCACTCCCAATACGCCATTAAGAAATGGCATCAATCCGACGAGGGATTCTTTAGTTATCCCACGGAAACGAAAAGTTAACGGACGACGGATGGACGGACAACGGACAGATATGGTGTGGACATAATGCCCCCTCTCCTCTTTGGAGGGCGGGGGCATAAGCAGCGTTGCGGAAGCACATAATTTCAAGTTGGTTGAGGTAAATTTATTTTCATGTAATCATAGTTTAATTCCAAATATTTAGAATGACAATGTTCTTATTTTAATGAAAATATTTCCAGTGGATTGGCTTAAAATGTTCTGTTGTTGCTGAGTGGGAAAGGACCAAAATAAACACCGTCAGCCTCAACCTGTCATGGGACACTGCAAGGGTTGGGCCTCACCAAGTCCAAATTAACGAGACACACAAAAGACTGTCTGGTATGAGTAAAAAGTACACCACAGAGCATGATGCAATACCCAGAACATCGCGGTAAATCTTCAGCTCAAGCGCAGTGGGCATATTTCTCGAAAAGGAATTGATTCGTAAAATGGCACGGCTGCAACTTGGACTGCGCAGCAGTGTATCACAATTACCAAGCAATCGAGACAGTATATTGTTAAACTGTCACAGCAAGTACTATGGAAAATTATAAGAAACTATGGAAGCATTTTGTTCTCATTTTAATTTTTATTTTATCCTTTTAGTGAATTTTGTACAAGGCAAGAATTACTCTCAAAGACAAACCATAAAAAAAACACATGAAAGAACTTGAAAGTTGTTTGATTATTTCATTGCAAAATGGAATTTCCTGCCAAGTTCAACAAGCAACCAGTGGAGCCAGACGCAACATACCTGCCTGTGACCTTCACCTGGACCTAATTAGGTCCAAAATGTAATCAAGTGTTCCTAGGACCACTGCAGACCTTTCCTACAAATTTTGTGCAATTTGATCAAGCTATTTTTGCAGGAAACTGCTGTGAGGCACACAGACAGGCAGACAAACAATTGCCACCAAAAAGAACACGCCTCACCTTTCCGGCAACATAATTAAAATAAAGTCTTGTATGCAAAATCAAGTTAATTTGAAGTAGGAAGAAAACCCCTTCAATAAATTACATGCAAAGAAGTTAGACCATTAGTCAGAACAAAAAAAATCACCTGAATATAAAAATATGGAAAGAAAATCGAAGATAAAAATGAAAGATTGCACAGAGATTTAACCAAATAAATCAAAAAGTATTCATAAATACAGTGTACTTGAATACAGAAAGTACAACCTATTTCCATTTCTGTTTGTTTCTATTAATTATGAAATGTGCTATGCAATAAAGCATTTGTCAGTGTCATCTTGTACTTCAGTTATGTAGTCTGGTATCAATAACTTAAAAATTCCTCTGGAAAACGTGCATCATGTCTGCACTCACTCTACCGCTGAAAAAAAAGGCCCCAGTTGTATAAAATACAGGGACAATCCTTCAAGTGAAAGACAACTTTTGAACAAAACCACTGTTTAAAAAAAATAATTACCTGCATGTAGTCCAGATATTATGATTTAGATTTTTTCAATATTTTTGTCAATTTGTACAATGCTTCAAATTGCCAGAATGCAACCGAACAACAAAAAATATTTTTTTAAAAAACTTATCGCCGTTTTTCTATCCCTCACAAGGGTTTAGCCAATAAGAGGCAAACTTCATGTTGCACAACACCCTCACCAAAGAACAAATTATCTCCAGAAGTAAATAAAATCAGAAAAAGGTTCAAAAAAAAAAAAAAACCCAGCAGATACAGTGCTGTGGAAAAGTATTTCACCCCTTCCCAATTTCTTCAATTTTTACACATTTGTCACACTGAAATGTTTCAGATCATCGAACGGATTGTTTTTTTTTTTTTTATTATAAATTTGGCATCTCCAATCCCACCCGAATCTGGAATGCTCAATTGGTGAACTACGTACAAAGCTTGCTCGTATGCGACCCCTTGCTGCCAACTCAGGATAGTGAAGACAGTTCACAGCTCTCCTCCGAAGCACGTGCCCGTCAGCCACTGCTTCTTATACACTCATTGGTTGAATCTGCGCAAGTTCAGAACGAGGGCGGAGGATACCCGGACATGAACAAACTTTGATTCTTCCTGACGAGCGCCTGTCTGGCCAACAGGAGGCCGCGACATAGTAGTCACTTCTGCAATGCAACGCAGTGCCTTAACCAAGTGAGCTATCCGGCAGCGCCATGGAAAAAGATTGATATAAGGAAAAAGCCATCCAACCCAATCTGGCCCTTTGTGAAAAAGTAATTTCCCCTTTAGTTCCAAAACAACCAATTAAATTTAATTGACTGGGTTGAATTTCATCAGCTACACCCAGGCATGATTATTGCCAATCCTGTTGAATCTAAACATTTAAACAGAACCTGTCTGGAAATGTTAAAGTAGGCAAAAAGCTGCTCATGATGCTGCAATATAAAACCCTCGTCACACTAGAGGCAGAATGAGCCGGAATGCCATCGGAATGACAATTCTTTGTATATTCATGGATATTCGAAGTGCTTTTTAAAAATTCTGACTGCATTTTGAGTGCATTCCAAACATTCCGGCCTGTTCTTGTGCCAGCCAGAATGATTTGCTCATGCTCATGCTTTCCAGGTGCATTCGAAGTGGAGAAGTATCGAATGGCATTCGAAATGTATTCTAACTGCGCTCTGAATGCATTATAAATATTCTTATGGCATTCCACTCGCGACACTCGCGTTACATTCTAAGTACATTCTGAGTGTTCAAGCTGCATTCTGTTTGAATTCTTGGACGTTCCAACCATATTCGGCGGCCATTCCGGAAGTGTTCTGACTGTATTCTAGGTGAATTCGTACAGCATTCGAGGCACCTTCCAATCAGACTTCGGGTGGGGTTCAGGCAGCCACTGAACCGCATTCGCACGGCATTCGAAGTGTATTCTAAACATTCTGGCTGTATTATGACAGCATTCTAAATATTCCTACTGTGTTCCAACTACATTCAAGCTGCATTTGTGAGCTAATACACCCAGAATATGCAAGAATCATTTGAGGCGGGTTCGAAGTGGATTCTAAGTATTCGAACGGCAATCTTTCAAAGCTGTAAGAATTTTGGTCAATTTGAACTTCTCGCAGGAATGTTGCGAGAATTCTTCATTCCGGCTGGTTCTGCTTGATTCTTGCTGATTTTGAATAAGTGTGATGGGAGCTTTAAGAAATTCAGTATCGGATGAGAAACAAAGTAATTGACATCTACCAGTCTGGAAAGGGTCACGGAGTCATTTCAAAGGCTCTGGAACTCCAGCAAACCTCAGTGAGGAGAGCCATTATCTATAAATGGAAAAGGCTTGGAACAATGGTGAACCTTCCCAGGAGTGTCCAGCCGATGAGAATTCCTCCAAAAGCGCATCACTCACCCAGAAGGTCACAATAGAGCACAAGCCAACATCTAAAGACCAGCAGATCTCATTCGCTTCAGTTACAGCCAGTGTTAACGATTCCATAATAAGAAAGAGACGAGCAAAAATGGCCTCCACGGGACAACTGCAGAGTAAAAACTATTTTTGACTCAAAGGAAGATAAAGGCCCATTTCACATTGGCGAAAAAACATTTTGATGACCGCCGAGAATTTCCGTGTAATATTCTGTGGACTAAGGAGTGAGAAATGGAAATTTTAGGAAGATATGGGTCCCACTACATCTGGCGTAAAGCCAACACAATATTCCACAATAAGAACATCATATCAATGGTCAAACGCAGATGTGGTAGTGCGATGGTCTTGAGGTGCTTTGCTGTTTAAGGACCCCGTTGACTTACCATAATTAATTGAACCATTAATTCTTCGCTTTATCATAAATTCTAAAAGGCAAATGTCCGGCCATCAGTTCATGACCTAAACCTCAAGTGCAATTGGGTAGTGCAGCAGGAGAATATTCCAAAGAATACAAGCAAGTCCAACACCGACTGGCTCAAAAAGAGATAAAATTAATGATCGAGTGGCCTGGTGAAAGTCCTGACTTGAATCCGATTGAGATGTTTTGGCATGAGCGTAAACAAATGGTTCATGGTTCTTCTTTTTCCTTTTAATTTTATTTGTTGAATTGTACGTCCACATATATGAACGTATATATTTTATCTTTATTTTTTTTTATAATAGCAGAATTATATTTTCTTTTGATGCTTTGGCAATATTGTCCAATTGACATTCATGCCAAAAAAGCAAATAGAATTGAATTGAGTGGACCACAATTCTTCAACAGCGATCTAAAAGTTCTAAAAAAAGTTCTAGAACCTTTCACATTGTTTGAAAACAACCTCCTAAAACCTGATGGTTTCCTTAAAGAACTTGACAGAATATCTGTCGGCCTTCGGCTTTCAAAAAGACGTGTAGCCTTTGTCCTAAGTGAAGATTTTTTTAAATAAACAAAAATATTATTATTCATTATCATTGCCATAATTATAATTATTATCATTATTATTATTATTATTATTATTATTGTTGTTGTTGCTATTATTATTCATACCACTACTGCCTCCAGATCATAGAAAATCTATACTCGCTCTTACAGCATGGGTGATATTTCCCAATATTCCAGTTATCATGAAATCCAGCAAACTCGCCGAAATCCGCCTTCTCAATCATGTCTCTCACCCTCTGAGCCTTGGTTAGCAGAAATCTTCAAATTTATAGTGAGCAGCCCCGACAAGGTGGGTGCTTTCAGGACTCGCACAAGTTTGTCTGCCGCATTCACTGCTGCCATAACTTTGTTTCGCCTGTAACTTTCTTGCCATCTTCAATATAATTCTGATACTTAAGTCACACTTATTGTAGCCCAGGGAAATTCTTTTGGGCGTAATCACTGGTCACTTCAAAGGTCAAGGTCATGACAACTGGCCACGTCCCACAAAATGCTCGTTAACACAATAGCTTCAAAAGTATTTAGGATTGAACGCTGTGACTTGGTATCTAGCAACTATAGAACAGGGCTCGAATTCTATTAACTTTTGGGCAAATTCCATGCAAGGTGAAGGTCACAATGAGGTCATGACCTCTCACCACGCCCCTCAAAAGGCTTCTTCACTCTATAATTTTTAAGACATTAATCACAGAAACCTGTAACTTAATGAATAGCAGGGTAAATCTTCTATCAACTTTGGGTCTCATTCCACTCAAGGTCAAGGTCACAGCGAAACTTAATTACGGGCATCTATAACTTTCTTGCCATTTTGAACCCGTTTAATACTTTAGTATTATTCTGTTATTATTAGTTATTATATATAGTTATTATTCTGCTGGGAAATTGTTTTGGCGTAATCACTCCATAATGTATTGAAAACTTGAATATCCAAATACAATAGTATTTTTTAAACGGTGATGCTATTTCATGAATGATTAACTCAACATGGCAAGAGAATTTAAATCCACACAATTTCTACCTGAAAAGGGCAGGTGGAATAGAGGGACTGCTCAGTTTTTGCAGTGTCCCACAAACACACTTCTAGTGGAAAGTAACTGCTGAACGGCGGATCACCATCGCTCCCCTCGCTCGGGTCCTCAGCCATCGTCACTCTCTGAAGCGCAGCTTTTGGAACGGTTTTTAAATATAATGATGCATTTCACCTTCCCCACCTGTATTTCAGTGAATCACAATGCATTTCATCGGTCACTTTTTTTGAAAGCGATGATATCGTCCAAAACACCAAATGTCGTTCCCGACCTTAAAGGGATATACACGCCAATAGCGCACATAGTCTTAACGGGTTAAGGGGAAATTATTTTTTCATGTAGGCGATATAGGTTTTGAGTAACAATTCAACTTCAATGAATTGATCAAAAGCAGAATTTTGTGGCAGCTCACAGTGTCCTTGCCTCATGTTCAAATGAGTCGGATGTTCTGGAACATTTAAATATGACAAATGAGCAAGAATAGAAGAAATCAGGAAGGGGACAAATAATTTTTCGCAGCACTGTAGTAAAATAGGCGTGCAATGCACGGAATCCCCCTCAGCTCGATGTCAAAGTTTTTGGAGACGCCCCTCCGCCCGCCCGCCGCCCGCCCGCCCAACCGCCCGAAGGATAGCAACACCCCGCCAGCCTTTAGGGCTGAGGGGTAAAAATGGAGTCACATGGAGGGAAAGGAGCTATGGCCTCTGCACCCGCCCCCCCACTCTCCAGGTGAAAAGTTCCCATGACAGAAGAACAGACCCCCCCACAGTGCTGGTGTTCGTGGTACATTCCAGCTGCCTGTGGAGCACTTCAGATGGCGCAGTCCAGAATCTCATTCTCATCGTTCTCCTCCGGCTCGTTGCTCCGGGGAGCGGGGTGTTTAGAGACGGCGACAGGATACTTCCAGGCATTCTCCGCCTTGCGTGTGGAGGGTCGGCAGGGTCGTGCCTGTGGCTGGCGGGGGGGCTGCCTGTATGAGGCTTTGTGGTCTATGCTGTGGCAGGAGGTGGCGACCTCCCGCCGCTCCCGCCCCTCCCGGTTCACAGGCCCTTCTGGCAGTTTCCACCGGTGCAGCTCACAGCGAGCGACCAGTGGCTTGCCCACGTCTTCCTGCTTGCTCTCAGTCAGCCTCTTCTGGCTGTCAGCATGGGTGTAGTGCAGATCCACCTCGATTACTAAGCATTTCTGCAGGAGAGCCAGAGAAAGGAAGTCAGTGTAAAAATGCAGGAGTCAATATAATCAATTCTGCCAACTGAATTCATGAAAGTACGTAGAGACACTCTCAGAAATGAAGTTGCATTATTGATTGGTACTGTAATCCACTGCATGGTATGGCTCTACTCTACTCGACTCTACTCGGCATTTTATGCATTTTCAATATGGAAAGTATCAAGTACCAGGTACTTTTTTGGCACCTCCTAGGCCGAGGGTCCAGGCAAGCTGAGCCCATACTAATACGTGAGCGCATTAGGATGTGACTCAAGTGGGTGAATACGTTTCCAAAAAGGTAGCTAGCCTCCTCATGAGCTAATTCAACACAAAATAAACATTTCAGGGTCTCATAGCAAGATGGCAACTTTCCAGCAAGGCAATAATATTATCACAGATAAGTGGATAAGTGGCCAAATAAGCAGCCATGTAATGTCATTACCGAAAATCAAGAACACCGGTCCTTCGACATCCACCTTTGCCTAGAAATCAAAACAGTTTACTGATTTCATATCTATGCTGCATTGTTCCTGTATTTCTGTCGCATAAGATGATGCGTTTTTTGTGTCGTGTTGAAGACAACATCTCAGCACGTCCTGTGATCGTTCCCGCCAACAATTGAGCAGGTGCAATTCTCTGTGGGAAACGAGTACCTGGTACCAAAACCGAGTCGAGTCAAGTCGAGTAGCGCCGGTACCATGCAGTGAAAAAGCACCATAGTAGTATATTCTGGCTCTTTTCGACAGCGCTGTGGCAGTACATCCACTGTGCTGCGCTCGCCGCACACACCTGGAGTTTCTGAAGGCCACACAGCCTGAGACTGCAGTCAGGATTGCGATTATCACTTAGCAGCAGGGAATCCATTCTTTCCAGACGGCCCAAATTTGAGAAAACATCTTCCATTACCTACAACAACACCAGAGATTTAAAAAATAATAACCCATGCACCCTCAGTCAGTGACACGAAGTCCAGTTTGTGAACACCGTAGCCAAGCAAAGATTGGTTTTCTGGAACCAAATTTTATTGTGATATGGTGATAAATGTTTACCAGGGCTAACATCTCAAAGTTTGACTCAAGCTGGGCTGCTGCCAGTAGTTCATCATGGCACATTTTCAGTGCACTACAGGAACTAGTGTTGATTGCGTTTCAACAAACATTACAATCCATGGTTTAAAAAAAAAAATCTTGATAAGGTAAATATAATGTTGATTATTAAAAAATACGTTGTACAATGTGATCAGCACTTCAATCATAAAGTTCTCAAGGTTTTCACTGGCCTTCCATATTTTGCCTCTAGAAGTCAGTATTACCCAAGCAAAGAGTTTCTACTACGTTTGTGGCCAGTCAGTTCAGCCAGTAAGTCCATTTACACAACATCCTGCTCTTTTAAGGTGTCTGGGAAATTTCCCAATTTGTCTAGATATTTCTGACATATTGTATAAAAACAAAAACAGAAGAATTGCTGAAGCCTTGTTTTTTTCTTGTAAATATGTTTGGGTCATTCCAAGTGACAGAAATACTGACAAGAATCAGCGGTGATTACAACAATGTGCTGGTTTGCACCGTTAAGTAGCAGAAATGACCATTCTATTTCTACAAACTGAATTCTGGCTTTCAGGGGAAAGAAAACATACCTCAGAGAGAGCTCAGAATGGAGTATTTTTACCAATTTTTTTATTATTAAAAAATAAAAAAAAATAAAAAAAACACACAAGTATTTTAATTCAGCCGCATAAGTACTTGAGAGTCCTGATCTCAACCGAGATCATTCCATGTACACTTGGATGTTGGTCATGCCCAATTACTCCCAGGCCACTCTACCCTTATTCCTGGAAACATACCTCCTTGAAAGAATTTTCAAATATTATTTACCACACATAATTACATGCATCATCTGGTCAATAAGACCTACAGCATTTGCAGAAGACATACTTCGTTAGGGTTGGAGTGAACACCTACAATGCAATAGATCTCCAGGAATAGGGTTGGCACCCCTCTGGTGAATGTGTTTAGCTTAAAAGGGACAATCTACACCCAAAACTCACCGGGTTGCTCCTGAGGGAGAGGTCACAGTCAAGGACGCCACGTCCGGTGGACTTTACCGACGCAAAAATGATGACGACATTGGAGAACAAGGCAGAGAAGCTGAGCTCCACCTCAGTGCCGCACGGGAACGCCAGCGTCCGCCGCTCGGGCAACTCTGGGTAACAACACAATGCACACACGACCCAGCAGTGAACACTGTCCAAAGAATGGGCTGTCTGAGACATTTGAGGATGTAATTCAATCATACTGCTGTAATAAACTATGAGTGACAATGAATTTTCATTCATTTGTCAGACAATTTGATCCACCAACTGTCAATCACAAGTAATTTAGTCTTTCATTGGACTGTAAAACCATATTTCTTAATGACTTATGTAGACACAGTTCTTTTTGCTCAATAAAACTATTGCCAATGATGTGAGCTAATGAGACCTATTAATGGTGGGATTTACTTGGACTTTTTTTAGGCAAGTGGTATATTAAAATTTGCCTACATTTTAAACTTGAGTACAATTTAACTAGTATTTTAATGCTGAAACCTTTAAGCCATTGTTAGCTGTGCAGTCACTGAACCACTGTACCACAGTTTTAATAACTATTGCTCCGGTCAAGCATAGGTCTTCAACCACTAAAAAAACTTCAAATTCACCCTTTTAAACTTCTCAAGCATAAGCAAGCGCACAAATTTGCTTCAGAAAAATTCACTTTCTAGTTCAATATATTTCATACATTTATGAAAATTCACTTTTCAAATAAAACCTAATAAGAAAACTGGCTAGATAATATATTTAATCACATTATTTTTGGCATCACGTCATATATGAGAAAAAAAAATCCTGCTGCAATGAACTAACTGCAGGGAGACGGGAAGGGCTATGAAAGTCCAGGGCTACAGAGTCATAGCGTTTAAAACCTTTAAAATTACATGCACAACAAACAAACAAACAAGCAAGCAAACAAGCAAACAATAAACACAGACTTTTTTTAATTAAATTCAGGGGACATCTAATCCAATACCAAACAGCCATGTGAACGCAGAGCAGTGGTAAGACTGCGGGCAGATAACTGCCTGATAACTGCCTCCAACACCAAACTCCAGGGCGACGTTTCACGTTTGGGGCCAAAAGTTTAGAAAAATATTTCACGCTTAATCTGATCTTGAGACATGCACATGATGAAAGTCCATAAAAAAAGTTAAAATTAGGATGAGGATGAAAGCCACCCGCGATTGGCCAACATTCGCCCCCTCGTTTCGCAGCTTTCACACAAGGGGTGAGAGGAAGTAGCAGTTACAGTCCTCGTCATCTGAATCGCACAGGGTCGAGGGGTTTATGCTGATAGCATGCTATGCTTCCTTTTTTACAGCGTTCTGAAAGTCAGGCTACTTAAAATAACCGTAAACTCCACCCACCCAACACCCATTCATTCAAAAAAATGAAGAACAGCTCACTTCCTAATAACCGAGCCAACACACGGTTCTGTTTTCTGCAACAATTGTTTTTTATTTTTGTCATTTCCTCAACTAACCAATACTACCGGTTCTAATATAAACTGATAGGTTTCTAATCTCAAGCAGATGCCACATTTTTAAAAAAAGAACACCGACAATATCAGGAACAAACTTAGCTGTGTCATATCGGTCAAAAATCCATCAGATACACACACTAGCACACCCTACAGGATCGCAGACCTACTCTGAAACCCATCTCAGGTACTCATGTGACTCATTTAGGACACAGTTAAAAACACTGGGCCTCTACCATTGATATTGAAATCTGACTGACCAATTCCAATCCCGCAATGTTTTTTTTTCAAACTGATAAATTACTTAATAAATAGTGAAACCAATCATCTGAACTGCCTTCGTACATGACTCTCAGCAGAGGGGACAGTAAAAGGCCAGCACTTCTCAGCCCATGAGGACAGTGATTTAAGAATTCGGACAGTACACTTCTATATGCAAGGTCACACTTTAGATGAAGTGTTGCTCATGAAGGCTTTATACAGCATGAATAATGCCTTAATAAATGAGACATAGGGCTCTAATTTCGTAGACCAGGCCCAGGCGCATCGCATGGGGGGTGCGCTGCGCCAACGGGGTGTGTCCAGGCGTATGCAGCAATTTCGTGCCCGGCGTAGCCTGGCGCAAGTACTCCTCTGTCCCGCCTCTGTCCCTCCTTCCAGCGCAAGTTGGCAAAGAAGGCGACACAGCCGAGTCAAATCTTGCTCACTGGCAACGATGGATAGCGTGTTCCCATTAGTTACAAACTGTTGCTGCTTTACATTTTGGGATTAACATGCATGGACAACAATGCAAGATACGTGACACATTTATTTTCAATATGTGATCTTAACTCAGTACGAGATCATAGCAATCAGGGTGTATTCCTTTACCCCACTAAAGACGACAAAACCTAAGTGACAATAATAGTAGCCTAGTAGCCGCTTGCACACTGGACGCGAAACGATTTTTTCGCTCGACAGATTTCGTTGTGTCCGAAAGTCTGACAGGTTTTTTATAAATCTCCGTGTCCGACAGTCTAATATAGTTTTTAATTTCTTCAGATCTGCTGACTCTTTTAGATATTAAAGGTGAGTGTTTTGATAAGAGGGCTCAGTTCTTCAAAATGAGTACCGAGACTTTCAATCAATGTTTCTGTTTAAGCTCTGCTCAATAAAGTGAGTCGACACTGGCGCGAGACAATGTACAATGCCTCCGTGTCTGACAGCCAAAAAAAAAAGAGGACGATTAGAACAGATTGATAACGAAATAAAGAATAAAAAGAAACATTTTAACAACAGAGCATCCAATGAACACTGTGATTTATTTATTGGCGGGTCATCTTTGTTGGATATCCCGTTTGTTGGTTTTTATTCTTTATTTCGTTAGGCCTATACATCTATTCTCATATCAATACAATACATTTTGCTGGCTGGTGGACATGGAGTATTTTGCATTTCGTGTCGGACAGTCTTGATCGTGCATGCGATAATTTCTTCACACTGTCAATGGTCATGGAATTGATTTGCTCACACACTATTTTATCTCTGCTGTGGAAATAAAGCGTGAATCTGTTCGGCTCATTTGACTAATTTTCAAAAGAAAGACCGAATAAAGACTGCCGTCTATCTTCAACGAAAACAGACGAATAGGCTAAAAAGACCAAGAAAAGTCGATAGCTATCAATTTGCATTTTGTGAAGGTGGAACACAAACATAGCCAAGTTTGCACGTCTAATGACTCCTGGAATACTCGGAAAAATTAGAACTTTTATGACTTTCAGACACGGAGCTATATTAAAACCCTGTCCGACTATTGCGTCTTTGCATCAACTTTGTCTGTAATCAGTCGTGTGAAAAATTTGTTTCGTGTCCAGTGTGCAAGCGGCTTTAATGAGCATAGAACGCAAGCATTCGATATATATATATATATATACAGTTTGTGGTTGGCTGAGAAAGATGTGAAGTCGTTAGTTTGCATCACAGATTCAGCTGCGTTGATCAAGCCAGGTCAAGTTTCCATTACGCGTGGCAACCGCCTTTAAAGTGACATCAGGACAATCGATATAGATACTATAATTTATGTCCTTATTCAGGTAGTTGCATTAAATAGTGCTTCCTGTAATTATTTCTTGCATTGAAATGTGCCTGACATTCTGTAAACCTGCCTGTGAGATTTCGGTGACGTGTGCGCACTCTGCGCTGGTCAGCCAAATTACCAGCTGCACGGAAATTAAACCAGTTTGGAGATGGCGAGTTTTCTGCGCAACTGCAGTGGAGACTTTTTCTACGAAATTGTCACTGCGTCTTGATGAATATGTGACACCTCCCCCTACTACGCCGCCACACCCATCTCGGCGCACCTTCGTCTACCGAAGGCTGCGCACCTCACAAAATCACCACTACGCTCGCTGCGCCGTACAAAATTACCACTGCGTGGGCTGCGCCTCGCTACGCCACCTGCGCTGCGCCAGGAAATTAGAGCCCATAATGTCTTCATAAATCGTACATAAGAAAATGTCATGCTTTGTAGAGGGAGAAATTACACGTCCTCATTCAGCCAGATGCGACAATGAGAAATGTCACTTTGTTGACACCGTCACCTTTTATAGCATTTAGCCACTAGCTATGTGACGCTGTCAGTTATGTCATATCAGGCATCACATGCTGAATAAGGATGTGTTATTTCACCCTTTACTAAGCATGACATTTGCATTTGTTTGATTTATGAAGACATTATGTCTCATTACTGAAGGCATTATACATGCTGAATTAAGTCTTTATGAGCAACACCATCTAAAGTCTGACCGCATGCCATATACTCTATATACCTTTCAGCTTACCAAGGTAATATAGGACATAGTGCCATGTGGGGATGATCTGTTCCCACTTGACTTGCTGTGGTTATGGGAAAATCCAAAGCCCTATTTATTCTCAAAATAAGTTCTGCAGGCGTAGGCGTAGGCACACGCGTGGCCTACATTATGTGCCTACGCCTGATTTTAACTGCAGAAATTCAGTGGAGCACAGTTCTAAAGGTGACCAGCCAGACAAAGCCATACAGTATTACCGTATACAATCCCTAATGACTTTAAAAACCCAACAAATACAGGTTTCATACGACTTCAGCCATGAAAACAAATGCTGGAGCACCATGACAGTTTTTCACAGAGAGTTTTAGAAGTAGATGGCTCTGGGTGCAGCTGCTCGCAGATTTGGACTCACCGTTAGCGCTCCTCCAGGATAGGTCTCGTATTCGCAGCTCTGTGGTGTGGCCGGTGGTCCGGATCGGGTCATTCAGAGTCCGGGGGTCCTTCAGAGTATGCCGAATTTCCACCACTTGTTTCCCCGTCACCAGGGGGTCCCGGCCCAAATCTGCAGAAGAAGAAACGGTCACATTGTGAAGTCAGCAGAGGCAGACAAAAAAGCAACTTCCCCCTGTATGACAGAACTATACAAATTAACAGCAATGGCCAGTGTCGTATGATTTCTCAGTGCCACCACTAAACTGACTCCATAAAACATAACCCCGAGAACCATTTACTGAAATTCATCTTGAACATGTTGAGAGGAGGCCTTTCTTCCAAAGACATAAAACAAAGCCAAAAATGTAGAGAGGTATACTTAAACTCATCTGAAAATGTCAGCAACAATGACAGTTATTGCAGGAACAGTCTGAATTAATCGAAAGGTTGTGACGATCCCTCTGTATTAGCCTGCCCTAGAACTCGCAGGACAAAAATGACTGGCATCTCGAGCAGTGCCGAGTACAGGTGTTCAGAGTGGCTTGAAATGAAACGTTGGTAAGCGTTCTCCTCAGACCAGCCTGAGGAATAATATTGGATATCCTTTACTCAGTTTCGTAGAGCTAGGAAGTGGGGTGGGGGAGGGGATTGGCATCATCATGAGTACAGTTTTTTCCATTCATAAATCAACTGACAACACACTGGGGACAGTTTTTTGGCATCAGGGCAGGGTGTAAGACAGGATGGTCCATATCCTACCAAAACTCATTATGGTCCCCAGTCAAGGCCTCAAGTCTCTGGTCTTCAACTCATGAACGAGGGGACATTCAATAAAAATTAACAGTACTTTTCTTAAAGAGTATTTCTCACATTGGTATTCAGGAGAGCATACAGCCATTTTCAGCAGACCAGAGGAACAGTCCCTTTGTATTATTTTTCACTGAGGAAGCACCGGCACCAGTCACACACACACTTCTGCGTTTCCTTCGATCACTTCGGAGTGCCGAGGATGAGCTGTCTCAAGATAAAGCGCCATCTTCTCCTCAGGTCACAGTGGATTTTGGAGTGGAGATCCAAGCTGAAATCTGGGACCTGATCGATTAATCTATAGCCAAGAGCACTGGTATCCACCCCTGGCCCTGGAGCGCCACCATCCTGAAGGTCTTTACTCCAGCTAAAGCAACACACACCTCCTTACCCAGTTATAGATCTTGATGACCTGCTAATTAGCTCAATCAGGGTAGGAGTAAAAAGCTACAGGACTGCAGCTCTCCAGGAACAGGGTTGGACGACATTGGCAGGCCGAGGCTCTTGGTCTGGATAGCTCACATGGTAAAGCATCGCGTAGCGAAGCAGAAGTGACTATCACGTCGCGGGTTCAATCCCCGCCTCATACCGACCGGCAGTGGTCAACAGCTTTTTCAGAGTAGCGCACAATTGGCTATTGGGCTACAGGGTTGCAAATTGGGAAGGGACTGTCGGGGAGGGAAAATAATGGTTGACTTGATCGTTAGTCAAGTGCTTCCAATTGTCCAGTCAGGCGCTTGTCAGGAAGATTCTAGCCTCTTCATGTCTGGGTATCCTCCGCCCTTGCTCTGAACTTGATTCAACCAATGAGCGTATAAGAAGCAGAGGCCGACAGGCGCGTGCTTCGGAGGAGAGCCGCAAACTGTCTTTGCTCTCCTGAAGTGGCACAAAGGGGTCACATACGAGCAAGACTTGTACATAGTTCACCAATTGGGCATTCCAGATTCGGGTGGGCTTGGAGATGCCAAATTTAAAAGAAAAAATAAAATATAAAAAAAAAATTAATAAAAGGAGCTTTCAGAGCCCGGATGTCTCGATGTAACCATTTACCCAATATTGCCCCTGAGCGTAATTACTCCAGCTCACTGAGCAGTGAGAAGCTAGTGATGAAAGGATCCGTTAAATAACAGTAATATAAAAACTTGGCTTCAGCTGGAGTGGCCGACACTGGTCGAGTCATGTTGCCATGGTAGGTAAGGTGAGAAATAAACCAATCCAAGCAAGACAACCCTGCCCTGCACCTCTAGGCCCAGAACATGTACTGGGGGCGGGTAATGAAGTGTAGGTTCCACAATGACTATCACACAGTCAATGTAAATCCGATTAGACTCTAAAAAGCCGGAGTAAATCCAATTATGACCAATTCTCTCTCTCATACCTCCAGCTCCACTGAAGTTACATTCTTTGAAAAGGTCGGTACACATGAAGGAAACAGCGTTTCTGAAAAGCACCAGCGTCCGACAGGGAGGCAATTTTTGCGCGTCGACCTTGTGCTAGACGAGGAAACCCCTGGATTCAGCTGGAATTAGGCTTTTTTATGGTGAAATATTGTTAAAGAGAAATACTTGCCTTCAGAGACCAGCTCCAAGACATGTGTGATCTTTTCCGCGCGCAGTATGTGTTTGTTCAGGTACTTGGTGAAGATTCCAGAACTTCTCTCGCCATCCTGCACCTCGAATGCCTCAGCATCTTCACACCTGCGACAGCAAAACTCAGTTGAACCGGCAGCTAGTCTAGTCAACAAGCTCTCAATCAATCACTTCATGCTCATTTTATGAGTTCGAGTCTAGTGAGTAGAATATTCCAGAAAACCAATGCGAATGCCATGTAAGACAAATTAAATTAGAAAATAATGGTACCAAGACAAACGGCTCACAGCCTTAAAGGAAACCCTTACATCAACTGGTAAATGCGCACTTACGTGGCATATCCATACACGGTGTTGCCCAAAGGTGCTAGAGACCTGATTTCAGATAGGGCAGCATTTTGGTTGTACCTGCGCAATACAAAGAAAAGAAAAAAGAAAAATGTCAGCATGCTGGTATTCACTGATCTCTTTCTTGTATGAAGTTGCATTTAGACACAAAGTTAATATAAACCTAATTACATGAAGTTAAAGATCCGAGGATTTACAGCTACTTCAGGACACCAGCGAAAAGAAGCACAAGTTCCTTCCAGCTACCGAGAACCAACCTAATTTCATATTCAGTCCAAAGCCAGAGCACATACAGCAAACACACACTTCTGTACTTACAGTAGAGTACATCTGTACAAGAGAGATTTGTGGAGTAATTTAAAATTTGGTTAAAAAAGTATGAAAAGTCAGCAAACTAACATGCATGAAGTCCGCAGACCAAATCCCAAACCCACTCAGGTATGGGTTATAATGTTCGGGCTGTTTCTCAGCCACACTTGAGTGTTTCTAGAGACAGTGTGAGCCGACTCTGCCATTTTAATGTACAAATGAATGCATGAATTAAAAGAAGCATTATATCAGCATTCAGGATGACGGCATCTCAAGAAAGGACCGAATGTCATGGGCACCGGAATCCAATTGGCATGAATGCAAAAGCGAGACTTTTCATGGCCTCCTACAGGCAAGCGTGTGGAATTCAGGCAGTTTCTGTACCATTTCCTACAGGTGTCGAGCAGGATGACGTTGAGCGCGGTGCGGCGCTCTTGCATGTGGCGCATGACACTCTGCACACTGACGCAGTTCTCTGGCCGGTACGGTGCCGGGGCGTCGATCGGCACCAGGTAGTTCCTCCCAGAACACTCGTACCCGTGTCCGGCATAGTAGAACAGAGCTGCACGGAACAGTCGCAAGAACATGAACACTTAAGCATAACAAATCTGAATTTATTTTATTTTTTTAAAAATGCAGAAAGCCAGAACAAACAGCAGTTCTTACAATCAGTGAAACATCACCAGTCAGTAACCGTTTGAACTACTAAAATCATTAAGAAACATTCTTATCTTTCCCTTGTATAACAAATAATTAGCAGGGATTAACACTAAAAGTAGAAAGATGAAAATTGGAAAGGGGCGCAGAGTAAAAAGATGAAAGAGGGCTGCTCACCACAGAAAAAACGGCTTAGGATTCAACAAAGGGAAAAGTTGAGGCTTTGTTGCCATTAGTCTGGAGCGCAAGATATTCTGTCCCACAATATAAATCTTTCATTAAAACATCTGAAGAACTCAGGCATGGCAGCCAAAATTTACAAGTCACAGAACCTCAAACTGCACAACTTGTTGTCCTCTTTTCATGGGAAAAACCCACATCTTCAGTAGGGCTTGAAGTCAAACATGAGTAAATGCTGGGCTAAGCACAAAAAGCAAGAACTAAAAATTGTGATAGCGTGTTAACAGAAACAAAGATTAGAAAAGATTAACTACATTCCAGAAATTCTAGAGATTGAACCCGACAATTTCACATTTTCTGATTAACAGTTTGAGATTATTGCAGAAAAAGTGAAAAGCAAAAATACATTTTTCCGCATGCGTGACATTTCAAAGGCTTATAGTAAAACAGCATCACAGACGCTGTAGCTCAACTAGATTGTTATCTGCAATATCTCCACAAATGGCTACACTGAGGCCAATTCAAAGGGGCTACCGGGGATGCCATTTTTAAATTCAAATCAAATTCTAATTTTGAAATCAGCTTAAGAGCAAAGGTCAAATCAAGGCCTAAATGTCAAAATACAGCCAAACTCAGGATAGACATGTTGAAGTCCATTAAAAACTACCCATAAACCAAACTGGCTGCAGTTGTACAAAATTAGCTGCAAAATAGACATAAACGTCACTTTCAAGATGGCAGCTATGGCAGCCATATTTGAAATCAGATCAGAATGCCATGAACAAAATTTGGTGTCCTCATGGATAGAAACAAACAAGCCAAATTTCAGCTTCATCGGGTTAGCAGTTTCCGAGACAAAGATGTTTCCAGCTTTCATGGGTGTGGTCCAAGTGCAAAGGTCAAATCAAGGTCAAAAGTCGAACTGCAGCTAAACTCAGAATATTTGTATTGAAGTCTATGTGAAGCTACCTATATATCAACTCTGGCAGCAATATCTGCAAAATTACCTGCAAAATGGTATTTTCAAGATGGCCGCCATGGTCAGATCAGAACACCATCAGCAAATTTTGTTGTCCTTGTGGGTAGGAACATATGTGCCAAGATTCAGCTTCATTGGTCCAGTGGCTTCAGATCAGAAGATATTTACTGAGGCAACTGGAAAAGTGGGCGTGGCAAAATCCCAAGGGTCATATCTAGGTCAAAACTGAAAATTTCTCAAAACCCTTCACATTTGTTCAAGGATTTGCCACCAACTATCTATTATCCAAATTTCAGCTAGATTGCCACATTAATGGCTGAATAATGGCTCTATATGGCATTTTCTATACGGCCGCTAGAGGGTCATATTTGAAATCGGATCGGAACGCCGCGAACAAACTTCGGTGTCCTCATGGGTAGGAACATGCAAACCAAGTTTCAGCTTCATTGGCTCAGTGTTCTCTGAGAACATGATGTTAACGGACGGACGACGAACAAGCAGCTTATGCCATAAGCCCACCGGACCTTAGGTCATGATGAGCTAAAAATTAGTCTCACCCTTGGATTGGCAAACCAAGCTTGGTTTTGTCTTCTATGAAAAGTGTGACAGACATAACGGCCACCAGTCTCATTAACAAACAGAGGCCTGCATTTATAAAGCATTCTACAGTAGAACAACTGATTGCCTTTGAGCTCATAATAGGGAAAGTTAAGCTACAGATCAGGAAAAGCTGTTCCTAGATGAGCACTTTAAATTTGAGAGGTTAAATGAATAAGGCCCAGTGATTTTCCCTCCTTTTTTCCCCTCAGGTCTGGCACATACCATGCCCTGCCCCCAGCTCACAGGAGCGAGGAGCAAGGACCCCTCCCCGCAAAAAAATACACCCCTCTGGTTTGGGGGCCCAATCTCAGACCAAGCAAGACCAGCACACTTCGCAGGGTAGAGCACAGCTTGTCCTAACCCTGCAGGCTCCAGACGAATGCATCCGTTTAGTGGTGCCAGAATGGAAGCAATGCAGTCGCTTGAAATGTGCTGCAATTTAGCACCAGTGGCTGGGAAACAGGCGTCTGGGCGAAATGGCAAGAGCAGATTCATAAATACAGAGTAACAGTAGTGTGACCTGATCCTGCTCGTGATGCAAGAGCAACAAGTCCTTTCAGAGGCTGCCAGGCAGACAGCACAAAAATAGACCTTATTTACACACCGAGTCCTTTTAACACATGAGCTCAAATGACCCATACATCCCTGTCTCTGACTAACAAGGAAGAAAGTACTTGCTTTTCATTCCAAAAGGTCTAGTAATGTCAATTTGAATGCAGCTGAATACAGTGCTCCTTTTTCAATTCAATGTTGATTGACTCCCAGGCTAGAAGTCGCGATTGACAGCAATAAAGAACCCAGAACTCATATGTCATAAATCTGATGCTGAAAATGCCCCCACTACTACACAGAGGAAGCAACCGTCTTATTGCTTGAGTTCGCAAGAACGTCCGTTCAGCCCGATGACAAGTAATTTCTCAGCAGCAAAATAAACCACGACAGCCTCGCTCCCAAAATTCCCCAACTGTGCACGTGTGGTGATTTTCACATAAACGCAGCCCTCTTCTCCTCACTGCTTCATTTTATTTCCTGTCAGCAGGCATCTGGCACTGTAGATGCGAGGCCAGGCACGGTTCTCAAGGACGTGGGTGGCAGAGGGAGGATAGATGAAAGGGTTGGGCTAAAAAAAAACTAAAAGGTCATTTTGTTCCAGCTCTCTCGAAAAGCACTTATGAAGTGGAGTCAGAATGTCCACGTCCTTCTGATCAGCACATGAGCACTCTAGCCGGCACTTCCTGTCGCAAATGCGTGCCCAGAGCCACGTAACGCCCCGCTGTCTATATTGTAACACTTTGTAAGCAGATCACCGCTTAAAACAACGCAGGACGGTCGCACAAACGTTATTGAGTTGATGCAACTTCCTTTTTTTCACGCTGAGAAAACTCAAGTGGCGATAACATTAATAACGCTACTATAACGGTTACCTGCTGGGGAGCAGCTGGTTTCCAGATCAAAGGGTGTCAAAGCAGACAAAATTTAATCACCTTGCTCAGTTTTCACAGTTCATTTTCCACCGGATGACGTTCAACAGAGCGCTCAGATTTAGCCACTTCAGAATGTTTCCTTTTGATTTGATGAAATTGAATGTGCATGAAGAAGTTTCCAAAGGGAAGGATCACTGTCCCTGTGGAAAATTCAAGATTTACACCTGAACACAAAAGGATTCGAAACCCTTAGCTTTCAGGTTCAGATCATCTGAAGCTTCTCACTGCTGCCTAAAAGCAACACTATGAAGTAGACCTTATGAAAAAAACATATTACAAAAGTACATCATCTGTATAATAAATAACCGTACAACAGTAACACTGCTTGAATCATAATATCTGGAGCAGCGCATATGTGCAGCACAGCTGGTCACCAGAAAAGTGTAATTAATTATTCTATCGCATCTGAACTCATGCACTCAAATCCATCAAGCGATGAGGCTAGAGGGGCAGTACAAACTGCTATACATAGTCAGGATTCAGTTTGTCTACATCACACTTCCCCTTTCCACTGTGGCTGTCGCAAAAACCACATACTGTCTCTGAAAAGTCGGCCAAATGAGGGCTTTAGTTGTCCACTCTGAAAAGACACAAGCCAGGTGGCTGAGATCAAGTATATGTGAAAACAATTTTTACAGACAGGCTGCATATCGCTGCTAAGTCTAGCAGAGGATGTTTTCATTTAAAGAGTGAAACCGAAGTTTTCGCTACGAATACTGTGCACAAGTAGTTCCTAATCTCTTCGAGCATGACATCCAGCTGGCGCACAATCTTTTTTTTTTTTTAAGTCATCAAGCCACAGCCCACAGTGTTTGGGAGTAAAGCCAGCCACGTCATCTTGCAAGGAGGGGAGAGTTTTCGATCTGTGTTGATCTTCTTACAGCAGTGTGCGGTCATGATTATACAGCAACACTCTCGTCAAAAAGGGGTCCTAATATTTTACTTCACTTTTAATATTTTGGTGAAAATGTATTGAAAAACACTACTGAACTCCCATTCAAATGCCAATTCATTACACTTAACCGCTCAGCTGAAAACTGCATTCAGGTAAATCTCCGACAGTCGAGAATATTCAAATAAATCACAGGAAAACATAAGCGTGATATTATCAATAAGGCATGCAGAGTGCACCCGCGATCAGTTAAAGGTCCTCACCAAGACATAGGAAGCCCACCAAAACAAACAAAAACACTGGAGTGAGAGCAAATTTGTACTTTACACCAGGGTTGGGTTCAATTACTTTTTTCTGTGACAACTGGTTGTTATTGTAATTACAATTACAAGTACTTTCTAGACAGAATGTTCAAATAGAATTATTTTTAGATAAAACATTAAATAAAAATGTAATTAAAATTACGAAAGTAATTGATTACAATTACTGTAAATGTAATTGAAAAAAGTAATTGAACCCAACCCTGGTTTACACAATACTGTACGCGAAACTACTCCACTGGTAGAGCTGTGGCCTTATAAATACAAGCAAGTGTTTTTGGGGTAGCACACGATGTGATGCAGAAAGAGGCGTGGTTCAGAGCCATTGTGGGTGGAGCACAGTGATGGAGTAGGTGTGGCCTGTGGAACTTACCATACACGCCCCTGTCCAATAGCTGTAGGAAGGCGTCGACGGCAGAAAGCATCTCGCCTTTGGTGAGGTCCAGAAGAGACACGACTCTGAAGCCCAGCTGCCGGAGAAGGTTTGCCAGCTCATGCACGTCCATCATTGGGGCCATGAGTGCAGGGTGTTTGGCGTAATTCAGGTTCCCGATCAACAGCGCCACTTTGTCAGTCGCTAAATATTCAAAATCATCCTTTCAAAATCAAACATATTCATCACAGTGCTCACTCACCCCTCAGTGCAGATTTAGACGCTGGCGTCCATAAATTCTGAAATTTAATTGCTTAATAATTCTGAAATTCAATTCCAAATGTCCTGCTTCACTGGAATAATTTTCCACAGTCTCTGCGACACAAAAACTAAGTTAAAAAGCCTAAATAGGCTCATGGACAACAAGAAAAATTGGTGATATTAGTATTCTGCGCAAAGGGGTTATTGCTTCATCACAAAACCCAACATGACAATCTTGTGTCAATTTCTTTCCATTTCCATTTCTTCCCATCTTTATGACAAATTTAAAATAGGAAACGACACTTAACACTTAAGCCATGCTTCCATTATCTCATACAAAAGCAAAACAAAGTACAGCTCAACATAAAGCAGTGATTGCCATGCCTCTGTCCGCCAAAGCTCCTTGGCCAAACATACAAATGACCTTAGGACACCTTGACCTTTGATCTGATGACCTCCAAAGCCTAACCAGTTCAGCCACCCTCTTTGGAGAGTCAAAATGCCCGATTTTGTAAATATGCCTCCACTCCTTCAGTAGATATAACACAAACAAAATATTTGTGAGGGACGGTGCAATGAACAGCATGACTGACAGACAAGCGGAAAACAGTGGGTCCCCCCCACCCACAGTTAGAGGCATAATAACACATTATCATTCCCCAAAATATAGCAAGAGCCTTCTTTCAAAATGAGACTTGACAAAGACTGAAGACAATAGTCAACCTCCACAAAAGACATCTGAAAAAATGTGAAAGTCACACCGACTCACATGACTAAGCAAGAGAGAGCAATGCTAATGTGGACCTTCACTGAGCACGACAAGTATTTAAGGGAGAGAGAGAGACTCAAGAACGTACCAACATCATCACACAATGTGGACTCACCTGTAAGCTTCTTGGCCACAGGTTGGTCAGGAGCCACTGTAGATGCAGGCAGGGCGAAAAGTAATAGTTTTAGATTGAGGCACAGGAATATTAGCAGTCTAAGACATTTTTTCAGCTGGATCAGGGGTTCTGGGAACATTACTGCCTCAAATGCTTGCATTTCACTCCACAGTGGAGGTAAATTAATAATAAAATTCAGGTTTCCTTACTCTCCGATTTTGCAGATTTTAATGGGACGAGTTGTGCAGCAGTACTTGACGATAGTACACATGCTTTACACCCTTGTCAAACTACCTAAGCTAGCCCCAGCTAAACTGACCTATTGTAATTATCATTTTTTATGTATTTATTATTATTATTATTATTATTCAAGTAATCATAATTAGTTTTTTTATCCCTGTTTATTCAACTCCAATAGTTTGTGCTGCCTTTTAGATCACATTTCTCAGAGCAAAAGGCAGAAGTCATGTAAAATATTGGGAAGTGAAATTATGCCATTCACAAACTGAGATCCTGTCAAGGCACCATAATAAATAACAATAACATTCACACCTTAATGTTCACACCAGCACTGCACAGAGCAGTGATTCAAACGCCCTGAGGGAACACAGTAATTGGTCTGGGTTTCACTTCATGTCATCTTCCTGCCACGTGCGCAACACTGGCCTGGAAAAACAGCTTCCAACACGGTCTTCAGTATGAAAGAGCATAAAAAACAGGGAAAGTACCATCCCTTCAATACTGGCGAGGAAATCCCCGGGGGCCCACATGCACAGGACCTAAATCTTGGGCAAAAGGGACTTTAACCATTTCCATTAGCCTGAGAAAAAAAACAGTGCGAGACCAATCTGAAACTGGCACATAATCGAAGGCCAAGACAGAACTGCTCTGTCTTCTGTTAAAAGACGCAGGGGACAGAAGCACCCAGAACGACTCGAGCACACCAAATTCCTTACCTATCCGGATTTCTGCCGGATCTGTCCATTTTTCCTCCAGAACATTGGAGACGGAACACAGGTACCAGCCTGTATGGTCCCCATCAACATTTTCGATCTGTGAGAGGTGCAACAGCCGCCATTTCAGTGCGAAGAAATATACGACAGCCAAGCAAATAATGGAACACAGCGGTGATCTGAGATACAAACACATAACTCAAAGAAAAAAAATTTAATAAATTAATAAATACCTATGATGCAACAGTCTCGTTAACTGCCATTACAACGGGTTAATATATATAAAAAAAAAAAAAACAAACGTGAGTTGACACGAACATATCACAGCCACGTGAAAAAAAAAAATAAATAAATACTGCAGAAGCCAAAAGAAATACGCACATTTTCAACTACGGTCGACTGCAGAGAAGAACGTGCAGAAATGTTTACAGATAAGCGCTTCTCGTAAGACAGCTGCTTTGAAAAATGCATTAAACATTAACCACGTCTTTGCCTAGCTGCCTCGCTGTGTTTACACACTGCCGTTCACAAATATGACAGCTCAGACCGCGCACGGCTGTGCCAGAAAGCGGTGAACTCGGTGCCCGTAGCATCGGGGGAAGCGTCAGTATTACGGTTTTAACAGCCCGTCGAGCGGCCGCACCTGCAGGGTTTCTCGGTTTCTCCCCGGCAGAGGGTTTCCGTTCCTGTACCACTGGAAGCGGGGGGCAGGAATCCCAAACGCGGAGCACTGCAGCGTCACCTTGCTCCCTCTCCGAACACTTTGGGAGGTGGGATTCACAGCTATGAGGGGCTCCCCCTGCCACAGTCCAGGGGGTTCTGCGGGAGCACATAGGGATGTGAAGAATTCCCTTGCAGACAGAAACCTGCTCAATTCTGCGGAGCTGAGTAACAAATCCTGCCTGGCCTCAGACACTCAACTAGGCCTAACATGGAGTGAGACAAATATATAGAAGAATGCCTTGGAAAGACAGTGCAGTTAAATGTATTGTGAAGCCATAGTTTATAAAGTCAATGCTTCAGCTGTAAGCTTCTATAAAGTTTGCAGTGAGAAAGTTTTTTTTTTGTTCTGAATGAGAACTTACGTCAAACAATAAGAACAAGCTAGCAAGAGATGTGAGGTTATGCAATAGAAGCTTGTTAAAAGTACAGCACATCATGAAACTAAATTCATGAGCACACACACCTACTGTGCCAAATTTACTCCAGTGGAAATAAAGACACAGTCAATCATTTAAATTGAAAACACAGCTGGAAAATGTTTTTTTTTCCTGCCAAACTACTTTGCGCAAGGTTTGGACTGACATTACATAAGTGTTCACAGTTACTTATGACTGCCCCGCCCCTTTAATACTTTTAACACATGATGCATATTTTTCATGCATCTGCCCCTTCACTCACACAGCAATGTAAAATCACAACCACGACTGAAGTTACAGGTGTTGATTAATCAAAATATAAATGCCGTAAGCAGTGATATCGTGCTGCGGAGGTACTTGCAGTGTTTGTAAATAGTGATTTTAAGTAAGTAAGTAAACTTTATTTATAGAGCACTTCTAACAGACAGAGGTCACAATGTGCTTTACATCAATAGAAGCAAAACACAGGAGCAAAAAAAAAAAAAGGAAAAAGAGAAATATTAAAAACTATGGCCAGATTCAAAATAATGGTGAATAGATAAAAATCATTTACAGTACATTGGCAAGGTGCATTGTAATAATTCTAAAGCCTGTCTGAACATGTACGTTTTTAAACTGTTTTTTAAAAGACTCAACCGAGTCAGAACGACGGATCCACATGGGCAGGGAGTTCCATAGTTTTGGTGATAAGGCCTCAAAAGCTCGGTCACCACGCGTTTTAAAATTTGTCCTTGGTACAGACAGCAGGTTACTTGAGTTGGATCTTAGTGAATGGGTAGGCAGGTATGGGTGAATGAGGTCTGTTAAATACTCAGGCACCTTTCCATGAAGTGCTGTAAAAGTGACGGTGAGAACTTTAAATCTGATCCTGTAAACAATGGAAAGCCATTAGAGATATTTTAGTATGGGAGTGATGTGAGAGCGTTTGTGTGACCTGGTGAGCACACGAGCAGCAGCATTTCTGTATTGACTGTAACCGGTTTATGGCAGACATACTGAGAGAGGTGAAGAGGCTGTTACAATAGTCAATACGGGATGAGATGAGTGCGGGAGTGATCATTTCAATTTCTGTAGCTGTAACCAATGCTCTGAGTTTGCTGATGTTTCTTCAATGATAGAGGCAAGATCTTGTCAGCTGGTTTATATGAAGGTAGAGTGAAAGTGATGAATCAAAGGTGACACCAAGATTACGAATGTTGGGGTGTACTGTTGGTGTGAGGGGTCCAATGTGTTGCATGATTATAGGAACATGTTTGTCTTTAGCAATAATAAGAACTGTTTTGCTGTCATTGAGTTGTAGATAGTTGACTGTGGTCCAGACCCTAATGGCATTAAGGCAGTCTAGGAGCCTGGACAACCTAAAGGCCTCACTAGGTTTGAAAGAGAGATGCAGCTGTATATCATCCGCATAGAGATGATGAGAAATATTAAAACACTTTATAATCTGTCCTAGGGGAAGCAAATAAAGGGAAAATAGTAGAGGTCCCAGGACAGAGCCCTGAGGGACACCACAAGATAAAGAAGCGGGGTCAGTCAAGTGCTCGCCGACAGAAACAATGAAAGTCCTGTCAGAGAGATATAAGGAAAACCAATCCAAGGCCATGCTTGATTTTCCCCACCCAGTCTCGCAGAGTTTTAATAAGTATATGATGGTCGACCGTGTCAAATGCAGAACTAAGGTCAGGCAGGACCAACACTGAGCAGTCCCCTCCATCAATAGACATTAAAATATCATTGGAGACCCTCAGCAGAGCCGTCTCAGTGGAGTGACGCTTCCGAAAACCAGACTGAAACTTATCATAAATATTTTTACTCTCCAACACAGCAGTGAGTTGGTTGGTCGCAACGTTCTCCAGCATTTTTGACATAAACGGCAGTTTGGAAATGGGCCAAAAGTTCACAGCTAAGCCTGGATCTAAATTTAAAATGCACCTCTCAGTGCACATAGAGACACTTTTCAAAATGTGTTGCAGAGCATTCTCACAGACAGCCATTTCGCAGTAGATATTTCAAGTGTGACTAGTGACTATCATTGTAATCATATCAAGATGGCTTTGAGCTTCCAGCAGGATGGATTAAATGAACTTGAACAGAGCTGATGCATTAGTAAAAAGGCTGGCACGCTGAAGCCTAACAGACAGGATGGCACTTACTACAGAGGGGTTTAGGGATGTCATACACCTTCACCTTCACCCATTCACTGAACACACAGTTGCAGTGCTGGTCATTCACTCGACACACATACTGCTGATTACGCTGGGCTTCAAGGACCAGGTCAGGGTCGGTTCCACCAGGGACCTGGAAGACGAATTGCGAGGAATGTGCTGCTGAATTGTATAATCTCAGAAATGCAGCACGTGTTCAAGAAGAATTCTAATTCTAATGCAATATAGAAACTTCAGTTTCATTAATGAGCAAATTATTTGAGATGACTCTATACGATTGTCATAATAGACAAACAAGGTCACTATTCTCTCCGCTTATATAGTGCAGTTCATAAGTGAGAGTTACCAGCTTTTTGGCTGAGTACTCCAGCACACTAGATTTAAGAATCATCAATTCAGCTAAAATGGAGACCAACAACTTTAAAGACTGGTTACTTAGACCCAATATTACGGGTGCATCTCATGGCATTGGCTGAAGCCTTCGCAGGCTGGAGTTTCATGGGTTGTCACTTAATTCTGTCTGCGAAACTAACATGACGTCATTTCATCTCCGTTGAACAGCTTTAGATTAAGAGAGTAATCACTGGTTTCCCTAACCCCAAACTGAACTTTAACTCTTAACCTAACCCCAAACCTAACACTAACCCTAAAATTACCCTTATCCCCAACCCCAAATGTTAGTTTAGCAGTTGGAAGTAAGCGACGACGCCCTAAAAATGCGGCCTTCAAAGGCTGCAGCCTCTGCTTTGAGATGCACCCTTTATCAAGGGGTCATGACCACCCCCAATGCTGAAACCGAAACCACTTTACTGTGAACAAGATCAAATGATAGCCAAAAGTCATGAGATCAAAGTCACGTTTGGATGCTGGTTTTCCGGTATTTCAGGTTTTTGATTGTTTGCTTTGCAGTCGCTTTGATATGCGAAATATGATGGAGCAGCAAACCTAACACCATGTAACCATACAAATACTTACATAATGCACTGTATATATAGTATATAAAACACTTAGAAGCACAAAGTATATAACAAATTATTAAGCAACAATTTAAATTGAAAATTAAATCAGCAACTCTGCCAGTCAACCGTACTGCTGTCCTGAGAGTACACACCTCCTCCTCCGCCTGAAACCACTGGTAGCACAGCGGGCCCTTCCCCATCGCCCGGACGCTCAGAGTAACTTGATAATTTTGTGGGACACATGCGGACACAGGATGCTGCAGAATGATAATGTCTGGAAAAAGGAGTAAAGAACCAGCCACAGACGCACATAATTTATTATCCAGTTCTTCCAGACAACTTGAAGACACAGCGTAAACTATTGTATTTGCAAAAATAAGAAGTCTGCAAAGTAACATACCACTGATCATGATTTTAAATTATCCCTCGGTTTTGGCAGCGAGTCATTACTACGTCTCAGTACAGAAACTGTAAACAAAAATAAGTCACATGTTTACAACATTGATATTATTATTATTATTATTATTATTATTATTATGTAAATACAGTGTGTTATGACCATGCCACATTGTGAAAGAGGTCCAAGAGACCTCTAACGCTTAAAACTTTGCTTCTTGTTACGAATTTGCGGCACACAAATAGTATGTGAATATGCAGCATGCTTTTGTTGTTGTTTTCTTAGTTTTTTTGTTTTGTTTTTTTATCTCACCATTATGCATGTTGTTGAGTAAGGCGCAGTCCTGTAACAGAAAAGGAAAACAATAGGTACAAAATCCCAACCAACCAGGCAATAATATGTCATGATCATAGTTTATGGAGCGTAAGGCTCGAGTATTGCAGCACGCAAAAATGCACTCGGCCACTAAGAGCTTCGTCTGTCATCAAGAGCTCCGAAAGGAGCACCTGACCCACCAAAGCACGGGGAGATGATAAACAGGTATCCTGAACTGGTTTCGTCATCCCTCCCTGGAGCTCGTCTGTGCAGTCGAACTTAATAGAGACCTCACAATATACTCGATAACCTCTTAGATGAATTAATCGAAGCAACGTTTCCTCTACCAACCGTGAAAAAGAAAAAAAATGCACGAATACTGTTTTTCCAAGTGCCGTTTTTACTGGGCAAAGTGGCATGCACCTGGGTATAAGCATAAAATTTCTCAAAAAAATTCTCAAATGGTCGAGAAAAGAGAACAAAAACGTATGTTTAGGCATTTAAATAGAAATGGAAACGAATAGAAGAAATAGCCGAACAATTGGCGCTTTGGTCCCCGAGTCTATGTGTATGAGGGCCGCCCTGATTTTAGCATAAATATGTAGTTTTATGATAGTTCGAATTAAATGTTTATATGGCGTAAACGTAGAGCCGACGATGACACATGTTGGCATCAAGTAGAAAGATCACTGTGTCATGCTTCTTTGCCAGCTAAACACAAAAGAAGAACAAGAAACCCCAACGTTGTAAAACTTGACGTAATTTGTAAAAATGTAAAACATACCAGCGGCCGGAGTTTTGTAGACCAATTTCCGAAAGATCGCTGTTTGATATCTTACTGGCGGTACTTCGTTGCAATAATGACCACAGAAAGTAACAATGAGGGAAAACTTATATAAGTAACCGGCCTGATAACCAAGTTACACATTTTGCATGGTGACACACGCACGGCAAAACATGACATAGTATTACGACATTAACATTAAGGCCAGTACATTCAAGTAATGTGGGCTACAGCGACTAAACATACCTTGCATTTGTGGGGCGCAGAATGATGACTTGAACCATAGCCTTTACGTACTCCTGTAGTCCTCCTCACCGAACATCAGGCAAAATATACTTCAATCTCCGCAGTGAACTCGAGCGATAGCCTCGCCCCCTTCTTCTAAATAACCAAGTGCTACAATAAATCCAACTTTCCGGAAACCTTCCAGCCTTCACTTTACCGTACTGTGTAGTATATACGTTCACACTGGCGTTGAAATTAATATGATTTCGAAGAATTATGGCGTGTTAGACAGCGCGCAAATCGGCAATAAAAAATAATATTTTAAACATAAGAGGTAGCCAATTTTCTAGCATGGATATATAAACCATTTCAAGACCAATGATAAATAAATGAGATAAGTGAAAGAAATATTGTATATTAGAGCGTAAATTAACTGATTAATTTTATCTAAAAAAAAAAAAGCAAATAATGTCTTATGTTGCCACTTTAAACCATAGTAGCCGCAAAAAAAATTACACTAAACTGGATTAAGACCCAAAATAGAGATTCAAGTCTGGGATAGAAGAGAAGGCAAACCATTTGGACTGCATGGTGTTATTCAATAATCTTTTAAGCAGCAGTGGCTTGAAAATTAATTGGCTCGGAATGATCCAACAATACAAGATTAGGAAATTAGGAAAACCATACATTTTCAGCATCTTTATGCCAAATTTATTCTTGAAGGCTATGTACTCAACTGAAAAATGCCAGTCTTGTGTTAGGAAAACCTATAGCCTATTGGAAACTTTGTTGGTATTCAGCTACTGAGTACTATTCAAAATTTTATTCAGCCTCGTAAAGATGGAGGCAGTTTATACACAAAGTCAAAGTGCTGCGAAGGAGCTTCACCGCAGTTATTTACAGCTTGGAGAATCCCCCCTGTCTTGTTGCTCAACATAGCAACGCTGCATAACGTAATCCATGACTGTGCCACTGAAATGAAGGCAAAGGCCATAGGTATTTAAAAACATGTTTTTTCCTCTTTTATTCTCCAGTGAAATCTCTTTCCACAAGTGAAAACAATTAAACCACAGTCAAGAGCGTGGCAAGCCAACCTACAGCAATGATATCATTTAATGAAAGACCTCATAAGCCAATCAAAACACTTTGAAAAACATCACTGTAAGGTCCACACACTCTGATGTCACAAGCCCCCCCCCCAAAAAAAAAAACAAAACGCGTTTTCCCTCTCCGCATGTAAACACTGAAAGTGGGGTTTCCACAAATCTTCACCCTGGAAGGCATTTTTCGAAATTATTATTTTCGATAACCATTTAGTATGTAGAAGACAGGTCAAAATGGATAGAAAATACTGCATTTTCAGAAATATTGTGTATATATGGGCAGGGCCTAAAGCTAAACTAAACTGAAGTAGCTGATGAATGCATGAAAAAAAAAACAAAAAAAAAAAGACAGAGTATTAGTATTGATTTGCTTAGTGTCTTCAACAAGTTCGTGGATTTGTGTGAGCGTGTGTATGTGTGTGAGTTTTTGTCACCCATTGGGGACTGTTTCCACTATAAAGCCTAACCTAGTCAGGGCCAGCAGTCCTAATGGGGACTAAAGCCTTGTCCTAATATGGCAAACTATAATTTCTGAGGTCGTGGTTGAGGTTAAGGGTCAGGTGAGAATGAAAGTTTGGATAAGGATGGGGTTAGGCATGACTTGGTTATGGTTAGGGTTAGGCTGTCCATAATGAATAGAGGTCAATGCAATGTCCTAATAAGAATAGCTGTGCAAACTTGTTTGTGTGTGTGTGTATGTGTGTGTTGGAGGCTGTGAACAATGAAGAAAGGTTTTTGATTTGAACAGCTAAACAGCTATTTGAAAGAATATATTTTTTACGTTAGTGAACAGTTGTAATGGTGATAGTGTAGGTTTTCAAGTGAGTTTCCCCATCTGAGTGTCCCGGCTTGCACTGTTGCCAGCAAAGAAACTGGATGGTGACCAGACAGATCTCCCCTCTTCAGTGTTTCAAAGGGAATTAGTACATAAAACAATTTTCAACAGTATTTCACAAAAAAAAAAAATATATATATATATATATATATATATATACATGTATATTCACATACTAATGTGTTCATTACCAATAACTAATTTTATTGGCTGAGCGATTCCTTTTATTTATTTTTGTTTTTTCCTGATTGAATCAGGAAAAAATCAGGAAAGGTTCTCCTAGCTGCAGTCACTGTCTGAGGGCTAGTTTTGGAGTATGTGATGTACACCTCTGACTATTTGTGAGTCCACCATAAATAGCACAGTCAACCCTACCCTCTGTCTCCAAGCACCCAATACACTCATTGCACATGCTCATGTTGGACTGACAATAGTGCTGTGCAGTGCACTGGGACATTTCCAAAAGGCACTGAAACTTGTTATTGGTGAGCTTATTGCATGTCAATTCTTTAGAAAAAAATAACACTATTTTCTTTACCAGAGGTTTTAACATTAAAGGTTGATAGAAAAAAAAATTCTATTAACTATTCCAGTTTGGCTGTGAAAGTGTTCCTCTTGTCTGTTGGCAGTGCTTCTATTTATAGCTGTCCCTAGATGAAACTGTGCAGCGAGTTCTCGGGAAAGATTTTGGGATTTTGTGGAAAATATGCGCTCTTTCTACATGACACGCTTTAAATTATTGCACATGAAAAATACTTTTTTGAATTCTCACCTTCTGTTTTGATCGTTATTAATTTCTTGACTTGTGTAAAGACACTCTGTTAGTCTGATGGTATGTAACTGGAATTCTGACCTCCCTTTCAGATCATACACTGAGGCCAAGCGGGACTTGGATTTGAAGTTCACAAAAAAAGAAGTTGTACTCCGGGATTTTTATGGAATTCTGTAATTTGTGTGGAAAATGAGTACCAGGAGACCTCTACTACGTTCTTACTCAGGAAATGGAAGGTATGGCGACTTTAATGGCGATGTCATTGCTGGAAAGTGTGGCAGAGTTGACAACAGCAGTTACCAGACAGCCATGCGGACAGAGCCCAGGTACAGACCTCCGTAACCTCCCCACCTCCCAGCCCATCTACAGCACTGCTCTGTCAGGCCAGACGGCAGTATCTGCACATTTCTCAAAATTGGGAAAACCCACCATTGACCCTCTACAGCACCAGCTCCACCTACTTTTAGTAGAGATTAGCCTGATCAATACACATGTACAGAGTTATTGAATGTGCAAATTAGCAGTATCTACAAAACAAGGGCAGGAGTTAAAACTTTAAGGCCCATTTTCTCAGTTTCATTATTTTGCAGATACAGCCGTCTGACTTGACAGGGCAAAGCACTGCGCACACACAGACAGGGCTAATTTTCATGGGATCGTTCCACAGCCATTTGTTCTTCATTTTTTTTCTGTCCTTCCTTCTGTTAAAATGCTCATAGTTCAGTGGAAAATGCTCATGGAAACCATTTGTTAATCTGATGCGAAGACTCGGGGTTTGGTAATTTGAGTTAAGTCCTTTTCAAAGGTTTTGCGAGTTAATGCAATGTATGTATAAACTATTCAAAGAAGAAGACCTACTTTTAATTTGAATGCATATTGACTTGTTCAAATAATTACACACAGAGTTTGGAATCTGTGGTTTTGAAATGGGACACTCAATGGCTCACAAAAACATTGTCTGACAAAAATGACATTGGTGCAGCATCATAGTTTAAATGGGTTATAAGAGCCCCAGAGACAAATGTAAAAGCAGCTGTCCAGATGGGAAAAAGCAGTCCACGATATATTTCTGACTGCGAAAGGGTACAGCACATTTGCCCTAATTGCCCTCTGCTGTGTAATTAAAAACTCATGGCTAACTACTGGGGTCAATCAGATATATTTGTTGAAAATAAAGAAATAAGCAGCCATCCAGCTTTTGTTGAATCGTCTGCAGTAAAACACCGCAAATGCCTTATTACAATGAAGATTGTAAAAATATTACAGGTCATCTTTTATTGAGTCAGACCTTGGCTTCAGGTATGGTTAAGGATTGTGATCTTAAGGGTTAAGGTATTGTGGCTTAGAGCTGCATGTCTGGGGTTGGAATTTAGGATCTGGATTAAGGAATGGAATGGAGGATGTGAACAGGGAAAGTTTATCCATAAGGTCAGGGAGGACAAACCACTTCATCTCACCCTGCTTGGCCTGAAACAAAAATTATTGCATTACACTTTCAGGGAAGGTTATGTCAGTACAGTCCATTGCAGGTTATTCAATCTTAATTCTGAAACACACACACACATGCCGTTGTTCTATGTTTGGCATGGAAACTTGTGACAGCAATAAGAAAGTGGCAGAAAGTCTGTGGTGAAGTGTTATCACGTCAGAAATCATCCCGCTGAACATCAGAACGCCATGTGATGAGTCAACAGCAAAAAGAAATGAAGATGGATTCTCAATCATGTCACTTTTTCATGCAAATTTTGAAAAATTAAAATAAAATAGTTATCCTTCTCTGCCAATAAACCCATATAAAGCTGATAAGTGCCAGTGGCAATATTCCTGTGATCTGGAAAAGCCTAGTGAGTTTATCAGAGGCAAGGATTCTTGCAACTGAACAAAAACCTTTGGATTCTGGACTTTTCCTAACTGAAAAAAATAATAGAAACTTGATTTTGACAGTTCAAATAACACTAATAACTAGTATTTTAAGATTTTCGGCCCTCTTAATTACTGCTAATGAGGGTCAAACTCGGTTTCTCCCAAAAGTGACATACAGACTAGATTTTTCCAGATCACAGGAGAATAGGGTTGTAATGACATAGACTGGCCAAACTATAGACTCCAGATCTCATTGACAGACAAGCTGCTCCAATCTGCTCTCTCTTTCTATGTAGTTACCACAGTTACAGACAATATCACTACAAGCCATCAAGGTAATCTAATGTAAGATATCAGGATAAACTATCCCCAGACCCGTACTAAATCAAGCAGACTGCCCTGCCTCATCCTACCCACCCCCACCCTCCAGCTCGTATGGTTAACACGTCCAGACTTAACCACTTTTTACCGTGTTTGTGTGTGTCAGAGATTTTTTTTTCTCATTTGCAGTTATAGCCCACATAAATGCTAATCAAAAATATTAGCACCAGTTATGAAATTCCTAAAAGATATGGTGCTTCATCATTGCTATTCATTTTGCTACTTCATACCGCATTAACTCTTTTCCCATAATGACTGCATATGACACTTAGGTGCATGTCAACTTTTCACTTCAATAGGACTATTGTGTTATTCCAGTTTTGCCTCAACTTTTCCCCTTTATGACGACATATGACGCCTACAAGTATATCAATGGACCTTTTCCCTTTGCCTCCCCATTGATTGAAAACAGGGGCGTCCCCAAGGTATCAAATGTCGTTGTCATTGATATGGCCAGGGTCGTCATTTGTGGTCATTATGGGGAAAGAGAGGGGGCATTCTATGGGGAATAGAGTTGTGGGTTAAAATAGCATTTTGAACAAAATTTTGTGTCTCTTAAACCATTAATGGTAAATTAACGACCCTCTCCTATTCCTTGTAGAACTAATTTAAACATTAATAAACTACCAACAAATATTTTTCTTGATTTTTTTAATTCACTAGCTCTAAGAAAGTTCACATTTTAACTTGTACAGCTAACATATCTGTGAAGCTGCTTAAATGCAAGTGCAGTGCAGATCTTGTGATATCGCTCCAGAGGCAACTATATTTATTTACTGGAATGATAAGTTAAGATGGACCTGTCTTTTCCAGAAGCACTTTTTGTAGCATGATGGCTCAGCTGGCAGTGGAAACTCAGCCATCCTTCGAGACCACCTTAAAATCCAAGGCAGTGTCTGAGTCCTGCAATGTGAAGTTTACCTGCGTGGTTTTAGGTACAGTCCCTGTGCTGCACGTGCACTGAATATATGCATATGTGTGTGTGTCTGCTTGTGTGTGTGTGTGTGTGTGTGTCTGTCTGTGTCTGTATCTGCGTGTGTTTGATTTTATTTCTGTTAATTTTGCATTCCTTAATTAATCTCAATGGACATAATAATTGATTATAGATAGATTGTGTGGAAATTTGTGAGTGAGCTATTAAATTGTTTCCTGAATCCTGAAATCAGTATCTAAAGGAGCCTGTCTGTGCAGAACCGCATTTCCTATGAGCAGAGAATAAAGTGCTAACTAATCATCAAGGATAATCCAACAGTGCAACAATTAAAGGGAAACTTTGCCAGACATGGGGGAAAATTTAATCAGGAAAATTATTATTCTGATGATATTGCTCATAATCAAGTAACAGTGACACACCTATGTCATTTTAAGATTGAATATATCAACTTCAGTTGCAACAAATCAAAATATTTCTGGAAACTGGGGGTGATGCAATCAGTAGTCTCACTGGCAGTAATTCCAACACGTGGTGGTGACGCAATATGTTTTCCAAACAATTTGTCTTAGAGCTACGTCTGTACATAATCGTATTCTTTGCTGATACCTTTGCCAACTGTTACTTAATGGATTGGTATTTTCCTGAAAAATGCAAGCGGGAGATAGTTGAACCAATTAAAACTTATACTAGCATTTTTCCTTTCAAACTTCTATAACTGAGAAGAGTCAGCACATTTAATAAAACATTTTTACTAATTCCTTCATAAATTCACCCATCCATATGTAGGAGTAAGCATGTACTATAGATGTATTCTGTTGTCTTTTGTTGATTACTTCTCTAACAATTTTTCTGAAAAGTGTATTGAAGGGCGTAGAGTTCATTTAAACCACATAATAAATATATTAAAATATATCTCAAAATATATGAAATGTAATTTTAAAAATACACATTTAAAATACAAACTATCATGGAAATTAGAGGCTACTTTTCAAAACTAACTACCGAATTAACAAATTTTAAATATACTATTCCTTGAACTATACTTCAAATATTTATAAATTTTGTTTATCAGGGTCATAAGAACCATGACTGTTTCTCTCCAGGTAACCCTAAACCTGAAGTGACCTGGTACAAGGATGACATGGAAATGGACAGATACTGTGGCCTCCCCAAATATGAAATATTCTGCAGTGGAAAATCACATACACTACAAGTATACAAGTAAGTCTCGCACTACAAAATGCTCATCGTTGTTTTATTTCCTAGTAATTTTGTAGTATCTGTTAACTGCATGCACCTGGCAACAGACAATTAGAGACATTATTTAAAACTGATTTAAAAAAAAAAGATAGCTGTTGAGTATGTAGATCTGGTAGTGTCGCGGATGGACGATCATTCTGCAAACAATAGACTCCACACATCATTGTGTCAGAAGAGAGAACCATTTAATTATCGTGGATTTACAATGCAATGTGACATGACATGATTTACAAAACCCAAAACCAGTGAAGTTGGCACGTTATGTAAATTGTAGATAAAAACAGAATGCAATGATTTGCAAATCCTCTTCAACTTATATTCAATTGAATACACTGCCAAGATAAGATGTTTAATGTTCAAACTGAGAAACTTTATTTTTTAAAGGTAGCAACACATTGCAAAAAAGTTGGCACAGGGGCCTTTTTACCACTGCGTTACATCGCCTTTCCTTTTAACGACACTCAGTAAACATTTGGGAACTGAGGAGACCAATTTTTGAAGCTTTTCAGGGGGAACTCTTTCCCATTCTTGCTTGATGTACAGCTTAAGTTGTTCAACAGTCAGGGGTCTCCTTTTTCGTATTTTACGCTTCATAATGCACCACACATTTTCAATGGGAGACAGGTCTGGACTACAGGCAGGCCAGTCTAGTACCCGCACTCTTTTACTACGGAGCCATGCTGTTGTAACACGTGCAGAATGTGGTTTGGCATTGTCTTGCTGAAGTAAGCAGGGGCGTGCATGAAAAAGACATTGCTTGGATGGCAACATATGTTGCTCCAAAACCTGTATGTGCCTTTCAGCATTAATGGTGCCTTCACATATGTGTGAGTTGCCCATGCCTTGGGCATTAATAAACCCCCATACCATCACAGATGCTGGCTTTTGAACTCTGCGCCTATAACAGTCCAGATCATTCTTTTCCTCTTTGGTCCGGAGGACACAACGTCCTCAGTTTCCAAAAACAATTTGAAATGTGGACTCATCAGACCACCGAACACTTTTCCACTTTGCATCAGTCCATCTTAGATGAGCTTGGGCCCAGCAAAGCCGGCGGCGTTTCTGGATGCTGTTGATAAATGGCTTTTGGTTTGCATTGTAGAGTTTTAACTTGCACTTGCAGATGTAGCGACGAAGTGTAGTTACTGACAGTGGTTTTCTGAAGTGTTCCTGAGCCCATGTGGTGATGTCCTTTACACACTGATGTCAGTTTTTGATGCAGTGCCGCCTGAGGGATTGAATGTCATGGGCCTTCAATGTTGGTTTTCGGCCTTGTCGCTTACGTGCAGTGATTTCTCCAGATTCTCTGAACCTTTTGACGATATTACGGTCCGTAGATGATGAAATCCCTAAATTTCTTGCAATAGCTCGTTGAGGAATGTTGTTTTTAAACTGTTCGACAATCAGCTCACGCATTTATTCACTAAGTGGTGACCCTCGCCCCATCCTTGTTTGTGAATGACTGAGCATTTCAGGGAAGCTGCTTTTATACCCAATCATGGCACCCACCTGTTCCAAATTAGCCCGTTCACCTGTGGGATGTTCCAAATAAGTGTTTGATGAGCATTCCTCAAGTCTCTCAGACTTTTTTGCCACTTGTGCCAGCTTTTTTGAAACATGTTGCAGGCATCAAATTCCAAATGAGCTAATATTTGCAAAAAATTACGAAGTTTACCTGTTCGAACATTAAGTAACTTGTCTTTGCAGTGTATTCAATTGAATATAGGTTGAAAAGGATTGGTAAATCATTGTATTCTGTTTTTATTTACGATTCACACAACGTGCCAACTTCACTGGTTTTGGGTTTTGTATCTAAAACTGAAGCTTCTTGTCTCACTCACTGAAAGGAGTTGAATTGTTCCTTTAGCGCAGACGTACACCAATGTACTTGAAGACCACAATGGAAAAATCATCAGAGTCACATTTTCACATTAGGGAGAAATGATGAATTAAAAATACAAAATGATCTTAGGAACAAAACACTGAAAAAATATGCAAAAAATATGAAATACATAAAATGTTATAAGAATATTATATTATTAATATATAATTGGTAAAATGCCCCAAAATGCTAAATTTGGACTCTGATCGTTTTTCCTTTGTGGTCTTCATATATGAACACAAAGACATGGATTGGTGCTCAAACATGCTAAAACGGACTCACACACATCATCTAAAGGCTTCGCTTTTGCTTCAGCTGCACCCTAGAGGACGCTGCCATTTACCAGGCTTCAGCGCGAAACAGCAAGGGCATTGTGTCTTGCTCGGGTTTGCTGGAGGTCGGCACCATGAATGAGTTTAAGATCCACCAGCGCTTCTTCGCCAAGCTGAAACAGAAGGCCGACAACAAGAGGAAGGACCTGGAGCAGAATCTCCGCGTGGGAGGGGAGAGCCCACCCCAAGGCATTGCCTTGCAACCGCGTGTTGTCAGCCCGATCCGAAAGCCACGGCTCGTTCGGTCCCCTAGCGAGCCCGGCCCCACATCAGGTCCACCCCCCGCGCCAAAGACCGAGCAACCAGCACTGGAGGACAAACCAGAGGAGCAGCTTGAGGCGGGACCAGCGATGCAGCCGGCTGTCCCAATAAAGACCCCCATCGCCAACGGATTCGCTGCTCACCCAGAGCCGGTCAAGGAGAGGGGCAAGCCCACATTCCTGTACTTTGGCAACAAAGTGGAGATCGTCACCACGAGACAAGGCAGCAAAGACGCCCCAGCTAATAAGGAAGTAAAGACAAGCAAAGACAGTACCGCCACTCCAGCAGGGGGCAGCAGTGGTGACAGCAGCTCTGCGCTGAAAAGCTCTGGGAAAGAGAAAGAAGCGGTTGAGGAAGAGATGAGCCTGGCACAGTACCTCACTGAAATCTCCAAAACAGAGCTGCCAGGGCCCCAGCAGCATGGGGCCCTGCAGGACGAGGCCCAGCAGCTCGAGCCCACGGCAGGCGTGCAGACGGCCATGGAGAGAGAAACCCCCAAAGAGACCGCAGCACAGAGGCGCGCCCGTCCGGACATCACTGTCCCTGCAGCGAGTGTATCAGCAGAGACGACGGGACAGAAAGGTCCCGAGTCCCCCGGCACTCTGGCTTGCATGTTCTTCTCCCTCAGGGACATGTTCTTTCGGAACAAAAACAAGATCGGGGATCCGGCTGCAGCGACGGGGGCAGTAGCGAACGCCGCAAACGCAGCCCTGGGTCATGGGGCAAGAGGAGAGGGCAAGGGGGCGTCACCCACCTCCCCGCAGCCCCCTCGTCCAGACCCACCACAAACAAACCAGCAGGCGGCAAATGCCAAAACTAAGACCCCCACGTCACAGTCAGGGCCAGGGAAGGTGGACAGTGCACTGTCTTCAGCCCAGGTGCAAGCAAGAAGCCCAGCTTTGCCCAGTTCACAAACTCCCAAGACTTGGGGCAAAAGCGCATTGGAGAGGAAATTAGGCTCAGAAAGCCCCTCGTTGAAAGCTACAGTCAAGAGTGCACCATCATCACCTTCAACACGTGCAGTCGGAGGTGTACTGACTGCGCCGCCTCGACGTGACCACAAACCGGTGAGCACTGAACGCCCCGGGCCTGATTGCTCCAGGAGCCCTGAAACTAAACCCACACCTAAGCCATCATTGAAGACCAAGGTGAGCACGTTGCGGTCGTGACCTCGCCGTCCTCCCTCGCCTTCACTCCCACCCCCACAGTCGAGGCGGTAAAGCAGCGGAAGGTGAATTTCTTTTTAGAGGGTACAGCCATGAACTTGTTTGATGCACTGTAAACCCAGACAGAGTGGTGCTCTCAATTGTTTTGTGGAAACTGAGGACCTCGAAAAAAATTGAGTAAGCCAACTCAGTGATCTTGTGTTCACGTCACTTAAAAACGAAGTAAGAATAACTTTTGTCTTACGTTCCTTCAGTAGCATCCACACAATGCAATTAAGTTGGCTTACATAATTTTTTTGAGGTAATGGGTTTGGCTTCAAGAGCAAAACGTTTGAGTTTGCCATACTATCTGGGTTTACAGTTTAGACGCAGAAGACACAAAGACTATATTCTCCAAAAGTACATTCTCACTGTCTCTCTCATTCTACACTTCAGAGCCGAAAACACACTCAGAACAGTAGGAGAAAGTAACTGAAGGCAGAATATCTGAAAAGGCTCTTTGGGTAATTTCTAATGCTCAGACACGGGCCTAAAAGTACCAGCTCACCGCAGATTGAGGTCAAGTGTGAGTCATTTCTAAATTTTTTCCCCAGTCTGGTTTCACGCAAGATCTCTGCATTGACAAGAACGCCTACATAAGGGTAATGACGAACTGGCAGCAAATAATCAGCATGCACATGGAAACTGTGAAACCCAATATGATAGAATGTAAAAATGACTTTCTTCATACTGAAAATGAGCATATTAAGGACTAAGAAAAAATCCAGCTACAGTGTGTCTCAGATCAGCTCCAAATATAAAATTAAATCTATGGAATATGACAGAAAATATGTTTGCCTAAGTTGCAAGGGAAGTGTATGACAGCGATATGCATCTACTGTATGTGGTAACGCAACCTTTAAGGGCCGCAGCCTCAAATTCCTGTCAAAAAACCTCATCTTTAACGAACTTTATGACACCAGTGGTTTTATATTCTTCTAATTTGGAATGATCTTAGGACTCTGGTCATGCCACAGTATCCACAGACACTCACTCACAGCCGCTACTGGCTGTCCGAAATCGTGAGGAACACCCAGCTGCCTGAATTAAGCCGTCCTTTCCTGGATGACACTGCCATCAGTTATGTGTCACCTCTGGGGTTGCCAAGGCTGTATCATTCCTGGCACTAACAGTCAGGATTAAATATTGGGCTCTAAACAGACCTGAGGCATAGGATACATCTGGCAACCTGCAGTCTCACTCCAATATATCAAATCGAATTTAACTGCCTTTTGCCACTTCCATGGAAGAAAGATGCAGGGCCTTCTCTGGGTATCGTTTCTTTTCCCAACTTTGCTTTTTGCCAAAAATGATACTACTCTACTTTCTGAAGTGGGTTTGCTTCCATTTAATTGTGGACAGGTCACAGGTGTGTGACAACCTGGTTTATGACGATGTGAGGATCTCTGTCTCGAACAAAGCCTGAAGCAGTCAAACTACCTTGCCTGAGTCATGAATTCAGCTTCCCTGCGGTAAATCACCTTCAAAACCTGTTCAATGCCTACTGATTTTTTAAAAACATTTTTTCTTTGAAAAAGATTGAAGTTGATAAGCAGGAGACCTGGGTTACATATCTAAACCAGAACACTGTTGGCAGTGTCTCCTGGTTCAATGCTCTCATGCTGTGCGTTGGCCTTTTTTACTGTCATAATGAGGCCGACTCACAAAGACAAAATTGCAGGGCCAGAAGTTATCCACTGCAATCAGTCAGTCCCTGTACAGCATTCCTGAGTGATTAAAGTGCACAGTCGGCAACCCACGCTCGGATTCTGCGGAGGGCGCGGCTGCTCTCACGATGTGTGGCTTCCCCCCGAGACGCTCTGTGAGAGGAGAGTCGAGAGTTTGGCCAAACTCTTCCTCTACATGCCACTTCATCCACATTCCACACATCTCAGCGAGCTGCGACTGTCCAGCTGTGGGATTAGGCCAGGCCAGACTGCACTCCGGAATGTTCTGAGGGTGAAGAGCCTGGCTCTGCAAATAGATAACAAGTTGTGGTATTTAATTGCCTCTCCCTGATCCGGTTGATGCCAACTGTCATTGGACAGGGGTCGGGGAAGCCTGCACTGGAAATAATTGACCAGTGTAACTCTTGTGGAGAACACAAGAGGTCTTCAAAATCATCAATTTCTTTATTTATTTATTTTTTGCAATATAAAAGCTGTGAAGTAAAACACTGGGAGGGTCCTGGCTAATTCCGCATTGTCAGCAGCGAACCTGTTTGGAGCGTTTATCTCCCTGTTTGGCTCAGATTATATCTGCATACCTGTGCAGAAAACGAATGTCTCAGGTCATGCGGGAACGTGCCATTGGCATGCTGGATGCAGGGATGTTCACCAGAGCGGTCACTGTGCAGCTGAATGTTAACTAGTTTTTGACAGAAGGGCAGTACTGCAAATCGACCTCAACGTCGGCCACCTTAGCAACTTGCTGTTTTGAGCCAGCATGACCCTTTGAGTGAAGCCTTGTTGCTCTCTCATGTGTGAGAACGACACAGGCATAAAATATTTATAAATAATATTTGGATCCTTTTTGCTTTTTGGAGACTCTCTGTATCAAGCCTTACTCTTATGGGGTCTTCAGGGTAAAGTGTAGAAATAACCATTATAATGTAAAAACTAACACTGAGCAAAAATATAAATGCCCTTTGTCAAATTTTTGAGTTTTTATTAACAAAAAACTGGAACCGGGATTTGTCTGTGAATAGTACTCCTCTCCAGCGTGCCAAGGGCCATCGAATGTGTGCGTTTGCCCATGCGTGTCGGTTCTAACGCACAGCGGTGAGATCCAGACCTCAGTGAGGACGCCGAGCGTGCAAGTTGGCTTCTCGCAGGCGGTTTCGGACTGTCTGTGGTGTGATGCCTCTGTTGTGCAGACAAACGGTCTCATCCGCTGTGCATGTCACTGATCTGAGCCGATCCTGCAGGTGGACAAGCCGGATGTAGTGATCTTGCGCTGGTGTGGTCACACGTGGCCGACGATGATGAGGTCGATTTGCAGTACTGCCCGTCTGTCGAAAACTAGTTAACATTCATGATATGGAATCAGTGACACCAGATGCGGGAAAAGGGAATGAGGATTTATTTATAAACAAAAACAAAACAGGCACGAGGGCCAACAAAAAACTTGGCCCAAAGGGTTGCAAAAACAAACTGAGGTAAGCTACACAGAGCTATAAACAATAAATGCAAAAAGGCAAAAAACAAAAGGCACTGGAAACTCCAGGCGAGAAGATCAAGAAAAATAAATAACAAGACTAAATATATATATACACAAAACAAGAGGCTAGGACGAGACTTGAAACTAGAAATGCTAGGGGACTTGACAACAAGAACTTGGCTAAATTTGCACATGCAAAGAGACGCGAGACACTGTCTGCCAGCCAACTTCCACCGCATCCAGATAAAGGCTTGGAAATCATGACATGAGGGGTAACACCTGGAGAGAGAGACACAAGAGGCATGGCAAGATCAAGACATGGACAGAGATAGGATGACATGACCTGCTCATTAAGAGAATGAGCGTGCTCAGCTTAAGTACCAATTAAGTATGCAGTTTGGAAGCAAGCATGAATGTTAAGAACAGAAAAGCACAGCAAGATCTTGAAATAGCAAAGCAGGAATCATGACAATAAATTCCCTGTCTAAATTAGTAGTATTAGTAATGTGCCTATCTAAGAATTACACCAACCCAGTGAGTGTTAGTAAATGTTAGTAACTTAAAAACAGTTAATTGTCAATTAAGCTTAGAGAGGCCCGAATCCAGCACAGCATGGAAGGAAGAGGGAAATACCAAAGCCAACCCAGAGCTCTGAAATGTGCAGCAACGAAGGCACGGGGCGGAACGCAGACAAGCGGTGGAGTGGCATGGCAGACCTGGCATGAAACAAAACATGGAAAAGTAAAAACATGGACATGGAATGTGAAATCCTGAAACAGGAAACTGTTAAAACTATGACATGAACATGAACTATGAAACATGAAACTATGAACTATGAAATCTAGAAACATGAAACTGTTAAAACCATAAACAATACTGTTCTGGCCAAAGGCCAGAACCCCAGAACACAACAGTACCCCCCCCTTACAAAAGCGGCACCTGACGCTGACAAAAAACACCAATAACAAAAATACAAGAAGCCGCACAAAACTAAATACACATCCCACAAGACAAATAACCAAGTAAATACTATGGACAAAAACCCTAACACACAAAACACCTAACCAAGAAACAGGACAAGAAACACTAAACATAAACAAGATTACTTGGATCTCCAGCAAGCTGGGGCTAAGGCTTGGGCTATGGCTTGGGGTGATGTAACGGCTATGGCTAGAGGCTATTGCTATGGCTATGGGCTTGGACTATGGCTATGGCTTGGCTTGAGGTTAGGGGCTATGGCTATGGGCTATGGGGTTGGGGCTGTGGCTATGGCTTGGCTTGGCTATGGCTTGGGGTGTGACTGGTGGTAGTCACGGATGAGGGCTTTGTCCAGAATATGCCTGGCCGGGACCCAGGAACGCTCCTCTGGGCCGTACCCCTCCCAATCCACGAGGTACTGGAGGCCCCGGCCCCTCCGACGGCAATCCAGTAGAGACTTGACTGTGTAGGCCTCCCCTCCGTCGATGAGCCGAGGAGGAGGCGGAGGCTCAGGTGGGGGCATGAGGGGGGAGGTGGCAACAGGCCTCAGGCGTGAGACGTGGAATACTGGGTGGAGCCGTCGCATGGTGGATGGGAGCTTGAGCCGGACAGCCGTGGGGCTGATGATCCTTTGGATTGGGAAGGGACCCAGGAAGCGAGGAGCCAGCTTGCGGCTTTCCACCCGGAGTGGGATGTCTTGTGCCGCCAACCAGACCTTCTGGCCGACCCGATAGTGAGGGGCTGGGCGCCGACGCTTGTCTGCCGTGGTCTTCATCGTCTTACCCGCCCGAACCAAGGCGCGGCGAGCAGACAGCCACACACGGCGACACCGCCGGATGAATGCCCCGGCCGAAGGCACCCCGACTTCCTCCTCCTGGCTGGGGAACAATGGAGGCTGGTAGCCCATACAGCACTCGAAGGGGGAGAGGCCGGAGGCAGAGGCGGCGTGGGAGTTTACGGCGTACTCAACCCAGGGTAGCATGGTAGGAAGAGGGAAATACCAAAGCCAACCCAGAGCTCTGAAATGTGCAGCAACGAAGGCACGGGGCGGAACGCAGACAAGCGGTGGAGTGGCATGGCAGACCTGGCATGAAACAAAACATGGAAAAGTAAAAACATGGACATGGAATGTGAAATCCTGAAACAGGAAACTGTTAAAACTATGACATGAACATGAACTATGAAACATGAAACTATGAACTATGAAATCTAGAAACATGAAACTGTTAAAACCATAAACAATACTGTTCTGGCCAAAGGCCAGAACCCCAGAACACAACAATTCAGCTGCACAGCGACCGCTCTGGTGGACATCCCTGCATCCAGCATGCCAATGGCACGTTCCATGACCTGAGACATCTGAGGCATGATGACTTTTGACAAAATTTTACATTTTGGGGTGGCCTTTTATTGTCTCCAGTATAAGGAATGTCTCGATACTGCTCATTCTGTCTGATCACCGTCTGGGAATGCCACACCCATGTACTGAGTGAAATCACTGCATCACTGAGCAAATGCTCACTGACAGAGAGATGGATTAAAAAAGGTTCACAAATCAAGAAAAATATCCCTGCTGTACAAGCCAGCATAAGCTCTCTTAGAGTTGTTAACTCCATGTGGCATCAATATTTGACATGGGGCGTTTATATTTTTGTTCAGTGTAAGAAATAAACATACTCAAAACGATTTTTACCTCAAAAAATGTAGTATTTTCATAAAAATTTACATGGTTACCATAGAAACAGCATTATATTTACAAAACTGAAAATATTTTGTGGCACTGATATTTCAATAACCAAGGGTCAGATTTTACTCAAATTAGTCTCATATGAAAGGTTTAAGATAGTTCTATGAAATGACACAGGATTTTTTTGATTGGAACATTTATGAATATTTAATGAGCTCTGTTACGTAACCATAACGAAAATCGCTATCATCAACTTGCTTCATTTTCAAAATTAACCCCTTAGGGATGCACCTATATAGAAAATCCTATTTTATTTCATAGATCTCCAACAGATACAACTTCAGTCCAAATGTCAAATCAATCAGATGAATTTTATTCATTCCACAAGGTTCGAAAATCATTCAAAATTGTGATTTTCGCTAATTTGCAATTAAAGTCACAAGTAACAATTGAGGCAGAGGAAAAACATAGATTCTTGGTGTTTACTGGCATCTCACTGCATTCCTTAATTTATTTTATGTGAAAAAAATTAGTAATTTTTACAAATTTTTACCCTGAAGACCCCTTAAAATATTTTTAAAAGGTGAAATTTTATGGCACATTTCAGGACGACCAACCATCCTGCCATATACAAACACTGGGGCTTGAACATGGCAACTTCTGAGCTGCCATAACTTGCTTCCTCCCTGACTGATTCATTAAAAAAATAAATATGACAGGAGGAATGACCTGCTTTTGCACGCGCAGGTTTTGTATAAAGAGCATGAAGATGCTGTTACTTTCTCCATAATTCTTGCTGTTGCTTCCACTTCACAGAGCAAATCTCTTCAGGACTAACCACCTTCCTCCTTGTAATGCTATGGTCTGCAAGGGTTAATTTCACAACCTTTAATCAAATAGCTATTTTATTGTTTATTCTTTGTTCCACGTAGAGACTATATTCAATGCACTTTAGGTACTGAATTTCAAGTTCAGCAAATCGCACACACAGATCTCACACCTGCACCGCTTCTTCTTTCTCCTTAAAATGGAACTGGAACTCGACGCTCCTTAACTTTAGCTACACTGTTTCGCAGTGGAGAGGAACTCAATATATGAGTAGCTCTTAAAGGCATGAGAAATTAATTTTAACCCTCTACAAAATTAGACCAGTGGTGGTATAGGGTGTTTTTTATTACCCTGCCCAAACAGGGAGGGCAAAGGGTATTGTTTTTGGTTCGGTTTGTTTGTGTATTTGTTTGTTAACACTTTAGCCGAAAGCTAATGGCCAGATTCACCCCAAATTCAGTACAGGGATTGCCACTGACCCAGAATAGATGCCTACTGAATTTCATATGTGCGAGGGGAGGAGTTTGTTGTGTATGGCACCACTTGTTATTGTTATTTTTAATTTTTTTTTTTAAAAAACCATTTCTATTAATTTAAACTTTTTAAAGTCCACCATTCTTCTGTTGAAGTCAATCCCACTGGACATCAAACTTAAGATGGCCTCTGTTTCAGAAGTGTCCTCTTAGTTAACAAAACATTACTTGCCTGAATAATTCATTAGTAATTATATCATACTTAACAATTGATCATTCAATTAACTGAAGGCTTATGTGTCAGAAGTTCCTCAGTGAAAAAACCTTAAAATTTGTATTTCAAATGAAGTCACCATATCCCAAACAGTGGTTCTCAAACTGGGTCCTGGCACCCCGCTGTGTGTGCTGGGGTTTTTTCAAAACCACAATTGCAATCAGGATTTTAACAAGCTGTTGATTTGTTTTAATTAGGTGCATGTATGCTAATATCCACATTGAGATATATTGTAAATATTGGCAAAGGGAAACAAACAATCAAACATTCAATCAACATAAATAATCAAAAGGTTCCTCATTGGTGAAACTCTTGACACATGGTGGCAAAACCCGACAATTTACTTGGCAAACAATGGAGTCACACCTGTTGTGTTTTGTGTTGATCTAATTTGGTTCAGGCAGGTTACTTGGGAAAACCTCAAAACACCTGTTTTCCGAAACCTAATTTGGAGCTTGTTGATTTTCTCAGAGTCTAATTTGACCATTCAAAAATGTTTTCACCTGAAAATCCTAACAATATTGAAAATTAAGCACAGCTTTTTAAAATTCTAGAATTGCAATTTTGGTTGGAACAAAAACCAGCATACACAGGGGGGCGCCAGGACCGAGTTTGAGAACCACTGCCCCAGTGAAAACTAAAGACCAGGGATGCGTTTCCCGAAATCAGAGATGCTAATTTACATAGTTGGACCCATTGACTATAAATGGATGAACTTTGTAAGTTGCTAACTTGTTTAGCAACTACGCTTTTGGGAAACGCACCCCAGATTGGTTAAGCAGGGGTGACCTCTGTTTTCAGCATTTCTTTCGGGTAGACCAGATGTTCACCAGCTAAGCACATGATCATCAGTAACACATTAGTCTGCCATTCTTCCTGACCAGCTTTTCCTCCTTTAACTAACCCCCAGGAATCTGCGGAGAAAAAGTGTTGATTCCGCGGAGAACATTCCTGATTCTGCGGAGAGCAATTCTTGATTCCGCGGCTTGAAAGTTGATTTTCCGCAGGCATTAAAAAAAAACCTTAAATGACCAACTATATAGCAAATTTATGTAATAATGAAGCAATAATTATCTTATGAAATGATTTGCAATACCAAAACACTGCGAAACATTGTGGTTATAAAATAATCAACATCAATATTCAATTTGTCCCTCTTGAGCAGATTTATTTGCATAACTTATAAAGTGCAAAACATTTCACCAAACCATGGGTGAACGAGGCTTAGTAACAGAACAAGTGCCAAAGATTAAAGTAAAGATTTATACATAGTGTAAACTATTCACTGTATCCTCTGGATATTGTAATCGTTACTGCATACCATAGACTGTATAAAGAGATGGATGAAGCTACCGTGATGTCACCCACTGGTTCGAAGATGAAGAAGTGAATCGAAGATCCGGGGAGGAACGTGGCTCTGGATCTGACCATATCGGACGAGGACCAGAGGATAGCCACGCCCCAGAAGCATATTCTGGCTTTATACTTTATTCTTGTTTATATGGGAACATTATTCACGAAATTGAATGTCATGATATATCGAAGGAGACCTGAAACTTGCTATAGCTAACATAAATTGATGTGAAAAATCATTATATAAATGAAAAATCAGGTGGGAAAGAAGGATCGTTTTCTCATAGACTTCGATTGCATTGAACTTCTTTCTGCAAACACTGACGTCGCCATCTGCTGGCCATTAAATAGAATGCTATTCTACGGTACTTTCACATGGGCTTCTGTTTTCAGACCAGGGTGCTGCGTCCATCTTTTTATATAGTTTATGCAGCATACAGCAGAAAAAAATCAGTTTCCGTAACCGGCAGCACCTGCTGTGAGTCTTACATCCCGTTTATCTGACCGCAAAATCTAGCGGCCGGGAAGAAAAATGCATGTAAAATATAATATTCTGCACCTCGCCCAATATTCCGCGGACTGCTTTGATTTCCGCGGAGGGCTTTGAAATCTGCGGTAAATTCCGTGATCGCGGAATCGCGGATTCCTGGGGGGACTATTTCACCATTTTAGACCATTACAGATCTACTATAACCAGTAAAAAACCAGCTATGAGCAGCCAGAAGAGTGCAAAACTGTCCTTAAACCAATTTAGAACTAGAAATGGTTTTTACACGTAAAAACAGATGTCTCCCCCTTCCCCCATTTCACATTTTAGAGTTATGGTCCGGAAACGAGTCCCACCCTTCAATATGCTTCAATAAGTCCAAATTGTTGCCATGGAAACAGAAAAAATAAAATTCAAAAGCAGTTCAAACCCCCTCAAAAGGCACATCTACATGTTATGGAGAGACACTATATCAAATGTGGTGAGAATCGGTCGAACAGTTTCAGAGTTATGCTCCGGAAAAAAAATGGGAACGCCGACACCAACGCCAACAGGAATTCAGGGAAAAACAATATGTCCCCACCCCCCCACCCCCAGGAAGGGGGAGACATAATACCAGCCTGGCTTTTTCTCAGGGCCCACTGGAGGCTTTCTGAGTTGAATTAATAAGGATACACAGAATTTGCCGTGTACTTTCCCAATTAAAGTGGGTCGCTGCAAAGATGTTTGACTTGTTGAGACATGTTTGAGGGATCTTTAAAATCGTAGCGACTGCTCTGAAAAACGACACAAACAAATGTGTGAAATCTGAGGACCATACAGCCAGAAAAGCATAAGGGGCTCTGATTGCTGATTGGATGAGTGTACAAATGAGCTTTGTGACTCATGCAAACAGATAATGGAGGACTTTGGTCTTTGGTGATGTTGCCCCTGTGGTTAAACACATCCTGGGAGAGAGTCACATGCAGATGACGCTGTCCATGTTTCTATTGTAGCGTGCTTCTCCATTTTTACTCAGATGCTCTTCACGCTTCTGTTTTACGTTACACATGCCCTCTTTGGCCACAGATACTGCCGGCTCCTGGATGCAGCTCAAACCCATCTTTAAATAGGACTGCAAGGCAATGCAGGTTACTGAGAGGGGAACTGGCACCAGACCTTTGTCCTGCAGTGGAAAGCCATTCTGTCAATAAAATGAGAGTTTGGTGTAACCTCAAATGACATCCATCTGCCTCAGGTTGTGTAAAAATCAACACCCCTAAACAATCCAACCAACAGTAATGGTCAGTCCCACCGCCGATGTCAATTAATAATGCTGACACTATGGATACCTGCAGTTTCAGCAGAGCAGTGGGACATATGCGACCTGCCATCTGCAGTGTGAATATTGTTACTAGAAAGCAGTCAATTTTTTCCTCAAAGTGCAAGGCAAAATAATTTTTCGCATTACAAAGAACACTAATGCCAGACTTATCTCCTTTATGGTGAGCGACATTTTTTTAAGTAACAAGTTTTTAAGCAGTCTATGTTTAATACCAGAGGTGGTCCGTCGGCAGAAACAAAGGCATAAACTTTACCTTTCAATACGTAATAACCTAAACCTCTCACTCTTTACTTTTCTCGATTAGCAACAGTTGCTCAAACTAACTGCTTCAATGACAGTCAAATTTATTTTTGATAGCATTCTAATGCATTGAACCACAAAATTATTTGGCATTTTCTTCCACACATAAATGGTGACTTAAAATATCAATATGTCTTTATAAATTCTGCGCTTATGTAGCTTGTGAAACGGCTCATATTTGCGAAAATTGGTTTGCGAGGTTCATTAAGCAATACGCCATGAGAATCTGTTCAATATTCTGAATGTTGTCACGGCTAAAGGGAGTTGTCAGGCCAATGCAGAGCTGAGTGACAATTGTAAGGATGGTGAGAATAAATGCTGCAAAGTCAGGGAAAGTTTATTTTTTGCATTTTTATTGCCATCCTTCCAATGCCATATCAATTATGTAAATATAGACAATAGGCATTCTCTTTTTGATTATCATTTCTTATAGGTCATGCATTGGTCTTGGTTGTTCAATCGATAATTTGTTTGACTGTTAATCAGGCAAACTTAAACAAGAACATCTTGAGGGCAATCGAGCGGTAAAGGGTGCAGTTACTCAGAACACCTGACAATACACCATTGTTTAATATTCGCATAAAGGTAGGGGCCTGCATTAAACACAGATAATTGCATTTATTACCGAAATTGATGGTGGTTAAGCTGCATATTTTCTGTCAATATCATAGAAAAGTTCCTTCCTCTTGCTCTCCTTCTGTGAAGACTAATGGGAAATGAGATGACCAATAAAATGTCCGGGCTGGCAATTTTAGTTTGCTAGCAAATCGTTCTCAGTGAATTTACTACAACTAAAAATGCTGGCATCAAAGAACAAACACTGGAATGGGAGCAAAAAAAGTGAGTTGCGCAGCTGCACAACCGCTGAAGGACAACCGATGGCGAGCGTCTCTTGGTTAACTGATGTTTATCTAACATAAACATGTATGACATGTTTATAAACATGTGTAACTAATCATTACATTAGCTAGCCATGGTGCTCTCTAGCTAGCTAGCTAGCTGAATAACTGGCTCCAGAGACGGACTCTTACCCTTTGCTCTCACCCTGGCTTCGGACATTGTTGTTTCAGATGATAGTGGTTCATCATTTGTGCAATATGAAACCGTTTTAATGGCAATTCCAGACACGGCGACATCTTTTACAGTTGTAACAGAAAAATATTCTTTGGTTGTACAATGTTGGCTACAGGGGTTAGCCATTTCAACTATTTTCAGCCCCATCAGCAGAAAAAGAAATCAGCACCTATCCTGTCAGCTGGGTCATTCCATGTTAAATCATTCAGGGAGTGCCAGGTCACCACCTCAAAATTATTTGAAAAAATTCACGAGTAAATATTAGTACACCCAATTTCAGCCTTGCATAAGCAATCAATTTGGAGCAATAAGTTGCCAAAGTTGGCTGAAAATGGGTTCGCCAAAAAACTAAACATTATTCAAATTTTGAAGGGCTATAACTTGAAATCCATTTGAGCTACTGGCCTAATATTTGGCTTTTTTGTGTGAATATTTACTTGTGAACTTTTTTCAAAAATTTTTGAGGTGACATGGAAAATATCTCAAAATCTGGATGATGTAACATGGAATGACCCAGCTGTGATGTGGTCTGAAAAGCAGAAGCTGATGGAAAGGTTTCATATTGGAGGAGGTTGCCTGAAGTCACAAAATTGCTGAATCAGCACTTCAACTGAATGAGTCACCAACTCCCACTTGTGGAACTCCATTGGAATGTAGTTCCAAAAGCAGTTGCAACCCACATCTGCGATAGTGAACATACAAGCTAGCTGAACTGACTGGTCTAAGCTCGTCGTAGCTGTGTCAGTGTGCTTGGAAACAACTATTAAAAGCTTGCTCAGGACAGCAACTGACACTTTAAATAGGATTCTTTCTAAGTTGGTGCATTTGAATGGCACCTACAGTGCCGTGAAAAAGTATTTGCCCCCTTCTAGATTTCTTCTATTTCTGCATATTTTTCACTCTTAAATGTTTCAGATAATCAAACTCATGTAATATTTGACTGAAAAAGATAACACAAATAAACACAAAATGCAGTTTTAAAATGATCTTTTCATTGATTAAAGAAAAAAGGTGTCCAACTCTACCTGGCCCTTTGTGGAAAAGTAATTGCCTCCTTAGTTACTAAATCAACCAATTAAACACATTTATTTCACAATTGGGTTCACTAAACACACCCAGGCATGATTACTGCCAGCCCTATTAAATCTAAATGTCACTTCAACGGAACCTGTATCCAATGTGAAAGTGGCAAAAAGCAGCACATGATGGCGTGATCAAAAAAGATTCTTCATTCCACTTTCTATTGCATCAAGTTCATCCCCTGCTGACTGTGACAAGTTCTTAAAGTTTTTTTGTTGAGGAGATGGCAATTATTACATCTATTTTCACTCCTGTTCCTTCTCTCCGTTTATCAGATTCTCACTTAAACTTGTTGAGTTGTTTTGTATTAATTTCTTTGCAAGATCTTACTGATATTCAGTCCCATATGAAACCGTCTTCTTGTCCCTTAGATATGATACCCACTCGTCTCCTTAAAGAAATAGTGATGATTGTTGGCCCTGACCTGCTCTCTGCAGTGAATAGTTCTCTCTGCCCTGGCTGTGTTCCTGATATTTTAAGATTGCCTGCATTCAACTGCTCCTAAAAAAGCAAACCTTGATCCAGCAATTCTTAATAACTTCAGACCCATTTCAAACGTTGTGTTTCATAATCCAGTTAGAGACTGGTCAAAGCTGGACTATTGGCAGGCCAGCCTAGTACCTCCACTTTAAGACCATGAGGTCATATAGCTGTAAAGCTTACAGAGTCTGGCTTGGTTGGAACAAGCTGGTGCATCCTTGAAAATGGTGACATCAGGGAAGCAAAGGCAAAAATTTGTGCGTGCCCTTCTGCGTCAGTTGAGCCTTTACAGATGTGTAAGTTACCCATGCTGACAGCAATGATGCAGCCCCAGACCATGAAAAATGCTGGCTTTTGAACATGTTGCTGAAAAGAGTAGGGATGGTCTTTCGCCTCTTTGGCTTTGAAGACACAGCATCCATTATTTTCGGAAACAAACTGAAATACGGAGTTGTCATGACAGCATTCTGTCCCACTTCATGTAAGTCCATTGAAGATGGGCTTGAGCCCCGAGAAGCCAGCCATATGTCTAGATGTTGATGATATATAGCTACTTCTTAGAAGCCATAATTTGCATCCGATGATGCAGTGATTAAACTTTGTTCACTGACTGAGGCCTTCTGACGTATTTTTTAGCCCGTGCGGCTCTGTCAATTATAGCAGCATGTCGGTTTCTAATGCTGTGGCCTCTGTTCTTGGAATCTTTTTTCTTAAAAGTGGACAGTCGAAGGTGAAATCTGAAAATTCCCTGATCTTTGAGGAAAGTTTTTTTGAAACTGTTTGACAATTTGTTCTTGAAGTTTTTGGCAAAGTAGCGAACCTCAAAGCATCCTTCCGACAAGCCACTGTTCACCTTGTGAGTGCTCATTGTATACCCAATTACAAGTGAATTGCCTGTAACCCATTTAACTGTTTACCAGTGGAATGTTCCAGATGGGTGTTTTCCAGTAAATTCCACAACTTTCCCAGGCTTTCCAGCTCTCTCACCCAATTGTTTCAGGGCAGGCCCCAGGCAACAAATTCAGAATTCATTGATATACACAAAAATCCATACAGTTGGTATGGTGAAACTTATAATATTTTTGTACTAAGAGTTGGTAAGATAGAACTTACAAATCGCATAATTCTGCTTTATTTGCATTTTATGTACTGTACTGTCACAATACCTGAGGAATTGAGGCAGCACATTGTTGTACCTTAAAAATTGCTTGTTGCCAAAGAGCGTCAGATGCTAAAAGCTAGCATCATGCATGCAGTGTCAAAGCTCCTAAATTTCATGATTTTACCCAGTATTAAACCCTTCAGTTAAACAGGATTCTTCCGTGGAATTACTTAGTAGTGTTCTGAAACCACTTTAATGATTGTCCTGTAATGAAAAAGACGCAATTTCAGCTTTGTGGAATGACAGTGTTTACTTTTTGGTTAAAGGTTACAGACGGCCATACCCAGACGAATATGAAGAATGTGGTTCCTGGCCAGGATCTGTCTCCCTGCCACCATACGCAGGAAATACAGCCTCGCGCATCTTCAGGAGTGCATGTTAAAGCAAGACCTCCTGACAAGCAACTATTGCACAACCAAATCCGTTATCCCTCTAAAACACCCTCAGGCAATACACAGTTTCACATCAATGGGCTGGATGACAGCCAGAAAAGAGGTACAGTGAGGCTGGGTACCTCAAGCCTTGACAAAAACACTGTGACTAAAGTTGCTTCCAAGTGTCCCGTTAGGCTAGTGATCAAACCCGGGCAGGCTGAGCCACCTGGGAAAAATGCGCCGGGGAAGGACAGGGGAGCAGAGTGCGTGGGTGAAGTGAAAATTCCAGCTGGTAACCTGAGATCCCAGGGCAGTCATGCTCCCAGTGTGCAAGTGCCTGCTGAGAAATCAGAAGCGGAGAGTCGGGTAAATGCGTGTTTGGAGAAAGAAAAAATAAAGGTTCAAGGTGGAAAAAGTATGACTGAAACGCTTACTATGTCTGAGAAGAAAGGCAAGACAGAGGGGAAAAATATTCCACTGAATGTGGCCCATAAAAATAAAAGACTTGCAAGTCTTCAAGATGAGAAAGCAGCCACGAAGATATTATCCAAACCATTGATGATTGTGCAAGCAAAACTTCGAGAAGGTCCACTGACGGAAAAAGTGCAGCAGAAAGTTCCAAAGATTCTTGGAAGTTTAGAAAAAGATGTTCAAAAAGATGCAGTCTCAAGAGCTATAATCACCAAAGAACCCAAAACAGAGTGCATCACACTTCAATTACGACGTCCAGAGGTTCCACAAGTGTTGGATCGAACGTGTTCAAAGACGATCTTTGTCAAATCACAGGTTGAAAACATTTCAGTTCCCCATACACCTTTGGTAGACAATAATTCCATGATCCCTAAACAGGAGAATTTACCAAATGACATTACAGCCAAAGACTTTGCAACAGAAATGTCAGGCGGTATTGGCAAGACAATTCCAGTGACTCCTATCCAACAGATTACAGAAAGCCACAAAGACATCTCTGAAGCAAAAGAAAATCACAAGGCTGCTCAGCTTAACCAAGAAGTAAAAACTGGTAGCGAAATGGTCAATAAGAATTCCTCTGGTCAGCATAGCACAGGCTTGTCCACTGACTCTACCCCAGTAATACATTCTTCTGTTGAAGACAACAGTAAACTTGATAACTCTTATGCTGTAGATCAACTTAGCAGTGCTAAGTCATCAGTCATAACTAAAGAACTACCCATAATACCTTCTTTCGTAGTCCCTCCAATTTCCATAACTTGCTCAGACAGTGGCTCAACGGAGAAGATTCAACTCTCAAAACATGAGATAGAAGAGCTCAGTACACTGTCCACATTGCAGGAAGGGGTCATAAATGACCTTGACAGCTGTGCTACCGTATCTGCTGCGGGATCAGATGAGATTACTTCATCCCACTATTGCATTGCGGGGGAAACACCAGCGAGTGATTCTGATGCACCACCTTGCATCATTAAAGCTGAGCCAGCTGTGAAAGAAATGGCCCCAAGTGTTTCCGAATGTCCTCAGGGAAAAGTTATTCCACCTGCTAATATCATAATCATCCAAACAGTTGAAGAGCAACAACAAATAAAGCCTGAGTCAATTTCTGATATCGTTTCCCATCAGCTCGAGAAGGACCAGTCAGGCTCTTGCAAAGGCAGTGCCAGTACCCCAAAGTCACCTCGGCTCAGTTCAAGAGGGTCTCCAGGCAAAGACGCTCCTTATATGGACGCCTCTGGTTTACTGGCAGTTCCTCCCATCCATACAAACACAGTCCCATTGGCCGAAAAGAATTCTAAAGGGGAAATCGCTGAGGATGGTCTGCCACCAGCAGCACCATCTCGCGAGAATAGCCCCAGGCTACGGAAGAGAGACAGCCTTACCCCCATCCCATCTGCTACTCAGGAAGAGCTGGCTTTAGGGGCTCGCCGTAAAATCTTTCTCCCCAAGTCCAAAACAGAAGAGTCAGAGTCATCGCTGGGATCAGCAGATGCCCCGGTGAAGAATCAGGCAGTAACTAAGAAAAGGACGACCTCCCAGGAACAGGAGGCACCCTATCAGTCACCAAACCAGCCTCGTAGATCCGCCCCCTTACAGCTACCTGCTGGACAGCAGACCCCACCCCTCCTGAAACGCTCTCCCCTTCTCGGCCGTAAGAAGACAACTTTGGAGGTTCCAAAATGCCCTGAGGAAACAGCAAAAGAGCCAGACGCACTCAAGACTGAACCCAAAACAGCAGAGGACAAGCGGAACCCATTGAAAGGTAAAACTTCATATATCATCTTTCATTTCCATTAAATACCACCTAAAATTTTATAGCGGTGTGTTCCATAGAATTCTTTGCTAAGAATCCATTGATTTACCCTTTCATCGAGGGTCAGCGTGTTCAAAAATCATTATGACAAAAGTACTCTCATCTTTCACACTGTATTAAAGGGACGGGCACAACCCAACCCACTTTGAAAATTGAACTTAGATGCTAAAAAGTCAGCCTGTGACTCTCTCTCTAGCTCCCAAACTGATGCGCAAGATCAGAGCAGAGCCCTTCTCAGACAGCATCGGGCACCTGAAGTTGTGCTGCCAGTTCTTCAATGTGCTCAGTGACTCAATGATTACGTGGTGCAGAGATGAAGCAGAGATTGTACAGGTCAACAGAAGGTACAGTCTCTTCAGTGGTTGCCACTTGTGGTGTAATAAATAAGTAAATTTAATTAAATATCAGATTTTGACTCATATTTATCATAAATGTCACTAATAACAATCCTCAACGTCATCCTCATATTTCAGGGCTGACCAGATCGAGCCCTTGAATCCAAATCATTGCCACTGAATGGCTAGATTGTCTTTACACCAGGGGCATGTTCAAGATTGTGAGGTTGAGCAATAGCCCGCAAGTTCTTGCCTCTTGAACGATTAAACTACGTTCGGTCTTGAGAAGACAAGCAAGAACATCTGCGAACAGTCTTGCCACGCTTTTCAATATGGTGTCCAGTATTGTCACAGCTTGTTCAAATGAATCTGATGCAAGCTGGCATCAGTTGCATTAAGCTTAGTTGGCAGCCATGTTGGAAAATGTGCAATAACTCATGAGTTTTCTTAGGTGTCTTCTCTCATGAGACCTAGCCGTGAGACCCATTGATCTTTAAAATGCCCCATGCGTCCACAATCTTATCCAGGATGGCTCATGTGTGGGCAGGCTGATTCAATCGATCAAGAACTATAGCTAAGACTCTTGTGGCTGATCAGCAGAATCGAGTGTCTAACTGCTGGTTGGATTGGAGGTCTGCATCCACACCAGTCCTTTCTGGATAAGAATGAGGATGTCTGCCTTACACCTAATTTCCAGGTAGTGGAAAGGTAGAAAACCAGCAGCTCTTAGCCCTCGAGGATTGTGAGTTGAGGAGCTCTGTCATATTTCCTCTATTTAGCATTAACTACAACGCTGATATACATGGATAAGCAATATACTGCGCTGTGACTAAAACAATGTGATTGAGACTAACACCTTGTAAATTATGACCCAAATGAGCTTCACTCTTGTTTTCGTCTGGCAGCAGCTCAACAAAAACCACAGATGTAACGCTGAGAAAGTGAAGCCCTGATCAGGCTGATAGGGCAGTTTCTCAGCTGCCTGAGCCAGTTGTACCCAAACGTTGTCCAAAGTCCCAGCCCTGTGTGAACTGGCTTCACTCGAACCAGCACTGCAGTTATAAGATGTGAGCAGGCTGTTTGCCTTGGTTAAGTGCATTTCCTGAGCCCCATTTGACAGAAATAGCCTTGCATACTATATAGAATAAACATTTCAGATCCACATTTTGATATATTGGAACTATCAAAAGTGGGGAAAAATATGGATGATAAAAATTAAAGAATCCTTAGATTTCTAATTCGTGAGTCAATGGACTCATGTTTTTTTTTTTTAAATAAATAAATAAAATTAGCATTTTTTAAGCAAGCAAATGATAAAAAGTCAAATCGGTTTTGTGTCATATTTATATTTATATTTTTACATTCAAGTAAATTATTTTGAAAGAACTCCTATGTTCAGAAATTCATTTTGGGCCTTATCGATTTTCTTGGTGTCTCATTTGTTTGAATTAAACATTTTTTACCTGAAATCACATGCAATGTTTAACAATGGCTAGTATTTGCTGCTATTCATTTTGAGAAAGCAATGGCTAATGGGGAGACCCTTATGCTCAACCGACTAATCACATGACTTCATGACTCAGTCACCAACCTTAAAGGGAATCTAAAGTCGACTCAATGTTTACAAACAAATCACTCGCTTTCGTTGACACCTTGCATTGTCACATGACCAATTTCATTCACATAACAATGTTTTGCGGCGATATCTCATACGGAGATAATCCTTCTATTTCGGTTTGTTTGCGCAGGTGCGGCTCGCTGACTGACCGATAAACAAACATAATGGGAACTGACCTTAGATGTCCTTTGAAGTAGGGACTCAAAGAAAATAAGTACCCTTGAAATTGGTCTGTTACGGCAATTTCATGATAGGTTGAAGGTATTCACTCATATAGCAAGAGAAAAAGGTTTCATCCAACTTGATATTCGCTTTCCAAATGTTGCTCCTTTTCTACTGTAACCAGTCTGCCGACAGGCTCATTTTCGATGACATCACATACGGGTTGTGTACTCTGAAAGTACCCCAATGTTCCATAGTTATAATACAGTGAACACTGTGAAAACTGTTTTCAGTTTTGTTTTCAAAGCCTGACGAGTCAGAACTCTTAATAAATTTCTTCCAGTAGTTCATAGTTTTAAATCCCATGTTTAAATCTTTCTTTTTTTAAAACTACTGTCGCAAAAAGATGATTTCTTTCATCGATGCAAACTAGTTTTGTTGCTTATTTTGGTTCGTTCCGTGTCCGCAAAAACTCTGGTCCCGGCTTTTTCGCTATACACGCACACATCTTCTAGTATAAAAAGAACATTATGATTTTACTGGATTCATGCTACCATTCCGAGGAAGGTTGGATAAGACAAAGCTGGGCTACAAAAGATAGTATTTTAGGAACACGATCAAGTGGACTTTCATAACAGTGATTGACTGACATAGAAATATGGAGTGACGAGGTTGATGCCATACCCCTCACATGTCTCCACCCAATACCTTAAGACCAGCCTGAATCGTTCGCCAGTAGCCTACTTCTCATGCCCTCAATTTTAACCTTTCACAAAATATAAAGCTTAGAGAGAGACATAGCCCAGTATTCTTATTGACATGTAACACAGCAGAGCTCGCTAAACCCGTACGTGACGTCACCCAAAACGGGCCCCTTTCCTTGCAACAGGGAGGTATTCGCACTCGATATAGTCGAGCGAGTTTCCATTTTCTCCTATCGATAATGTGACGGAAAGATATTACATTGCATTCTTTGCGTTGTAAGCTTTCCATTGATGTAGAAATGGCAATATTTCAGTTTTTCCAATGAATCCCCACTTTAAAGAATCCCTTCCAACCATAAAACCTTGTCCACCTTTGTCGTTTTCATTTCGGCCGCGGCCATGACACTTGAAGAAAGGTCGAGTAACCCGAGACGATTGCGGTAAAATGGAAGAAGTGGACCATGATATAAGCGTGGACGTAGATGGTGAGGAAATTGAGACTGTAGGACTATCAGCATCCGTTAATATAGACCAGGGATACTCACTCTTTTCCAGAATGAGCCGCAGTGGGTGCAGGCTTTCATTCTAACCATGCAGTTACACACCTGATTCTACTTATCAAGGGTCTATGGCAAAAGCTTTAAGGGTTCATCAGTAGAATCAGGTGTGGGACAGGTTGGATAGAGCGAAAGCCAGCACCCACTGTGGCTCATTCTGGAAAAGAATGTGTATCCCTGATATAGACTATACGATTCGCCTGTTGTACCATGTGGACATAGGAGAGCGGAATTGGTCGAAAATGAAAATAAATAATGATAAAGTAACGATCCAGATATAAGCAACAATCATTTTAAAAAGCATTCGAGACCGTTTAAGATCTCGGAAAAGAAAACACACAAGTATGGACGAGGAATTCTATCCAACATGCAAAATGTCAGAAATTAGATGGCAGATTAAACGGCGGATATCGCACTTTGCGTGCATAAGGTAATGGTTGGAAGGGATCCTGTAACATTTATAGGGTTAGTCATTGTTTAGTTATAGGGTCTTTTATTCTTCATGACATGCATAGATATATCTTTGCTAATGTGGCTTAAGAAGGTAAATAAGTGATATACACAGGAATGCACTTACTTAAGATAAACTGACTGCTTGTTAAAATTCCGTCATGGTTGCAACAAAAACCAGCATTCAGTGGGGACCATTAACCGAGTTTGGGAACCACTGAACGAAGAGTCAGCGCTTGAGAGACCCCTTGTGGCTAAATATAGCTAAGACATGTAATTCCTCAGGAAGGCAAGCTATAGTATCTCTGCTGTAAATGTTTTTTGTTTTTTTTTTCCAGCGCGGGGGACGAGAGTCAGGTGGCCCTGGCCATCGTAAATGTCTCAAGTGCGGATTGCGGTGTTTACAGCTGCTCAATGAAAAATGACTACGGAATGGACACCTCTGACTTCTTCCTCAGTGCAAACAGTAGGTCAAAAACCTCATGCATCTACAGTTTCATAACACTACGCTTTCGTGCTTGACCTTAAGCTAATTTAGTCTCTGTCTCTATCCCTGTCTAAAGTACTTTCCGAGTTCCTCTTGCGAGCAGATTTAGAAGGTAAGAGCTGGGAGCTTGTTTACTAGTGTTAAAATGTTGATCATGTGTCAGACGATGTTTAAATCTGCACGGATGTTGTTCTCGCTGAATATAATGGTTTCCTCGGATGTCTGTATCCCGTGCAGTTGGCCAGGAGATTGAGATGACCCCTATGCTCTTTGCTAAGGGCCTGGCTGACCCAGGATACTGGGGAAACAAGTTTTTTGGGCGCATCATGATTACTGAGTCACAAATTGGGGATGGTTGTGCACGTAAGGCCTGCAGAGCAAAAGTAATATATGGCCTGGAGCCGGCATTTGAGTCGGGGAGCACCTGCATCATAAAGGTCCGGAACCCAATCAGCTATGGGCAGAGGGACGACAGCAACCTTGTGGAGAGAAATCTGGAGATCACTCAACAGGTGAAAATTCCACCTGTTACAATGAAATTGCCATTTAGTACACGCTCATTACAGCTGTTTTGCATTAGGCTCTCATCTAAAGCAACACTTAGATTTGTTTTCCCAGCGAACTTCAGCAGATGGATAGATACAGAGGAAATTCAGCAATGTTTTCTTACTCTTGGGGACAAAGACAGTGGTCAGTCCAAAAAAATCATAATCTGTGATAAATACATTGATAAAGATCATACAAAAAAGACAAAAGCCGAGAGATATTTTGGTATAGCTGCGACATGCAGATGGGTTACAAAGGAAAAACCAGGAATAAATTTGTGGATTAACATCACAAATGTGGTGCTTCCATTCATTTTCCTGGCATGGTTTGCATTCGCTCGTCCCCTTAATACAGTGTTATTCTGAGTGATCACCTTTATGCCCTATGATGAGGCATTCTGATGGTGATGACCCGAGCACCACACGCCACAAGGGGTCACTGTGTGGCTTTATGAGCATGAAAATAATCCCTAGCATAGGCCACCACCTCCACATCCACCAGATCTCAAACAAACTGAACTCAGAGGGAAGATTTTGGAACAACCTGATAGACAGCGGTTGCCATCACCATCATCAAAACATCAAATGTTCTACATGACCTCAATGGAAATAAGTGCTTGTACTTTATTGTGTTATCCTTTTATATCCTGTTATTCTGATGTTGTATTTGTCTATACAATGCCATTTTAATAATAAATGAAACCAATCAATCAAATGAAGAAAGATACGCCTGTAAAGTTTAAACCTTTTAGGCTTTGTGTCAAGGCTTAATCAAGCTTGTGGTGGCCTAGTGCCTTACTAAGATTTTTTATGTTGATTTGTCCGTTAATTTGCCCCTCATCTGCAGAAACAGCCCGTATTCAGTGCTCTGTCAGAGGTTCCCCCAAATTACACAGATCTATTATATTCCATAGTTAGAAGTATTGTAGTTCATACTTGCTTAACGTTGATGTTGTGTTGCCATTTACTCACCCGTCCTCTTTTACAGGAACGGTCAATTGCTTTCTGTGTCGATCTGTGTTGAATTTGCCATGACACTAGTTGCGAAAATATAACATCATAATTGCCAACTCCTTGAGCCATTATGCTGGAGCCCGAGGACTTTCAAAGTGTTTTTACATGTGCAGCCCTCTTCTGTCCTCAGGAATGTAAAGTCCAAAACACGATAAGGGAGTACTGCAAGGTCTTTGCAGCGGAAGTCCGTGTAGCTGGGAACTGTGGGCCAATCCTTGAGTAAGCACACTGCCGATCACAATTTGGAATCAGTGACTTGATCTGTTAACTGCAGCAAACTGTAGGCTGACATTCTGACAAATGAGTGGCAGTGAACAGTAATTTGATGTCATCTGACTAGTAACGTCAAGATGAGAAACGGTCTTTGAAAAATGCCTCTCTGAATTGTTGAACTATTAGAGAGGCTCTGATTTCTTATGTTTGTTAGTATTCTTATTTACAGCACAATCTCAGTGAATTTATCAATGTCTATCCAAAAGTACATCAAGGAACAACATAATTATTCACTGTCACACTCTCTTGCTGTCTGCCTAACCTCCATCCTCTGTTGTTGTGCAATGCAGGGTTATTCCTTTGTATTTGCTATACCAACCTGCAAACACCATCCCGTATGCGGCAGCAGAGACTGACCTGAAGGGGGTGTTCCTGAAGCACTGTCTGATGGACACCACAGGCCGGCTAATCATGCGGTCCGGATCCGAGGTTGCGCAGATGTGTTGTACCTTTCAGCACTGGATCCATCAGTGGACCAACGGCAATCTGCTTCTTAGTCAGCTGGATGGTATGACATGCTGCTTCAGCGCCACTCTGTGGTCAAAAAGAGAATGACACTCAATCGGCCAAACATTACTCTGATCGCCAAATGAAAAATTTCCCATTTTTATATGTCCCATTACAGGTGTCGATGGGAAGATTACCAACGTCAGAGTGGCCACCAAACAGATGGGGTCTGTTCATATTTCTTTCTTGACTTCTTGTCATCCTACCAACCACCCACTGGAGCTTAGCCAATCACACCTGCGTATTGCAGCTGGTCTTGCTTTTCAAACAATCTTTAATCCCCAACCTGCGATTATTAATGCCCTACCAAAATGTCAGAGTAAATGACAAAAAGGTGATAGTATAAATTCAATTATTTATGTGCAAATCATCAGTTTTGACAGATTTTTCTTTTCTGTGAAAGAAAGGAATGATGTCGTCTCATTATTTTATGACTGCCGCAATACTTTCAAAAAAATTGAGTGGCAAGGCTTGGAACAGTGCAATTAAACATTTCTAGCTTCTTGCTTTGCTTTAATTTGCCTTTAGGCCAGTGTTTTCTAAAGAATCACATACTCTATTAAAATACAAAGGCCCAGTATTCTGAATTTTTCAAGCTTCTTAACAATAATCATTTCTGCATGCAGTCCTTGGGTGCCAAGCCTCAGGAATTAACACTGAGTTGCTTCAGCGTCCTTTAATTTATGTCGATTGATCTGCATTGCATTGTTTAAAAATGCACTAAGCATTTGTGTGGAGCAGATCTGCACGTATATTAACCATTTGTGGGTCTCCAGTTGAAGTACCTTGCAATTAGAGGTCCACAATTTTGACTAGAGCCCTGCATTTAAGCTATAACCCTTATCACCAAAGCACTGCAGTGCATGCTGTCAAGGTTGGAATGTGGGCGCGATGTTCGTTGCTTCCAACAAAATCAGACAGTTTTTCTGTTGCAGGTACCAGGGTCTCTCAGATAGAGCTGCACCGAAAGTGTTTGAGCAGTTTGTCACTCAGCATCAGTGCAACGACTACTGCAGTCGCCTTGGACTGCGGTCACTCAAGGTCATGGAGTCCTCGATACCACCGCCCAAGAGGAGCCCCATGCCGACCCGCAGGGGGTCGGCCAGCCCCCAGGCCCTGAGAAAGGGGGGCACCAGCCCTCAGGCTCCCCGAAAGGTCTCCTCTAGCCCCAGGTTGGCCAGAAGGTCATCAGAGATGGGAACAGTTAAGCCAATGCGAGAATAAAGCCGCTTTCACACAGGACACAAAATGAATTTTTCGCGCGACAGATTACATTCAAAGTCAATGCCATGGTGCGAAGTCGCGTGTATTCGCGTCTTTGCATTGACTTTCAAAGTAATCTGTCGCGCGAAAAATTCGTTTCGCGTCCAGTGTGAAAGCCACGTAAGAACGGAAGCTCCCGATGTTTTTAGTCGGAGTTGATGCAACATTGGAGGAGGAAGATTATAAGCTTCAAAATATATCACCTCTTTATGACTTTTGAAACTGCTGTGACTCTGAAAACGGTCATTGAAAGGAGCTCTGAACTATTTTCCACTCAGTTCGGTTTGATTAGGGGCTGGTCTGCATCTCCTTCCCCAAACTGTCACTCCCCGAAATTATTTCTCCTTCCCTGCTGGGGTTTTACTATAATGTGAAATTTGGGACCCAGTTCTTAAGTGCATTTCTTTTACCCAGTGTGTTTGCCATTTCAAGATGGAAAAAGACAGCAAGTGAGGTTTGGACGCAGGCCTGTCCAGTAAAGGCAATTGTATGGTTTTTGCTGCCTTTCAGTATCAAGGAATCTTTTTTTTTGGGGGGGGTGTAATTTCCATGACTTCCTATGCAGCAGAATTTTAAAAACATTCTGAGGGAATTATTTGGAGTTGGGAGAGTGCAGCACTTGATGTGTCGTCCCTTGCCTTGTGTAATTCAGAGTTGCAAAGGAGGTTTTTGTTGCAATTATACATGGACATCTAATGCTGTCCTGTTACTTTATTCAGTGGGCTGTGCTTAGGGTCAGGTTGCAGTGATGGTTCAATAAAGTTACTTTATTGGGTGTCGTGACAATACTTCGGTCCTGGGGGGAAACCTGACCGAGTCTCTAGACAGACAGAAAACATAAGATTCTGCGTCTCACCAGTGATGCAAAACTGACATCAGCAACTATATTTTCAAATGTAGATATATCAGAAAGATGGACCTCCTATTCCGTCTGAGCTGTTTTGAGGTTTGATTGTTATTTTCTGTGTATGAGATGGACGAACTGAATAAGATTTAAATGACTCAGGTTATTTTAAGGGTAAGGTTTACTCACCAGAACTCTGAAATATATACTTTTTTTAAGGATTTTCTCCTTTATTATATAGGCATTCAGTAGTGAATGAAAGGAACATTTTTTTTATGGGGGCAGATATGCAGCAAATGATCCGGGCCGGAATTGAACCCGGGTCGCTGCGGGAAGGACACAGCCTTCATGGTGCGCGCGCTTAGTCCGATGAGCCACTGATGTACCTGGGTGATACAGCAAATAGAAAATTGCCACTTGTGTATCTTGTTGTTTTTTATTGTGTATCTGTGTTATTTATTTCATAGTTTTAAGCGCCCTTTTGGCCAGTTGTTTCATTGAATGTACAGAGCTACACACCATGATTGCACAACGAATGTACTATTATGCATTAAAGTCTCATTTCAATTTCAGTCGAAACAAAAATAAATGATCAACAAACGCAGCATTGATATATAATTCTCAGGCTACATATCATGGCTTGTCTTTTATGACTTTTATGCACCAATGAATTTAATTCATTTTAGTTGATTTGAAACGTATATTAAATTTCATGAATGGGTTATTCTGTCTCAGATCAGGCAGAATTTGGGAAATGTGTTGCTCACTGACTTAGATTTTGTTCACACATATGGAACATGTTATTTGGGACCAAAAACTATGCTGTACAAAATATTTTGGCTGAATTTTCATATTTTTTCACCCCTGGGAAGTTTGGAAATTTCACACTGCAGAAAGCAGCTCAGCTGAGAAGCCATTTTCTAGTTTCAGTATCCCCAGAAATATAATCCCTGCAGTCCTGAAATTTGATGTGTACACAGATACAATTGTTTTCTCCAGGAACACGTATTTGAAAGTCACAAATACAGGTCAGGTTTTTAACCCCTTTGCACAAAATACAAAATAATGCCAATTTTTCCTGTCTGCATCATGCATGAGCCTATTTAGGCTTCGTAGCTTGGTATTTGCGTCACACAAACTCTGGAAAATTATTCCAGTGAAGCAAGACATTTGGAAATTCAATTACAGAATTGTTTAGGAATTAAATTTCGGTATTTATGGATGCCAGCATCTAAATCTGCACACAGGCATTAATGCTTTGTTCTTGAAAATGATATTAAATGCAAAATTTTCAAACGAAGATGGTATTGGGATTTTATATATATATGGAAATCTTGATGTTTTTCCTGAAAATACAATCTTTCCTTGATTTTATAGCTGCTGTCCAGGGCCCTAACATCAACAGAACCCGAGATATGGCAAGCATGCTGACATGCTGAAATAGTGATGTGGATTCATTCGTAGGACCATTAAATTTTACGTCAAAAGAGACCCATACGTGGTCATTTTATGTACAAAGTTACAAGTTGCAGCCGTGTTGTCTTCCTATTTAAATTTAACAAGATATGAGATGGGGAAAGTATGGTAAGATGAAGGTCTAATTATTTTACAAGCCAGAATGGAAATGCAACAAGTTCTTTCATTGGACCATGAAAATTAGTATGAAAGTCATCTATTATGATGTTCATTCCAACTGCAAAATTACAAGTTACTTCCTTGTTGTTTTCATGTTAAATTTAAGAATGCCTCATGGAGGCCACGTCACCTGACCAGCCCGGGGTGCCTCCCAAGTACTGGGACTTGAAAGAGGCATTCTCTAAATACCAGGTCACCACTCTGCCACCTCATTGCCCATATGACTGCACCATAGATCTGCTGCTCAGCACGACTTCTCCCAGAGGTTGACTCTGCTTGCTTTCCCGTCCTGTGACTGACGCTATGGAAAACTACATTGGCGACTTCATAGCCTCTGGCATCATGAGTACCCGGTGATGCCATTCAGTTTATCTAACTCTCCTAGAATTCAGTAAATGATGTTTTTTCAAGAAATGCTTGTTTGAATGTCTACCTTGATGACATTCTCATGTTCTCTCAAGAACCAGAGACCCACAACCAACATGTTTGCCAAGTACTCAAGCGCTTACTGGAAAATTGTCTGTTACTAAGGCTGAAAAATACCAATTTCCCAAATCTTCCATGGGTTTCCTGGGATTCATTGTAACCAACACGGGCAGTGCCATGGACCAGGAGAATGTGAGAGCAGCTGCTCAATGGCAGAGACCAGAGAACCGTAAGGAGCTTTTGCTTTTCTGAGGATTCGGCAATTTCTACGGACACTTAATTGAGAACTTTATGTCTATATCTGCTCTGGTGACAGTCCTGACATCCACCAACATCAAGTTCTCCTGGTCCACCGAAGCTGAAATAGCCTTTTAGGGCCTGAAAAACTACCAGTGCTCCAGTCCTCATTCAACCTGATCCCCTCAAGCAGTTCATCAGATTCAGGGGCGAGGGCAGTTTTGTCCGAAGAGTTTGCAGCTGATTCTAAGATCCATCCCTTTGCTTACTTTCTGCATTACCTAACACCCTTTGAAAGGAACAACTCGTTGGGGGATCATGAGCTCCTCACCATCAGCTAGCCTTGGAGGAATGGCAGCACTGGCAAGAAGGAGGTCAGACTCCATTCCTTGCATGGACTGATCATTGCAACTTAGTGCACCTCAAGTCAGCCAAGAGACTCAATCCCTGCTAAGCCGGATATTCCCTGTTCTTCCACCATTTGAATTTCATGTTGTCTTACTGTCCTGGACCTAAGAACACCAAGCTTGATGCTCTCTCCAGAATCCATGAATCAGTCGAAGGAGAGGAGGTTAACGACACCATTCTGCCTTCCCACTGCTGGGCTGCAGCGGCACTGTGGAAGTAGAGATGACCATCCGCAATGCGCAGGGTCCAGGTCCTGTTCCTTGGGCCTGCCCTGAGGACTGTCTCTATGTGCACCAATCAGCCTACTTGCAAGTTCTTCAGTGAGGTTACTCCCCCCTTCTCTCTGGGCAGCCTGGGGATAGAACTGTAACCTTCATTCAAAAATGCTTTGTTGGGATAATATGTTGGAGGAAGCCGGGGAGTTTTATAAGGCTTATCCAATCTGTGCTAAGTTCAAACCTTCGACTAGCCCAACTATTGGCCTCCTTCACTCACTGCCTGTGCTCCAGTGACCATGTTCCCATATTGCTCAGGACTTTGTGACTGGGTTACCTCCTCCATATGGGAAGAGGTTCATCCTAACTATTGTTAGCTAATGGTCAAATCCAAGGTCATCAACTAATGTGCATTACATGACTTCTTATCAAAATTTAATACAAATCAAAGCCCTGAATGTGACTATGAGATATGTACCATTTTAAGTCCCATTTTGATTCTTCATTAAGTATACTGAGAATCACTATCTGATTTTGAACAAAATCGATAGACGATGAGAGCTCACCACTTCTAATAAAAATAGAATTGATGGGCAGTAGTGACCTGTCGTTCGATTGCAAGAAAACTCTACAGACTCGGCAGAGAAGACGACCACAGCAGAACTAAAATAAATCCATAGTGTCCCGGAATTTGTTCGGGAATACATTTAGAGCTGACAGTCTCTACTTTATCCTCATTTCCATTGTATCCATTCAACAAGTGAAAGCACAAAACCAAAATAAAAACGACGTGTCGCCGTTTAACAGCATGTAAAATGTGAGTTGACTATGGGGTATTATGGTCCAGTTCAGTGGGCTGTACAACAGAGGTTGCATTAGACTTTTCCGTTGTCCATTATTTTGAAGCACAGGGTTGCAAACATCCCTTTATTATCTATTATTACTCGTAATTTTTAAATTTTGCCTTCTAATGATGATGAAACACATTCTATTTAATTGTACTTAATTTTATAAAACAACTCCATTACAATAACATTTAATAAATGCAAAAAAACTACACTACCAACAAATTATGCATTTATTACTGCAAAGAGATGAATAGAGACATGGACTGTGTGGTAACTTTCCATGTCAACCCAACACGCAGCAGCTGACTGATTTTTTTCCTGCAGTGACAGTGGAGGGAACTAAGACACTAATGCCATTGTGCCTAACCAAAAAAATATGAACGAGGCAATTATACCCCTGGAAGAGGTGCGTCAAGCACATCCTGGATTGTTGAAAACATATGACAAAATCATGGAATCATTGGATACAGATTTATTGAGGGAATGTAATTGCTTTTGTTTTTATTAATATTATCACCATCATCCTAATTAAGTAAATTTAGAAATTATGGAATGTAATCTATTCAATAGCCTAAATATATATCCTTAATAGGCTGTCTTATGTACTATGATTTGCCATTCATTGTATCTTAGTCTAATTAAGGCAAATAATTCATATTATACACAAAAATTAACTTTGAGATATTAATAATGATAACACCACCCTGCATCATTTTTGCTGAATAAAATCCAGTTCTTGTTTCTTATTAACTTTAGGGTGCCGATTCCAAATATTGTCAGCTTAGCTCTGACACGTCACATTGTCTCACAATGTATGATAAGCATTTCAAAGTGTTGCCACTTGCGACAACCGCTTGTACGATTAAGAAGTGCTTAACCACCGGAGAAACTGCCACAATGAATGATTTCTATTTTCCTGTGAGCCAGGTGAGAACTATTTGTTCAATTCTTGGCTGATTTTCCCATGTAGAATGATTCTAACGACATTATTTTGTGCTTAATCCTGATGTCAGGCGTAGTAATATGTCCACTGACAGAGGGAAATGCAGACATGATACAGATGTTTTCTGCTACATATGTTGGTGTTTCACTACACCCACGTAGCATTTGTTGCTGTTTTGATTGGTGCATAAAAGTCGATTTATATGATATAATTAAATGAATATCTTCATTTTTATTTTGTGAAAAAGCTGTGATAGAAACTTTTTATTCACATTTTTTAATTCAGCATCCTCAAATTAGGTAATAAGAGGCCTTTTAGGTGAATCAGCCGAAAATGTTTTTCAACATGCAGGGTGGTGTTACTGTTGGTGCCCACTGTTGGAGAGACTGTCTCGAAAGAAACTATTCCCGTAAATCAAAGAGAAGAAAATTTAATCCTTAGGTAAGCTGCATTTAGTTTTATTACATTTTGCAGATGCTTGAAGTCTAACTGTGTCATTTTGCTTTCATTTATCTCTGTGTATTCTTAGATATATCAATATGAAAAACAGAATTTGCAATTTGTCAAAAACCTGACGTGATACACATATTTTTAGGGCAAATTTGAAATCAGTGCCTTTGAATTATATAAAATCAACACACTTTATCAAATCAGCAGAGAAAAAGTTTCAAAATGCTGGGCAGTGTAATGATCATGTACAATTTATGTTTTGAAAAAAAAATCTGATGTTTATTGCAGTAGGATGACCCCCGAGGGTAAGATGGGGAGAGATTTTCTATTTTGTGTTGCTATTATTAATTTTGCAGAAGTAAAAAAAGTAATTATCCCTGACCACGTGTTAATCTATCCATCAACATTCGGATAATTGCAACATAAGTCTAAATATATTCCAATTTAACAGAGAAAATGCACATTTTCCCCTAGTTATGGCCAGCTATAGAATTCTCAACTGAAGTTATCCATATTGTGGACAGATTACTAATTGCCTATGGGGTGCAGTACAGAGGTTTAAAGAACAGGAAGGAGAATTTGCGATTTATCATGCTGTTGTGTCAAAACAAATACTCAATATGGTCCAATGGTCCAAGGATCAGCGGATAAAATTTTGGACCTAACTGGGTCAAGGTCAGGGTCACCAAAAAACTGAGCATTTGTAAAATAGCATCGCCCTCGTTGAGGTATGTTGCGCCTGTTTTTCCATTGACGTAATACACTGGCCACTCATTTTGCACGATTGGTCACCCATTTCCTTTCTTTTCTCACACATTGCAATCACCAGTGTTTTGGTCCAATGAAATGCACGCTGTTTAGAAAATCTGCCATGATAGTCAACTGGAAGTTTGGAATCTAATGAGTCTTGCCAAGTGTACATAAAATCTAATGGGGCATTGCTCTACACGGAAAGTTGTCCGGGAATCAATAACAGCTCATTCAAGAGCGAGCCCATGAGCATCTCTGTCAGAACTCTGACTGTGGTCTTCTGAGTTAAAGGCATATTAACCCAACTTAATGGGCACATTTCATGGATCGTCATCATCCAGGATGAAATTAAGATGGACGGTTGAGTGATATTAAACTATCTCATTGAATGTGCGTCATAGAACTCTGATTCAGCAACTTAACCTGATTACCTATGAGACATCTTCATTTTCTGTATTATCTTTATTATCTGCCATAATCTTCAACTGAAACCAGAAAGTCTTTGGTGCGGAGCCTGGGATGAACATTGCAAATGCAATAGGCTGACATATTCTTTTGGTGCATCTCAAAGCTTAGGCTGCATCTTTCGAAGGCTGAATTTTTAGGGGTCATCACTTACTTCCATCCACCAAACTAACATTTAAGGTAAGGGATAAGTTTAAACTTAGGGTTAGGGTTAGGTTTAGGGCTAGGTTTAGGGTTAGGAGTTAGAGTTAAAGTTATGGTCAGGGAAACCAGTGACGACTTGTGTAAACCAAAGCCGTTTTACAGAGATGAAATGACATCATTTCAGTTTGGCAGATGGAATTAAGTGTAGATCCCTAAAAATGAAGCCTTCGACAGATGGAGCCTACGCTTTGAGATGCACGCTTTGACTGTGTTAGGTACACCAGTGTCTTTTGAGGCCAGGACACCATCGCTCCAATACTGGCTGCCCTTAAGGCAGGTTTAAAAAAAAAAAAAAGATAATTTATTATCCCCTCACAAAATCAGACACTCACATTTTCGTTTGTGAGAGTTTTCGCGGAAGACGGCATTGTAATGTGTAGCTGATGCAATGTAGATTTCAGTCCTGATCAAAGTTTGTGCCCAAAAGAAAGAGATTCAGCTGTAGCAACTAGCAAGACACAACCAGTTTTGCCCAGCTAGGAGCAGGATAGTTCTGGCAGCCAGCAATGCTCAATCATATTTTAGTCTCTTTTGCGAAACCTTTCAGCTGTGAGTGATGAGACTAAAGACTAATCTGTCGTGCAAAAATTGGTTTTGTGTCCGGTGTGAAAGCGGCTTTAGGTAAGGCTGCAAAACTTTGAATTTTATTCACCCCAAATAGTTTGTGGTGTTTATCTGTAATTTGATTGATTTATGTACTTAAATAACACACCAGTGACCTATAGTTCTGCATAATTAAGGGCGCTTCCTCTGAAAAGGTGGCTGGTTTGACGAGGACACTTCACATTACAAACTGAGGGAACTTGAAACCTCTCATTTCTCTTTATATAAAAAAAGAAGAGTTACTTGGGGTTTATGGCCACAAAAAGAACAAATGTACCAAAGAGAACAAGGAAACATTTATCTGCGTGCATATTCAGTGTTGAAAATGTTAAAATATTCACGGTTCAGGTCCTGTGACCGTGACAGTGATGACATTTGCCTCTCACACAATTCAGAGTGCAAATATTTGTTAAGTCACCTTTAGCTGTGGCTGTAATTTTAAAGCGGATGCTCTGGAGTGGCGAACTCGGGACCCCAAAGAATGACCTGCCTGCAGAACATATTGGATCAGGATGATTCCAGGGCTTGTTGAGTGGGACGAGATGTTTTTGTTGGAATGTGACGGAGGCAGTGTCAGGACTCGCAGTGTGACTCACACCTTAACACATTTTCTGTTGTAACTGACTGGCATTTTCATGGAGGTTAAAAGGGCAGGATGGAGTAGGAGGCTGGAGGTTGAGAGTGGGGAAAGGAATTTGAAAACATTGCGATTACACACTCACGGCTTTACACTCATTTAAAGCTTCCTTTTTCCTGATCTTAAGGCCTAATATTGAGCCAAACAGAATGCTCTTCAGAGTATATTTATCAGGGGATTGTCACAGTGGATGGCACTGCCATCCGCAGGGAGAAGGTTTCCTCTCTGAACCCTGCTCACATCCCTTCTTAATGGAGCCTGTATGCCTTCCCTTCTCACCATGGGTCTCCTCGACAGACTCCGTCCTCCTCCAACAATTCAAGGATGAGCAGGAACATTTAATTGAAGATTCTAAGTTGCCTGTAAGTGTCAGGATCTGAGCCTGTCTAGATATTGTAAGGCAGTTCGTAATACACGTCCATACCCCCCTCTCTTTTCTTACCTGTTTCCTGTTGCTAGACTCAATATGTTTCTTGGTTAGTAATGTCACCAAAGCACACAGGGTAAAACGCTATGAGACTCCACAAAACATTTCTGCTTTTGGTCAAACGGTGCTTCCAGCTCATCGGATGGCTAGTGCAAGTGTTCTTTGCCCCGGCTAGAGCACATAACCCAGCAAAGCAACCATCACCGCTGTGAACGGCTGTATGAGCTGTTCCCAGCTGCTGAAGGGGAGTAAAGTTCTTGGAATGAAAGATTCCAAGTAAGTTGTTAGAAGTCATTTCCTCCCACTCACCTCGAGACGAAGTAACCAAGCTTACTTCAACGGCCACAGCACTACAATATGTTTTATGTGTATTTCGTTATTCCGCTTCTCACTCATTGTTTGACTGTTTGATTGGTCTCTCATTTGTAGCCACACCTCCCTGCACGTTCCTTAGCTCCTCACACCTGGACCCAATAAGATTAGGCCTTTTCCTTAATGCTATATTCCCCCAGTTTTTGTGGACCAGTGCGAGTTTGGCAAGCCTGTTTCCCAGTGTCTTTCCTACGGGCTTTACTATTCCTGACATTTCACGCTTCCTATTTTGTTTTTTGTTCAACATTCTGTGTTGCTCCTTGTGTCTGTCTGATTACCTGTGTTTGATTTCCTGGTTGGCTTCTTGATTTTTGATTTGTCTTTTAACTTGGCTTAAGTGTACCTATTTCCTCGTTTTGTTTTTTTTTAGACAGAATTATGATTACGGTTCTGGATTCACCCCTTTGGTCTGAAATCTCCCTGCCTGTTATCCACCTGGATTGCTTTATCATGATTCATAATAAAACCAATGTACTGGATTCTCATCGGCGCGTTAGCTCTGACCCTGCCTCCTGTTAGTGAAGATGAATAGGCGAGTGACTGGTGCGTGTTCCACCTGTCTGTCTGCAATATTTTGAATGAATGTTGTAATTTGACACTGGAGCGCATTTAGCATGGCATCGCTGTACCAGCCAGTATGCTGAAGATCTGAAAATTAGGCATTTATGAATCAGAACAGGAACAGAACAGCATTACGTGTAGTATAACATTTAGTTGAATAGTTCCTCATTCATAAAGAGGAACTGAGCACAAAAGATCCTTGATTCACATCAATTGGTGTAATCAGAAAATAAAGATTCATGGTCAAGGCACAAAAAATGAGACTGGTAAGAGTAATCCTAGTGAAATCTTGCATCCTTTAATGAGAGTTAGTGAGTAAAATCAGACTAACATGACAGTGGCTCTATAAATAACAAAATGTCAATTTGAAGACCGGATGCACCAAAAAGGAAGTTGAGCATCACTGAGCACAATATATGCCATCTTAGAATAAGATCCAAAGGAATATGAGCAATACTAAATACAGCACTTGTTTCATATTTGAGCCATGAATCACAAATAATAGATCTGAATTTCCTAATGTCATTCTCTCAGTAATGTGGTGAATTTGAAATAGAGCTGAAATACTCTATCTCTTGAAATGCCTGCAGCCTCACTCATTTGTGCCTAATAGGGCATAATACACACGCACTCTGCGTCAGGCCATTCGTCACAGACATTGTAATAATTCAATCAGATGTTACAATTCTAGCTGGTTTAGCTAATGGTATGGAAAGCTTTGCAAGCTATTAAATGTCATGGAGGTAGGTGGCATTTGTGGAACTTTTATCTCTCATTTGCAAAAAGTCCAAGATGGTGTCATCAAGCCGCCAGCTCCAATGTGGCTGTCATTTGCCGGCGATAAACTAGCGTATGATACCGAGTCTGCTTTCACCGAACAATTGAAACAATGACATTCTGATATTGATCTGCCAGTCACCTCATTGTCCCTGCTCTCTGGTGGGAGAAGGGTAAATGTGTGGCGATAAAATGCTGAGAAATTAACACACTCTGAAAGATCAAAGGTTCATTAAGGGAATTTGTATTCCACAGAGGGACTGTTGAATGCAATGCTACCATGACCTATTAAAATAGCCCTGAACAAAACAGGCAAAACTTTCTGTCTGGTCTAGGACCTAGAACAACAACCACAACCTAAACCTAAACAAATGTTGCATGTGTTACATGTGCAAGGTAGAGGGCAGTAAAAGGGGCTTATATGCAAGCCCAGTTTGGAATGGTATTTACAAAATAGTCAAAATCACATCATGCTTAAAACCTTCCCATTGCACTATCCTGAGAAACGGAATACCATAGGTGTTGGAGGCTTGACAGCACCCACACTGCGTCCAGTTGCAAGTCAACAAATTTATATAAAGGAAAGTGAAGTAATTTTGAAAATTGTTGCACATGACTTACATAATCTGACTGGTACTGCACTTTGCCTTAGGCCATGTATGTATGATCATCGTAACCAATGCCTTTTGTTTGCTCCTCAAGGTATCCATCTATTTATGCCCAAGAGGAATTTATCCAAAGTTCTGCGTGGAGGTAGAAGTTATCACAAAACCAGGATCAAGGACAACTGTTCGCTTAAGTTTTATTCAGACAAATGATATGTTACCACTGTTCTGCTCTTGTAATGCACAGTTGGTTTAGCTAGGAGTTTAAGCTCTCTGCAGCCAGAAGAGTTAAATATTTGTGTGTAGCCGCTCAGGGTTCATGCAGTGCTCATTTCCCAGCCTGCCCAGTCATATTTTATTGATTAAAGAGTTTCTGGACGTCATTATTTAAGGAAAAGGCTTACTCATAATTTCTGGGAAGAATTCCTTCCTTCAGTTGCTTGGAACAATTGACCAATTGGAAAAATATGATTTTGAAGTAAGAAGTATCACACATTAGCCAAATATGTCACAAGTATTTTTAAATTTTCCGACCCATTCCAGATAACAAAAAAATGTTTTTGAGATAACACAAACAGAGTTTGGGGTGATATATTGTGGACACTAGCTCACTAACATGTAAAAACAAGCAAAAGGGTGTGTGAATGATTTCATATAAAACATCAAATAAATTATGTAAAAGAGTTCAGAAAAGTGAGCACAGAGTTACAGTGTAGAGTCCATTCACACAGGCAGATACCTTGGCAAGAAAGGACGATAAAAACACTTGAAATTATGCCTTTGGTTTTACTCTACTGAGGAATGAGTTGGCCGTTCCCAGCCATTGTTTAGAGCACAGTCAACATCAACCTCTTGTTACAGGAGACAGACTAACAAAAAATAAACTGAAAATGAAAAAAAATGTGAAAAGAGGTTTTTTTTTTGTCTTTAATAATTGTAATTTTTCAGGTTCATACACACAGTGCCAGTCTTGCAATACAATCCATTCCAAAATGCACTATGAGTGGATTTTTTCTGTCTCTTTTTAAAAATTTACATTAATTCATTATGGGGAAATGCACTGAGCATAAACCATTGCTCCTTTTGGTTAGCAGACAGGAATTCAGACTGTGTAAACTGAGAATCACTTCTGGTAAATTCCATGACAAGCTTCACAGCCGTCTGTAAATTATACGGCCACTGCCGTCCACAAAGGTCCTTGTGCATTCAAAACCATTTACAAATACACATATAAACAATCAGACAGATACAGGTGGATAAAAGAATACAGAATTTGAAGGTCAGAGGTCAAATACCAAAACCCACAGCACAGCATGAGAAAAACTGACGCCAGCACTGATTACTCCCCAGCCACTAATTACAAGTACAAATACATGCTTAAAATGTAAAATTACCCTGCATACCAACACTAGGATTTTAACCATCCAGGAACCTCATCTTTATGCAGTGCAGATGGTTAAAAAAGTTGTCTGTCACTTTTGCCGCTGAATTTGGATTAATAGAAACAAACTTGATTTAAAAAGTTTAACTAACAGGCATCTGCATGTTTACTATATTTCAAGGTAATTATGACTTATGAAGTAAAAATTGTATGCAGTTTTGTGTACCCACCAATGTAGAAATGAGGATTTTTTCGACGATACGCCACATCTTATCACACATAGACACAACATTGTGGTGTGAAGAAGTTGCGCAAATTTTTACAGATGAGGCTCCTGTTGGGGTGGGGGTGGGGTGGTTAAAAGATTTGCAGCATCGGGCTGTAAAAAGAAATCTACACTTTCAAGAAGAAACCACAGTAAATCAGTGCTCTCTATGGGCTTTTGAGTCGGGAGTAAAACTGCATGAGGTCATAAATGTCGACCCAAAGACTGCAGTTTCCTTAAGATAATATTCCATGCTCTGAAAAAAAATAATCAGGATGTTTGCTTTTTGGAACACGTATGTGGTCATTCCTCTTCAGGGATGGAATGCAGTCAAGCCTGCAAAAGTACATGAGAATGTCAGCATGCTGTAAAATCCCTCATGATCATATACTGTAGAGTGGCGATGACCAAAAAGGAATCAAAAATGTTTGATGAATATATCTTTTTTTTAAATTCTATTTCAATTAAATATAGGGTAAAAATCATTCGCAAATCATCGCATTCTGTTTTTATGTACACTGCATCCCAACTTTTTTGGACATGGGGTTGCATGCTGAGGCATCACCTTTTCTTATTAGTTGCCTAAAACATGACCTGTAATGTCCAAACGTGAGAAGGGTTATGCTGAGCTCAGCATAATTAGGTTTCATCCCGTAAGATAATAAACATCTCTTTGAGAAGATAAAGCCTATTTGTTATTCACAGCTTCCAGACATCTTGTATTGCGCAAACACTAGACAATAAATCTAATTTCAACATAATCGAGCCTTAAGGAGGAGCTGGAGAAATTATCACTGTGCACTTTTCATATGCCAGTCTACATTATCTCCAGTGGTCTACATTAACAACACAGGACCGGTAACTGACAATGACAATTTCCTAATATTAAAGATATTGGAAGGGATAGACTGCTCTCAGTTTGCAAACATTATTGAAGATAAATTATTTCTTCTTAACATTTAAACAGCATTGACATGAGTGCTCTTGAAGAAAAGCAGTGCAACAGACTAATACTCAAACCCCTGCCTGGTTCAGAACACCAGAGGAATTTTGTCTTGCATGTTTGCTTTTGCTTCACACTGGGGTGTAAAAGTGATCTTTTCTCACTTCACTGAAAAGGCTTCTTCAGCCTCTCAAAGACCTGCTAGGCTATTAACGTCTGTACCGGTGAAGTGTGTGTTTTCTCGCTCAAAGGCAAACACACAAACACACCAACCAACACACCATGGATTCCTTTCATGCAATAGCCACCAAGCAAGCCATAAAATATTGGAAATAAAGCACTGCAATAGAGCGGGAAGTGATTGCAGAAGAGGCATGTCTCTCACCAATGACTTCCTCTGAGAACATATCAGATTTTTGGGAGCAACCAATTTAACCCATGAAATCTTGGCTGACACCAGGTGGCAAGAACCGCCCCCCCCCACCCCCCACCCCCCCCTTCCCCAGTGGCTTACCGTCCTTAATATTATCTTCTATACAGTAATAACCTTCAATATGGCACAAATTGCATTCCTCATTCAGCTGTAAACATCAGGTGACCAATAGACATCAGTTGAATCATACCACGCCCACACATTGGAGGTAGGCGCACCACAGGATTTGTGTGGGGGTACACCTGAATTTTCAAAAGACCAAAGCGCCTTCCCTGCAAGCAGACATGATCTAAAAATAGTTGGGCTGGCAGCAAAGACGAGGGCTGCAATCAAAAACTTAAAAAATTGCATATTGTCACCTTATTCCTGACCACTTTTCCTTAAGCCAATCGGGATGCAGCCTTTGCTTACTCTGCAAACCGGTCATTAATGTCTCCATTCCGCTTTTCAATCACCAATTTTCATCAGAAGCCTAGCTGGACAAGTTACCAACAAAAACGTCCACACATGCCTCCCGTGCCCTCAGACTGGGCCTGTTAGAGGTTGACATACTCCCATTCTTCCTTGTTAATTTTAACTCTGTGGGTGTTGTGTGGGTACATCCCAAATTTAATTTGTGCGTTGTCGTTGTTGTCACACATTTTAGGTTTGTCTGGTGAATACATAAACTTGACAATAGATCAAAAGTCTGAAACACGTGGCGCAAGTGCATCTAGGGGGTGTCCAAATCCATTTTCGCTCATTTAACAAACACTTAACGGCACATAGTAAGGAACTCTGTGCAAATTAATTCATCATAGACTTGGTTTGAGTGAAACATGGAATTAACCAATCAGAGTGTCATCTCCCATTCCCTTTAAAAGCCGGGTGGGCTTGTACCTTCGCCAAAAGCTATTGTAAGGATGGATTTACTGAGTAGCCGGAAAGAAACTCTTCTCTGCTGAAGAACGAGGTCTGCTCCTGTGCAAAGTGAAAGTGCGTGAGCAAAGCATTGCTTAAAGTATGGAAACCTGATCAAAGTGATCTCCAAAAATGTAATAAAAATATTTTTGAAATATTGTTCAAAATTATTTTAATCATATTCAGATGTTAAAAATCATGACAGTGAATCCCAGGGGCCAGATTTGAACTTAACATTACATTACAACTTCTGCGCAAAACAAGAAAATGGGGAAAAAAAAGTTTAATTCAGGGTCATTGGTAAAAAAAAATATATATAATAAATATGATTATGTGCAGGTGGGGAATGATCGAGAGAAATTAAAATGAGTGAGGAAAACAGCTGGCAAGAAAGAAACAAATCAAATTTTATATTGATTATACTATCGCAATACCTTTAATAATATCTAACAGGAGTGAAAAGATCGTGCTTCTGCATGGATGAAGATTGGAGGTCGGGTCAGATGAATGGAAGAAATGCAGATTTACTATAGAAAGTGATGACAATATCATCCATTGCTTCTGCTGCTACTTAAAAGTTCTGCTTTTTAGGGCTACTTTGCTTGGCAGCCAAACAGTCAATAATAATAAAGCCATTTCAATTGAAATGCATGGTTTTGTAATTGATAATAGAAGCTGAATAGCAGGCGCTGTATTAATGGATCAGGTCGGATTCAATATTGGTTTTTCAGAAAATATACTGAATACAGGACTTATCCATACATCTGAAGCGCATTTTCAGCACTACAAATATTCGTTCTGTTACAGTTACTGTTTTGTGTGATGGAAGAAAACCTACGTGCTGTTTTAGACATTATATGCCATGTACTTAATAGCTGTATAGGCTAACCCAATGCCGCCAAAAAGCCACCCCTCCAGGGGGATCCTCAGAGAGACAGCATGAATGACTGAGTTGGTAATCGATAACTATAGAGTCATGGCTTTATTCAGAATAATGTGTGGATACCTATGTTCGTGACCTCTCGTTGAATTGCAAATTACCAGGTGGAGCAGGTTCCTTGATGCGAATAGTCTGCATCACAGCATGCTCTAATGTCTAGATACAGATCACACTAACCATTCTGACTCATTTTTGAAAAATATATTTTGACAATAATCTTTCACATCGTAATCTTTTTATCTTTAATTGTTTGCTTGAATGGGCGCCACTATTCATCCCTGTGCAGTAACAAGCAGAGGGTAGCCTACATGTGTTGTGCAGATGTGCACTCGTCAATGAAAGCGCATCTATAATATATTTGAGGTCGATGTCTGTCTGTCTGTGTTTATGTACACATTTTTCTCCTACATTTCTCAACCGATTGTCACCAAATTTGGTGTGAATATTGGACACCAGGAAGGACTTGATGTCGCCCGATTTTTGAAAAACGGTCATGCACGCAAAAAAAATGACTATTTCACTCCAGGTAGCGAGTAGCAGCGAGTAATATTAATATATTAATACTTAATTAATACTGCGCCCATTAAATGGCGGTTGACTTTTGGCTAGGTTTTTGTTGGTCAGTCCTGCAATCTATTTCAGCAGCCTGAAAATAGCAACGCGCCATCGGTGCGCCTGACCACACCTCATTTTGAGAACGACACGCCCATGGCTGTTCATTTTGGCGCCATTAGATCTGCAATTATTGCAAACTGCGGTGGATAGAATAACGATATTTTCGCCCTGACAGAAAACGAGCAAAGGCACCTGAGTCACGCTTTGCGCCACAGAGTGCTGTGGAGTAAAATCGAGGCCAAAATGTGTGGACAGCAGACACGATAAGGCCCTCAATTTTTAGTCAGGCAAATTACAGGTCAGTCCTGGGTAAAGCTACTCTGGGAATAACATTTTCCCCTCCGGACTGGAACCCAGGGAGTGTGCCTAATATTTTGACATGAAGTTGTGCCCAGCTTTTGTCATTTAGGTAATGCACGTGTATTTGAGGTTCAAAGTTTTTATGAAATATGCTGATGAGTTGGTGTTAGCAGCAATATGTCCGTAGTGGTAAGGTCCTGACAAAGAGCGGTAGCTGCGTTAGCCAGCCGAGACAGGAAGGACTGGTAAGAGGGCGATGTGGAGGTGGAAGTCCGCTAATGTTGATGTTACCGCGGTTCCGAAGCCACAGGGACAGGTGAAGTTTGCTTCGCAGCTGCCCCGTTGACACTTCGTTATCTGGGGAACTTTTATCACATTATTCGTGGAATGGGAGCGCGCAGGCTGTGCTGGATCAGCATATTGCTGTCTGGTTTTGCCGATGAGTAACGGGAGAGCCCGCTAATGCAGGAAACCAGCCCGAAAAGGCCGAGCCTCTGAGGAAATATTGTGCAACGCCAGCTAACGCTAGATGCTAACGAGCCGATTAGCCGTGTCAAACGAGGACAGAAGTCGTGCGAACGGCCCCTTTCACAAACTCAGGTTAAATGCAAAAATGCACTGCTGTGCGAAGTCCTTCTCCTGTTCTGCTGTTTTTTGTGACTGTTTAACTTCGACTGTTAGCATGTTAGCCTGGTGGAAGAGATTGAATTGTTTAGGTAGCGAGCTAGCAGTCTTACCAGCATTATCCGTTAGCTCGGTGAGGTAATGTAAGCAATAGAGTTTTCCTTGGTTTAGCTAAAATGGTACCAGGCTTGTTTGCGATGGTTTAAAGAGGTTGTTTTCAGGAGCTCTGAGACTTGGGCTTGTTCGGCGTCTGAAAACAACTCCGGGAAACTTTCCACAGCTGTTCGCTGTACGCGTCGTTGGCCTTAAGGCGCTTTCACACCAGACGCGAAACGAATTTTCTCGCACGACAGATTACATTCAAAGTCAGACTTTGAAAGTAATCTGTCGTGGGAAAAATTCGTTTCGCGTCCAGTGTGAAAGCACCTTTACCAAATGCCACGAATGCAGGCGTCCGCACAGAGGTGAATAAACAAGGATTCAAATGGTAACTTAAACACGACGTTGCTCCCATCGTTAAAATGACAAAAGTCTACGTGAGTTGCGCCGTCCGTGATTAGTTAGGATTTTCATTCCTCTGAGTTACAGCAGCTGTGAGAAACTTGTTTGATGCTTCTGATTTTTGTTTGTGAATTATTGCAAAATTGCCAGATGCTCCTAGCTATTTAGCTGGCTTATGCCTCATTTTACGCTCTCATTGGCTTGAGCAATTGAGTCCATATAATCATATTATTAATAATAATAATAATAATAATAATAATAATAATAATAATAAATATTATTATTATTATTATATGTATAATAATAGTACATGCATTGGTGCCAGGATCGCATGATTAATTTTATGCAACTGGTGTTAACCTGGGCATGACAATTTGTGAGGTGCCCGTTTATTAATCATGCACTTAAGATTTGTGTGATAAAACAAGGTCGCCGGTTTGACATTTTTAGAGCCATTCGCTATTGTACGAGGAGCACTGTGGAGCAATTTTGAGATTTCTGAACGGATTATTAAATGTATCACTATACTTTACAAAGCAGCGATTAATCTACCGTGCACTTTTGTATTCCTCTTGGAGAAACACTAGCTTTTGTCTATGGGGGGGTTTTCTGGGCAAACCAAGGAACAAGATTGATGGGCTTCAGTGTCTATCTGGCTGAAATATGGTGAAGCAGAACAGTGCACCAGTGCCCCAGATAGTACATTTAAATGATGTATGTTGTAGAATGCAGTGGACATTAGATTTGTGTGTTATGTAATGTGTGTTATGTTATTTATGATCTTTGAAATAATGATTGCAAATGAGACCAGAAATGTTTTGTTAGAGATCTTGCCTCTAGTTTCCTGATGCAGGCATGTACAAATATCAAGTCATTGTTCAAGGCACAGCGGGTAGCACTGCCACCTCACAACAAGAAGGTTGTGGGGTTGAATCCGGCCTGGAGCCTTTTCTGTCTGGAAATAGCTTGTTCGCCTCCTGTTTGTTTGGGTTTCGTCCGGGTACTCCGGTTTCCTCCCACTTCCAAAGAAATGCCTGTTAGGCTAGTTGGTGTGAGTGTGTGTGAATGATGTGTGCACCCTGTGCTGTGTTGGTGAGCTGTCCGGGGTGTGTCCCTGTCTTTTGCCCGTAGTCATCTGGGTAGGCTGCAGCTCCTTTGACTATTGAGGAAGGAGCGGTATAGACAATGGATGGGTGGAAGCCATTGTTCATCTTAATTTGTTGAATCGTTTGCATACTTGATGCCGAATGCTTTGCAGATATTATAAGCATTCTGTGAAATTTAAAACGAAGCTAATTGGTTTGTTTAGTTGTTCATTTATTTAGACCTACTTGCGTATTGCTGTGAGAGATCATGCAGAGCTATGTCCTGAGCTTACCATCTTCTACCCTGCCAGCATTTTTCCCTTTGGAAATGGACTTCATTCTGTTTTTCTCTTCAGCACTGTCAAAAATGTGAGCTCACCCTGTTTCTGATGCTTTTGTTTAATACAGCTATAGCTGCTCACATGGTGCCAAGACATTAACGGATTGTTTTGAACATGCTGGATGTCATAGCAGTGAATTGGAGCGGTCCTTAGATGTAGATCCCCCCCCTACCCACAGGAACTCTGGTACAGACTTGTTAATGATTAGTGGAGATTAAAATAATGGAGGTCTGACATTGGGGGTTTTGTTTTGATGACTATTCTTAGTAAACACTCTGGACATGCATCTTATATCAAAGTTGGTTTGTTTTTCTTTCCCAGGTTTCTACAAATTCTCGAAAATGGGTGATATGAAGACCCCGGATTTTGACGATCTTCTGGCCGCCTTTGACATCCCAGATGCCACCAGTCTGGACGCCAAAGAGACCATCCACACAAGTCACGATGAGACGGAGGGGCACCTGAAACCTGGTGGGATGTGCATCGATGACGGCATTCCTGGGCACCACTCTATTCCTGCCCTGGATGTCCCCGCAGTCAGTGTGATTGTGAAGAACACCAGTCGCCAGGAGTCCTATGAAGCTGGCGTGGAGAAGGAAATTGTTCGCCCACCACACCTGGTGCCAAACGGGCTCCGTTGCGGTGGAGCTGCACCCTTGGACTACCACCACTTGGGTCCTGGTGGCTTTGGCAAGCTGGAGGCATCTTTCCTGAATGGAGACAGCTCAAGGAGACCTCCAGATAATGTGTCCACCCACAGGGTTGACAAAATGCCGTCTTTCTCCCAGTTCAGCCCCATTTCCAGCCCAGAGACTGAGGACACTCCAGGGAATGGGATTGAAAATAATTCAGATCATGATGAGAGACCGTACTTTCCTGCTGCTTCAAGCTTATTTGAGCCTGTGGAACCATCGGAGCTGGACAGTCAGAGGAAAATGCTTGCCTATAGCATGTTTGATAACTGCCACAAAAGAGACTTTGCAAAAGAACAGATGAATAGCCTCGAGAGTGAGGGAGTGTCCTACAGACCAGAGCAGACGAGGACTGAGGAGCATTCTGAGTCTCTCCCCAAAGATTGTGCAGAAAGGCTGGGGATTCTGAGTGGGCAGATGCTCTCCATGGAGGACCATCGTAGCGCAGGTGTTGAGGAGTCAACTGATCTTTCGTCATCTGAGCCTGAAGTAAGCATGGGGCCGCAGGCTGTCAGGGCGCCATCTTCCAAACTCTCCTCTTGCTTGGCCGCGCTCGCGGCGCTGAATGCCAAAAAGGAGGTGGAGTCTTCAAAGGAGAAGAAGGCAAAACCCAGAGAGCCGCCGGTAACGGATGCCCCAAAAGCGAAGTCCCCCAAGAGCCCGAGAAGTCCGCTAGAGGTGGTTAAACGGTTCATCAAACAGCCTGAAAGCCCCATGAGCGCCTGCAGCGACAGCAGCGGCGTGGCTTCCCCTTCAGTCACCACAGGTTCTCCGCCAGCCATACCGCGAGTCAGAATAAAGACCATAAAGACGTCATCCGGGCAGATCAAGCGCACTGTGACAAGCGTGCTCCCGGACTCCGAGCTTGAGGACCTCCTGTCTCCCGCCGATTCGACCGCATCGCATTACACCGCGTCCGCTGAGGAGATGTCCCCCAGTCCGGTACTAGGGCCTCCTCCTCGTAGTCTCATTGGTGACTTTGTTATTGAGAATGGAAAGGGAAAACTGTCCCCTCAAACGATGCCTGCAGCAACGGTGACGACGGCCACATGCCTTCCCTTGAAAGCCGCCAATGTCAGGGCAGAGGGAGGCTGTCACAAAAAAGCTAGAGGGCAGCTGTCCGCCACTTTACAGAATGCTAGCGGCGCGCTAATGAGGGCCGTTAACATAGTGCAGCAGCAACAAAGGAGTCAGAAGGGAGCGTCCGTCCAGGGGCCAAACGCCCCCAACATCAACTTCCTCCCCAAAGCTGTGCACCTTGCAAACCTAAACCTGGTTCCCCACAGCGTAGCTGCGTCAGTCACGGCGAAATCCACCACCCAGCGTCAGAGCCACCCCCAGCTCTCCAGCCCCACAGTGTGCAGCACAGTTCCGCTGGTGCATCAGGTCAAAAATACCGCACCGCTTCCCTGCACTGCCCTCCCCAGCCAAGCCGTTGACACCTTGAACCGGCTGTTAAATGCCACTAACCCGGTGCCGACATACGTGCCCAATTTAAGCCCTCCGCCGAAGTGTGACATTGGCTTGCCTGCCCGTGGGTATCGTTGCGTGGAGTGCGGCGATTCTTTCGGGCTGGAGAAGAGCTTGGCCCAGCACTACGGACGTAGGAGCGTGCACATCGAGGTGGCCTGCATACACTGCTCCAAGACCCTGGTGTTCCTCAACAAGTGCAGCCTGCTCGCTCATGCCCGCGAGCACAAGAGCCAGGGCAAGGTCATGCAGTGCACTCAGCTCTTCATGAAACCCATCCCCGCCGACCAGATGTTTGCCCCCCCTTCGCGCAGCTGCACCGGTCCAACAGCTGCTGCCTCTCGGGCCTCCCCCTCTGGTTCCGGTTCTGGCCCTGGCTCCAGTTCTGGCTCTCCTGCCCCGGCACGCTCGGCGAAGCTCAAACCGGTCATGCCTTTGTATCCAGATAAAATCCTCCGCCACGGCCTCAAGTGTTTTGAGTGCAACAAGCAGGTGGTGGATTACAGGTCTCTCGCGGGTCACTACCAGCGGGTGTCTGAGCAGGTGGAGGGGTTGGTGAGTAAAAATCAGAAAGTGATTATTGCAGTAGGTAATGCTGAGGAAGAAAATTCATGGGAGGCATTGATTTCGAAATCAAAGAAGCATTATTTTGTAGCAGAGAAATGACTCTTCCATTCAGTTTTATGCTTGCTGGCATCTCGGCATAACTGTTGCTTCTGTGCTTGAGCGTTATGTGTAAAATTTCTACTTCCCAGCTCAGGGACTATTTTTCTTTACTTAAGACTTGAGTGGAGGAGGATTCTGGCCTCAGCACAACACGTCATGTAGTGAGGCTACCTGACCAAGCATGGATATACGACGCAAAATGAGGCTTTTGGCGTCATTATTTGGAGCCAGTTTAAAATGAACCCTACTCCCTAACCCCTAGCCCTTAAGCCAAACCTTAAGCGTTAAATAGGATGGCAAAAGCCTCCTTTTGCATGGTATATCGACGCTTGGTCAGGTAGCGTCACTATATGACGAGTCGGAATGAGAATGTGTTGGAGTGAGCTAGGGTGTTTTTGCTAGAGCATTTAAATGTTTCAGCTGATAAAATTCGAACATCGCTTTCAGATTTTTCTTAGTTTAATTTTGCGTGAAGGTGAACACATTTCCTTTAACCTTTACCTCGGCCTTCAGTTGTTACAGCAGTGGGGCACAACCAACTTCCCAGACAGGAAGCAATCCTATGGCTCAGGAACAGCTTTAGGTGCTTTTGATGATGAATACTTTGAGACGGGTCTGTGGTGGTTGACTTGCGCATGACCTTTAGCCTAGAGCAGAGGCCTGTAGGAGAGCTTGGCTGCAATAAGGTGAAAAGTTATGGGAGTTTTTATATTTTCAAGATAACGTGATTTTGTACGGACCAATACTTTGTTTTTATATTGTTGAGAAATTGTGTGTTTCTATGCAAGGGATAACATTGCATTATTATGTTCTGGTGTTCGCCCGCTGTTCTCATCCAGAGTACCTTGCTCTGCTTATTTATTCAGATGCAGTCTATCAATGACGGCAGGGTATTTACCAACACGAGTCATGTTTAGTAACTGACTGAGTTGTGCACTGGAAAGCCAGCACATCTAATGTTTCTGTTTTGTGTTCATATCTATAATAATCCTGCAGGCCTGTCTCATGCCAGTTTTAACTGCTACCAAGCTACTGCATATTTTTTTCTGGATTGACTAAGTATCAGCTTTTTACTTGATATTTTGACCTCAGGCTTCTAGTGATTTGAGGCCAATTTTCTCAGTTTGTTCACGTCCATAACTTTCTCTTCAATTGCCTGTTGTTTGGTTGGATTTTTTTCCAGCCTGCTACTTTCTCAGTGAGTGATGGATAAGGCAAGTTTAATTCTTTTTTCGTTTCTCAGACATGCAAGCTGTGCCCGATGCTGCTTCCCAACAAGTGCAGCTTCAGGGCCCACCAGCGGCTCCACACCCACAAATCCCCGTACTGCTGCCCTGAGTGCGGCGCCGTCTATCGCTCCGCAGAGATCCAGAAGCACGTCAAGGAGCACTGCCTTCACTACGCGCGCAAGATCGGGCACAAGTATGCACATTTTGGCTCTTTCTCGTTGTTTCATTTGGCATCGGACTACCCGGGGGGCGTAATGACTAACCCATGCTCATTGGTTGGCTTTGTTTGTCTGGATAGGTGTCGTCACTGTGAAATGTTGTACTTGTCCACCAATCTCCACAAGCGGCACATCGAAGAGAAGCATTGCGAGGCCTTCCACAAATGCGCGCACTGTCCCGTGGCCTTCAAGTCTGCAGATGGTTGTCTGACGCACATTAAAAATAAGCACAATGCCAGCGATCTGTCCCCTCAGTAAGTTCCTTTTTTTTTTTTTTTCCTCTCTCTTCCGCTCTATTGGCTATAGCATGCGGGTGTAATTTTGTGTTGCAAGTGTTTTGAATCAGATTTGGTGCCCTTCCTTTTAATTTTCTGCCAAATTTGAAGTGGAATTATGATGCTGTAAGGTTTGCAGCTGTGCATGAGAAGCGGAGTAGGTCTAGTCCGGTTAGACTTGGCCCTGTTAGTTTTTGTGAATGTATCTAATCATTTGATAATCATGCATAACATTGTAAAATTGTTTTAATGTACGTATGTAGGTTCAACATGGAGATGCTGATTCTTGTTTTTGGTGTATAAATGAGGAGCTGAAGTCTTGGTATTTGAGATTCCATTTTGCTTGCATTTAATTACTTTTACCAAAGTAAATGAAAATTATTTTCATGTGAGACAAATGTTGCCCAACCTTTACTGAAAGAAATACTCCAACGTTCTGAGAAAAATCCCCTTTCTTCACCTTACCCAGACTGACGCAAGATGTTCGATACCATTTCCACCCCTATATGTCCAAAGATTCAGTTCCTGTGGGAATTTCGTGTTCGCTTAGCATAAAAAGATTTAAGTCCATAGGAGTCTTTAGCCTAAGTTTGTCAAAGAGAAAAAATAACCCTTGCATCTGAGGCTGCAACTAACAATTGTTTTCATTATTGATGAATCAGTCAATTATTTTCACGATTGATCGGTGAATTATTTAGCATCTAAAATGTCAAAATTGTGGGGGAAAAATGGTGAAAAAAAGTGGTGTCTTCTCAGTGAATCGCCTCTCAAATGCTGATTTACTGTCATGAATGACAAAGAAAAGCAGCAAATTCTTAACATGAAGCTGAAGGCTGCAGATGTTTCTTGTTTTTTTGTAAAGAATGACTGAAAAGATTGATTGACTTTCAAAATAGTTGGCAACTCTTTTTCCATTTGATCCATTAATTGACAAATTGTTGCAGAACTACCTACAGCAACTCTGAAGCAGTTTTTTTTACATAATGAATCTTGCGGATTTGAAAACATGTCTTGGGAATTTTCTTTAGTCATTTTGGGAGAACTTGAATGGTTCGAACTTTCACTTGCTGAACACCTTTATTTGTCTGTTTGGCACAGTAATCCTTGCACTGGTGATGATAGTTAGATCAGGCAATAAGTGTGCTCACTCACTTGTGAACACAACTCAGATGACCGGCTCGGTAGTGATCATGAACAACTTTGTAAGAGCGGATGAAGATGATTTCGTCTGGACGGACAGTGATCCAGAACCTTACCGATTTCAGATGGAGTGTACTGATGAACTACTGCAGGATCTGTCTATAACTTCAGTGTGTGCTGATCGCTGCGCTAGACTGAAGGAGTACATGTATTCCGCGGTTATAGTTCCTACCATCCAACTTCTAAAACAACCTTTTAAAATTCCAAGATGTGTATTTCAAATACATGGTTCATTGTGTATATTCGCTTCGGAGCCATGAGGTTTACTTTTTCACTTTGATGGAGCTATGCTAATGACCACAAAAGACTTCAAGTCTTTATGCTGGGCTATAGTACAAAATGCTATCCACAGGAATCAAGCCTTTGGATGTACAGATGTGAAAATGGCAGCAAACATTAGTCCTGGTCTTAGTCGAGGTGAGTCGAAAACTTTCTCAAAACGTTGGGAGTATTCTTTCAAAAGCATTTGGTCGCTTACGCGCGACAGTTGAGTTTAACTTACCATTTCATGTTGCAGGTTAATCTATAAGTGTGTCTGCGAGACTGTTTTTAAGAAGAGGCAGCAGCTGTTTCAGCACTTCCATCAGGACGCTAAAAAGCACTGTGTGTTTAAGTGCCCTGAGTGCAGTGCGGTCTTCAAGCAGAAACAGCCCCTGATGCAGCACTTCAAGGTGGGCAAACGCGCTATATCTCAGTCCTGCTTTACATAAACAATGTCATTTGAATTGCATAATGCCGCTGGTACTCGGTTGTTGAGTGTTCACAGTGTTCAGTGCCGTGACTCTGCCGGTTTCTCCCCGTAAAGGCTGTGCACGTGAATGCGTCCCGCGTGGCAGCGGACAGTGAAAGGACAGAGGAGGTTCCTCCGCAGTTAGAAGAAACCGCTGGCGCACCGTCTCGCCTGCCGAGCGCAAACTCCCTGAAAGCAGCGACGGCAGGCAGCCAGAGAGAGGGACTGGCTACATTGAAGTCCAATAGCAAGCTGAACCTGAGGAACGCGGGCTGGACGTGTGGGGAGTGCCTGCAATGGCTGCCCGACCGAGAGACATACGTCTCTCACATGAAGACCAATCATGGGAAAGTAAGTGCAATATGTTTTTACCCGATTATTATACCCTACGGAATCTGGATGGGCAGGCAGGTTGGCGGTGGCTCCATAATTTGTCCGGGCCATATTTCTGAAAGTGTCGGCCGCTGGAGCTTCAAATTTGGTGCTTCATTAGTGGATTTAACCTTTGACCTTGGCACAGTGTCCTTTAACTTAAAAATTTTGCCTTGGCCATATTTCCAAAAGGATTAACCGCAGCAGCTTCAAATTTGATATGCAGCTTCCTTGTGAAGGTTAGGCGTGCAGTGTAAAGGTCATCAGTGGATTTGACCTTTGACCCTGGCTCAGTGACCTCGCTATTTATTAATATAAATTTATGTTCTCTCTGGGGTTCTCTCAGCGCTCAGCATTGGCTTGTTTTGGTTGTTTAGAGTTGCTGTGCGTCTGTCTTTGTGTTGACGCATTTAAATTCACTCGGTGGTATGAAATCGCAAGGAATTTTTGAAGATCCAAATCTGTGCCTGCAGCTGTTCGAGTATGAGATTGTTGGCTTCCCCGTCACCTGGTCTATAGCAGTCTAATTCATTTACCTCCCAGATTGAATATCGCAACTATTGTAGTCATTCACAAAAGACCTGTTTTATTTGTTAAAAGTGTGCTGCTGTGTGTATCGTGAGAGGTACATTTGAGAAAGATCATTGCTGAAAATAATAAGTCCCCTACTGGAAACGGAGGGGACTATAGGATTGCACTCCGTCCGTCCGTCAGTCCGTCCGTCCGCATTCATGTCCGCTCCATAACTTCAATACCGTATGACCTAGGAACATCAAAGTTGGTGTGTGGATGCATCTTTGGGAGAGGGTGTGTCATGTACCCTATTCAGGTCACTTTGACCTACTTTTTAGCTCGCCGGGACGAGTAACGTCCGGAGAGCTATTGTCGTACCCCTGGCGTCCGCGTCTGTCCGCGTGCAGAAAAACTTTAACCTTGCCCCGGCGAGCTTTGTTGTCTTTCTGACAACACTTGTTAAGAAATATTATATGCATACACCAGAATGGGACTAGTATTGCGCAGCAATACGACATTCACTGATAGGCGGTGCACTTGTTCTTGTGGCATTTAAATATTCTGCAGGTTAATAGTCGCAGTGTGGTCACTGTTCTGTCCACTTGGTGTCCATTTCTGTTTGCGTAGATTTTCCACCATTATGAATTTTTTGTAAAACATTTGACCTCTACTGTAAACTAGGTGTAACCAGTTCTTATGACATTTTCTTTACACAGCATGTTCAGAGCAGGACCTTTTAATATTATATACTCATAGTTGCTTTGTTACATGATGTAGCCACTGTGAGGAAATGAATTTTGTGGGTGTGGTCTCTTGCTAAAATCAGCTCCAACTTATGAAAATCCAGTGATCACGGAACGTGAGGTCCCTCATCCACAGGCCACGAGACACAAGCCTACCAAATTTGTTGTAAGTCCGTCCGTAAGCGGAGCTATAACAAACAGTCTTAACTTCGAAATCAATTGCCATGAAATTTTGCAGGCTTAATGTTGGTCAAGGCTGCCATGGGTATCTATACGGTTAAGGTTACTGCTCAGAAAATACGGCTGCCATCAGTCAGTCACATTTATGCTACCGTTCCCCTCTGGATCATCATGCATCAGCATGAAACATCTTAAGATTAAATAGGATGCTAAAGACCAGTCAACCATCTGCTGGATTGCTTCCTTTGGATATTTTAGAATTTTTCACATTTCAGATTTTGCAGGGGCTGGGGTGATATGCCGTCTCGTGATTGCTCTTGTTCTCTTGGTTTCTGTGCAGTCGGTGAAGAGATATCCATGCCAACAGTGCGAAAGGTCCTTCAACTCTTCGACTAGTTTAAGGCGCCACCTTCGCAATGACCACATGGGTAAGAAGAAGGTGTACACTTGCTGGTGAGTTTACCCCTCTGCTACTGCGTAACTGAGGTGCCTGGAGACAATACTACTGTCCCTCTGAGCTTTACTCTAGTACTTAATTCTACTCGTTACTCTGCTTATAACTGTGTGTTCGGTTTGTGTTGGTATAATTTTATAGGGCAAGACCACTTAATGTTGAAATGGAAGCCATTGATGCTTCTACTGGGGCCGGTTCTTTAAAATGTCACGAATGTTTTAATACTGCCCCCCCCCCCCCCCCCCCCCAATTTGAAATATTTCTATGTTGTGACTGAAATTTAAAGTGCTGCAATATTCCAGGACTTGTGAAATGAACATAGTGGCACAGCCCAGAGGACCTCAGACTCCTCCTATTGGGTCTGATTGTGTTGAACACTGGTGTAAATGATGGAAAGGGGTTTTTCCCCCAGTGAGCAGCTGTGGTGTTGCTGGTTGTCCATGTTCTGATTTTCGCTTGTGTTGGTTGTGCATCACGTGTTTCGTGTCGTCTCTCCGATGCTGCACCTGTGCAGGTATTGCACAGATGAGAAGATGACCTTCACTAAACATTTCATGCTGAAGAACCACATCAGCCTGATGCATGGCATTAAGAACCCGGACTTCAGTCAGATGACAAACCCAGGTCTACAGGGCCCCTGCCGGAGCACCACAGAGGTTGCGGTTATTTTCAAACTTCCTGTCCTTTTGTCACAAGGTCATGCACCAGAAATGGGATTTTAAGTCAGATTTGTTTAAAATGCAGGGTGATCCGGAAGTCTTCGGATGAATGTTTGTGTGTTATTGTTGATGAGGCTTAGTGGGCTGCAGATTTCAGTTTCACTGTGCGGAAATTGCAGAAGTACCCTATCGTATTCCTGCTATATCAGTTTGCCTTATTGGGTGAACTGTTTTATATTTGTGTTTCTGATTTGGGAATAGTGTTCAGTTGGTTCTTTTGTGTTGGACACAGACCTTTCAGTGTTTGGTCTTGATTTTGGGCTATAGGTTACCTGTGGGAACTGTTAGTGGCTTTCGAAAATTGGCAGTAGTGCAGTGAAGTTGAAGCCACTATATAGCAGAGAAATTAGTAAAAGAACAGTGGTAGACATTTGCTAAGATGTGTTGGGTTTGCCTACATTTCCCATAGGCGCCTGGTGCTAAGAGAAAAGTGGAGGACACTCCGGTGGATGGAGCCGGTAGTGCTGCCTCACTGGCCCCTCAGGCGAAGCGGGCCAAGCCTCAGTTCCGCTGCGCCAAGTGCGGCTTCACCACCGAGGACGGCGATGGCTTCCAGCAGCACATACCTCAGCACAAGGCCGACGAGGCCACTCCGCAGTGCTCCCACTGCGGCCTGTGCTTCGCCTCGCAGCTGGCCCTCAGCCGCCACCTCTTCATCGTGCACAAGGTGAAACAGCCGGAGGAGGAAGAGGAGGAGGAAGAGGAGGAGGAGGCATCAATTGCGCAAGATGATGACCGAGAGGGCGCGAGGTCGCCTTACGCTGGTGAGACAGCGGACTCTCCGCTCCCCGCAGGACAGACTAGCCCCTCTACGGCGGAACGGGGAACAGGAGGCAGCGATTCCAGCAGTGAGCCGAACCCAGGCTCTGACCCAAAGCCTGATGAACAGCACTCCTGACTGCAGGTTGATGAACAGGAGTGAAAATGGATTTTAAAGCTGCTACCCCACCCCCCCAATACCACCCCCGAACAGGTGACTGAGGACACTAGCAGTGCTAATCCCAGAACCCAAGCAGCTTGAAAAATGTGGTACTTAAAATCCGTTGCCTTACAGTTCACATGTATTTTAGGTTTATGAACGTATCCGATCAAGAATGCCTCATACGTGATTAAGTTAGTATTCACTGAAGATTTCGCAGCTGCGGAAGTTCGGACTTAGCGTCTTGTCCGATTTTGTCTTTTTGGTTTGTTGCACATCGACATTCTAAAGTCTCCTTTAACTTGGAAAGTCCGTTTTCTTCCCGCGTAGTATTATGTATGTTAATTAGCAGTGAAATTGTACCCGGACACTGCAGCAGTGCCGATCTGTCCGAAATGTCATTGGGAGTGTTTAATCAATGGCTAATGCAAGATTCTTTCACTCTAATTTAATCTGAGTGCATTGGCTGGTACTGCAAGGGCACCTGGGCAAGTCTTAGGACACAATATCAGGAATTAACCTGCTGTCCTTTGGAACACATCTTGGCTTCATTAAATTTAAATGAGTTTGAATAAAATGGATAAAAACATGGACCTAAAGAAAGTGAGATGTTGGGACTGAAAAATCGCTCCGCAGCCCGACTCTTTTAAACCTCCTTTTGAGCCGTCTAGCAATCACAGCGGTGTGAAAATTGGTATTTGAAGTTTGGCCTATACAAGTAAGCAAGTATGCGTCAGGACCTACTGGTGCGTTTTTGTGTTACTTGCTAGGATTTGTTAGTCAGAAATCCTCACATTCCACATTCAAATGGTGGAATTTGTGCCAAGCAAGGCAATGAAAATTGCCACTTCTGTGAAGAACCCCCTCAGGCCACTCATATTCTGACGCACGTTCCTCGATTGCTGCTGCCGTAAAATGAATGTACACATACAGACGTCCCAGACTGTTTGGAAGTGCAGAAGGCCTAGAACTCATCATGCTGTATGTGTTTTTGAGCTAACAGGGTGGATCCTAAATGATGAATAATGGTGCATTGGGTGCCCTTTCAGGAACATTGCCTGTTCTATTTCAGTTCCCCATGACTATGGAGTATTCGCCGTTTTGTTGAATTCCCAAATAGGTATTTGGTCGTATGCGGTCTTTGGCATTTGTTCACCCATTCTGTACCAAAAAAAAGTTTGGCGCACAGCTCATGTGTTCCATTCTCTCAACCAAAGTAGCATTTTCCGTGCAAGGTAACAGTATGTGCATCCTGGAGTCTTCGGAGATCGTTTTCTGTAATAAATTTATTTTCTCCTCTCACATTTACCCTAAAATCTGTCTAATGCCATAATAACTGACATATCAACTGTTGGTGGACAAAGACTATAATTAATCAGCATTATAAACCACAAGAAATTGCAGTTTCTTGTAATGGCCGTTTCTTGCGTAGTGGCATGCATAATTTGAAGCTTAATGTATTATTTTGCTTTGGAAATTGTTTGCTGGTGTGTGGAGTCGGCCAAAGGAATGGGTATGTTAATGTACACATGCAAAACGTCTGGTACATTTGAGTACAGCTCAGTCAGTTTAAGTCGAGTGAATCGGCTGCAGTTATTGGGCGTGAGGCCTGACCTTGAATGTGCCATCACGATGATTGGCAGTTCAAGGATTTTTAAATGATAAACTGGTATTTCAATGGTGTTTGCATGCAGGGGGATAGGTGTTGATTTGCCAGCTTTTGTGACTTTAAAATCAACCGCTGTTTCTACCTCTATAGCGTTCAGAGGTTAGTTGGTAGCATAGGTCTCGGGGGAAGGAGGTGACCGGTTTTTATGGCTGCATTTTGAAACTTGTGCTTCATTGAAAAATATCTCCCATATTACTCAATTTTATAAATTACTTTGGAGATCGGTATTTAGTCATATTGACTTTTTCCCATGTGAATTTTCTATTATGTAAGTGCTGTATAACTGCATTTTCTTTCTACATATTTAAAGCTTTTTTTTTTTTTTCCCTTTCCATAAAACCGTCTGTAACTATTTACTGGAGAGTAATTTAAAATATTTATCTTGATGAAAAAAAGATTATTATACCCATTTGAATTTTAGCAATTTTGATACTGCTTTCCCGGAGCCGGAGGAACTTTGTACCTTTTGATACATGCATTAGTATAAAGGACCTTGTACATGCTAGCTTGTGTACATAGCAGATGCAATCGATGTGTCTACAGCTGGGTCTGCTCCCTCAAGCCATCGCATATCTATTTAACTCACATTGGACTTTGTGCCTTGCTGTTATGTTTACTTAATATTACAGTAAATAAAATCCATATGTAATGAACCTGTTTATTAGATGGTGTTACTTGCTTTTCTTTATGCTTAAATGGATAAAAGTGTCTGCCATAGTGTGCGTTCTTGCCCCTGTGGCAACTGAGCTGGGAACAGGTTTAATGTAATGCAGTGTTCCTCAAACCTCTCCTGGTGGCCCACCTGTCCTGCTTGTTTTAGATCTCTCCCTGCTCCAGCACAGGTGTTTCAAATGATCAGGCGGTCATCAATCAGCTTTAGGGGGTGATTAAGGAGCTGATCATGTGACTCACCTGTGCTGAAGCAGGGAGAGATCTAAAGCATGCAGGACAGGTGGGCCTCAGGGAGGGTTGGGGCCCACTGATGTAACGGTTACTTGAGAAGAATGTTGTCCATTCCTGACATGATTTTCATGGATGGTATTACATTAGTTAATCCATAGTTTTACCATTTCTAGCTCCGCTGTGATGACTGTCACAGTCAGCTGAGCTTTTCTAGTGCCATGGTGTCCGTCCGTCTGTCTGTCCGGCGTCAATTTCTCACTTCAAATCTGACTGTCTAAAAAACTGTCGGATAACTTTTCGTCTGCTTTGTCGTGAGCCTTCCTTATGTTCTGATGATCCCCTGCGAAAATGAGAAAATTCTACGTCCCGTTTTTTTAGCTGCGACCAAGCAGCTCTATGAACGCTTCTGTCTATCTGTCTGTCCGTCCGTCTGTGACACCTTTTTGACCATGTTCCTGTCGTCAAATCATCATGAAACTTTCAGGAGTTATTTACCTTCACCAAAAGTGATGTCCATGCCCAAGGTCAAGGTCAAAGGTCAAGTTCACAGAGGTCACGACCTTGTTTGCGGGTTTTCGCGCTGTAACTCCACTTAGAATTCACGGATCGCTATGAAATTTTGGAAATAGCTTCTGGGCATAGAGGAGGTGTTCCCTATTGTTTTTCAAGGTCATCTATCAAATCCCAAGGTCACACAGGTAAAAAAAAAAAGTGTCAATTTTGCCCGATTTGACTGTTTTCGCACCGTAACTCCAGTTTAATTCAATGAATGGCTATGAAATCTTAGAACAAGCTTCTTGGTATAGAGGAGGGGTTCCGTATTGATTTTCAAGGTCATCTGTCGAATCCCAAGGTCACACCGGTCAAAAAAGTGTCGAATTAGCCCCAATTTCACAGTTTTCGCACCGTAACTCGAGTTTAACTTGATGGATGGCTATTAAATCTTACAACAAGCTTCTTGGTACAGAGGAAGGGTTCCCTATTCATTTTCAAGGTCATTTGCCAATTTCAAGGTCACACTTGTACAAGAAACCACCAGTCATGGACACTAGGCCACGTGACGGATGCTAGGCCAGGTCGCAGCTATTAGATCCCTCTGATCTACTTGTTGAGAAATTCAGCATTTTTTTGGACTTAGAGCCCCAACACTGATTTTCTATTTTTTTTTTTTGGTCTGTCTTTCATTAATATCAGAAAAACTGTCACAGCTTTCTGCTCCGCTGTGACCATAGTCAGCAGTCAGCTGAGCTTTTCTAATGCAGGGTCCTCTGGCGTCCGTCTGTCTGTCCGTCCAGCATTTGCATTTTTTCAGTTTCTCATGTTAATATTGCAATAGTTTTCAAGGATTTCTGAAACTAAGTCATGACATGGACATTTAAGTCATCCTCAGCGTAGCTCTCTAGGCCGACAGGCCTCTTGTCATAACCGTACTTCAGCACATGACTGTAGCTGAATAAGTTAAGTCAATTTGGCGATGGCCGTTGTGAAGATCCAATTGTCAGCATGTTCTTATCGTTGGGGCCAATAAAGGCCTTAATAAATAGAGGGGCATTCATGTCCTCTTCTTTGAGACCAGCCATCTTCAGATGACCTGACCGTTAATGTGCCAGTTGACCTGAAACTTAATGGTCGTCAATATACTTGCATTCCCCAGCATAGGTGAGAATTTTTACAAATGATCTAAAGCATTAAAACCACTCCGATGCAGCAAAAAATGTTGATTATATCATAACGGCACATTTCAAGGCCTGCAGGTAGATCTTAGATGGTAAGTGAACAGTCAGTTCTCCTATTCAACATGTTGGATGTGACAGAAATGAATGCTGAACAACTTTGATGGGCCAAGTTGTTAAGGCCCGACATGCGGGTCAGGGCATCTCTTAAGTGAGAGGACGTCCGGTGTGCGCCCTACCAGCCGAAGCGAGTACCTACTGACAGTACTCCAAGGAGGGACAAACCATGAATCGGCGGCACAGTTTTGGGTGATTAAGGGTCATCGATGCACTGTGGCCTTGAGGGCTGTCCCTTTCTGGTCCAAACTGACAGAAGGGCGACTGGCACAAGTTGCTGAAAATTTCAATAGTACTTCCATAATGAATGTGTCGCAGCACGCAGTGCATCATACCCCACTGTGCATTGCATTGTCTGGCTTGCAGGCCAGTAAAAGTGCCCAATCTAACCCTGGTCCACCTCTAGAAGGTCCACCTCTAGAAGCACCCCCAATAGGCACCTTGCTGCAGTTGAAGTTTGCCTGGTTCAGTGAATCCTATATTCTTTTACATCATGTGCTTTGGCTGGGTCAGTTTGAACCGTTTACCAGGGAGGAGATGGCATTGGGATACACTGTGGGAAGATGACCACCTGATGGAAGGAGTGCGATACCCTGAGACATGTTCTACAGGAAAACCTGAGTACTGAAATTCAAGTGATGTCAGTTTGACGAAGCTTTTTTGGCAGCACGAGGAGAACCTTTACTATATTCGGCAGGTGGTTTTAATCTTGTGTTTGATCAGTTTATATGGCTGTAAACTTTTCAGTCTGGACAACTTGTGAAAACTCTTAACATACTTCAGATTGGTTCAGTCATTCCCTGGCAAAACTTATGGCATCACTGCACTTGAAGGAGGTTCATCCAGCTTTTTTACTACATAGCAAATAAATCAAAGATATGATGCAGAACCATTTTTGTGGTAGCATACCATTCAAACAACTCAAATTAGATTAAATCATTTTATTTAATGGCTAATTTTTTCCAGATCAATTGAAGAAAAAAATATGGAGTCACTCAATGTTGAGGGAAAAAGTATGGCATCATCTTGCAACTGAAATTTCTAAAAGAAGTGCTGAGACAAATCTGAGTACGCAAATTAGTCTGCTGTGTGTGTCCGCGCGCGCGTGTTGTTGTTGTATGTAAAACAAATGGGTGGAAAAAAAAGAGTCATTATTTTTGACAAAACTGCAAGAAATTGGCCAAATGAAAAGGGATATTTGTACAGAAAAGCCAAATAAAAACCAGCACTAACACCTAAACAGTAGAGGTCACATTACCCATCTGAAAATGCAGATTATTCAGACTTATTTCATCTTATGTTACCGAGTGTTGACCGAGGAAACCTGCAGCCGGACTGTCCTTGCGCACGCACCGTACCCAATGTCGCATTAGTCTGTCAATAAAGTTTTTCTACGGTGGGCGGGGCTTCCGGTGGTTAGACACCGGATAGAGTGTCGTGTCAAATGCTCGTGAATTTTCTTTTTGTTTAACTTAGAATACAAATTAATTTTTGCTTGTGGTACAGAAGCTGACCTTGAAAAATGCTTTCTCTCGATTTTTTCGATGACGTGAGGCGTATGAATAAACGGCAGGTAAGTCCTGCCCAAAGACGGCACTGAGTGAAGACCAGCCTGCAGTAGGATGTGCTCGCCTGTGCCCATAATAACACGTCGCCTTCAGAGAATAGATTCACCTGTTAGCTTTGTTTGCAGGAGAAGTCTGTTTTTTTTCTACTTTTACTGCAACCACAGTTTAATGTCTACGATAATATAGACGGAGGTTATTGATCGTTGCTACCATTATGAAGCGTTGATTGAATGGATGAGTAATTTGGCTCTTGTTCGCATTTGGCTACCAGCCGTTATTCTCTCGGTCGGTAATATTATATGTAATATATCTGTCTTCGTAGCGAACGACTTAGCGGCAGGTAATTTCCACATAATCGGCTGGAGAAAAAGCGGTGACTGTCGAGTGCCTCTTAATTTTGTAATAACTCCAGGTTTTATCCCGTTACGTGCTGTGTGAAACTGTCACCGTTTGCTCTCTCTCCCCCACATATGCTAAACCATGATTAATATTCATAATTTTGCTGAATTTCTGTGTGCTGAATATCCTAGCCAATTTATTACCCCCCCCCCCAAAAAAAATTATATATATCATTTAGATAATGCTTCCTGTAAATAATGCCAACAGCTCGTCAAATGTTTGTTCGTACATTCTTGCAGGAACAAGATATTAACATTAAATTAAGCGTTTCATGTATATTGGGCATCATAACTGGGTGAAACTATTACCGATTACTAATTTTAACCGGAAACGTGTACATGATTTACACCTGGGCAAAACGTAAGCACCTCACAATTCTCAGAACAAGTTCCATTTCTCCAAAGGGCTTAATAAATTACATCAGCAAACATTGCCCAGTTCTTTGAAATATAGCCTGGGCATACCTTTCCTGGCATAAAAGTCAGTTTGAAAAGAATTTAGTCGTTACTTCAAACTTAATTAGTTTTATTCGTAAGGGTATGTTTAAAATACATTTGGTTCTGTTAAAAATATGGGCCCACTGTCCTTTAACCCTTTTGCACCCAGCTTTTACAAAACCAAACATGACTGCTCTGCACAAGTTAATAAAGACCAGAGATCAGATATCCTCAATGTTTATATGAAATTATGAGTTAGCGTAGCATAACATTGTATGGAATATTTGTGTTAAAAGTTCTTTATGCATTTCAGCAAAAGTTGGATGTATTTATTTTCAGCAAAATGTTTTTTTATTTGACATATCAAGAGCAAATGATCAGTTTGAACTTGAATCTTTGCTGAAGACCTTGAATAGTAGAATCCAGTCTGTAACAGCTTAGCTAGAATGAAAGTCTGCACCCACACCGGCCCTTTCTGGATAAGATTGAGGATCTCAAGGCAAGCTAAAAACATGGAAAAATCCGCATTCGGGTGGAGGAGTCCATTCGCTTAATACACAAATTTCCCTATGTGGGTGCAAAAGGATTAAAGATGGTGAGGAGACCTGTGTTCACCAAAGTGCTGTCCCCTAAAGTCTGAAATTTATTTGGAAGAAATGGAATCAATCTCTGTCAAAGATGAAATGCTAGTTTTCAGAAGAGCCCCCTAACTGCTTACATTTTGCACAGTTGATGACAAAGTCTTTTGCATGCGAGATGCACATGGAATGCATGCAAAAACCTTCATGCAAACGTCCGGAGGTCAAGACTGGCCAATTCTTGGAAAATTTTATTTTGATTTCAGTCGTGCTTGACTTTTGCCCAGATGTGCATTTTATTCTCAAGCTATTTTCCGTCTGTCCAAACCTGATCTCCATCAGCATGACAACTTTTTTTTACACACAAAATCCTAGCAGCATCGTGTAGCTGGAAGCTGAATTTAAAGCATTGGATCAAACAGTGAAAATTAATTCAGGGGTTTTCTGTTATAATTAGTTAATAGATTTCTCTTCCTTCTCAGCTGTACTATCAGGTACTGAACTTCGGCATGATTGTATCCTCAGCCCTGATGATTTGGAAGGGACTGATGGTTGTGACTGGGAGTGAGAGTCCAATTGTGGTGGTACTAAGGTAGGAAATTTGAAGTTGCTCTATGGTAGAACCATGAAAGATTCAATAATTGCATGCAGGTGCTGGCCCCCATTGGACTGAGTGACTGTACTGTAATGCTACCCATTAATAACATTTCTCACCACAGAATAAGTTTTTGAATGTTTTTTTTTGTAATGATATAGTCTTAATTTTTAAAAGGTAATGATGTCACTTATCAAGCATGATATCCCCAGTCATCAGTTTTTCAATTCATCTCTGTGTTAGAGGATTGACTCCAATAAATGTGTTTCGTGGTTGCAGTGGGAGTATGGAGCCCGCATTCCACAGGGGAGACCTCCTCTTCCTGACTAACAGAGTGGAAGATCCCATAAGAGTCGGAGAGATTGTGGTCTTCAGAATAGAGGGAAGAGAAATCCCAATTGTGCACAGGGTCCTTAAGATTCATGAAAAGTAAGTCATGAATATGAAGTAGGGGGCGGGGAGAAGCCGCCTACATTGCAGAATTATACATTAAAGCTTGTGGCGAAAGCACCATTTCAGTTGCTTGGAGACATCTTTTGGACGTTTACATTATGTTTAACTTAGTATATATTATTACCTCCGCCAAAGAAATTGGAGGTTATGTTTTTGCCTTCGTCTGCCAGCCTGTTCGTCTGTCTGTTTTGTTTGAAAGTAGGATTACCAAAGAAGTTTGACTGATTTTGATCAAACTTTGTGGGAAGCTTTTAGATGGCAACGGTAAGCGGTGATTAGATACTTGCAGGTCAAGGTCAAAGTTAGCTTTGTAGAAAAGGTCAAAAACGATGGTGCCAGCGGAGGTGGGCACTAGATGTTTCACTGAGTGCCCTTCTAGATTAGCCTGTATGCAGTACGGATTTCCTTTAGAGGAGGTAGGTGTTTGCAGCGCAATGGTGTGCCCCATGGTCCAAATTTAAGCCTGACAGGCCTACTTGACATTGGGAGTCTGGCTGGACAGTGCATTGTCAGCCAATCTGCTGCACAATAATTTGTTTCATCCCATCCCTTCATACTGCGTTGTGTGCCTCTGCATGTGAGAGATACACCAGCCATTCTTCTGCGCAGCTCCTCAACTGAGGCGAAACATTACTTACCGTGACTGAGTGGTCCTGCAGTGGTCTATGGCCATTTAAAAGTTGAAGTCGACATACTAAGGACAAATGCTTTTCAAATAAAGCAAGAATCTTTGCTTTAGAGCCGCAATGGTATTCAGTGGCGAATGCTTTTGTGTTGTGAGCAATAGAGTGATATTGATTATTTGAAACATTTGTGTTGGACACTTTTTGACCCTGGTCAGCTGCTGAATTTGCACTGTATGCCCAGATTTCGGCGGACATCTCCTGCAGTCGTTTGGGGTAGGGTGCGCACATCCAAAGTCACTTTTTACAGGTGCCAGACAATAGTGTCAGACAGTTGAAAAAGGTAGGTCTACACACTGCCAAATGAGCTCCAAAAAATAAACTTTATTAAATTAAAACAAGCAACGTTTCGATCACCCTGGATCTTCGTCAGGCACATCATATATCATATCATATCATATCATATCATATGCCTGACAAAGATCCAGGGTGATCGAAACGTTGCTTGTTTTAATTTAATAAAGTTTATTTTTTGGAGCTCATTTGGCAGTGTGCAGACCCACCTTGGACACCTCCTGCACTCATCGATTTGGAGCTTTTTTCATCGTTTTGGGCTTGGCTTCTTGATTCAACTGAACATCTTGGGACTATAACATACTGTAATTTTTTTGGATTATTCTGTACTTCTAACATTCTGGGGAAAGCCCTCTCTCATGTCAGCGCCCCCTGCAGGGAGTTGGGTCCATTCATGGCTTGTAAAGACCAGCACAAAAAAACTTGACTTACTGCTACAGAGCCCTAACCACAGCTCTCTCCAACACTGTTTGGGATCAACTATAAAGCCAACTACAGCACTCATGTTTCCACCCAACACTTTTGGTGTAATACCTTTAGAACTGGTACATAGTTTTTACGACAGGTTATTAAACCCCAGATTTGATTTGCCTCTCTGAATCCGTCAGTACTCTTAAATATACGTGCGGTTGTTACCGGATGGTAGTAGTCGCATCAACCACATAATTGGCTGGTTTGTGATAAGTTCTTGTCAAGCAAGAATGAGTGTTCTCTCTCAACCAATCAACAGACTGCAGTCACTCTGGCTTCACGTTTTAGTATCAGATCAGTGTTCTAGGCATCTCAACTGATGAGGTACGAAAACAAAAAACACACCAGAAATTGGAACGGTTCTTTTGGTGCCATCCACAACTGTTGATAATGGAAATGAAAAATTCAAGTCGGGCCGCATTGAATATCAATAATATCAATATCGCTGCCCAACCGCACGCTTGGGAAAGAAAAACTATTTTGTAGCTTCTAATGGAAAGCCTTCTCAGGAGAGCGGAAATCCCAGAATTCCCATAGATTTGGAGTGAGAGAGCGGATTGCCAGGGGTCCACATACTTTTGTCCATGTAGTCTTTGAATTGGTCTTGGAGTCTGTCTTTTCAGAATCCAGTCTGTGTTCCTGTGTGAGATTTGATTTTCGCCCTGTTTACAGAGAAAATGGAGACATCAAGTTCTTAACCAAGGGTGACAATAATGCGGTGGACGACCGAGGGCTGTACCAGCAGGGCCAACACTGGCTGGAGAAGAGGGATGTGGTGGGGAGGGCGAGAGGGTGAGTCCCTGTCACAGCTGTCTGTGACTCTCCTCCGCTCGAGAGGGTGAGTCCCTGTCACAGCTGTCTGTAAAACTCCTCCGCTCGAGAGGGTGAGTCCCTGTCACAGCTGTCTGTAAAACTCCTCTGCTCGAGAGGGTGAGTCCCTGTCACAGCTGTCTGTAAAACTCCTCCGCTCGAGAGGGTGAGTCCCTGTCACAGCTGTCTGTGACTCTCCTCCGCTCAGCAGTCTAATGAGGCAAATCAGTTTAATCTGTTTACATTTCATCAATAAGAGTTTGCATGGACTTTAACATGAACAGTTCAGAGAACATTACAAACAGCTAATATCATACAACCACCCTACTTGTAAATAACATCCAATGAACCATTTGTGTGCTTGAAAAATAAAATACCGCACAGCCGAAAGGTCTGAATGAATCTGTGTTACAGTGGCCAGAATACTGCAAAAGCCAGTAGATTTGTGACGTATTTTACCAGTCTGGCATCCGCAACCTCCTCTTGCGCAGCCATGCCTTTGCAGTGAACACGGAGTGTGGTTTTGCCTTGTCACGTTAAAATATGCGTGGTTGTCCCTGGAAAAGATATCATCTTGAAGACTGCATATGTTGCTGAAAAATATTGGTATACTTTTCAACATTCATCGTACTAAACAGAAGCGCAGGTTCCTTTTACCAAGGTTTACTGGCGCTGCACCAGATCATGACAGATCATGGCTTTTGGACGTAGTGCTGGTAACATTGTGGATGGTCCTTCGCTTCTTTGGTCTGGAGAATAAGGCATCCATTTCATCCTTAAAAGACCTGAAACATTGATTTGCCGCACCACAATACACATTTTAACTGTGTGATGGTGTACAAAAAATGGAAGGAAGTGCTTTACAGCACAGAAATTGCAGGAATAATCATAGTTAACAACTTTAAAAAATGTTTCTTGCAGGTTTGTGCCATACATAGGTATTGTTACAATTCTGATGAACGACTATCCAAAATTTAAGGTAAAACTGCCCGACCCACATCTACATGGAAATTATAATGACAGTTTAAATAGCTTTTTTTACCATTGTGATTGGTTGTTATAGAGGATCAGAAGTGTTGTAGCAATGGTGATAAACCCTCTCATTAGTTAATCACCAAATGTTCAATAAAATTGGGCATTTATAAATTGATTTACAAATTAATTCATTTATCTGTAAACAAAAATAATAAATTGCAGAGTAATTCACTATTTGATATTTTAGTGGGTAAAGAATGGAGGAGGAATCACAAAAAGAATTTACAAATGAAGCACAAGTCAATTGATAAATTGTTGAAATTAGAAAGGGATTTACAAAAATATTATAAATAGCCAATAAGTGCATAATTTCAAAATACTCTAATGAATTTGTAAATAAATTATTTATAATTTACTTGAAAATGAAGTTTAAAAGAGAAAAAATAAACATGCAGTGCGTGCATTTGGCTACTGCTGTAAAGTAATTTGCTTGCCACACGTGACTCGTGAGTAACTGCGCCTGGTTAACATTACATTGCAGACTCAGTGGCAGCGTGGCTGCGCTTCTCCAGAAGCAGGAGCCATGATAACGGCATTTTCATTTCCTGTTCCTATTAGCTATTCCATGTGCTTAATCATTCAGCTTCCCCTCTTACTCTCTCCATTCAGCCTTTCTGTGACACTTTGGGCCTTGCGTTGATGAATCAAGATAAAACAATGCAAATGGGCTACACGCACAAGATGGAGCTGATCGCAGTCCTAAAATACTTAATTCCACATAACAACTACCAGTTTACTTCTGTTACCACTCGGTTCTCCTCAGAAGCTGAGGAGATGACAGAAATCACACTGAAAATGGAATTTTATAGCCGGTATTCAAAAGATAAGCCCTGTTTAACTGGTAATGATGTTCAACGCATCCTCATTGCGCTATCTGCTGGTCCACCGAGCAAGAAGGCTTTCAAAGTAAGGTTATTATTTTTTGGCCAATTTCTCATTCAAGTGTGGTGCACTGGCTTAATTAATGCAACTCACAGTTTTTTGAGCTAGTTATTGTTTTTTTCATCCAGCAGTAGCAAAGTTCAGTACCAGTTAGCCAAGTTTGCTAGCAGGCAGGCAGCTAGCTATTAAGTTAGCTCAATATTAGCCACCTTTTCCAACTGAGGTCAGATTGTCTTTATTTTTTTTTTTAAATGTCGAATTTGCTTTTATATCGTCTGATGCCATTTTTAAGATATAATTTCTGTCATCTCTTCAACTTCTGAGGAGGAGATAGTGGTAGCAGAAGTAACCTGGTAGTTCTTATGCTCACTAAAGTATTTTAGGACACAATCAGCTCCATCTCGCTTAAGTAGCCTAATAGCTTTGCTTGACCTTGTTTAACCAGCACATGGCTCAAAGTGTCACAGAAAGGCTTAATGGGGAGGGTAAAAGGAGAGACTGAACAATTAATCAAATGGAGTGGCTAATTGGGACGGGAAAAGCTGTGGGTAAATGGAGATGCAAATGGGAAGGTAAATTGTGCTTTTAAAGGCCTGATTAAAATATGCTTAATTCAATTTGTAAATCCAGTTATTTATTTTCTTCTTAAACTACATGTTCAAGTAGATGTATGTATTTTAAAATTTATGAATTAATTAATGCATCTTAAAATAATTTATTTATTGACTGTTTTTGTCTTTTGTTGTTTTTATAAATCCCTTTTATAAATCGATGGATTCATATTCATTTGAAATTCTTTTTGACATTCCTCTTTATTGCCCAGTAAAATGTCAATTGCTTTGCTATATTTTGTCTATTTATTTACAGGTAAATAAATTTGTATACAAATGTTTGAATGCCATTTTTTGTTAAAAAAAATCATTCTTAATCAATTAACTGCTTTATTAATATTTTTAGTGACGCTTGTGGTCCTACATAGGTTCTGTTTCTAATGTGCTCGTCTCTGTACCCACAGTATGCTGTTTTGTTTATGCTTGGCCTCTTCGTATTGGTTCATCGAGAGTGACGGTGGATGCATGCATTCCAGTGAATTCCTAGCAGAGCTCGGCTCAAGCAGCTCGTATTGAGGAAACCCTGCTGCAACAATTCAGCTGCTGTCAGAACTGGAGCTGCTCCTGGGGTTGGGGGTGTTTTTGTTTTATGTCTTTTTGTAAAACCCAAGCTTTATAAATTACTGTTTATTTCTAATATTGTGATGCCAGTTTATTTCAAAATAAAGATGGGTTTTATAAGTCTAATTTAATGACTACAAATTTCAAGTGCATTAGAATTTTTCTTGGCTGTTTGTTCTGGACAGCCTTTTTGCGCCCTGATAAACTGCTACGGCATCAGGGGCCGTTGTCAAAGAATCTAATTGCTGCGTTGTGAGCCCTCCGCAGTGGTGCTAAAAATTCCCAACAAATACTTAACACTTAAGTTATGCAGTGTCTAGAGACCGTGTTGCTAAGGACGCGCTTATCCGATATTGTCCGCTGTGGTTGATGAGAGGCTGATCTGAGTCTGTTGCTGACCACCGCCCGTCAAACCTACTCATTCATCATAAGGAAATTCCAGTTGTTGCGCTCTTATGAATGATGTCTCCCATTGAAATAAAAAAAACGTATCAAAACTTTTGACTTCTTTCAGCGACGATTGTATTGCAAACAAACGTGAGAGGAAAGTGGACAACTTTTGTCACTGCATGGCTCCGCTCGTCAATGACAGGAAAATAACAAAAGGGAAATTCGGATCAGGCATGACATTGCTGCAAAAAAAGGCACTTGGAATGACGTTTTCGCGTGAATGCCAGATACAATTCGCCAATGAGTGTAAGAAATTGCAGCATTACCCCAGACAAGGGCACTGATTGCAGAATACCAGCAGCGAACATTTGTCGCTGCTTGCCAGTTTTCACGACTTCCGTTACGAGACCTTGAACATGACTCTTGAGAGTCGTCAATTGCCTGGATTCCTACTTCCTTCTATCTGGGAGCCAAGTTTGATGATGGTCTGGCCAGTCAGTGGCAACAACTTCAATTAAATGCTTGGAAGGAGAAAGAACCAGGACTGGATTTGGGAGCTACTGACCCAGTATCCTACCATAACCGAAAGTCCAGCAGTGGCCATGAAATCTGCTTTTTGTTGAAGCTGGTGATTTTTCTGGCAAAATTTGATGAACCCCTGAGTAATGTGAAGTCTGTAGAGAGCATTGACAGTTCTGTGAATGATCCTTGGAATTCCGCAGATGTGCCCGGTTTGTTAGTGCTCCATTGTTGCTTTTTTCCAGTGACCAAATGCCTAAGTGGTCCAAACTTTGATATATGGAGTTATAATACTTTTTTTGCCTCCTTGTTGGTGAAGTCAATGCGTCCTGAACCAAGTCCACCACAATCATAGTACCGTAGCACTTGAGGCGACACCGTGATGATGCCTCAATATCATATTTTCCATAACTTCTCCTGATGAGGAAGCTGATTATCGACAGTGGTCATAAAGACTTTCTATGGCTTAGGAGTCCGTTTGACTTCAAGTGACTTGGAGATTTCGGAGCTAGGTTTAGCTCTGTAAGTCTGGATTACTCTTAGTGAAAAAATTAGGAGTCCCAAAGTTGGGAGGGACATACCCAATTTTTTTTATAAGGAGTTAATCCCTAATTGGCTGCTCTTGAGCTACTTTACAGAAAAATATTCTTTGTGAATATGGCCCCAGATTATGTGTCATTGCATTTTAATGGTAGCTTTTATATCATACTTTGAAATCAATTGGTTGTGACCTCTTTCCAAACTGTTCACTGTATCATATGATGGCTGTTATGATCCAGACCAGGAGTCAGACACAGAGGCAGAGCACAGTCCAATAGTTGGGCTTATTAGTATTCAGTAAATTGAGCGACAGAGCTCGGAGGAGGGTGGCACAGTTTATTTCAGATGTTATGCACAAAGCAGTGTGTGTGCAGCCAATGGCCATTGGCTTTCCGGGATGACTGCCGAATGGAGGGCGCACTTCGCCACAGCTGAATTGTCCAAAGGCAGGATGGAGTGCTCCTCCTACGCTGCGGTTCCAATCTTGACGACTGTAGAAGGATGGGTAGCGTGTTCCTAATAAACTGAGCAGAGGAACGTATAACAGGAACATGGTCCCAATCCTGGAGAAATGCTTGGGAGCTGTTAACTAGAAAAAGACAATTGAAGATTATGCTTAACTTTCGAAGGACGAATAATGTTACTTGTAAATACTGGCTAGTACTAAAGTGCTATAGCAAAAACGACAATCCTGCAACTTACAACTGAAAGGAGGGTGTAACGGCCAAATATGCCACACACTCATAAGGTGGGGCAGCTCTGAAACCAGAGACACAGCCTGGGATCAGGGAGCACGCAGATGTTAACTAAACAAGGAGACAATGCCTCTAATTGATTGGCAAGTCACTGAATGGGAGGAGAGACAGAAGGCATTCACTCGAAGGTTTTGACACATGACAGTGTACAGCATTGAAGGGACAAATAATAATCAGCTATATTAGCACTTTAAAAACACGCTTATGCCCAGTGAATATGAGGATGTGAGGAGGTCGATAGGGAGAAAAAAGTATTTATGCCAGTGAAGATCAATCCAAAATATTACATTAATAACTGAACTCTTCCTTAAAAAAGACTGAATTCTGTAGTAAGCTGTGAAACTAGGCAAAATATTCCAAGGTTTCTATAATATATTACAGATATCATTGCCAGTCCAGTTTCGATAACCGAAATCCCCAGGTGATATTTTTGTTTAGGCTGGCGCGGAGGCACAGTGGTTAGCGCTGCTTTCTTATAGCAAGACAAGGAGATTGTGGGTTCAAATCTAGTCTCAGGCCATTTTATGTGGAGTTTGTATGTTCTCCCTGTGTCTGCGTGAGTTTTGTTCGGGTACTCAGGTTTCCCCCCACAGCCCACGCACATCAGGCTAATTGGAGACTAAATTGCCCATCGATATGAGTGCGTGAGTGAACGGTGTACACCCTGCGATGGATTCGTGAGCTGTCGAAGGTGGGTCCCTGCCTTTCGCCCATAGTCTGGTGGGATTGGCTCCAGCTCCCCTCTAGTGAGGAAGAACAGGTATTGAGCATGGATGCCGATGGATGATTATCTTTAATACTTTTCACGCAGTATTAAAGGCAGAATATTGGTGAAAAACACCTGATTTCACCAAATGCCTCAGTGTAATGAAAACCTATGCCATTAGCCTAATCGCCCAATGACAGTCAGACTTGATCGGAATAATCTACAAGGAGGTGGAGGGTCCGCTCATTTCCACAGTAAAGACTATTTTTTTCTGGCAGAAATTGAACAGTCGGCGAATGAAAGCGCACCGTGCTGAAAGTAGACGTGCCAAGCTAGCCAGATAGGCTAAAGGGCTCTTGCTTAGACGAAATGGATAGGTGACACACGGACGCTATAAATGTTCCATGAGCATCCTGCTAGCACCAATGTCGAAAGCATTAGCAGCTATGAAAAATTATTTCGAGTTGGCTCGGGAGGCTTGCGGTAGAAAGTTAATTCATGTTCAGCAAACAATAAAATGACCATTTCCTAAAAGCTTCCACTGCCATCCACGTTTTCCTCCTGCGCAAGTGGCACAGTGGTCTTCATCTCCACACTGAGAGGATTTCTGATCTCGGTGAAATATAAATAACAGATTTTTAGTGCGATGGCAATTGTTCATACCCTACCTACTACAGAAGCCTCGATTATTCAACCATTCATCATTATTTTAACCCCCCGAGACATGTATAACACATATAAGGACATCACTTATGCTTTGCACATCAGAGAAAAGTTTGGATCTCGGGAGGGTGTGGAACAAGATCTTTTTTGGTTGCGTTCGTTCTGATGGTAATTTTTTTTTCAATAAATACAAATTCTTTTGCAAAAAACTTAAAAGCTACCATTTCGTGCTCTCTTCGGTGCAATTGCTCCGCAAATGCGAACTTAGAAAACGTGTGGTCCATGATTGGACGCGCGTAATGAATGACTTCATTTTTGTGAATATTAAAAAGCCCTCCCCATTGCCCAGGTAGCGCATAAATGTTGGAGCGTAGATAGGGCAATAGGAGTCGATCAGGGTTGGAGGGGTGTAAAAATATATTTGCAATTTTGCAACACACCGAGAAAAGTCTTTGGGTGAGTTTCTGGGATTTTTTTTAGCTTGAAATGGCCGGTGTTACACTGAGCAAGATTCACCAATTTGGGCTCCTCTCTTACTTCATCATATTCTCTTATATTTCCGTCACCACTTCAGTGAGCCTTGATCTCACTGAATTGAGAAACAAATTTGCTAAAATCAAAGTGAATCCGCGAGGGAATCTCTGGGCGACAGGTGAGTTAAGGACACGTGCTTCTCCGGTTTTAGTGGCATTTTAAAAATGAATCCTAATTTGCGTTATATAATCCTATAATGTTTACAGTCAATAGGTGTCTGAACTTACAATATTCTAAGCTCTATCCGTCCAATTACAGGGTAGTTTTTCTCAGGGGAAAGCTGTGAAAGGATAGTTGTTAATTCTAGATTCTACACAATAGCTATAGACTGTAGCTGACCATTCAGATTTTACCTATCGCTGTAACTTTTCAGATCGACTTGGATTACATTTCATCTTTTTCTCACGTTAAACTTATGAGGTCATTTCATGGGAAAGAAGAGTGTTGTGGATAACTCATTCATGGGGTCTCCAACTGATCCGGCAATGAACCCATTCCAAGAGGATCTTGACTCGGACCAGAGGGAGCTGCTATCGCAGGAGGTGCTGAAACTCGCACTCCAGGCTCACCTTCAGGACACCCAGGGAAAGCAACATACTAACGATCAGGTGAACCTATATCACTATCGGAGTTTATAACTTTGAAATGATAAATGCTCTAATTACCAAAAACTGAACTGTGAAGGTGGATTTTCCCGTTCATTTTATGCTGTAGCACTGTGGTCCAAAATACAGGGGTGTTGTAGCATCAATGTCGCATCAGAAAAGCATTTGGCATGAAGAAATCGAGAAAGGGGCAAATACTTTTTCACAGCACTGTAGCTCATAACTTCGCCATCCTTCGTAACATTCAATTATTCTGAAGTTCTCAGTCAGCTCCATAGATGTCGCTCATCTGTAAGTAAGCTTGGGGTCAGATTTACAATAAGCCCAACAGCAAAACAAGAAAAATAAATAAATAGAAATAAAATACATTGAAATCGTGCATAAAATGTTAAAGAAAAAAGATGTGCAATCTGTTTAGCATATATTCAACTGAAAATAAATAGTATGGAGGCAAAATTCTATTGTTTTCACTGGTCAACTTTAATGTTTTTGTTAAAATACATTTATTTTCAGACACGTGAAGCCTGCAACACGTCCCAAAAAAGATGGGGCAGGGGCATGTATACCACTTATTACATATTTTTTCCTTTAATCAGTATGTAGCAATTATTTAGGAAGTAGAGACTCTAATTGTTGCCTTTTTTAAAGTGAATTTTCCCCCATTCTTGCTTGATATAATTCTGATGAAGCTGCTCAACAATCAAGGGTCTCCCCTGCTGTGTCTTGCTTTCACAATGTGCCACTTGTTTTCAATGGAAGACATGCCTAGACAGCAGGCAGACCACTCAGGCAGCCTCTCTCTTTGATTATGAAGCCATGCTGACGTTGCCTGTGCTAAATATGATTTGGCTTTGCCTTGAGTATGTATTCTTCAGCATCTCAGCTGTGGTAGAGGTTTTGCTGTTTGGTTGTGTAGGTTGTTGCTGACAAATGGTGAAATTCTAAGTCTCTGAGTGGTCAGCCCCTCTGGCATTGCTCCGCTCTGCAGCCGGCTAACTGCCGCGGGCTCATCAGCTTTTAAACCACCACACAGAACACACATGAAGGGCAGTAGTGATGCCTGGAAAAACTATGCCTGTTACTCAAGGCTTACAGGGAGCCCAGAGATTTGAGCGAATCAGAGCACAGAGGCTGCAAATCCAAAGACGGTCCATCAGCACACAGAGGGACCACACCTCTCATTTTCTCACAGGTCACTTACATTACAGATTTTTGGAGTCATTTTGGTTTTTTATGGCAATAATATTTTTAAAAAGTGACCAGAGCACAATTTTCTGCTTTGCCCAGCCCATCTCAGGTGAGCTTGAGCCCACAGAAGTCACTGACATTTGGGATGTCGCTGATAAATGACTTTGCTTTTGTATAGTGTAGCAGATACAGTGATGAACTGACTTTACTGGCAGCAGTTTACCAAAACATTCATGAGCCTGTTTTGTTGTATTCAGTTCTATGAAAGCATTTTGGTTTTCAGGGCAGTGCTGTCTGAGGGCTCGAAGGTCAGGGGCAGTTTGTATTATTTTTCAGTCTTGCTCTTCTTGCACTTGAATTTCTCTGGATTCTCTGAATCATATATTGATTTTATGGACTGTATATCCCTAAATTCCTTTCAGTCCAGCTTTGAGAAAAGTTATTCCTTAACTGTTGGTGTAAATGTTCATGCAGCTACACACAAATTGGTGGACCTTATGGCCAAGCTTTTCATGGATGTTTATTTTATTGTCAACCATGATAGCATCACTGGTTACCAAAGGAATGTTCTAAACAGGTGTTTTTGGACACTCCTCTACCTTACACTGCCCCTCTCCCAACTTTTTTGAAATGTGTAGCAGTCTCAAAATTGAAATTAGCTTATACGTACAATGATGAATACAGTTGACTGGTTAAAACCCTTAAGATACTTGACTCGGGCAGTTTTCAATTAAATAAAGATGAAAGGACATTTCTCTTGTGCACAATCTTTTAATGTGGGCAAAACTAACAACAAAGCTAGTTATTGGTGCAAAACAAATATCTTTGTCAATCGTAAATATGACCCAGAACTGGTTTGACTCTATCATTTGCTTGAGTAATAAATAGTTAATTAAGGCGACCGTGTATCCACGGTTTCACCATTGATTGTTTACTTTGATTGGTTACTTTGCCTTATAGTAGCGACACACAGTCTCTTCATATAACAATTTATTAGCTGAAAAAATTAAAGAGTCAAACCTATTTTGGGTCATATTTGTTATTAAGTTCAAGCTAATTATTTTGAAAGAACTCTTAACACCTGTGTTCAGCTACCTATTTTGGACCTTACTGATTTTCTCAGTTTCTGTTTTAAAATGTTGTTACCTGAAATTGCTTTCATTATTGAAATATAAACACAATACATTCATATGTCTTTTACTCTTCATGGAACAGATGGATATTTCCGTCAAAATGTGGCATAAGATGGTAAATATCATCTTTAAACGTATTGCATCTAATTAGAAAAAAAAATCATAATTCTATGTTGCAATCCAGGTTTGAATAACCATCATCATACACTGGTGGACAGCAGGAACAAGTCTGAGATTCGCAGTAATATAAAAACTGAATTAATAATTGTGCTTTGAAGTGAGCAGTAATTATCGTGTCATATGTTTTTAATTCTCTTAACTTAAAAATTCTTGAAAACATGCAGTTTGACCGGGGTTATTCAGAAGGGCATCATCTAAGGGATTCCGGGGCGAGGTGTCCCCCCCAATAATGTGATAAATATCACATCAGCAAAAAAAATTAAAACAATTCTTAGGGATACAAGCATTGTCTGTTACTTCCTTAAGTGGTTATACTTTTGCTTATGTGTGTGAATATGTATGTGTGTGTGTGCGCGCGCGTGTGTGTGTGTGTGTGTGTGTGTGTATGTGTGTATGTGCGTGTGTGCGTGTGTGTGTATGTGTGTGTGTGCGTGTGTGTGTGTGTGTGTGTGTGTGTGTGTGTGTATGCGTGTTTGTGCATGTGTGTGTGTGTGTGTATGTGTGTGTGTGTGTGTGTGTGTGTGTGTGTATGCGTGTATGTGTATGTGCGTATGTGCGTGCGTGCGTGCGTGTGTGCGTGTGTGTGTGTGTGTGTGGCTAGACAAAAGTGTGTCTCTGACAGTATTGCCTTCATATTGCAGGACGCTGACATCATGATGAAAATACTGGGGAGATACATTCAAAGCAGAAGAAAGTGATGCATCAGTTATTCCCCTGACCTGAGTGACAAAGGTGTCTGCATGAGGACCTGAGGCTGTGGAACTGGCTTGGGCATTTATACTATAAATCTCCATTGCATTCATGTTTAAGATTCAGGCGCAGGATTTCAATTAAATTATTTTTATTTAAATGCAATGAGTCTGCTTTTATTTCCTATTTCAGCACTACATAAACTACTCTGAAAATGCATAGCCTTTTAGATGAGTCAAGTGAACATGTTTGATTCTCTATATTGTATAATGTGTGCAATTTTATATTTTAATGGAAATACTTGTTTGTATAGACAGAGTTTAAAGTTCAAGCTTTAAATAAAGTTAAAAATATGAACAGGAGATTCTTTTGAAAATCCAGTGTCTCCATTAGTTGGAGTGATATACAGCAGTGTATCCCAGCCTTGCTATGGGAGTACTCCTGCACCACACATTTTAGATGACTCTCCAGTTTGACCGTCCTGATTTAGCTGATTAGCTCATTTGTGGAGTACTTGAATAGCTTAACTGCATCAAGTACTTCACTTGTGCGGAGTACTTCAGTAGTGGGGATGGAGGCATTGACATAATGTACACTGATATAAGCCGATACCGGTTTGTAACCAGATTCATCAAGAAGCATTAATTTTCCTTAAATTAATGCTTCCAGACTGCTGCAGATAAGGCTTATATATGGAAAAGTATTTTGGGGTTTGTGTGTGTGTGTGTGTGCGTGTGTGCGTGCGCATGTGAGTAGTGTATTTTTCAACCATTCAGGCCCCAATAAGGTAGGGACAGTCCAGCCGTAAATATTTATGTAGGTTTCATCCCAGATAGACGCATCCTAGACTCTCCCATGCGCCTAATTCAGTGATACTCTAGTTGTCGGGTCTGTGGCTCCCAATGAAAAAATTCCCAAAATATCCAATGGCTTTAAACCTAAAATACCATCCCCGCCCCCATCTAACTGTATCATGTCTATCCAGGATGACACCAATATGGGTGGGCTTAGCAACCCCCATACTCCAACAACACGGATGTTTCTATGTAATATATTTTGATCCTTGCACCCACCAAAGAAAACGACTGAAAGCCATTTGAAATTTAGTTTGGCATGATGTGCAGCAAGGTACTCATTGTCAAAGGTCATGATGTCATTTTACTTGCCATATATGAGTTCCTATAGTACATGTGATCAGTAGTAACATATTAGCTATGCACAGTAGTTTTAGAGGAATTGCCCTCTCTCGTCACCTTTGGTTTGACCTTTCAAGTTCACTTAAAGCTAAAGGTCATGAGATCATTTTAATCTCTATGCATGATTTTCATTATGTGTTTAATAGTAACTAAGTGGCAATCTATGGTAGTTTTTGAGATATAGTGTAGATTATGCAATTCAGATCAAAGACCTCAATCCCCAGAAATTGGACTCTTACCAGTCTTTGCAACTATGAACATTTCATCACAGCAATGGATAGAATTATATTTTATTCATTAAAAGTAGGCCTTAGGCTATTTTTGGGATTTTTAAAATATAAATTTATTTGAGCAAATTTCAGTTGCACTTGTACAAACATGCCCAAAATGTCCAACATGGCATGGTCAAAAATACAAAACCCAAAACCAGTGAAGTTGGCACGTTGTGTAAATCGTAAATAAAAACAGAATACAATGATTTGCAAATTATTGTTGGTTTGGAAGGCCTGAAAAATGGAGTGGGAAGTGGAGGAAGGAGGGGAAAAAAAGAAAAAAGAATTAGAAAAAGGAGAGGAAGAGGTTTATTTAGTTGGAATGAAATTAGTTAGATCTAGTTATAAAACAAATCATGTATTTAGTGATAGGCATTTTTTAGGCCAATTTATTAAAAAAGAAGTGGGGAATGTAAAATCAGTGAGGGTTTGTAGGAGTGGACTAGTCATCCTAGAATGAAAATCTAAGCATCTAAGGGAAAAGGCCTTGAGAATTGTAGACTTTGATTAATCAGAAATATCATGTTTTAATATGCGAAATCAGCCTACTGTGAAGGGAGTAATAAGCGGAGTTGTTCAATCGGTGAAAGCAGAGTCATTTTTGGAGGTTGAAGGTGTTTGCAGCACTAGGAGATTAAAAAGCCATCGTGACGGGGAAGAAACGGATAGCTTGACAGTTTTATTAGAATTTGAAGCTACCGGAACGTGTAATGCTGGATTATGTCAGTTATAGAGTGAGGGTATACGAACGAAATCCATTAAGGTGCTTTTGGTGCCAAGACGATGGGCATGTGGCTGCGGTTTGTAGGACAAGGATGTACCGTTGTAGACGATGCGGGAAAGACGGATGTATTAAAGAAGAATGTGAATTGCCGAAAGAAAGAGCTGTATGTCTTCATTGCCTGGGAAATCATGAAGCGGGTGCTAAACAGTGCGAGCGGAGGAAAATTGAGGGGGAAATTGAAACGGCACGTGTACATATTAGAATTTCGTATGCTGAGGCGGTTAAAAAAAGTGAGAGAAGAAAAGAGAGTCGCAGTGCCACAAGAACTAAGACGAGATATTGTGTCAGTGTGGATAAAAGAAGGTTTCTGGCTTTTGTGGCAATGGTGAGCGAGATAGAGTCTAAGACGGAAAGAATTAAAATGGTTGTACACGCAGCCAGGGAGTTTCTTTGGATAATTGACGTGAAGGGAGTATACATTAAGGAAATGTTAGAGAAAGGGTTTGGGGGGAGTGGGAGTCAGATATCCTCTGGATAATTTTGGTTGGTTGAAAAAGAACAGGATTATTTAGTAGAATTCAATTTTTTTTAAAACAAAATATCGTGCATTTGCTCCATTGATGCTCCACACCTCTAAAGTTGGTGGCGGTAATGCACCAAGTGTTTGTATACCGAAATAAACATTAAAGAAGAAGAAAAGAAGAACTTCACTACCCAGCAGCCCTCTGGAGTTGCACGGAACACTTCCGGTTTAGTATGGCGGAGTTTGGTATGGTTGTAGCAGCGTTGTGTGGCGGTGTTTTGCCCTGAACCGTGGCTGAGAGTCACGCTTGTAAACATGCCATTAATAATTATGTGTGGTTTGCCATGTAGTGGCAAAAGCCGAAGAGCGGAAGAATTGAAGGAATATTTATTGAAGAGCACAGAGAGACAAGTGTTTGTTGTTGGAGAGGAAACTATGTGTATCGATAAAAACTCCGTCTATGCAGGTAAGATGTCCAAGCTGTCCTGCTCGCTTTGTCGATAACCGGCGAGCTTTAACTGGTGTAGAACTCCCACTGGTGTGTGCCGTCCCACTACACTATACAGTGTAAATTTTGAACTCTGACGTAATGGCACATCATGATTATCCGATTGTGAACCATCTCGTTTTGTGAGAAGTCTGGCCAAATGAGCGTCCAAGGCCCAGCTTGTAATAACCTATGTCTGTCTTCCAGAAATCCACCCGCAAAATGGCATCACATTTTGTCAAAAACTCTATAGTTACATGTAAAGACACCTCTAGCCTTGACATAATTTTAGATTCGGCGAAGGATTTGGACAGTTGTCATGCTACATAGTTATCGCTATGACTTGCTACCTCGTTTGGGCTTGTTCGATAGGAGGAGAAAGTACAACTCAAGGCCAAAAATATGGAATCACCGTACTTGGGATGTTTATCCAGTTTTTTTTAGCTGCGACCAAGCAGCAATATGAATGCTTCTGTCTGTCTGTCTGTCTGTCTTAGTCTTAGTAAACTTTATTATCCCCACAAGGGGGCAATTTGTTTTACAGCCAGCAGAAAAAAAAAGAAAAAAAAACAAACAGCACAGCAATACAAACAGACAACAACATGCACATTCACCACGAGTTATTATAAATAAATACGTACATAAATAAATAAATAAATACAGTGCACTAATGTTTTAGGGAACCAATCAACACAACATATGAATGAGGCCAATTGTCATTGGTACAAACGAGTTTTTAAATCTGTTTGTTCTGACCTTTGCTGCCATGTACCTGTGACCAGAAGGCAGTAGCCTGTATTGGCAGGCCAGCGGATTACTGGGGTCGGTCAGGATGCTTTCAGCTCTTCTGGTCGCCCTGGCTCTATACAGGACAGAGAGCTCCTCAAAATTTGTCCCTGCAATTCTGCCACACATCCTCACTGTACCGGTAAGCCTGTTCTTGTCCTTAACAGTGAGGGACCCAAACCAGCAAATAAAAGAGAAGGTTAAAACGGACTCAATAAAACAAGAATAAAACATCCTCATAAAAGAAGTGTCTACATGTCCGTCTGTGACACCTTTTTGATCATGTTCCTGTCGTCTTATCGTGAAATTTTCAGGAGTTATTGACCTTCACCAAAGTGATGTCCATGCACAAGGTCGAGGTCAAAGGTCAAGTTCACAGAGGTCACAACCTTGTTTGCTGGTTTTTGCGCCGTAACTCCGGTTAGAATTCATGGATTGCTATGAAATTTTGGAAATGGCTTCTAGGCATAGAGGAGGTGTTCCCTAATGTTTTTCAAGGTCATCCGTCAAACCCCAAGGTCACAAAGGCAAAAAAAGTGTCAATTTTGCCCGATTTGACGGTTTTCGCACCGTAACTCAAGTTTAATTCAATGAATGGCTATGAAATCTTACAACAAGCTTCTTGGAATTGAGGAGGGGTTCCCTATTGATTTTCAAGGTAATCTGTCGAATCCCAAGGTCACACCGGTCAAAAAAGTGTCGATTTTGCCCCGATTTCACAGTTCTCGCACCGTAACTCCACTTCAACTTGATGGATGGCTATAACATCTTAGAACAAGCTTCTTGGTACAGAGGAAGGGTCCCCTATTGATTTTCAAGGTCATTTGCCAATTTCGAGATCACACTTGTACAAGAAACCACCAGTCATGGACACTAGGCCACGAGACGGATGCTAGGCGAGGTCGCAGCTATTAGATCCTTCTGATCTACTTGTTTAAACTTAATGGCAAAAAAAAAAAAAAAGCAGATATGACGCAGAACTATTTTTTTTCTTAACTTACTATTGGGCTTCATGAAACACTCCTCAAATAAAGTAGATTTATTTTCATTTATGACATATTTTTTCATAATCAAATAGAGGAACTGATTGGATTGTGTTCTTTTATATAAAGTGTTAATGACAAATTTTCATTCATTTCAGACTCTCAAAAGGAGAAGAATCTCAGGGGTTCTTTGCGGTCAGAAGTGGAGCGGTGAGTGCCCTCATAACATTGATAGTTACCAGACTAGAGTTGATCATGGCTTGAATGGCCTGAAAACAGCAGGCAGTTTCCCTGGTTTCCTCCCACATGCGTGGTTGGTGAATGGAAGAATAAATTGCCCACAGGTGTGAGCGAGGAAGCGGTCTGTGAGTCCTGTGATGGATTAGCTTTCTGTCCAGGGTGTTTTCTTCTCTCTTACCCATACTGAGCTGTGATTGGCTCCAGCTCTTCTGCGACTCAAATACTTAAGAAGCAGTTTAGGTTATAGATGGACAACTGGGAGTGTTGATGAAGCTTCCTCAACTGTAGTTTAAGCCTGACCTGCGCACTCAACAGTGCTCAGTCTTTCTGTTGCCTTGGGTTGATATAACTTGGAGCAATTTGAGTGCCACAGTATTTCCTGTTTGGAAACATTACACCTGTACATGACTGCTTTGTCAATGTAGATGGAAAATATAGAGGAATGGCCATTAAACAACTGACAACAGTGCAGATATTTTTACTGAGTTGTCATAATTCAGGTTTGATTTTACTTGTTTTTTTTGTTTTGTTTTGTTTTTTTACAACAGGAAGGTAAACAAAGATGATATCGTCATCTTGGATTCACTCAATTACATCAAAGGTGAATTAAGTTTCATTGTCATTTACTTTATGTTGCATTGCTATTTCTGGTGTAACTAAAGGTGTATTTTATTATTTGATTTGCCAATATTTGGAGTCGTGTTGAAATGCAGTGTGAGTAGATGTGCTGAATAAGCACACATCTGTCCTAAGGCTCCCCAGAATCGAAGCGTATTTAAACATTATTTTAACATCACAGCTTATCACTGAAAATTCAACCATTTATGAATTATTATGAATAGATGTACATAAAATTCATCTATTTATGGGGAAAATAGGATAAATTCTGATTTTTTTCACCAATAATATACTGTCCCAATTGAAACGCTTCAGTATACAAAATTAAGTTTTTAGAGACATTGTAAATTATGCACGTCACCAAAGTAATTTTTGAACAAAGGGAGATTGCCTGTACATTAGAAAAGAAAAATCCAGATTTGAAAGTCAATACAAAGTACAAAATTATGCATAAAAGAAAAAAAAAAAAGAGTCCCTTTAATGCACTTAATTCCAGATTTATTTCAGTACGTGAGCGCCATTTCCTTCCTGTTTCCTCCAGACTCTGAAACCCCACCTGATCATATATGACTTCTCTTGAGCTCAACAAAATTTTCTATCAGAACAATTTCACTTGATCCGATTTCAGTATTATTCCAAACTAGAATTTTCAAGCAGGACTCATAAAAAAAATATTTTGAGGTGGAATAATTGTTTGAAGTAATGTCCTTTTTTATGGCTGGTGTTTTAACAAATGTTTGCCTTCTTATATTTATATTTTTCAGGTTACAGATATGAACTTTTTTGTCTAATCAAACACGCACAAACTCCACACTGTCTGGTAAGCAAACAAGGAAATATTGCTACTTCAGTCATATACTGTCGGTTGATACTGTTTGCAAACCTCCCATGATTTAACAGGTCCTCAAACACATGCAAACTCATTTGGGCAATAAAGGTATTTGTTTGATAACTGCCTTTCCCCATAAATGCCTGCACGACTGCACACGCTTTTAAAATAAGTCTAAAGGCACATCCCTCAAGTAGTGATGGTGTGATGAGGCCCCCGTGAATGTATCGAATCTTTCCAGCCAATTGCTTCATGAAAAGGCAGATCATGAAGCCCCGTTTTACAGCTCAATTGTGAGTACTGACATCTGCTGGTCATTTGATGTACAGCAGTGCTACTGTGATGTTCACGTGGGCTACATCTGCAAACACACACCCCTCTCTCTCTCTCTCTCTCTCTCTCTCTCTCTCTCTCTCTGCGTTTGTATTTATGTAGATACACACACCACTCATCCTCCACGTGATTGATTTCAGCAGGTGTATATTATGTTTTATCTTACTGGGAGATATCATATCAAAATGTTCCCAAGCGGATGATGTCCTCCTTTTTGTTGGCTCCATGATCTCCAGCGTTCAGCATGTACCGCTCCAGATAACGCAGAACACGTCTTGAATTTCTTGCAGCTTTTTTCAGTGAATCGAATCTCACAACGAGGCAATCGCCTGATTTCAGAGAACTGGGGCCTCATTTGTCTTTGGTCACGTGATATTCTGAAAAACGATACAGGCCTTGAAACAGGCTTCGTTTGGACACGCCCCCTCTGATCAATACAGATCTCGGGGCTTCAGTGTCAGACGTAACATCACTACCCTCCAGTGCTGATTTGCAGCTTTATGGGATGTCCCAGAGTTCACTCTTTAATGTCCAAAAAAACAGCCTCAGTTTTCCATGTTGGAAGCTAATCCTTACAGTGGTGCTCATGCAAGTGTGGCTCTCTTTCATGAATTGTGTATATTTGATTTTGCAGGTTTATTGTGTGACGTCGGCAGAGGTTAGCTCATCCTGGAATGCTAGCAGAGAGGCAGATAAGCAGTACACAGAGGAGATGTGAGTGCGAATCACTGCAGATGGTGTGTTTGTCTTCTGAATATTGAACATGTTTTCAAACTCCCTTCAAGTTGGCTTCCTCACTGCATGCACAGGCTGATACGTTCTGTACATTTAACAGGTCTTGAAACTAGTTAGGGGTTGAATCTGCAGCAAGCAGCACACTTGTGCTCGGACTGTAGGTGGCACTGTGGCTCTCTCCGATGTGTGAAATTGGCTGCGTTTGATTAGTCAAAAATTTACGTGATCGTGTAATTCCTAACCCCTTCTCTTTAACCTCAATGGAAAACATCATGAGGTAAAGGAGAGGTGTAAAGGGGCCTTTGCAACGGCTTAGGAAGACAACCACTCCGCTGAGCGGTGACATGATCATGCATCTCTCGCCCATCCTGTTTGTTTTCGTGATTGGCCGGATGGATGGTCATGGCTGTAAATATTGCTGCCGCACGGAATTATGGGATATCATGATCTACTTTGTTTTCAAGAAAGATGGTTCAGTGTACCCTGTGCAAAAGGTGGTAAGTTAGGAGACACTAAAGCACCTTTCCTTAATTAAAAAATAAAAACACACTCATGGCTGCCACGTAAATATTCCCAGGTTATTTTCTAGGCATTAGGAACTTTTCTTTGCAAGGAAATACTATTTGAATGCAGCCTGTCTGTTCCCTTACAGTGTTACTCTGCTGTTCCAACAGCTTCAATGCCCTCGTTATGAGATTTGAAGCTCCGGACTCCAGAAACCGATGGGACAGCCCGCTGTTCGCCGTGCAGAAGGATGATGACCCGCCCTTTGAAGCGATTGCAGATGCCATCTTTCACCGAAAAGCCCCTCCCCCAAACCAATCAACACAAAGTGTAAGGGAGCCTGTTCTACTGCAGCAGGGAGAGTGTATGACCAAGTCATAAATAACATAATCAATCACATGACTGCTGACCATACGGAGCAAGCCCCCCCCGCGGGAGATCTTCCATGTAGTTTTTTCATCCAATCCAAGCCTAACGCAGCACACTGAAAGCAGCAGAACTCGTTGAGTTGTCAATTATTACACTTATGACCATAAAAACCCAAAATTTGGAAAGTTATTCATTCTTAAATATTTATTAATATATCCAAAGCTTTGCGTTGAGCAGATTGAAATCCTCTGGATGACAGTGACAGTGATAAGTGATGCAAAAAGAAGAAAAAAAAAAGTACAACAATGTCAACACTCAGAGTGAGTGTTGAGTATAGAGTCCAGTTTGCCTAATTTGGGGTTGCTGTGAAGCCTTTGAGGATGGATGGCCATAGTTCTCCTAGGATAATGTTGGGGAACCTTGGTGTGCAGTTCCTCAAACTCACTGTCTGCATTGTGTTTACCTGACTCTGTCTGCAGCAACCACTGTCATCCACAAACTTCCTGTACGAGTTGGACAAAGTCACCCAGGATGTATTAACGGTAGGTGGCATTTTTGTTTGTTCTTAGTTTTGTTTGTTCACTTGCTGTAATGTCCTTCATAATTAAAAGTAGTTTGCACAAAGATTTTGCAGTATTTTCTGAGTGAAATTTTCAATAACAAGCATTGTGTTGCAAGACTAAGCTTAAAAAGACTACTATTCTTTGAGGCAGGTGGCACAAAATTATACTCGAGTTACTCAGACTTAAGCAGCTCATTTCAAATATTTCTAATTTTGAAACGTTATCATTTATTTGACCCCACAGGCAATTATGAGCTCCCAGAAGACTTCAGTTCCTGGGGATTGCATTGTAGTTCCTGGAGCCACTGAAAAAATATCCTCTTTAAAGCTTTTTGCACACACTGTCTGTACATAAAACTCAAGATACAACCACAACCTTAAGCTGTGTACAAAATCCTTTTCTCTTATTGGATTTTATCATGATATAAGTTACTGGCTAGGAAGCCCTCATACCAACCTACTATCTCCCCTGAAATGTGCGCTGACAGCTACCACCTCTGTTTATCTTGCAGTCTTTGACTTGGAGTGTTCCTCTCGCGCTGCTGATGTAGATTCCCTTTGATTGCATACATCACTACGGTTCAAATGATTAAGATCGGTTTTTCTCTGCGCTCAACAGAAATATTGGGGGGGGGGGGGGGGGGGGATCTGAAAGGTATTTATAATGACCTTTTGTCATGCATCTTTGGTGCCATTTTCAGCGTCCCTCCTTCAAATGTCAGAGCCACATCCAGCCTTATAAATTTGTCAGTTATTGCCTACCTGCTGGGAAAACAGTGCATTTGTTTATTACTGCTCCAATCATCAATCTCCGTATTGGTTCCATTATAAAATTTATTATCCAATCTGTACATTTAGGTAGAATCAAAAATGGCGTTCACTTCGAGTTGAATTTTTTTTTTTTACGTGTATTGTGGGTGTTCATGTTTCAAATTGCCTTTTTAGACCTTAAGCTATATTCGACTACAGTCTGTAAAGTGCCGTCACATGACTTGTTCCTATTGGTAAATGAAATAACGATGACATCATTTGTTCAGCAGGTCAGTGACGGGGCATTTCCCCCTCTCCATGCACTGGTGTTTGGTGCAGTCCCTCCGCAAACCTACATTCCCGCAGCGGGATATAACTCTGAGACAGAGGAGTCGATCAGCTCATCCAAAGACCTGTAGGAGTTGTGCTTTTTTGTTACCTCAGGAATTTCGTGTGGGAATTTGTCAGGCTGTATCTTGCACAATACAACTGAATTTTCGTCAGAAATTGTTACTTTCCTAGATGTCCTCCTTCAGTCAGTTCTCTTAACCTTCGTTATCATCATTTGTTTTCCTTAACCTAAAGGTACATAGAACTGACGCGAAATCTCAACATGTCAGAGCTGCGCCGACTCCGCCGTCAGTTCATCAGTTACACCAAGATGCATCCGACGGAGAACATCGGGCAGATAGCCAACATGTTTGTGCAGTATCTGAACAAGAGTACGCACTGATGGACAATTTTTATCCCTGATACAGCCAAAGTCACATTTTCCCTCAGTTTTTCAGGTATATTTTGTCCATTTTTGGAAAACTGGCCTCGCAGCATGAAGGGAGATCTGGATAAAAAATTTCATTTTTAACTAAAACCCATTCCTGGAAAACAACAGGCCCAGCTTTTTTTCCCCCCAATTTGAATTGCGAAGCTGAGTGAATAATGGGTCAAATTCTTATTTAGCCTCCTCTCCCTAAGGCACTGCTCCAACACAAAGACAGGCCACACTGTTTCATATCCCATCTGTACCCTGCCTGTGTGGACTGCAGGACCCAAAGAAGTGAGCATTTCATTAGCTGCCTTTGCCCATTAGCCTCGTATACAGTCAGGTGCACCGACTGATCGGTTAAGTGTTGAGCAAAACCAAGCAACAGAGGCTGTGATTTAGGCTACGTGTTACGGCTGTTTCACACCAAAGACAGGACAGAAAAACTAAATGAAAAATGCTTCTATTAAAAAATTTGAACCCATTTTACCACATTGAGCCTATCCACACAGATTCAAAAACTTTCCCATATCACCATCAGTGAGTGCTCTGCCTTAATGTTATTTTGTTTCATCCTTGGCGTGAAAAGACCATTGGGGTGAACATTTGTTCTCAGTTATGACCTGGAAAGAATATTTCAACCATTCAAAACCATATGGAAGGAAACCACTGCTTTAATCCTCTCAAATTTGCTTACCCTCGCACTGGTCTTGGATATGCTGGATTAATAAGCCAACCCAGAGAATTTCCAGGGTTAATTTTATCCCATTAAAAAAAAAAAAAAGGAATCCTAAATAACAAGGCTGAAATTTACTCAGTGGACGTTTGTTTTTAAATAAAATAAATACAGAATGCCTCCAGTGTTATTGTGTTCTGAATGACTGGATCAAACTGCACAAGGGTGAACTACATCCGCAAAAAATGTTATCCCGACACAACGACCACACCCACCAACGCATTTCTGAGTCACATAACTCTGTAAAGGCCTGACTGTGCGAAAACCATTTACCAGACTGCCAAACAGATAAGACCGCTTTCACAATATGCACTTCATTGTGTACAAGTACACTAAAGTACAAAGCATTGCTTGCCTTTTCCTGAATGGACAACAAGGTTTGCAAAAATGTGCCACCTGCTGTTAAAAAAATGTTAATGCACCTCGAGATTCTGGCCGATCCACGACAGCTGCAATATTGCGTCTGTGGGCACTGTTTTGAAGCCCTACGATAAAGACTATAAAACACCAATACGACAAAGGATAATGTAGAGTCAAAAAAGTCAGGTGTTCCTTTTTGGAAAAATTTTACTTTATAACACAAACAAATCAAGTTGCAATCTGCAATACAAATAGTTCCATTGGAAAGTAATATTGAAGAAATATGTACTTAATCTCGATTGAAAGCAGCAAAGAACAGAATCACATTCTGACCTGGCAGGGATGCAGTGCTATGAATCAAATGGTCAAACTACAGCAAGATATAGTTACGCATTAATAAAAATCAGTCACAGGCCTCTACAGAACACCGCAGACCCCTTTCCCTGTTGGTAAGTTTTGGAAACAGAATAATATGACAAACCGTTGATACTCTTATTTTACCTAAACAGTCTACTAAGGGGGTTTTCAGCACAAGACGAGTAATACTGCATTTGCAGAATCATCACTCAACTTCGACATGCAATGTGTAGTTCAGTAATTTGATCCGTGTGTTGTGCCTGCAAGCCAGATGAGCTGAGCTGGTTAAAATTAATTTTTATACAGAGTTAAGCTGGGATTTATTAAATGTTTATACAGAACTGCTGAATGTTCCACACAGTTTGCCTGCTGCAACAATCACTCATTAGAGACCCTGCACCAGTGGCCTTCAAGCCTGTTCCTGGAGAGCTGCCATCCTGTAGGCATCAACTCTTGCCCAATTCAGCATGCCTAGTACAGCGCATTAGCAGATCATCAAGATCTTAAACTAGAGCATGTTCGAGGTGGGGCTTAGCGCAGGATGAAGTAAAAACCTTCAGGATGGTCACTTTCCTGGAACAGGGTTGAAGACCCCTGCTCTACATAGAGAGTTGGGATGTGTCCAGTTGACAGATCCGGTGTTGACAACCCTCCAAGAGCACATATTAACACGTGACCCTCTCATTTCCTACAGCTGGCACACATGATTTCAGCCCATCATGAAATAAAGCCCCATACAGGTACAGAGCTCAACAAATAGCCAACTTGCGCAGCACAAAAACTTAACCAACTTAATGGCAGATAACTGCAAATTAAAGGCACAGTCCGCTACTAAAAACAGCCGAAAGCACACTACAAATGCTTAATCCATTTTTTCTGTAGTTTAAATAACGTTTAGTTTTTCTGGTTGCAAATAAATTCAGCCATAATTAAAAAATGATGGATGAAAACTGATTCAGAGTGAAAAAGATAACTAATGTTTAAAAAGCAGAATTTCATCATGAGCTTCGAGTCAGAAATGTTTATGCTTACATTTGTAAACAAAAGCAATTGTAACTTGCTGTGAAAGAATTCCGAACAATATTTTTGTTTGCGGTGATGTGATCGATTAGGTGGCAGGACCTCAATTAAGGCAGAAAGTGGTTCAGCACAGAGCCTGATTCAGCGGAGTCCATCTTTCCAGCTGAGTGATTTCGATTCACTTTTTCTCACTGGCAGCTTTGCGGGATACCGTTTTGTTAGAGTTGGCGTATTTTTGACGGTCATTTCTGTAATTTAAAAAAAAGCACAAAAAATGCATTAACAATGTACAAAGAACACACACTGGACAAAAAAGTGAAAAACCCATTACAATTTGTGTGCGATCTGCGTGCGTCTTGGTTGCGTACGCAACCGCTAGCTAGCGTACCTGTTCATTTTGGCTTTGTTGCGGCAGCCCAAGCCTCCCTCCCAGTGGCTGGTATGAGAGCCTCGTGTCATCATCCCCCCACAGCTAACGCAGGGCTTCCCGCTGCTGTACGCCTGCAGAGAGGACACCTGTGTCAGCCTCGGGGTCACGAGTGGAGCTGCAGTCACGGTCTCGGTGCGCACTTTGCTCTCAGGAGAGCCCGTCTGTGATACGCCGTACAGACGGTGTTCACACCGCCACTGCCACCCTGTGTGCACTTGAACACCTTGGGTCGAATTTACAAAAGCCAGTCTTGAGCCTGCGTTTTTCAAGGCATCAACTAAGCTCAAAACGCTAAACATGGCTTCCACACACACACACAGCTTAGCACCCCTGATAATCACATATTACAGCCGAGGATCGATTAGCTGTACGCATTTTACTTGCCACATGGGCCTAGAGCAGATCTAAGAGTTATTGCTCTGAGCAAGTACTTGACCTATTATGGGACGCGGTCATCTCGGTATCAGTGTAGGCCTTCGCCGGCATGGAGGAGACTGTTGCGGAGAATGCGCAAGGAAAAAAAACAGTCCGAGAATAAATAAAATGACAATTTTTCTGCGGACCAACAAATGAGACTTATATATTTAATTTAAAAAGGAACTAACGTAAATGAAGAATGGAACGGAAAGATTTAATTGTAAAAAAGAAAAGCAATATACCGTTCGCAACTAGGCGCTGCACATACCGAGAGAAACACCAGATAAACAAGCCCCCCAAGGATGTGTAATCGCTACTTGATCACAGGTGACTCAACTTTGATAAACATGCTTTGTAATTTAGTGATCAACTTTGAACACCGCATCATCATCTGAATCATCTGATCGGTCAAGTTATGTGTAAAAGAGAAAAACTCCTTTTGTAAACTTGACCCCTTTTGTTTACAGTTGCGCTGATTGGGTTGGGCCCCAGGCACGCAGGAAGCTAACCTGCTCTTTAGCGCAGTGGCCACAGATCATCCTGGTGGCCAGCTCCATGATATGGTCCTGGTCTTCATCGTGGCATACATCGCATGGGTACGCCCGGCCGCAGCATGGGAACCTGCCGTGGAAATGCAATTGACATCACTTCCTATTAAAAGGGCAATGTTTTACAATCGATTTCCGGCAACTAGTAGTACTGAAATAAACCGAGGCCATTTTAAATTACATTGGTGTGTATCAAAATATGGCAGCACATTTAATGTGACTTAATGTCACCTCAGCTTGGCACACTGAATATTAATCCTGCTGAAATTACTTCATTTGTAATTTTTTGAAAATTTATCTTGTACTGTTGAAAACCTTTCACGTGGTGACTTGTTTAAAAGAGCTCCCCCGCGGGGAGCCACCATACAAAACATGACCTGTCTGTTATGAGGTATGGATTTGCAACAATAAGGGGAATCACAGATGTCGGGTATGAGCAGAGAGTTAGGACTCGTGGACAGGGGTGACAGATGTGTGGTATAAGGTGCAGCTACCTCAGCCAGCGCTGGCTCTGTTTATAGTGCTTGCAGGTGCCCTTGTCAGGTAGGGGTTTCCCTCGCTGTACAGCAGGGTCTCTAGGGTGGCGGCCAAATCCGCGCCCCTCGCCGCCGTGCCCTGCAGCGAGAAGACCAACAATCATCACAACCATCCCACCTTCATCAGACAGTGAGCAGTGCTGTCATAAATAGGGGATCTTACACCAGTGAGCGTGTAATATAGAAGTTATGAAAAGAATAGAGCAAATTTTGCGTTTGTTGTGAGGTTTAGCGAGCAAACAGTTATGAAAAATTACCACAAAATACTACATTAAGAAAGCTATAGTTTTCTATAGTAACTATGGTATTTTTGCAGAATTACTATAGATATACTATAGTAACTCTGTAGTTTACTATAGTGATGCGAAAGTAAATCACTAAAGTCAAACTCTACTACCTATAGCAATGATATTCAATTACTGTAGTATATTTGCAACAAACTATGGTTTACTGTTGTAAAGTGTAGTTTACATCAATTATACTATAGTAAACTATAGTAAATTTTTTTTTAAAGGAAAAACCCAAAATTTACTCAAGGAGTTTCAAAACTTTCATATGACACGACCAAGAGTCCAAGATTCTATTTATCACATAACTGAACCACATAATATCATAGAAAATTTTAATTTCCATTAGTGCTGCAATGGTAGCAGATTCTCATTATGTTAGCAGTGAGTGAATAACCAACATCCTGATACCCCGTAAGTCACTGAGTCACAGACATTCGCGGTTGAACTAGCCATGGTGTTTACATTCGCAGTCAACTGAGTAGCTAGCTCGCTAACTGAAACTAATGTTACATAGTAGTTATGGAAAGGTACTCTGTGCACGCTGGGAAGCTAGCTCAGTAATGATAACTTGAATATTAGAGTGGTACTTAGCTGGCTTGCTACAGCGCTAAGCCATACTGATTTAACCAACATCACACTTGTTATTCACGTTGGCTAAATATTAAGAGCGTGACATAACGCTGAGGAATTTATTTTCCCCCACGCTCTCAGCTGTTGAAATTTTCGTAAAAGTGATATTACCCTAGGGAAATGTCAAAAATATATCACAAGTTGGGCCATGGGGAAAGTACTGCAGTTATGCGATTAACAACTTTCTCTAATCACAGAACAAGCAACGTTAACAGTCACACACGGCCTTCCCTCATTCCAGCGCAAACAGCACCCACACCTCCTGCCACAGCGGCGAATCAGCTGGACTCGGTTTTGACATGGTCATGGCGTGACACGATCCCTCACCTGCCTGTGTCCTGGGTCGGGGCTGCAGGACCTGGAACTGAGCGCTCTCCGCTCGAACCCTGAGCCTGGTGTGGCACTGCTCACAGTTCACCTCCCTGGTCTGGCCATATGACCACTTCTGTCCAAAGAACAAGAGGAACACTGAGCTACCTACTGAACAGGAAAGCACACACCTGGCGAAAGCTCAAGAGAAGGTGTGCGAGAGTGTAGGAGGGAAGAGAAAGAAAGCACGCTTTAGAGAAGATGAGGGGGAGAGAAAGAATAAGGGAGGTTGACAAGAAGAACAGGAGGGAGAAAAGGAATTTCCAGATGAGGAAGGGAGAGCGAGAAGCTCCGCCCACCTGCAGAGGCCCCTCCTGTGAGCAGCTGAGGCAGCCAACCAGCAGCTGGCATTCCTGCAGGACTAGGTCCACTGGGACGGCTCCGCTCAGATCCAGGAACCCTAGCACGCTGCTGTAATGGTGGAGCATGCTGGGACGGAACCCCGCGCTGATACTGGAGCCGCACTTCTCACACTGCGCCGTGCATGGCAAACGCCCCCTCAGGGTCAGGTCTGCTGCCACCTTACACCTTCAGCACACACGCACACGCACACGCACACACAAAGTCACTCTGACTTTGCTAAACCCTGCTGTAAACAAACAACTCAGGTGCTGCACTATTTAACCCAATACCCTGTTTGTTTCCAAATGACCATATATGCGTGTGGGTCATTCCATGTCAAATCACCACATTTGTCACCAAGTAGCAATAGATTGCTTCTATTTTTTCACATTAGATAAATATGCAGTAGTGATGAGCAAATTCGAAATTTCAGCTCATTCGAACCACAAATGAATTTTTGGTGAATTATTTTCTAAGGGTACTGTCCATCAGTTTTTTTTTGTCAATTGACATTTTTCTTGTATTTACAATGGCATAACTTTTTTTTTATTGCACCTATAGCTTTAAAACTTTGCATCTAAGCTAATGTTATACTGCTTCATCCGAAAATGTAGTCCATTTTACTTAATCTTTCCTGGATGAGGAGCTATGAGGCCTGTTCCATGTTTAAGTCCCCAAAGCACCCCCAATATAAACCCTAGCAAAGGCTCTCTGGCATTTTTTCCATTCAGTTATGTCTAGGGAGTATAAATCAGGCTGAATTCACCATGAATTTATCACCGACTGCAGTCGGTACCTTGCCAAATGTGAGGAGAAAAAAAAAAAAAAAAAAAAACGCTAAAATGCCACCTGTTCAAACCCCCTTATCTCCAGGGGCACACCTTGGATTTTATTCTTTCTTTTTTTTTTTCCCCTTTTCTTTTTTTACAGATTCCTCTATTATAGTAGGAAGACGACTCCAAAAATTGTTGATTGTTCTGACCAATATAAATTTTGCTGGTGTCTGAACGGGCGTGGGGTGATCTCAAGAATCGCGTGGCATTTTCAGCTGATTAGGCAAAGTAACATAAGCTTAGATGCAAAGTTTCAAAGTTAGTGGTGTAATAATAAAAAAGTGCCATGTTAAATACAAGAAAAACGTCAATTGACCAAAAAAAAATAAATAAAAATTGAGGGACAGTACCCAGTACGGACAGTACAGACAGAAAATAATTCACCAAAAATTCATTTTTGGTCCGAATGAGCTGAAATTTCAGATTTGTGAGTGATTTACATTTATACAGCTGCATATAAAAAAATTAGCAAAATTGAGGTGGTGGTGGTGTGACCCATTTGATGATCTGACATGGAATGACCCACCTGCTTAAATTGACCCACCATTTGCATCCCCTCATTTCTCTCATGCTCCCAAATTAACACACCCCGGTGCGCTAGTTTTCTCTGAACACCAGCTCTATGTAAAGCTAGCACAGGGAAAGAGCATAAGCCTAATATCCCAGCACACAATTAACGAGACATCCAATTGTGGCCCACCATTTTATTTCCTTTTTATTTAATCAGAGAAGTCCCGTTGAGATTGAAATCTCTTTTTCAAGGGAGCCCTGGGGGTTGAGGTGAGGAGGGAGAGGACAAGTCACACAGATCAGGGGATGATTAGGTGGCAGGTCGAAAGAGGCAGGATGAGAATTTAGCCATGACACCGGGTTTAACAAAGAGGGTCATGGGATCTTTAATGACCACGGTGAGTCATGACCTCTGTTTAACGTCTCATCCGAAAGACAGCGTCTCTTTCAGTTCAGAAGTATACAATCACTATGCTGAGTATTATTTGACCAGAGGGAAGTTCGCAACCTACTACCAACACCTCTTCCCGCAGCAACTCTGTTTTCCCAGGTGGTCTCCCATCCAAGAACTAACCAAGCCCACACCTGCTTAGCTTCAGCCACATGGCTGGAGCAGATTGAGTGGTGTTATAGCTGCTGGCAAAAGACTTAGCCTATGGTTCAGGTTAGTAACAGTGTTGAGGTTGATGACAGCACAGGGATTACCGGCTGCACTGCAGGGTTACAGTGATCTGCTGGGCCGTCACGGTGGCCGTCTCTTCCCCGAACTCCAGCCCCTGCAGCCGCACCTCTGTCCCCCTCCGGGGCTCCGAGCTCTTCACGTTTTCCACCTGCCGGCTAGACTCCTCCCCCTCCACAACAGGGTCCGCCTCCTCTTCCTCTTGGTCTACATCCTCCTCTTCCTCCTCCACGTCAGATTCCCCGCTGTGGATCTGGGCCGACTCCGGCTCCGAGTGCTCCTCTCTGCACACCTCTGCTTGCAGCTGCTGGTACGGGACGAAGCGAATTCCTGATCGCTCGGCGTCTATGTCCTTCTTTAGCTGGTAGCCACACAGAGAGATAACAATTGAGCCCTATAAATCAATCACCAATCTCCCTCACCCCCGAACTCACAACGGTTAAACTTTTCATTAACATAATCTTATGTTGGAGGGTTGCAATGACCCAGCGATCCAGACAAGCTGCCCTGAGTTGAATGAAGTCACATTTCCCAGATAAAAAGCTAAAGAGACACCTTAGTTAGTTGGGAAGAGAATGGTTAGTCCTGACACAGAGAAATTAAGGGAGCAGTGTCACAATTACTACACATGCTTGCAACTCTGAACGAAGTAAATCCTTTCAACTGTGTAATGTGAATATAGGCCACTAGATGGCAGTATTTACCTTTTTTTTGTTAAGCTCAGACTGGAGTCATGTTTAGACATGTCCTGGACATGTCTGGGGCAAGTCTCAGAAAATTAAAAAAAAGAGGTCTAAATGTGGGTGGGGTCTGTAAAAGAGTATATAAGGAAAAGAATTGAGACAGTAAAGTAGTAGGAGAAATTGCAAGAAGATGACCAGACCTGCCATTCTGTTCAAGACCTGTGACGTTTCTTTTGTGGATTTCTTTGCCTGTGTTTGAGCATTTTCTTCATCCAGGACATCACCAAGCCACCCCACCAAAAAGGGACTGTAATTATTTCTGTTTTTTTCTTATTTATCAATCTTGGTCTTTAGTTGTAGGTTGTTATTAGTCTTTGTCTTTGTTAAAAATTAAATGCGTTTTAGTTGTTAAAACTGTGTTTGTCGTCCCTTGCTGTTGCTGTTGTGTTATAAATGTAATAACAAATTGGGGCCATAACAAATTGGGGGCTCAAGGTCCGGGATAGACCATTGTGTGAGTAATTTATTGAAAATCTAACATTCCAAATTGTGAAATTGTTTTTGTGAATTTTCCTAGATATATATTGACAACAGCAATGGATGATTTCTTAGCATCACCAACCGTAGGGGTTTTGAAGTCTTTTAAAAAGACAGAACTGCTAGAAATTTGCAGACAGTTGGAGCTGACAGAGGTAAAACCAGCCATGCGAAAAGCAAGACTGGCTAGAGAGATAGTTGAATATTACATTGATGAAAATGTGTTTGCACCAGGAGATCTGGAACAGTTTCCAGTGGAAAATCCAAATATAGAAATGGAACTTAAATTAAAAATGCTAGGGATTGAAAGGGAGGAAAGAGAAAAAGAAAGGGAGGAAAAAGAAAAACAAAGAGAATTTGAGGGGGAAGAAAAAGAAAAACAAAGGCAGTTTGAGTTAGAAAAATTAGCAAGAGAAGAAAAACAAAGAGAATTTGAGAGAGAGAAAGAGGAAAGAGCAGAAAGAGAGAGACAGAGACAGAGAGATTTTGAATTAGAGAAATTCGATAGAGAAGAAAGACTCCAAATGGAGCAACTAAAAATTAAAATTGAAACTAAAAATAAATTTTGTGCCAGTCAGGAGGTAAAACTGGTGCCTCCATTTTCAGAAAAGGATGTTGACAACTATTTCCAGTGTTTTGAAAAGGTAGCAAAGAGTTGCCAGTGGCCAAAGGAACACTGGCCTCTGATGTTGCAAACTGTCCTCAAGGGTAAAGCTCAACAAGCCTATTCGGCTTTGTCTGCAGATGATTCCTCTGATTATGAGGTTGTCAAAAAGGTTATTTTGAGAGCTTATGAGTTGGTTCCAGAGGCTTACCGACAGAAATTCAGAGGTCTGAAGAAATCTGAAAATCAGACTTATGTTGAATTTGCTAATGAGAAGCAGGTTTGCTTTGAGCGCTGGTGTACTTCTATGGAGGTCAAGGATGATTTCAACTCACTAAAAGAGATGGTGTTAGTTGAAGAATTCAAGAACTGTGTTAAGGATGATGTTAAGACCTACCTTAATGAGAAGCAAGCACTGAACTTGCAATCAGCTGCCAAATTTGCAGATGAATATGTTCTCACTCATAAGTCCAAATTTCAGTCTAGCAGTAACAATAAATGGTCCCAATTTCAGAAAAAGGGTTACGGTGATACCCAAGATTCCTCACCCAAAGACAAAGACAAATCTGGTGATGGTGCTCAGAAATCCAGTAACAGGTCTGATCAAAGTGTGAAAGCTGACAGTGACAAAAGTGGTCTAGTTTGCAGTTATTGCAAGAAATCTGGTCATGTTACAACTAACTGTTGGTTCCTTAAAGCTAAGAAAGAAAAAGAAAAGGATACCAAACCAAATGCCTTTGTGAAAACAAGGTTAGAAACCCCTGTAGTAGATAACCAATCTGCTAAATTGCCTGCTTCTTGTGGGGCTAAAAAGCCTAATACAGCTGACTTTGTGAGGGAGGAATTTCTTCCATTTGTGTCAGAGGGATTTGTGGCTCTGAATGAGCATACTACTCCTGTCCCCATATATATCCTAAGGGATACCGGAGCTTCTCAGTCACTTTTGTTGATGGACTCCTTGGAGTTACGTGATGAGACCACTTCAGGGGATTTCATACTTGTACAAGGTGTTGAAGGGAGGACTGTATCTGTACCCCTGCGCTCTATATTCTTGAAGTCAGATTTAGTTACAGGACAGGTAAAGGTGGGACTTATGTCAAGTCTACCTATAAAGGGTGTTTCTCTGTTGCTAGGCAATGACCTGGCTGGGGGCAAAGTAGTTCCCCCTGTACATCTTACTTCACAGCCGAGCACTGAAAATGGGGATGAGGACCCATCTCTGTATCCTTCTTGCGCAGTGACTCGTGCTATGGCCAAGAAGGCTAAAGAAGAAAATGTTGTGGTGCCGTCCAGTACATTGAATAGTCAGGACTCAGGTGGTTCGCCTCATGACTCTGATTGGCCTACTATGGTTTCTCCGTTTGAGGACTTATCAGATACTTTTATCAGTTCTCTATTCAGCCAGCCGGATGGGTCTGGTGATTCTGATGTGTCTGGAGACTTGTCTCTGTCCAGAAAGCGGTTGATTGAGGAGCAAACTAATGATCCTGAAATTGGTGTACTAAAGAGGAGAGCCCTTCCTGAAAAAGAAATAGATGCAGTTCCAGTTGGGTATTATCTCAAGGATGGTGTGTTGATGCGGAAGTGGCGCCCTCCTGATATCCCTGCCAATGCAGATTGGGCAGTGGTCAGGCAAATTGTTGTTCCGAAGGTCTATAGGAATGAGATCTTAATAATGGCTCATAGTTTACCTTTAGGAGGTCATCTTGGTGTTAACAAGACTGTTGATAAGATCATGAAACACTTCTTTTGGCCTGGGCTTCGGAAAGACGTTTCCAACTTTTGCAAAACCTGTCACACTTGTCAGGTAGTTGGAAAACACCAGTTAGACCCACCTGTAGCTCCATTGCAGCCTATCCCAGCATTTGGGGAGCCATTCTCTAGGGTCATAGTTGATTGCGTTGGTCCATTACCCAAGACTAGATCTGGAAATCAGTACTTGTTGACAATCATGTGTGCATCTACCAGATTCCCCGAAGCCATACCTCTACGTAACATCAAGGCAACTGCAATCTCGAAGGCTTTGATAAAGTTCTTCACGTTGTTTGGTCTTCCCAGGGAAATTCAGTCAGACCAAGGTAGCAATTTCACTTCAGGATTGTTTCAGCAGGTTGTGTATGAACTAGGTGCAAAACAGATTCTTTCTAGTGCCTATCATCCAGAAAGTCAGGGTGCCTTAGAGCGGTTTCATTCCACTCTCAAGACAATGATGAGGACTTATTGTTATGACCATGAGAAAGACTGGGATGAAGGGGTTCATTTGCTGTTGTTTGCAGCTAGAGAAGCAGTGCAGGAGTCTACTGGATTCAGTCCATTTGAGCTAGTGTTTGGTCATGAAGTGAGAGGACCTTTGCTATTATTGAGTGAACAATGGCAAGAGGAAGAGCCGCAAATCAGTCTGTTAGACTATGTTAGCAAGTTCAAGGAAAGATTGCGTGCAGCTTGTGACCTTGCCAAAGAGAAATTGAAATCAAGTCAGGGAAAAATGAAAACTGTGTATGATCATAAGGCTAGAAGCCGTGAGTTTAAACCAGGAGACAAGGTCCTTGTGTTGTTTCCCTTGCAGTCCAATCCATTGCAGGCTAGATTTCATGGTCCTTATGAAATTCTGACAAAACTCAATGATCTCAATTACATTGTGAAGACTCCAGATAGGAGAAAACCAAAACAATTGTGTCATATTAACATGCTAAAGCCTTATCATGACAGAAATGCTAGGGTTGCAGCTGTCACTTCAGATTCTCCAATGGTCGAAACGTGTGAAGATGAGGGGGAGTTTCAAGATGATGAACCAAGAATTAAAGCTGAAGTTCTTTCATGTAAATTGTCAAATTCTGAAGTGTTGCAAAATCTTGATGTAAAACTCCAGCACTTAGAACCCTCACAGAGAGATCAGTTTGAAAGGTTGATCAAGAAATATGAGGATTTGTTTCCTGATGTTCCAAAGAGAGTTACTATAGCCTCTCATGATGTAGATGTTGGTGATGCCAAACCAATAAAACAGCATCCATACCGGATGAATCCTGAAAAGAGAAAGATTGCTGAGAAAGAGGTTGAGTACATGTTAAAACATGATATTATCAGACCCTCCAACTCCGATTGGAGTTCACCCTGTGTGCTAGTTCCAAAACCTGATGGAAGTACTAGATTCTGTACAGATTATCGCAAAGTCAATGCTGTAACTAGAACTGATGTGTTTCCAATACCTAGGATTGATGATTGTATTGATAGTGTAGGGCAAGCAAAGTTTCTGACCAAGATTGATTTATTGGAGGGTTATTGGTGTTTGCCTTTAACTGAGAGGGCCAAGAGCATCTCTGCTTTTGCCACACCATCTGGATTGTACCAGTATGAAGTCCTACCCTTTGGCATGAAAAATGCCCCAGCCACGTTCCAAAGGATGATACAGACTACAATCGCCGGATTGCCACACACGGGTGCATACATCGATGACCTGATCACATGGAGTGACTCCTGGGAAGAACATCTAAAAGATGTAGAGACGTTGTTCCAGCGCCTGACCCAGGCTAACCTGACTGTTAACCTGAACAAGAGTGACTTTGGTTGTGCTACTGTCACCTATCTTGGCTACGTCATTGGCCAGGGTAAGGTGGCACCCATAAATACTAAAGTCCAAGCCATCATGGACTTTCCAGTTCCTGACAACAAAAAAGCTTTGCGCCGCTTCCTTGGAATGATCGGGTACTACCGCAAGTTCTGCAAGAACTTTGCTGAGATTGCTCTCAGTCTAACTAACCAACTGAAGAAAGGCGTAAAGTTCACCTGGGATGATGCATGCCAGAGAGCCTTCGATCACCTGAAGTCTCTGCTGTGTCACTTCCCCGTGCTCAAATCTCCTGACTTCAACAAACCGTTCTCCATCGCGGTCGATGCTAGCGACCAAGCTTGTGGATCTGTGCTCCTACAGAGAAGTGACTCTGATGACATTGAGCATCCCGTGGCATACTTCTCCAGGAAGTTCAATCGCCACCAAAGGAACTATTCCACAATAGAGAAGGAACTGTTGGCTCTGGTCCTTTCTTTACAACACTTTGAGGTTTATGTTTGTACAGGACAAAAGCCAATGATTGTGTACACTGACCACAATCCGTTAACGTTTTTGAGTAAGATGAAAAACAAGAATCGGAGATTGTTGAATTGGACTTTGATTTTACAGGAGTTTGACTTGGAAATTAAGCATGTGAAGGGTACAGACAATGTAATTGCTGATTGCTTATCCCGTGTTTGAATGTGTATATATATATATCATGTGTTTGAATATTGTATGATATGTATATATAGACAAGTGTTCACTTAACCATTTTGTATTGAAAAGAAAAATTTTGCCTTTATGAGTCAAAATTTTTCCCTTTTGGAATGGAGGTGTAATGTGAATATAGGCCACTAGATGGCAGTATTTACCTTTTTTTTGTTAAGCTCAGACTGGAGTCATGTTTAGACATGTCCTGAACATGTCTGGGGCAAGTCTCAGAAAGTTAAAAAAAGAGGTCTAAATGTGGGTGGGGTCTGCAAAAGAGTATATAAGGAAAAGAATTGAGACAGTAAAGTAGTAGGAGAAATTGCAAGAAGATGACCAGACCTGCCATTCTGTTCAAGACCTGTGACGTTTCTTTTGTGGATTTCTTTGCCTGTGTTTGAGCATTTTCTTCATCCAGGACATCACCAAGCCACCCCACCAAAAAGGGACTGTAATTATTTCTGTTTTTTCTTATTTATCAATCTTGGTCTTTAGTTGTAGGTTGTTATTAGTCTTTGTCTTTGTTAAAAATTAAATGTGTTTTAGTTGTTAAAACTGTGTTTGTCATCCCTTGCTGTTGCTGTTGTGTTATAAATGTAATAACAAATTGGGGCCATAACAACTGCAAGTCAAAATTTAGAAGGAATTTTTCTTCTTTGATTACTGGCGATGTCAAAACGGCTTACTTTCTTTGTATCCTTTGGCTACAGCTTAGAATAGGGAATTGAATCCGCAAATTTCCATAGAAATTTCCTTATTATAAAAAGCACAATGCCGAAGTACTATAAAATGCAAAACAAAGACGGATTGGCAAGGATGGTATTAGATCGTGACTTGCAATCAAGCAGATTCACTTTCTTAGGATGTACATTCTGAGCATGAGCAGTAATCGGGAACACACCTCCTTTAAACACAAGTAGGACCCCCGACAAATCGTCCCATGAATAACAAAAGGTCACAAGTGACATTCCTGAGAAAAACAGGTTTCATCTTGAATGACATTTGCAACCTTTTGTTATTCATGGGACGAAATAAAGTCAGTGGATAACAGCAAATGCAGTGTGGACAACAAAAGGATTATTTACTTCAATATATTGAGAGAGCAAATCTGTGAAGCCACACTGTGAAGGACATGGACACTGCAGTGAGCAGACTGGTCCTCAACCCAGTAAAAACCACCAAAGTAATGACAGGTGCCAACAAGTATCTGACTCCAGTTGGTGTCGAGAGGATCTGTGGTCTCACCAATCGGGCTCCTTCAGTGAACAGCCTCTCCATGTTGCGATCCAGCCAGTGAAGGAAGGGACGAAACAGAAGCTCCACCTTCTCCATCAGCTCATTGGTCGCCCGCCTGGCCTGCAACCATTCCTGTGACGCTTGGCACAAATGTCTGAAGGACAGAAGAGTTTTCATCCATCCAATATTACTCAAGAGAAACTAATGTAAACTGCAGGAAAAACAATTCAAAAGAGTCTATAAAGCTTAGTACATTTTACCTGCCCATAACAGCTGGGAGATCCTGGTCTTCAGGGACATTCACAGTAAAAACCTTCGGAGGAAACCAAGAAACAGCCAATGATGTGACAAAATCAAACAGCAAACCAGGTGTAGCAAATCATTAGAAGCGCAGCGGAGTGGTAGTGTAACAATTGGTCCGAATGCGCCAGGATCGCTTGCGTTTACTCACAACACTGCAAGATCACCACCAAAACGCTATTTATCATGTTTTTTGAGTTGAATGAGCTTGTAGGGACAAGCATTTACCTCTTGGGGATACATCTCTGGGAAACTAACCATGATGTCAACTTCCTTCAAGTCAAATGGCTGTTGGATAAAGAGGAAGGAGATCACACCATAAGCACTGACATTACAGACATAAACAAACCCCAACACCCGTCCTAAAATGCACAGCTCAAAAGTAACTTCCAAATTAAACTTTGGGGAGCTGTCCAGGGAATTCATGTTTTCTATATCCAGAAAAACCTTTTTGATTGAAGTGATAGTCCATTCATTTTTCTGACCTCCTAACCTGCCTCAATTTTAAACCAGCCTTTGCATTAAAAGTCATCATGTGCTTCCATCATATTCTTAGAACAGGAGAGTAGAAATAAACACAGATTATCTTAATCAGTTGAATACCAAGTTATTCATTAACTTATTTGAGTTGCCAAACTCTAACACTGTCTTGACCTTGCTTAATGCAGCAGAATGTGTGATCCTTTCATAGAGAAACAAAAAACCCTTTGTACCCAGTCTGGATCCGTGGGTTGAACAGTAATCCGATAGTACGTGAGCAGGCCATCCTCCCTCTCCTGCACGATGAGCTGGTCTTTGGGGATGCGTTTCAGTAGCTGGCAGATCTCGGTCTCCCGAAGCTTCCTCGCTACATCGGGCGTGAGCTCGCTCAGCTTCGCAGTCTCCTGAACCATGTTTGGCCGTGAAACCGGCGCTCTGGTACCCGGAGTGTCCCTTTTCCTGGGACCAAACTTGTCGTCCAATGATATGGGCTGCTCTGGATGCCAAAAGCGACACCTGCCTTCCATCGCACAGTAGCCAGACAGGAAGTAGCGACAGGGACGCCTGGGTCTCTCTCTCCTGGCCGAGCTGGCAGCAGGGCCGAGGGACTGCGAGCCATTCTTAACCGTGGAGTCCTCCGTGTCACCATGACCATGTTCATCTAGCTCGGCTACCGCACCATCTTGATTTTCCAGTCCCTTCAGAGCCTGCTTAGCTTCCCCACGCTGGTGAAGGAAGCGACATTTTTTCCCGAACTGACAGAACTTCCCTTGAGAGTAGAAGCGGCACAGGTGCTGCGCCTCTGAGCTGCGTGTTGGCAGCACAGTCAGACTCTTATTCTCTTTCTCCGTCTGCGAGGGCTGTTGGGCATCCCCTCCGCCCTCCATACCTGGAGATGGCTGTCAATTCAAAGGCAGTCAAGAATGATGACACGATAACTATGCAAGCCTTAATTTGGAATATAATGTCAGCAAATTTGTAGGTGCTGCCTGCCACAAAAACAGTAATTAATGTCTCCATCTGAAAATTCAATACAGCATCAAGATTCAACGCGTCACGAGCAACTAGATGCGCAAATGAAATTCCATTATCCTCTCCATTAGTCATAACGCACACGACTTAATGCTCAGAAGGAGGAAACACACAAGCCTGAACTATTAGATATGCCTTCAAAACACTAAATCCAACTTCAGTAAAATAGGGGAGAAACAGACATTACAGTATTGTACGGTGTTTGTACGTTTCATAATACTTCAAGACAGAAATGACAGCTTATGGCACATTTTTGCTTGAATAAAATCGAGAATTGTAAATGTATTGTCAAACAACTCACATAAATACACGAATATTACTCAGTAATATAAATAAATACGTCTTTAAATAACAACATTTGGTCAAGAAATATGCCGATCAGTGGTTCTGGCGGTGGAAAATCTTTATACAAAAATCACCTTATCCATGTCAGCAGTTCCTTTGACAGCAGTTACATTGGTAAGTTAAACGCAAAGTCTGGGGAGGACCTCGATCACAAGACTTAAAAGTCCGTTTTCAAACTGACAGTAATAATTAACTTAGGATCGCAATAAACTGGCAACTATTGCAGTGCAATCGAGTCAGACCTGAATGCGCTACGCGTCAAATATAAACCATGACTGTAAGGGGAAAAAAAATAAATAAATAAAAAAATAAGAACTGAAATAGTACCTACATTCCACCCGCGATCCGAGTTTTTAGCAAGACGTCCACTTGCGCTAGCTGGTAACATTAGCTATTAGCTTCCTTGCTATTTACTACTTCCGGGTGAGGGACCGGTTGAATCAAAAATTAAATAAGTAACTGGGTTGAAGGAATTCTGAAAATATAAATAAATAAATAATAAAGAAAAGTGTACTGTGGATATGTTGACAAAAGATCTAAGACCTGTCCACGAATATATAAGTATCGACGAAAGGCGGTTTTGGCGATGATGATTGCTATGGTGATTAATTGCGCAAGTGCAACTAATCGAAGATGGAACGGATTAGGATGGGGGTTCTTCACTCAGAGCGGCCGTTTCCATGAATAGCCCATGATCAATGTAAGACGAGATGGAATTCGAGGAATTTCAGAAACAGGGTTTAGTGAGAGCTTGTTGCAAAATTGACAAAGGTGTGTATTTATTGCGATTGAAGACAGTGTGTCAGGGCGGGGTTTTTTTTTTTTGCGCACATATCGTCTAGCACAATGTTCTTCGAGCGCCATTTCATAATTTTTAAACGGTGATATTATTATTATTGTTATTATTTTCCAAACAATGTAAACTACCTGAACGGTACCTTCAATGTGGGATCACTTAAACTCCGAAATCGCCGTCAAAAATAGCGAGATGTGTCATAAAGAATAATATTCACGCTGCCGTACAAAACTTATTGATCTTGCATGCATTTTAATATGCTTCAAGTTGCACACGAGAGGTGGGGTAACTATGAAACAAGACTAGGGTTTTCACAACCCTTGTGGGAATGCCTTCTGTCTCCTCTTATTCAGGAACTTGTGTGTCTACTAAAAGTGGTTTCCTTTGATTGGTTTACGTCTTGCGTGCTCCCTGTATCCTCGGCTGTCTTGTTTCATAGTTACCCCACCTTTCGTGTGCGATGAATTTATACCCCCCTTTTTTGAGTTCCAGTTGCAGGATTGTGATTTGCTATATGTGATTAGAACCAGATATTTTCTTTAGAGAGTAATATGTAACCTTTAACGATAGTAATTTACGAAGGTTTCCTTCCTTATTTAATGAATAGCAACAAGCTCCCAGGCCTTTCTCACGGTCTCCAGGATTGGGACCAAATTCCTCGTAATCATTTCTCAGTATGTTCCTCTGTCCAGTTTATTAGGTCAGTAGGATTAGAAGTGAGTTCCTCCAAAGCTAGTTCATCCTGCCTTTGGACAGTGTGCTAAATGCCCTGTTTGGTAGATGCGAGTGACATTTGTGACATTTGATGGAGAAGTACTGTCTGGAACTGCTGTCTCATCCACTCATCCACTTCTTCCTTTTTGCCTGACCCGGCAGGGTCACTCTATTACCACATGGGCTCTAGTCAACTGGAGGTGCTGATGGGAACATTATCCATAGGGATCTTGTTCGCCACTGCCAGCATCCCTCCGATCACAGGTCTCTTCATGACGACACAGAGGTAACTCGGTCGCTACCCATGATGACGTCCAGAAACCACACCGAAGATTGGCATTTTGCATCATGGAGTCACCGCATGGCCTTTGTGGTGTTGGGAAGGTCCTGACTTGAAGGTGATAACCCTTATGTGGACTAGCCGTTGGCATCTATTCTGGTGTGGAGTCTGTCATATTCACAGTCCTGCCAAACTGCACCTCCATCCTCTGACTACCGTGAAGAGCTGCCGTACCTGAAGGGTGTTACCCCCATCTATCACGACCTCCACACGGCCACAATCAATGTCAGTTCCCCCATACTGACCCTGTGATGGCGTCATTAACTCACTGTCCAGAACTTCGACCCCCAGAAGTTGGCTGCACTCCCAAACCAAACAGGAGTCCAAAACTGTGGTGGAGTTCACAAATCAAGCCCTTCCTTCTGAAATAATTTCGGCTTCTGCATCTCCAGCCGTAGCTGGTTTCTACCTCATGGTCAAGAAAGATGGGTCTCTATGTCCCTGCATTGACTATTGGGGACTTGATACAATTACAATTAAGGTAGTTTTCTTCTCCTATGATTATTGGAGTTTGGTAAAACAGTTTTTATTCTTCATATCCTTCGGCTAGAGTGCTAATATAGTGCTTTGAATTCTCAAATTTTCATAGAAAACTCCTTAATGTGAAAAGCTTAATGCCTGAGTAACTAAGTCATATACTGGCAAAGATGGAATCAGGTTATGAATTGAAGCACTGATTACTAAAACCCCACAAGTCAAGTCAAGTCAAGTGTGACTTATGGGGTTTTCGTAATAGGTGCTTCAATTGCAGTTGAGCAGATTCACCTTGTTAGGTTGCCCGTTTTGAGCATGCGCAGTAATCGTGACGCAGCTCCTTTAAGCTCCTCCAGAAGCCTCCTTTCTCCTCACTGCTTGTCTCTGCAATGTGCATTTAAGGGGCTGGAAGACCCTCCATGATGGGGGAGGCCGAACGATTTCCAGGTCACGGAAAAGGAGATGCGAGGACACCCTAGTTTGCATAATGAAAAGCGCCCAGTGACATCTCAACCACTGTGCCAACTGCAGCCCCCAAACCCTGGTATTTCTGCCGCCGATAAAGGCAGCAAGTAAACAACAACAGTTCATAATTCATATTTTAAATAAAATTTCATGGAGAAAACCATTATACTGTATCACATCTGTTCTGACATTCCTCATTCAATGATCTCAAAACCATTTATGTCAAAATTATTACCCAAACAATTATCTATATCATAATAATCATATATATATATATATATATATATATATATATATATATATATATATATATAATTTGAATAAATATTTAAAATAAAATATTTTATAATGAATTCAATATATTACATTATATTCATATATATGTTATATAAAAATATATTTTAAATGTGTTAATTTAATTATATACTGCATATAATGAATATACATTATACTTTTTTATAGTTTTCATGGTATGAATGGTTTAACTATTAATAATCGTAATATAGTTAATCTCATGGAAGGAAACTCTGTAGTGTCATTCCATTAACTTTCTATTCCAGGTATAAAAATGAAGTAAAATGCATTCATAATCCCTTTATAATTGTTTGCGATAAATGTAGACCTCGTCTTATAATTGTTTGCGATAAATGTAGACCTCGTCTTACATAAACGTTCTTTTTTAAACTTAGAAATTCTGTGGGGACACGCGCAAAATATTACAGAAAGAATAAAAACTTTGGATACAAAAATATGCAACCCCTCCATTATTAAAGAGAGAAGTCAGACACGACCATAAATATTTCAGTACAACCTCGTCATGTTACCGTTGATACTGGTGAAACTGCGACAGTCCTTCTAACTGAGCGATACAGGGAAGAGTGCTATCCGCGATCGAGGTACACGTCGCAGCTTTGCTGTTTGTGTTTGTTTCATCATTTTGAGGAGGTCTATTAGAAATACAAGACTGTATTATAACTCATTGTGAGTGTAGTATGGATACAGCAGTGGCCTATGCAAACATCTGGATGACCTGGCTTGGTAATGACTCTGTGCTGCAGCCTGTGTGGGACCATTTGCGCCTCTATCACAGCCACAAATTGCGATCGCCGCTCTTCCCCATCGTCCTGACAGTGTCCTCCTACTTCTTCTTCTGCCTGCCCTACCTGCTCTGTGACCTCATGGGGGACAGGTGGCCGGCCGCTCACAGGTACAAGATCCAGCCGAGCCGGAGCCCCACATCTGCCATGCTGATGCGCTGCCTGGGCGTGACCCTTCACAACCATGCCCTGCTGGTGCTGCCAGCCACCGTGGCCCAGTGGGCCTGGAGACCGCCGGTTCCCCTGCCAGAGCTTGCCCCGACCCTGCTGGAGCTGGCGGGTGGGGTTACCGCCAACCTGCTGCTCTTCGATTTCCAGTACTTCATCTGGCACCTGCTGCACCACAGGATCCGCTGGCTGTACGTGACCTTCCACGCCATCCACCACGACTACGCTGCCCCCTTCGCCCTGGCAACCCAATGCCTCGGTGGGTGGGAATTGGTTACTGTGGGCTTTTGGACCACTCTCAATCCCATCCTGCTGAGGTGCCACGTGCTAACCACCTGGGCCTTCATGGTGACCCACGTCTACGTTTCGGTGGAGGACCACTGCGGCTACGATTTTCCCTGGTCAACATCCCGCCTCATTCCTTTCGGGATCTACGGCGGTCCCAGCAAGCATGACGTCCACCACCAAAGACCTGGTACAAACTTTGCTCCCCATTTTAGCCACTGGGACAAGCTGTTTGGCACACATGCTGATTTCTGCTTTTCCAAAGGTCACTAAGGAGAACTAAAAACAACTGACTTTTAAAGCAACGACAATCTACTCATGAATATGTCCCAGAAAGACGGGATGGATACTGCCAAGATTATTAAGACCGAAAACAATGGAAAATAATGTTTTGAAGGCCTCTGGGGAATGAAACTGAGGTTAATTCCAATGACCAATTGGAAATGTTTAAACAAGCTAGAAAGGTGACAGCTGTGCACTTAAGCAATATTAAATGACTATATGATGGCTAAATGGCTTCAGAGTATGTATATTTGTATACACTTTATTGAGGGGTTTTCCATAGCAAAATAAAACTCATGAGTTAGAAGGGAAGGCAGAGTGGTATATTAACACAAATAATAATTGAATTTTGATCTCAATGTGGCAAGTGCTACATTTTTTTTCTTCATTGATGCCATGCAATGTACTTATCTACCCGTAAAACTATTAAATGTTGAACGTTTGGTGTTTTACTGATTTTAAAGCGCTCACAGATGATAATCTCTAGTCGACCCTGGTGAGGATCTGTGTTTCAACCATATGTAGGGCTTAAAATCATCCTCCCTATTTCACTTCTTTATCTTGCAGGTCTCATGATTTAGCTTTTATTATACGGATTCTGGTGATGTGGAATTAAATTATTAATTTTCCTGTCATGCTCGTAGTAATTTTATCTGTGATGCGCTAATGACATGAATTCTTCTCAGATAACTGTACTTGGCACAAGGAATAACCCCACTGAGAACTTGCTGAGTCAATCAGCAAGATGGTTGTTTAATAACCTACCAATATTACAATTAGTGTGACACAACACATTTAACTTGATTGCGTTCTGCGCTATTATACCCCTCGGCGTGTCGTAAAATTTGGTCAAAATGGGAGCCATGACCTTGACATCAAATAGGCTTCTGGAACCACCTAATTTTCATAACTTGTTTAAATTTACGGGCTGTCCCTACAACGTTCACGAGTTAGAGCGATAAGAATCGATGGGAAGACGGGCAGACGGACGGACGGCGGAGGGGACGACAGTACCCCATCGGCAATCGGCAAGAACTCCGGGGGGGGGGGGGGGGGGGTCTGGGTAGTTTAAAAAAAAAAAAAAAACAAAGCATGGAGAGGTACACCGTTTAGCCACTAGATGTCAACCTGACCTTGAATATCTCTTTCTACTAGTAGGCCGAACAAGAAAATAAAAATAATTAATGATGACAAGTAATGGCACACCACCCCTTCATTGCATTTCAGACTGTTTTTCCCCCACCAGAATGCAACGAGCTTCCTTTGAGCTGTCTCAGAAATGTAACTTTAAAATAAATTTCAGGTAATTTGAAACTAAATATGTAAATAAACTGCAGATGAAGTAATGAACTTCATAAGGTTATGGAAGCTCGAGAGACGATTATTTGCAGCAGTAGGAATTTCATCCGTTGTTCTGTAATTGGGGAGATTGTGGCAAAGGAATAACCACGAAGAGTTAAAAGATGACAGAGGTTTGGAACAGTATACTGAATGGAAAAATGGAGAGAATATATTTTTTCCGATTTGACCTCAAACTAGTGAAGACCACGGTCCTATCAATCAGGCTTGAGTAATTTGTGTGAACGCACAGTTGATCAAAGTTGCAGTTACTTGCATGACATTTTCAGAAAACACAAAATTCAAAGATATATCTAACTGGTAGGCACTTAGAGAGCCAATATCTCTGCCAGCAGGCTTTGATCTCATGTAGCAGTGATCTGTATTGGTCTGGAAATTTAATACCTCTTCGCATTCATTGCGATTCCTGGGGTCTAACTTCCAATTACATTTCGCAGTAATCCATTGCATAGTTTTTGAGTAATCCTGCTGATAAACACACACACACACACACACACACACACACACACACGCCCGCACACACACAATGATTGCAAAGTGATCATAATATCTCCTGGTGGAAGTAATTTAAACTCAAGTAGCTTAGTGCACCGCAATAATGAATCATGCTCATGAGTCATCAGTGTGACACAATGCAGTTGCTATTCGCCTAAAATTTATCACTTACGTCATCATCAGTGAGTGTGGTGTGACCAGCTCTCTAAAAGCAGAGGTTTTGGCACATTATTCAAAGGTTTCTGTGAAAAATACAGACAGTTTAAACAGATAGACAGATTAAAGGGTGAGAAAAAAAAACTTGAATAAATGCATCACAAATGCAGACATCAAACGACAAACATCACAAATGCAAATGCTTCTGTTTTGTTCATTTTCCTGGCATGGTCTGGGTTCACTTGTCCCCTGAAAGGCAAAAGGGTCTCAAGTTATTCTGTGTGTAATCATCTTTATAACCTATATCTATAACTTTATATCATCTATATAAAGTGCTTTATAAATAAAATGCATTATTTATTATTATTAACCTATCTTGTGGAGCATTCTTACATGGGTGTGGTCTGCTCCAGGATGAGAGAATGACCCAAGCCCCATAAACCACAAGGGGGCCACTGAATGGCTTTATGAGTCCGAGCATAATCCTGAACATGTGCCACCGCCTGAACAGCCTCCAAATCGCAAATGAACTGAATTCAACAGGGAGACTCAGGAACGAACTGTAAGACAACGCTCTCCGTCACCATCATCAGACTCCAAATGCGAGTGTATCTTGGACGAAAGTTCACTCTTACAGTGCATTTAAACAGACGTATCCTCTGCCGTAAAACGTGCTGAAACGAATAAAAGAGTTATTGAATCTTAACATGTTCAACTCCGTCGAATAATCCATCAGCTGCCGCTCGTCTGTATATTTTTCACTGGTGCTCACATGTATGTGGTAGACCTGTCAACTGCGTCACATTGGTAACCTGCTTGTTCCACCAATACCCGTGATTAAACTAGATTTGATTTTACATTTGGGAATGAGGAGAGTACATTTAAGGATTTTAATTATATTTCTGATTTTCTCAATGAACCGTGTGGGCTCACTGTTCAGAATTAAAGATAATAGGTGTTTCCATAATAATCCCTCGGTTTATTGCCCAGAGGTCACATTTGCAACATTTAGCTAAGTGAGGTTACAGTAAAAAAGAATCCTAGTTTTTTTTCTGAGTAAAAGAAGCCGACAGACAGCATTTTATAATACTTTTGGGCCAGGGTTTATAATTCAGGATTGTCTGGCATCCAGTGAAAGCGGACCGCGAAAGTTGCGAAAAAAGATGCTCTCATATAGTCACATGACTTGATCCAGCTGGTTGGTTGCCGTGATGCTGCCGTTATCCGGAGAGGCGCAGGAGACCGAACTGCGAGTTGTCGGGGGTGGGTGGTAAAGTACGGCAGAAAGACAGCCATTTTACTGAAATACAGCGTCAATTTCTCAAACATCACTGGGAGTAAAAATGGGACAGTGTGGTATTACTTCATCGAAGACGGTTTTGGTTTTCCTGAACCTCATATTCTGGGTGAGTTTAAATGACAGAGCATTTGATGATGCACAAGGCATGCAGACCGCTTCAGGAATACTGCACTAACGAGAAGGGGAGCCGGACAGCGTTAGCATTTCTTGCTTTGTGGTAAATCAAGCCTGACTAGCTTCGGTTATATAAATACAGTTCGTGTGTTGTTAGAGTTTTTTTTTCATTAATTCTTTGCTGGTTTATTACCATAGCCGCTAATATTACAAGACACATGGAAAGCCAGTTAGCATTTCACTGAAACGTCAAATAACGTTTGCCCTTCACCGCAAACAGCAGCGCTTTATTTCGGTCAATGGTGTTGGCCTCAGTCGTTTTGCGTTTCATGTCGCCTCCTAGATTGTCTGATGTGGCAATTTGTTGATCCAAGTGTCAGCATTGGATGGGAAATTCGAAACACTGTTTCTGGAAAACGTCCAGCTGGAGCGCTGCGCACCTGCAATGTCATACCGAGCCTTGTTCACATGATGAAGCCAGAATCAGCGTTTGCATAAGTTGGAGTTCAGGGGATTTATTTCAGATTTATCTCAATTATCCCGTCAAATGCTACATTTGCCTTTAAATATGTGGTGTTGGCTGGCTTGCCGTGTTCTGTCCCGCAATTAGGGTGACCAGGGCTGCCATTCAAGGACGATGTCGTTGTTGACGGTCCACTAAAGGCTATTGTCTCAGTAAGGGCCGTTAAAGATGGGACATTTGGTCTCATTGGCCCTCCTTACTGTCCTGAAGGCAGGAAAGTTGGCCTGTAACTCTCATTAAGGGACACCAGTTCTGATTCATAACGGCCGTGGCGTTGATCCATCTGATGCTACATTGTAAACTTGAGAAGAAACTGCATTTTCTTCATTTCTCCCGGCATTGGAGTGCGGCTCTGTTGCTACTTCTATGGCCAAGGTTTTAATGGGTATTATAAGGAAATGCGCATGTGCGAATCTTGTCTCCGATCTTGAAATTCATCTTTCAAGAGGTGCAAACAATTTTTTGGATCTTCGGGTATTCCGTGTTAATTGGTACAGTCCTTGCATTCTGGAATATTTCGGCTGTTTTGCCATTTAGACCGATTATTCCATCATATTTTTGAGCCGTAATTTTTGTTCTGGTGTCCTGTTGTGTTTGTAAACTCCAATTCTTTGTTCATGATTTTTTGTTCTGTTAAGTTCATTTATTGGATGGAGGGCCATTTAAAACAAGACTGAGCTGGTTTGAGATTTTATTTTTGCATACCCTGGACAGCTCTCTTATCCATTGCTGCATGCACAGACCATTGGCACACCATTCACTCTCATACTTATGGGAAATTTAGAGTCGCCAATTAGCCTGACATGCATGTTTTTGGTCTGTGGGAGGAAACAGGAGCGCCCCAAAAAAAAAAAAAAAAACCCACGCAAAAACACAGGGAGAACATGCAAACTCCGCACAGAAAGACCCCAGGCTGGATTTGAACCCACAACCTCTTTGCAGTGAGGGAGCAGTGCTATTGAATGTGGAACTTGACCACCCAGTGGGAATTTAGAAATTAATTGTATTAATTTTTATTGCATTATTTAATTGGGGGTGCGTGGTGCCCTTCTGGCTGAAGGGGGTCATTCATTTTATTGTAAATCCTTTAGATTTTTGGAGAATTTTTGAAGTTACAGATGACAAAGTTCTTATGGGCCTCGGCTAATAAACTTTACTGCTTGAGTGGCACCAATATTCTGTTCATGAATCACTTGCCATTTTGTAGTTGCCTGAATATGTCTGAATAATGTCTGAATAATGAGACATAGACCTTTGAAGTTTTCTGTGCAAGTGGCCTAAAAACTTTTCTATCCATAGTCCAAACATCATGGCTGCATGGGGGGGGGGTTTAATGTCTCACAAGGCACCCCATGCATCATTGGCCTGCTGAGAGAGTGAGCTTTGACCGTGAACATAAGGAGAAATGTTAAATGTTAAAAATGTTATTTTCTTGATTTTTGATTGGCAGTCTGTCAGTCATGCCCACTGATTTTCTCATTTGAGAGTGCTGTCATGTCACACCAGCTCATAGTGCTCACTTCTCACATAAACTCATCAACGGGCCACATTTATCAGTGATGATGCTGAGGTGTAGCCGAAACGACTTCAGTGCTTTGTGTTTCAGATTAACAAAGTGGAATTGTTATAAGATTGGGGCTTCCGTGTATCGCCAACTACACTGTACACATAGTGCCATGAATAACAAAAGCTTGCAAGTGACATTCCTGATGAAACCTGTTACAGGTTTCTTCAGGAATGTCACTTGCGACCTTTTGTTATTCATGAGACGACATGCGCAATCCTGATGCATGTCTGACGAAAGACTTATGCATCATCATAAAGCTGTTTTATTTACTGGTCGACTTGCTGGTCAGAGCTGTGGTGGATGGGCCACCAGCCAAAGAGTTTATGCAACTTAAGCTGCTGGAAAGCTCTGCGCCATGAATGAATGGAGGCGTTAATTGTGACATTATTGTTGTTAGACTCGCTGTCATATGAATAAGTAAACAATAAAATGGAGTCAGTTTTACTCAGCTGGTTGTTTTACTGTCTGACATTTAAAAGGAATGCACCAAGTACAAAGTCGAGATGGAAAAGAAACTAAAATGAGAATTGAACAGTAGGCAAAGGTTGTTGGTGAGTAAACATCCCCAGGATCCTTGTCCTGCTGGTGTGACCGTCCAAATACAATATCAGCTTTGTTCCTGATACTCTAAACCTGCTCTTATACGTCAAAAGATGAGGCTGTCAAGTCCTAGATTTGTTCTTCCTCACAATAGTGTCCGTGGCTTTGAGATCCCTGAGCAAAAAATTCTCATGGAAGCCCCACTGGTAACTCTGTGCCACCGGTACCATGTGGATTGGATAAATGGATCGTCTGCAAATGTTTCCATCCATCTAACTAGTGCCCCAGGATCTCTACTATTAAAACAGTCCCAGAACATCACTGAGTCACTGCCATATTTCATTGAGGGTATGAGGTGCTCTCACTTGTGTGTGTCTTAATGATAAAAATGCCAGTGCTGTATCTGACCAACTGTTCAGCTTCAGTCTCCTGACCACAGGCGCTAGAAAACAAGTTCTTTTGGTCAGATGAGACCAAAATTGAAAATTGTTGGTCAGGTGCAGTAGTGCCATGTTTGGTGGTAGATGCGCCCTGTGCCCATGGTGAAATAAGCCGGTGGATCTGTGATGTTTTGGAGCTGTTTTAATTCCATACGTCCTGGAGAACTGGTTAAGCTCAATGACTAAGTGGATTCCACAAAGTATCTGGTAATTTTGGCAAACTGTCTGTCTGTCTGTCTCTGTCAGAAGGCTGTAGGTCTACAGTCCAGCGAGACAGTGGTTGAAAGCTCACCTCAAAATCCTCCCCGAATAGTTTCTGGGGAAACAAATTCAGTGTTTTGTTAAGTCACTCACAGTCACAAGACCTTAATCAAATCAAAAACCTAACGGCTGAACTGAAGAAGAAAGTTTTTAGCGCAGAATTAGGAATAAGACATATCTCTAAAGGATCTGCATAGCGGAATGGTCCAAACCTCTGAAAAACCTCTTTAACCTTGTCGAACGGAGCAGGAAAGGACTCTCTTCTGTTGGTGCTGGAAATAGCTGCAGCAAGGACTAAACCAGGGGTGCCTTTAATTGTAAAGCCTTATTTGGGAGAAACTGAGTTTTAATTAAATTCATAAATAATTTTCATAAGGTCCATTGAAACATTTTTATAGTGCAATATTTCTCTTGTTTGCATTTCGAGTATATCAGTTAAATGCTATTATTTATGCTTAAACAGTACTTTCAGTGCATTTCCAGTCAGGGTTGCCAATAATTCTGGAGGCCTCTGTATGTGTAAGGTGTGAAGGATTAGCCTCAGAAATGCCCTTTTATCCACACAAAATATAAACCTGGATCTTAGATCTGTGTTGTCTGGAATGTTTCAAATAAAATAATTCATGGTCGAAGAGTACCTTGGTCCAACCACCTCGGACTGTTTTCTCGTTTGATGATGTTTTTTTCCAGCTGGAGGTTAATTACTCTCGATCCGTCTTTCCACAGGCAGCCGCTGGGATACTGTGCTACGTTGGAGCCTACGTGTTCATCACATACGACGACTACGACCATTTCTTTGAGGATGTTTACACACTGATTCCCGCCATAATTATAATTGCCGTGGGGACACTCTTGTTTATCATCGGTCTGATCGGCTGCTGTGCTACAGTGAGGGAGAGCCGCTGTGGGCTGGCCACTGTAAGTCCAGGCTGAGCAGTTATCCTAATTCTGTCTGTTCATATCTGCGACAGTGCAAGGCTTATTGAAAATATTCAGTTATTCAGCTTAAAATATCCTTGTGGGGATTCTACCTTGAAATACTTCAGTCTGTGCACTGTGCAGCACTCATCAAAACATTGCCCTGCGGGCTTTCTAATGTTTCCTGTCCAATTAATAGCTATTGGAGGGCATAAGTAAGTCTTGATGATTTATGATTTGTTTGGCATTTTTTATTTGTACAGTGTCTGCATGCAAGAGGCTGAATAACAGAATGGTTCTGTCTTTGAATAATGCAAATTATGAATCCTCTTGTTTTTAAACCGGCAGGTGCTGCCCAATTTGATTTACTGTTGTACGGTTCAATACAAACTTGCACAAAAAATGAAAATTTAAGGCAGCAATGATGGTAGTGCCGTACAGCCATAAAATGATTTCAGCTTCCAGGCAGTGTGTGAAAATGTGCTCTTTACCTTTATATCCAACAGTTTGTGATTATCCTCCTGCTGGTGTTAGTGACCGAAGTCATTGTGGTGGTGCTTGGCTATATTTACCGAGCAAAGGTGAGTGACGGCTCACTCGGAAAATATTTGGCAGAGAGCTAATACCTCTACTGTACAGTCATGTGAAAAAGTATTTAACCCTCTCTCAATGTCTTCATTTTTTGCCTATTGTCATATTTGAATGTTTAAAATCATTTAACTTATTGCAATATAAGCCAAAGACAATGGGAGTAAACCCAAAATGCAGCTTCTGAATGATCAATTCATTTATTGTAGGATAAGAATTATTCAAAACCTATTCCATCCATGTGAAAAATTAATTGGTCTCCAAAGCATAATAACTGGTTGTGCTACCATTGATGACAACAACTGCAGTCAGACGTTTGCGATAACAGGCCATGAGGCTTTTACATCGCTGTGGAGGAATTTTGCCCCACTCTTCTTTGCAGAAAAAAAACTTGAGAACTGTGTCTAAATACGTATGAATTGCACTGTACGTTGATGTTTTATGTGACGGAATCTGGGTGCTGAACAGGATATGTGTAGCTGTGCAGCCAGTGCATCGTTAATGGCGCCAAAACACAAGCAGAATTGCCAATGTCTGTTTTTGTGCAGGTGGAAAATGAGGTCAATCGCTCCATTCAGAAGGTTTACGATGAATACAATGGTACCAATACTGATGCCCCCAGCCGTGCCATTGACTACGTACAGAGGCAGGTAAGAGCATTTAGATTTGCACTGAGAACGGAATGGGATTGATCTGTTTCTGGCAGCTGTAGGTGGGATCATGGTCTGAAAGGGTTGCTGGGCGCCGAACCTTCTGCAGGTCTCCTGAAGCTACATAAGTTAGCTGTGGACACAGGCTGTCGGATACGGTCTGGTCCGCTGGTATGATCTCCATGTTCATGTTGTCTTCGCCCTCCTCAGCTCCACTGCTGCGGAATCCACAACTTCTCCGACTGGAGGAACACTCGCTGGTTCAGAGAGTCCCGAAATAACAGCGTTCCCGTGAGCTGCTGCAAACCCAGCGCCACAAGCTGCACAGGCACCCTCTCCCGCCCTGGGGATCTCTACCAAGAGGTGAGAAACAGTGAGGGGCTGCATGCTACAGCACCCCCTGTGGGCTGGATGACTGCCTAATCCGAAACAGAGGAGAGCTATCGCCTCTGACAGTCACCTGCTTAGCCCGTACCATGCTGCAAGCCTACAATTAGAGATATGACTCTCTGCACTTTCCTGGTGTTTTATTACATTATCTTGAAGAAACACTCTGTTCATCAATGATTTAGGTCTGTCTTGCCCTGTGCTGGCATGGAATTTAACTACTCGGTTTTATTTTTTTTTTTCACCACCTGGAGTAACCAATACTCCTACAGTACTCTGTAGTAACGGATGTGAACCTCAGACGATGCTCTCTTGACCTGGTCTGACATTTCTAGGGATGTGAGGCCCTCGTTGTAAAGAAGATGGAGGACATCATGATGAACGTCATCTGGGCCGCTTTGACTTTCGCCGCCATACAGGTGAGCTGCGGTACTGCAAGAGAAAACGAGTCCGTTCCTGAGCACGCAGACCATAGTCTGCTCATAAGCACACAAACTAGTATGTGGCCTATTCAAGGATCGATAACATGCATTTCTTTTCATTTTTTATATCAACTGTGGTCAAGGACCCTTCAGTAGAAAAGACTGTTTACTGAAACCATGAACCACTAATCTCCTGGTAACAGCTGTTGATTTTCTCGATGGAACAGGATATGCACTCCTAGTACCCGGAACTGTTTTGTTTGTGTTGCTTGCGCCATCTGACATGAACCCAGGGCTTGTTCATCCGACGGCCGTGCCAACATTTTACCGGCAGTCTGGACCAATATTGCATTGGCATTTACTGGAAAGCCAGAGAGTTGGTAACGAGTTTTGGCGATCCATATTCCCTACTCATTTTCAGCCGCCTGACACCACCGGATATTTGATAGGGCCCTTCGTAAAGAGAGGAATTCAGTATAAAACTTTCCAATCAATGGCTGCAGGGAAGAGAAGAAACAAAGAAATAAGCCAATGGTAATGAGTATTTCTGGCTTATTTTAGGATTGGAATATTTTTGAGTCCTCCGCCACTGAAGGGGCGTTGGGGACTGTTGATTTAAGCTGTGTGGATCTGTGCAGGCGTCCCTCCCGATCGTTTTCTGAGCGCTCCTAACGCCGCTGACAGTAGGGTAATGCCATTTCAAATCAACAGTTTAATACATTTTCCTGACTGACCACCGGCTTCGTGTAAATAATAATATAACAATAATAATTATAATTTTATCTAACAACTACTGTGCAAAATTTTTGAGCTCATTAATGATCTTAACCTCACATTCTCTTCCTGCAAGAGAAAAAAATTAGATGTTAAGTTTGATTACGTGACCAAAACTTGACTGCTTGGCAGTGGAGCAGTAGTAATCCGACGTGGCGTTTGGGGGATTTTTCTTCCTCCAAATTGGCCCCAGACTCTGGTTTTGACCTGATTGTGTCAGGACTTTCTCCAGCATTTTGGCTGACTGAGCCCCTGCTGTGTGGAGCTGTGGGTTCAGGGACCCCACAAATGTGCAGCCGCCGGATCTACCTGCACCGTTTGTCTCTGTTCGGGTTTAAACGTGGTGAAAGCAGCTGTGAGGTGGGATTACTGTGCACAGCGCAGTGGGTTACTGTGGGAATCCTGGAGCCGGTTTTTCTGAGTTTCTCAAACCCCCTGCTGATCTAAAATGTTTATAGAAGCGAAAGCCCGGCCCCCTCTGTAAACTGTAGGTTTCTGCCAGGTCTAATTAGTAGCATCAGATTTTTGAAAAGGGAAAGGTTTCCAAGTTCAGGAAAGCGGAAAAATCTGTGTCCTGATTGGAAATGGGTTGTTGCAACACCTTCAGATCTTTACAAATGAAACCTCCGTCAAAACCCTTTTATGCCAGTTGTTCCACGTATGTGTTTTTGTCCTCAGAATTTTTTTTTTGAAGCCCTTGCAAAATTTAGCTTTTTTTGTCTATGATTTACATGAGTACTTGTCTGAATTGGCACCTAGCTCTAACATAATGTTTTATTTTACCAGATTCAAAGTCACTGAATTTAAGGGATTGCAAGTAAACATCCACACCTTGCAGAGGGTGGAGCTGGAATATTTGCGTTGTGTTACGCACTTCCAGTTTCAGCTGTAGAGTGTATTTACTCAGTGTTTATCGTGCATGGAACTGCTTTCCCCTTTACATGTTCATGCTACAGGCAATGAAAGCAAGTTATTATTTAGGAATTGTTATGTTTTCCGGAGACATAATTGTATATGTTTATGCAAAGCAAATACCGTAGCTGTATGTCGTACTCTGCGTTGCTAGCATAGAATTCTGGTTGCTGTATTTAAACGGAATCTCACATGCCGACACAGAAAATTGACTTCCCTTAATCTCCAGAGCGTCAGCCAATCGCATGCAAGGATTTGGTGAGAAAGCAGCAGCGCCACCAGCAGGAAAGTTTGGAAATTTAGTTTCAATCCGTCAAATTGTAATTGCACTTATGAATGTATCATTAGGGGAAGGATAGCTTTGGGTTTACATTGCCGGAGACAATAAAATGTTTGTCAGAGAGTTGACACAGCTCCGCATGTGAGAAAGCACATCAGTTCATTAACAAGAGTGTCCTGTTCCCCAGTGAAATATTATCTGCTTGTTTTCTTCTTGTTTCTATCCTCTTCATGCAGGCCTTGTTGGGTGGGTTTGGGTTTGCGGGGGGTAGGTGATGTGTGGTGTGAGTAACTGAGCTGGAGGGGGTTATAAGTGTGAATCACTCAGTAGAATTTTAGACACTCTCTTATCCTCGCCGCTGCGCATCCGACACGGTTTGTAAAAACTCTGTGGCTGCCACATTAGCACACGATAGTCGAAATCCTAAAACATTTTGAAGAAAAAGTTTGCGCAGATCTCGGCAATCCTTCCCTGGTCAGGGTGACCGCTGCGACTGATATTCTCTCCGGCGTGCGCTACACACAGACGGAAGCCTGTATCTAATCGCGTGACCCTGGAGGAATGGGAGAGGGCGTGGGACCTGTGGCCTGTGGACTCGCACAAAGCCCCAAGCCCTCCTCCATGCCTGAGCAGCCTTGTGGGGTCAGCGAGGGTCCAGGGTCATGGTTCCTCCAGGGCCCTTTTCACTGTGACGCAGCCCCTCATTGGCTGGTGTCTGCAGCATTATTGCCCCCCCCCAGCATCTATTCACACCTCTGCTTAGGATCTGGGTCCAACGGGCTGTATTGGTGTTGGATGTTGCGGCTACTGGGTTCTCTTACATCCAGTTTCACCGGCTCAGACTTTTCCATGTTCGAGATTAAATTAATATTTGAATGCTGATTCTTCTTGAAAACTCAATATAGTCTTGGATTCAGTTTAAAGGACGAGTGTGTTTGATTTTGGGGGGATCTATAGGCAGAAATATTGGCAGGAATGGAATATTACTTTCATAAGTATGTTTTCTTTGGTGTATAATCACCAGAAAATAAGAGTTATTGTGTTTCCTTTGCCGTAGAACAGTGATTTTCTAACTTTGTCCTTGGACACCCCTGTGTGTGCTGGTTTTTGTTCGAACCGCAACTACAGTCAAAGGATTGTGACAATCAGTAAATAAGTGTTAATTAGGTGCATGAAGGACAGCAGTTATTTATCTTCTGAGGGATATCTGTTCGTGCCTCGGGGAATAAAATTTCCGTATCAACGCTGTGATACATTGGAGCAACTTCTCGAAAGGAAGGGGAAAATTAATGAATCAAAGTAAACAATCAGTCGGCTCCTGACTCTCAAAACTGCAGACACACGGTCACAAAAACTAACAATATATTAGGCTAATGAATGATGGAGTCAAACTTGTTTTGTGTCATGTCTATGTGAAGTTCAAGCAAATTATTTTGAAAGAACTCTCAACAGAGTGTTCAGTAAACCTATTGGAAGCTCACTGATTTTCTCAGCATCTGATTTGATATGATTAAAAATTCTGGTTCCTGAAACTGCTTACAGTTTAGAAAAATAAACACAATATCTTCAAACGTTGTTTAATCTTGGTGGCACACATATGCTGTTATACATTTCTGACAAAATGTGGCTTAAGATGACAAATAACTGCTTTTAACATGAAATCTACCTATTTAGGGTAAATTAACAGCTTATTAAAATCCTGCAATTGCAGTTGTGGCTGGGACAAAAACCACCGCTCACACAGGGGCCCCTGGATCAAGTTTCAGAGCCACTGCTTTAGAATGAGCCCTCTATATCAACAGAGGAAGTGAGTCTTCTCCAAAGGAGCCTGTCGTGTTGCACCGCTGGCTACCTTAACTAGCGGTAGTTAGCTAGCTAGCTAGCTAAGTTGCTGTTATAGCAATTAGTAGTGTAACTCTAAATGGGCTAAATCATGCACTGTCACATATATCTGTGCCCTCCAAGCTTCGGGGGACATTGCAAGTTTTTAAAGAGTCTTGTGCAACAGAGGGGAGACTGGTGATGTGAGGGGCTTCTTGTGGGGCTGGAGAATAAATTTTGCGAACGCAGAACAGGCAACAACAGCAGGCTGGCTGTGAAGTGTATGGTGTAAGGAGGCCGACAAATGATGACTCACATTGCCTGGGGTCATTTGACTCGGGAAAAGCAGGCACTTCATTTTGCTTGGCTAAGCTTCAAAGTAACCGCAAGTAAACTGACCAGGATAAGATAGGGCAACAAAAGCACGCAATCAAAAATAAACATTTTAACCTACTTATCAAAATTGTGCTGGTTGTGCAGCCTTTGCAAGATGATGAACTTGCAAACGTGGACAGAGATTACTCGTCTGTGAGCGTGACCCTGATAATACTCTCGTGCACATTCTGCAAATATATTGTGTTTTATCTGTTTGAGTTCCTTACGCTTTAGGCTTAAACCCAAAATGTTGTCAAATGGACCCGCGTGCAGGAATTATTTTCAGCCCCAGCTCTCTCATTCACAAAATACGCAACTGATGGAATCTTGATAGTTTGCTCATACAAATGCACCTACTAACAGCAATATGCTGACAGGAAATGGGGTATCGCATCAGTTTTACATATTGAAAAGGGCACCAGAACAGGCCCAACGTTCAAGAGTCTTTTGATTTTGTGTCTCTGCCTTGTGTAAAATATAATAAATACTCCCAACAATTTAAAATGGCTTCCCAAAATCTTACACAGCAGTTTGACAGGCCGGCCATCTAATAAAGATAAATGGCACATAACAACAACCTTAACTGAGTTAAACAATTGCTGGAACTTCTCAGATTTATTTACTTATTTATTTCTAAACATTTATTGAATGCTCTGGAGGGGCAGGTCTTTGCAAGAACGGAGGTGGGTTTTAAAATGACGCCAAAACAACGGATTCTGCTAAATGGCAAAAAATGGCCTATTCTTTTAAAAATCTTAAGCTCATGAAGACTGCCGTGAATTAGGTAGAATTGGAGGTTAAAACGCGGAAAGTGGCAAACGATGTCAGTTGTTCCCTGTCAGTTTTGTCTAAAATTTGAGCACAATCCTTTATCTTCTTATACCTGAATGTGCATCTTTATGGGGTTACGTCGTGAGTCTGCTGTGACGTATATGTTATGTTGCCTGATGTCAGACGTCGCGAGAGGTTGCCCCTGACAACCTGTCCCTCCACACAGATGCTGGGAATGCTGTGCGCCTGTGTGGTGCTGTGTCGAAGGGGGCGGGACCCTGCCTACGAGCTGCTGGTCTCCGGAGGGACGTATGCATGAATGTCCGTGTAGGGGGACGGGGACACACACGCTCTCTACCCGTCCTCTCCTGGAGACACCTGAAGCAGTCCTACCCCTGGTTCTGCTTCCTCTCTTCTGTAGGTTTAAGCGGCGAAACGAACCGTCATTCACATGCTTTTGAGGATGGCACTTTTCCCCATTAAAACTATTTGTTTTCTGAAGTGCTGCAAAACATTGTCGGCCAAAGTCTCTGAACTGTCAGTGAAGTATGATTTAATTTGTTCTCTTTTTTTTTCTGAAGAAGAAATGGCCGCTGAACCAGCTTTATTTCCCCACTTTTGTGGGGTGGTCTGGGGTGGGGAAGGTATTCCTGATCCCTACATGAGAAACTACTGTATGAAGCGATATTTGGGATTCACTCTTTCCTCATGTGTCGGTTTGCACTATGTGTAGGGCTTTGGAAATATTTTATAAATATTTAATAATGTGTACATACCAGAGACAGGGAATCCCTATTTGTATGTGTGTGTGTGTGTGTGTGTATATGTGTGTGTGTGTCTGTAAGAGGACGCCCCAGCTTTTTTGAATTTTCCATTCAGACTCGACTCCTCCGCCTGGTTGTAACTGATGTCCATTCATGAGCAGTAGTTGTGTTACATCCCCTGGCTGTAGGGGACTCACAGATTCCATTAGCGCCCATCCAGGTCCAGTCAAGCTCTCTGTTCTACCAACTGGAGATGTGGTCCCGTATGAAAAAAACAAACAGAAAAAAAAAAACTATGCTTTCCTCTTTTTTAAGGGAAAGATTCATCCTCATGAAACACTTAACTCCTTTCGTGTACTAACCTTTAGATCCTATAGCTAATTGTGTGGTAAAATGTACTTGTTAGGACATAATGTAGATTATTGATTTTGGGATGTGAAGCTTCGTTGAATAACTTTATCTTGCTGTAAAAGTCAAGTTACTGTAAATAGGGATGGAAAACAAAAATGACTGTCAGTGGAAATAAATCTGTAAATTCAAAATGAGCAGTTTTGCTAGTTATTTTGGAAAAGTGCACCTTTCAAGTGCAGCGTTCTGCTGTAGAATGTTGAAAAATGACTTTAAATCTGATCATCTCTCATTTGTGTTCTTAATCATTTCTTGATTTTCAGCCTTATTGTGGTTGAGTTGCTCTTAAATTATTTCTGACACCAAGTAAAGATGCGAGCAATCACACGAGGTTCTTAAGTGGAAAAACCTGTTGTGGACATAATTAGTTGTTTTTAGACATTTTAAAGTCTTAAGACCAGACTTTATTTTTAAATGGTCTAAACATGTATCTCTCGCTCTCTCTCTCTCTCTCACACACACACACACACACACACATTCCTTCACAGAGTGTGAGCACTGAAGGTATGCCTTGCGCTGCTGCAGTCTGTCCCAGCAGACAAAGCCTTCGGACTCACAATGGCTGATTGTCTGAGCGTCATCTCACTGAAAAGCCGCAATCTGTGCACTTGCTTAAGATCCCGGTGTGGAAAAGGGGGCCAAAGGTCACCGCTTTCCCAGGGAAAGGGGCTGTGTTTGGCTATAATTAATGCCTTGTCCGATGTGGTGCGAGTGCGCGGTTCTGCATTACGAGATCTTGCAAGTTAAATGTTGCATTTTGTTTGAGAGCCATTTGGGTGCCATTAACCCTTTCTGCAGCCGCTTTTATTAACCTCATAAAACCTACAGACCCATGTATACACTACAGGCCAAAAGTTTGGGGCCAACCTCAGATTTAAAAAAATAATAATAAAAAAAAATCACACATCAACTGTTGTTTCCTTATTTTTTGCACATGAGGAGGCATCATCACAAGCCATGTGTGTAAAGTCCTCATAGGTTGTGAACCCAAATTTGAGTTCAAGCTGTCTACGAGAACAAATATATGAGCCCTTCAGAAAACACTGGTACCAGTATGGTTTGGTACTTGTGGATTTGGCCATGAGATATTTTCTTTTTTTTTTTAATGAAAAAAAAACTCCCCCCCCACCCCCCCACCCAGAACACGAGAAATCTTCAAACATCTCTAAATGTGGGACTGGGTGAATTTTATGTCCAATACAGTGAAATTTGGCACTGCTCTATCAGTGAGCGTTCGACAATTCAACTAAAGGTCTATAAGCATCCCTTTCAGCTCCATCTGTCTGAATTAAAAGGGGATTTTCATAATTTTCATATATTTTTGACTTTCTGTTTGCAGCAATGAAAAGCACAGACTTGCAGACATGGTGGCTGTCTTAAGAGGAAGATCTTGAATTGCCACAGTTAGTGAAAACATTCAATCTCTTCAGCAGCGAAAAGCATTTTCCTGTCTGTGTATGCGTGCCCCTACCAGGCTGGGAAGCCACTTCGGACAAGTCACAAAACTGCATCACAGCACCATCTTGAGGATGCATTACGTCAAAGCACGACCGGTAAAATGCGTTCCCACATGCATTTATTTTCCTGTCATTTGTTGCTTTGATAAATATGTATCTTAAAAAAAAAGCATAAATAAGTAGTTAAAAGCTGGCAGCTTCAGTCTTTGAAAATGACAAAGCTGAAAACGGCTCTCACGCTGATCTTGGTAAAGTCTGTGATGGGACGTGAAGGTGCAATGGCATGCAGGACTAGATGATAGTCCAAGGCAGGCCTTGTTGTCTGTAAGCATGAAGTCCTCCGGGGTTGCAATCAGTCCAGGTGAAACATTCTTGAAGTCTGTGCACAGGATATGAAGACTCTCAAATAGTCTTTGTGTTCTTAACTCTGAGAGACATAAAGGGATGTGTACACCACTGCTTTGTGATACTGTACTTCAATAGAAAAATTGGTGGACCTTTCTTCAGATACTGTTTTGGGGCTTGGTCTGGATTCCTGTCTGTGTTTGTCGATATCATGCAAATAATAATACATGTTACCACTCATGTCTGTCAACCGACCCATTTTTCCAGGGTTTCACTCAGTTTTTGTCCTGAAATATTCAGTTTCATAGAATCTGCCTCCTTTGGCTGCTTGTGTGAGAGCCGCGTGGCTGTTAGGCGCATTTTGTAAGAACCAGTGTTTATATGAGACCTATGTGCATATGTGCAAATGCATGTTTGTATTTGTAGGAGTACATATAGTATGTCTGCATGTATAAGTGTGTGTGTATGAGTGCATATATGAGTCAGGGCATCTGTCTGTGCGTGCAAGTCTATGCGCTCACACATGTAAGCGACATACATATTTGCCTGCAGATGTTGGTGTGTGGAATGTGTGACTGAGAAAGGGAGGTCAGGCTTTTGCCAGGTATGACCCCGGCACCAGTCCAGCCTGGCCATTCCTCTCCACCATCCACCAGCCATCGTCACTCCGCTCCAACACCATCACGACGTCCCCCGTCATGATGGACAGCTCCTCTTCATTCTAAGGAACGCAGAGAAGACGGCTTATGGATTTTGATTTTAATGCTTATCCTCACTCTTCTCTCCAATTTGTTATGGTCAATCAGTTGTGTGCAGCGATGCTCAATTAGAAGCTCTTTCGCCAATTCAGAGGGCACATGATGTCAAGAGCCACTCACTGCACACAGCAGGAAGCTTATTAGTGAAAGGGTCAGAGCGACACAAATATGCATTTAACAAATCTGTGTTGCGACTTGCGCGTAGTCTTTCAGGTGAAAGTCACCTCGGAAACATTGCAACTCACCTGTGCAATATAGTCATACAGTGCTATATATCCATCATCTGTTGCTGTCTCATGTCTGGGTCCCCCCTGCAGGACAGGTATGGCTGCATAATCGCCATCAATCTTCTCCCAGGAGTCTACGAAATTAATCAAAAATGCTAAATGAAAAAAAATCAACAAATTAAGATGCTGGATTATACCAATTCAAGCAAGAAGACCAAAAAGGAAGATGAATAGAAATTTACCACGCGAGCAGAGTATTATAAGTGTTTCAATTGATTACTATAACATTGTTGCTGATACATTTAATCTATTTTTAGCAGCTCAGAATGATGAATGAACTGGACTGAATGCGGAGCGTATTTCCTAGTGGTCATAAATGGAAACGCACCATAATCTACACTGAAATTTATTGTCGGCTGATTATATCTACGCGCTGCAGTGATTCCAAAAATACTTGTCGAGAGCCCCAGGCCGAATCGAGGTATTTCGTGTGTTCCACTTTAAACACGTCATGAAAATAATCATGGACACAAATACATGGCTGGAAGAACATCAGGAGAGATTAGGGCGCACAAAGTGTACAACTTCATGTTTAAAGCTGCCGATGCAATTTTTAAAATGTAGTCGGTAATTCTTGGCCTAAAATATGCCATACTAGTACTGACCTCCAGCTGGTGGAATGTGTTCAGTGCTCTCGCTGATATTTATTTTTGAGCCAGTCGAACAGGATCCTTGCAATAGATTTGAAAACCTAAAGAGGAAGGAGAATGTACGGCAGCGTGTGAGCACTAGAGGTGCAAATTGAAAAAACACCAGAAAAATTAACACTGCACAACTTGCTCAGACATAAAACCAAGATCCTGACGCAGTGTGGTCAAAAATGTTTCCATGTAACTGTACGACAGGAGTAGGAGGCTCTCCGGTGTCCAGGCTAAATTCCCGACCTGTTTTTTTCAACCTGCCTCCAAATTATCCTGATACGATTATATGCAAATTGTTCTCTCCGTCTCCACCGCAGCAGTTGTGCGGTGAGCGTTCTGGTACTTAACGGCTGTCATGCATCACCCAAGTGGCTGCTACACATTGGTCGTGTTGAGGTGAGATTTCCTCATTTCACTATAAAGCACTCTGGGTGCCAACGAGAAAGTGCTATAGAAATGTAATATTCATTGATTCGTTCATGAAGAAAATACTGTGACTGATACAAGGACATGCAACTTCCATGAATACTGTGCCAAGCTTTAAATGACGAGAGAATACTTGCAACAATCCTGACCTAATATGGGCTTCCTTACTGAAAATTATCACCAAATTTGTGGTCAATAATCCCTAACATAGCAAGTTGGGGGGTGCACTGCCAGGGCTGTGAGGAAGAGTCTAATATAAGAAATGTCATTTTTTAAGAGCATTATGGATTTGGAATGATAATGTGGCCTCTGGGCTACTTTGTGAGCCTTTTCTTGTCTGTTTCTCAGCAATATGTCCCTCCCCAAGTCTAACCCCTCCACGGTCTCCTGCTCTCTCTCAAGCCTGCGGTGTTCATCTACAGAGGCGACCGCACCCACCTTTTGATCACCGCCCCTGCGCCACCGAAGCGCGCACTCCCATTGCTGTCCGGCAGATGCTCCGCATTATAGTAATTCTCAAAGACAACAGGCGCTGAGGAGACCGAGGTGGTGGGGTTTATACAGCAGGCCAAACCAAACATTTCACCAGTTCAGCTTCAAAAACACTGTAAGTCATAGTGAGCTGCCATTTCTTTTGTAGCTTAACCTGTTTGATCTGGTCACATCTGTGACTGTTTTTTGTCTTTACCTATAGAAGCTCTAAAAGTGTTGTTGTTGGCTTTGGGCGAGAAATTCAACTTTGAACTTAATAATCATGAAATCAAAAAATACATACAGTTTATGTGTAAGGGGGGTCTAACGAGTAAAATGCATGAACTTACATTGCTAGGAAAAATTTGGGATTAAACAGGTTAAAAATAAGCTTCAAATGATTTGGCTGTCATTTAAGATTATCATCCATTATGTACCTTTGATTATGGCAGGTCCCTGATCCACTATGGCAACAAACAACATCAATGGCGCTCTAACATTTTTTTTCCAGTGAAGGGAAATTTTTCCACCTAGTATTACCAAAACTATGAATTTCTGTCTTCAGTATGCACAGTTTATGTGAAAATACACTTGCGCTCAAAGCTGCGAGCGACCCGAACAGAGAACAGGCCGCTGACCTGGTGGAGTTAGTCCGGTCTTCCGCTGCTCGATGAAGCAGTTGATGTCTGCGGCAATGTCGCACAGTTCCAGACTGTTTCTCACTTTTTCGTATAACTGCAAACACACAGGGTGGTTTTAGATGTCGCCCACACTTTCCTCCATGTACAGTACAGTTCTGTCTTGCACAAGCGAGTCTATCAGAGTTGAGTCGAGCCATTGTTCACGAACAGATTCACAGCAGGTCGTAGCGAGGAGATTTGACCCCCCCCGGAAGGACTAACCTCGTCATCTTTGACGCACTGCATGGAGAAGTGGTTGCAGTGAACCCAAATGGCGTTTCTCAGGACATTGATGCGGTCCTCTTCCTGCTGCTGGAACACCTGTCAACCAGGTTACGTGGCTAATCACATGGTCAATTGAAAGACAAACAAGACCACATCCCCCTGCACTGGAGGAGGTGTAGCAGGTGGACAGGAAGGAGGACAGGAGGTGTTGGGAGGGTGTGAGGTTTTGGAGGGCGAGAAGTGAGGACCGTGTTTTTGAGAGGAAGGAAGTACGGACTTCAAGCAAATTCACCAGTTTTGAGCAAAATAGGATACAGATACAAAACTGTACTTACAGTGCTGAGAGATTTTCCCCTTCTGACGTTAAAACTCTCATAAGCCCCCCTTAAACAAAACACTCCCTGAAATTGCCTTCTTCAGGATTAATCTGAATCTGCTATGGTCATGTGACCCAAAATAATACGTTATGTGAAATATAGGGAGGTGATTACCTCACAGGTGCTGCGATGCGTGCCCTCCCAGTCCATGCGAACAGTGTCCAGCTGCTCCACATTGGACATGTATGTCTTCTCTGCAGAGACAGAGGACCAGCTGTCAGTCAGATTGTGTCACTAGGACTGGATACACGATGGCTTATGTGGAAATGTAATATATGCAATACGTTACTAGGAACTGGTTAGCGAACAATCTTTTACCAGATAGGATGCAGAGATGTAAAATAAAGATATGAGGTGAACAGGATTATAGAAACACCTTCGATCCTTTGAAGATCAGGTTTCGTGGAATGTTTTCTCGACATTTCAGGTCATGGATTAAGAGTTTCTTTACTATCAGCGATTGTGACATCAGTAGTAAAATGGTCAGTTAACAACATTCAGATTATAAATTTGTAATGTCACAATAAAGGATTAACTCTGATCCAATGCATCACTGCTTTGTGAGGCTTTGATCCCTCTAGCATTTAACTTCCTTGGTCAATTATACGCCTACATCTTTTTTAAACTCCTAACACCTGCAAAAGTGTGTGAAATGTATGATGTCATATCCTGTTTGCCGCTCAAGAGCCACATCAAGCCGTTATTACAAATGATGGAACTTGTCAAGCTATTCTAAAAACAGCACAAAAGTCACACACTGATGAGACATGAGTGGCAAAGTATATATATATGAGGAAAGTAAAAAGTAAGATGTAATTTTTATAGATTAGGAATGTTTTCATTTGCAAGGAGGTTTAAATACAGGATGTCAGGTATCTCATGGTTATTTACTGACATACTTTATGTTTTCAGTGCAAATTAACACAACCTAAACCTCAAAACCTCTGTAAATGTCTTGGTGTTACGAATGGACCTTTCCGCACTCAAAACAGAAGCTTTTAAATGCCATTATCGCAAATTAGAACAAATAAATATTTTAAATGAAAAAGGCATTCAGAAAGAATTGCCAAAAGAAAGAAATGTGACCCTGTGAGCAGTTTACATCATAATAGTAATGCATATAATAATATTATGATTGTATTATTTTCATAAATCTGTGACACTTTACAAGTGCACAATAACCCTTAGATCGCTAAAGGCAACTACCGTTACTCAATGATGTAAGATATCAAAATCAAAGCCGTCGAAAACCTATCATGTGCCAACTTGTTGAAAAGAGCGCCCACAGGGGAGCTCTTTTAAACAAGTTGCCAAACGATTTATTTCAACGCTCTAAGGGTTAAATTTCATTCTGATGGCCGCAGTGTCTAGCTTTATCGGGCACATTTCAGCCCTCAAATGAGTAACTTAAATTACCAATTAAAAACTAATCTAATGTCACTGACCTACTTTCTGCAAAGTTGTAACTCGACAGCCTGTTAATGAAACGGAAAACACAAGAACCCCGCTGGCACTGCGGCCACCGCTGCTTGATTCTTAAAAGAGAAGTCACAGGAAGCTTGGGTATGAAGCCTCGAGGGGTGACTCACCAGCTTCATTGGCAGCATCTCTGGACTGCTTGGCCTTATTCTGTGCCTGAACAAGATGAGGACAAAGCAAGAGTGTGAAAGGTGACAGGGAATCTCCGCAGAAAGCAAAGGTAACCAAGTTCCTCTTTTGAGATCTAAAATGGGATGTATGAGACTCCGCACATGCTGGAACTGGGCCCCGCACTGCCTCCCTGTGGCGAACGCTCTCACTTCCTGCTCCTTGAGAACCACAAAATATCATCTAAAGGCCCATCAAAAGAACATCTGTTTGCCAATCATGAAAAAGAAGTCATGTGCACGGTTTCATTTCCAGGAAGTGGTGAATTCTGAACAATACGTGATACCGGGTGTGTTTACGGAGCTCGGTGATCCTTGGTCTGAGGTTGACGTTCAGTTCATTTGAGCTCACATCACTCCTGCTCAATGGATGAAAGTGAAAGGGCTTGGCATTCTAACAGAGCTTTTATACTGATGAGGTGATAGAGGAGTATAACCTCATAACATTATAGAGTAGTATAGAGTTGCAGTTCACTGCCACAGTTTTAACTCAAAGCAGGTAGTAGTCCCTAAAACTGCAGGTTAGGAATTAACCTACAGTTTAGCCTCCAGTGTTTTGCTCTTTTTATTTGCATAACTGAGAAGTAACAACAGAGGAATCTTGAATCTTATTGGTGCAGATTGAGGAGAACTTCCAGGAACAATAAGACACTGGCAACAGTTAATCATTGAGTCGTTAATTGTTCAGACACCCACAGCCTGCACTGTGCAGCGTACAAGAAACAAACTGGCAGAAACTGGATGAATGAAAATGTGTTCAGCAAAACCTGAGAACCACAGATAAATGCACCAAACACAGTACAAAGTGGTGTTTACCTTATCAGTCTGCTTGGGTGTGGCTGTTGCCATGGTACCGAGCCTCTCCACAGCTTGCTCCGCCTCATCAGCCTCTTTGCACTTCTGCTCATACGATCGTTTGGACTGGCAATATACAAACGAGAAGGGTTTCCCCACAGTCATCCCAACCAATCAGTGGCAAGCTCTGGACATACCCCCATAAGGTCCGTCACTGTACCATACCACATAGTCGAGTATTTTACCAGGTGTTTCACAGTCACTACTCGGCAAACCTCGGCCGACTCGCTCCTCATCAAACCTCAGATGCGTGACTGCGCAACCCATTAGCCAAAACTTTTTTTTTTTTTTTGGATAAACATGGCGGGGTTCAGTTTCAGCAGTGCTGGGTTCGATGTTAAATTGGTGAAAACATTGTGCTGCCTCTTGAGTCAAGAAACGAAGAAGCGTCGCCACACAGATTTTGCGAAGGTCAGTTTTGCCTCCATGTTTAGGTGGCCATGTAGTGAGCAGATTTAGACAAGTGGATAAATTGGCCTTCCGGCAATGAAATGTCAGATGGAGCTGCTTATCAACTTTCTGTCGCGCATCCTCGGCTTGATGAAGAGTAGCGGAATCTGCCAAGAAGTTCCGAGTGCACTGTCACAAGAGAATTTCTCAATATGTAACAATGAGATGCTTAGGTTATGCAAAACAATAACTTCCTCTACTCCCCACCCAGCACTTTCTGCTTAAATTCATCATCCTGTTTCTCAAAGCATGGAGTGAGAAGAAACAGGACTACATTCCGGGAACTACCAAGCTTCCCTATAACATGACTCAGGGCACTTTCACACTAGGGACTCCGGCACGGGTCCGAGTAAACTTGACCCTAAAGTCCACTTTATGTGATAAGTGCGAACAATCGCGCACCATGGCCGAGCACGGTACGAGAGTCCGCTTGGAAGAAGTGGTCACGGGCATAGTTCATCCATACTCATAGCACATGTGAAAGCAACCGTACTCAAGCACGGAATTGTAGTAACATTACTACGTGACATCTTAACTATTCAACTCTTCTGTTCTGACAAATATAGCGGCAAAAGGATCCCTCTGATCAAACGAAGGAATTAAATGCTTGTTTAAATTTGGGCAGACGAAAAAACATACAATCACAACTGGATGCTACACAGAGAAACGCAAAGATTTATGGATTTTGTGAGTATTTACATTTGTGCGGTTATTGCTGAACAACAGAACAGTGCAGTGACAAACTAAACAAAATGCGGCTGCAGTATCTTAAAAGTACGGAAAGCAGTGCGAAAGTCTGGCAGTTAAAGTGATGAAATGGATAAATTTCAATAGCTTCCTCCTCTTCGTGTATATTTCCCTACTTGAAAAGCACCTAGGTGCATACTGCCCCTTACTGTATCGGAATTTAGATAAAATCAACTGTACTCGGACACAGTAAAACATTGCTAATGAGAAAGCTGATCAGCGGGGGAAGAGGGGAGGGGGGACAATCATACTGTGGCACGGTGCGGAACAGTGCGAAAGCGCCCTGAACAGATCCTGCCGCTCCTGCTCGCAGTTTCTGAAGAGGCTCAGGGGCCCAGCCAGCAGATGACTTCACAGGAAGTAGCAGTAAGATGCAGGGCAATGACAGCGGCATTCGGCTGCCGAGTACGCTGCGTGTCTTTCGAAACCACGAAACCTTAGAAAAGCCATTGTGGTGCAGCAACTTCCTGCAAGCCTTCGCCCACCTTAAGTACCAGCCACAGAAAACCTTCCATAGGTTTTTTCATGCCTTCACTTATGAGCATGCCCAGTCCAGTGCTCAGCATCACGTAGCTAACAGAATTAAATCACACTTTTCGGGGTGCAGTACAGTCAGTGCCACATCAGCACACAGGAATGTAGAGGCAGAATCACTTGCCAATTCATCACACTGATTATTATCCCCAGGTACAAAAATACAGGCAGGTTCATGAATATTTGGACAGTGACAAAGCTGGCGTTATTTCAGCTGTCTACCACAACATATAGGAGGAATGACCGCTGATCCATAATATCTCCCGATACCTTTGTGCAGGGGATACAATCAACAGCAAAATGCCAAAACATTCGGTGTGACTCAAATATTGTACCTGAAACATATCCCATTTCCTCAAGTAGGTGGCGGTCCGCTGACAAAAGCTGCTTTCACACTGGACGTGAAACAAATTTTTAGCATGACAGATTACATTCAAAGTCTATGCAAAGACGCTTGCGTTTCGCGTCCCGTGTGGAAGCAGATTAAGTGAAAACAACTTTAACAGGTTCTCGTCCATGGAGTGGACACCCTTCATCGACCTGAATAACTCTCCAGAAATATCACCACCCATATTAAGAGAAGAAGCTAACATTGTTCTCAGGGGCAGGATCATTTTTACTTTTGGACAAGCAAAGCTTAGGAAGGAGTGTTGTGATGAGACTGGAGCGGCACTCACTAATCAATCAACCAATCAAATTGCCGTCAGCATGACCAGGGGCTATAAGATAAATATGATCTTAGCATGGATGACCGGTCCCTAATTCACAAACAGCTGATCCAGGAGTAAAGGATAGTGTCACTCTGATTTATCACTCATTCAACGACAGGAAAAAGAAAGAAAACACAAAGAAGGCAGCAACAACCGAAGCAAAAGCTATAACTGACAGGATCTGAATCAATTCAGTTATGTTTTATTGAAATTTTGTACGTGTATTTATTATTTTTCATGTTTGTGTGTTTAGTTTAGTGTTTCTGCGTATTCTATAATGTTGTGTTTTCCCTGCTGCCACATGTTTTCTGATTTCGCTCCCGCAAACGTTTCGCCCCTCACACCTCCCTGCCTGCTTCTCTGATCCCTGCACCTGTTTCCTATGGAATTAGTCCCTTTGCTTCCATTTATATTGCCTTTCCTGGCTTGACCAAATTGTGAGTTTCTTAAGTAATTTCGAAGTGTCTTAAAGGGCATCTAGAGTCGATTCCCATTGTTTTTGTTTATCGGCCAATCAGCGAGCCGCACCTGCGCAAATGAGCTGAAATAGAAGGATTATCTACGCATGTACATAAAACATTGGTTTATATGAAGTAACCTGGTCATGTGACAATGCAAGTGATTGTCTGTAAACATTGGACATTCAACATTCCATCTGAGAATCGATCTCAGATGCCTTTTAAGAGCAGTTTTCTTGGCCCCTGTGGTAATTGTTTGGTTTGTCCCTGGTTCACAGTTTCAGTCCTGTTCTTCATTTTTATCTGATTATCAACGTTTGATTTGTGATTTGGCTTTTTGGATTCACTCCACTTTTGGAGTGGATTTGGCCTTGGCCTGCTAGCTTCCTCTGAAGGGGATTCTTGTCTGCATGAGTTCTGATTCTTCCACGAATCAAAAACCTCAAAATTCGTAATTCTTCCGCTCTACCGCTCAAAGAAAATCAAAACTGAGATCCAAAAAATTAAAATTCAAAAACGTAATCAACCTTTAAACTCAACATCTCAGACAGAGATGAAGATAAGATTATTCTAAAATAGAGCAAAAAAGAGGAAACAGTCTGCACACTGCAAGCTGCCAAAAGAACTAATTTATTTATTATGCAAAGTTTCGATCTACAAAGATCTTCCTCAGGAAGATCTTTGTAGATCGAAACGTTGCTTAATACATAAATTAGTACTTTTGGGAGCTTGCAGTGTGCAGACTGTTTCCTCTTTTTTGCTCTGTTTTGAAAGTTTTTGGTCTTGCACCCGTAAGTATAATTTGATGTGCACACACCACCTCCACTTCTCTGTCATTATTTTAACACTCACTCATCACCGCTATCAGAGACTTGTACGGACACCTGCCAAGTAACCCAGGAACCATAAATCTCACTTTCCAGAACCTTTATCAAAACTCCACCATTCTTATTATGATACCTGCACCACCAATCTCCAATCCTCTTTGGATAAGACAGATCTTCCTAAACTGTCCATGGTACAGGCCAAGTCTCCAGACCAAATAATAACCGTACAAGGAAGACCCACTTCTCCATGACCAGTAATAAACCACCTGGTCCGAGGTGGTTCCCCTGTAGAATCCTGCAAAGACTTTTTAGCAGCTAATTTTCCTATAAGACATTATATACATTATTTACTAAGTATACATCCAAATTGCTGCATCTGAATTCAAAATCAGTAAACACCTGACTGGACATAGATCCAACAGAATGCCAAGAACTATCAATATAGGAGCCTCCATTTGTTTCTCAATGAATAAAAAACGTAACTCTTTTAAGAACCCATCAATAGAATCAGGTCTTAGTGAAAATTCAACCAAATCATTACACGCTCTCCAGCAAACAAACTTGCTGTGTTAAGGCATTACCGAGATTTTCAGATGAAGAATAAACCCATAATGAGCCCATCATTTTCAGCACTCGAAACACAATTTCAAAGACGGTTCACAGATTCCCTTTTCAGATACTCAACCACAAGTATGAAATAAATGGCAACAGCTTCTTGCAAAACTCACAGCTAAAAAAAGAGTCTGAAAGGAAAAATGAACCAGTCAAACACTGTTTAGCAATCACAAATGACAGACAATTTCAAACACAAGGCCAGAGTAAAATTATGGCAAAAATCGAATGACTTATCTTCAGAACTAATGACCATCTTTGCAGTCAAGCATTGAGATGAAGACCTTTCTGCTGCCGCTCGGCATGTAGAAGCCAGCCGAAAATAACACTTTCTTTTTGTCCAATAATCAAACTATGTCAAAATCCAACACATTCTATGAAAAATTCTGGATATCTCACCCAATGCAAACTGAACAAAATGGGATTCACAAACAGTGACATCTGTACTTACAGCACACTCAGCACCTGTCACTTTTACCACCATGCCACCTTACTCAGTCCACAAAGCCCAGCATTCTGAATAAATATTAAAACTATACTCTCTTCCATCTTGGGTCGCAGTATTTTAGTCTATCCATATCCATCCGTTAGCCTTTTAGGAAACGTCTCTTCATTTGGGCTGCCACTAGAACATGAGCCGCTTACATTGACCAGATTGAAAATGGCCCAGAATGCAACACTAATTGATTGGATGAGCAGGAATCATCTTTCAACATTCTAATGGTTACATCAGTTTACTGTACATACTGCTGTTAGAAGACAACCATCGGGCAACTGCTGGGCCCAACATATAAGCTCCATAACAATGTAGGTTAACCCTCCATCATTCGCGCATTATGCAGTCATACTCCTGATCGAGGGATGTTCTTTCCCCATTCTCAGACAAAAGGGACTGGAGCTATTGTGAATTGTACAGGGCTAAATTATCTGTTTCGGTGCAGCCAAATGCTTCAGAAATCGAAGGAGGGACTTCATCACACAGATGCACAATAATCTGAAGTAAACGGTGAAAACAATTCTGGACTTCTTTCAGTCCACCTGAGCTTGTAGTTCACTTACTTTAGCCAAAAATGAAGGCAAAACACTCTAAGAATATGCAAGTACTGTTCAAATACTTGTGGATCTCACTACAAATTTCAAAAATTTAAACGTAGTGCTTTGGACAAATTTAAAGGGTCTCGACACAGCGCTGGACCCTGGAAGACCGAACGGAAACTACTCCACTGACTCGAAGGTCTAAAACTGACAGTGAGGCCATTTCAATAGTTGTGTGTGGTTGTCCGTGTGTGTTAGTGAGCATGTGAATAACTGTTTCAGTGGTGGAGATGTGAGTGCGCTTCTCTTTCCTGTTCCTCTAAAAAGTGCTGCACGTTTTCACGCTTTCCTCTTTTTAAGCTCTTTCTTGCAAAAAAAAGCAAAAGGTGTCATTTTGCAGTGTAAAGTGCCTCACCTCCATAGTCTTCTTAAACGAGGACACCTTGATTTTCTGAACTTTCTCCATGATTCCTTCAAACTGGTGCAGAGGGACAAAAACAAACCATTAAAAATTCCAGAAAATACACACGCCAACAGCTAAAAAGTGCATCTAGTCTTCTTTCATCCAAAACAGCATCGCTATGCAAACATAACAATGTTAGCTGTTCAAGGCCAATTGGTAGGATGTGGCATCAAAGTTGTTAAGCAAATACGATGGAAGTAATTTGAATCTGCTCTGCTCAGGGAGGTGACGGATGGTGACAGGCGTCTCCTCAGGATCAGGAGTGGGCCGCGACAGGCCCCCTCCATCCTCTTCGGCTTTCTTCCCAAAAGGCTCAATTTCCTCAATTTCAATTTGTCTCTAAATTTGGAGGGCCCAGTCAGGGTGTGCAGTGAGGCCTCAGCAGCAGAATGCAGCCATCGCTGTGGGGGTGCTGAGTCAGCACCGCCGCACGCACAGCTGGGGCAAACAGGCTGTAGGCACCTGGCCAACCAGAGGAGTTCCTCACACATCACATGACACTCCCTCCTGCTCTTGTCACTTTTTCACAGCAGTACTATAGGCTGCTGAATCTTACACCTGCAGGTGAACTGACTACGGGCGGCACTGGTGCAGTGGATTCGCAGGCCAGCGAAACATGTCCGCCGAGACAAGACGCCGCGGTGTAACTGGGGTAGTTCTGTACCGAGAAACATCAAAAATTCCCACCTTTTTTCTCTGTTCCTTCTGTCGTTCTCGGAATTTCTCCATCCTCTTGACTTCCTCCTTCATTATACCGGACAGCTGGATGTGCAGCTGACCGATGCTCTCTATCTCTAGGGTGACCAAACAGTCGTTTATTATGCAAGTTATACAGTAATTACCCTCCATGCACGGCAAAATGCAGTCCAACATGGAGGATGTATTTAACAGTAAAATAAAAAAAGACAGAAGTAAAATATTAAGGATACAACAACATGTGCGTTTGTTCAACTTACCGGCCTTGAGCTGGTCAAACGATGCTCTCAATGTGCTATAAAAAATGAAAATAAAAAAAGGAAGTCAGCCGAGTTGAATTATGACAGTATTTCACTGATTACTGTGTAGATTTCTTGGAAGCATACCAGTTTGTGACTTTCCCATTCTAGCATAAACCATTCTCTTTAACCCTCTATTGACCACCATAGCATATCTGCTACATAAAGTGAAAGGGTCAGCCTGGACACCCTGCTGGTTTTGTTTCTTATTGCCAAATAAACATTTAAGAATAACTTGAATAGTCCGTCAAGCTAAAATTTTTAAATAAAAAAAAAATTACATTTAAATTTTAAAAAATTTCAACTTTTTTTTTTTTTTTTTTACTATTTTTCCAAATTTTAGCCCATAATCAACATATTTGCATAGGGAAATGATTTTTACACAATTGGAAAAGGGTTTGGTTAATAGAGGGTTAAAGATGATGTTCTGAACTGTCGATTCATTTAGTATGCATACAGAATTATTCAGTCGGGGTGTTTTGTGCAAAAGTCATCCAGCCCTCTGTCTTTCAATCCAAAATCTAACCCACTTATTCCAGGACTGCACTGTAACCCATCCCACTACACAAGGGGTAAAAGGCAAGAACACACCCCAGACAGTTGAGAAATATCCATGTACACACAAGTCATTCTCACTCACATACTCACAAAAACACACACACACACACACACACACACACACAAAAACACCTGCCCTCATATCCTACATACATACTTAATTCCACAGTTTCAAAAGAACTGCTGAAGGATTTCAAAAGACATTGAGCCAGTGGCACGACTGGCCACAAGAGAAATGACACAGATGGCGTTCAGTTACGCAAGCCAGAGCAAACCCCAATACCAGAAAGACCTACGTCAGAATAGCCTCCACTGCACAAGTTTTATGCGGTTCGCTTCTCTCACACACCAACGTCTGCGCACTCGAGCAGAGTTTTGTGTTCAACCAATCAGAGAGAAGCTCTGAAATACTGTATTTCGAAGCTATCAGCATACATTGTTGCGGGATGCAAGCGAAATACGCAAGACACCTGAGGGGGCTAACCAACACCAACACGTTGAAAGCGTTTAAAAGAGGGAATTTCTCCAATTTCTTCGGTGTTCAAGTTCTGAAACAAGTTCTTTAGCTACTGAGCAGCGCACTCCGGTCGGTGATTCGGTAGTTAGACGTTTGACGCGGGGCCGGTCGCCCTCATGGTAAAGTCGCTTGAATTCATTTATGTTCTCATCCAGTTGGCTTTTTATTCTTCATAACTTTTCTAATACACGGTATCATCTCTTACTGCACACAATCAGTTTGCTTGAGGAATATGCTCCAGTATTTCTGGAAAGCCCATGACTTCTAATTGCAGGAACATGGAGTTGACTTCTTCCATATACATGCATTTTCTCTTTCTTTGATCCGATTCTTATTACCGACGCCCGACGAGGCGGCGTGGGTATACAGTTTAGAACCGTCTGTGTGTGTGTGTGTGTGTGTGTGTGTGTGACTGTCCACGTGACAGCTCAGCCACCACTGAAGCTAGGGTGACCAAACTTTGTGGGGTAGATGATCCTAGGGTACCCTGACCAAATTTGCATTTTGAGGTCGAAAGGTCAAAGGTCAAGGTCAACAGGAGGCGTGGGTTAGCAGGTCTACAGAGTGCGCATCATCTAGTTTTACATTCTAAACAAATGTCATTATCAAGGAGTTTTTAGGAGATTCTGTACCTGCAATTTTTGTTTAATATTTGACAGGGGAAACCCAAAAGGACTATCATTTAACAAGCAATCTGATTTGCTTATTTCGCACAATGCCATTTTGTCACGGAACTCAAAACCCGGCTCAAATGCAGACGTTGGTGAGGGAGGCGAAACACATGAGACATCTACATTGGAGGATAACTCTATCAAAAATGACCTTCATATCTCTCTAACAAAAAATCTGCACCTTAATTCTAACAAATTAATCACTAAATGGTAGTGGATGCTACAGATCAGAAATATCTCCTTTGCCTCTGTACACCAGCATGTTTTACCAGTGCTACAGTTCCGTTTAAACTTATTTGTCAATGGCTTTGTTGAATTTCCTTTGTAAATACTTCATAGCATCTTTTATGTAAAGCCAACAAGCTAATGTTTTAGGCTGATACAATTTTCAAGGTTTTAATTTGTTAAAATGCTAAATGTCAGGCAGTTCCATCCCCTACGTGGAAAAACATGTTTACCTGTCCTTAGATAACCTCAAGAAGAAGATAATTCGTTTGAATAAACTGTACTGGCCCTTTAGTTTTCATTTCCTGGAGGGAAAATCTATGAAAGCGATGGAATGTAGGACCGTGAGCATGTGAGAAAGAGGACAAGATCGAGGGGTTACCAGATCTCTGTCTGACCCCCTGCTTTCCCGGCTATCGACAGCAGGTCCTTTCCATAGCGCTCCTCAGCTTGTGCCCTGTAAAAGATAGAGATGTGCATACAGGCTGTGCTGCCACCTCTGCGTCACAGCTCAAGCCATGAGTACGCAGAGAAAAGATACACACAACTAGCTTGGTCTGTGGGGACATAGTGCACTCTACTACTGTTTGGTGACATGTATTACATCAGATAACAAAGCTTGGATTAAGCAAAACTTTTATCCTGAATAATCAAGGTTAGTGGGAAAAGTATTCATGGCTGCCCAAGAAATGTCAGAGATCTCCAGACCTAACAAGTTCTGCAGTGTAACGTTTCGGTTTCTCCCCAAATGGACTTCCCAAACTCTACGATTATTTCACAATAGATCCCACTAATTGCACTGAATGAATAGCATTTCTGCTAAGAACATAAAAAACAGCCCTCTAAATGGTTTCAGGGCAAATATTGAAATGTGACACAATCGCATTCTGTGTGGACAGGTGCCATCAAGAAAGGAGTGAACCACTTTGTCAGCAGCAAGGCTTGTTTTTAATGATGCAAGGTCAGGATGATGACAGTCAGAATGAATCCTGGGTGTTGTCTGATTGTGGCTCATAGGCTGTCAGTGTAATCTCCTGTGGGCTGTACCTCATCTTCAAGAGGTCCTCGAAATCCCTGCAGGCACGTCGACCATCTCGCATTCTCTGACTCAAGGCCTCGTACCCAGGATGGCTGGTGTAATCTCCCCCCTGCATTAACACAAGCACTTTTACGGTCAACAACCATCAATAAACAGGCCTCCTTAACCTGGGACTTCCCATGAAAATCGACTAAAACCCAGGTGTTATTTATGGAAATGAAGCGCAAATGAAATGCAAAACTGGAAGAGGAGGTATCAAGCGAGACCACTGTTCTGCGAAAGGCTCAGTGATCCCTTCCTCTACCTATACTTCTCTTTCGCTCCTGACCTTTAATGGTTGTGAATCAATATAACTGACAGGGTCAACTGAAACCGGTTGGGTGTACCCAGAAAGCAACAGACAGAGGTTTGGGCTGGTTGTTTTTTCAGGAGCGCGTTACCGCAGGGAGTTGGTCTCGGTAACCACAGACAGACCTGAGGCGCGAAAAAAACGAAAAACACCTCATTTCAGTCCGGCGGCAGTTGAGCTCCACAGATCGAGACTGCCAGAAGACCTGCGGCCTCAACGTCCCATCACCGTTGCTCAAATGTTCCATGGTATTTCATAGACTGAATTAATTGTATCATGTATAGTTACCGCTATGCTCACTGGCTAATGTCACCCATCCCCCAAAGGACTGCCAGCAAATCCCCCACCCCCTCCCCCTCCCCCTGGGGAGCCAAATGATTCAACAAAAAAAAGACTGTTTTAGAATGAAAGGAAGTGACACGATTTCCTATTTCTGTATTTCCGGAAAAACGTTCAACCAAGCTTTAAACAAACTGTTGTTCTGGGTATGGAGACATAATTATATGTAGTTTTATTTAGATACGTTATTTTTCATCTAATGACATGAACAACCACCCGCAATTAGTTCTTAGTGCAGAGAAGTGGCACGTGGTCTAGAATCAAGCTAGCCAGCTTCTGGAAACACAGCTAACTGAAACATGCCAGTTGGCAGGTTCAAAAAGCAGTGAGCAGTGCAGCCCCTATAACTAAATAAATAACTCAGTCGCTGGGCGTTGGCACAAGAAGAGGTGCCAGCTGGATGCAGGCATTTCACAGTGAAGGAGTGCTGAAGAATGGGGTTCTCCGAAGATGTTAAAAAGAGGGGATTAAACAGAGATTCTTAAATAATGATGGATGGCAAACAGGCCAAAAAGCAGCACTTTAAAGGAGCAAAGGGGGAGACTGCAGTTCAGCCACAATCCATTGTGACAAAGCAAAAATGCTATTGAAAGCAGGTGGTCATGACAGCAATGGGCATTTCATTTAGTCAAATGAGATAAGATATCATAAGGGGATTCATGATCGAAGTTTGGGACCACAGGTACTTTGCAAAGGAGATACAACCTAGCCAAATCAGCGAGGGCAATTCCTAGGCATGGGAATTCATCCCTGAGCTGTTGGAGGGTAGGCCACATCTTTTGTTCTGTACCTCATCGTAAGCCAAAATTAAGGTCTTGTGAAAGTTAGTGCATCAGATTTTTACAAAACAAGATAAAGGTAAATGAATCCCTCAACCATTCTCAAAAGAAAGCAACAAAGAATAAAAAAGCAACCACTGCATCCTCACTGCAATGGCAGAAGACGAATCACCTGAATGCCAGCACCTGAGCTCTGATGTTACAACCCAAATTCTGAAATAGTTGGGACAAAGTGTAAATTGTGAATAAAATCAAAATGCCCGCCAGTATTTTATTCACAGTAGAACAGAGATAACATAGCAAATGTTGAAACTGAGAAATTTTACAATTTTAACCACAAATTAGCTCATTTCAAATTTGATGACTGCTACAGGTCTTAAAAAAGTTGGGACAGGGACCTGTGTACCATGGTTTTTAACAAAGAGTGGAGGCATCAGGGCATTGAGGAGACATGTATCTTGAGTTCAGCCATTGGAATTTGATCCCACTCTTTTTTAATACAGACTTTCAGTTGCTGGAGAGTTTTGGGTCTCCTTTGACAAGCTTTTTGTTTAATTATGCGCCAAATGTTCTCAATCGGTGAAAGATCAGGACTGCAGGCTGGCCAGTTCAGCACATGGACTCTTCTATGAAGCCATGCTGTTGTAATAGCTGCAGTATATGATTTTGCATTGTCCGGCTGAAATACACAAGGCCTTCCCTGGAATAGATGTCGTCTGGAGGGGAGCATATGTTGCTCTAAAAACTTTATATACTTTCCAGCATTCATGGTGCTTTTTACTTTTTACTTAATTACTTGCTAAATATTCTTTCAGCTGATTCTCTTATATATTAATTGCATTCTCAGCCCTTTTTTGCCTGTGTCCCAACTTTTTTGGGATCTTTTACGGCCAGAAAAATTGAAATAAGCTCATTTTGTGGATAAAAATATAAAATGTCTCAGTTTCAACATTTGAAATGTTATCTATGGTCTATTGTCAATAACATATTGGCTCATGTGATATGGCAGTCATTCCATTTTGATTTTATTCACAATCTACACTTCGCCCCAACCATTTCGGAATTGGGGTTGTATATATTCAAATAATTTTCTCATCCAAGAAAAAAAGAGTGAAGGGCTTATAGACTGGTTACAGCACAAAGCCGTCAACATTAACCGACAGCATAATCTGTGGTGTTCAGGACGAATTCATGGGTGATAAATAACTTTCAAATCCCCGTTGGTCCGCTGAACTTGACATCATGGAGAAAAGATAAAATGGCAACAAAATTAAACATTAAACACATTTTTAAAGATATCCATTCAACCTCATTATCATGTCATATGAAATAATGATGCAATCAAGGATCTTAAGTCGGATTGTGGACTTGACTCTGGTTTAGATATTAGAAGGGGATTACTATTGATGTTGATTGAAGAAGGTATTTGAAACTGGCTCACAGCAGACCTGACATTAGTAATAGATATATATATATTTTTTATCATCACACAGAGCTGTAGGTATGCTACATGTAGTACTTGCTCACCAGGACTGAAAAGTGGAACATTTTTGCTCAAGTCCAGGCTTGACGATCTACCATGATCTACTTGCAAAATTTCAAGCCAATGCTGCTCTTGCAACGAAGCTCTCAAAATCAGTAAGCTTACACTGCTGCCACAAAGACATTGTTTTAGAATGGGGGAAAAATGCATGAAAAAAATTGCGTGAATTCTCTCAGAACTAAAAAAGACCGTGAGCACCACTTCGAACACGTCGTGCAGCATCCTGCCTCACCAATATTCCAAAACGAATTGTTTTGTAGGAAGGGTCATCCTACAGAAATTGATTTTTTATGCTTGCAATATGGTTCCTCAGCAAAATCATCTTGAGCAGTTTGAGAGATAAAGCTTCCGCACAAAGCGTGGCAGGACATGGCAATCCACCATGGCATGGATGCAAAGTCATACAGTAAACTTGCCGTATATACCTCCTTAAACAATGTTTACTTACAAATGTGTTGTGTTTAGGTCTCAGTTTTTGGCCAGGCAAAGGCTATACTTTATTGAAGGATGCAAGTAGGCAACTCAAAACAAATCTTATCTTTGGACTCCATGACGCGTGTTCAGTGTAACCAAAATTAATTCAATCAAATATACTGCTCAAAAAAAATAAAGGGAACACTTGGAGTTATATTGTGTTGTTTAAGTGTTTCCTTTATTTTTTTAAGCAGTATATAAATGATGCGTGGAAAAAGGTTTCCTCTCGATGCGGAAACTAGCAAATCTTGGTAATCCCATTTCGGTCAGTGATATGCGGCAAAAATTAGATTGCTACTTACCCAAAAAGCATCTTTGAATTGCAGCGATGTCATTCCGACAGAAGGTCTGCGTTCTAAACAAGTTTAACTTGCTTTCTGCTTTCTACAACAACTAACTTTGGACAAGCAAATAAATATGATTAGCCATAAAAGAAAAAATATCCAACGGTTTGAAAAGCAAAAAGATGATCTTAAAAATTACGGAGAGCCAGGGGAGAGAAGAAAACCGCATTAGAGAAAACACTGGGTATTTTCTGTGCTCCCTGAAAGCAGTGTATTGCAAAATGAGGAAGCACGGACAGCTTAAGTCATTGAGAGCACTATGTGTTTATTGCGATATCGACAAAGCCTTGGTTTGGATCGAGGCCAAACTTGGGCGATTCTTCTGAGATACAAAAATTACGTTGATCTCGGCCTAGAAATATTATACACAATTTATCAACCGCAGGAGTAGGGGAATGAGTTGTAGATACGTTAGAGTCATTCATAAAATCTGTTTCAATTTAAGAGAATATCTTGGCAGATCAGAAAAATACCGGTGTAAAGTTAAGAACGCTCTTTTATTGATGAAATATTTTCCGGTTTATGAGACCTTCGCGGAGACTCAAGTCGCTCAAGGAGGGAACCCATCCTAAAGAAAATACAGTAGGCTAATGTTGATAAACAAATGTTAGTATATTTGGAATTTAGAGACCTGAACATTTTTCCCCATTACCTATATGGATTATATGCCGCCTACACAACAAACACAACAGACCGCTTATGATGGTACAAAAACTTTAATCACTTTAAAAAAAAAAAACAATTCACGACTACAATTCATCATGTGTTATTTGCAGCTGCCGTCCATAGTCAGTTACTTCACTACTCATGAAAAGCTCCATATTTTTCAGTATCTCTGCTTCGGACAGCTTTCCGTCTCCGTTTTGGTCCATTTCCTTGATCAAGTGGACAGCCTGTTAAAATAAATGAACAACAAAAAAGAGGAATGAAGCCATTTACATTCTTTCAGGTCAGGTTATTATCTGTAAAGCCTAAGTGGTCGATTTAATCAACACATTGGGGAGTGGACTGAACGACCACAAGTCTGTGTACCCTGTAACAATTTCTAAGCTTGGACCTCAGGTTTTACAATTCAATTTTATCCATAATTGCATCTCTTCTCAACGATGTGATTCAAGTACCACTGGTTTTAACTGTAATACAAATGGAGAGGTGTTTTATTTGTGAGGTGCTAAAAACGTGCTTTTATGCTAATTCATGTCCCCATAGAGCACAATATAGCCTACCGTATGCAGTGCTGTGGTTTGGACCTCTTGAAACCACCCTGAACATCAACAATTTGTTAATCGTTCTTTGCTATAACAGCCTTGAAAGACAATTGCACTTATTATACAACGCAAATGCCCTAATAAATTGACTGAATTTAACAGTTAAGTGAACGCATTGTAGGTAGAGTCCTGCGCGCATTTAACTGTGGTTTATAATTAACATACACGGAACCATGAAATTGGCGCGTCACTGCAATGGTCCAGGCTTTGCACGCAGCCGAGGTTGATGGGGTACGACCGCACCCGGCTGGCTCGCAGGGGATTTATGCAGTTCTGACCCGTCTGAGGTTACACAAGTGATATACAGGAGCACGAGGATTTGAGTCGCCATTTGCACTGTTTTAAACTGACTGCAAAATTACTGTTAAAATAAATGGCAAAAAGGTGCCAGATAATAACAGTGAGTAGTGCTGAATAAACTAATATCGTGTGCATTCTGTTCAGAGAGAAAATGGCTATGTACTGTAGCAAAGATGGTTCCCACCCTCTCACACTACAACAAATAAACAGCACTTTGCAATCCTTGATACTTTTCACAAAGTAACGCTATCTTCACCAGGATAATCACACCACACACTGTGGTTCCCTCAACACTGAAAGGCAGCAGTCACCTCCTCTCTGGCAGTACTGTAACTGTTTGGAGCCACCCAGCGAAGCTGCTCATCGCGGTTCAGTTGACCATCTTTATCCTGGTCATACAGTTGCTGGAATCTAATGGTTTCTTCAATCTCCCACTGCGAGGGTTTGTCTTCAGCTACAAGAGAACACAGACAGAGACACTGTTCATTTCACACGAGCCGAACATCCAGTGTTTTACACTCCGGGCGCAGTGCAGCTCGCAACACAACATCAATTTTAAACACCTATGACACCATGGTCTCTGCAAGAAACCTGTGAAGCATGTACTTGCCATTGGGACGTATGTCTCCCAGAAATTCCTTGAGGCTGATCAGCCCATCGTCATTCTTGTCAAATTCATGAAGAACATCCTCAATGGTGAAATCCTAGATATGATAATGTGAATGTAATGATTAAAGGATTCATCATTGAGGGCCCGGGATATAAATTACGGATATAACAATCCTCTTACACACACAAACAAAGCTATTTACTGTGTACACGAAAAGCACCATATTTTCATTAGTAGGAAAGACTACAATGAGATGATAAAAACACAGCATCATGGGAGTCAGCTTGCATACACACCATAATACTCTTTCCCAGCTGACAGATAATGTTTTTGATCCAGTGCGCTTGTCAGTGTTTCCATTTTGCCGCTCCATGGCAGTGACACTGTGATGAAACTTTTATTGGCTGTGAGCACGACAGCTGCATTAGTGCTTTGTGGTGTAACTTACAGCCATTTCGTCCACTTCAGATGGATGTGTAAATGCCAAGAATTCCTTTACAGTCAAGCCAGGGATATTATCTCCATCAGCAAACTCAAACCGCCTCTTTTCCTTCAAATGCAGCTGCAAAGGCAGAGAGCAACAGTGGAAGTTAATTAGCGATGTCTAAAACTCAACAAACTGGCTCTTAATTTATGTTTAATTGATTTCTACTTGGCTGGTTTAGCGGAGCCCTACGAGTCGAACAGATTCTTCTTCGGGGTCCTCAAGAACTGTATTATTGTCCACGTCAATGGCGTGCCCGTGCACGACTGTGTTATACTCGTTCCACGATACCACACCGTCATTATTTGAGTCAAATTCAGGAAACCTTTCCTCTGTATCTTCTAGGGCATACTGCCTGTACACCAGCTGTATCCAGAGCGTGAGCTCCTCTGTAAAAACAAACAAAAAAAAGGGTATAAATCATATCATGTTGATCTTACCTTTAAACTAAGGACCTGCATAAAACATGCAACAAAACCTTGCTATTCCTGAATTAACCACATCTGCGCACATCACACCCAAAAGTATCAAAAAGTAGAAATCTGATCTTGACCTGCAGTCAATAATTTGTCTGCATCCAAATCAATCTTCTTCACAATTTCCACCATCCTTCTCCTCTGTTCATCTGGACTGAGCTTCTTAATCTCATCTTCCCCCTTCATATAAATGGACAATTATTGAAGAGGAGATGTGAATTTAAGCAAAATAAAAAAAAAAAAACACAGAGCAGGGAACTATCGCAAAAGTGAACAATATAATTTAAAGACTACCTGATTTCCAAGAAGTACATCAATATCATGTTCGGGATTGTGCTGTCCACCCAAAAAATGGTCTTCATGAAAGGATTTGTGATCCCTTTCTGCCAAACTTAATGCGAACAAAGCAAATACCACAGCAGAATACATCATTTTCATGAACTTCTGGACACAAAAACCTGAAAGAGACAGGTCAGGGTCAAATTAAGGGGACCTATAGTTAGGCAAACTGCCAATTTTGGTTCAAAATTTTAGTTTTGAGGTAAGAACATGAAGAGGTTTTTGAAATAGTCTAATTTCAGGAAATAAACTCACTTTCGGCCTAATTGGTCTTAAATTTGCTGTAAAATTGCCCTGAAATTACTCTTTCACACTAAAAAGCACTTTATAACCTTGATTAAAATACAGATGATTTTCAACAAGAAAATACAGATTTCTCAGCAACTGCACATCCAATTAACTTCATATTTGGCAGTTGTCTGAATTTTGTGATGATCTATATCTGTACAGAGCTCTTTTTGCAACATGTACCTCTGAATATGAGTAAATCAAACTATGAATATTTATTTAGCCGTTTCTGGCCGAAATTGATTTGAGGGCTCAAAATCAATACTAGAACATAGAAACCTGGAAAATAGCTCTGTAGTGACATTAGAGATGTTTTTTGCAGTGTTTAGTTATCTCAATAACTGTGTTTCTCCAAGTATTCACATATTCGATTAAAACAGCCGTTGCCATGGCAACCACTGATGTGATGCTACAGAAACTCAGTGTTTTAAGTTGCAATTTCTAATAGAATTCTTTTGATAATTTTAGTTTAAAGAGTGAATACTTCGGAAAAATGTTTGCTTAATCATCAATCCCCTTAAATGAATCGTGGAAGCTCATACGTCATTGCTGATTCCACAGAAGCCTACTACTTGACCACTACAAGGCAGTACCGTCAGTAATGAAGACAATACTGCCACTCAGTGAAACTCAGTAGAAAGTGCACCAAAACAATCCAAGAGCAAAAATTACCTTTTTTTTAACCAGACCCCAGTGGCTAACTTGTAAGCCGAGCTAGCTGGTCTCGCTCAGGCGGCTTTGATCACTTGTTGGAACAAATTAAATTAGTTGAATTTCTAAATGAATGAAGGATTTGCGAGGTTATCAATAATAATGCGTGGGAAATCTTTTACCAATGCAAGCTAACCAACCACCTAACGAAATTTACTCGCTGAAATAGGAACTGAATTATATCCTCCCCGAATAGACGTAGCCAACTTAATGACAACTTGCGCTTGTTTTCATTTTCACAGTTTGTGTTTTGATAAAATGACACTGCGCTTACGGCATGTTCAGGGTCACAACCCATCAAGTTACTAAGCTGATTAGATACCTTGTCGATGCGTGAATCCCAAGACGAGTTTAGAATCCCTTGATATTTACAGACATGAGACGAGTTCACTGGCTGGTTAGCGCAGTTAGCCACGTTTAGTCCAATTCATTTCGATGCGAGAAGCTCGAGTGGCGGTAGGTAACGTTACTTCTATTCACACACACGCTGGCATGATACATGAGCATGTAGCTCTCTGTATAAACTTATGCGTAAATTGTGACAAAAGCTGGCGAATTACTGGCAAAGAGTCGTTCTCAGCTGGCTACATGGCTAACTACGCCTGCATTGCTCGGCAGTGTCAGGGCAACTAAGAATTTCGTGTCGTTCTGCGGTTACTTGGTTGCCATGGCTCACACTTTACCATAAACTTTGACCCAAACACTGTCCAATAATATCGAGAATAGTGTTTTCAGCACCCGCCTTTTCAGGAAATGCGACCAGGCGATTGGATGATCGTGCGTTCAATCATCACTATGACTAGACGCTTCCGGTTTCAAGCTAGGTTGCTCCTGAATTGTCCGTTGTTGGCTGGTGTCGTTTGTTGCAACAACTGGATCCATGTTAGCTGAGTTCTGGTCGATGAGACACATCTCTGCGAAGAACGAGAGTTACTAGGAGTCCTGCAGATGTCAAAAGACAGCCGGCACGATGGTCGAAGGCGTGGTGGTGGTCAACACCGACTGGGTCCCAGAATGGGTCAGGGCGCTGACGGGAGGGAGAGGTCTGGGAGCAACAGCTCTGGGTCATCGCATGGAGGGGGCAAAGGCAGGAACACACCCGTAAACCTGACCTTAAAGGTGGGCTTCTAGCTGCACTGTCATATATGGTGCCATAAAATTGCGATGCTGCTGCTAACATTATCGGAGGAAAGCTGGTAACCAGGTCTGCTCGTCCTCTAGTTGCATCCTAAAGCCGCGAAAAATTCGTTTCGTGTCCGCTGTGAAAGCAGCTTCTCTGTCGTCTCTAACGTTAAAGTATTTTGTATTCTACTCCAGTTTGGATTTTTTTAGTTGTTGTTCAGGAGGGATTCGTCCTCTTGCTGGGCATTCAGATATGGTCTGGTAATCCTCCCATTGATGTGAATGATACTGTACCTCCACCTTCTGTCTCGCTGTGATATTAAGAATTTTGATGTGTCCTTTATCTGCTAACGTAAGAGAGACTTAAGTCACCACGAATCGTTCATTTTGGATGTGACCGTTCTACTCCTGCTCGGATATCGCCAGTAATCCTGCGAACGAGCTCTGCAGGTTGGTGCAGAAATGAATGTGAGACTTTACTGCATGACATAACTGCTGCACCATTTTAGGTCGCCGAGTCAGTGAAATGGTTAAAAAAATCGCAGTGTCTAGAGATACGGCATTTTTATGGATACGGCAGCCGATTTGAAGGAATTCGAATAAGAATCCGGGATTATGGTTGGGGGTTAGGGTCAGGACCAGCAGTGATCTACCTACCGGCTTGCATTTACAATATCTTATTATTTTAACTCTTAATTTTGTCCCAAAGTACAACAATTTAGACTGGCAGCAAAATAAGTATTTTTTGTGTTCCTTCTCTAATGAGCACTGCTTAATTATAGTAGTAAACCACTGTGGAATTGGGAAGAATTGATCATTTTCCTGATGTCGTCCGTAATGCATTCATAATTTGCATCTTTGGACTGATCATACAAAATCTCATTATTTTTGGTTATACTGCAGAGGTATCCCAGCTCGTATCAGTCATACATACCCAATCTAATTTTAACTCTCACACTGTTATTGATGGAACTTTATTTCTCTGAATTCCATCCATAACGCTTGCAGTGATTCTGCATCAGACCCACATGATGTTGCTCCAATGGAAGTCGGAAAGGTTGAATGGTCTAAAATGATATTACCCCGCCCCACCAGAAGGGTGAGGGCAAGGGGTATTGTTTTTGTTTCGGTTTGTTTCTGCGTTTCTGTGTTTAACACACTAGTGGCAGAACTAATGGGCACACTCTCCCCAAATTCGTTATAGGCATTGCCACTGACCCAGAACAGATCCCTACTGAATTTCATAGATCCTTATTGAATAGGCGGCATGCTGGTTAGCACTGCTGCCTCACAGCAAGAAAGTTGTGGGTTCGAATCCAGCCTGGGGCCTTTCTGTGTGGAGTTAGCATGTTCTCCGGTTTCCCCCACCCACAAAAACGTGCATCATAGGAACACTCCTGTATGTCTGTGTGTGAATGTTTGGTGGTGGTCGGAGGGGCCGTAGGCGCATACTGGCATTAATGAATAATGTATCCATTGTGAAGTGTCTGAGTGCCCAGAAAAGTGCTATATAAACCTGATGCATTATTATTACTTGTGCAAGCAGGTGAAAGTATGTGCGAGGGGCGGGGTTTGTTGTGCCCGGCACCGCTTTTTTAGAAATGATTACACACAGAAATGTAAGAGGCTTAGCTGAATCTAACCAAACCTGGCGTTTGACACCAGTGAACGGACTAAACCTATTTCTATAATAAATAATTTTTAGCTGCGACCAAGCAGCTCTACAAACGCTGCTGTCTGTCCGTCCGTCTGTGACACCTTTTCCCCCATGTTCCTGTCGTCGTATCATCATGAAATTTTCAGGAGTTATTGACCTTCACCAAAGTGATGTCCATGCACAAGGTCGAGGTCAAAGGTCAAGTTCACAGGGGTCACGACCTTCTTTGCGGGTTTTCGCGCTGTAACTCCAGTTAGAATTCATGGATCGATATGAAATTTTGGAAATAGCTTCTAGGCATAGAGGAAGTGTTCCCTATTGTTTTTCAAGGTCATCCGTCAAATCCCAAGGTCACACGGGTAAAAAAAAGTGTCAATTTTGCCCGATTTGACGGTTTTCGCACCGTAACTCAAGTTTAATTCAATGAATGGCTATGAAATCTTAGAACAAGCTTCTTGGTATAGAGGTGGGGTTCCCTATTGATTTTCAAGGTCATTTGCCAATTTTGAGGTCACACTTGTACAAGAAACCACCAGTCATGGACATTAGGCCACGTGACGGATGCTAGGCCAGGTCGCAGCTATTAGATCCCTCTGATCTACTTGTTTGAGGAAAATTTCCTTTTTGTTTATTCGCAGCTCTTATTGGCACCTGGGGAAGGTGTGAAAGTATAACTTGGTCTCTCATGTGTGCTGGTGAACGGCAGTCATATTTTGACATGAGTTCATGTAAACTGTTGGTACTCATGGAGTGAAACCAGGGGCGTAGATTTAACTGGGAGTTGGGGGGGACGGAGACACGGCCTGTAAGGCAATTATTCCTGGCCAGTTCTCAGTCATTTTCCTTCATCGACGCCTTTTCCAATTATCGTAATTGGCAACTGAAGACACGGTTCCTCTCCATATGCGATTTAACTCTACTCTTTAATCGGAGAGAACAAGCAGCACCTGTTCATTATGGACTGCAAAAAGTTCAGTGTTGCATCAACACTTAAGTAAGACAGCAATAGGTCATCTGGATGCGTATTTGCTGTGTTTAAATCAACGTTATTCAAAATTACTTACCTGTCCACTCACAGGCAAGCAGTAAATTAATTTTCTGAACTTAATTTACCCCCCCGTATCATAGCTGGATGCTGTTAGATCGCATGTGGAGAGGAACCGTGTCTTCAGTTGCCAATTACGATAATTGGAAAAGGCGTCGATGAGGGAAAATGATTGAGAACTGGCCAGGAATAATTGTCATAAAGGCCGTGTCCCCGTCCCCCGCAACTCCCAGTTAAATCTACGCCCTTGAGTGAAACCTTTTGCATATTTCATTCAGTGACCTGTAATATTGTCTTCTCTAAAACTGGTATTCTTGCGGCTTATGCTGTTTGGTCAACTGGGGTTTATTTAGTTTAAATCCACTCACAGTTACTGCTGTAGTTACTCAGCAGTTTTATCTGGTTTAACCCCTTCCTCCCATGTAGCATCAGCTCTGAATAAACATTAGCTTGTGCATACGCTAATCAGTGTTTGCATTTCTCAGCTTGTTCTGCTGCCTGTGGTCTTCAGGGGTCTTTAGCCTTTTGGTTTGTCGGCAGCCTTGTCCCCATTTCCCTAATCCAATTTGTTTCAGTGCAGTTTGTGAGTTCACTTTACAGGGATGTTGTGTTCCCATTATAAAAGGATCCAGGCCTGCTGATCAGGAGCAGTGTCTAACATATCCTGGAACAGTATTTGGGTGTGTCACTGTCTGTAGTTAATGCAAGAGAGAAGGAGTTTGTTTGTGTTTTCACGGCTCTAAGGAGATCGCTGTTCTCAGGTTACTGGGATGAAAATATCAGTAGGCCTTCCTGTGCAGGTTGGTGGAGGATACGTGTCATCGGGCGTTGTGCGGTCGTGTTTGATGCACAGTGGGCTGGGACAATGGTGCCCTTGTGTGGGCTGAGTGCTTTCAGCAGTGCTGGACTGATAGGAGGGTAAGAGAGGGTCAGAATCAGCGGAGAGCCTGCTATGCTGGGCTGCTTTGGTCTCGCTGTTCCCTGGCGAATCACGAGCAGAACGTCTCCGAACGCTGAGCTGGAAAATGGAACCTACTTCGCTGGAATTGATGTGGAGCAGAAGGAGTATTCTGGGTTGTTGTTTCCTGTGTTTGGTGTGTGATTGACGCTTTGTGACCCTTCACTGCTAGTGCTGGGCTGAGGTGCTGCTGTGAAAGCAGCAGTGATGGTGTGAACTTCAGAACAAGTGCATGAGAGAGAGAGGGAGGGAGGGAGGGAGAGAGATGGGCACAGAGGGAGAGGGAGGGAAGGAGAGAGAGAGAGTGAAGGAGAGGGTTTAGGGAGAATGAGAGCTTGTGGAGTGAGAGAGGGAGAGATGGTGAGTGGGAGAGAGAATGAGTGAGATCGACACCAGAGCAGGAGAGGGAGTCACACTGAGAGAGAGAGAGAGAGAGAGGGAGGGAGAGAGTGTGAGAGAGAGAGAGCACTGTCTCTGTAGCAGCAGCAGTAAACAGGCTCTCCAGCAGCAGTGAACAGTGGGGCGAGGGCGCCAGGCTAACGGGGCGCGTTCGGCTCGAGGCCTCGCTGCCGCACAGACTGCACAGCGAGAGAGGCAGTGATCTCGTCCCGCCGCGCTCTGCACGCTGCAGGGAGTCTATTTCTGGCCTGGCGGCCAGAGGCTGACGTCGCCGCTCCGGGGCTGCGATGCCAGCACGGGGCGGCAGGTCTCCTGAAGCGGGACGGTCGCAAGCATGTCCGGGCCGGCGCGGGACGAGGACCCTTCTCCCGGGCTCTACTTTTACTCCGTACGTACCGTATACCCCCTGCACCTCCCCCTCGCCCCACTCCCTGCTGGCCTCCGTAAGAGCTCTCTCCCTCACCCCAGCGCTCCGAACAGGTGCGGGGGTTCTGCGCTTCATTAAGAGGTTTAGGGAGAAGTGCGGGGGGCTTTAATCATTTTTCCGAATCAGGATTGTGCGGACATCAGTCGGTCTCTGACCGGATGTGTCTCCTTTGACCCCCCCAATATATCTGCAGGCAGAGCTCTGGGAGCGGTGTAAATATTTACTGTTGCCGGGGCTCAGGACTCCCTGTCCGTCTCTTGTTGGTGTTTGCGCCCTTCTGTCACTGTTCTGGAACTTGTGTGCTGTAGTCTCCGCTGTTCTCTGCCTCTGAAGGAACATGTCGCTGTGACTTCAGTTCAAATGCTGGCTCTCTCTTTAGAAGTAGGTCAGCTGTGTATATTAAGCTCGGGGACACTGAGGGAGCGTGCAGGGACAGACAGCGTGTGCCGCTTGTGCTCGTGTGGGATACGGACATTTTGCAAGTGGGGGGAGGGGGGGGGGTGTGGAATAGCGATGGCTTTTTTTTTTTTTTTTAAGGGGCTGACATTTTCCAGTTTTTTTGGCAGAGTTGCGGCGTTTATCACGGCCGTTCGAATGGGAGCAAACGAGCGAGTCGATTCCCCGGCTTTGAGGAGGCGTCGGCCAACGCCATCGAAAGAATCCGCCTGGAGCACTATCGTGATCGCTCCTCCGTTAATCGCGCTCGTCCGCGCCTGCGGTTCCAGCACACATGCTGGCAGGGATGAGCGAACTTTCCAAGCGCTTTCTACCTCCGGCTTTTAGATGCTCGAGCGGCGGAAGGGAGAGGGAACATGGGTCATGTGACCTGGCAGTGACAGCGTTTTTTTTTTTCTTTTTTTTTTCGTTTTGTTTGCCGATGTCCTTTTTCAGGGAGACTCCAGTAGCTGATATGGCACTATATTAAAGTGCCTTTTTACTTGTGTTTTGTGGAGGTTCCCTGCTGAAGGATGCACTTGCCCTGCTCCTGTCAGTGAATCAGACCTGCGCCTGTGCCAGCTGTGTGTCAGCTCTGGAGTTTTCTGCACAGAATAACTGCCCAGGTATTGCAGAGAGCTGTGAGCAGGCTGGACACAGTGCTGCACACACTGTTTATAGTGGGTCACAATTAAGTGTAGATGGTTGCATAGCTTAAATTTGTTATCAGGCAATACATTAAGCTAAAACTGCTTAATCAAAGCCAGTTTTATTTGTTGCACCAGACTGGGGGAACTAAATGTCACCATGTGCGAAAGACATTAACTGCCATCATCACGTGTCAGTTTGTGCTGTGCCCTATTTGGATTTTTCTATTGGTGTCTATTTTTACAGTGACGTAACGCAATTATCATTCGTGCATATTGACATGGCCATTTTCATTTGCAGCCTTTCCTCTTTGAGGTCTTTAGCACACTGCTGTGCTGTTGAACAGGTGCAGTCAGCGTTCAGTTCACGATCGATACAGTGAGGATTTGCAGCAGTAATCTATCGGAATACTGCCAGTTACGAGCTGACAGTGGTGTTGCCTGTTCTGCTAGTGTTTGATTTGAATGCGATTCATAATTGTGTCATTATTTGTACAGTCAAAGGCCTTATGCAAACCTTTGAAGTAAAGAGGACTTATCGGAACTGCCCTTGTTTTTAGCGGCATTATCTCTGTACCCTTGAGCTCTGTTGTTCAGGCAGCAGTAATGCTTCAAAGGGAAATTATTCACTGAAAAAGCAGGCTGCACATTTATCAAGCTCATTTAATCAATTTCCTTTTATCTAGTAAAGTGAACTGACTGTCCTTTTCCAGGTCTACGGAGATTTCTGGTTGGGCATGATTTGTGGGTGAATAACATGGAAATATGGAACAAGATAAAAATGCACATTATGACGGATGGCAGCATTTACCGTGTAAAATGTGATGTAACATTGAACACTATTATCAAAACCTATGGACACTTGTTCCTTGGCTTGCTATCAAGTTTTTTTTTTTTTTTTTTTTTTTTTTTTTAACTCGCTGAAGCTACATTCTGTGTGTGAAAGGAAAACGAGCCCTTTTTTCCTCTTATTTTTCATCCTTTTGGACATGCGTTGCCTTGGAAACATTTACTGTGAAATTTCTGAGCCGACCACAGACGCTCAGTTTGAATATCAATCGCAGTATCCCAGTCAAGACCCGACACCTCCAGCCTGTGTGTGTGTGTTTCGCATCAGCAAACAGTATGACGAGGACGAGGCTCATAAGTGCTGCGAATCACAGATTGGTGTTGCATTATGAGCGGGGAGTAGGCGTTACAGGCACTGGATGGAGTTACGGATGCGATCAGAGAAAAGCTCCGATATTATGTAACGCGAATAAATGCTTCAGGCTTGTTGCTGCACATTGCCTGTAAAGAGAGAACAGGTGCACCACCTACCTGTCACTGAGGGAAGTGACTGAACTGCTGTTTTACTGAAATGTGGCTGTTGTGCTCATTGGCTCAAAGAGCTAAATTCATCCCCTCCACTCTTCTTAGATATATCCCACCCTGGTTTGCTGGTTTATGGGCTCCGCTTCAGATTAAAATTGGCAAGACTGAAGAGTTTATTCTTTATTTTCATACATGAGGCTGTGCATTCGACCGGAACATCAGGCTACTTCAAGTACATGAGAGAAAAACTTTGTGAATGGGTTTTGCCTGCGCTGGTTTGAAAGACTGAGTGTGTATTACACAGTCTTATGAGTATCACTGTGTGGTCTGTACTGATATCAGACTGCACTGCAGCTCACTGCAGGGTTCGCAGAATTCTAAAATGAACGGTAGCCTGTCAGGCAAGCGCAAGTGAATCCCTGGTTGTCCGAAAAGTTTTCTCCTCGCCCGAGACCTCGCTGAATTCTGTCTTCATGCCTCATTTCTCCTACGTGGTACCGGCTCTACTCAACCCTACTCCGCCCGCCTTGTTACTGAGTACTTTTATGGGGGATCGTTTTCCCATTGGAGAATAGTAACTGCCTCAGTGTAGCTGGTCATCCACAGCGATGCAGCACAAAACTATTTAAAATGTCTGTGTGCCCCTTTTTGGATGCGGTTGATTCTTTACCTCTCAGACAAACTTGCCATGCTATCACGGCCATTTATTGAAGTGGTGTTTTCACACATCACGTTAATGCTAATCATCATGCATTTTTGTGCGCTATGAGCTTCACCAACCACGTAACCAACATATCAGTTACCATTTGAAAACGTTTTAAAACTTTTGCTGTTCATTACGAACTGAGGGGAAAAAAAAAATCTGCGCCAAAAACTGTATTATTAGTGAGGAGAAAATCATTTATGTTGGCAGCATTTTCATAAAGGAAATTTGCATTACGATGCATATTTATGAACACCAACAAATGTTCATTATTACCCTGCATTCTTTCACACCACAGAACATTTGTTTAATTCAATAGAATTCCAATAATAATATATAGGCCTACATGTAATGCATGAAATAAAACTTCGAGTTTAATGACTTTTCAACAACAAATCAGATTTTGTTTCAAATTTATTTAGTGGCCACATTGGTACAATGAATAAAATGTTAAGATTTGAAATAAATCACTATGTGGCGTGAAATTTTCAGCCAGCCCGTCGGGCAAGCACCTCTTAATTTCTGCTTATCCAACAAAAATTTTACAGAGCAGCGATTTCGCGAGCCCTGCACTGCCTGTATCACTCGGTGCAGTCGGTCTGTGCTGATATCAGGCTGTGCACTTTTTCTGAGCTGATGTCACTGTGCAGTTGCTCTGTGCTGGTGTATTGTAGCTCTTTGCTTGTATCGCAGTGCAGTGGCTCTGTGCTGTATCTGAGATCATCACAGTGTGCTGTAGGTTGGCGCTGGTGTCACTGTGCTGTAGTCCTGTGCTGTAACTGTGTGGTCATCATGGTGTACTGTTCCTCTGAGCTGGTATCACAATGTGCTGTACTGACATAACACTGCGCTGTAGACCTGTGCTGGTGTGACACTGTGCTGTAGCTCTGTGCCTGTATCACACAGCACTGCAGCTCTGTGCTTGTATCACACTGTGTTTTTACTCTGTGCTTGTATCATAGTATAGGGTGCATTTGCTGGCAGTACACTCTGCTCTGGCTCAGAGATACTATCTCACACTCTGCTGGAGTAATGAGCTCCTCTCTGCCTCCCTGTCGGCTCCAGGCCTCCTTCCAGCGCTCCAACAGCCATGATAAGGTGAGGAAGATCGTTGCAGAGGAGGGGCGAGCAGCGCGGAACCTCATCGCCTGGAGCGTACCGCTGGAGAACAAGGAGGAGGACGGTGAGGCAGGCTAACTGAGCGCAAACATGGAGGAGCTCGCAGACGCGCAGGCACACACGCACACTCACACACGCGCGCACACACACACACACACACCCGCGCATGCACACATGCTCTCAAGTATGCACCTTAATCAACACACACAAAAATATGAATCTTTATCACGTAACTGTGGTACTTTCCCCATACCCCAGCTCATGACCCATTTTTGATATTACACTAGGGTAATATCACCTCTGCGAAAATTTCATTCGCTGAGCGTGGGGGGAAAAAAAATTGCCCCGCGACATGTCACGTGCTTAATATTTAGCCAAACTGAATAAAAGTTTAACAAATCGGTATGGCTTACTGCTGTAGCGCGCTAGCTAAGTTCACTCTCATAACTAAGTTATGTTATTACTGGGTTAGCTAGTGAGCATGCAAGGAGTACCTTTCCATAACCATTATGCATTATGAGTTTTCTAGCTAGCTTGCTGCTGAGTTGACTGTGAATTTAAAAGCCATGGCAAGTTAAACCATGAATGTCTGGGACTCAGTGCAGTACCAGAGTGATGGCGTTAGCTCAGTGCTAAAATAATTGGAACAAGTGTTTGCCACTAACATGGCAATATCCCCCTCCGCCTCAAATTTATGTGTATGTACGTACGGACGGACGGAGCCCAATGCTATATCCCCCGCTTCGCGCTAATCGCGCGTTGGGGGATAATTAGCTACTATTTTGGTGCTAATGGGAATTAAGTTTGTTTTTATTAAATTACACTTTTCAGTTATATGATAAACAAGGCAATCAGAGATAGCAGACCTGGCCCCAGCCACGGGCTGACAGACAGACTGACAGAAACACACACACACACACACACACACACACACACACACAGACACACACACGAAGACGTGATCATTGCTTAACCTGGCCCCCTAGGGGTGGGGCCAGGTAATAAAAGCTTACTCTCTTGGTCTTTTCATATGAACGTTATCAAAAGCTCGCAACAACCGCAAACTCGTTTCATAACTTTCATATGACACTTCCACTTGTGCAAGATCCTGTATACAGTGTATACACCTGCATGCAGACCCACACGTGGATGTATAATTTTCTGTGAGTCGGGTCGACGAAGTGCCTTGAATTGTGCTGCTGTCGCGCTCCCCCTGACAGACACCGACGCCCCTCTCCTGGACCCAGTGCTCATGGGCCGACGCAGACAGATCAGGCCAAGGGCATGTAATGAGTGGGCTGGTGTGGATCAGAGGTTACGTCTCCGGTTTCTCTGTCAGATGGAGCGGGATCAATACAGCTGGAGGATTTATGCCCCTCGCAGCTCAGAGACGTCAGTTAATGGAGCCGAGAGGCTGGGACTCACTGCAGCTGCTCTGCAGAGCTGCCGAAGCATGAGAAGGTCCTGAGAGAAGAAGCACGTCACAGGGATAAAGTCCTGCGTTCTTACCTCTACTCTCACTTTGGGCTGGAGTTGCCCGTTAATTTTATGGATATTTAATCTGTTAATTATTTTCTCAATTAATCAATTAGTCGTTTGGTATACATCCTCAAACGTCTTGTTTTGTCCCCCTCTCAAACTTATTCGGTTTATTGTCAAGTAGGAGAAAAGAGCCGGAGAATATTCACATTTAAGAAGCTGGATGGATTTTTGAGAATTTTGTCTTTTATTGCACATCTCGATTAATCTGTTGTCAAAGTGGTTATTGATTGGTTTAATAGCTGCCATCTGACCAATTTCATTGACTAACCAGTGCGGCTTTACTCTCACTCGACCATCTCGATCAGAATACAGGGTTGAGGAATCCAGTATCATCGGTACAGAATGCCCTTGTTTCTACAAACTTTAATTCAAAGTGATGCAACAGATGGTTTATGCCTGGCGATTGGGGGAGGTAGATTCATACTATGTCAATCATCACCAGTCATTCACAGCTTGTACGCAGCACATTCTGGAAAAAAAATGTAAAAGAGCACATGTCCCATCAAAGAATGGCCGTGATGTTCTTTAACTGAACTTACCTTATGGAAACCTCACTTTCTTGGTCCAGACCGTAGACTGTGTTTAAAGATGGATGACGCGTCTTTACTTCCTAATGGTGCTAAAATATCCTTCATACAGACAGCGCCATCTTGCTCGTTTGGAGCCAGAGTCTGCTCAGTCATGATCAGAAAGTAGATTGTTACGACCAATTTCTGTTGCCATCCATGGTGCCCAGTCATCGAATCTTGCTAAACTAGCAAGGTTGCTTGCTAGCGAGCTAAATGGCTTTACTTTTCAACAGCGGTACCACTGCTAACAGTACATGACATCATGTTCAGAGCAAAGACCTTTTTACTGTCAATTTTCATTGGACTTTCAAAATAACTGTGGGTTGTATTCAGTTGTGTTAGGACCTAGCAACTTGTGATGTTAACATTATATCTATTCTCGTCGTTCACATTCCAGCTCTGTACAATTCCCAAAAATAAATCAGCAGGTGACTACTTCTCTCATAGTTGCTGTCAATCACAGCTGTCATTTATGATGTCACACCCAGTGGCGCAGAAAGAACTGGGAACTGGGGGGGGGACAGACATGTCCTTTATGACAACAATTAGTACTGGCTAGTTCTCAATAATTTTCCTTTATTGACGCATTTCTCAATTATCGTAACTGGCAACTGAAGACACGGTTTCTCTCCATATGCGATCTAACAGTGATGAAATCATGGGCTAAATTCAGTACGGAAATGGGCTACTTGCGCGAGGGTCGACAGGTTTGCAATTTTGAATAATGTTGATTTAAATACAGCAAATACGCGGCCAGATGAATGATTGCAGGCCTACTTAATCGGAGAGAACAAGCAGCACCTGTTATGTGTGGAGTGCTCTCAGAGTGAATCTTCTCAGTCATTTTCATAATTAACAAAAGGTTCACTCCCAGACCACTCCACACTTAACAGGTGCTGCTTGTTCTCTCCGATTAAGTAAGACGGCAATCATTAATCTGGACGTGTATTTGCTGTATTTAAATCAACGTTATTCAAAATTGCAAACCTGTCGACCCTCACGCAAGTAGCCCATTTCCGTACTGAATTTAGCCCATGATTTCATCGCTATTAGATCGTATATGGAGAGAAACAGTTTCTTCAGTTGCCAGTTACGATAATTGGAAAACGCGTCAATAAAGGAAGATGATTGAGAACTAGCCAGGACTAATTGTTGTCATAAAGCACATGTCTGTGTCCCCCCCAGTTCCTAGTTTTATCTGCGCCACTGGTCACACCCACTTTTAATAGTATCATCAAATGACTAAATATAACCAAACCAATCAGAAAAAAATTAACATTAACACTTACATCAGCATGGTAAGAACTACTTAAAATTACAGAAACTATCTTCTGAAAAACATTACTTGACACCTATTTAATTTTTTGTGAAGTCCGTGTCCCATCTGCCAACATTGAGCAGGCGAGCCTTTAACCTGTACTGCAGCCGGCCACTGGAGGGTGATCAAGATGTTTTCTCCTCACTTATGGAGAGGTGTTCAGTCGTCCATCTTTATAAACAGTCAGTGTTCCAGACTTGATTCATTTTCTCTCTCTCTCTCTCTCTCTCTCTCTCTCTCTCTCTCTCTCTCTCTCTCCCCCTCTCTCTCTCTCTCTCGCTGTGTGTAACTGTTATCTTTCCCCTGATCTTTCTTTCTTCCCTCCCCTGTCCTGTCCTCATCTGTCTCCCTCTTCTATATTCTCCTTCCTGCTTTTCTCCCAATTTCTTTCTCTCTTCTCTCACATTCTTCCATAATTCTCGCTTCATTCTCTTGCTCTCCATCTGTTCACAACTTCAGTCACAAGAGTTCGAGAATAGAGACTCTTGCATAACCTGTGCGGATAAAGTGGGCCGCGTGTGCAGTGAATGTACATCCAGCTCAGTACAGGGACAAACACGACATGCAAATAAGCGGCTAATATCTCCATATGGCTTCGCCCCTCCGTGTGCGAGACTTCCCTCCATATTGTATGTCCGGTGATGGTATTGTAGTGAACTGTTGAACTTTGCACTAATTTGTACTCCAGAAAAATCCGCCAATCACCTGCGCGTGCATGTGTCGTCCATCAGCGCTGCGGGTTTCGCGACGATGAACTTTTTTTCTCCGCTTCGTCACGGTGGACCTGGCAGAAGTTCACTCGTCGCCCACCTTTGATTGAAAACGAATGTATTTGTCCCTTACGTTTATGCGTAGATAATGTGAGGTGGACCTTGGGGTCACTGAGAGATTCCTGGATCTCTGTTCCTCCAAGGAGCGAATGCGCTCAATTCAATAACGGTACTTCAACCAACAGTCACAGTGGATGATACTAACCTCCATAGGCTGCCATCTGTAAAGAATGAGGGTTATTACAGGGATACGTGGGCTGACTTTGAGCGGTATCTAACCTATGTTTTAGCTGCTGTACCCCTAGCCATGATTGCGTGGGAGGAGAAGTGGAGTATAAATCACAGAGGAGATGTCGGCTTTTAAAGTTTCCTGTCTCCCCTTTGTCCGCACTCCTATCGGCTGAAGTGGTTTCCATGGTGACCATGCGCTCGGTCTGCTGTGCAATGGCGGGTCGATGTGCTGACGGCTTTATCTCGCCCAGCTAGGTTTCCGCGGCCCACTGGAGCGGGTCAGTCCCGCAGAGACCAGAATAGCTGCGCTTCTGTTTCGCTCACTCAATGAGAGGCTTTGTGTTCCGCAGGGAAGTCCAAGCCGCACTCCAGCGCCAATCCGCGATCACAGAGGGTCAACTCGGGCCTGCACAGGAACAAAAAGCAGGTGAGTGCATCGTCCATTGAAACAGTTCGAATGACACAAATTAGCGGAACATTTAGTCACAATTGTGTGAGATGTCTGCGGGAATCCTGCAGCACATTTACCTGCCTGAAGTTTATTTCATTGGTAGCCATTATTGATGTACTGTCATGTCGGTCTTCATTTCATTTATGATTTACTGTCCTGGGGGCAGATCAGTTAAATTCTAGTATTTATTTGTTGAAACAAGGTTTGCTTTTTAATGGTTGGAGTGCATTGAGTATTCTCAGGAACGGGATCGGTTCTTCCCGGTTAAATTTAATGCAGCACATTTAGCCACTAGAGGGAGACATAGACCCCTATATCCTATATCCTATATCTGTCTCATGCTGCCTTATTCTGTAAGCTGAACTACCTACCTCTTCGTCCATGAAAACTGAGAATTAAGCAGGGTCTCCACACAAGGTCCAAAATGTTGCAAAATATGCTCCATTTTTAATTCCAGCTATTTTTATTTTTGACTGACCTGTTTATACTCTCTAGAATTGTCATGATTTAACAAAGCTCAGTGTAACAATTTTTTCCACCACAATACATTACCTCAGGAATTACAGTTATTCCTCTATATTTACGTTCATTTTTCGCTGTTGAATTATTTATTTTTTCAGAAAGTTAATTGTTTGTTCATGCTAAGTGTACAACCCCAATTCTGAAATAGTTGGGACGGTGTGTAAATTGTGAATAAAATCAAAATGCAATGACTTTCAGATCACAAGCAAATATGTTATTTACAATAGAACATGGAAAACATTTCAAATTTTGAAACTGAGATTTTTTTAAAACATTTTTATCCACAAAATGAGCTCATTTCAAATTTTTGGCTGCAACAGGTCTCAA